>HG993151.1:17500-2417500 GCA_905231865.2 Boloria selene | reverse complement strand
CGCGTCAAGTTGGTCGTATCACATCGAAATTTATTTTTCGTAAATATGCCGTATTGTTCCATTTTGGAGTGCAAAAATGAGTGTAGGAGAAAAAACATTAAAAATGGAGGTGTTTCGTACCATCGGTGAATACGACAATATTTATTTCCAAATAAAATCTTAGTTTATTTCAGTTCACTAATAATTAATTAGAACGTCTAGTAAAGTCAATCTTATATAATTAAAATAAAGTTCATTTTGGATTGACTGTATTCAACATGGAATCGTTATGTCAATCTCGAAAGTTCTTTGCTACTCGATTAGGGATGTAGAAGGTTTGAATGTAGATTATATCGTTAGATATCGATAAAAGAAAATCTTTTTTTAATTTTTAATATATCACATTACAAATACAAATTTAAGTTTTCTTTTCGCTTGTATGGCATCTTTACCACCTCTTAAAATATTACGTATTTGTTATTTCCTTATTGTAAATAAAAGTCAAATAGAACTTTAAAAAATTAGATATAATATAAAAATAATTAGGTATGCTGCATTGCATATATAATTATTATTATAACGTTCTTTTGTGTAACTTTTTCTTGTAATAACTCAATGAACATCAGTGGGACATTAATTAAAAATATTTTTAGTTTTCACAAAAACGCTGGTAGTATTTTTATTTTTAAATAATATCACGTCATTCCTCCAACAGTTTTACTGAACTTCTTATAAATCTTATTTCTTGAATGAATCATATAATTAAGGTATTTATCGATGTCGATAATGTAATTAAAAATCAATGTGTCACTACAATAGCGTGACCTTGGTCAAGTAGCGGTTGATTTCGACCTATACGCGCGACTGTCAACCTAACGGTACAAATAATTAAGTTTATAATTGCTGTCGCTGAGATTACCGCATTCTATTATCGAATAGCAAAATTACTTCATGTCAACGAATATATTTGAGTTCAGATTACAAAACATCGTAAAAACTTTCTGCGCTTAGTAAAATAATTCTTATTGATAGGATTTTAAGTTTATTTCCAGATTTATGATTTGTGACTTATGATAGTTATGACTAAAATTAAAACGACGAATCAAATTAATAATTTGTTTGTAGTGCATAATATGATTATCGGTTTATTTGTGTTAGTTTGGCGACACCGGTTCCGATATAAATTTTGTTGTATATCACTTCCACTGTTTTTTCTATTTCGTGTTAAAATTAAATATGTGGCACTTAAAAGAAATCAAATTTGTTTGTCTGTCTGTTCTGACTAGTCTTAGAAACGGCTGGACCGAATTTGATGGGACTGTCACAGTCAGATAGCTAATATAGTAAGGAGTAAGGTTTAATTTTATTTAAGACTAGCATTTCCCGCGGCTTCGCACGCGTTCTAAAGACCGGTAATCAAATTCTTTCTGAGTCGCGCAGTATGATACCTCGCAGAACTAAAGCCCGTCCTTCCCGTTTTAGCAACATTTTTCATTGATGCTCCGCTCCTATTGGTCATAGCATGATGTAATATAGCCTATAGCTTTCCTCGATAAATGGATTAATGTAACACAAAAAGAATTTTTCAATTCGGATCAGTAGTTTCTGAGTTTAGCGCGTTCAACCAACCAAAAAAACAAACAAACAAACTCTTCAGCTTTATCATATTAGTATAAATTAGAAAAAGATTCAGGGTTCTGTTCAAAAAAATAATAATCATACTTAGATAGTATGTAAACACACCGAAATCACAAATAATACATACTTTCAAGGCGTTGGTTGATGCTGCGTTGACATCCGCCACGTCTGAGAGCCACAGCTCGGAGACACAGATGTTCACGAAGTGAGGCAGATTCGGCATACACAGATCTAAATCCAAGCTGAAACAAATGTTATATGTTAGAGAGTAATTAATATTAATTATTTGTGTTGCCATATTTGATATTTTATACACGATTGAGGGATATTTTATACATTTGGTAGAAAATGAAATATAACGCGAACTAATTGTGCGTGTGGGCTTACTTAACTGAGAACACCCGACTGCGCCGCGCGAGCACTTTGAACAACACGGACGAACATCGTGAGTGTACAATATTAAAAATGATCGACATCCATAACATATATATGGTACTTATTATAATAAAAAAAAATACCTTTTATACAATACCATTGACACCTGTAGGAAACAGGTGGTTATGTGGGACTCACCAGCAAGCCAGTACTACCCATTAAAACCCAAGAACCCATGTTCCATCTTAATGGGGCGTCGCAGGAACGCTTGCGTATTCAACCAAGAAGAACCAACAGCCCGGCAGGTCTGCCCAATACAGACCACACAACCAAAGGGTTGCTCCACAGTCCACTTTGCTCTCATAGAAGTATGTACCTTGAGCAACCCGCATGATACACCACCCACGAAGTAGGCCTTGCGCGTTTCTTGGCTTCACGTCAGGCCGGATTGCCGGAGCGTATTCGGTTAATCAAGTCGAAGCAGCAATTTTCAAGTGGTAGTGCCATGCTTGTTACCTTCGGGTAGCAGCCGAATGGGCCGGCACGCCCCGTATAGTACCACTCTCTCGCAGAAGACCGGCGTGAAGTGGCAGCTATGCTGTTGCATTTCATCTGGTGAGTGAGAGTCCGGGAGGCCCACTCCGCATCCCTCCCACCTCCCTCTTTCCTCCCTACCCTTCCTGAAAGGCCGGCAACGCATCTGTAAGCCCTGGAATGTTGCAGATGTCCATGGGCGCAGGTGATCACTTCCTATCAGGTGAGCCTCCTGCCCGTTCGCTCTTTGGACCATAAATAAAAAAAAAAACTCACCCAGCAAGACAGCCGTAGGCCTGCTGCAGCACGGCGAGCCAGGCCAGTATCTGCGCGGCATCCGTCGCGGGCGGTCGCGCTGCCAGTAGCGCGCGCGCCAGGCGCACGGCGAGCGCGGCCGGCAGGTTGCTGCGCGCTGGCGGCGCAGCCAGCAGCGCGTGCAGCGTGTGCAGGCAGCACGTCTTTGTGTACACGTTGTTGTGTGTCATTAGGGAGAGGATCGCTTCGCATGTCGTCTGTAATCAGTGTTACCAGAATATTGAAGTGAAACTTCTTTAAAATCGTTGTGATTTCAAAGTTCAAACTCGATGAAACGAAAAAATAAGTCCATAGTACCAGACGCTCAGAGACGGGGAAGAGTTAGCCTTAGTTAGATCTCGCCCACCGCGAGTCAGTGACATTTCTAACTCTGTCTAACTCGTGGGTGTGACCTTCGCGCCATCTCCCTCTCTCAACGAGCTTAGACGGGGTTATTTAGTATTTAAATATAAACGAGATTTAAAAAGATACACAGACACACTTTTGTTTCTCGAATCGCCCTACTTGTGTGCGCGTGTAGCCCCATCATGACGCACAGCGCCACTAGTACTTGGATTCGACATAAAATGATGTACCTATAAATAAATATATGTATTGCGAAGAAGTTAACGTTTTAAAATCCATGCTATACACATAAAAACTATTGCAAGTAATTGTTGTTGTAAAAGTTCTTTTTTTCTGTATAAAAATGATTTATTAATTAAATAATTCTGAAAAAAAAAATAGCCGAATCAGCTACCTGTAGCCAGCGGATAAAATAATATCGCCGCACGGTAAGAGATAGCCCCATTGGCGCTAAATAGCCCCATCTGGCAACACTGTCTGTAACCAGGATTGTTGTTAAGATGGAATCACCGAAGACTTTCCCTTGCTTTGCTTGGGTATGGTCTTGTGTCACAACTTGAGTGTTTACATTACTATTTTCTTAGATTTATAGTACTGTGTCCTGTCTGTGACAACTATATACAATTGTTTTGATGTATAATAGCCTTAGCAGTGAAATGATGCTCAAAGATTTTTTTTTGAGAAGAAAAGAGATAGTCTGAGTCTGTCAGATTTGATTTATGATATGTATAGATGAAATATGAATTAATAAATAAAAGCCACAGAATAAATAAATATAAATATGTTGGGACATTATAATAATAAAAAACTATATCAAATTCAACTAAATGAAAAATGTATAAATAAATTTAAACATAATGTGTGTGCTTATTTACTATTTTCATATTTAACAATAAATTTATTTATTAATTTAAATTACCTTAATATATTCTTTGCTGAAAACTGGTAAAATATCCCGAAGCAAGGTTAGTGTGTGCAGGACCGTGCGGTGTCCTGAGAGGAGGGCCTCTGAATTGATTTGCGATAAGCAGAACTCTGCCACTTTGTTTGAGGCTGGATGAACTTTTGGCATCTAAAATATGTTAAATTTTTTTTATATCAATTATTATCATCAACCTGCTACACTTCCAATTCTATCACACTATCAGATTGTATCACTATATTATGAATTTTTAGATGTCTCACCATATTTCTAAATTAAACTAACATAAAATGACATCACATACCTTGACTTTATCATCTTGAGATGGTATCATGAAACAGCTTCCTCTAAGAATCGCAGTCACTGCATGTTGAGCTGCTTTTCTCACCTATAAGAGAACAACTTAAAAAATTACAATATAACATAAAATTATAACAAAATAAAAAATATGTATTACTAAAAATATTTTTTCTTACTTACCTTAGGTTTAGAATGTAAAACAAAAGCTAGCACACATTCAAAAACCCTCATTGTAGACGAGTCTCCCCACAAAGCATATTCCTGAGCTCTCAACAAAACAGATAGACATCCAATTGCACTTCGTAACAACTGTCCATTTTCAGATTGAGCATTCTTTTCCAATAAATCCGTAAAAATTGATGCTGAATCAGAAAATTGTTTTCTTAATACTGCTTGTGAAACTGATTTTATACCCATAGATAGTAAGGACAATGTGGCTACTAAGCTGTTGTCATCTTCTGAAGATTTTAGTGTTTGCATCTAAAAATAAACTTTTTTATATATTTAACTTTTATATACATTTTTAAATATTTTATATACCAGAATGAGAAATAAATTTAATTATTACAAGTAACATTAAAAAAATGTTTTAATCAATTTTTATTTAGAAATATAATAAGGAGAAAACATACCAAAGCAGCAAAATATTCAGTAGTAGTCTCTTTTCCACCTTCGTCTTTTATAACTTCAGTAACTGCTGCTAGTACAGCCAACATGTCCTTATGTACAGCATTATTTGAGTCAAATTTGGTTAATAATCTTAAAAAAAGGGCAACAAAATTAAAATATTTATACTTTTTTAAGAAAAGGAATAATGTATATTTTATGATTGCTAAAACTTACTTGCTAAAGCTGATGTTAGAACATTGACTCCAATCGGAAGCAAAAGTTTGAAATGTTTTAAAAGTGCCAGATTTCATAGACCCTGAATATTCTGTCTCAGATCCTTCATCTCCAGTTCTAACAGACATATTTTCAAATTCTTTTGCAATTGTTAATTCATTTTCTGCTTCAGATTTTGGTTTGCTTGTACTGTGTCCATAGGTCATCATAGCATTGTGTTTTGATATTGCCTGCTGAGTCAATCCAGAATTGCCTAAAACAAAAAAAATATATATTTATTAAAACTCGACTTCTTATGGTTTATAGTTTTTTTGTTATTAATATTTGTTAAAAATAGGAGCGGAAATAAATAAAAAGATATAGTTAGTTTTGATGATTAGGTTATGTCAATTACAAAGCATTGCTTATAAGCTTCTCTGTTTATATTATTATATTTTATAGTTTTGAATATTATAACATTAATGAAAGCATATTATATTATATACTGAATGAATATTTAATGCGTATGTTTCGACTTACTTAAATTTTCTTGAAAAAACCGGGATTTGGCCATTTCTCGATATTTTTGGGTTTTAGGATTAGAATTTGATGACTGGCCTTTCTGCCATCTTTTTCCTTTTGTTTTTCCCTTAATTTTTGATCTAAACTTTCCCATTTTTAAGTTTTATATCACGTTTTCTTTAATCATAAAATCTCAAAACAGAACCACACGTGGGTAATGGTTATATTTGATTTTAGTGAAGTAAAGTTTGTTACGAATACTGTCAAGTGTCAACGTCAAAACTACAAACATATGACTGTCAATGTCAACCATCCGACATTCTTATGTATTATTAATAATTTTATTTTATTTTTTCTTAAATATATAACTAAAGTTATTTTGATTGTTTTTCAGTAAGATAGAAACATTGTTTTCAAGTTTTTCAGTTAAATAATAGTTGTACAAATTGGGGTAATATACAGATAATAAAGAAAAAAAACTCAATTAGAATTTAGAATTAACAGTGAAACGGAACGACGGCATTAGTTTTTCTGAATAATTTTTCTTCATTCACCTCGCATTCTTGTTTCATTGACGTTCCTCTTGTTTGTAAATAATAACCGCTGGAAATAGTACGCAATGTGAAATTACGCGCATTCCTCGATCGAGTGCATGTTACGTAAACTATAACTTGCATGATAATTGAAGTATGTGAATAAGAACCTAACCTATAGCAGGAAGTAACTTTTCGTGTTAAAAAGAAATGATACGGGATAATGCCGCCTTTTAGAAGGAAAAAGGCTGCTAAGTCGTTCCCTGTTAAAGTGTGCACTTTGGACGCGGAGTTGGAGTTCAACCTTGAGGTAAACTTGCGAATAACATTTACGTATATTTGCAATTTTGTTTACAGCGTATTAAGGGAATGTTAACATAAATTAACACAATGAACCCGTTATGAGTCATCTTGTGACCCCTGGGTCACTTCACACTTAGTTTTCACATAATTTACGCGTTCAATTTTGTAATTCATAAATTATTATTAGTCCATATTACATGTTTAATTTGTACTTTGAATGTTTTTATCAACTAAAGATATGCTCATCAAAAATTATTTATATAAATCTCAATATAGTGAATTTTTATTACAATTATAAATAAATAAATAATAAGAAATGATGAAAAAGGCTTTCTATTTATTTAAGTAGTATTCTGTTCTAGTGGAGAGCAACAGGAAGAGATTTATTTGATTTAGTATGCAGAACCATAGGATTGAGGGAGACATGGTTCTTTGGGCTACAGTTCGAGGATACCAAACATTTTATAAGCTGGCTGAAATTGGATAAAAGAGGTGAACATAAGAGCTAATAAATAATATTCATATTTACAAAATAATTAGCACACTATATATTTATTTTGTTATAATATAATATTATGCTATTACTTTTTATTTTTGTATTGAATAATGACAGGTTATTATTTTCAGTTCAAGATCAATGTGTCTCACAAATGCCAGGCACACCATTTATGTTATTATGTAAGTTATATCCAGAAGATGTGGCTGAAGAGTTAATACAGGAAGTGACACAGCATCTATTATTTTTGCAAGTCAAGCAAGCAATCCTGAGTATGGACATATATTGTCCTCCAGAAGCATCTGTGTTATTGGCCAGTTATGCTGTTCAAGCTAAGGTGTGTTGAATCAATTATCAATGTTACCAGCAATAATTTAAATAATTTTTTTGATTGCTGTTTTAGTGAAAAGGCCGCCACATGTACACATTCCTTGTAAAAAAAATCTTTTACTTATTTTTCTTCGTGTGTAAAATAAAGAGTATTTATTATTATTAAATGTCTGTTTAGAAATCTTAGTTTCAAAATTCCCATGCCTGTATGTTAGTCCCGGAGGAATTCTGAAACTATTGATTGTATTATTAGGTTATCCATACATCCTGGTTTTTTATTCTTTTTAATATAGATACTAAAAATAATGATTTTTGTATATCCAGGCTATGTCTGCTATGATATATAAAATTTTGACTCTATGTAAAAAAGAAATAATAATACTTATTCAATTTATTGCATCTGTAGTTTGATGTTTTTTATTAAAAAGAGACAAATATAGGCATTAACATTTTTTCATACCCTGCAATAGGTAAACTTCTAAAATATTAGTAATTTATTCAGTGCTATATTAAAAAAAATTAAATCTCTTCATTCGAATGCCACATATACATTTAAGCAAACTAAAAGATTACTAGTACATTTTTTAGATATTATAAAAATAACTAAATAACTCTGATGTTATTTTTTAAACCAATATTTCAGTATGGTGATTATGATGAAAGTGCATATAAGCCAGGTATGCTTGCGAGTGAGGATCTGTTGCCCCAGCGAGTCATTGACCAGTATCAGATGACCCCTGAGATGTGGGAGGAAAGGATTAAGATTTGGTAAAATATTACAGTTTATATAAAAAATGGTGTCTTTGCTAACTATTTATCATACTTATAAGTTATAACAAATTATATAATAAGAATAAAAAATATTTTTATGTAATATGAATAGGTAACTATTTTCCAAACTAAAATCACTTGAAAATTGAAACCTTTAATAGTGATTTTAGTTTAGATGAAATTATGTTTATAGGTCTTAAGGTATGCCAATTAAATATTAAGCAATGTATTTGCGGAGAGATTAATACTTGTATATGCGCTGGGACCCATAATCATTTTTGGCATAAAGCATGCCCTATAAATAACCCTACAAACTCCTCTATCTTTCAGTAAAAGTTATTATTGTAATGTTAAAGCTGTTCCAAACATTATTTCAGTCAAACAGTGTGACAGACAGACAACATTTAAAAAAGGGTTTTTAACAAGTTTTTATTGGCGGGAAGATATTGTTTTTTTTTAAACCACAGTAAATCACTTCTTTATTATATTAATACTAGCATTTCCCGCGGCTTCGCACGCGTTTTAAAGACCGGAAACCAAATTCTTTCTGAGTCGCGCGGTATGGTACCTCACAGAATTAACGCCCACCCTTCCCGTTTTTGCAACATTTTTCATTGACGCTCCGCTCCTATTGGTCGTAGCGTGATATTATATAGCCTTCCTCGATAAACGGACTATCCAACACAAAAGAATCGAATCACTCGTTCCTGAGATTATCGCGTTCAACCAAACAAACAAACGAACTCTTCTGCTTTATAATATTAGTATAGATTATACAGGTTTTAATTGTTGCCAAATATTTACAACTTTCACTTAACGATTTTATTTATTTCAATTAGGTATGCAGACCACAAGGGTATGTCCCGTGATGAAGCGGAGATGGAGTATCTAAAGATAGCTCAGGACTTAGATATGTATGGGGTGAACTATTTTGCTATCAATGTAAGTATTTTAAGATATGTCATTTGTTTTAATCTATAGTAGAGTCTTATTAATTTAAAAGTAAATGAAATCGAACATTTTGTGAAATAGAAGACAAGTGCAAACTGTAGTGAATTGCCTTAGTTAAAAAACTTTGCCCGCTTTTAACCTTATGATTGCTACCAACCTCCATAGGATCATGTGCTATGTTAGTCTGAAAATTGCCTGAAAATTTTATCAAAATTGCTCCAGTCCTTTTTGAGTCTAATAAAATTTAATATTTACATTATAGGTACAGTTCTCTAGGTTAAAGTCAGCTTTGCATTTGTGTGAGTGCACAGTACGAATAGGCACGACGATACGGATAAACGTTGCGAGATTGGTTTAAACCTGTTTTAACTCACACAAATGCAAAGCTGAGCTTATGTTTCAAGAAATGTAGTAATTTTTTTTATATTTTACAGAATAAAAAAGAAACGGATCTCTACCTCGGTGTGACAGCCCTCGGCCTCAACATATACGAGAAGGACAACAAACTCACTCCAAAAACAACTTTCCCCTGGTCCGAGATAAAACACATTTCCTTCGACGATAAGAAGTTTGTCATCAAATTTGTAGACAAAAGTGTTAATAATTTCATATTTTTCTCACCAAAGGGAATGAATAAATTGGTAAGCATTTTTTTTATTTACTGATAAATAAAAATAATTGAAGATGTGAATGAATGGTTAATTGTCTCGTTTTTTAATTTTTGCTGTTTTATACATAGATGTCGGTGTTATAGGTGTATAAATATTTTTTAAATTGTTTATTCCCTACACAATATGTAAAAGATTTTTTTTTAAATATTTCATCTACAGATTTCACTAACTTACTGTTTTATTATATGTATACATATTTATATCTGATTTAATAAATAGTATCCCTAATATTCATCCATTTTGTACCAGATTCTAGACCTGTGCATCGGCAACCACGACCTGTACATGCGGAGGCGGAAGCCCGACACTATGGAGGTGCAACAGATGAAGGCACAAGCGAAGGAAGAGAAACAGGTATGTCACCTAATACACCTCAAAATTAAATTAATTTAGATAATGTCATAGAACTCTTAAAATAAAAAATAAATTTTTAATTTTAATAAATGAAAATATATAAAGAATTTTATTATGATATAACTAGCGATGCGCTGTCGCTTTGCCTGTTATTATTATTATATACTGGACATTTTCATATATAATAATAAAATAACTAACAATAAAATAAATAAATAAGTAACTGACAAAAATCTGAATGTTAAATATTTTTCGGAAAATGTTATTGAAATCTCTAGTTATTATCGACAAAGAGGCCGAATATAACGTTTTTAGAATTGTAGTCCGTATGTCTATATGTATGTGGCCTTATAACGAGAAAACCACTGTATAGATTTTAATGTAACTTGGCATAATGATATCTAGAGACCCGTGTCAACATACAAGTTTTTACTGTTGAAAAATATCTTATATCTGAGAAAATTCTCTTAACCGTTAAAACTTATTTAGAGACGAACCCTAGCGGAGCGATATTGAGTAGCTATTCTATACTAGATATTGATATTGAGTAGATATTCTATATGAATTGCAAATTGAAAATATTATAAATTAAAAAAATTCTTAGATAGATAGTTCGTTTATCGAGGAAGGTTAAAGGCTATAATACATCACGCTAAGACCAATAGGAGTGGAGCATCAATGAAACATGTTGCAAAAACGAGAGTTATTTGGTTTCTAACTTTTAGAACGCGCGCGAAGCCGCGGGAAAAAGCTATTCTTACGTAACAAACAGACACTTTAACTTTTATATACATTTATATATTATTTCATCTAATATAACCTCCAAATTCCTATCCAGCGTAGTCATATATTTGTTGAGATTATTTGTCTTATACACACTCCAAACTTCTTTCCAGCGTCGTCAAATAGAGCGTAACAAGTTGTCCCGCGAGAAGCAGCTGCGAGAGGCGGCGGAGCGCGAGCGCGCGGCCATGGAGCAGCGCCTGCTGCAGTACCAGGAGGAGATACGCCTGGCGAATGAGGCCCTGGTAATGTATTTACTCCTCTATACTATCTATACTAATATTATAAAGAGGTAAAGTTTGTTTGTTTGTTAAATTGTAAGGGGTAATCTCGGAATCTACTGAACCGATTTTAAAAATTCTTTCACCAATAGAAAGCCACATTATTGCTGAGTGTCATAGGCTATATAAAAAACCGAAAAATAAAAAGGCTTTTACGTGGTAGTCCGTTTTGCAAAGTGAATCGGAGAAAAAACGGTCGAATGAAAGCGTTTCTTACGACGCTGCCTTAACTATGAAAGATATATTTTTGAGTTCTAGAGAAAAGATGTGGAGCTTGAAAATGCCTACAAAAAAGTCAACGACAGCATATGTCTAACTTTTATATTTAAGTTAAAAAAAGTAGTTTTTTTAATATTAGTATAGATAATTTAATTTTTAATTTTTAATATTAATAAAATAATTTAAATTATTTAAACACTCTGTACTAAAAAGAATTATTAACATTATGCCCAACGAAGTGGGCACGGGTCAGCTAGTTTGTTCATAAAGACAGTGGTAGCCCAGCGGTAATAATTGGAGCGGTAATAAAGGTAAAAATTGGATAACCGAGTGATGCGGGTTCAAATCCGGGTCTCGCACCTCTGATATTTTCATGTGCGAATCATTTATATCATGATTACCACTTGTCTTACGGTAAAGGAAAACATCGTGAGGAAACCTGCATGTCTGAGAAAACCTAACAAGTTTTCGAAAGGCCAGCGCGGTGGACTATGGCCTGATCCCTTTCATACTGAGTGAAGCCCGTGCCTAGCAGTGGGACGTTAAAAAGGGGTGATGATGATGATGATGATTTTGTTCCAAAGGAATAACATGTATTCAGCCCTTTTTAACGTTTCACTACGGCACAAGCCTCCCTTCAATACGAGTTCGGTGAACTTCACATGTCTCTCCAAAACTTGCTAGCTTCTTTCAGACATTCAGTTGCGTACTTTAATTTTAAAGCAATAAAGCCTATTTTCCCCTTACAGCGTCGTTCAGAAGAAACGGCAGAGCTGCTAGCTGAGAAGGGCAGAGTGGCGGAGGAGGAAGCGTCTCTCCTCGCGCAGAAGGCCTCGGACGCGGAGAGAGAGAACGCCAGGCTGCGGCTCTCTGCTATCAAGACTGAGGAGGAGAAGGTAAGAGATTGAAATGTTCGGAACGTTGTCTCTTTCATTTTTAGTAAATAAAGTGAGAAAGAGAGAGAAAGAGTTTGAGATGTTCAGACCATTTTTTTTCTTTCTTCTTTGCTAACTAGAGTGGAAAAGAATTAAAATCAATCAAAATAAATCTTATTACGACACAAAATTTATATGTACTTTTAGATTGTTTGTTCAATGTGTGATTACTACATCTTATGTTTATTCAGTGTTATAATTAATGTGTCGTTGCTTATTTTTCTCACATTTGAGGGTAGCTTTTAAAGTGTTTTTTATCATTATTATTTAGCATCCTTGCTACATAAAAACTGCGAGTCAAATTAACTAAAAATTTATGTATTCTTGATTTCTTTATTCCTTTTAAAATATGAACTAGAATATTAAATACCAAAATGTTTGAAATTCTAGGTACATCTAGAAAGAAAAACCCGTGAAGCTGAGTTCCTAACAGCGCGACTGGTAGAAGAGTCGGAGAAGAGAGCAGCAGAAGCGGAGAGATTGAAGGCGGAGTTGGTCGCAGCGAGAGTGGCGGAGAAACAGGCGAAGGAGAAACTTCTCAACTTCCTCAGCAGGACGTCTACTGGATCTTTGCCGCCACCTGTAAGTGAAAATGATTGAGCAAATAATAAAAAATAAAATGACGAAACATATTTTAGAATGCTCGAATGGGTTTTTAGTGTCACTGACAGAATTTAATTCGGCGGAATATATCTTTGGCTTCATTTTAAGTACTTTTTTCTCAAGAGATGTAGAGAGAAAAATTTTATTTATAGTTTGTCCATTTTGTTAATGGTTTTTTGACAGCTCGCCGACTGACAAGCTATAGTGATGACAAAAGGACGTAATAATCGATTTCTCTTATTTTTTTAAGTATACAATAATATTTATTTTTATATTTATTAATATGAAAATAAATATTATTATCGTAAAAATCAAGTGTGGTGAAGAGATCAAAGAGAATCATAATGTGATTCGGGCCGTGTCATTGCATGTTTTGATAATTTATGCACACAAGAGTTAATAATTAATATAACTGAAGACTCCTCATCGGACAAATCTAATATAAATGATGATTCTGACGAATCATGTTAATAAAAGGAATTAAACTATTTTATTTGTTTTATTTGTATGCCTTATACTAAGAAGAAAGTAAAACTTTACTATTAACTTTAATATTTTAATTTATTGGTTTAAATCTTAATTTTTTTTGTCTTCCTTATTAAATAACATTACACCTTATTTACATATTAGCATTGATTTCTATCGATTATTTGTAATCTGTGGCACAATCGTAGTAATCGTTATGTATGGCACAGCAATAAGGGGGAGGTGCCCGTCCATGAAGTACAATATTAATGAGTATGACATTTTAACTTTAATGGCTAACCATTAAATACGAAACTTCTTGGGCGTGAGCTGTCAAAAAACCATTAACAAAATGGACAAAGTATAGCCTCCACACTAACAATTATGAAGTTTGATGGCTTGTTTGGATTTGATTGTTTGATTAACCTAAAAACACACTATAACTTACCTTACATTTTATACAATGTGAATTTTTATCAACTGAACTTCTCCATATGGCGAATAGTGATACTTATTTGAGTAACAAATTTGGAATATTGATTTTTTTTATTTAAATTAACTAAAGATTATAAAATAACATTTTATTTCAGCCTTCATCGACGGTGCCATCGTCAATGTTCCCATCAACGTGTTCTCTACCAGCGGAACTCGGCGGAGAAGTTCTCCAGAACGGCACATCTGGTGAAGACTTGAACTCCTACCAACTGGTACCTGACGATGACCCCCACGTGCACCGGCTCTCGATGGAGATAGAGAAGGAAAGGTGAGTAAAGAATGGAGAAGATGGAGTAGATGTTGCCTTTACCGTGCGCGGTAAGTAAATTGAATGAAAGAACGATTGATGAACGACAGTGAATATTAACTGAGTGAACGAGCATTGTTGAACGAGAGTGAATGAGCATTGTTGAACGAGAGTGAATGTTAAGTGATTGAACGACGTAATAAATGAGAGTGAATGTTAACTGAATGAACGAGCATTTATAAACGAGAGTGAATGTTAAGTGATTGAACGACGTGATGAATGAGAGTGAATGTTAACTGAGTGAATGAGCATTAATGAACGAGAGTGAATGTTAAGTGAGTGATCGAGCATTAATGAACGAGAGTGAATGTTAAGTGAGTGATCGAGCATTAATGAACGAGAGTGAATGTTAAGTGAGTGATCGAGCATTAATGAACGAGAGTGAATGTTAAATGAGTAAACGAGCATTTATGAACAAGAGTGAATCTTAACTGAGTGAACGAGCACTGATGAACGAGAGTGAACGTTAACTGAGTGAACGAGCAAATTAATAAGCAATGAACAGTGTTCGGTACCAGGAGCCCATGAGCCGGCGGGATGTACTCCTGAATGGAACTGTGGAAGAAGAACTTAACTCCTACCAACTCGTGATGGATGACGACCACGTGCAGCGCCTGTCTTTAGAGATCGAGAAGGAGAGGTGAGTTGTGGCGGTTTGTTTGTCGTACTATTTTTTAAGGTAATACCTTTATTTATTTTTGTTTACTTATATAATATTTAATTTATTTATCAACATTATAAAGTTTAATTTGGATTAAAACATGTAAACAACATATTTTTATATTGAAATATTAATAAATTTTAATTGCGTACATGAAGCCATTAAATTCTAGTTTTTAAAATAAAATCTTAGATGAAATAAATATTGTAACGCACCCTTAACAGAGTGAAGTGGGTTGTGGTTCCACACCTCTGTTATTTTAATGTTGAAATCATTTCTAACGTGAAGCACTCGTTTTACGGAGTTTGAAAAATAATGAGAGAACTGGAAGTCTGAGAGAACCTAGCGAGTTTTCGTAAGACACGTGAAGACCACCAATCCGCACTTGATCATTGTGGTGGTTTATGGCATATTTTTTTATATTAAAGAAGGGCTCGTGCCCAATAGTGGAACGAATTTGAGTAATTTTAGTAAAAAAAAAATACAAAAAAATATAGGTTAATTGAAAAAAAACTACAGTTCAATGTATTATAGACTAAAACGAACTTCTCAGTTTCCAATGTAAACGAAAAGAGAATATAGTACTTTTCGGGGCCCCCGTGAGTTGGGGGCCTTGGGCCCTCATGACAAGAATTTGCGGGGCCTTTTGTCTTATAACAAAGAGGTGTATTTTCGGGGACCTCACGCCTCGTGTCTTAAGACAAAGAGGGAACTGAAGGTCGTGTTTCTCTGTGTCAGGGTGGAGTACCTAGCCAAGTCGAAGCACCTGCAGCGTCAGCTGGACTCCCTGCGCGGGGAGTTCAGCCTGCTGCGCGCGCGGCCGGCGGCGGCGGCGGAGCGCGCGCACGCGGCGCAGGCCCGCGCCGGCGACGACAAGTACAGCACGCTGCGACGCCTGCGCCAGGGCTCCACCGGGGCGCGCGTTGCCTTCTATGAAGACCTGTAGCGAGGTATATAATGTTTTTTTTTTCAGGCAAAAACAGTGCGTGTGTACAAAGTACACATGTCAGAAGTAAAACTTCTTTGGCAAACTAATTTTTAAATCTCGTTTATATTTATACTATAACCCCGTCTTTGAGAGAGGGAGATGGCGCGAAGGTCACACCCACGAGTTAGACAGAGTTAGAAATGTCACTGACTCGCGGTGGTCGAGATTTAACTAAGGCTTACTCTTCCCCGTCTCTGAGCGCCTGGTACTATGGACTTATTTTTTCGTTTCAACTCTTAACCATCCGTTAGCGATTTTTATAACATTGAAAAATACATATAGGTGCGTATATGGACTAGTACTACCAACTCAACCAATCATATTGGGGGATGTGATAATAGACAGAAAAAATAACTATCGCTTTTATACTATTGAAAATTATATTACTTTTAATATTAACTGTATAAAAAATAACTTAACATTATTTTTTATTATCTATATAAATAAAAATTAATGTTCGTAAGCGCATAACTCGACAATGGCTGGACCAATTAGGATATTTTGTATGATCCTTGATGTTCACGAAATGTTTTATAATAAAAAAAAAGTGCGTGTGTACGAAGTACACATGTCAGAAGTAAAACTTGAATTTACCCGTCTCTGAGCGATTGGTACTATGGACTTATTTTTTCGTTTCATCGAGTTTGAAATCACTACGATTCTAAAGAAGTTTCACTTCAAAAAAATAAAAATATTATAAGTTTGTAAAAAACTAACATTAAAAGAGGTATTACTAGTAAATAATAAATGTCTATTGTTTCTTTGCAGGAGCTGTTAAATAGACGTCGTTGGTGGAAAAATTCCAACGTATTAAGTTATACAAAGAAGAAGGAACTACTAGTGCCTACAAAGTTATTTAATTTAAAGTTCAAATTGGTGTCATATCCGACCACCACTAAGTGTGCCTTAGACGTTTAAGCCTTCTAAAATAAATATCTATAAGAAATGTAGTCGTTTTAGAACAAATTATATAGGTAACTAATAAAGGCGGGAATCCGCCATTTTTATATATATTATTTTTGTATGAAATAGTTAAAAAAATCAACAATTATTATTTTTATTTATATTAAATCTCGTATTGTAATAGGTTTTTAGGCAATTTTGTAATTAATTAAATGGAAAATCAAATTTAAACATGTCACATAATATCGATTGATCTCTTTATCAATAAATCTTATTATTATTATGTATTTAAATCTGGCAACATTTAAGCTTAAACTATATAGATGATGCTAAAACCAATTTAAAAAAAATATATTCTTTATGGATGTATGGAAGATAATTTAAAGTATTTTTTTAATTTCGGCTAACTTTTTTTTATATACCAAATGTTTAGTTAAGTTTTAGAACGAAATATTTAAAAAGAAATTTGTTTTTTTTTATATATTGTGTGCCTTCATAACTAAGGATAGAGAAGGCAGAAATGTTTCATTGAAACAACAAATATCGTTCCTTTTGTAGAAGCAATAAATAATAGTCTCAAATAAATCGTAATTATAAAGTATTTACATCATCGAATTAATTTTATAGTAGATTTTTGTAAGTTGGCAACACAGTTTTTATTTTTTGACCCGCAAAATGAAAAAAACATTATTTATTAATTGGAAATACGACGAATATTCAGTATAGTTATAAAATATACAGTGAAATAACATATAATTTCCTCCATTTTTGAAGTCGGTTAAAAAATAAATTTAAATAAAATAAAAAAACCATTACTTACGTTAAAATGTCTAACAAATAAGAAACGCACAATTAAAAAAATCTAAATCACATTTTTAATTGTAATTGCGTCTTGAAACCAACGTATTTTGTTATTCTAGCTAGTTTAATTCATACCGGACCATTCTGATTTGTACCTTTACTTTGTAACTTTATAATAAGTTCATTTTTATTTTAATACTATGCTTCTATTTTAATATGCTTTATAATAGACAATTCTCGGTGAATATATTCCTTAGTTGTTGCGGAACTAACTTTAATTGTGTTGTATTCACGTCTTACATCTGGGCACGGGCCTCCCTTCAAATGATGAGGACCAGGCCATAGTCCACCATGCTGGTCTATTGTGGGTTGGCGGGCTTCACATGTCTTTACAAAACTTGCTAGGCTCTCTCATACATGCAGGTTTCATTGTAAGACAAGTGGTAATCATGTACAGTTCTTAAGGCGTAAGCTCAGCTTTGCATTTGTGTGAGTGATAGCTAAAAGCCAATAGCCGCGCATCAAAAACCAGTTAAAACAGGTTTAAACCAACTCGCAACGCGCTACGCCTTCGGTCGTGCTTATACGTACACTGCACACACACAAATGCAAAGCTGAGCTTATGCCTCGAGAACTGTAAGAAAAGATTTGCACATGAAAATATCAGAGGTGCGAGACCCGAATTTGAACCCGCATCACTCGGCCGCTATACCACTTGGCTACCACTGCCTAATAAAATAAGGATTATTATAATATATAAACTTTGATTAATATATATAAGATCTTTATTATGTCTGTATTTAACTACAGATAAAAATATCGTTAAACGTCTGTCGTTAGTTCCAAAAACAGCCGCTAGGGAAAATAAACGCCAATACGTTTTCTTAAAATCCTGTACAGGATGTAGATAGTTTCTCCATAATTATTAAGGAATAAAATAACAAATACAATACTCAATGAAATATATATTATATGCATATATACACTTTTATATTATATTAATAAATTAATAATAGTAATTTTTAATAAACAAAAAAGTACATGATGTATTTATGAATAATATTGGAAAAAGGGTTTGAACAATTTTTGAAAGCTGCTACTACCGCCACATTAATTATGTAAAGATAAATATTGCTATATGAAAAAATCATTAAAAAGTACTACTAAATTGTTAATATGCGATTGTAATTAAAAGTTCTTATACATATTCTTAACATCAAAATATAAATGTGATACTTTATGACGCCATATTATTGATAGATTTGTTCAAATCATCCTTCCTATACATAGAAAAAATCAAAAGGTCGGTAACGTATGCCTTTACTACTAGGTGTCCTGCTTTTTATAATCGTGTTCAACCCTTATTTTAATTAGTTAAATAAATATGTTGGGACATTATTACACACAGTGCCATCTGGTTCCTTGGTAAGCTACGAGGCTTGTGTTACGGATACCAGATAGTTGATACACTACACATAATATATAAAACTTTAAATACATACATATTATAAATATATAAATAACAGCAATAATTAATAAATAGAATATTTTCTTTACAAGGCTTTCAGGACAATGTCCTTCTAAATAAATAATTATATGGGCCTTATTATTTTTGGGAAATAATATTCTCTTTAAAAAGTACTGGCCAAGCCAAGATGATTTATACTATTGTAAGTAGGAACTTGTTATCAATAATATCAGTCATTCGTTTCAGATTTAATTTTATGCTACATTTTGCAACACAATGAAATAGTTTTATTAAAGTTGTGTAAATTAATTTCGTGCCTCTCTGTCTGTTATAAATTGTGATGTATTCAATGTTTACTCTGTATACGTGCCTTAAAATGTCAAAAGATAATTATTTTGTAAATATATTTTTAGAAAAATATTAATTTTGTTTGTTTTTAATAACCTTTTTTAACCTTACTACCTTTGATAATTTGTTTTAAGTTATCTCCAATGTACGAATTGTGGAGAAGCTTTCATTTACAAGCCTCTGATACTGATGATGATCATGTTCTCCCGATAGATTTCGGCTAAGGCGGCCAATCTCATTGAGACTAGCCATCTGCGCGGGAGATATTATAGTGCACAAGTGTATGCACAGACCCGGGACTCAAACCCAGGAACTTTCGGTGTGCGACCGTACATGCTAGCCACTACACCACTGAGGCAGTCTCGTACTATTAAAATAAATCAATATACTTGTAAGTAATCGGTATTTTTGATTCGATACTGTTATTTAAAAGGTAAAGCAATATTTAGAAATAAAAAAAAAACAACATAAGAATCAACATACATTTGCTGCTTTATTTAAAAATATACACCACATTCTTATAACAATTAACTAGATCATGTAGCATACACATATTTACAATTATTTAGAAGACTTTCATTATTCAATAAATTATATAGTAATAATAATTAAACCATAACATAATATGATAATTGGTAAAACCAAAGCAGAAGATAAATTAAATATAAACATTCATACAACCAGTATTTTTGCTGTGATACAAAATAATATAGTATATTTACTTATTATACATAAGACTATAAATGACAGTAAAGATAATAAATTAATTGAGCCAGAATGAATGGAGAGAAATATTTTTAGGCATAAAATACAATTTAAGGAATAAATTTGTTTTCTGTCTCTCATATACTTTTAGTATTAAATATTATACAAATATAAGTGTTAGTTTAGCCTATTTTTGTTGTAAACAGTTTAAAAATTATTAAGTTTGGTAGAGATCAAGAATGTAACAATATTTACATATCAACTTTCTTTTGCCACAAATAAATAATATATATTCATAATTAATTTGAATTAAACTGGATCGTCATAAGTCATACAGAAATAAGATATTGTACACCACTCAGTAGAAAGTCTTATAAATTAAATTTATGAAGTCGCAAAGTCTCTTAGAGGCACATAAACAACCAGCATAATCAACACATTACATATTGGTGTGATATTGACTGGAATTTTAAAACAAAATAAAATTAAATAATTGACTCTTTTAATATTATTTAAGCAGTTCTCTTTGAAAAGTGTGTACATAAATTATTCTTACATGACAGTCTTGATTCTTGAATAAGCCAAGTAGATGTTGAAACTCACATCAGTTAAATAGTCCACGGGTAAATAACTAAATACTGAAGCACAATAATGCAATTTAGGCTTTATTATACAATCTTTTGTAACTAATACTTGTGCCACTATCACAAAACTCGTTCATTATAATCCTACAGAGGAATAAGTGGAACATGACTATTAGAACTATAATGGAGACCCAAAACAGTGGATTGAGTCCACCAAGACTATGGCCATGTCTGTGTAATGCGATGACATGGTGTTCATGAGCTGGTGCTTCTACTACTTCATGCACATGAATAGCGTGTCTCAAGTCTTCCATATGTTGTTTATCTGCTGTTACATATAATATAGCAGTTAAAGGTTCCGTTAATTTCACTGGGAAATATTTCCTGTAAGGTCCTAATTGCACTGGAGAATCTAAGCAACCGGCATCACATGCATAATATGTTTTATCAGAACGATCTAAAGCTACAAATATAGCTGCCTTATTGTCTTCTTGTACTATTACACTTATATTCACATGTGTCATGTTTCCATAGTTAACTCTACGGAATAGGAAATCTCTATGCAGTTTTGACGGATGAATATTGTATTCGAGGTGTTGGTTACTAAATCTCAAGCTTCCGAAGCTGAGTATCATAGCCTGGTTCACTCCACTAGCTCCAGCTTTTAATAAGTTGTGGCAACCCAGTTTTTCAAGAGTCAAAAGCCAAATACTTGCTACATTATTCAAATTTGTGAGACTATTTAACGGTTTCCATAAATTAAAGGCATCTAATGTTGAATGGCCTTCATAGCATCCTTCAGAATATGTGAGTGTCCTAAGAATTTCAGATTTAGTGGCTTGTTTAATATGCTCTTCATGCTCGTAACTTCTGACTTGTGAAAGGATTGCATAAATTGTAGCATTAATTTGATCTCCATTAATAACACCATCAGCTTTTGAATCAGATATGTAAAAGCCTGTATATCTAAGACCTTGCCATACTCTTGCATGGCTTTCCCTAAGGTTTCTGACAGCAACAGTGTCTCCTGTCAATGATATAGCCTTTTCCATTTCTTCCATAGCTTTCTTTTCCACAACATCTTTTTGTTTGGCATAATCCATTTTTTTAATGGGTTTGCTGTATTGTATTGTAGTTAGTACTAAGAGATACAAAACATCTCTAGCATCAACTTGAATAACATTCTTAACTTTTCTACACACAATTGATACAGCTTTTACATTTTCACTATCTGGCAATTCTATCATGCCTGTTACAACCTCATATTCCTTAGTATCAACACCTTGGTGAAGTTTTATTGTTTGTTTCACAGATGTAGGCCAATCAGATAATCTAGGCACTGTGAGATGTAAATTTTTAGGTGCATTCAATGGGTTAGTAATCATAATTTCTTGAACAAATAAAGACGGGATAGTTCTGTGTGCATAATATTGATATGAAACATGTACACCAGTACTACTACATTGAAATCTGTGCACTATACCATTATTGTAATCCACTAATGTAGACTCTTTCATATCTAAATCCTCGACAATGTATAAAGGATGATAAAATACAGGCAATGATAACGTTCTTCCATGTTTGATGTTTAAATGTGAATCATGCTCTAAGGCTAATCCCAATAAACCATTTCCCACGTAAGGCACATAGTTGCGGCTCAGAGACGAAATTGTAGCAGAAGTTTCTAACCTTAAGTAGGCGTCGTATTCGTAGAGAGCGTCTTGGAAAGGGTTCAAAAAGTTTCGATGGCAATCATTTTGGTTACTTGTTATGGAGCCCTCTCTGTTGAAGAATATATCCTTAATCGTCGGTCCAATGTAAAGTAAAAGGAATATTAACACAAGAATTAATATAACCAGTTTCTTTCTCGTAAGAGGCCCATCTGTAAGCCTATTTATGCGCCTGAAAAACTCTCCGGCTCTTCGGTTAACATCGCCAAAGTTATTATTTGTTCTTTCCATTACCGTGTCACCGTTAATTGCTAATATTATTTTTTAACAACTTTATAAGTATCAAGTTTACGTATGATTTAAGTTATTCATTGTAAACTTGCAAATATACTGCAAATTTTTTATTTCCCTTGCTCTACAGCTTCACAATAAATAATCACAAAAAGTCAAGAGAAACTAGGGATAGGAAAGTCGACTCTGACTTTAGTCAAGAATCGATCTTTTCATAAAAATAATCGACTTTTTAGAATCGACTTGAACCTGTCTCGAGTCGATTAAAATCGATTCTCACTCGATGACTTCAACTTTTTTTAAACAATACTTAACACATAATTATGGAGTGTAGCGAGGAAGTTTCTATCAATTGTAGCAACTTCTGTACCCTGCGAAACATTGTTTTCTCATGCTGGCCTGATTGCAAATCAATTAAGAAGTCGTTTATCGCCTCAGCACTTAAATCAACTTGTATTTCTAAGGTCAGTTAGTGAAGATATGTGGGATTCTTAAATTACATACTTTTTATATTTTTATGTCTCATAGATACTTAATTTAAATAGTAAACTTTAAATTTAAATTTATAAACTATTATTTAACAGTTTATAACTGATATTTAAAAATTTTATTGATATTAATATTAAATATTGATTTTAACGTTTCAAAAATACGTAATTTAAATACTACAAACTTATTTTCGGTGCCATACTACGTGCAATTTTTATGTAGAATGTATCTTTTATAAAAATGTTAAAAACAATCCTTTGTGTGTAAGTTGTTTAAATAAAAAGTGCAAATGATAAATAAATTGTTTATTAAAAATAAAGAAATTATGTCAAATACAAATTGTAAAATATCTTTTAACTATGAGTTATATAGTTATTGTGCTTTTAAAAAGTCGACTTGAGAGTCGAAAAGTCGACTTTTAGCAATGATTAATCGACTTTGAGAATCAAAAAATTCCAAGTCGATTCTAAAGTCAAAAGTCGACTATTTTCGCGCTGTTTTCATCCCTAAGAGAAACACATGACGTTTCATAGATAATAATTTTGTTCCGCAAATTGGATACTTGCACAAGAATATTATAATTAGATTTTTTAAAACATTTTAAAAATGTTATATTACAAAGAGTTTAAACATAAAAATATTAAAATAAGCATATTATATTTTTTTATGTAAATTCATGCTTATTGCTACGTTTTTGCTTATTCACGTTAAAACCGTATATGCAAACTCTTTTCACTAAACGGTCAAACATACACCTAAAAACTAAATTTAACTTGGAAAAGATGAAAGCATTTGAAGTACTCGTGCATTATAAAACTTTAAATACGTTTATCTTAGTGAAATAGGCTTCCACTTTCCTTTGCATTCAGATAGTTTTGTAAGCTGTGGTCCGAAGGAGGTGCCGTTACACCTAATGCATATTATATTTTAGAGCCACCTCCCCGCCCGGTGACGCTGTCAAGTCCAAAAGGGCCAACAACACAAAATTTAGAAAAAAAATCTACTTTCCTTTGTCAATTTGTCGCGGGACAGATTCTTTAAAGGGCTTGACTAATAAATAGCATATTCTGTCCTAGTCTGGTTTGCTTCGTTCGTAATTTAAACACATCAGTATTTTTTTTCTTATGGAATGGAAATTTGATGGGTCTTAAGCCCGGCAAAAATAAATAAAAATGCGGTATTATTTAATTTCTATATTAATAAAACTATCACAAAATTACGTTAAATAACTTAATAAAATATATAAACTGCACAATAGCACCAATGTATGATTGTTACATATAATTTTCGATATAAATAATTTGTAAGATCATTAGACATACTGATATTTTGCTAAAAATTTTGCTAAACTCTTGAAGAGAAATAATACCTACTAAATGAAAAAATTTTATTATTTAAAACTATATAAGGCTGTATTATTGCTAACAATTATTATTTTTAGTTACGAGATTCATATAATAAATTCGCAATTCTTTTGCATTCACTAGAATTATCATTATTATTTTTAATATCCAAGGCACAAATATACGACATTTTAAATTAAATCTAGTTAAAGTAGTTACAAAGTAGAATTTGCTTAATTTATGTGTTTGTGGCGTTTATAATAATATCATTGCAACGAAATATATTAGGAATGTATGTAAATGTTGAGTTATTGCTTGTTTAGTTTCTTAATTAGCAGAATTAGCTTATAATAATCAAATTTCAATATTTTATGGGCTTCTGAATACGGAATGCTTATTATATTTTTATTACATATTAATAAAACGTAACTGTAGAAATATATAAAGATCTGTAAAATTTAGCCATTAAAATCCAAATTATTTAATACTGTTAATTTCTACGTAATACTACAAAATTTTAATAAGCAAAGCTCCAAAAATCAATTACTACAGTAAGAATAATAATTTCTCGTTATATAATGTCATAAGAAAAATAAAATAACTTAAATATACATACAAATCAAAAGAAAATCTCAAGTTATGGAAATTATTAAAATTACATTGATATATGAAAATTTAACAGTTGTTTTTAAATAATTTATTACTATGTATTTTTTAGAAATAATTAAAATGGATTTTTACATAGAAAAATTCGACTATCATTGCTCTAAAAGGAATAGATTACTTAATATAGACTATATTATACATTATAGATAAGTGTAAAATATTTCGAAAATATATAAATAAGTTTCTCTCATAATAAATAATAAAGCCAAGTGTGATTGTGATTGGAGTTTTAGTGTTCCGCTTGAACCCAGTTTTTGTCAGTACTGAGGAGGACTATGTCTTCTTCTGAATCCGTCTCTGAAGGCGGTAAGTCATCATCGTCGTAGTACGGCTTTTTCACTATATCTGGAAATATTAAATTTATACTAATATTATAAAGCTGAAGAGTTTGTTTGTTTAGTTGAACGCGCTAATCTGAAAGCGAATAATTGAGATGATAACTATCCTATCCAGTAAGTTAGACCAAAATACGATAACATGTGAAATTTGATTGAAATCGGTTCAGTAGTTTTGGGGTTTATTGGCAACATAAATCGTGACACAAGATTTTTATATATATACTAGCGGACCCTACAGACGTTGTCCTGTACACATAGGAGAATTTTATAAACTTTTGCTCCCGGTGAAATGTTTTAGTATGCATGCGCAAAACAGCGTTGCCTAGCAACGACTTATTTATAATTGAATATGTCATTTATTGTGCAAATGTATAAATAACTAAATAATATAAAAAATACATTATCTAGTGGACCGAATTGTGAATCTAAACCATTCTCGAATACACTCGAACACACACAAAACATTTCATCAAAATTGGTCCAGCCGTTTAGGAGGAGTTCAGTGACATACACACTCACAGAAGAATTATATATATAAAGAAGATTTACCAAACGCGGCGTCCTCGCAGAGCGGGCGCTTGTCGTCGGAGGGCAGCTGCGAGAAGGCGTACTGGCGGCGCTGGTCGCGCGCGCGGCGCCGGCAGCTCAGGCACCAGGCGCCCAGCGTCACCAGCAGCACGCCCACCACGCCTACACGAAATTATAAAAAAAGTTATAAAATCAAATCAAAATATTCTTTATACAAATAGACTTTTACAAGTTCTTTTGAATCGTCATTTTTACATTATTAAAATTAAATGCCACTCTGTAAGTCCGTGAGTAAGCTACCACCGCGCCGGCTCGGAAAGCTGTTCTGCTAAGAAGAACCGGCGAGAAACTCAACAGTTGCTCTTTTCAAAAAAATATTTGGTAACAATATTGTATTACAATATTTATCTATTTATCCTACGAGAGACACAACCAGACATTAATCCCACACATTTACATCTACGACGTATTCCGTTATAGTGCGATAAGCCTTATTCAACAACGTATTTTTAATTTTGGATTTAAATTGCGCCAAAGGCAAGTTCAATATGGACTGTGGCATTTTATTATACATGCGTACACCTTGACCCATAAAAATTTTTTCAACTTTTTGTAGGCGAAAACTGGGTGTTACAAGTTTATCCTTATTTCTTGTATTTATAACCGTGTTTGTCACTGTGTCTTGAGTAGCAATTAATATTATTATTCATTGAATTCAATTAATACTAATACAATCGCTGATAAGTGCAACTTGACAGCCATTTTATATTTTTTGATTTGATTCGCAAACCCGAGCAAAGTCATGATGAGTCGCTAGTTATGTATATTTACATATTTATACATACCTGCCACCATGACGAACACAAGACGAGGCATGCCCAGGATATACCCGTCTTCTTCCAACTTGAGCACTATATTCGGCGTCACATTCTCGCTGCTGTTTATCTGTGGAAAAAAATTATAGTGGAAATACTTTTTCATTTTCATTTACAAACACATATAATCTTTTACAAACAAAAACTAATTCTTATACACATAATTACAAATATTGTTTTTTTTTCAGTTATTATGACTGTATATGTCAAGGTTAAATTAAATTAAATTCACTTAAATAACTTATAATTTTTTAAAATTTCTAAATATTCCGTTATAGTATAATAAGCTATATAATATAATAAGTTGAATAACAACAACGTACTTTTAATTTTGGATTAAATTGCCTCAAAAGCAAGTTCAATATGGACTGTCTGTCCATCCATCTAAGTTTAACCAACTAAAGCATACCTTGACATGTTTGCTAAGAGTGACATATCCGTCCCGGCTGGCAGCCAGTAGCACCTCGCGGCCCATGTATGTAACGGTACACCTTTATTTGGGCATCTTATACAAATAAACGTTCCTCTTCACTCCTGTACACACACACACACACACACACACACACACACACACACACACACACACACAACACGCAAATTTTATAAAAAAAAGATATAGTCAACTAAAGATGGAAACACAAGATGTCCACTTCACCTTAATGCTGGGGCAAATATCCAGATTCCTCTGAAGTCCCGAACGAAGTGTACCTGTCAAGGCCTGTCAAGAACGCATCCATCTAACTCCTGATGTAACCAACTAAAGCTTACCTTGACATGTTTACTGAGTGTGACATATCCGTCCCGGCTGGCAGCCAGTAGCACCTCTCGGCCCATGTATGTAACGGGGAGGAGTGCTTCGAAGCGACCGGCTGCGTTGCTGGCGGCGGACGCCACGCCGCGCTTGGAGTCCAGTGGGTATACCTTTATTTGGGCGTCTGGCAGTGGGCGGCTATCATGATCCAGGGTTAAGCCTGAGGGGACGAAAATAGATTTAATAAAAGGCAATACCTAGTTATATGTGCTAGAATTTGCAGCCATATTTATTTAAAATAGAGCTAAGTTTTCAAGTCCTTATTTTGATTTTTAAATATTTGTTGGTTCCTGATATTTCTAATGTTTTCAGCAATCAAAGTTACGGAAAACAGTCTCTCTCGAGTCCCGCGACCATGATTGCTGTAACGCGTAAATAATTCGATACATTAGGACCCAAAAATAACAACGATAAAAAGTTGTTTCATTTAAAATGCCAAATATACGTAGAGATCTAATAATATATTTACTATAATTGAATTGAGAATTTGACGACACGCGTGGCGCAGTGTGTAGTGACCCTACTTGCTACGCCAGCGGTTGCGGGTTCGAGTGCCGCTGGGGGCATACATTTGTTAAGCACGAATGGTTGTACTCCAGTCATGGGTGTTTATATTTATAATATGTATGTATTTAAACTTATATATGTGTAGTATATCAACCATCTAGTATCCATAACACAAGGCTCGTACCTTACCGTGGAACTAGATAGTGCTGTGTGTATATGTAAATAAAAAAAAATCCTACTCACCTGTAATATAGACTGTGTCAGGGTTCCTCTGTGTAGGGGCGTCTTGGAACTGTCCTCCCGGTAGGTGCTCGGCGTTGATGCGCCTCATCACCACATCCTTGTGCTTCACCTGGCCTTCCACCACCCGCCAGGTCAGGGTCTGAAGTATAAAGAAGATTGGATTTTAAATTGGGTACAGTCAGGGATGTTATGGATATGAAATTTCGGATACGGATTGGACACGGATATAGGAATGATTATTATTATACCGGATACGGATATGAAATTATTTCGGATTATCCGTTAGTTTCGGATTATTTCGGTTACGGATATGAAATTTGTGAGGAATTTCAAAAGTAAAATACAAGAAGAAAACAAACACTGCGCGCGACTTGTGTGTCGGCAGCCGCCGGCCGATTAAAATTTGTCATAACATGTCTCAATTAGGCTCCGCTCTTATCCGATCTTATCCGAAACTTGTTTCGGATTCGGTTACGGTTATGGATAATTTTTTATATCGGATATCCGATAGTTTCGGTTACGGAGCTCCCTAACATCCCTGGGTACAGACCTCGCGCCTTAAGCTCAGCTTTGTATTTGTGTGCGTGCAATGTACGGATAGGTACGGCTGAAGGCGTAGCGCGTTGCGAGTGGTTTAAACCGGTTTTAACTGGTTTCTGATGCGCGGCTAGTGGCTTTTAGCTATCACTTACACAAATGCAAAGCTGAGCTTACGTCTCGAGAACTGTATATCTTGTAAATTATTTCTTACTATAAGATAGGTAATATATTTGTTTTTTTTTGTTTTATATTTTTATTTATATACTAGCAGTTCCCGCGGCTTCGTACGCGTTCTAAGGACCGGAAACCAAATTCTTACTGAGTCGCACGGTATGGTACCCCGCAGAACTAACGCCTGCCCTTCCCGTTTTTGTAACATTTTTCATTGATGCTCTGTTCCCATTGGTCACAGAGTGATGTATATAGCCTATAGCCTTCCTCGATAAACGGACTATCCAACACAAAAGAATTATTCAAATCAAACCAGTAGTTACTGAGATTAGCGCGTTCAACAAAACAAACAAACTCTTCAGCTTATAATAATAATATAGATATATATTTTGAATTCTGAATGAACTCCTACTGAAATGTTATTTTCTGTTTTAACTCTATTATTAATAAATCTTGTCTTCTTATATTTTATATATTTATTTATATTTATATATGTCTATATATATATTTATTTATATAGTATGTACATTATAAGTATATTATATATGTAAGTAGTATTCTATTTATTTATTTTTATGATAAGCATATTTTATAAATTTACATCCTAGTTTTTTCTTTATTTACTTTTCGCGCCCCCTCTTTCTTATATCATTTTCCTACACCTAAAGGTTGCCTGGAAGAAATCGCTCTATTAGCGATAAGGCCGCCTCTTGTACTTTTTCCTATATTTTTTTCTGTGTTTCTGTTTATTTTATTCTGTTTTCGGGTGTACAATAAAGAGTTACTTACTTACTTACTTACTTATGTAACAACAGAAATATGGAAGAACCCCATTAAATAAAACAGACGGAGTATCCCTATTTTGAAGTTGGTGAAGCTTCGTTATTGCAAAATCACCGCATAAGGACTTAATCTAAGAACCTTTAAAACAGATTCTTGTCTAGAAAGTTCCTCATCCATACCTGATCTTAATCAAAGAACCTTTAAAAACAGATTCTTCTAAAAAGTTCCTCATCCATACCTGATTCTCATACCCGTGGCACTCCACCAGCACGCGGTAGTCTGCGGGCGGTAGCAGCGCGCGGTAGGCGGCCAGGTTGCCGGTCACGGGCAGGCGGAGGCCTCCCGCTACCGACAGCGTTGCACGCCGCATGGGGGCGCCTGATTCGTTCTTTATCACCCCGATTATACCTGCAATGGGATATATAATTAGCCTTTCGAACCTTTTTTATTTCCCACTGCTAGACATAAGCCTATAGTCCAGGCCTAAAGGCTAAACCATAGGGATCAGGCCATAGTGCACAAATGAGAGTTTAGGGACTATAACATATATATATATATTCATACAGTGGTTTCAAATACACTTTTTCCTTCAGATCTTTTTAATGACCCACTGCTAGGCATAGGCTTATAACATGGGGATCATGCCATAGTCCACCATGCTGACCAGTGTGGATTGCCAGATGACCATATTTTTCAAAAACTTGTTGGGTTCTCTAAGACATGAAGGTTTCTTCAATAGGTTTTTTTCAACGTATTGAGTAGTAATTATACGTCAGAATACAAAACTACAACTACTTATGGGAGATTAGAATCTATTACATTATATAAATTCGTTCAATAGTTTAAAATAAACTTTATTTAACTCATTCAGAGGTTTTATTATGGGAAGTCATAGCTGAATCCAAGACTAATTTATACAAAATTTAATGTAGATTTGGATTCAATTACTGAGTAAAATAAAATACAGAATAAAACAAGAATAACCAAAACTAATAATCTGTACTGGTAACGAATTTGATTCCCAATTGAGGCAAATAGTATATATATTACAAAAACTTACCAGTATTAGCTTGCTCGATAAACTTCATAATGCCATGCAAATTGTTCCTCCAGATCCACGCAATGTCATACTCGAGCGGCATCTTACAACAACTCAGCCCAACCGAAACTATTGGAGTGTTGAATCTTTCATATATTAGATCAATTAGATTCTCATGTGCCACCATAGGAATGTCTTTACACTGGTATTTATTTATAGGCGTCCGATTATCTTGATATTTCTCGGCGAACTTCTTATATATTTCCTTCGAAAAGTTTGGAACGTTCGCGTCTTCTGTACCAGACCCTAAGTTGAGTATCAGATCGAACTTTTCCACTTCTAATAAATGAATGAAAGCCTTTTCTCTGGTATAATTTGATAGTGGATTAATATCTTTATTTGTCAGATAGTTGTAGAGGCTGTCTGCGAATTCTTCTTCCAATGGTTCTAGATCGCATTTTTCTGTGTGGTCGTATAACTTGATTATTTTATTGAAGAGTGGGTCTAAGTTGGGTATGAAATGTAGTACGGCGTTTTGTAATAACTTTTTGTGTCTCGGCTCGCCTATAGAGTACGCGGTGGCGATGTGACGTGCGAAGTTCATTAGCATCTCTTGCCCCAAAGGCTGAGAACCGTATAGGTTACTGATGAGGGCTATGTGGAACTTTTGTTCTTCGGATGAACCTGACTGTTAACAAAAAATATTATATTAATAAAGTAACACATTTATTACTTATGAAAATTTAAAACTAATCCTACAAAGTTACTTTTATAGGCAAAACTATTTATGGGGTTAATGACTGGAGTACAAACATTTTTGCTCATCACACAAATGAATGCACCCAGCGGGATTCGAACCCGCAACCATTGTCCCAGTAAGTAGGACCACTAGAGCAATTTGGACCAAACATCGAAGCCTTTTCCTGTCCTACATAAATTCCATCTTGAATGGTATATATATTTTTTTTGGTACAAAGGGGGCAAACGGGCAGGAGGCTCACCTGATGGGAAGTGATCACCTCCGCCCATGGACATGTGCAACACTGCAGGGCTTGCAGATACGTTGCCGGCCTTTCAGGAAAAGGAAGGGAGAGAAGAGGAAGGTATGAGGAAGGGAAGACGGAGGCAGGAAGGATGTGGAGTGGGCCTCCTAAACTCTCACTTACCGCACGAAACGCGACAGCACAGCTGCCACTTCACGCCGGTCTTCTGTGAGAAATTGGTACTATACGGGGCGTGCCGGCCCATTCGGCTGCTACCCGAAGGTAACAAGCCTGGCCCTACCACTATCAAATATATAGTATATTCACCTCACTGGTAATCTTGAGCTCGTGCAGCGCGAGGGTGTCGAGGCTGTCCCCGGCTCGGAACTCCGCTATGTCCGGGTGCCGGTTCTCCAGCTCGGCGAGCGCCGCGTACACCTCCAGCGGGGAGTGGTAGCGCGTGTTCATTATGTTGTCTAACACGCTGTGTCAATTATTATATTTCTTTAATACTCTCTTGCTTTACGCGAATATTTGACATTATAAATGAAACTATCTTTTCGGATTTTGTCGCGGATTTATTATGATGTTTGGTTCCCGAGGTTTCGAATGCTTTACAGCAATCATTGTCACGGAGAGACTAAGGTGTTTGACGTCTTAGGGGGTTATATACTTGTTACAGATAGTGCCTACCAACAATTTACAGTAAATTAAAGAGAAATTAAAGATAGTTTCATTTATAGTTTTTATTTAATTTAAAAGTATACTAATAAACAACAACACACACATTAAAGTATTTTAGATTGATTGAAACAAATAGTATTCAGATATGTATGTACAAATAACAATAATAAATTCGGAAAATATATAAATAATTAATGAATAAAATTTCAATCACAATAAAAATAAGCCAACACTACTCAGTAAGATAATTATTGAGAAGTTGCAATTTTTTGTATTAAATGGCAAAAATTTATTAACCCAACTAAATTCAATCATTAAAATACATAGATAAAAAATAGAAAATTACTTTGAAAAGCTCAATTATAATCACTAAATATTATAAAACAAAGTTCGCATCTATCTGTCTGTTTGCGATAAACTCAAAAACTACTCGACCGATTGCTTGTCGGCCGATCATGCTTTTTTTCACCAATGAATAGAGTGGTTTTCGAGGGAAGTTTTAGTATATAATTTGTTAAGTTTTTGTTTACATTTACTAGCGAAACCCGCGGCTTCGCTCGCGCTAAATCTAGCGAGTCGCTAGTAATACATAGTATATACTATAGGTGTCGAATTCATAACCTTCTTTTTTCGAAGTCAGTTAAAAAGTTATTTCAGTACATTGTATAATTGTATAATTATCTAAGCCATGGACGAATAAACTAATAAACGAGACACATAAGCGGACGTACCTTTACCGGCCTTGACAGTAATCAGGATATTTTAGGCCTGGCCGTTTGTTTTTACGTCAGTTTCAAGCACTTACTTGTCAACAAAACATCTCCCAAAAATGACTAGATATTCTATTAGATGGTGTAAAAACTATAGCAGCGGAAGCAGCACTATTTCTTTTCACTTGTAAGTAATATATTTTATTACATTTAATGTTATTTATCACAAAATTTAAGTAAATGTAAAATAAAATTTCGTATTATTCAACTATGTTAAATATAGTCGATATATCTATGTATTGTTGACATCTGACAACCATCATAAAATGGCTGGATTATACCATTCAAAACAAATGACAGAACTGTCGAGTAAGTCCATTTGACATCGACTAGTGCTTGACAATGTCGAAAAATATATCGATATTTGACGAAATAACTAAGCGAATAATGGATGTTATTTGTACAGTACAATAACATAAAATACTTTTATCGCAGTATCCTACAATCTGATGACAATAAATTTATAATAATATTTTTATAATTAAATAAAAACATTATAAATGAAAAAATTATAATTAGTATGTGTACTTAATTTTTATTTTATTTTAACACATAAATTACACAAAATTTTAGATTTGCTAGGGATCCTTCTCGAAAGAGAAAAAAAAATTCTTAACAAAAAATTTGAAGTCTATAATAACTATAATTGAGTAAATAATTAAGTTCATAACAATGTCCTGCTTATTTTAGTATAATTAAAATATAAATACCGGAAGCTTACCCCACCTTTATTCTCCCTTTATTTTCTTTGCCTTACAGCTTATTTATGATACGCCTTTTCTTTCCCATTCGAACGTTCTGGGTTTGATTGTCGGCGAAAAATCAAACAATATTATTAATATTTAAATATGTCATTGATGTATGTAATACATACATACTATGTATTTTATCGACTACGTTCAAGCACTAGCATTAGAGTGAATTTTGATGTATTGTGTCAATTCTTTGTTCGCGTTATACTTCAATTGGTTGAACGTGTTTTCATGCATTTGTATTTTATGACTGGTCCATTAGTTTATTCGTCCATGATCTAAGCCTACCCAGCTAGTTCAGCACGAACAAGTAATAAACATACACACATACAAACTTTCACAAATAGAATAGTAATACAGTATAAAACAAATATTTGATTTTCGGCTGTTTTGCAATGAATAATGATCCTAAGAATTATATTATAAAAAACCAAACTATAATTAAAATTAATTAGAAAAAAAAGCCCATGAAATTATTTTTAAACAGAACTAATACCTAATATGTAGGTAGTTTATAATAACAAGATAGAATATAAAAACATTGGAGGGCATAATTAGTACAGATAGACAGTTAGCGAAAAAACAATACACAAATATGCCAGTAAGTACATATATTTATTAGTAATATATACGTATTATATACATACATAATATTCCCCATAAAAGGGCAACTTAGGATGCCCAAAGGTATGAAATATGGTATAATATAGATAAGTAAAAAATAAGTAATTATAAATAAATAAAGCACATATGTAAACTTTTTATAAATAAACACGCAAATGAATTCCAGTAGATGATGCAAGAAATCCAAAGATTTATAAACGAATTTGTATTTCATCTTAATTTTGTAACATAACAGTCTAAATAAAAAAAGTATTAAAATTTTCAAGATTAAAAAAAGAGTAAAAAAACTAGAATTCAATTGGTAGATATTTTTAAAAATAATAAAATACAATACAAAGCATAGACAAACAAGAAAAATGAGAAAAAAAAAACATAATATACACGAGATTCATAGTGCAAGCCAAGATCCATACAATATCACACAGAACCCTTTCACTCAGCTTTTCGTAGTTTTATCCTCATAAATTATTTTTTTTTCTTATATTTTTATATACTTAAATTATTCAGTTAAATTTCTTAAACTAACATGATGGAGAAAAAAATAGACAAGAAAAAATGCTTTTTAAATACTTAAATTTAAAATATCTGTGCGAATTCGATTTTTAAAAGTAAATTAATCTTAATGACGACATTTCACATTGCAGTGCCATGTGTCGTCACAAGGTTTTAGTGAGACCTTTTATCAACAGTGCTGAATGAAAGAGTTTGAGTGTTTACATTCGCCACTTACCGGAAGTCGTACGCAGAAGACCAGTGCTGCGGGTCGTCCGGCATCAGCGTGAAGTTGAGGCTGATGGAGCCACTTGCTGGCACTGTCACTTGCTCAGTCACGGATTCATATCTGAACATTATATTTATAGTTATCATATTAGCTAACACGACGGACATCATTAAATATACGTAATTTCAATAAATTATCTGTGTTATTTCAGTTTGCATAAAAAATCTAAAATTTAACTAAAAGTTATGTAATGTTGATTAATCGCTAGATCATTAACTTGTTAATAAAAACTAATACAATTCGGTTTAGTAAACCAAAATTAAAACTTAACGTTCACAATTATATAAACCGTTAAGTCATTCAAAAGTAAGAATTGTATAATATCTTGTTACTTAGCAATTCGACAAACATAGCGTAGGTCCACCAAATATTCCGTTAAATCGATCATAGAACCTAAATTCATTAGAAACCGGAGAACATAACCGAAACCGTAACCCGGAAAACCAATGACTTAACCGGTGTCAGTCAAAAATCAAAATCAAAACATTTAATTCCGCATAAAAATTGTTACAATTTCTTACTGAACATCATGAGTGTACCACTAGTTCGGAAAGAAGAAACCTCTGACCTGAGAAGAACTGGCGAAACTCAGTGGGACAAAAACTTTAAAAATGGAATTATTGCTCGCTTGGATAACCGAGTGATGCGGGTTCAAATCCGGGTCTCGCACCTCTGATATTTTAATGTGCGAATCATTTATATCATGATTACCACTTGTCTTACGGTGAAGGAAAACATCGTGAGGAAACCTGCATGTCTGAGAAAACCTAGCAAGTTTTCGAAAGACATGTGAAGTCCAACACGCACTAGACCAACGAGGAGGACTATGGCCTGATCTCCTTCGTATTGAGGGAGGCCCTTGCCCTGTAGTGGGACGTAAAAAGGGCTGATGATGATATAAGATACATGATAACTCACCCGTCTTTACTCGCCGTGACATTGTAAGTACCGGGCACGAGGAGCCGCCAGTAGTCCCCTTGTGCCGCGCTACGTACTGAGTGCGCCTTACCCGCTACGCTAATGGCCGCATCGCCCAACCCGTGACCGATGTGGCTGTGGATAAAGCCGTGGATGCCTTTGTGTACCTGGTGGATGAATTAGACATATAATAATTTATAATTATTTCTTAAATTTACGCGAATATTTTATTTAGTTTATAAACAAACTAGAAATACGGCTTCGCCCGCGTTCATTTTTTAATCGCTAATAAACTCCATTCGATCACTCGCTGGGTTGAAAATTTTCCATAATTACTCCAGATTTAATTAAAAAAAAACACAAAAAATTAATTATAAAATAAATAAAAAAATAATATTAGTATAGATATAGATTACAGACCATGAAAGCTGTAAACCATTCGAAACGTCAGATATCGAAAGTCAAAATAAATAAATCCGAAAAAATATATATTTTGGACATAACCTAGACATACATACCTATTAGAAGTGTAATAATGTCGCTTACATTTTTTATGTCTGTTAAGCCTATGTTTGTTACTCCTTGACGTTGAAACTGCTGGACGGTTTAAGATAAAACTTAGTACACCGACAAACATATGGGCTACTGTTAGCTACCCGAAGTGAATGTTAGTCGAATCTAATAGAACTTAAAGGAACATGAGTCTCTCCTGTGATCATGACTGTAAAGCATTTGTTACATCCTGAGAAAGTAGAGGAAACTTCACCAAAGTGCAGAACATTCGATTACCCGTTTTACATTAACAACAAAAGGTAACAAATCTAAGGCAAAAAAAATTAAAATGTGGACTAGTTTCATCGACAATTGTATCATATCTTCCATAATGAAGTTCATACCTGTTCAATAAATTGTATTAGAGCCTCTTTGTTGTCCTCCCAATATGTCGGCAGGTCGGAGGCGGGAGGAAACTTGTAGCAGCCGAGTTCCAGAGTGATCTCCATATCGTTTGTATGTAGGTAGTTCCAGTCTTGCATACCTCCTGCTAGTACGTACCTGGAAATTTAAGTATTGACTAGTAATTCACTGTTGCTTCGTTTGGATTCGTTACCTATTTAAATTTGGCTCAGTTTGCAGTGACCCTACTTGCTGCGCCAGCGTTCGCGGGTTCGAGTCCCGTTAGGGGCGTATATTGTTGAGCACGAATGTTTGTACTCCAGTCATGGGTGTTTATTTTTATATTATGTATTTATTTAAAGTTATATATGTAGTATACCAACTATCTGGTATCCGTAACACAAGCCTTGCAGCTTAACACGGAACTAGATGTGTGTAATAATATCCCAAAATATTTATTATTATTTCTCAGAGATGCAGTATTTTCCTACAGTTTTTCTGTCCAGTGGTTTTCGTTTCGTTAACTTAGCCATATGTTTCGTCAAAGTACTAAGTATTATTAATATGTATGATTAAATTTAGTAGCAGCATTTTTGATTGCATTTAAAATGCCTTTCATTACAATATTTGACTGCTTTGAACTTTGAAATAGGAAACATATTTCTTCAAACGACCAAATAGGTTAATTCTTTTAAGGCTAAATATAGAAGCTTATAAAAACTACTGGGCCAAAGATTTTAAATTTTATGTAACCAAATGGCAACTATTCCGCATCAAACAAAAGAAGAATCACATAAATCGGACCATAAATCACAGACTTATCGGTGTAATATATAATAGTAGTATAAAAAATGTAGTATAAAAAAAGAATATTGAGCGAATTGATAACCTCCTCTTTTTAGAAGTCGGTTAAAAATAGGTTATAAAATTATTATCCATTTAAAATGTTTAAAAAGTCCTCACCAATCAGCGCCATTTGTTATTCCACCTGGAAAGTGATCGTTGTTGTGACCTTTGCATGGCTGTCCTAAATGCATTTTATGATGAGCCTGCAATAAAGATAAAATAAAATTTTGAAACATTAATAGGTTCGCAATAAACCCAAATAATTTTATGATAAGGCAAATGTATCATACACTATATATATAACTAGCCTTTACCGCGGCTCCGCTCGAGTTTTAAAGACTGAAAATTAAAACAAATATTTTTCTTCCGTTTTTGCTACATTTTTCATTGATTTTTGATGGCTCCTATTAGTCGTAGCGTGATGTAATGTATAACCTTCCTCAATAAACAGACTATCCAATACAAAAATAATTTTTCAATTCGGACCAGTAATTTCTGAGATCAGCGCGTTCAACCAACCAAACAAACAAACAAACTCTTCAGCTTTATATTAGTATAGATAACACTATAGTATTTGTCTTTATGTTGAATACTTGTGAATATGTGTGTATTATTCAGACACTTCTTTTAACTTTGGGGATTCCATTTACCATACCATATGTATATATACAGGTGGAATGTGAGACTTACTAAACAATAAAACCTAAAAGACCCCCGTATTAATACGGAATTACAGCTAGCATTGCTTAGCTACTCCACCTTCTAATGTCTTGGACTCTTTTGTGTTGGCTGGTTTGTCAGACGCAAATGAAACCCTTATCACAACAAGATGGTTTATCTGAACCAAATTTACATCCTGGCTTTAATTTCACTTTCCAAATACCGCGATCTAAGACAGTGGTAACCCAGCGGTAACGCGCCCGCTTGGATAACCGAGTTATGCGGGTTCAAATCCGGGTGTCGCACCTCTGATATTTTCATGTGCGAATCATTTCTATCATGATTACCACTTGTCTTACGGTGAAAGAACACATCGTAGGAAACCTGCATGTCTGAGAAAACCTAACAAGTTTTCGAAAGGCATGTGAAGTCCGCCAACTCGCACTAGGCCTGCGCGGTGGACTATGGCCCCCTCGTACTGAGGGAGGCCCATGCCCAGCTGTGGAACGTTAAAAAAAAAGGTCTGAAGAAGAAGAAACTTACTTTAAAGTTTAAACAATAACCAAATTCTAACTTACATCAGAGTAAACGTGGGCAAGATGGACGAACACTTCGTTATCCGGAGTCAAGTTCTCCTTTCCGTCCCTCATGTCAGGGTTGCCATCGTACGGGTAGTTGGCCACTAACGACCCTCCGTGCAAGTTGGCGGATAGCACAAACGGGATGGACATCGTCCAGTTCATCACTGCTGCTGTTTCCGGTTCCTGTACTTGGTTATCCTGGAAAAATAAGACGGTGTTATGACTAATATCTATTTATTTATATTACCAGGATTAATAAAAGTCCTATTATCCCATTATATAATATTATAAAAGCGAAAGTTAATACATCTAGGATGTTTGTCAATCAAACCAGAACTGAATTGATCTGGATGTAATTTGGCACAGAGATAGATTTTAATCAAAAATAGTACATTATTTTACTTTTTAAGCCGGAAAAATTTACGGCTTTCGTGGGATAGATTAGATTTTCTTTCTAGATAAACAATATAGCTTTTAAATAAGCAAAATAAGTTATCGCTATAAAAATTATCTCCAAAAACTTATTTAATGCACAGCTTAAATATTCTTACATAGAATACTAAACGACATGTAACTAAGAAGACGAAATTTAAGACAAATATAATAAGTTTTCTTATTGTATATATGTACCTGAGTAGGTCCATACTGATCAGGGAAGTTCCTGTTAAGATCGACGTCATGTGCATTCGCTCTGCCGTCTATGCTGCTATAGTCATCTAAAAAAATATATTTTAATCAATTACATTTTTAAATAATTTAAAAATATTAATCTAAAAATATATGTATATCAAAATGACAAAGCAATGGTATATTAATCAAAAATTCAAATGTAGCTTCAAAAGTAAGTAACGAAATAAAGAAATATTAAAATTCACTCTGTGCTGGAAAACAAAATACTACGAACGTAATCAAAAAATCCATATTTTAAAACACTCATGCAAGATCTCAATCAAAATAATAGTAACGAGGTAGTACGAGGGGGATCAGGCCATAGTCCGCCGCTTTGTCCTAGTGCGTGTTGGCGGACTTCACATGTCTTGCGAAAACTTGCTAGGTTTTCTCAGACGTGCAGGTTTCTTCACGATGTCTTCCTTCACCGTCAGACAAGTGGTAATCATGATAGAAATGATTCGCACATGAAAATATCAGAGGTGCGAGACCCGGATTTGAACCCGCATCATTCGGTTATCCAAGCGAGCGCGTTAACGCTGAGCTACCACTGTCAAATGATATATACATATAATATATTTGTTTATACTTCTGTCTATCTATCCATTTCATTTAGTACATCACACAAATCATATAAAGTCACACAAATCACAACTATAACTTACTGAATGTTTTCCGTAGTATATGAAAAGCTAATATGTATATAAAAAACATTGTTATTAATAATATATTGTAAATCTTCATATTGGTATAACATTTAATATATTTTCTTAAAGTAGAATAGACAAACGTGTTTGTTTCTTTTTCCTTAAAAAACAACTATCTGTATAATCTATACATATAATAAAACTGTAGAAAAGTCGTTTTTGTACATCAAAAAAAATTACAAAAATAATAGCCAGGGTGTTAAAGGATAACCAATAGAACCCATTTCCAGCATTTTAGAATTTTTGTCTGTTTGTCTGTTTATTTATCCGGGCATCACGTAAAATGTACGAAAGCAATGTAGATAACTTTTATACACAACGATTGAACGTAACTTGAAGTAACATTTAGTTTTTGCTTCATTGCAATCGGTTCAGTCTATCAAAAGATATTTGAGTTTCAAGTGAAGAAGTAGAGAAATTCCAGAAGTAAAATTAGGGTTATGTGCATTTGGTCTCACAACTTCACGTAAGTTTTATACACAACAATATGTGCGTAAATTGAAGTAACATTAAGGTTTTTGTTTCATCGTAATCAGTTCACCACTTATAAAAAATGTAAATTAATAAAAAAAATAGTGTTTCCGAAGTAAAATATTAAATAGTGCCATCTACGAGTATTTGAACTTAGACGGGACTATAACTAGAGATCAACTGCGTGCAGTATTGTTCGATAGATGGTGTAGTGCGTGTAACGTCATTTTCTGAATCGCGGTGTCAAGATTTTCTTTGAAAGAATGACCTTCGCCCATGCCTGCCGGCCATATTTGAGTTATGTAGGAGTCTTAGCTAATTTTGTTTATAAAGAAGCACTAGCATAAATAAAAAAAATGATTTGTATCGGTATCCTCCAACAGCGCTTCGCACTAAAAAATACTAATTAAGTTCCGACATCCACGCGAACGAAGTTGCGGGCACAGCTAGTATATAATAAAATTCTCATTTAGTCGAATCTTAACATTAAATATTTATGGAAAGTCATCTTTAACAAAAGTTTACTAAGTCAAAACATATGTACGGAACGAATCCGTTCGGAACGAGGGTGAGTCACTAGTAGCATGCATCATAAGAGGTAAATAAGTCATGAATTGATTACAAATATCAATTCACACGTAAAATTCCAGAAAAGGATAACCTTCAAATCATGTCATCAACACTTATCTAAATTCTAAAAACTTATCTTTTACCACTATCATATGAATCACCCTATCAAAAACTATAAGCAATACAAAATCGATAATATTTTAACTCTTTAAAAAAATCTTCTAATCATACAAAAAAAGAGAAAAAAAACACTGCATATTATAAAAAAAAACAAAGTCCGTCAAGCGTCTGTCTGTCTGTTCGCTATAAACTAAAAAACTACTTCACCGATTTTAATGCTGTTTAATAATCGATGGAATGGTTCTCGAGGAAGGCTTTAGTATATAATTTGTCAAGTTTTTGTATACATTTACTAGCGGAACCCACAGCTTTACTATCGCTAAATCTAAGCGCGAATCTGAGCGAAGCGAGAGGGAGTTGCTAGTTTATATTATGTGCCAAAACGTTTATGAGATATACTACCCAAACGACGAGTGCTAGGTTCAAGAACATATCGTCGCTGTAGAATGAAAACCTCGTATGTCAAAAATGCATATCTTTTTTTTTAAATCAAATGAAAATTACGTATTTTATATTACGGCGAAACTGTAAACCCAATATATGACTACTAGCGCCATATTTGGAGTAAAACGAAAACCTCTTGTTTGAAAAACATTGACAAATTGAACCATTTTTTCGTTTCCTGTAAAGTTTGGATTTCTGGACATACAAGGTTTTCATTCTACAGCTTTGATATTAAAAAAAAAGCAAAAGCAATCCACTCACTGACTCTCGCATGCTCATAACCATCAGGGTTCATGCTCGGCATCAGGTGTACCCTGGTCGAGTTGAGGAGTGTCTGCACGCGAAGGTCGCCGCCCGCGTACTGCTGGCTGAGGTACTTGGCGAGGAGGAGGAGCATCTCGCGCCCCACCACCTCGTTGCCGTGCATGTTTGCTACGTATTTGAACTCTGGTTTGCCTATGGGATTAGAAATTGGGGGTATAAATCATAGTTTAATATGAAATTTAAGTGTAACTTTTATTTGTATATAATCAAACTCTATTGTTTTGGTATTTCTATCATTTTTATTTATGCGATGATTATTTAAAAAGCTAGATCATCGACCACACCCTCTGGGCTATAACTGAGATTTTTTTTAAATAAAAAACTCAATTACTATTATTGACACTATCCAGGACTCGAACCTAAAGCCTCTAGCAAATCGAATATATCGATCATCGAACTAGCTAGTCTAAAAAGTTTTTTTTATTTCATATAAAGATGAAAACTAGTTAAAAAATAGTAACTAACCCAAGTTTTTTTAGGGACAAACATGCCATTTGACTTTATTATAATTATATTAATAATCGTAAATATATATGTTTAGCAGTTACAGTTAATATTAAGTTTTCCCTAAACTTTTACATACCCGGTATATGTTTTCCAGGGTCTTTAGTTATTTCCAGCACATACAGTTCTCTGCCTTCAACACTCTTCCCAATACTTGTCAGTTTCGTGATGTGAGGGTAAGATTCCGCCAGGTCCTGGAGGAACCTCTCCATCATCAGGTAGTTGTGGTGCTTGAAGTCCACTGCGGAAAGACCGTCGATGGCGTGACGTGTAGACCTGTTACGCACTGATTTGCCTCTTAGACGCGTACCTTTACGGTACGATGATAACTTATATATCTCATTTTTTTATTACTATCAGTTTTTGTAATGTAGTTTGCGCTTTTGTAACAGAAACTACATCTTTGAAGATTTAATGTATAAGTCTAATAGATACTGTTATCAAGATTTAAGACGTTAAGGCGGAAAATGTAGGAATTAGTAAGAGAAAAAATTAAAAGGAAAAATACTGGCAAATCAACGGTGCGTAACAGAAGTAAGAAAAAACCAAACCAACACCATAAAGAATAAAATAAGAACAAAAAAAAATAGCAACAAAATTCTTAGAAAGACAAAAATGTAGACAGGCTTAAAGTATTTGTAAAATATAAAAAAAACAGAATCATTAAAAAATATCTTTACCCAGCGCTAAATATTAATAAGTATAATTATAAAACATTTCTTGTATATAAAGCTTAAAAAATAGGCAAGAACATGTCTATTTGGATAATGGGGTGGTTTCAAACAATATTTTGCCAACAAAAAAATAATAAGCTTAAGCAACCAACATAAACCCATCCACACTTATACACAAAGAAAAAATAGAAAAATGAACAGAAAAAAATTGAAACAAGTTATGATTTTTCCACTGACTTTATTTTAGTAGTAAGGAATAAACAATATAATTTGTATTTTACATTTAAATAAATTAAACATTTAGTTCTGTATAAAATACAAACCACTCTTTTTTGTGAGCGAAAACTTTAAATATGACACAGTCATGTTCATTTTTCTTTCACCCTAAAAATATTTTTTTTAAATTACAGATTGAAAAAATATCACAATTGATCGTAAGCTTTTTTATATACAACTTAAAAAGTTTTTACTAAATTGAGCTATATTATATAAAGTTAAATCTTATCAATATATGCTTAGCTTACATATTATGCTATTACTAAAAATGGCAGTGACATTATTATTAATATTGCACTATTATAATATTAACGAATAACTTTATTGCTTGAATATAAATCGATTGCTATTATTATTACGAGAATTTATTTATTATCTAGTATCTAATTTATCTATATACAAATAAATATAGCCTATGAGTGAATTATTTTGACAACAAATTATAAATATATTTAAAAAACGTAGTGTAAACTTTTATAGTTAATAAATACTATGTTACAGGAACGGTAAAAACGTATCAACTAAATTCGTCACACAACCACCAAGAAAGTTAGTATACATTCGGGACAGATTATAAATAGTAATAATAATTGAAGTCATGAATGGATGAAGGTAATTTTTCAATTTTCATTGCATTTTCGAATTTTCGCTGTTTTATTTAAGATGTCCTTGTTATGTGAGTGTGTAAACAGTCTTAAAACAGTTCTATTAACTGCCAGTTTCTATAACCTATCTACCGATAGACCGGTAGTTACTTTCATAGTATTTTGACACATTAAAAGTTACAACCTGTCAAAATCGTATGAAAGTATCTACCGGTCTATCGGTAGATAGGTTATAGAAACTGGCAGTTAATTATATATTATTGCTCAGATTATGTCACGTGACAGCCATTTTATGCATGCGCTCAATGAACTCAATTTTCTCGAAATTAGAATTTTAAGACATATCACCTTCATCCATTCATGTATTAAATTGTTATATTTACAACAAACACCACTGGTTAATTGACTTAAAATAATATGTATGTGTTTTTTGATTTTTAAATTACCAATATAGTATTTTTTATCTATGGAAAAAAATAAATTACTTTATGGTCAATACAAGTTACAATATAGAGTATAATACTGTTTATATTTTAAAATTTAAGAAAATTTATGTATGACAGCAAAAGTGAACCAATCCATTTGAGCATAATTTACTTTCCCTTTATAGAGCTAATAAAATGTTAATATCAGCATGTTAGATACATGTAATTATTATTATCAGCTTGACTTCCTATGACATGATACATGGTGTGTGTAAATGGGTAAAAATAAGGTCGTTTTCACACTTGCGTGTGTCAAAAACCTTACTTTATACCTTTTTAATGTGTTTTTTTTACATAGTTCAATGAAGGTTAGAGATACAACATATTTATTTATCTTTTAAAATTACCAGCCTATTTTGAGTTTTTCTACTTTTAAAATATGTCAACTTACTTCACCTTAGGGTTAGAAACTTTAAAATAGCCCTAGCGGTTATCTGCCGTATAGCATGAATTAAGTATCCATATTTTACCATTTTTATGTCCTATGATTTATCATGGACACCACCCAAAAATGTCGGCAACTTGATAGATATATGAAAATAAATAATCTTGTTCAAAGGATAATGCTAAATCGTATAATAATGGTTAGTTTTTTTGAATATTCGATTTTCGATTATCGTTTTTCACTACATTTGACAAATACCTATAGCACCAGCGCGACTGGCGAGTAAAAATTGAACTAAGCGATGGCTAATGTCATTCAATACATTTTTTTTTCTCTAACCTTCACAAATCAAAAAAATACACAAATTCAAGTTTGCAATATCAGAACCAATACACAATTGAACAGTAACCAACAATGTGTAACAGTAGCAGCTGTATTGTGTCTGTACATATCTTGTGTAGTGTTCCTTATTGATGTGTATCGGGATGTGTCGGGTATAATTGTGTTTTGTGTTTGTGTCAGGTTTTGTGTTTGTGTTGTGTTTTGCTGGTTGTGTGTAGACTTACCAGCTGTGAGCGAGCGCGGTCGGCGGTGCAGAGTGAAGTTAGCTATTGATGGCTTCTCACTTGTCACTGTCACTGTCATTGGGGATGCGTCTGTGTATCTGGATAAAGATTAAGTAATAGGATATCTAAATAAAAAAAGACATTTTATGCTGAATTCATAATTTCGGAATATAATAAATATAATAAATATGTTGGGACATTTACACACAGCACTATCTAGTTCCACGGTAAGGTATGAGCTTTGTGTTATGGATACTAGACGGTTGATATAATACACATATATAAGTTTAAATACATACATATTATAAATATAAACAATGAATGCCCCCAGCGGGACTCGACCCCGCGACCGCTGGATAAATAAAACTATAATTTGTTATATTATATAATTTTGGGTTTGCTGTGCCATATTTATTTTCGATTTAATTAAGTTTGTCGTTGGACTACCATTCTAGTAAGCAACATGGAAACCCATAATTCGTGTCACCCCAAATATGTACATTGTCATCATTAAAAATATAATAAAATATGTATTGTAGATTGTAATACGTAATACTTTACTATAACCTAGTAGTTAGATGTGAAATCGATAAAATTATAAACAAAAAATATTAATTAAAATATATAGGAAGTTTCTCAGAAACGGAAAATTTGTAATTCATATAAAAAGAACCAAAACTATATTTTCACATGTATGTGAATGTTACAGACATAAGTTCTATAAATGTTGGGACATTATTACACACAGCGCCATCTAGTTCCGTGGTAACTAGTAAGCTACGAAGAAATCCTGTTGATATACTACAAATTATATAAGTTTAAATACATACATATTATAAATATAAACACCTATGACTGGAGTACAAACATCCGAGTTTTTAACAAATAAATAGCAGAAGCCCCCAGCGGACTCTCGCTCGAACCCGCGACCGCTGGCGCAAGAAAGTAGGGTCACTACAAACTGCGTCAAACTTGTCGTCGAATATGTTTAATATATACTTTAACCCTTAATATATGTTTAATAAATACTAATATTATAAAGCTAAAGAGTTTGTTTTTTTTTTTGTTTAAGGCGTTCATCTCAGGAACTACCGGCCTGAATTAAAAAAATCTTTATGTGTCGGATAGTCCAAATATCGAGGAAGGCTATAGGCTATAATATATCACGCAACGATCAGTAGGAGCGGAGCAATAATAAAAAATGTTGCGGGAGAAAAATATTTCCTTTGATTTTCAGCCTTTAGAACGCGAGCGGAGCCGCGGGAAAGGCTAGCATTATATATTACTAGCTGATACCCGCGACTTCGTCCGCGTTGCTTGAAATATTAACAAAGTTTTCCGCATGCGCGCTACGCCGCTTGCCCCACTACTCCGCGAGAAGGAAACATACATCACTGAACGCACAGTGCATATACAAATCGTTGTTTCTTGAAACTTTAATAACTTTTTAATAAATGAAGATATCGCAATCATTTCTTTTAAGGGCCAAGTGTCTAAAAAATAAAACATAGAAAGTTTCATTGAAATCTATCCAGCAGTTTTTCCATGATACGCGCACAACTGCAGACCTCTATCATTTTATTTATATAGATTACTCACCCAGGTGCTGACACGGAGACGTTATATTCTCCAGGCAGAAGGAGCCGCCAGTACGCGCCGTACTCCGTAGTCTTTACACTATGGTCGATCCCTTCTACGATTATTTCCGCATTCTATAAGCAATAATAAAAATAATGTTACATTCTAAAAGGGATAATAATAAATGTTAAGATTACACATTATCTAAAGTAAATTGTAGCCCAGTGGTAATATGCTCGCCGGGGAGACGAGTAAAACGGATTTAAATCCTGGTATAATCATATGAAGATATTATGTACGGTAGCAGACCCGAATCCGGAGGTCAAAGTTCGAGTCTCGAGTCAGATCAAGTATCTATTAATATATTATATTATTAGTAACAACGTCAAGTCGGCGGCGTCTGCAATTTCATATTATTAATTTAATCTATAATATGAGAATGATGTAAAGCTCTAACATATCCCCACCTTCACTGCTTTGTCTTCCTCGTCCAGCACGAACCCTTGCACACCAATGTTAGTTTGCTCCATAAAAGACAATAAGGGTTCCTTATTTATGGACCAGAACTTTGGAAGCTTCTCTGCTTTCGGATACTTGCAGCAGGACAGCTCGAAGGTGACTTCGAAGCAATTGGAATGAAGGTAGTTGAAGTCTTGCATGCCACCTTGAAGAAACATATTATTTAAAAAAAAACTTAAAAACATGTGTCAACAGCCAAAGCAAAATAATCTTAATACAATTTAATTAATGTATCAATTTGTAAATATAATCAAAATATCCGTTCGAAAGTTCATTGCAAAAGCAGGACTGTCCTTCTTGGCTGGCACCGACTCCAACAATAACTAAGTAATTAAAATTATTTTTTTTCTTTTTAGTTTCGATTTGTAACGTTTTAAAGTCTGTTTTCATTTTTGTTAAAAAATAATTTATCATTTTTATTCAAAATAGTTAATTCAGTATTATTATTTTTATTTTTAATTTCAATAAATTAATTTAATTCATCATTCTCATTTCATCAAGTCTCATTTTAAACAACTTTTCCGTAATTTTCAAGAATTTATTTTGAAGTTAATGTACCTAACTCAATTTGGTAACTGTTTAACTATTTATTATGTATCGCATTGTTTTTAAGCTGTCTTTTATTACGTTCATTTGAAATGAAAGTTGAACTATAAACGTTTTACTCATGCATGTAGTTAAGAAGCCACGAGTTAAATTGCCAGTTTTAAATTTTTACAATATCATTTGAGCTAAACATATTAAAATAAAACAACTAACTATTAAAAAACTCCTATATTATATTGAAGTGTACTATTTTTTAAATAAATATAATAATATATTTTATACTAATATTATAAAGCTGAAGAGTTTGTTTGTTTGTTTGGTTGAACGCGCTAATCTCAGGAACTACTGGTTCGATTTGAAAAATTCTTTTTGTGTTGGATAGTCCGTTTATCGAGGAAGTCTTTAGGCTATATTTCATCACGCTACGACTAATAGGAGCGGAGCATCAATGAAAAATGTTATAAAAACGGGAAGGACGGTTCTGTAAGGTACCATACCGCGCGACTCAGAAAAAAATTGGTTTCCGGTCTTTAGAACGCGTGCAAAGCCGCGGGAAATGCTAGTCTTTAATATCTTACATGGTGAGCACATGTTCGTGGAATACATTGACTTAACATCACATAAAATTAAAAATCAAATATTTCTACACATTACCTTTCACTGAGTACCAATAGGCACCATTAGTGAGGCCATCTTTGAACTTTTCCACAGGGCAGGCATCTCCTTTTTTCATGTCTTCGTGTCTAGACGCAAACACACCCGCAAGGTGTTTGAAGAGGGCATTATCTGGTGTCAGGCTCTCAATACAGCAGTCTCTACCGGTGCTGAAATATTAAATTTTTGAAGTAGAGTCGAATTTTTATAACTTGTTAGGTTCATTTAACTTTATTAACTAACATACTGTTAATTTCTTAACTATGTTGTAATGAAATATATTATTATGTGTTATCGGAGACAATTCTTATATTGGTGTAATATGTTACAAACCTAAGTTTTTTGGAATAGACATACTTAACTGTGTTGATAATATTACATATTAATAAATAAATATTTATAAATAAATATTTATAAATAATAATTAATAGAATAATTACTTTGCGTGATTTGTCCATATCTATGAGTATCAAAACTATTGTTACTGTAAAACTACAGCACAACTATTAACACTTTAAAAAGTAAGACTTATCAATGTGAGTAATATATATTTATTTCGATATATTTTAGTTATTAATGTATCAGGCGTATAGCGTAATCATTGGTTCGGACATCTCTAAAAAAGATTTCATATTTTGTCGTACGTTTATTCGCTAAAGTGGAAGCGATACACTGTAATGTGGATAGTGAACAGAAAACCACTAATGTTAGATGTTAAATTCTATGATATAATATACATAAACGGTACAAATAAGAAAAAAACTTAAAATTTTAGTCTGTCTGTTTGTTTCCGATTATGTTTTTACCGGACTTTCACTGAAGCTTAATGGGTTCCGCGCAAAAAGTAAAAGCCTTGACGTGTAAGCAAAATGGTCGTACGCGCTCGAGCGAAACAAGGGTAAGTCGCTAGTATTTTGTAAACATAAACATTACTGTAGACTTCGATTTGCGATGTTTACAAAAAGCGCAAGATAATAGCGTTAGGTATCTAAGCTTTTTTGTTGGTCTGTCACGGGGAATCCCTGCGGAAGTACGAATAATATAAGACTATATTAATTTTATACCAAACTAGCGACTCACCCTCGCTTCGCTCGGGTTCGTGTCTAAGTAACCCCTTTGGCATAATTTTTTTACGAACTTTGAATGTCTTACTTATTTATACTGGTATACATAACAAAATGCTTGTACTGTCGACACTGAAAAAAGTTTCAATTTGACAGCAAAATCCACATTAACAAAATGATCCGCCATTTGATGAATTCATTTATTACAAAAAATGTGATAAATAAAGAACCGCTCGACCGATTTTGTGCAAACTTCACAAAGCCTAAACATTTGGTTTGGATAGGTGAGTCCGTTCTTGATTTATAAAATTACAACGAAAAGTGGCATTGATTTTTATATAATATACATTAATAACCATTATATAATTTCTTACTGCAAAACAATACATTTTATACATAAATGTTGAGATAATAAGCTTCAACGTTCAAAGATCAAAATCCTCCCAGTATATAAAAACTACGAGTATGTTTACAAAAAACGTTCACAAAGAACGAAAGAACAGTGGGACTTTTGAAAGGTTTACATCTTCTCTAATATATCATATTATATATATTACTAGCAACTCACCCCCTAGGTTAAGCGTGAGCAAAGCCGCCGATTCCGCTAGTTAAAATAAATTTCTAAAATAAAAGTAGCCTAAGTAACTCCGTATAACATTAGCTATCTGCAAGTGAAAGTCCCGTCAAAATCGGTCCAGCCGTTTCAGAGATTAGCCTGATTATTTATTTGTATAGATATACATTATACATATATTAAATATTGATAGACAGACATATTGTCGGTGAAATACCTTATACATTTATGAAAACAGTCCTGTAAGTTGTGATTCACAATAGTAGATAAATGATTTTTATTGGTATAGTTATCTTGAATCACACTAAATACTAAAAATAAATATGACGCCTTAATTATTTTATTTAATACGTTATACGATGCGTCTGCAAAATCTTTCTAAGATAATCTATACATATAATATAATTCTAAACGAGTCAAATCTGTACATTAGTACATATTTTTTGGAAAATCTAATTGAAATATTATCATCGATAATATAGAGGCCAAATCTATTGTTATTAGAATTTTTGTCTGTCTGTCTGTCTCTTTGTGACTGCATCACGAGAAAACCACTGGACGGATTTGGATGAAATTTGGTATGATGATAGTTGGTTACCCGGGTCAATACATAGGATACTTTTTACTTTAGTAGATTTATTTATTTATTTAATACTAGCGGACCCTACAGACGTTGTCCTGTACATATAGAAAATTTTTATAAACTTTTGCTCCCGGTGAAATGTTTTAGTATGCATGCGCAAAACAGCGTTGCCTAGCAACGACTTATTTATAATTGAATATGTCATTTATTGTGCAAATGTATAAATAACTAAATAATATAAAAAATACATTATCTAGTGGACCGAATTGTGAATCTAAACCATTCTCGAATACACTCGAACACACACAAATCATTTCATCAAAATCGGTCCAGTCGTTTAGGAGGAGTTCAGTCACATACACACGCACACAAGAAATATACTATATATTAAGATTTAATACATGTATGACAGAAACAACATAACGATAATAACTGCATTAGTATAAAACTGTGTCGCAGTTGCAGATTGTAGGCTTTTTTATTCCCTTAGGTGATAAGGATCTGGAGAGGGCCAGATATATTATTTTTAGACATAAATTTTTAAACTTATAACTCATTTTTTTATAGTGATAAGAATGCGGGCGGAGCCGCGGGAATTGCTAGTTGTACTATAACTAAAACCCCTATAAATTGCGGTCGATAAGCGGATGTGTATAAAGATTGCGATAGTTGTGAGACAAAACGGAATTTATAATTTCATTCTGTATCTGGACAAGTTATAAAGAGAAAAGCATTGCGTCGTGTATTGATACAAAAATTTTAGAGCATTTGCAGTGAAAGTTTCTTCATACGTAAATTAATTACTTTATGATTTAAATTTTTGAGAGGTTTCATCTAGATCATTTTATAATAGGTATATTAAGTTATATTCAATGTAGTAATAAAATATACATAATGTAAAAACGTTTAACTTTATTACGTTGTTTCTATCGTAAATAGCCTAGGTCTAGTGGTAACGCGCTCGTCGTTTGGGCAACCAAGCTAAGCGATTTCAAATCCCGTGTATACGAGTAGCATTGATATGTGTATGTATGTACGAATCATTTTCAACACGACTTCTACTTAGGGTGAAGGAAAACATGGTAAGCAAACGCAAACATACATGTCTGAGAGTCACCAATTCGCACTTGCTAGGCGTGGGTAATTACGGTCTAATCCCTTTCCCCCAGCAGTAGGACGTTAAAAAAGTGAGAGTAATCCATATCCATCTTAATCCATATTAGTAGATATTTCTTTATATATATAAAAAAAACAAACGTTAATACAGATACAATAATAACAATAGATAGGCACCTCGAATCGTCGTAAGGGTAGCTCGCCACGACTGCTCCTCCGTGCAGATTTCCGGATAACGCGAATTGCTTGGAAAGCACCCATCTCATCAACGCTGCAGTTTCTGGTTGTCGATTACCGAACATATATTCATCGTCATTCGCCTTGTTCTTATCAAACTGGTCGGGAAAATCCCGATTGAGGTCTACGTTTCTTGCGTTACTTCTGCCGACATATTCTGGGAGCGAATCGCAGTTACCTTCCTGCAAGACAATATTTATGTTTTAATCAATCCACTAGTGACTAACCTTCACTTTGCTGGACCTCGCCCCTGGGAACGTATAATTTTTGAGCGAACCCTAATTCTTTTTCTGAAATAAAAGTAGCTTAAGTTACTTCATATAACATCAGCTATCTGCCAATGACAGCTCCGTCAAAATCTGTCAAGCTGTTACAGAGATTAGCATAAACAAACAGACAAACAAAAATGTTAAAAATTATATAATCACAAAATTAAATATGCATTTAGTAAAAAGCTTTTATGTTAATAGTGACACCTGATATTTACAAATAAGGGGTCGTCCATAAATCACGTGATGTTTGAATGGGGGGGGGGAGGGGGTTCGGAAAAAATCACGAAATATCACCAGGAGGGAGGGGGGGTGTAGTGAGTTATCACGTGATTTTTTTTTACTCACCGTTGGGATTATCCCGCGCGCCGCGACAATCACCGAATTTTTATAACAATAAGCCTAGTCACCTCCAAAACTTCTCTGAAAAGACCTGTACGGGAACTACTATTGCAAGAAGCAGCAAGATTAAAAAATCGTGTATTATAAATTCTTCATAACAGATGATGAGACCAATAGGATGGGCCAAACATTCCCCCAGACACAGGAAGCGTCGCTATTAGTAAGAATGAAAGTGTAATAATGAACCTATTGGTCTTAATTGCTTTGGATTGCTTATAAAAAGTATTGACATACTTCCATTAGTATCATGTATAAAAATTAAGACACATAAATTATAAGTAACGTTACATTGTTATAGTAGTAGTTATAAGTTACAGACGGACAAATTATACATTTTTAATGATATTCTCAAAAACTTTTACTATATTTACATATGTGAATATCAGCACTGAAAGTTTAAGAAAAGTGAATACTATTTTGACTTAACTTTAGCACCGGGTGATGTACCCAGTGCTCAAAGTTAATTGACCGTCGTCGGCCGAAACTAGAGGGTATGCATACAGTCAAAAACCATACATAAACTACCTAATCCCATTGATTTTCTTAATGAGAAAAAGAAAATTCTGGCAGGATTCTTGTGCACAAAAAAACTACGGAAAAGGAGCAGTAGCCAGTAAGTATATTATACGTAACTCCCAGTCACATAGGCTAGACTCATACTTCCGCTTAACTCTTATGGAACCCAACTTGATGGATAAGGAAGGACAAGAGATCTTGAAAAAAAATACTTTTAAAAAAGGCTGCAGAAGTCCACACAGAAGTGTGAAATAATAAGGTTATCGACAGCCATGACGTCTTAGTAGAGTATGTCGTATGTCGAGTAGAATGACAGTGCTTTATTCTATGACTTACCTTCTCCGCAGTAGTATAGCCAGGGCCGTCTTTACCCGGGGGTACAAGCGCCGAATATTTAGATATTTTATCGGCTCCAAGGAAAACTAACATTTAAAAATAGATTTGATGTTGACGGGGAGGATTTATATGTATAATGAATTGGAATTTTTGCCAATATTTTTTCCCAATGCCTCAACAAGTACTCCCATTGATATTTTAAGCTATATATACTGTAATAATTTAATCTCCTCATTTCCTAATATCTCAACATCTCTACGTATATATTTAACACTGCCTGTTACAGTAGCTGAAGGTGAACGATCCTTTTTAAAATTAAAATTAATAAAAAATTATCTTCGGTCAACCATGACCAAAGACAGACTGACAAACTTAGCTATTATAAGTATAGAATCCAAAATTGATATAAAAATAAATGATTTAATTAAAATCGAGGGCGCAGTCTGAGCCCCGCACCCCGGCGCCGAATAGACTTAAGACAGCACTGAGTATAGCGAGCATGTATGAGAGAGCCATTATTTGCTTCAGGTACAATAGTAAAATTTCACGATTATTATTTTGTCATTTATTCTTCTTAATTAGAATTTTTACATTTTTATCACGGTGCTTAATTTACCAAAATTATATTAGATTATACCTGTTAACCTTTATTTAAAAATAATATTAAGATTTTTTAAGGTACTTTGTAAAAAAATACACGTGATTTTGAGTGGGGGGGGGGGGTAATCTTAAACCTCACCACGTATCACCATGGGGGACGGGGGGTCTAAAAAGTTGCTTAAAAACATCACGTGATTTATGGACGACAACTAAGTTATATCAAATGTACAAAATGTTCAATTAAATGACTGCGATGAATGAATTGGTACAGGTTTTATCCACATTTTATCATCCAATATAATTATCTATTATTTCATATAATGTAAATTCGACAAATTTGCGTATCTGAATTCTGAAAGTTCATTAGACCTGGGAATAAAATATTTCCCGGAAAATGTAGGATTTCCGCGTCGTAGATTTTTTTTCATAAATTAATTACATATATTTAATTTATTCGCTAGTTTTTTATAAATTTAATCCAGGCCATAACAACTATCAACTAGAAAGGCGAGATTATGTAACATAAAAATTAACAAAATCGCCGCACAATAAAAATTTCATTGAAGCTAATTTCTCCATTCAACACCAGTTATACAATGAACTAGTATATCGAATACGCCATGAGTATTGCGTAAAAATGCTATTATTAAATCATTTGAAAATTGTTTCAAATGAAATTAAGAATTAAAAAATCTAGTTTTCAGACGCATAGATTATTTTTATAGACATAAATAAAATTGAAGTGTATGTTTTAAATTTCAAATTAACACTTTTTCACTGAATGCATATGAAAGTATACATATCGTTGGCGTAGGTGGAGAACTAAATAACTCAAATTTTCTAGTTTGGAGAAAATCGCGATTTACTGATTCTTTTTCCAATTTTTTTTTCCAAGATAAATTAAACAACTTATTTTATTTAAGTCATTAAACATTCAACTGATCATAAATCATAGTTATCAATTTATTTATTCAGTTGATTCTTTTTCCTTCTACTGTTTAGTGCTAGTTTCAGCATATTTACTTTAGCATTTGGAATACAAAAATGGCTATATTTCTGAAACGGGACAAGATATGAAAATGTTTGTTAGAGTAAAATATGCGGTATTTTTTGGGTGTTATGAAAATAATTAAATGTCAATTTGGCCAAATTCGCAGTTATTTAGTTTTCCACCTACGCCGACAATATACGGTATTAGCATCAAAAAATCATTTTTTTTATTTCATGTCTGCCTGTTTGTTCCCGCTAATCTCTGAAACGGCTGAACCGATTTTGACGGGACTTTCACTTGCAGATCGCTAATGTTATAAGGCGTAACTTAGGCTACTTTTTAACCGACTTCAAAAAAGAAGGAGGTAGACATTTTATTTATTTAAACTAGCTTCACTAACGCTATTCAGTTGATTCTTTTTCCTTCTACTGTTTAGTGCTAGTTTCAGCATATTTACTTTAGCATTTGGAATACAAAAATGGCTATATTTCTGAAACGGGACAAGATATGAAAATGTTTGTTAGAGTAAAATATGCGGTATTTTTTGGGTGTTATGAAAAACCTAGGGACGCACGAAGCGAGGTTGAATTGTTGTGTAATAAAACCGCTGTTTAGATGTTTGTTATCCTAACACACTTGCACTGCTGAACTAATTTTGATGAAACATGACAAGAAAATTAAATCAGATATTAATTCAGATGTCATAAGTTGTGTGGCAAATTTTTGTTATTTTTAATAGCTAAATGTTAAATTAAGTTATTTTTACGCCAGACTACACAACAAGTTCTTAAATTTTTGCATTTGGAAAAGATATACCTATGGCTGAACTTCTCATTGTTTATAAATATTCTTTGGTTTTAAAATATATCCTGGGTAATATTAATGTAAAAAATTGCGCACTGAACTAAAAGCAAGTGCAACAACTAAATTTTCTCTCCATTACTTTTAATGTCAAAGTCTTGTAAGATAGAAATATAATTGAACCACAGAGTAAGACTATGGCTGAAGAAACACATCTAATGTCTAAATGAAGGTCCATCTTTAAGATATTTGGTATAATCCTAAGTTGTCTGGTACTCATAGACTGCTAAGACAAAGATTTATGTATTAAAAAAAATTCTTTGATTATATAACTTTTAATAAGTTATGGCAAAGTCAACAAATCAAACTCAATAAGAAGTTCTTATTGAATTAAAGATTTTGGTACTTACATTTATAAAATTAAGTACTTGTATTTAATTATGGTACATTACTGAAATATCAGTGTAGATTGCTTGTTGATGCTTTTATTGAAAAATATATCAATTGTTTTTCATTGCCTAGGTAGTACTAGCTCAATAGTAACACCTTTTATTGGGAAACCAAGTGATGGTTCAAATCCTATGGTGCTCATCTGATGTTTTCATGTGCAAATCTTTTTCCACATAAGTATTCTGGCTTCCAAATAAATAACCACTAATTTCCCTTTTCTATAATGTAGGGAGACCTCCTGTGCCCAGCATTGGGATATTAAAAAGGGTGAATTACCTACAAGCTTATTATAAAGTAATATTTCTGGTCTCAGCTTTAATTTCTGCATTTACAACTCATAATATTTAATTGCTTTGTTTATTGAAATGCGATAACAAGTGCACTTTTGCAATGTATACTGACCTTTTTATCAAGGACTATTTATAAAATATATTATATTAGAAAATTTATACACCTTATTAAATCATTAAATGTGTATTGCCATCGTGATTATTTCTTGAATTGAGTCGGAATTTTTATTGATTATAAAAAACCCAGTTATTAATAACTAAAAATTCACTCTTATATACTCATTAAAATCCAGTACTAACAGTTGCTGTGGTCGGAAGCGGCTAGAACAACTACAAAAAAACTGGAACTCTAAAATATTTTACATAAACTTAAAATGCAAGATTAAAATTTAATACTAACCTTACTCGCTTCAAAACCATCAGGATTTAAAGATGGCATCAGATGAATTTCAGTACTGTTCACTAACTTTGAAATTCTTTCATCTTTCCCGTAATTCATCAATAAATACTGTGCTAAGTAAATAACCAACTCTCGGCCCACTGACTCGTCACCATGCATATTTGCCACATACTTGAAAGCTGGGCGCTCTGGATGTACCTGCTTTATTCCTTGAGTTATTTGTATCACTAATAGTTGACGTCCTTCTACTGACTTCCCTATAGAGTACACTTTAGCGAGTTCCGGGTATGCGGTTTGTAATTTATTAAATAAAATCACTAAGTCTTCATATTTCCTGTAGCTTGGAGAAGATTGGAAGAAATCATCATCGTCTTCTATAGAGCGTGGCGCACAGCCACTTATGAGAAAAACAAATACAAGAAACAAAAACTTGAATGACGGTATTATGTTTAAAAGTGCCATTTCTGAAGCAGAACGAACACCAAATTCTACGTAAATTAGAATTAGCTTTTCACTTATAACACACTACAAAAATTATTGTCGAACGCGTTGCATTGCGAATTGTAATAATTTATTATAAAATTAAGGTGCACAAACTTAAAATATATCCAATAGTGATACAATGACCAATACCGACGTCCGACAGACGACAGCTGACAAATGTGAAACTGAAATGTCAAATGTGAAATGACGTCCTAAAAAGTTAAAGGGGCCTAGAGGTGCGCGAAACTGCTATCGGTTGATAACCTGCTATCGCTGTAGAGGTGGACGAAACGGCTATATATTGATAAAGAGTTATAAAAAGCGCTATTTTTAAAATATCTATTATTTTTTATGCTATTATATATTATAGCGTAAAACGCTATATATTTATACGTTATATATTTTCGCTACGTAGAAAGATGCGTTTTGATTACCATACTATACTATAAGTTAAAACACAGATCACATCACCTATAATAATTAATTAATAGCTATGAACTCAAATATAACTTAATTTTTCCTTTATTATATTTCCTTATATTTATCCATAAAGAAGTGTACATTGTACCATAGATAAGTTAACATTGTACGTTTTTTTACTATCTATGACTATGACTCTATTATAAGAAAAATTGCTGCCCCTCACGAAAAGTTCTATAACCTGAAATTCAATGAAAATGATACTGTAGCAAATTTCCTGGGAAGATTCGAGGAGACTTTAGCTACATTAGAGTCTCTAGGTGTTAAGATCTCTACAAGCATGGCGCTCACTAAAATAACTTCTTCACTTCCAACGTCATATAAACCTTATATATATTTAAGTTACTTTATGATATAAACACTTTGTTTCTGCATGGGAATCCGTTCCGGCAGAAAAGCAGACCTATGAAGAATTATCTTCTAGGCTATTGGTCGAGGAATTGCGGATGAAGAATGGAGCGAGCTCAACCTCAGGCATTTAAAGCAGTAAAGAAGGGACGTCAGTGTTTCAAGTGTGGTTTAGAAGATCATTATAAATTTGAATGTGGTAAAGGTCAATTTACCTCAAAGAAAAATAAGTTTTGTAATTTTTGTAAAAAGTCAAATCATAGTACTAGTGAATGTAGGTCTAAACATTAGTCTAAAAATTCTAGACTACTATCATATTATAATGATAAAGACAAAAGTAGTAATGCATTTCATGTAAGTATGTTACCAGCCCTGAATGCACAAACATGTCAAAGTAGGAATACATGGATTATAGATAGTAGTGCTTCAGAACATATGTGTCATAATATTAAGTGTTTTACAGATTACTAAAGTTTTCCATTGCCTAAAGCATGAAATAGAAGAAAGTGTCCAGAAAGAACAAGAAATTAATAGGCCATCCAGGAAGAAGGTAATGCCACAGTGGCTTGATCAATATGAAACAGGTTTTGTAACATATAATGAACCATTAACATATGAGGAGGCCATGACAAGGGATGATAAAGATAAATGGAAAGAAGCAATTAATAGGGAAATGGACACATTAAATGCTAATAATACTTTTACAGTGGTGAATAAAATACCAAAAGGAACAAATATTATATCTACCAAATGGGTTTTCAAAATTAAAGATACTGATGAGGGGAAATTATATAAGGCTAGGTTAGTAGCACATGGCTCTGAACAAAGAGATGGTATTTCAGATGTGTTGCAAAGTTAGGAACATTTAGGTTTTTTATGGCTTTGGCAAATAAGTTAAAACAATCAGTTTATCAAATGGATGTAGTGAGTGCTTTTCTACATGGGAATATAAAAGAAATAGTGTAAATTAAATTGCATACAGGAGAGATATGTAAGCTTAACAAATCTCTGTGCGGATTAAAGAAAGCTCCAAAATATTGAAATGAGAAGTTTTATAATTTCATTACAAAAGTGGGATTTACAAGATCTAAAAATAATGTCATGTCTATATTTTAATAGAGCGGAAGGTAAATATATGTATGTTTTATTGTATGTAGATGATATTCTATGTTTTGGATCAGATCAACAGGAAATACAAAGTTTTAAGTTTCAATTAACCCAAAATTTTAAAATGAAAGATCTAGGTTTAGCATCAACATACTAAGGTATAAAAATTAAACAGAAAGACGGTATAACAACTCTTAATCAAGAATAATATTTAATTTCATTATTAAAGAAGTACCAAATGTTAAATTGTAATCCTGTTTGAACCCCCATGGATCAAAATTTTAATTTTCAGATCTTACAGAGAGAACAGTTTGAAAGTAATGAAATAGAAACAAAATGTAGGCAATTGATAGGCTCTTTATTATATGCAGCTTGCGGTGCAAGACCAGATATATGTGTTGCAGTCAGTTTCTTGAGTAGGTTTCAGCATTGTGCCAGTCAGATGTTATACAAGTGTCTGAAAAGAATATTAAGATATATCAAAGGTACAATACACTTTCCTTAGTTTACAACTGTAGTAGTGCATTAGTAGAAGGATATGTTGATGCAGACTGGGCTGGTGACATGCATGATAGGAAATCTACATCAGGATATAATATATTTAAATTATTTGGATGTACAATCTTGTGGTATAGCAAGAAGCAAATTTGTGTAAGTCTTTCTTCAACTGAATCTGAGTATATTGCTTTGAGTTTATGTATTGTTGAAGCAAATTGGTTGAAAAATCTATTAACTGAGTTTAATATTAAATGTAATAACATAACAATTTATGAAGATAATCAATCTGTAATTTAGTTAGCCTATAATTCAGAAAATATCAAAAGATTGAAACATTGATATAAGATACAAGTACATAGTTGAACAAGTGAATAAAGGATTAATATCATTGAAATATATAAATACTTCTGAAAACATTGCAGACATTTTCACTAAACCATTGGGTAAAACAATGTTTGAAAAACTTAGGGATGAATTGTTAAAGTAGGTAAATACTAATACATATTAACACTGTGTTCTGCTAAATTGTTTTTGATTAATTGTTAGATCAATAGGATGTTAAGTAATAAGAGTACATAATATTTAATGTTTGTAATTAAGTGAGTTTAGATTATTAATAGTCTCAAGTTTGTTTTTTGTCAAGTTTGCAATAGTAACTACAGTCACAGATGGGTTTGTTTAAGTTTGTAGAATTTCATAGTACCTAGGTAATTAGGTAAGTATTGTAAAATGTAAATAAATATTTGTTGAGGTGTTAAAAGACAACAAATATTTATCCATAAAGAAGTGTACATTGTACCTAGTTAAGTTAACATTGTATGTTTTTTATTTTCTATGACTCTATATAAGAAAAATTGCTGCCCCTCTCGAGATGCAAGAAAATAAACTTGTTGTCATTAAAAATCTAGTTTATTATTTTTCACAATAGGGAACCAACCAAATAATTCAACATAATATCTGTTTAAGCAATTAGGGGACAATATTTACTTTGTAATGTATTTATTTAAAAAAATATTATATAGATAAATGAAAAAACGAATTAATTCTTTAAATAAATCCATTGAACTTTCCTTCATACTTTTAACAGGCTTAGGACTGTCTGACTGAAGTTATTATTTATAATATATCAATTAAGTATTATTTAAGAAATATATATATTATATACTACCAATTACTCTACATAGGAAATATATAGTCAGGCGTACTTAAAAGTTCATTGATTTTATACTGATATTTACACTACTTTTATTTAGCCGTAGAACTATTTATAATAATATATATAATCTTTTTTTTAGTTTTTTAAATAGAGAATAATACATTTTATGATTATTAAAAGTTTTTGTTTCCATGTACGAACTTTAATTGTGCCACTTTACTCGACGTGAGCCTTGTACGTCGCCTCGGTCGTTAATTATTTGCGTTATTATTATATTAATTATTTCGCCTTCGAAAAAGCACGCTCACAGGGCACTGAAGTGACAATAATATTAAAATATTTGGGAAATATTAAAAATAAAGAGGGGTAAATAGTCTTGTGGCCACGCCACCACTCAAGAGGGCAACTTTCTCTGCTTATCACTACTTGTTTCATGTACATTTCGACTTCTTCTAAAACTTTAGTATAAGTGGAGCGGGGTTGTTCTGATGCAGATATTTTTTGATCTATCACATTCCACAATGTTAATTCCGGTTCACAGCTTTTTCGATTGCGATTAGGTTATCCTTACCAATTAAGTACAATACATATTTCTTCAATTATGAACCTTTTCGTTGTTATTAAGGTTTCAAGTAAACTTAACTATATGGTTTCACATTTTATTTACACTCACCTAAAACTAACTTTTATTTACAGTTAATAACAATAAACACAACCAACACGAATTATTTGCAAACAAATCGACACGCAACGATAATCGCGTATCAATAATAATTATTAATTAATATTTAAATAATACGTCATACAAAAACAAACATGAAGCAAGTAATCCGTACTTCATTTCATTACTATCTCAATATAGTTCATATGCAGTTGTCTTAGAGCATAATTTGGCGCAAGTGACTAAAATATTATACAGCTAAGAGATATTCAAACAAAAATATAGCGAATATAGTTTTAAATTCAATTGCCTTAGAGCATAATTTGGCGCACAAATATATTAAGAAAAAATAAGGTATTTATTTCATTTCAATATAGTTTTAAATACAATTGCCTTAGAGCATAATTTAGCGCACGACAAAAATATTATACGGCTAGCACGAAGTGTCAAGCACGGCAGTTGTCTATGGGTCCATACCATAGTGATTATATTCTCTTTGTTGTGGTCATATTATATGTAATAAAAATAAATTTAAAAAATAGCTATAGCGCTTGCCTCTGCTTATAAATAATAGGCGATTTGGTTATTATAAATAGCATGCTATTTTTATAAATAGCAGGTTATTTTTAGCAGCTATCTAGAATAACGAGCACCCCTTAAAAATTCTGCGTCAACGATTTTATATTATATTATGTTCCATAAATGGAATATATAAAATCCTTGTTCTGCGTTCGAGGTTTTTAAGGCTATTAATTGATGTAAAAAACTAATGTTGTAGTTAATACTACTTTCTTGTTTTAAAATATTCTGTGGTACTAAAAACTAAATGTTCACGTGTATTTATCTTTAATGATAATTGATTTATCCTATAGAATACAAAAAAATATTAAAACTGGGTCACGACTCACGACACTTCCTGAATCCTGCGTCAAGTAGTATGACAAAAACTATTATATTTAGGTCAAAGACATAACGTTAAAGTATAGTTAAAATTGTTATTTCGTTTTCCTGTATAAGTAAGACAAGAAAGAATTTGACTTATTTCGCGGTGAAGGATAACAGAGGGAAGAGACCCACAGGTATGAGAGAACGTTGAGATTTGAGAAGCAACTTTTCGATTAAAAATGTTTTGAAAACAGTGCCCATGCACAAAACGCCTTTATTTGTTTATGGTGCATCATTTTATATTCTTTAATAATTTATACCAAATTCAAATTATTGCTTAGTATTTGATTACATCTACTGAAACCCCTATCACTAGCTTGTTAAAAAGGGTTAAAAAATGTTTGTTTTTTTAATAATTTAAAAAATAGAAAAAATAATAAAAGTGAATTGAAAGATATTTTTTGTCAGTATAGCAACATTATTACTCTATATGGTAATTGGTAACACGGCCTTATTCTTCTGAAAATTATAAAAATATGACTTTTCCTTTCCCTATTGGGGATAAATTTTAAAAACAACAACAAATTAAAAATATGAAAGTGGGTAGCCAATAAAAAAAATATATGACAAATGGCATTTAATTGAACTTCACATTGAGGTGTCGCCTACTTTATAATTATAATACAAAATAATTAACTTAATCTAATCAAATAACACTTAATCGTTAACATATTCACCTCTTATCCAGTATTGTTCTAATAAATTGTATAACAAAACATTATGCAGTAAAACTGTACAAAAGCTTTCCAATCTGATGTTTATGAGAAAATAAAATATGGTTCTCATATTAATCAAAACTTTATTTAGCTGCTTTTCCTTAACAATCATTAAAATAATTAAAGCTAAATGAAACAATTGTAATGATAAATGTATCACAGTGACTATTGGTTTTAATTTTATTTTAGAGAATGTCATGACAGAAACAAATTTTAATAGTTCCATTGTATTCTAATACTTTTTCATACATACAGCACTCTAATCGATAGTTTAACAATAAATATGTAAAAAAAAATTAACCGAAATGTCTTAGATGTTCCATGCTGAAGTTACAATCATTATATAAAGGAGATGCAAAATACTAAAAAAGAATACATTTAATTAAGTGTGATTTAAGCAGGAATGCTTCAACACTCTTTTATTTATATCTCCTTTGCAGACATACATACATTTATGTTAATTTCTATATACTATTTAGGGCAGTGTAGAGAGGGTTTAGGCCTTGTTCAATACGACCATACAAAAAATATATAAAAAAATCTAACTGTTTAAAATACCAATTATTTGGAAAATTGTAAAGTTTTCAAAAGGTAAATTTTGTATAATAAGGCACCATTAATATTCATTACAGAGCTTTGGTTCTATTAAGTTTTAAATTCGCAAAAAGGGAAAAAGATATCTTCTAAATTCAATTTTCATGTCTTACAAGTTTTTTTTATAATTTAAGGTTCCAAAATACCAAAACCATCGACAATTACAAAAAAATCAACATTTTCACACATTACTTTGTTGTAGTCCTTTTTTGTCTGTACCTTAATACAGATATTATTGACTTTTAAAGTAAAAGTTTAATTTGAAAATTTTATATTACATTTGTCTATATATTAAGTATATAAATCTTAGAAAAACTCTTAACATATACACACTAGGATAATTAATAGTAAATAGAGTGTATATATAGGTACAGCCCCGGATCTATGAAATTTTTTAACCAGGACAGTTATCTAATACAGACGCCCTTATTAAATGACGTTAATTGTTGGCACGGCAAATCTCAAATCGGCATGTCGAGTCCACAAGTTCAATTCGATGTAGGCCGTTTTCTTACAAGTCGAAGGTGAGTTTGAAGTCAGTTTATGTAGAGGCTTTTTTATTTTTAATCATACTATATTATGATTTTGGCACCCCTTGAAACTGCCACCCGGGGCGGGCTCCGGGTTCCCAACCCTAGATCCGGGGCTGTAAAAGGATTCAGGAATCAAATTGATATTTTTAATTACATATTATTCAAAATGGTAGATTATAAGTCTTTTAAAATACACTCTTATGAATAGAAAGCTCTTGAGGTTTACATAACTTTTACCACTTCTGAACATATAGTAAACCATTGCATCTATAAATACATACAAAGTAAAAGCAATACTTGTTCATGTAAAATTATGCTAATACCTGCACATTTTTTATATTATATTTAATTTATTTTATTATAAGAAAAAAAATTAACTTAATTATAGTTGGTAACACTTACATAAAATTAACCCTTTACATAAAATAGCTGCAATAAAACATTCCTTTTTTTAAATTTCATTATTTCTCGCTTAAAGTTATACTTAACACTACAGCATCACTCGTAGGAATAATTAAAAGAATATAAATACAAATATAAAATATACTGATATATTTTTAAATAAATTAATATAATGACTTAAGAAGAATACTTTATTGGTGATATTAGGATGGCAGCACTACATAGAGTGATTAATTGAATTTTATAAATATTTCAACTAACCACCCGTTTTACACATGGATGGCTCAAAATTTAATAAAAACACATTCACTAATATAAATTATGACTAACTAAATTGAACTAACAATAAAAATTATTATAATAAATATGAAGAATACAAATTAAGGCAAAGTTACCATCGTATAAATCCTAATCTCAATTTTAACTAATAATTTAATCAAGAATGTATATTTACTAAATAATTAAAACACCAAAAATATTATTTAGTAGACGATCGAAAAATACTTTTTCAATACTGAATTTTAATATTAAAGCAAGTAATGCAGTTCAAGGCAACATTTAATAATCAAATACAAAAACGTTATATTTTTTTTCGATTAAATATATGTATATTTAACCTTACCTCATATGTAAAGTATTTTTTTTTTATTTTTCGCTTAAAATTGAAACCATGGCTTGACACATAATATTATATAGTATACTACTATGCCATATAGTCATAACTGTTTTCTATATAAATAAAATTGGAGTGTCTGTTTTTAATTTCAAACTAACAGCTTTTCACTAAATGCATATGAAAGTATACACGATACTAACAAAAAAACAATTTTTAAAGTTTTGGTCTTTCTGTCGGTCTGTCTGTTTGTTTGTTCCGCCTAATCTCTGAAACGACAGGACAGGACTGATTTTGACGGGACTTTCACTCACAGATAGCTGCTGTTATAAGGCGTAACTTAGGCAACTTTTTAACTGACTTCAAAAAAGGAGGAAGTGGAACTTTTATTTATTTTATTTATTTAACTACCGGTGGCTAAGTCTTTCGCTAGTATTTCAATAATCTCATCAATTAACCCATCAATCAAATATCTACAAATAAAATGTAATGTTGCAAACTAAAAAAATCACACATTTCATAATCACTGCATACAAAATAACAAGGATTTTATCGATTATTTAAAGGAACGATTTCAGTCTATTATAAATATTATGTTTTAGGTTTTAAAGTTCATTTTGGTATAAAAGTGTATGTCACATATAAAATAGCGTGTATATATTAAGGCATTTAAATTCACATCCATTTAAAATTGAGCATTGACATATGAACTCTTTTTTAATTATGAGTGAGAAAGACAGTTATATTTAAATTATAAGCATAGTATATCTTTCTCTTTCTACTTTTACATACATACATACATACATTAATTGAAAATCACACAACTTAAAAAATAAATAATGTTGTTTAAGAAGAACTAGCAGCAATGGGTGGGATAATATTTGTTTAACAGATTATCGTATAAAATCAATTAATTATTTATTAAATTATTAAATAATTTATTGCTTTTGCCAACATTAAGTAAATACATAACATAACTTTTAAGAAAAATCAAAATTTAAATATAGCTACCTACTGCAAAAATAGTTTTCAACAACATTTTTGGTATAGTTGAAAATTATTAAATAGATAAATAAATATGTTGGGACATTATTATCATACACAGCTCAAACTAGTTCCGCTGTAAGCTACAAGGCTTGTGTTACAAATACCAGATAGTGGATACACTACATATATGATATAATTTTAAATACATACATATTAAAATTATTAGATACGACATTTATATATAAGTTCAGTAAAGAATATTATGTGGAATCATTTAAAATGAGAAGTCCAGAAGATATTAGCTAACACACCAGCTATCATGAGGGCGAAGTAAATGACGACCGCCGCCCACCAGAGTCGCTTCTCCCACTTTCTTTTTTCTAAATTCCGAAGAACACCTATGCCTACCAGAAGGCCTGAAATAGTAAAAAAGATGTTAAAATTTAATTTTGTTATTTATTATACTTAATACTAGCAAAGTTTTACATACAAACATATATTACTAGAAAATCACATAACTTAAAAAATAAGTATTTTTTTTAAATAAGGTAGCGCAATGGGTGGGATAATATGTGGATATCAGATTTACGTATAAAATTAATTAATTAATTGATTATTTATCGTTTCGATAAATAATTAATCAATTAAATAATTGATTTTATACTGTCGTTCTTGCCAACATTAAAAACATAACATACTTTTAAGACAAAACAAAATTTAAAAATGTATTAATACATTCTAGCAAACCCGGTCCGCTTCGCTGTGCGCAAGTTAAAATAAGCTTAATTTATTTTATAATTTTCTAATACAATGAAAGTAGCCCAAGTTATTTTTTATAACATTATTATCCGCTAGTAAAAGTCCCATCAAAATCGGTCCACCCGTTTAATAAATTAGCCGGAACAAACAGACAGACAAAAAGCTTTAAAAATTGACTTTTTGATGTGACTACCGTATATAATTTTATATGCATTTAGTGAAAAGCTGTTAATTTGACATTAAAAAAACATATAATTCCCACTTGATAATATTTTACCAGACCAAGTGCTGAAGTTGCACCTGATGGTAAGTGGTAACGCAGTCGTAGATGAGAGATCGAACCGAGAACGAACAGCTGTGAACGGTATTATAGTTAAGATCGAACCTAAGCAGCTAGAAACATAGTCTTACCCGCCACAGCGCCCGCCAAATGCGCCACATAACCAATGTTCTGCTGCAAGTGCCGCCAGTAGCGGTCGTACACCGCCGTGCCGATGTCCACCGTCGCCAGCAATAAGAAAACTAATAGCTGGATTATTGCGAACTCCATTTCTGCCCAATTCTGAAATTTCATAAATATGGTTTAGACTGAAGCCTGGATTCGAGATGAATCGCTTGAATATTGTTCGAAAAATTTAAATATACTTATTTAAATATTATATGTAAAGACCCTTTGAATATAGTCAGAGGGACATCGCTCCATTGTTTTTATTTTATTAGGTACTAGAATTACATGATGTTTTTATCACTATTTTTTTTAAGTGTTGGAGTTTAAAGTTACAGAAACAACAGTTGCTCTCTTCTGTCAGAAATATAGCTTTTTATCATAAGTTTTAGGTATAAAGTCATAAGTAATTAAAAAAAATATATGTTTACATTTTATTTTCGTTACTATGATCGTTACTATGAAAATTATAGTGAATAGAAATTTCTTCATGATCTTGGTTACAGATTTTCGGCTGTGAAGGTCAATAGGTACAATAAAAATAACAAGTTACTTAAAACTCATCAAAGAGTAGTATGTCTATGAAAGTCTTCAAAACATACACGTGCAATATAGTTACATATTATATGAAGCAAAGCACTAAACCGATTTTGATGAAACTATGCAACAGTATCTTATACTGTATCCATCAGAGAAGACTACAATATTTAAAGATATAGTGAAACATAGTTAAGTGGCCGAAAAAAATTGCAGACAGTGGTAGCCACAGGCGGTGGTAGCCACAGGCAGTGGTAGCCCAATAGTAACGCCCTCGTTTGGATAAACGAGTGATGCGGGTTCAAATCCGGGTCTTGCACCTCTGACATTTTCATGTGCGAATCTTTTCTACCATAAGTATCACTTGTCTTACAGTGATGAAAAACATCGTGAGAAAATCTGCATGTCTGAGAGAACCTAGCAAGTTTTCGCAAGACATGTGAATTCCGCCAGCTCGCAATAAGCCAGCGCGGACTGATCCCCCTTGTATTGAAGGAAGGCCCATGCCCAACAGTGCGACGTTGAAAAGGGCTGAATTATTATTATTATTCCTGGGAAGTAATTAATAATATTACCATTATAATAGTCGCAATGTGTGCCGCTACTAGCGCGTAGACGCCGCCAGAGGCGCCTGCCAGATACACTGAAGGGTCCGTAAGGCTCGTAGCTAAGGAACCCGCGGCCACCCCCGCTAGGTACACTAACACCACTCTCCACCATTTATGAACCATTTCTAGCGGCACACCAAGAAACAGCTGAACCAGTAAGTTTACGAGAAGGTGAACTACGCTGAAATAAAGGGAAGTAAAGTTTAGTTTAACATAATTAATAGTAATACTTTCCTAAGAAACAAAATCTAAATCTACGCGAATTTTTGACGTTTCGATCAAATGATTTCTCCCGATATCTCATATGATGTATGATAACCGTCTTTCTTGTGAACATAATTGTCGCAGTGCATTCGAAACCTCAGGATCAAACACTACTAAATCCTCAGTACGCTAATTCTCTTCCTATTATTAATGTAGCCTACGTTAATACATCAGCCGCCTATAAGTTATAACATCAGCTACTGAAGTGAAAGTTCCAACGAAATCGGTCCAGCCGTTTCTGGAAATAGCCGGGACAAAGAGTCAGACAGACAGACAGAAAAATAAAATACAAAATATTTTCTAAGTACCATAATATAGAATTCCACATGCATTTATAAAAAAGCTGTAATATTTTGACCATACAAACAAACACTTAAATTTATCTGTTAACCTATAAATAAAAATAAATAAAAAAAAAGCTTTTATAATGGAACTCACCCAACGTGAACCAGCATATACGTCAAGAATCTCCAGGCTTCCTGTCGTTTATGGGGGTTGTATATAAATATCTGCGCGATGGGTCCCGTCGCGTCAGTCTTGCCCTGCACCGCGTCATAGACGAACAACAAAATCTCCACAACCGATATGAAAATCATGCAGATAGCTGGTGGCCAGCAACTGTACTCCTCTTCATATGTCCCGTCTGTGTATGTGAATATGGTTTTGCTATGCCTATGGACTGTTGTACGCAACACAAAGGGGAGGGTGGGGTAGGATGGGTTACAGGTATTGTGTATTTTCAATTTACAGTATGGTTTTAGTAATCAAATATATATTTGATAATTAATAATGAATTTAAAAACAAAATAATTTACGAAAAGGTTTTATGAAGAAATAAATAACAATGTATAAATAGTGCGTTGTTACCAACACAAATAGAACACGCGGAGACAGAGTGACATTACGAAATACAGGACGTATTAAATCAATTAAGTCGTCGTGCGTTGAAAGAGCACATTGTTGTTAACAAGATAAATGTCGCGAATTTCAATATAGGTAAGTATTCATAGATGCGTTTGCGGCATATGTAGTATTTTTTTGCCATTGTATGTTGTCAGTATAAATTTGGCAAAATTTTGAAAGTTTAGTTTTTACAAAAAAGTATTTTTATTTAATAAATAAATATTGTATTTTTAGGTTACACATAAGCAGGTAAACAAAAAAACAACAGTAGGAAGGGATTGGAAAAAAAGAAAAAATATTTTGTTAGTATAACATGCATAAAATAATTCTATGTTAGTCATAAATTTATTTAAACATTTGTGAATATTAATTAAAATAATATATCTCTAAAAATTATTAAATAAAATAATTTATTATTTTTTTGATTTACGGAAAACTCTCAAGAAAAAATATTTTATTGAAAAACCTGGCAATCTTTTACTTTTAATTAGACACTAATAAACAAACAATAAAAACACACCAAGGACATAAAACAATTGTCAATAGCTTTTTAGCTAGCATTCCTACTTAAAGCGAAGCTCGTTCATGCACGATTACGTTAGTAACGTACTGACCCTTCACCTTCGACCCTGGGCTCAGTAATAATGAAATAAATGAGATTATCAGGAATGAACTAAGACCTTAATATGACATACTGATGTTATGTGAAAGATTACAATCAAGATGAACGTTGTATACATACTTATTATGTTTTTACTTAGTGATTGTTTATTATTGTAGGAAACTTTTTTGAATATTAATTAGTTAAATAATATATAATATTTTAAATTGTTAATTTTTAGTGTGTAGTGAAAATCGTACCAAAATATTCGATGACCTTTTTGGAGATAGTTACAATTTTCTTTACATAAGATTCTATGATGGTGGGTTTAGCTTTTCTTTTGCTTATATCTTTATGTCCACAACCTTCAATTCGTTTACACATTTTTAACCACATTTCATAACACTTGTCACAACTAGGCCTGACACAAAACTCATTAAAAATTGTAATTAGAAACACATTTACAAAATGATTTTTTAATGATTTCCGAGATTTGTCCAAAGATAACGAAGTTACACGTTCCTTTAAAATTGAAAATTTACAAAAAATATTTAACACTTCTTACACCCCAAGGTCCTCCCTGTTTTTTTTTTTGTTTATTTTATAAATATACATTTTTAAAATTTCATTCTAAACCACACAAACAGTTTAAAATACGTCCACTCAATAACAAATAGTGCAGTCCACTATGCTCAAGTACAATGGCGAACGTTGTTTGTGACTGGCCTGCGCAAGCTACAAATGCAAGGATTTGTGCGGATTGGCGCCAATGGACCTCTAATGCGTTTAGCGACGTACGTAATTACATTTTCTCGAATCATAACGCCATTATGCCAAAAGGAATCAGGAATTCAAATAAAAATTAGAATAATTATAATATGCTACAATGTTACTTTTCAGTATTACGAACAAGAGATATATAAGTGCAGGCTCTCTATTCCTGTCACTCTCACACTGGTGAGACACCTACTCGATCAAACTAGAGAGATAAATTTTAGCTCATTAGTAGGCCATAAATTATTGTGTAAATATAAGCTATACAGATAACATAAACTCCGATAAATTTAAAGCAAAATATGAAGACATGCTTCTAAATAAATTTGTAGTTTATAATAAAATACATCAATAATTATTATTACGATTAAATTCCTTGGCTTTGATCTTGAAAGCACTTATCCAGACTGCTCTTTGCATAACATCGGCCTTCAATTATTCAGTTAATATAACAAAAACAAATTATATTCGAGATAGCTGGTTCTATTGGCTCTAAATAAATAGCAAGTGTAATGACCTAGCGCGACCTTAAATATATTTGTGCATAGATTATGAACATCGTGGAAGTGGTGTGTACTTATTAAATTTGACGAAGAGTTCAAGTCCCAGTTCCCAGGGCCGTCAGACCTTATTTATTTTCTCAGTAAACACATGTGGGTACCATTTAAGTATGCACTTTGAGTATATGCGTGCCCGCTAGTTTAGGCCGACTGCCAATCAAAAGTTGATGGCCAATTAAGTTAGAAAAAAATTGTATTCATGATTCTTGAAGTTTCATCCATTCGATTGGTCTGGATGCTTACAAAAAGTATTGAAATAGTTCCTTGAATATCATGTACTTATAATAATCAAGACTGAGATTAAAGTAAAGTTACATTATATTTTAAACGCTTTTAAGCGTCTAATATAATAACAAAATCGAATACAATTGGGTACAATTACTGAGAAAATAGTTATAGTTTGGCGGCCCTGGGATCTTGGACTAGAAATAATATTATTAATATTGACTAGCTGTACTGAGGTATACTGCTGCTGTACATAGTATACAGTAATTGTCAGGCATAAACTCCTTACCGATGTGATTATTGTGTAGGTTATAAGGCGCAGGATAGTATTAATTTTTTATCGTTCTATTGGTTATCATTGGCAGGACTCAATAGCATTCATCTTATTTCATTTGTTTGTTTATACTGAAAATAATTAATAACTAAATACATCTATAACAAATATTTATCATAAGCATTTGACTTTTCAACTACGTACGTACGAATAAACTGGTTTTATGTTTTATAGAAGAATCTAACCGGTTTTACGAATTGATAAACATTTACATTATTATTGATTGGAACGATATTTGTAAGTCAAGTACATATAAGACAACACATAAAAGATACCACATAGTATTACATACGAGTACGATATCACATTATATATATACGTTAGATTACGTTTACTACACCCTTTAAAAACTTTACCTCCGTAAGATATTAGGGTCCTACTATTGATAGGTATAGGATATCCTCTTTCCCCTCTTTCAGATGTAATGGAGACGATAGGTGCTTTTTCACGAATCAGCCAACCCCGCATCCGGGAAAAGTATATAAAAATATATAACATGTTTTAAGCACTTTAAAGTATAATAAAAATTTTGGTAAACCGTTCGATGCCACGCTTTGTCATACTGAAATAAGATCGCTACAATTTTAACCATAGTATTGGGAGGTAAGAGAATTTCTTCTATTATTTTATTCAATACCCATTAATTACTTAGTAATTCTATACTGATTATTAGAATTACTAGTAGGTAATAGTTTTCCATACTATATCGGAACTTTGAGCTTCTAAAGAGAATTAGAATTTTAATTAGAATACTCGAGTATGCCCATGCAAGAATGCAATCATATAATTACGTATACAAAGAAGTACTATCTTCCAATAAATCGTAAATTGAATAATATATAATAATAGTCCAATAAATCCATACACAACATACATGATGTAACAACCTTGATATAGTTAGCCATTTGATTAAATTACCTACTCCGAATTCTTTATCAGTGAATAGTGATAGCGGCAACGGTAAGTGATTCATCATTATTGCCGTAAGAAGGCCACTCCACAATACATACTTATAAAGATTGGCTTCATTCCACCACTCTGCTCACACCAGATTATCGTGCCCTTATTCTTTTGATAGGCCATGGAACCCAGTGGTAACGCGCTCGCTTGTATAACCGAGTGATGCGAGTTCAAATCCGGGTGGTATTCCTCTGATATTTTCATTGTGCGAATCATTTCTATCATGATTACCACTTGTCTTACGATGAAAAAAAAAGGGAGGAAACTTTGCATGTATGATAGAATCACAGAGAAGATGATAGACAATGTGTTTTTATGTTTTTTATCTATTCCGTGTATAGAATCTAGTAAATTTTTTTGACACGTAAAGTCCAACAACCCGCGACTTGCCCAGCAAGGTGGACTATGATCCCCTTCACATTGTGGGGAGTCCTGTGCCCAGCATTGGGATGTTAAAAGGTTTGAATACTACATACTAGTACTTTCTTAGGTTTACGCGAATACTTGACATTATAAATGAAACTATCTTTTCGGATTTTGTCGCGGATTTATTATGATTTTTGGTTCCCGACGTTTCGAATGCTTTACAGCAATCATGGTCACGGGAGAGACTAAGGAATTAGACGTCTCAGGGGGTTAACTAACTAATTCCAACACGTTAATTAGGTTGCCTGAAAGAGATCGCCGTTTTAGCGATATTTTTGTTGTACTAATTTTCCTTACCCTTATATAGTATGTAGTATTATAAATGAAACTATCTTTTCGGATTTTGTCGCGGATTTATTTGGATTTTTGGTTCCCGACGTTTCGAATGCTTTACGGTAATCATGGTCACGGGAGAGGCTAAGGTATTTGACGTCTGAGGTTTATATACTTGTTACAGAACTGTCTACCCACAATTTACAAAAATTCAAAATGGCAGCAAAGTACCTTACAAAATTATTATTTAATATATTTTCTTTGAAGCAACATTGACATTGGGAGACACTGAACCCTTTCTTATTGAAGGGAGGCCCGTGCCCAGCAGTGGGACGTCCAAAAAGACAGAGTGAGTGATATAAAATACATATCCAGATCTTTAAATCTATATTATATTTGTAATGACGATGGACAGATTTGGTTGAAATTAAGTAGAATAAGATATTATCATCTGGACTCACCCAGCAACACCTAGGGACGACCTACACGAACCCGAAGGGAGTGTACTAATTCACAAGTAAAATTATAAAAAGACAGCTAAATAAACATAATATATAAACAATTATATAACAAAGACAATGGCTTATCTTTCAGCATTATCTCATACATGCATATCTACGTATATGAACGGAATATACTAAACGTTGCACTATATTATATTGCAGTAAGATTCATAGTCATATTGATAAAACTATCATAAATATTGACTTTGTAGTCATCATCCAGATCTGCTTTAATTTATCACACCTTTTTAACCGATTTCAAAAAAGAAGGAGGATAATATATTTTATTCTACTTTATTTTTTTTATGTTAATCGTTAATATTAAGACCGAATGCACAATTCTATGAAAGCACAATAGACCTTTCATTTGTGATTTGTGGCAGGCTCTTTGTTTATATTCTTCATGATACAGACTATTTATTTACATCCTCAGACAATAGTATTTACAGTTACATTTATACTAACGACAATTATCAACTGGATTCGGGAAAGAACTAGAACTAGAATAATATTATGGACTTTTCTTAAAAATACATATAAGTATAATTCTTGCCCTAAGGAATTTAAGCTAAAGTTTAAGTTTTTTCTAGTTTTAAACTACTTGCGGTGTTTGCCGAAAGTTTAGTTCATAGAGACTTTGTTAACTAAGGTCCGATTCGTGAAATATTTTTTTGGTACAAAAATGTTTCAATAACTAAAGCATATTATTCGTTTCGACATAGGTAGGTACTTTGGACAGCTACTTACTTACAACAAGATAAAGACAGTACTTAATTTATTTGTATTTCAATCACATTCTATAGAAAAATAAATTGGCATTAGTATTAACCTAAGGGCCAAGGAGCGTGAATTCATTGTGTCATAATTTTTTATGATACGAGATTTACATGGCAAGCTTATTCCATCAACTGCTACCTTTGTCAAGGAAACAAAAATAATCTTATATTTTTTATATAAAGAAAACTATTTTATTGTCACGTATACCATTATGATAAGACTTTAGGGCTTGTTAAAAATAATAAGCATGAAATATGTGAAATGAATTTAAAAACAAAAAAAATAAACTACACAAAGAAAATTATAAATGTATCTTGTGTGTATCTCAGAATATTATGAAAGTTTAATATTAATACATTTTCCCTAAGGAAAACAACGAAATGTCGAGATAATTAACAAAGTTAAAAAATAAATACTAAAAATGATAGTTAAACATGAGATGAAGATGTCCGTCGTGAAGTAAAGCGACCCAGATGACAAGCACATGGTAAAACCAATGTTTTGAATTTAGAATCAATTTTGATGAACGAACAATTGAACGATTTTGATTGTAACCGAATGGAACGAAACAATGACAAACAAAAAAAAAAGGAAAAAGTACCGCCATCTGACGTAGAAACTGCGCTGAATCCTGTCCACTGGTCTATTAAACAAAATTAGTGCATATTTTAGTGCTTATAAAATATTTAAAGAAAATCATGCTTTTTACTTGTTTTAAGAGTATAGATTCAAGCATTCACATGCGTTTCTATCTAAGCTGTGATTTACTTACTATAAACAACTTACAGCAGTTTAATTTTGTGCTAATTTAAAATTAATGCAATAAAATAATAAATTCAGTCTTGTTTTGATTTCAACCTAATATTAGATTATGTCGGTGCAATTAAAACTACGAACTTCATATAAATTAGATAGAGCACACACGTTAATATGTTGATTAAACAAAGCGTTTAAAACTGGTTCTAGTTGCCTATGAGAAAAAAAGGTACGTGTTTTTAGACTAAAAAGTAAGCATTTTAAATGCGACTGTATAGTTATATTATTATATTGTTTGAAGAATCATGCATTTACAATGCTAGAGTATAAGATTATAATATTTACATATAATATGTAAACAAAATATTTGCTTGGTTTATATAAAACCATTCAATTTATGTAACTATAAGATGTTTATTTACACTACGTTACAAGTGCAAAAAATATAAGCATATTCCATAACTTACCCGTAGTGTCAACAGGGCTTCGGTGTGGAATGATAGAATGTACATATCTCGCAACAAAATGTCCAAAAACTGCTTTTAAATCGGGATGTTTCATCATTTCGACGAATTCAGCAAAGTCGAGGTGCCCAGAGTTGTCCCTGTCAGCCAACGCCATGATTTTATCGACCACATTGTCTGGTAAGTCATGGTCATATTCCCTGGACTCGATGATCTCTTTCAATTCTATGTAGGATATTTGTCCGTCGTTGTCTTTGTCGTACTGGAAGGCAAAAAATAAATTTTTTTTAGACGTTTACAATTTTAGCTGAATTAGTCGAGTCAGTAATTCTTTTTACGGACAACTAGCCTTTTCCGCGGCTCCGCTCGCGTTCTAAAGGCTGCAAATCAAAAGAAATATTTTTCTCCCGTTTTCGCAACATTTTTTACTGTTGCTCCGCTCCTATTCGTCGTAGCGTGATATAATATAGCCTACAGCCTTCCTCGATAAACGGACTATCCAACCCAAAAGAATATTTCAATTCGGACCAGTAGTTCCTGAGATTAGCGCGTTCAACCAAACAAACAAACTTTTCAGCTTTATAGTATTTTATATAGATGTACTCTTTGCAAACAGGATCAATTCAGAAAAAAATGTTAAAGATCGTTTGCGTACTAAATGATATTATTGCCTTATTATTGATTATTATCGCCTTGGGAATGATGTAATCAGGCTCCTTCACGTTTCATCCTTATGTGAAATTTAACTTGTGAGAAAGATTAGTTCTGCTAAGTTTCTTTCGCCAGTTCTCAGGCTTTTCCTTTCCGAAGTAATAAACTAATACGTTCAGTAAGAATTGTATTAATTTAATTATGAATAATTTTTATTTTGAATTTAGCAAAAATAATCCGATTGGTTTTTATAAAAATATTTATAAATCTTAATTATACTTTTTTTATTTATTTTTTGCTTACATATTAAAAAAATTTACAAACATACTAAACACACTTGCTGGTAAGCTGACTTTGTATGCGTAGGCGACCACCTTATAGGCATACCTATTTAATTTTGTAACAAACAATTCTTACTCATACATTTGGTAAATCAAAAAAAGGTTGTTAAGATATATTTATGTCTAATATAGTCGTCAAGGGCACGAAATCATACAAACACGTTTATGATATTATAATATTAATTAGTAGTTGATTTTCCTCTTGCAGAATTTATGAAACCTAATATTTTTTATAAATTATACTATTACTTGAAATTAAAAACACAATAGGTTCATATTATAGTATATAAAATAATAGACATGCATTAGTACTAAGTATTCGTTTCTCAGAGTTGATATAATTTTCTAAAGCAAAAAGCATCCTAACAAGGGGCCATCCATAAATTACGTCACACAAATTTTAGAACTTTAAGAAACACCACCACCCTCCAGTCCCCCCCCCCCGTCCGTCACAGGTTGTCACAGTTTTAGACCCCCCTCCTGATGTGACGTCACACATTTTTCAAATTTAAGCATGTATTTAAAAATAATCAAAAGAAAACGGTTATTTTCATTTTTTTCATATTATTATTAAATAATCTTTAATAAAATTTTAAATAAACATAAAATAAAATATTTCTGATAACAGAAAGAACAAACGACTAGTTAAGAAAAAATTATTTAAAGATAAAAAACTTTATCATCTTGTTTCGTGTTTTGGTATTTTAAATTTTAAAATGTGACGTCACAAAGCTTTTGACCCCCCCTTGCCCCTTGTCACACTATGTCACATTACGGTGATACCCTCCCACCCCATTAACGTGTGACGTAATTTATGGATGGCCCCCAAACATTAAATGTGGCCAGTTTTTTCCTTCTCGTTATAAAATTCGGGTCATAGAAAGATAGACATTAATCCTTAAAAAATAATGAAATGATAAATAAATATGTTGGGACATTATTACACACATCGCCATCTAGTTCGTTGTAATCTACGAAGCTTGTGTAACGGATACCAGATAGTTGATACACTACATATATAAAGTTTAAATAGTAAATACATACATATTATAAATATCGGCATCTGTTATAACAATTATTATTTCAATAAGATTTTTCAAAACATATGAAATGCACAGATTGGACTCAGAATTTTATTAGACATTGTCCAATTTAATTAACAGCGTATATAAAAAAAAATTCTAAATAAACTAGTTAAATACTTTCAAATACACGTTTGGGCGTGTTTCTAATTCTCTTCCACCCACGCCCGATTCATACACGTTATCTAATATTAGATCAAAAAACGAACATTTCTTACTCGTGAACTCACAATTGCAAATATTTGAACAACACTCGCTGCTAAGCTACGGTTAGTACGGTTCCGTTGGTTTCAGTCGATGACCTAAAATTTTATGAAACATTATTACACACATCGCCATCTAGTTCCGTGATAAGCTACGAGGCTTGTGTTACGAATACCTTTAAAACCATACATATTATAAATTTAAATTTTAACATAGTAACAGATCTTGATATGTCTTTCTACTGAAATAAAATTGAACCCATGACATCCTGCATACAACATACGTTAAAATCTGACACTAAAATTGGGTAAATAAACATTTATGCTTGTAATTTGCTCCACAGAAATGAACTAAATAGCAAAGATTATTTTAGGTATTTTTGTAACACAATTTTTTTGGAAACATTAATTAGTATGATGTGTACAAAAGAGTTAAAAAATGTTTTAGTTCAGTTAAAATCTATTCTACCTAAGTAAAATCTTAGTCAAAGTACATTAAATAATTTTCGGCAAACCTTATTTAAATATTAATTATTATAGAGGCCGAATTTACAGTTTTTAGAATTTCTATCCGTTATGACGAAAACGCCGACGGCATTACGAAAAATTACAGGACAGATTTTGATGACATTTGGTATAATGATAGCTGGTTACCTGGACAAAAATATAAATACCTTTTTAAGTCTGTGGGAGGAAAATATCTCACCTAGGTACGACGAACCCTAACGGACCTATGTAATGCAAATATTTTAAAATGAGCATTGGCTTTGCTTCGGTAAGTTCAATTTTATTTAGTACATATTGTATGTGTAGATGTATAGACAAGTTATCTATTATCTATATAATCGGTATTTTAAGTGTAAGTCGTAATTCACGTTCTTATGGCGGATTTTCCTCGCCTCGGGTATTTCCCCATTAACACACGTACGTGTATGCTAATTTTTGTAATATTGCGGAATCTAATTAATTTTACTCTAGACGATCTATTTTAGATTTTCGACATTGAGATATATGATTTTCGAGGTCTAACTAAAGTCATACAACTTATTATAGAAATTTACATAAAAGTATGTATTAAGTATGTCATTTCATAATAAATATTCGTATCCCGAATAATCCTGCTTGCTTTGGTAGTGTAATGTCTACTAAGTATGGCTGCACATCCGGAAGTCCAAGGTTCTAGTCCTGCATCTGGCCATGTTGAGTTATTGATTTTTATGTTATGGAAGTACCTGTTATCATCATATTTAATTCCGCTTAGATTAGAACTACTGATCTTCGAGTTCGAGTGAATATCTACTCATGCACACATTTCCTCAAGCAAATACGATTTTTTCGTGTAGGTAATTTAAGCATTAGTCATGATTAAAATAAGTCATTGATTTAAAGAAGTTGACAATTTACCAATTGTCGCCTGAGTCATCATCCATCAGAATATATTTTTATGTGTTAGTATCCTAGGCTTACTCATCAAATGGGTACAGTAGAAGAACACACAATTGTTAATGAACTGTTCCAGAAAATAAGGTTTTCATTGTAAACGTGACCATGGAACTTACAACAGTGCTCAAACATTTTACATCTACATTCTTTACATATAATAAAATTTTAACTTGTCAAATCTTCACATTAAAAATCTAATTCAAAGTCATATTTGTGTATTGGTGTTAATGACCAAAGCACCAAAAAGTTGGTATGATAATAGCTGATTATTTGAGCCTAGCATACTTCTTCTAACATTAAAATTTCTCATCTGAGACATTCATTCTAACAGTTTAAACGTACCTAGAGACAAACCCGAGCAGAGTGAGTGAGTCTTTAGTCCAAATAATATTAACGACCATGAAAATTAAAAAAAAATGTGTATCTTATAATGGTATTCTTCAGACTTTATCGTGCAAAGTAGCACATGTAGGTGCTACGTCATAGATCTAAAAAATAGCACACAGCAATTATTGTCATCTGTCTGAGGAATTTATGTTGTTACACAAGGCAATAATTCTGTCATAATAAAACCTAGATAAATCTAAATATTATTTGACCCATTTCAAAAAAAGAGGAGGGGCTTAATTTAATGTTATTTTTATGTTATACCCCGAAATGTTCTTTTTGTTTTACCCCAGAAAGTGAAAATTTCACTTTGTATTTTTTTTGATTGAAAGTGTGTATGTACTTCCAAGCAATTGAAAACTATCAATCAGTTATTTTTTTTATGCCACACGGTTTAGATATTTAGTTATGTGATGATGATGATGGTGATTGACTTTTCACTTATGTAAGGAACTAATTAAACACTAAGGAAAAGAAATAACTAAAAAATAATATAAGCTTTTTATTGTTGCAAATTATAATACAATGAGAATGTTTTGCTGTAAGTAAAAGAAATGATTTCATAGCAAAAGATTATCATTATACAAAATAGTTATTTTGTATTTTAAAGTTGTTTGGTGGGGCTATATTCAATTTGTTAAGTTGTCTTCAAAAACGACCAAGTTATAATGTTTTTAGTACTGATTATCACTGATTGGGACTTAGTTTTTTTCTAATATATTTTTATGAATGGCTTACTTCTTCAGTGAGCTTACCTCTGGAGTGGAATAGTAAATGAAGTTTCTACAAATTTTAAAATATAGGTATGTGAACTTTTCAATTACAAGTATAAATGGGGTAATTCATTAACAGAGAAAGTGTTAACTGCTAATCAGCTATTCATTAAAAAATATTTGATAGTGTAAATAACCATGCTTTTTTTAAATATTGTTTAGTGTACTATGTTTACATTCCCTGATTGATTTCATTTAAAACTGTTTTGTATTTTGGCTCTATACCAAAATAAACAATGTGAATGTTTTTGCAAAAATAGCAACTACTGTGCAAATATAATAAAAACTCCCAATTAAGAGAAAATAAAAAGGGCTGAAAATTAAGATGATTAATATTATAAATATGAAAGATTTAGTAAAAAAAATCAAGAAAGGTTTGATATTAAATGTATAAAAAAATCAATATTTTAATTGTAAAGCTATTGTAATTATCTAAAATATAATATTTTAAACCCTGACAATAGAAGATATAGTTAATCCCCTAATAAAACTGAAATATTACACAACATGAACTTTCACTTACAGGTTACAGCAAGCCGGTAAATCACCCACGCAACGGACGAGGTTCCGTTTCAATATTACACGTAAATAAGTAGACAAACATTAAAAGTAGGACGATATACCTTGTTAAAAATTCTTCGCCAATACAAGTCGGATCTCGTAGGAGTTAACGGTATTGACACCGCAGCTTCTCTTTGACCAGATGGCATGTTTTCACTTAATAATCACTTGTTTTACACCAAAAACAATAGTAACAAAAGTTTTACGATGTATTTGTTTTAGACAAAATAGCACATTGATGACACAAATGTTTCAAAGGTTTGCTGATGATCTGTCATGATCGATTTCATGAAAGCAAACGATAAGATACTAATATTAATATTATCAATTATCTCGATACAAATTTACAATTGTGTATAGTTTTATAACATAAACATTTAGCACCCAACTACTTCGCTTTCTAAACGCGAGTCAACTGAATGGAAATGGATGAATGGAACGATAAATGACAATTGACAGTTGTTGTCTGTTGTCAATGACAACAGACAACAACTGTCAATTGAGTGAATTGACATGCTTGTCTTCATAGAGAAAAATAATATTATACTTTTTTTGCTTGTCTTTTACTTGGCGTTGGCAACCTAAACCTACGGTACTAAAAGTTATAGTTATAATTTATTTTATAGCTTATTTATTACGATATCTTTCACTTAATTTAATGTTCACCCATAGTTTAATTACTTAATTCTTTTTTTTTATGGTAAAAAGGGGGCAAACGGGCAGGAGGCTCACCTGATGGGAAGTGATCACCTCCGCCCATGGACATCTGCAAGCCAGGCTTGCAGATGCGTTGCCGGCCTTTCAGGAAAGGGAGGGATGGAGGAGGGAGGGAAGTGAGAGGGAGGGGGTAACGAAGGCGGAAGATGAAGGGAAGAGGGAGGGGGGAAGGAGAGTGGGCCTCCCGGACTCTCACTCATCGGACGAAACGCGACAGCATAGTTGCTAAGCTGCCACTTCACGCCGGTCTTCTGTGAGAGAGTGGTACTAATGAACTATACGGGGCGTGCCGGCCCATTCGGTTGCTACCCGAAGGTAACAAGCATGGCACTACCACTTTTTAAGTTTCACAGAGTTTCACAGATTAATCGTTTCACAGATTAGGAAACTTATAATAAGTAATACATTAAATTCATCTCTAATCCATAGTGTTTTACTGTTTATGTTATCAAAATCCTTTGATTTCAAAATCATAGATGACTATAAAATCAAAATATATTAAACGTCAAAATCATGAAATATTGAAATTAATGAATTAGGCAGCTTTACCTTTACCTATGTGTTAAGAACCGTAAAACGGGGATAATAGGAATGCCAGGGTAAATAGGAATAAAAATCTGACTTTCTAAACCGTTCTGTTAGTGTCATTATATTAAAGTGAGAACAACATTTTTTAATTTTTAAACGAGCTTATATATTTTGCTACTGGCTACACTGAGCATTTAAGCCAGCCAATCAGGATTCACAAAAGAAACACGTTGAAAACTTGAGTTGAAAGCATAGAGAAATAGTTGAAAGTGAAGTGAGGTGAGAGGTCGTTGACGTTGTGCTGTGTGTTGTGCACACGCGAATAGTACCTATTATACTTTTTAACTTTACGTTTTTAATAACGTATATAGAGAAAAAGTGTTAAAATCTATATAATCTTGATTATAATAGTGCATTGTGATTTAAAGAAACGTGAAGGTAAGTAAATAATCGCATAATTGCATTTAAAATATTAGTTTTAGTTAAACACGCGTTTTTAGGTTATTTTGGAGATAATAGGAACGTGAAGGGGGGAAATTGGCATATGAACAGGTATAATTGGAAGGGGACGGGGGTTATTTAGTCTTAGTAAGAGGTAAATTGGAATACCTTAATAGGGTTGTCAAAAACCAAAACCTAAAAAGTGTAGTAAACGAAAGTAAATTTAATCTATATGAATAATTTTATTTACACTTGAAAGACTAAATTAAGATAACGTTATTATTTGATACTTTGATCTCAGGGTTATTAGGCCAGCCTTTAAGTCCATTTTTTATTTTGATTAATTTTTATTTCTTGTATTTTCTTTTCGTAATTAATGTAAAATCAATATTGGGCTCATATCTCTGGCCCATTAAAACCTATATGTACTCGTAGATCGGTCCCTGTACATTTCCGTGGGCACGAATCTGAATCTACAGTCAACTATATGTTATTGCTTGCCTTTTTTGCTTTGGGTTTTTTTTTTCATTCAGACAGGCTATGAAATACAAATGCTGCAACTATTTTAGAAAAATTATAATGTTTCAATGGTTTTCAGAATGCCACGCAACTACGTAGCCAAACCAGGTGCTAAACGGTACAAAAAATATGACGATTTAATAATAAAAAAGGCCCTTGACGAGATAGCGTCGACTAATAATAGCCTAAGTGATGTAGCAGAAAAATATAATATATCAAAATCAGTACTATGCCGACATAAAAACCGTAAAATGAATCCTCATGGTAGGCCAACGGCACTATCGAAAGAAGAAGAGTGTATTATAGTGGAAAATTTAAATATCTGCGGCGATTGGGGCTACCCGTTAGACAGAACAGACCTCAGATATATCATAAAAATGTATCTAGACTCGATGAATATTAAGCACAAAATATTCAAAAATAATATCCCCGGTATATTGGGAAAGTCTTTGGAAAATGTCCCAACCCAAAATATAATAAACTACGATGAGACCAATCTAACAGATGATCCCGGTCGCAAAAAAGTGATAGTAAGACGAGGGTGCAAATACCCAGAACGAATAGTTAATCATTCAAAAGGATCAATATCTTTGATGATGTCAGCCACCGCAGATGGTAAATTCCTGCCACCCTATGTCGTTTACAAGGCAACTCATTTATATAATTCATGGACGATGAACGGGCCGCATAATGCAAGGTATAACAGGTCTTCTTCTGGCTGGATTGATGGCGATATTTTTGAGGACTGGATAAAAACAATAATAATACCTTTTTTGGAAAAGAAAGATGGTAAAAAAGTTTTGTTAGGAGACAATTTGTCTTCACATTTATCTATTAATGTTATAAAATTATGTCAGGAAAAAGATATACACTTTATTTTTCTGCCCGCTAATTCAACTCACCTCACCCAGTCCTTAGACGTGGCAGTTTTTAGACCAATGAAGATGGTTTGGCGCCACTTGTTGGACAAGTGGAAGAAAAGTGACGACGGTAAAACAAAATCATGTGTTCCAAAGGGATGTTTTCCAATGCTTTTAAAGTTACTAATGAATGAATTAAGTGTAAATGCTGAAAAAAATATAAGAGCCGGATTTAGGAAATGTGGAATTATCCCATTAAACGCTGACCAAGTTCTGGAAAGACTTCCACTGCAAGAAGAGAACGAAGAAGCAAAAGTAACAGCTGTGAATGATAGTTTTTTGAAATTGTTAAAAAAAATGCGTTACGGATCCATGAATATTAGAGAACCCAAAAAGAGGAGGAAGCTAGAAGTAGTGGCAGGAAGAAGTGTAAGTGCTGAGGAAGTAGAAAGGAATGAAGATGAACCTGTGAAACCAAAAAAGAAAAGAATACTAAAGCAAAAAAATGAATCAATTCCAAAAGTTTTATCTTTAAAAGGGAAGGGTACTGGCAAAAAAACAAAACCTAAATTTAACAAATTACAAATTGAATATAATAATTCTGATACAAAAATATGCAGTCAAAGCAAAGAGATAAATGACAATAACATAATTGAGGTTCCTGTTGGGTTAAATTTTCCTGATGTAGTGATTCCAGAACCTTTTTCTATTGAAGCCATGCCAATTATTTTTGCTGAAAATTTTGATTGCCAAGAAATAAGTGTGAGAACTAATGGCGAAGACCAAAAAAACCCAAACGAGATTATACAAGACCATGAAAAAAATAATATAAATCTTCAAATAAAAAACATACAGAAGCCAGAAATTAAAATCATATCAGATTTGAAACTTAAATTGTCATTGCCTTTGAAGAAAACAAATAGTAATTCCACCTTACACAATAGCGAAAGAAGTACGAGTAACTCAATCCGTTCAAAGAAAAAAAGGAGTCTCAATTTTTACGACACTGAAGAAATTTTGAAAATTTTAGGAGACGAATAATTTCATTACTATCTAAATATGCATATTTACGTTGTATTATTTTTTTCATAGTTTATGTTAGATTATTTTTCTTTCGCTATTTTTTTGTTTATTTAAAAGAAGAATATTTACGTTTTATTATTTTTTTGATAGTTTATGTTAGATTATTTTTCTTAAGCTATTTTTTTGTTTATTTAAAAGGAGAATATTTACGTTTTATTATTTTTTTGATTGTTTATGTTAAATTATTAAGCTATTTTTTTGTTTAAATATTTGATACGAATAATAATATATCAATAGACTGATTGCATAATTTTATAAGGTAAATGTGATATTTATGTTATTAAATGGGTACAATAAAAATATGATCTCACAAACGCTTTTTTTTAAACACACATTATAGGGGATATAACGCATGTCTATTTACGTACATAGGTAAAGGTGTTTATCAAATTAGTTAGGTACCTAGGTACTTAATTTGGATAGATAGAGTGACAGCCCTGGTTAAAATTCCAATTAATCCCTCTTTCGAACCAATTTACCCCGTAAGGGGTAAATTGGAATCCAATAGGGTTTTTGTGAATTTCTCATAATATGACAAAAATTTAGGAATCTAAAGCTACTTAATGACTAAAAGAGCTTATCAGACATTCTTAAATCTTAAATATAACTGGAAAGACCCTATGCGTTACGGAAGAAAGTTTAAATTCTTGTTGAAACTTGAAAGTGAAGATTGGACCAATTTACCCCGTTTTACGGAACTAAAAATGTTAAAAGTAGGGATTTATTATTCGTATATTCTCGAAAATTGATGAGATGGACAGGTTTGAAGTTTGAACTGCTGTTGCCATGGCAATGGCTTGCAAACAAACACTCCGTTTTGACAAAGAAGAATAATTATTAATAAGATTGCTATAAAATATGAATTATAAAGTAATAATAATAGCTATTACTCTGAGCAATAAAGAAAGAAAATAAAAATGCACGAATTTAGTAAATGTAATAAAATACATGGTATATATTGGCTTAAACAATCTTTACAAGACATCTTAATAAAGTAGGTATTCTTTATTATAATTTGCCATAACTTTGTATTATAAGACATCTTATTCAATATTCCATTTCAGAATCAAATTAAAATTTAAAGAAGATATTATAAGTTTGCCAAAATTCGAGGATTTTAAAGAGAAATCAGATGAAGAAAATCTAAGTATTTTAGACAACAATAAAGTGGAGACATATGAATTAAAATGGCAAGAGAAAGTTTTCAGTACTTGGGAAATTCAAAAATATTCAGATATATACAACTGTACAACAGAAACAGAGAAGAAGTATCATGATGTGATAACAAAATCAAATTGTGAATCAAGTAAAGTTTTTACATATGTAAATGAAGACGCTCATATTTTATCTGTACCTGTTAGTAAAATTATAAGAAAACCAAATAATAGTTATTTAAGTGCTTGTTTTGCATTATTAAAATTAGATGAAAAAATTGGAATACACAAAGATGTATCTAGTTCAAAGGGACATGTGTTTAAAAGTGAAGATGATATTTCTCATGAAGAACAATGGATGGTTATGCATGTTGCACTAGATACCTCAGAATATAATGAGTGAGTTTACAAAAAAATCCTTTTCTAAGAATATAAATTTATTGTTAAATGGTTTAAAAAAAAATAAATTAAAATGTGCTTTCAAAAATAATATTTTTATTTGTAAGTTCAATTCTTAAACTATAAATAATTCGGCTTTGTTTTGTTATGATGAGAAGATAGCAACTTGCTTCTTAAAAAAATACATATCTATACCAATACAGATGTACATAATATATTTTTTTAGAGATTCTCAACTACTATTCAAGCAAGAATATATTCTTCTCTCCATGTTCTATAATGTAACACACCAATATCTATTACTGTCACCAGATGTTAATAATTTAGAATTCAACCCCTATTGCATTGAAGATGCTGATGGCACAGTTTTTAAGGCTCTGGAATTGAGAGAATATGGTATAGAGATTGAATTCCAAGAGAAAGCAAATACAGAAGAATTAGAAGAACTGGTAATAAATAACTTACCTAAAATTCCCATAAAGTCTAATTTATATGTAAATATTACTAATACTATTGTTTTATCCATATTTATTACAGCTAAATAATTTATATATAAAGTGGAAGAAAAAGCAAAGAAATATATTAAATTTTATAATGCCACCGCTGGGAAAGAAAAAAATCTTTCTAACTCTGGAGATTGTTTCAGCCATGGAATTTGAAATGGACAACTTGTATATTGAGTATCATATAAAGGTAGAGTAAAATATTTTTTATTAAACCCCATTGAGATTAATCTAAAACACAAAGTAATCCAATATAAATACTATTTTTTTTCTATTTTAACTAAAGCAGTATTATCACAGTATTATCATGATTTAACAAATTTGAGCGAAATTTAGAAGCAATATGTTATAATATATGGGCTATAACTTTTTCTTAAAGTACCTACTTACAATCTGCATGAAGTTGTAAAGAAAACTTAGTAAAATTACTTAATTAAATTTAAATAATCTTAAATGTTACGAACAAAATATAATTTATTTAAAATATTAATAAATATGTAAAGAAATACAGTAGTAGGTATTTCTTTTAATTCAATGTTTTCTATCATATATATGACCTTGTTTTTAATTAAAAAAGATTGAAATGTCAAATAAGACGTATAAGAAAATTATAATTTAAAATCAGTTTGAAACTAAATATTAATATAATAATAACTGTGAAGGAGGGAATAATAAACTTTTATTGTCGTTTTATAAGATTATATTGTGGTCTATGAAGGATAATAAAATAAACTAAGACATGATAGGTGGTTTTGGAGGTTCGCGATCTACAAAAAAATATTTGCATTTGCTAGTGGATCACTTTAGTAGACATGCATTCATTTTAACCTCAAAAACACAGAGTGCTAATGATTTTATTAAACTAGTCAAAAATGTGTCAGACACAGAAGACATTGGTATGATACTTACTGACCAATACCCAGGTATTAATTCAAATGAGTTCAAAGAGTTTTTAAATGGCAAACAGATAATTATGGTTTTTACCGCGGTGAATGCTCCATTCTCAAATGGTCTAAATGAGAGACTGAACCAAACACTGGTTAATAAAATCAGATGTAAAATAAATGAAGATGGAAGTAAGAGGGCCTGGACAACATTAGCACATGAATGTGTTAGTAAATATAACCAAACTATTCACTCTGTAACTGGTTTTTCACCAAATTATCTTCTATATGGTACGGATTGTACTGTTTTACCTAATGAATTGAAGCAAGAAAAAACTCAAAACGACTGGATCAGAGATAGGACGTTAGCGCTTCAAAATACAATAGAATCACATAATTACAACAAAAAAATTTTTGACAAAAATAGAAAAAACCATGAATTTAAAACTGGGGACATGGTGTATGTGGAAAACGGCAACACGCTGAATAGAAAAAAACTAGAAGAACTGAGGATTGGGCCATTTCAAATTATAGAAAAAGTTTCAAAATCAATATATAGGATCGATACAGGACACAAAAAAGCTGAATCAAATCTTTTTCATATTACGAAGCTTATTCCAAGACAAATAATAGAAGTAGAAGAAGTAGGAGATGAAGAAACGTAACAAAAAAATTTACTCATGTAAACTACTTCCAAAGGGGGGAGATGTAAAGAAATACAGTAGTAGGTATTTCTTTTAATTCAATGTTTTCTATCATATATATGACCTTGTTTTTAATTAAAAAAGATTGAAATGTCAAATAAGACGTATAAGAAAATTATAATTTAAAATCAGTTTGAAACTAAATATTAATATAATAATAACTGTGAAGGAGGGAATAATAAACTTTTATTGTCGTTTCTTTATTTTCAGGTAGGTTTTAAGGTAATTTTCTAAATAGCGTTACTTAGTTATGTAATTTTAACAATAAAAACTTTATTTTCAGAGCAACGCAAGATAGTTTATTTTATTATCCTTCATAGACCACAATATATAATCTTATAAATATATAAGAAATATCTTTAATTTCAGATTCCAGATGATTTACAATATATTGGTGATATAAGTGGACGGACTCATGTCAGTAAGAAAATGTATATAAATGAGAAATCCATGTGGATGTATGGACATATGCTGGAATTAGAATTAGAATGTTCTACTGGAATAAGTAAGTAATAATGTTGATAAATCATCAGCATACTCATACATAGATAACATCAGGCTCTGTGCAAAATCTTTGCAGTCTTGGAAACTGGGGATCCCTCTAGAAATGTGAAAAACACCAAAAATAAAAAGTCAATCATGGGAGAACATGCTAATATGTAGCTGTAGAGCATTTCATAGAGGGACACAAAAATAATAAATAAAATTCAATTTAAATTAATGTATTTAATAATGGCGTAAAACTATTAAAATAAATTGTGTAAGAATAACACAGCTAATGCTATTTGTACTGGTTTATCAATTAGTTTCAGAATCTCAAAAAAGTATTAAAATTTTTCATTTACAAATATTCAAGTAGGCATGATGTAGACTACTTACACATACTTAGAATTATTCATTATTATTATTTTCCATTATGTAAGGAATTATTTAACTAAAAATAATAATGTAAAATAATCAATATTTGCAGATCCATCACCATTAAAAATATTTCTGGAAGCAATTTCAACAGACTGGTGGGGAAGGCACAACACACAGGGGTATAGCTGTCTCGCTCTAACTCTAGAGGCAGGTGAACAAACAGTATATCTGTCCTGTTCTAGACCAGAAGAGTTGGACAGTACAGTAGCAGAGAGCAGACGGTTCTTTGTGGGAGGGTGCCATTTGTTAAAAGACTTGGATTTATTGGAAAATCCAGAAATGCTGGTAAATAAGTTTCTTAACTTAAATTAAATTAAAAATAGCTTATAAAATATGCAGAAGTTCTTACCGTGAAGGAAAACATCATTAGGAAACTTATTAACTTAGCTTCGAAAGATTTGTGACTTGGCCAGCGTGATGGTCTATGGCCTGATCTTCCTCGTATTGAACAGAGGACTGTGCCTAGCAGTGGGACGTTAAACAAGGGCTGAATAGAACATTGGGCATTCATTCATCTACGAATATGTTTAAATAGCTGTTTTCGTAAGCTTGGATAACCGAGTGATGCAGGTTCAAATCCGGGTCTCGCACCTCTGATATTTTCATGTGCGAATCATTTCTATCATGATTACCACTTGTCTTACGGTGAAGGAAAACATCGTGAGGAAACCTGCATGTCTGAGAAAACCTAGCAAGTTTTCGAAAGACATGTGAAGTCTGCCAACACGCACTAGGCCAGCGCGGTGGACCGTACTGATTCTTCGACCTCGTACTGAGGGAGGCCCGTGCCCAGCAGTGGGACGTTGAAATGGGCTGATGATGATGATGTATGTATCACTGTTACATCCAGGATGCCAACTTCAGATATGTCTCCACTGGAACAATATCAGTCCGTTGGCAGACAGTGTCTCAGACGCAGTCGGCCGCTGCCCTTCCAGGGACGCCGCACACATCAGCCTCTGCTTTATTGAAAGGTATACTAACTACAAAATTATAAAATAATACTTTCTTAGGTTTACGCGAATACTTTTTGAAATTCTTTCTGAGTTTCGCGAATACATTATAATGTTGGAGACCCTAGTTTCTGCGCCAGCGGTCGCGGGTTTGAGTCCCGCTTGAGGCTTTGATTTGTTTAACACAAATATTTGTATTTCAGTCATCGGTGTTTATACTTATAATATGTATGTATTTAAAGTTTTTGCGTAGTGTATCAACTATCTAGTATCCGTAACTCAAGCCTCGTAGTTTACAACGAACTAGATGGCGCTGTGTGTAATAATGTCCCAATATTTATTTTTCCAAAAATATTGATTTTCTTAGATCTAACTGTCTTTTAACTTATTCAAATTTTAAAATAGAATGTAAAATAATTACTATTTTTGAAAACTATAATAATTATAATGAAATTTAAAATGTTATTATTATCTAAAATCCATATTCATTAATTGTAATTCAATTTATACAAAAGGTTTCTGGTTGCTCATTCGATTTTTTTCAGTACATAATAGCTGGTAAAGGAATAATCATAAGTCAATTATTGTTTTTCGCAAGTTCGACTCGCACTTGACCGTATTTGAAGTAATATATTTATTAAATTCGTGCAGGAGCCGAAGCAGTACTACGACAGTATAGAAAAGCCAAAGCGACTTTGGCAGCTGCAACTGAGAATATTGATACTAGTATAGATGTTTAAATAAAACAAATTTTGAATTTACTTAATTAAAATTTTATTTTTAGACCCATTCTTATACTTATACAACCTTTGTATGACAAATTTTATGAGGTAGTTTTTTTTTGTGTGTGTTGTTTAGTGAAAACATTTTACATGCAATTTACATTAAAAATCAATATCGAGTGTATTATTTTTTCATTATATTTCTTTATATTTAACAAGAGATTTAATATAAAATAAAAAGAGTAAGAGTATTTAATAAAAAAAGTGCGTGTGTACAAAGTACAGAAGTCAGAAGTAAAACTTCTTTGGCAAACTAATTTTTAAATCTCGTTTATATTTATACTAAATAACCCCGTCTAAGCTCGTTGAGAGAGGGAGATGGCGCGAAAGTCACCCACGAGTTAGACAGAGTTAGAAATGTCACTGACTCGCGGTGGGCGAGATCTAACAGAGGCTAACTCTTCCCCGTCTCTGAGTGCCTACTGCCTGGTACTATAGACTTATTTTTTCGTTTCATCGAGTTTGAAACCACAACGATTCTAAAGAAGTTTCACTTCAAAAAACATTAATTTCATCATATTTAAGGCTTTTTTTACACAGCAGCACATCATACAGGCTTGAAAAATGTATGAACATAAACAAAACATAATAATTAATATAATAGGTAATCCATACTTAAACTTTTGATACAACAGTGTACAGTGACATATCCTGGCAAGTTAAATACACGTCAATCAAGTCGAGTAACTATGACCATACGGACTACAGAGTACAGAGGCTCCCTAGTCCATAGGATGGCCGTACTGTACGATCACTGTCTACGTCTATAATAGTAATTTATGATCACTGTGCTTTGACAATTTTGATAAACGACTATATTATAGTTTAAAAGATTGCCTATTTGATGCAAAGATTTGATTAAATTTTATTTATTAAACTATACATTGGTAGACTGAGTATTACACATGAAGTAGACTGTACAGATCGTACCACGAAAGATGAGACTTGAAATTAATTATACATAACTCTTACTGACACGACTTAAGTGCGAAAATCCCCCGCTACTGACGCTCGTCAAGTCTCATCTTTCGTGGCACGCAGTGTATCTGACTGTTTAAGCCCTACCTGGTCCCCCGCACAGCATCACGCATGTCCCGCGCGAGGGCGGCGGCGCCCCGCGCGCGCTGTTGCCGCACCGCGCGCACCCGCCGCGCCCGCGCACTGCGCGCCGTTGCCGCTTCGCTCTGCGCCTGCGCCTGCGCACGCCGCAGCGCCTCCGCCGCGGCTAGGTCCTGCCTCATCAGGGACGACTCCCACGAACTAAGCGCGTTCGAAATCGCTAGACGCTGTGTGTGAAGATATTGTTCGTGGTTACTGTGGCCCAGCGGTGACGCGCTCGCTTGGATAACCGAGTGATGCGGGTTCAAATCCGGGTCTCGCACCTCTGATATTTTCATGGGCGAATCATTTCTATCATGATTACCACTTGTCTTACACGCACTAGGCCAGTGCGGTGGGCTATGGCCTGATCCCCCCCTCGTACTCAGGGAGGCCCGTGCCCAGCAGTGGGACGTTAAGAAGGGCTGATGATGATACTATCAATAATTATACTAAGAATGTAATGTGCAAGTTTGTTTTTTTGTATGTTTGCGCCGTGTGAGAGGGCTGTAGAGTAACAAAGGGGCGGTAAATTAATAATTTTTTCGGTTGTTGTCGCAGATTTATTTGATTTTTCGTTGGTTGCTGACGTTCTAAAGTGCTTATAAAAGTCTGTTTGAGCATGTTGTGATTAGATCGAATGCTTTACAGCAAAGTCAAGGGATAGTTTTCCTACTATTTGCAAAATGAATTCAAAAAATAACTATAGCTAAATAACTATTAAACTTTTGTGTAGAATCACCTACCTGTGAGGCGTTTTTCAAAAAGGCATTCCGTCTTTTGCTGGCATCATCAGCTTTTTTCAGGGTGTAAACCAGCTCTATTTGCTTTTTCCATTCATCAGCGGCTCCGAGTCTACATCTTCTATCCTTAGCTAATTGTATACGAGCTTCTTCTTCTACTGCTTTTCCGATCAAATTTGTTAACTGTAAAAATAATTAAAAAGTCCTGTGGGAAAGATATATGCATCGTTTTATTATTCACCCGTGAATGTTGTTAATAGATACTAACCATCTTACAAAAAATAAAGTTCTTCATGAGATCTAAAATCTATATGTATATTTGAGTGGTTACTATTTCCACGAGAATAAAAAAATCAATATTGAGGATTATTTAATTAAATAGTCAATTTTAACTTATATATGAAGGTTTTAATACTTATTAGATATTTACCTATCATCTATGCATCTATGCACCTACAATATATATAAAATTTAAGTGTCTGTCTTTAATTATAAATTGTCAGCTCTTCAATAAATAAATGCATATGAAAGTATATACGGTACTAACACTAAAATATCAATTTTTAAAATTTTCGTCTGTCTGTCTGACTGTTTGTTCCGGCTAATCTCTGAAACAGCTGGATCAATTTTGACGGGACTTTCACTCGCAAATAGCTAATGTTATAAGAAGTAACTTAGGCTACTTTATTTTTGAAATTTATTTATTTAAAAATAGTAGTAAATCTAGTTAGTTCATAAATATATGGCAGATGGCTACAAAAGTATTTTGCACGCTTTTGTCTAATACGCGAATAAAATTTAAAACTAATTGTCAATGTAAATATTTTCATTAATACTATATATTTTTTTTACTTTTCTATCTTCTTTCCAAGCTAACAACTCAGCACTTCTCTGCTCCTTGTGTCGAATGCAATCCATCAGTTGTCCTCGTTGAAGTTGTTGCTCTATAGATCGCTGCAGGCGTTTGAATTCATTGTAGCTTTGCTCTCGTGAACGCTTCTGATGCAAGTAGCGTTTATACTGTTCTGATGTTTCAGCTTCCACCTGAAAAGAGGACCACTGTATTGTTTTCACTTTTTATATAAAAAAAAATACAAATATAATTAGGTAAATGGTTTGTTTATACTAATATTATAAAGAGGAAAGGTTGGTATGTAAGTATGTTTGTAACTAATTGGCTCAAAAAGAACTGGACCGATTTTTAAAATTCTTTCACCATTTGATTGCTACATTATCACTGAATAATATAGACTATTTTAATTGCAAGAAAAAAATAAGTATCCCCAGTAAAACTACAATAACAGGAGAGGAGGAGTACACGCCGCACATAATATATGAAATAAGTAGCCGCGCGGTTTAGTAGCGATTAAAAAAATTAACGCGGGCGAAGTCGCGCGTATTGCTAGTTAAAAATATATGGAAACAAGACTTCCAGAGTGAATACCAGAATATGAAATTCGGTTTAACACAAATTGAAAATTAGTTATTCTAGTTCTAATCCTAAATTAAGCAATAGGTAGCCCTAACTAAGAGCTTTATTTAGCAGATGTTAGGAGAAATTGAAAAGTATTAATAAGCAAAAATTGCTATATGAACCATCTGACGTTCTTGTTTCTCCTTCAACCACATCTTCTGGAACTGTTCAGCCAGACGTTCTCTTTCATCTTTTTCTTCTCTCTTCCGAACTAGAGCTGCTAAAAGCTTCCAATCACGTTCAGGAATCGAACTCCAAACCTCTTCATTTTTGACACAGTCAAATGAGCTGATTAATTCTGATATCGTATGAGGAACTGGAACAAAACAGATCTTATATAAATTAGTAAACCTATTACCTAAGATACGACGAGTCTTATTCGGACTAGGTAATTTAAATACATAATATTATGATTACCTACTGATTAGGCTTGCTTTTTTGTAATATTGACTTCTTATTAGTCTGCGTTGTTCTGTTGCTGTTTATTCTTAAATATCGTATACCACAAGCGTTTATAATAATAATAAGGAAAATAATACTTACTATACAGTTTTAACTAAAATTGTATGTACAATAATTATCTACGTTCTCTTTTTTATATTTAAATTATATATTTATTACTACACGCGGCTGGCCAGATTTTGATGATATGATACTTACTATATTTACTACACAAATACTTGAGACTATGTACAAAATTTGCTAAAACTTACATAAGGCTGTGGCTGAATCTGAGCGAAGCGAAAGCAAATCGCTTGTACTAAAACAATGTAATTACGTAGGTACATGTATATCTTACTCCTAGATCTGCCAGCCGGCGACCTCTTCCTGGGCGAGGCACATCGCGAACGTCTCGGCGACTCTGTTATAATTTTATAACAAAACACCATCTTACGTATCTTCTTAAACAATTGTGGGAACGTTTTAATTGCCGTTCTGTATGATTTGGTATGTGCTGGCGTAACAGATTTCTCTTTCAAGCCGCTAAATAAGTTCGCATTTTTTTTAATTATAATTAGTTCCTCTTCAAAAAGAGCTTATTAGTGTGTATTTTTATTTATTAATCTCTTTTTTATGTGAAACGTGTTAGTGAATAATACGTGAAGTGTAACAACGTTGCTAGGTTTGTATTGATTTAACATGGTCGACTCCATCAAATATGTAGTAGAGCATCGGTTACTATTATAAAGAATTTTATATTACCTACATACCGATACGTTCTCAAAATTAATATTATTTTTATCATCTATATGTAATAAAAGTACATAGTACGTATGTCGTATTGTACCAATGAAATAAATGTACTTATTTACATACAGTTAAAAAAACTTATTTGGCGTCATATAATAAAATCTCAGTCAAAACTTAGTAAATTGTAAAATCAGTTTTTCCTTTATAGACATATAAATAACAAATATATTTTTATAGAGAAATACATTGAAATATGTTAAGAGAGTGTTATCGTTATCAGCGTAAAGATACACGCGATATGCTAGTCTGAATCGCACCACGACCCCGTGATGACGTTTGAGCCATGGACAAAGATAGGAAGCCTGTAATCAGAAGGCCTGATGTGCTGAAGAAACTAAATGCGGAGAATGTACAACTATTAGAACGCTGTTTGCTTGGTGATTTGCCTGACCGATTCAAACCAAGCAATGTGCCTGTACGAGGACATTCGAAGGCATTGGTTGTAGCAAAGTCATCAGGCCTCTTATCATCTTGTCTACCCATCATCCCTGACACACCATCGCCAGAAAAAATATCATCAGACGAAGAAGTTGGATCGCCGTTAAAGAAATCCTTTAGTTTCCGAGACAAATTCCGTATAAGTTTGTTTGGAAAAGATAAGAGCGAGAAGCCCAAATGGAAAACAATAGTCGAAGATGAGAGATCTAAAGAAGCAGCCCCCGAATTATCTAGTCCAAGCCATGAAACCGATAAAGAAATTAAGCCAGAATATAAGTCTGAAAACAAGTCTAGTAAACGTTTTTGGTTTTTCCGTAACCGAGAACTTATGGATAAAAAAGTACACTCGCCAATATACACTAGAAGTAAAAGTTTTGAATTTCTCCCTAGAGCCATTGAAGAGGAAGAAAGTAAAGTGAAAACGAAATTGACTAAGAACAGTTTATCTTACGTTTTTGGTAGCAGCGACACTTTGGGGGATAATTCGGTTGACAGCTTGGAGTACATAGCCGATGTGTACTACGACAAAGTAGACAATGTTTTCCTCAAAAGCGTCAAAGAGTTGCAGGACTCTGATCATAATTCCAGCGTGTCAAATTCAACATCAGTGTCTAGTGGCTTAGTAGTAAATATGTTCAAGACAGAATCCGTTCAAGACTTGCTCGATGAATTTGATAAAACAGTTGATATGTTCAGTGAAAATTATTTGAGTGATTGTGAAACTTACACGCGGACATCTAACGAGATGACGATCGATGAAAAGCGAAAGAGTATATCTTACAACACTTTGCCTTCTCCAAAGATACTGCACGTGAATAAAGCGAATACAATAAGTGAGGAGTTTAAGACTGAGTTAAACCAATTGTTGGTGACGAAACGTCATACTGTGTGTACGAAATCGCCAAGACGCGGTTCTGTAACGGATTGGTTTGTGCTGGAAGATCAAAGTGCCGCGTCAGTGAAGAGTCAAAGTGCTGCGGCATCTGAGGCTAACAAGTATCGTAGAGCGCAGAAGAAGCCAACTCAGAGGGTGAGAAGAATTAGTTCTACAAAATATGTAAGTACATTTTAATTACTTAATGTATTATCCATATTCCATAAAATATGGGTTTAAAAAACCCTATTAGTGTAAATTAAAATACCAAAGGTAGAAACAGGTACAAGGTAGCATGTCTATTGCCTATTGTTAAATGATTACGTATATTCGTATATAAGAGATATAGGAACAATCACCTTTTATTAGATAACGTTAAAGGAACATACACGTTTTCATGTGTTTTATCTTTGTCAGTTGTTTTAGAAATCAATTATTAATATTAATAAGCCATATTTTAGTGATAGTGTTCTTGTAGTCTTGTAGTTGACCTATATACATCTAGGTTAGATACATGTTTTTAAAATATGCAGTATTTTTTCTTTCGATTAAAGACATTACTTTTTATAAGTATAATCTGTTTTGGCAACTTCTTTAGGTACATACGAGTACATATTTATATTATTTAGAACATACGAAGATAAATCTCCGTATGTATGTATTTTTGACGTGCAACATCTTTCCTCTCGCTTTCCTGCAATCTGCGACTTTTCGAGATTTCGTGAAAAGGGACGGAAGTGTGTAAAACAGGAAGCCGGGGAAGCGCGGCTATTTGACATGAACAATGAGCACCAATTGGCTGTTACTCAACTATATATAGTTTTAATTACTTGGTTGATAACTTATTTCCTGTAAAGACGTAGGAATAAAGCCACGATATTCTGAAAATAAGCTTCTAGCCCTATAAAGGCGTAGCATATATTAAAATGAATTAGCGTGTAAATAAAGATAAAGCCGTCGCGTCGGTAAGCTTTTTAAAACTCATTTGTTGATAAAGTTTAATTAAGTAAATAAAAAAAACAGTCAAAATATAATAGGAGCGATTGAAATTTTATTTTGTAAACTTTATGTTATCAGTTACATGTCGCGATAACAGAAGTGGGCGGCGCATTTACGTGACAAATGATTTATAGTAACATCGTCTTTTATTTAAGACTTGTTATCTCTTGCTTTGTTAGGGTATTGGCAATGATTTCCAAAATCTTTCTTCTGATATCCAAACTCAGTACTTATAACTTACAAAAGTATAGTCATACTCTAGAAATATTACCCTTTTTGCGCCTCTATACAATAATAGTTTAAGCTTCGTAGAACTTATTAAGAAGTAAACAGAGCATAAAGATAAAGGATATTTGGCAAAATATGGATGGATATAGATTGTATTCACTAATGCAATGGGCACAGGCCCATTAATACCATGGGAGATCAGACCATAATCCAGCACGCTGGCCAATTACGGGTTTGCGGACTTCATATATCTTTTGAAAACTTGCTAGGTTCTCTTTCTCACGATGTTTTCCTTCATACTCACCGAAGATATCTGAGGTGCGAGAATTTTAACCCGCACCACTTGGTTATTCAAGCGAGCGCGTTACCACTGGGCTACCACTGTCTTCTCAAAGATTATATATTTAACCCATTCGTCTCCACCGCGCTTTCATTACAACTCAAACGTCATGCCGCCATACATATTACTAGTGAACCCACGAGCGGGGTCTTCGGCATGGGGAATGCGCTCTGCGTATAACTTTGACGTTAAAAACAATTCACATTCCAATGACAGAGGTGTACAACATTCGTGTTTATTTCATAAAATTAATAAAATATACTCAATGAAATTATTTTATATATATATTTTTTATTATTATAATCATCATTTACCTTTTCAAGAATTTCATTGAAATAAATATAAAGTAAAAAAATCGACTTTATTATATTTATTTTATATTATTATAATGTAATTATTATTTTTCACGTCGTAAACTGTTAAATCAATGGGAATATAGATACATAAACAACTAAAACTAGTCAATAAAATTGAATGTTAATAAGGGCTCATTTTCTTTGGATGTTAGAGCTCCCATTCGGGTTGCGGGAGATTTCTATTCACGCATGCCACAGTCGACAAAGATCCCAGGCGGCAGGCCCCAGCCCCGCCAGACTTTTCTTATTTTCTCATTAACTATGTAGTGCTGATTTATACTTATGTTTTTGAGAATATCGTTAAAATATAGTTTCCGTCTTTGCAATTTCATTCGAACTTGAAATTCTAAGTACAAGCACTATACACATGTTTATATTGTTACTGCTTTTGTTAGCCAGATATAACTAGTGAATACTTAAGATCTTATTTTAACAACTCATGACTAACTGGTTTTATTTTATAGACATTTGAGTACACTACTTAATCACTTTTTTGTCTTATGAAAACAATATTATACTTTTTTGATTAATATTTCGTATATCATGCTAATGCTAATGAGCTAAGCTTTCCAAAAATATAGCACACCAATAGTGTGTAGATGGGTCATTCTAGTCTGCGGTTTAAAAATTGTCCTAAGCTATGTCACTACGTAAAAATGTTAAAATACTTTAAAAAGTAAATAAAAACGAACGAACAGATAGATAGTTACATAGAGCTAACTTGTGCGAAACCTCTCTCTGCTGGTCTGCTCCTGTCCGAACCAAAAAATGTTTTCTATGAAATTAGCATACTAAAGAAATAAATATTTTCTATTATAAAGCGTATCCTTCCGTCCTTAATACCCATAGGAAGATTTAAGCTACGAAGCTTAAGCTTAGTATAAAATTTTCTACAAATTTGTAAAACATATCGTGATAACATTTTCATGGGGCCTTTTAACTGATTTTTGAAGTGTGAAAATGAGAATGACCAGATACGAAATACACAGAATATCGAAATATAACATCGTAATTTTTATATTTTCACTGTCTTGACAATAATACTTCATTGCATGTGTGCGTAAGTATTAGTCTAAGAGCTAATAAACTATTAGACTAACTGTTTATAACTAAATTTGCAATGCTAATAAAATATATTTATTTTTTTATTATTGGGGAGTGTTGCTGTTCTGTGATTTTGGTGGCCCCTCGTGTTTCTCTGAATGCTTTAAATGGTTAACACCTAGCGGTCTGCTCCGTTTTCCAGTTCCTTGGTTCATTCGTTCAAAATGACGGCAATATTGAGCGAGACATGAATAATAGAATTAGAATTTGAATGAGGGATGGATGTATTGGCGACATTTCTCAGAGTCATGTTGAGTGATGGAAGGAATGAATGAAACAAAGTGCATGGGACCAAAATGCGAATGATGAAATGGATGTATGTGTGACTAGCTAAGGAATGATTATACAAGGGGATAGAAAAAATGAGGGGTAATAGGATGGATTGGAAAGGGCATTTTATGCGGAGGGAAGAAAGTCATATAATAAGGAGAATGTTGAATATCTATGTAGGAGGAAAAAAAGAGTAGAGAAAGACCGAAAAAGAGATGGATTGATTATGAAATAAATACATGTAAAAGGGGTGGACGTCACGTTGACAAATGACAGAGGAGAGTGAAAGAATAAGACATGTTGTGTCGACCCCATATAGCGTGGAATAAGGGCAGGAAGAATAAAAGAATATTGGTAAATGTAGGAGCGTTACCATTCTGGCAGGCACTTTTTATAAAGAAAAAAATTCTTAGTCTACTCCCCTAAAACTACAATTTTAATATGTTGTAATTTGTATAAGTTTAAGTGTAAAAAAATGACTGTGAAAATGAATGTAGGTACCAGACTAGCAAAGTTAACATCGGTATTGTAATAAGTAGTAATGCTCCCACAAGGCTAATGTTTTTTTTTATAGACAATAAGGGGCAAACGAGCAAACGATCCACCTGATGGTAAGTGGTTATCGTTGCCCATAGACACCTGCAACATAAGTGGAGTTGAGAGTGCGTTGCCGACCTTTGAGGAACCTACAGACACGACTCTTAAAGAACCCCATATTATAGCGCTCAGGGAAAACCTCGGGAGGAAGATCATTCCATATTTTGCACGTGCGAGGTAGAAAGGAGCGAGATGCACGTACATTTTTTGGATGCCAGGCATCTAATATGTGAGGATGACATCCTATCCGACGGCGAAGGGTGCGGTGATAAAAGCGCGACGGTGGCATCAGATCAAAAAGTTCATTAGAACACTCTCCATTATACAGACGATAGAATACACTTAGGGAGCCCACATCTCTTCGAAGGCTTAAGGGTTCTAATTCGTCTGTTAATATGGGATCATCGACAATACGAATGGCTCGTCGTTGGATAGAGTCAAATGGAAGAAGCTGGTATTGAGGAGCGCCAGCCCAGAAATGAGAACAGTATTCCATGAGAGGGCGAACCTGTGCTTTATAAAGCAAGAGGCGATGCCTTGACGTGAAATACTGTTTAGCTCTGTTAAGCACTCCTATTTTTTTGGAAGCCAATTTGGCTTTTTCTTCCAGATGACGTCTAAACTGGACATCACTCGATATTTCGATTCCTAGGATCCCAATACTCTCACAGATGTTAAGAGAAGTGTTTTGGAACTTTGGCGCTAGAGTAAATGGGGCTTTTTAGTGGTAAACGCACAAACCTGTGTCTTCAAGGGGTTAAACTGGACGAGATTTCGTCGACCCCAATCAGAAACCTGCTCCAGGAAAGTTTCTATTTCGGACACAAGTTGGTCTCTGTTCCAGACCAGAACTCGAGAGATTCCTGCTCGGCCCCTATAATAAGCATCGACTGTACTGTCATCTGCATAGCAACGAATATTGTCTGTGAGCAACATATCGTTGATATGCAGAATAAACAGTGTAGGCGATAGTACAGAACCTTGGGGTACGCCAGCATTAATCGGCACAGTGTTAGAGCATATACCGTCAATAACGACTTTTATGCTGCGACCAGATAGGAAGCTAGCGACCCATTGGCATAATCTCTCGCTAAGCCCGTAAGATGGTAGCTTCGACAGAAGCGCCTTGTGCCAAACCCGATCAAAAGCCTTTGCGATATCAAGACTAAGCGCTAACGCCTCTCCCTTACTCTCAATAGCAGCTGCCCAGCGGTGAGTCAGATACGCTAGAAGATCTCCAGTACTACGATTGTGTCGAAATCCGTATTGTCGATCGTTAATGAGCTGGTTCTCCTCCAAGTATGTAAGGAGCCTGGTGTTAATTACACGCTCCATTACCTTTGAGAGTATGGAGGTTATCGCAATGGGCCTATAATTGGATGGGTCTGTGCGGTCACCCTTCTTGGGAATAGGGTGTACAATGGCGATTTTCCACGAAGACGGGACTTGTCTAGAGGAGTAGGATAGAGTAAACAGGCGGGTTAAGATCGGTGTTAACTCTGGAGCACACGTCTTAAGCGCAATAGCTGGAATACCGTCAGGCCCGCTGGACTTCTTGACGTCTAGGGATATAAGCACTCGACGCACTTCGCGTTGCGATAAATATATTTCTGGCATGGTGTAATTGCACTGTGGAATGGTAGGTGGCGCTAATCCCCTGTCGTCAAAAGTTGAATTCGTTGCAAAAAAAGAACACAGGATATCTGCTTTCTCCTTTGCAGAATATGCCAGCGTGCTATCCGGTTTGCGCAAAGTTGGTAAAGATGGTCGACAGAAATTCCTTTCCGCGGCTTTGGCGAGACTCCAAAAAGCTCTTGATCCAGATGGAAAGTTTAGGAGTTTCTCGCCAATGCCACGGATATGTTTGTCTTTTGCCCTGGCTATTACTGCTTTGCAGTATCTAGAAGCAGCATTAAATTTCTTTTTGAGATCGGCTAAGTTAGGACCCTTTGCTGCGCGGGCAACAACCCAGGCCTGATAGGATTCCTGCTTTTCGCTAGAGGCTCTGGCACAGGATGCATCATACCAGGGTTGTGATCGACCGCCAATACGGACGATAGAACTGGGAATGAAACATTTCATCCCCTGTAGAATCATATCCGCAATGGTTTCAGCACAATACGAAGGGTCATCCGATGAAAAACAAATGCGCTTCCATGGGTAGGATGCGTAAAATTCTCGCAAGCCATTCCAGTCTGCTGACTTATAGTGCCATATTCGCCGTATCCCACTTGGGCGGCGATAGAGGGCTATGGGCACCTTCGAACGAACCAGGCAATGGTCAGATGAACCCAGGGGGGTCCCGACGGATACCTGATAGTTCACTGGGCACGTAGTCAGGAACAGATCAAGCAAAGAAGGTGTATGGTCTTCAATATCCGGTACTCTGGTGGGTTCTGGTACTAATTGTGAGAATCCATACGTCAGGGCAAAATTAAAGGCGACTTTCCCTGCGTAGTCTGTGGTTCGAGATCCTTACCAGTCTATGTGATTGGCATTAAAATCCCCGAGGATCACAACCTCCGCACAGGGATATCGCTGGAGAAGAAAACCTGTCGCTTCTTGAACGTGTCCGAAGAGTCGGTCTATTTCGGCGTTTCCACTGTGAGACCTGTAAATACACGCATAAATTCGGGCATGTCCCCCATGTTCTATACGTGACCATAAAATTGACAGGTCTTTGTCTTCTAGGTTGCTCAAACGGCGACAACAGATATCTTCCCTGACGAACATACAAACCCCAGCTTTGCGCAGAAAGACATGCTCCAAGCTGTAACCGGGATATTTCAAATAAGATGTATCGGCAGGAGAAGATATCTGTGTCTCCGTTAAAAAAAGTAAAGCCGGCTTAGCTGTTTCTAGGTAGTGATGGACAGCATTGAGGTTGGAATGAAGTCCCCTTATGTTGCAGAAGTCCGCATAAAATGTGGAAGGGGTGGCCGCTGTGCAAACTTTTTTTACTTTTGATGCAACCATGAGTGTGTCAAGAAAGGGGAAAAAGAGGAATTCTGAGATTTCGGCGGTCTCGGGACAAATAGTATTCAGTATGTGCCTGTCCAGACCATTCAAGCTGTGTGTTTTGCTGGCATGGGGGACGGAAGGGCCCCCGATCCAACCCGACATTGATTGCAGTGTTCCACACCGGTTTCCCACTCCGGCACTGCAACCAACGAGCGGGCTTTTTGCATTGGCGGCGGGACAGCCTCCCAAACCGGGATAGATCTGGGTTCGGGTCCCCTACGAACCAACGGGCGGCCAGCGGTACACCGTTTCATCGGGTCTCCCTGGACCCTATGCCAACACGACACGCTTAAACAGAAGGGACACACTTCACCGAAATATCGGTCCCGAGGTCGCAGAGATCATCGGAATTCGGGAAAGGGGTTGACTTACATGTCTGCGACCGGAACACGTCCGAGGACATTTGGCGATCGAGTTCGACATGATAGTGGTCGCGAGCCAGTCGAGAGCAAAGCCCTCTACCACCAAACTAGCATGGGTTACTCGCCTTTTACGAGACGCTTTCTCAGCGGCGGAGGAGAAATGTATTCTAAGCCCGTCTCCTCACGGGGAAAATGATTTGTGAGAACGGTGAGGAGTTTTGTGGGCATGTACTTCAATTTTTTTTAAAAGATGTTGTTATATGTGAAGTATAAATTTTTATTTATATTAATAATTATTTATTATGCAAATTAATTACTCTAACTCTTTTTATACATATGAAGAATGAAGGTAAAATATTAAAATACAATATAAGTAGTACAGTAATTTATTCATCAAAAACGAGTTAGTCGGATAGTTCGCTAGCTCTCCTACTATATTATTGTCATTGATTGTCATCCTTGATTATTCACAGAATGTTTCATTTTATTGAAGGGCCTTAAGTATTTAGGTAAATTATTTGTTTTTTTTATAAATAGTTTTAGTAAAGTAATTTTTAAAGTGCGGTAGTAAACTACGTATGTTGTTGAAAAACATTCGTCAATAATCATAGTCAACAAAAGGTAAGACAATAATGAAATAAAGACACCTTGCAATTATTATTACATAAATTGAATCCGTACTAATATTTTAAATGTCAAAATGTGTTAGTTTTAAGTTTGTCTTTCTTTCACGTTGAAATGGAACAAAGATTAGCATGACGTACAACGTGGAACTGACGTAGGCTAAACAAAGTATAATTCGCGTCATGTAAAAAGAACGCTGGCTGTCATGTTGCGCAGAGGTGATTTATCGGCCAATTTGGTGGTAAGACGCGGGGCGCGGGACGTCGAGGCACGCGCTGCATGCTTTCCGGCTCGCTATTGGTTCGTCAGTTCAAAATACCATCGCGCACACAAAAGTTATTAATTACGAAATGGTTTTATATAAAAAATTAATGAAAAATATTTGAAATTAATTAATTATATTTTTTGTAAGTAAATTAAACATACTACACTGACACACATCAAAGATATTTTTTTAATTAATATAATTTTATTAAATGACATTCAATCTAATATATTTTTCAATGTATCTGCCAATAACCAATATACGTCGCGAGCGAAAGGCTAGTTCAAAAATAAAAGAATAATTTCGTATGCGAATGTACCCATGCGCAAACACACCCCCCACCAGCTTCTTCCAGCGTTCTTTTTACGTAACGCGAACTGTACACATGTGTAAAAATTTAGGGCAGTATTAGAGATTGCTACTAATGATATATGTTGCTAAGCTTTTAAAAGTCAAATTAATTTACAAATAACGTATGAAAAGAAATATTTTATTGCAAAGCCAGAGCTTTTATATATTATTATTAATTAGACAATTAACAGCTGTCCAACCTATATTTATTTATTTATTTAATATCAAACAACTACGTAAATTTAGAACACGCTGTAGCAAGCCCATTCAATGAGTCGTGTACAGACAGAGCACCGGCCATGTTCATTTCTATCTATGTGTGCGTTTAGTATTGACTATGTCATTATATTAATTATTATCTGTCAAAATACAATTTATTACTACGATTTTTAATAAAAAAAAGTATAAAATTTCTTTTAAAATAATGTATACTTCTCCTTTGCGTTAGTATATCCCAAAAAGTAAAAAAACGCTAATGTTTTTAATGTACAAGCTTCATGAACTATTAACTTATCTTTGAATATGAAAAAAAGATATGAAATTACATAAATTTGTAAGAAAATATTTTATATTGAGCAACAAACAAGAAAACATGAAAATTTACTCATGTTTTCCATGTACTCGTAGTTTCCCTTTCCTTGTGATAATAACATAGTACTACGCGTTATGTTGATTGATTTTCAAATGCTTGTATCGGTTAAAACAGTATTTATTAAATCAAAATCGAATATTTATGGTACCATTATATCTCGTGTTAACATTTAATTACATTTTAGCCCCAACATTAACGTCATACCATTAAAAATTGAGTGTAAAATGGCAAAGGTACCGTAAAAGAGGATCCTTGTCTACACAGACAACAGGGGGCGCAAGGATCCTTGTGTTTACACAGACGAGGGGCTAATACAAACTGAATTAGCCTGAAACTGAAACTGAACAGATCACATATTTAAAAAATAATTTCGTCAAGATCGGATAAGTAGTTTTGAAGTTCACCATGGACCAACATAGTAAAATTGGTATTTCCATAAGATTACTTTCTGGGAATAGATTTGTTTACTATTTGATAGCAAACCATGATATTGATATTTTTTATTTAAAAATATCAATAATTTTTATGGATATTTTTATGTACATCGTAATTTTGTTCTAATTAGTTCTTTTATATAGCTATCTATAAACATCCCGATATAAGACTAATCTCTTTCAATATCTAAAAGTGTAATTATTATAAAAAGAAGGATCCACCCATTCTATCGACAAATTTATTATATAATTTATCAAAATGCCGGTTTTCATAACATATCAGATTTAGCTTTTACAATATCTTTGTTTTTCCTGATATTACTAACAAAAATGAAATCGATATTATAATAATTATATACAACGGTTACTCACCTCTGAAATACGTAGTATGAAATTGGTTGAATTTTATTAAAAAAAATAATTTGCTAAATCTTGAAACCAATGGATATATTAGAAAGAACGTGTTAAAATAATTAGTTCACTTTATTTTGTAATCGTATAACGACGTATTTACGAAGAATGAGCTACATTTATAAAGAGCCCACTACGTGGGTTCTCGGGCCCGCAAATGCGACATAAATGAACCCACGTCGTGGGTCACTGGCACTGAATGGGTTAAACTAGCAACTCGCCCTCGCTTTGCTCGGGCTCTTCCCTAGACTTAGCACAGGCAAAGCCGCGGGATCCGCTAGTTATGCATATAAACCTTCCTCTTAAATCACTCTATCTATTAAAAAAAAACCTGTATCAAAATCCGTTGCGTAGTTTTAAAGATTTAAGCATACATAGGGATATAGGGACAGAGAAAGCGACTTTGTTTTATACTATGTAGTGGTATTCAATATAATTAAAAATAAATATTATGTATTATTTTAGCACTCTTTTATTATCTTCAATTCTAACTAGTTACATAAACAGATCTTGGAAGCCAAATTTAATTATTGAATCAATTTTAAACTTTGAAAACGAATAAAATTGAATAAAGTAGAGTTGTTCGAATTAAGGCTGTTCAATTTCTTTATACAGAGTGCGCAGAATAATAAGTATTATACTGTAGTATTGTAACATATGTGCTAATTCAATGATCTTTTTATACACGCACATTTCCATACGATTACGTATGGAAATTTATTATAATATGTACGAAGTATATAAATTTCCATAGACAAAAGTGAGATACTGATTCCACTTATTTAGCTGAAAATAAACTAAAAACATTCCATTCATCATGTTTTTCTTATTTTCTTTAAAATATTATAAACGTGATTCATTTCTGAAAATAGTAGAGTTACAGAAAAGGAACATATATATGTTATCACTACTTATCTTATCTGTTGGACCGGTGGCGTTTAGAATATCGGTTTAATTAAAACATCGATTCTAGAAATGCGCATCATCATTAGGGTCCTATCTCCCTTAGATGGGGCAGAGGGCATCAACAGTGCGTCGTTATCCCGGTCGGTCCATAGCTTCGCGCTTCATGTCGTTCCAGGTTCTTTCGTTTTGGGCGGATTTCAGTTAAATATAACAATTTATTGTTAGTTTGAAAAAGCCACAGTAAGTCAAATTCTGGAGACGTAATTTTAGAGGTTTATTAGTAGAGTCCCACGCTCATAAATCATATCGTGTAGCCATCATCAAATCGGCCCCACGTTACCAAATTATTATTGTTTTAACCTCTTAATGTCACCTAACAATGACACATACTTATATGGTACATTGATATTATTTTAATAAGCACCTAATTAATAACTTGCGAAGCGACATAAGGATGTACCTACCTTCTAGAAGCACGTAAAAATATTTTTTAATATTATATTTTCCAGGTGACCAAGTGAAATGACTCAGTTGTATTTCTGAAGTCGCAGGCAAAGAGCTTTACTAATGTCGCAGGTTCGATTTTGACAGCACAATTGCTGTAAAGCATTGTTGAATAGTGATTGTATGGCGATCGGATTTTGCTGTTATATATGCGAATCTTTTTGTTTTTTACTCCTTCACCTGAAGTGATGCGTGATACCAGTAAGTCACTAGTACCTACTTAACATGAGTCCTAAGTAGAGAATAGCGAGTTAGGTCTCTATGTTAGGTCTCAATATTTTTAACCGACTTCAAAAAAGGAGGAGGTTATATGTTCCGTTGTATGTATTTTTTTTTATGTATGTTCACCGATTACTCCGCCGTCTGTGGGCCGATTTCAAAAATTTTTCTTTTGTATGGTAGGGTATAGTTCCGAGGTGGTCCCATTGTCACCAAGTCAGGATCTGATGATGGGATCCCAGGGAAATCGAAGGCAACTCTCAAAATTTACAGGCACCTATTATGTTTTTGATATATTTTCTAAAACCGATAAAGCTTTTACGTATGAAAATCATCATCTCATGTCGATGAGCTGATGATGAAAGGTAAAATTCCTCAACAGTTGGTTTTATGTGTTTTCACCGATTTCTCCGTGAATTGTGGGCCGATTTTAAAAATTTCTTTTTTGTTCGGTACATAGAATTAAGTAAATACATACATTCAAGATGTTCTCATTGTCACCAAGTCAGTATCTGATGATGGGATCCTAGAGAAATCGAGGGCAACCCTTAAATTTTATCGGCACTGATTACCTTTTTCATATATTTTCTAAAGCTGTTCAAGAATTTGTGATGATGTAAGGTATATATCCTCAACGGTTAGGAGTTGAAAGAAAATTCTTTTAATATTATACGTACTTATGAACTGATAGTCGTATTCCTTCAGGATATTAGGTGGATTGATAATAGAAGGTAAATCTTATTAACGTCTACGAGTTACGTGGAAAAATAGACGTGGACAAATCTCGATTGACTATTGTCGTTCATTTCAAAACTTCGCTGACTTATATGAGCAGTAGTTTAGTTAGCCTTCCAATATTTTATTTAAACATAATAATTTCCACAAAAAAAATTTAAAATAAATTATTTTTTAACAAAAATGAAAACCGACTTCAAAACGCTACAAATCGAAACTAAAAAGAAAAAAAAATAATTTTAATTACTTAGTTATTGTTGGAGTCGGTGCCAGCCAAAGCAAAATAATCTTAATACAATTTGATTAATGTATCAATTTGTAAATATAATCAAAATATCCGTTCGAAAGTTCATTGCAAAGGCAGGATAAAACTGTCTTTCTTGGCTGGCACCGACTCCAACAATAACTAAGTAATTAAAATTATTTTTTTTTTCTTTTTAGTTTCGATTTGTAGCGTTTTGAAGTCGGTTTTTCTATGCAAAATTTTTTGATGATGATGTACATAATTATTTCAAAAATGCATTTAATTATTAAAGAAACGATAGGTAGTGCGTTTAAAAAGCAAATTGCACTACAGTGAAAATTGTACTTGACAGAGTAATTTACTTGAACAAAGTAGGTCGAGTGTTTACGCTGGTACATAATAATACGTCAACAAGTATAATAAGTAGTTATAGGTCTCGCAGCTTAAAACCTCGAAAATAGTAATAAAACTCCTATAAATTTGTCGATAAGAGTAGCAAACGCAGAACAGATTGGTTTAACTGTAAACACACAAGCATGCCCCTTATTTTCAATTCATAAACATACACTTTCACAATAATTAATGAATACCAAAAAGATTTATTTTGTATTTATCGCAAAAAGTATGTGAAAAACATATGTATATTAATTCTATTTACATATTCTCTATAGTAATGACATATTATACAAGACTAGCTGTACCCGCGGCTTCGCTCGCGTTCATTTTTTTAATTGCTAATCAATCTCATTGGGTTGATCTGTAGGAAAAAAAATTGTCTAAAAAATAAAAAATAAAAATTTTGGGGTGGACTACCCTTAACCTTTAGGGGGATGAAAAATAGATGTTGGCCGATTCTCAGACCTACTCAATATGCTCACAAAATTTCATGAGAATCGGTCAAGCCGTTTCGGAGGAGTTCAAGTTCGAACCCCGTGACACGAGAATTTTATATATAAGAAGATATGAATATTATATGAAATAACCTACATAAATGAATAATATACCTATATATGTTTTTAATTAGTAGATCTAAATTATTATCTCAGAAATCAAGTTGGTTTTATATTTATTTGTGGATTAAATACTTTAGTATAACAGAACCTAGTGACTTCTTTATAATATTGCTAGCCTTTCACATAAGCATAACTATCACGCGAATGGACGTGAGATGTGTGGTCTATCTCGTAATCTTTTTCAATAAGATAACAGACGATCTTCGCTAGATAGTGGATAATACGATCTTATATAAAAGTTATATAAGTTTTTTGTTAGATATCTGTATTTTTATAGATTCGGCGCAAAAATAAATCTATACTAATAATATATAGCAGAAGAGATTGTTTGTTTGTTTGTTTGGTTGGTTGGTTGAACGCGCTAAACTCAGGAACTACTGGTTATATTTAAGAAAATATTTTTGTGTTGGATAGTCCATTTATCAAGGAAGGCTATAGACTATATCATATCACGCTACGACCAATAGGAGCGGAGCATCAATGAAAAATGTTGCAAAGGCTCAGAAAAAAAATATTTCCGGGTAATTCTAATTCAGGTATTAAAGTTACGACACCTTTGATGTTTCCAGGTGCGAATATTATTTCATTTCTATATTCTCTTTACTAAAAGAAGTTAAAAAAAAGTAAACTAATACTTCTCAAAACTGGTTAGGTTAGGTTAGATTGTAGAGTCTAAACTATACTTTTTAGATTTACATTGACTTTTTTCTATTTGAAGCTTTTTTTAGTTTTCTCTATAAATAATTATTGTGGATCTATCACATTTTTTTTAACTAAAATCGAATCGGTCCCGTAGTGTAGTTCACAGTGGGTTTACGAACATAACTAATTTAATTTTTATTTATAGATGTAACTGTACCTTCTACGTCTGATTGCATGGGTGATCAATCGTAAAAATTTGCTTATTTGTAAAACAACGCGCAGTAATGGTTACGGTACAAAATCGATTACTGATTCGGAGATAAAAAGAGTTAATCGCTTTGAGCTCCAGATTACTTTAATATATCTAGATTTTCACACTCCTTTCTAGATATGGAACACAAAAACCAGTAGATATAAGCTTGGCCAGCTGTGATTGGGTAACTAAGTGACTCTGACAACCAATTGACGACTGTTTCGTATTGGTCCGTAATTAAGAATAGAATTGCAACGAATGACTAAAATTCCGTCGCGTAAGCTTGATTTAGCATATGTTTAGTGAGCGCGGCTACCGCGCTCACTAAACATATGCTTACATATATATAATAATAAAATATACGCGGTAGACCCCGCCCCGCACGCTCTCCACTGGTTATTGTGCTCCCTGTTTCTAAAGAGAAGGGGAATAAGCGAGGAATATAGACATTTTTGTGTTACTCTATTTGTAGACATAAGTTTCTGGTTTTAGGTAAAATTATCTGACCCGGCAGATTTCATCTTGACTTAGTTTTATTAGAGTTCCTATAAAAATCCAAAAGGAAAAACAAATTATTGCCTGGAAATCGTATCTAATTCAGCAGTATACTGCTTACTGACTGATTATTTAGGCAATCCTAAAAACTTCTAAAATTTCATGTGGCAGATGAAGTGTTATAAAATGTAGAGGCTTACTAAGATTTTCAGATCTTTGTGAAGTGGTTTAGTATCCAAATACCCAACATTGGGGAATGGGGAAGGATTTGGTGCACTTATTACCATCATAAAATATTACATATATTTTTATTTTAAATTCGAAATTATAACTCATTGGATAAAGGCTATCTAATAATATTTTCAGCATTTTCGCGGATTTATTTAGATTTTTTCTCGACGTTTTGAATGCTTTATAGTAGTACTGGTCACGGGAACGACTAAGGTGTTAGACTTCTTAAATTACATAGTTGTTACAGATGTAGGTGTAACTTATTAAAAAAATAAGTAGTCTAATATTCGCGTAAATCTAAAAAGTAATAATTTTTAAAATTTCCTTCTTATTCGGCTGTGAGTGTGACCCGAGTGAATCCACTTAAGAATAGATATTACTTAAAATGTAATTTAATTCTAGGCGTAACTATTTGAAATGGTAATGTTAAGGGTCAATCGACTGGCCTTTTGCTTGTTGGAATGAAGCAATTTAAATCTAGGCTACTTAGTTGGCAGAAAGGTTTCATAGCAAGAAATCTATACATGATATAATAAAATTCTAACTTAGACGAACCAGTACATTGAATATTTTTAGGAAAATCTTGTTAAAATATTCATTATATTCAAATCAAATATCTTTTCCATAATTTTATCTAGTGTCTACTCTTATACTAAGTATATGAATTGCCTGTTTGTAGAAACTTTATTGGTGTACTAGCGACTCGCCCTCGCTTCGCTAGAGTTCTTCCCTAGACTTAGCACAGGCAAAGCCGCGGGATCCGCTAATTATGCATATAAACCTTCCTCTTGAATCACTCTATCTATTAAAAAAACCGCATCAAAATCCGTTGCGTAGTTTTAAAGATTTAAGCATACATAGGGATATACAGCGAAAGCGACTTTGTTTTATACTATGTAGTGATGTACTATTATTATTGTTTAATTGTCTGTTTTATATCACTGTTTGTTTTTCTAATAATAAAAAAATATTATTATCTATACAGAGGCCGAATCTATAGTTTTTAGAATTTTTGTCTGTCTGTCTGTGACCCCATCACGAGAAACCCACTGGACCGATTTTGATGAAATTTAGTGTGATGATAACTGTTTATCTAGGTCAGGTATATACTTAGGATACTATAGGTCATATAGGATACTTTTTACTGCTGTAAAATAACTCTTTTCTGAGAAATCTGAAGTAACCGTTAAAAACCGGCTGTAAAACATCACACAGTATGTAAAATCTAAGAATTCAATTTCCGGTCTTTAAAACGCGGGCGGAGCCGCGGGAAATGCTAGTATACTATATAAAGTAAAGACAGTTTAGTCGCAATACTATTTTGTTAAATTCATCATGTCAATTTTTGCGAATACCTTGCTAATATGTATTATTAAATATGAAGTTGCGTTTGTGTAGTTTGCTACTAGTTTCATGAATGATATAAGTATATATTAAATACTATTTATACGATAATATATTTAATACTATTTATATGAATGTTTTTCATGTAGCCTATATAATATATAATATACTTGCAATTGATATCCTGAAGTTTATCTAGTAAGAGCGAAACATTCAGGGCGGAACGTGGCCTTTCACTGTAGACAAACTACCTTCTAAACAAAATAGTATCTATTTGTACAAGTTATATGAAAACACTAGCAATGTATCCCGACTTCGTCCAATAAAAAGATTACTGAGATAAATTTGATACCATGTATAGATTATTCACGTAATTTGGGCAAGCGAAGCGAGTCCTAAGACTATTCTACAACCTGAGTATTTTGTAGTACAAAAATAATTTTAAAACCATTAAAATAAGGTAAAGGCACCTAATTCCGCGGTATTTTCACCTAAACTAGAAAGAACTTTATATATTAAGCATTTACTATATCTTTCTGCAGAATTCGCTATTTTTATCAGAAGTATTATTTATCTAACTCTTGAATACACTTACAGTTTAGCAATAGAAAATTTTATATTATCTTTAATTAATTAAAAATGTGAAGAAGTCGAGAGCACCTAATTGCGATGTAAAAATCCTAATTCCGATGTATTTGGTTCCTAATTCCGAGTGTTCAAAATACAAAGAAATGGAGGTGGGGAGAATAATACATGGTGTTCAAAAATCAAGTCTATTTATTTACTGTGGTCTTTAAATCAGTCTTCAGTCTTTTATGGTAAAATGACACCACAACATGTAATTTATTTAGATTAATAATATTATTCTAAGTAAAGATGTAAAAAAACATAGGAGTAACTAGTAACTATATATAATTAATTCGTTAACAGTATTTTTTGTTTTCTTCATAATATTACAAATAGATACACTACTACCCTCATTGATTGCTGTAATAGCATTTCGGAGATCTTCTTCCGTGTGTTCTTTTGGCTTCATTATCCTACAACAAAAAAAAAATAATAATATCAATATTTAAAATACTATGAGCCCATACCTTATGAATTTCTATAAAAGCTGCGTAAGACAATGTAACAGGCAGTTTTTCAATGTGTCATGATAATTGATTTTTAATTTGTTAAATAGGCAGCGATTCGAGTACTAAGAACTATAATACAAACATTTGAGAGAGCAATAAATGAGATTGTTAACTGTTGAATATTGTTTTCTGGAAACTCTTCTGAACTTTTTAATAATTAACACACTGTATTTTACTTGTGTCAATACCACGAAATTAGGTGCTCATAGAACCTTATTCCGACTTACATACATCGGAATAGCGTTTTATAATACCATATCACATTTTTTAACTCCGATTATTAAAAACCAAGAGATTTTTCAATATTTTATAAATAAATGAATCTTTAATTGCAATATCTTCGAAAAAATACATAGAACACAAACAGAAATATATCAAATACATTAATAATACAGTTTAATGTAATTAGTCTTTCCATATAATAAATTAATAAAGTACCTAAATAGATAATCTTTGATCATGTATAATTAGTGAGTTTGACGCCAAAACATACATCGGAAATAGATTTTTATATTTATTGGCCATTTAATTAATCAAAACCAAAACAGTAAATTTTGTAATTATAAAATTACCATCAAAATTTAAAGAAAAGAAAACGTCTATAAAATCGCAATTCCGTGGTATACATCGGCATTAGGAACCAACTAAAATATTTGTCACCTAATGCCGTGGTATTTTTAAACTTTATTTACTCTTAAATTGTTAAGAAAAATACACAAATGTTACGTGTTTTAAATAAAAAATATAACTCTTCTACTATTTTAATCTAAACATGTACTCATATAGCATTAAAATATCATCTAAAACACTATTTAGTAAAACATAGTACTTACGTGCGTAAGGTCCAAAATGTATGGAGCGTGCGTTCAAGTCAGCTGCTAGCGCAAATTTTACGCATTATTTTAAAATGTACACACATTAACACACTCTTTTACTCATATAAACACGAACAGATAAATTATGAATTCAATATGGTATCTTACACACAAAAAGAACTTGTAAATTACTTGAAATCACTGTTTGTTTAAATACCTCGGAATATGGTGCCATTTTTAGAACCCCTCGGAGTTAGGTGCCTTTACCTTAAATGAACAATTAACAACTTTCTTAAAAATTGTAATAATTTTTAAGACAGTTGTTAATGTTAATAGTTAGTCCATAGCTCAGCTTTTTGCTAGTATCAAAACCAATTGATCAGAAATTAGACTACGCAACTCACGCATCTATACCAATATTATAAAGCTGAAGAGTTTGTTTGTTTGTTTGGTTGAACGCGCTAATCTGAGAAACTACTGGTCCGAATTGAAAAATTCTTTTTGTGTTGGATAGCCCGTTTATCGAGGAAGGCTATAGGCTATATTACACCACGCTACGACCAATAGGAGCAGAGCATCAAAGAAAAATGTTGTCAAAACGGGAGAAAAAATATTTCTTTTGATATTTAGCCTTTAGAACGCGAGCGGAGCCGCGGGAAAGGCTAGTGTTCTAAAATACGAGTACGTCATTGCTGTCGTACAATAGCTTTATTATACCTCTGCCCACGCCCGATTAAAATCGGCTTAGCAGCAGCTTACTGCCAGTAAAAATCAAATATTATAACTAAAACGAACGGCAATCAATGTAAATTATTATTTATATAAATAATGTTAATGAAAGTTCTTCTGTGTGTTGTTTGTTTTCATGTTTTAAATCGGATTTTGATGAGCCTAGGATCGTGAGAACAATTTAGCCTACATTTTAATTTTGCCCCACTCACCACACGGCAGACGCAGAACGAGTTTTACATACATACATATATTAGAACTGACAATGACAACACAGTATTCAATTTAATAAGCATAATATAAATATTCACTGCTTGTTAAAAGCCTATTCATCTAATAGAGTAGACGTGAAATTTAACTTAAACTTTCACTTGCCAAACGAAATAGTAATATTTTATATAATAATTTCCAAAAATGGTCCGAAATATTAAACGTAGAGTCGTTTGACAATTTCACCTGTAGGTACTGGACCAACGTTGTCAATGTTTTTCAACGTCCCACTTATGGGTTAGAGCTTCACTTCAGGTATACGAAGGGATCAGACCATAGTCCATTACGCTGGCCACGTGTGGGTTGGCGGACTTAAGGTGTTTTTCGAAATCTCAGACTTCCAGGTTTCTTCACCATGCTTATACCTAGTATACAATCTAGGATGGCTAGGAGTATAATTATTTAAAATTCGTCGTGTTAATAAATTATAATATTATAAATATATTAAAGATTTCCCGTTAACATGAAACTGCGTTATCTATGAACCACTTTGTCTTAAACAGAACGAGACCAAACAATATGTATTTTATTAACTTTTGCATTGATTGAGAATCTAATCTACTACCTCCGCTCATTAATTACACTGTACATTTTCAGTTTATACTATTATGTATATATATGTTGGGACATTATTACACACAGCGCCATCTATTCCCGTGGTAAGCTACGAAGGAAGCTTGTGTTACGGATATCAGATAATTGATATAGTACATATATAAGTTTAAAATACATACAAATTATAAATATAAACAGTAAACACCCATGACGAGTACAAACATCCGAGTTTAACAAATGAATGCCCTCAGCAGGACTCGAACCCGCGACCGCTGGCGTTACTACAAACTGCGCCAAACGGGTCGTCGGTGTATGTGCGTCTACATTACACGTCACGGTCGTATCGCGCAAATTGTCACTTTTCTAATCGCGGCCCGATTTAATCGTGTCACCGGCAAGTGTGTCGTGGACAAGTGTTACATGTTAATTAAGATTACTATATGGGGGCTCAAGGTATACATAAGAATATTTTTTTAACCGCTTTATTTTGCATTACTACGATGTAGTACATTGCTTTTTAATGAATTATTTAAAAATGTGGTATAATCTATACATATAAATAAAATTGGAGTGTCTTTTTTTAATTTCAAATTGACAGCTTTTCACTAAATGTTAAAGGTTAAAATTACTTTTATTTGAAAAATTTTATTTATTTTAACTAGCAGAACCCGCGGCTTCGTTTGTGCTAAACCTAAAATAAAGTAAAAAGAATATGTTGTTTCTTCGTTTTTTGTAAGACTAGATTTTAGCATCGCTTTCAGGTTATTTGCAATTTGTATACGTACGTTCAAATAAACGAAAAAGAATCAAACAATTGCTTTGGTTATATTTATAAAGATATATAATATTTATAAAGATGCGACTCTCCTTCGCTCTACTCGGTTCCGTCCCTTGGCACGTTTTAACGGTAAGTATTTTTCAGAGGTATTATTATTATATATATTTATCATTATTTATAATATATATTTATCCATTGTAAAAATTATCTTAGATATACCTACCTATATCATAATACAATACAAAATTTAATCAATATCTATCCAGTGGTTTTTTTTCGTGATGCGGTTTAAGAGGCAGAGAGGGGCGAGGCGTGAATCACTATTTATTTCTGTATTGTTTTTATATTACAGTAATCTATAATTAAGTAAGATTACAATGTATTGTATCATGTATAGCCAACTTTTTTTATTACACTAAAAAAATGATCCCAAGATCATAATCTAATTTCCGTTCAATATATGAAATAAATTGATTAATGGTTAAAATAATTTAGAAGATTTAGATATTGAAGCATTAGTAGTAGTACAGTAGTAGCACAGTAGATTAGTGAGAAAACCAAGTGAGTCGGGTTCGAATTCCGAGTCTAACACATTTGATATCTAAGACATTTATAACAAAAACAAAAACATCGTGCTGAATTAAATAATTACGATTATAACACATTGATAGGTTTTTCAAAAGTCATTTTTTGAACTATGGTGGTTTTAATCAAAAAAGTTGCTATTTATCGATATCCATACTGTAAATCTAACGCAGGCAGCGACCTTTTGTCGTACCAAATTGGGACATTACATTCGTTCAGAGCGGACTAGGCAGTGCAAATCACGTGCGGAAAATAACGTATAATATGAAGATGTGACAAAAAACTAGAAAATAACATTGTAGTAATTAATAACATAAGAAATTTATGACTAAGTTGTTTATTCAATAAGTAAAGTCCAAGTAGCCCGTACATACGAATAGAATGGTTCCGTACGTAAAAAATATTATATTAATATACATTTTCACTATATTTATCTAAAAATCCATAAATACTGAAAAAAGCTTTCTGTTGTAGTTTTACAGTTATTTGTAATTGATACCTTTTAAACAGTGTATTTAAAAATTATGAATAGGTAAGGAATTTTTTTAATTATTAGATACCCTTTTTAGATTATAGAGTCAACTCTAAGTATAAATATGAATCAAATATTATCCTTAAAATATATGTTTATATCTTCTAATATAGTATAAACATCTTGTGTATCAATGTTTGTTATCGAACTCCTCCGAAACGGCTTGACCGATTCTTAAGATTTTTATTGTGTATATTTGGTAGGTCTGAGGTCTTAGGCTATTTTTTATTCCCCTAGGGTGATAAGGGTGGCCCTCTCCATTTCTTTTGTTTTTAGACCTAATTTTTGTATTTTTTTTAAGATATGTCATCAAAAAATAAGTATATCCTTAAATTTTTAACATAGTAATTAGAACTTAAATATTATATACTTTCTTGTACAAACACTAATTAGAAAAGAATGTACCATAACAGAAAAGTGCAGTGAAGTATTATATATGTATGTATATATTTATTACCTAATAAAAACTTAGGCTGAAACTATATATTGTCTGATCGCCCTCTGTTTAGGGAACCCCAAATGAACAGTTTCACACTTGAACATAATGTACATTACATTTCTAATTTACATAACCATTATACGATTTAAAAACTAGAATAAATTAAATTATCATTGTTGAAGTAAATACTACGATCGATTTATCGGAAACGAACTGTTTTTATAAATATGTATTTAAAATACAGTTATCATATTTCTTGTTTTATTTGCTCTACTTACGCGGGAGTTCGCGGGACATGAGAAGTTCGCATAAGTGATCGAAGCATGACATAATGGAGTATATAAAAATAATATTTTCAATATATAAATTCATAAGCATTCTTACTTTTACACCTATTTTATATAACCTTATCCTTATAATATTTCAAATCTAAAAAATGTATACAAATATACGTCGGGACGAGTCTGAGTGTAGCGAGGGCGAGTCGCTTGTCAAAAATATACAACATACTAGCAATTCCCGCGTCTCCACCCGCGTTTTAAAGACGAAAACCTAATTCTCTTACATATTAATAAATTACTCGTATACCACTTTCACTGCTCACTGCAATATTGAAAAAAATGGCAGTACCTAAATCGCAATGCCTCCTTTATCATTTATCTACCAAATATACACAAAAAAATCATAGAAATCGGTCACGCCCTTTCGGGGGAGTTTGATAACAAACACTGTGACAGGAGACTTTTATATAAGGTGAACCGGGGCTATTGTATCTAAAAAGTGAATTTTCTCCGCCCGAGGTAGGTTTGAGAAGCTGTATTTCAGCTACTGAATAATTTACGGAAAATATGTTTAAATATCTTAAACGATCAGATACTTAAGACTTATTTTGAATTAATTGTATTAGAAAATACCCAGTATATTCTTATTAATATTGATTTTAATTTAAAGAACAAATTTTAGCTACATTTACCCCGTATCGGGGGCAAATGTAACTATTACTTTTTACTCCTAAACTTGACGAGATATGATGCTCGGACTCCCTGAATATGATAAACAAGGGCATTTAAGAAAATAATTTGGGCATTGTATCAATGTAGGAAGGCTAGTTCCTGCTTAAAAATACTGTTTTTCGTAAAAGAGGGGCTATTGTAGCTATTTTTAAAAATGAAGTGTTGGGATTATGCCTGATAAGTATGTTATATCGATTGTCGATAATATCTATACAATATATCATATAATAAAACAGTAACTTTAAAAATCTGTACATTAAATATTTTAAAAACAATGAATGAATATTAAATAATTATTATTACAATTTATAACGTACTGGACCGATTTTAACCAAATTTTGTGTAGTAATAACGTATGTTGGGGTGATTACTAAAGATATTTTTATTACAGAAAAATGTTCTATTTTCATAGGAAAACAAAATATTGTTGATTAACTAGTCCTTGAAAAGCTAGCGGTGGTTAAATCTTAAAAGATACGTCAAAACATAATTATTGAAGGAAAGTCAACAATATTAAATATCTTTCTTCCAAGTTAGTGTAACTCAATACCTATTTTTATCAGTACGTACAAAAAGCAGTACTACCTAACTTAGCAAATCTATCGGCGCATTTCACGCAAAAAGGACTGAATCCATTTGAACGAAATTTTGTGTATTGTACTATAGTACAGTGCATTCTTACACGACATTATTAGGTCATATCATATATCGTATAACGGGACTTAACGCGTGTATTACTTAAAGGTAGAAGATACCTTATTCCCGACGTTTTGCTCGGGTTGCACCAGCCGTGGTCACGGGGAGACTGGCGGGGGATGGCATCGCCTGCCACGATTAGAGGAGTGTGTTGCTGGTACCCTCATTTAATTTTAATAATTTGTTATGGCCACTACACACGGTGCTAATATTATCCATGGGTGTGTCGGACGGGAAATCGCGATATCTAAATTTTTCTATTACCGGATTCCACGCAGACGAGAGCCTGTATCCATCTTCACGATTGAAGTTTGGATGTTTTTTTATTTCGATAGCCTCGCGAACGATTGTTCGGTAGTATCTTCGATCGGTGGGCAAAACCTTCGGCTGGTGGAGCTCAATCCAGTGATTGGTATTTGAGTTGAGCAGATCGCTGATTTCCCTGTCTGGTTATTCTTTACAACTGTGATATGTTCTTTGACCCTCTCCGCTATGGTTCTCTTGGTTTGGCCAATATACGAACTACCACAGCTGCAATTAATTTTGTATATACCCGGTGTTTGGTACGAGATAACATCCTTCGGCGTGCGCAAAAGTTTTTCATGCTTGGAAAACGGAACGTATACAGTCTTAATGGAGTAATTTTTTAGTAGTAATCCAACTTTGTCCGTTATTCCTTTGATATAAGGCAAGTACGCAGCAGGTTGGCGGTTAACCTCTGGATGTTTCGTACGTGTATCACGGTGACCTAGATTCCTTCTACCTACTTTGTACCCATTTCTCTTAAGTACCTCCTGAACATGCGCAAGCTCCGCATCCAAATGTTCAGGGTCACACAGATCATGGGCTCGACCAGTCAGAGTCGTTACTACCGCTTGTAAATAACGTGAGTGATGATGTGAGGAGGCATTAAGGTATCTATCCGTGTGTGTCGGTTTGCGATATACAGTGTGCCCTAGAGAGCCATCTTCTCGCACAAGCAACTTCACATCCAGAAATGCCAGCGAACGATCGCTCTCCATTTCATATGTAAATCGTATTTTACTGTGAATGGAGTCAAGATGGTCGAGGTATTGCTCTATTTCCTTCTTATTCCCTTTAATTAAACAAAACGTCGTAAACGTATCGCTTCCATAGTCGGATATTGAAAGGCCCTGTTTTCAAAGCTTTTTCTTCAAAATGTTCCATCCAGATGTTGGCTAAGGAAGGTGCTATTGGGCTACCCATAGCTACTCCATCAATCTGAAGATAGTATTGACCCTGGTAAAGAAAAAAGTTACCTTCTAAGCAGTGTTGAAGTAGAGCAACGTACCGATCTGATATGCCCTTGAAATATAATTTGTTTTTGATTACTTCAAGGCACTCTTTCAGCGGAACATTGGTGAATAACGTTTTTTTATTCCACGTTAAAACTCACCATAATCTCATCAGATTCTAGCTGGATCTCCTCTATGATGCTGATAAAATGTCGAGAATCTTTTACATAAGATGACGTGTTTCCAATTAATAGCTGCAAGATTTTATTAATATGTTTCGCCAAGTGGTACGTTGGAGAATCAATCTGACTCACTATTGGTCGCAATGGCACGTCTTTCTTATGAACTTTTGGACTTGCCTTAAGTTTTGGAGGCTGCGATATTTTAGGGCTTTGCAGCCAATTGTACTCGTCGTCCGTAAAAAGCTCCTTATGTTGTTGTACTAGAGAGCGTGTATGACGTCACTCGGGCAGTTGGGTTGTAGCTGATTGGCTTACAAGTATTCGTGTCGGCGAGTAGGTTCCGAATTTTAATATCATAATCTATCGTATTCATTACTACCTTTGTCGGCCTTGAGAACCAGGATATCTTTGTTTTCGCGTAGTTTGCCAAGGGCTGCGTGTTTTTCAAGAGTAATGTTACTTTCAGGTAACTTAGAGCGGCGCAAAATGACTGCAATATCCTGTCTTAATGCATCCGCATCACACTGAGGCATTTTATTACGTATAATGGCCTCCTCGACATTACAAATGATATTTTCATAAGGAACCCGCTTAGGTATTGGTGCGTAATTCAAACCTTTTTCCAGTACTGATAAAGTGGATTCATCAAGAGTTCTGTTCGAGATGTTAATCACCGTGTTAGCTTTACGGTCAGTAGGTTCTAAAGTTGACTTACGTGTAAGTAGCTTTTCAAATTTTCGGTTGTGTTTGCTACTAGACAAATCAAATAATCTCTGAGCTTGTAGGTAGGTAAGGCGGTCACACAACTCAAAATCACCATCCGACATAACAACACTGCAATCCAAGTGTAACGCGTATAATTTACACTGTATATCATTTAAATCCTTGTGGCTATTTCGAATCAATTGGAGTAGCAGGCGGACACTCGTATTGCCTAGAATACGGTCAGAATCCGCTATATCACTACGTGGTTTTATACGAACACATGTAGGTAGCAAGTTCCAATCGCGACACTTTTTAAAAAATGTCAACGATTTTTCAAGACGCACTTTCTTCCGACGCAAACACTCTAGCTGACGAACTTTAGATGCTAACTCCGGCAACTCCGTTTGCAATATAACTTTTTAAGCTTTCGCGTTTCATAACTATATCATATATCGTATAACGGGACTTAACGCGTGTATTCCTTAAAGTTATATTATTAGGTCATATCGGAATCGGTTTCTTATCCTCACTACCCTCCACGTGACCCCTGGGTAATGCTAATTGAACAACATTATAATAGGTGGTAGAATTTGGCCATGGCTAACACTACCCAGCGAGCAAAGACGAACTGCCAAATCATCCTGTAGCATGGTTCGTCGCATCAAGGGTTGGCTTGAGTTCCGGTGCGATGTTCGCTAGCTGATTTATACGCGGGAAAATGATTCTGTACAGTTGTGCTGCATTTCAATGACAGGTTCTGACCTGAGTTTTGGTGGCTTAATTTGGAGAAAAGCTGCACCACAACCTTTGGTGAACAATTCTGGGATGACTTTCATCGTGCCGGTTGGTGACCTGAGAGAAGACCCGATGGTGATATCCAGGAGGGTTCTGGCGTAAGTGTGGTCTTCAGTTAAATCTACCATTAACACTGCTCCAATTAGGGTCATGTTATCAAGAATGCAGCTCTGACTCATCAAAAGCCAAAAGAGAAATGATTTTAAGCAGCGACTGCTTATTCTCTCCTTTTCAGTGTGCTTCTCTAAAATTCGAGCATTATACTCTTATCTCTATGCGGTCCACTACTACCTTGAGATCGCTAAGACATATATACTCTTTCTCAAGGAGACGCAAATTAAGAGCCCTGCCAGCCCAGGATGTACCCGGGGTATTCACTTGAGAAAAATTTGTACGCTCGTAATAACATCTGCTACCAACGTCTCTGTACTTTCTTCTCGGTTTTGTGGTGCTTGGTCGATACTGGTTTTGTTAGGTGTCGAACAGTCACATAGCGGTGATCGGAAGACAACTCAGTTGTTCAATTACCTAAACGAAAAAGCTGACATCGTTCAACATCGATATCCAACCGTTCAAATGGTATTTCTGGGAGGCTTCATGCCCACCACAGCAGTAGCTGTTTCTATTCATAGAAACTGATCATGCTGGGAGAGGCGTTTTTCGCACTATCACTATCTCACAGTTAGTTCGGAAAACCGAACATCAAAAAAGCAAATTACTTGAACCTTCTGCATATAACTGATCCTGATATTTTCTCAGTCTCAGTTTCTTTTCCCTTGGGAACCTCAGACAACTGTATCGTAAAATCTGCTTATCCTCTGACTCCAGACTCCTCAGTAAAAAAGAGGCGGGTGTGGCGATTCAGATGGCAAGTCAGCAGATTGGGACGAGTTGCAGCATTTCTTTGCATCTTACCCTTGGCCAGTTTGTTTCTCTACTAACGATCCGTCGAGCTGTGATGGACCGGTTGCAATAGAGCCAGACGTTACGCTTGTTTTGTTCGGCAGCCTCTCATCCAGGAGACTGTGTTACGAGGCAAGCTCGTGGTGAAGGATTTTGGCTGCTTGATTGTGCCCGTGCAGATACTCAGTGCTAGTGAGCGCTGAATATTCCGAAAGCACATGCTTGAGTGATTCACCGGGATGGCGACAAACTCGATAGACGTCCTTCATAATACTTTATTTAATACTTTCGGTATTTTTGCGTCTTAACTGCCTGATCCTGTATTGTACAGACAAAACCCTTGGTTTTCCCAAAGAGGTCACCGAAGTGCAGCCATTACACGGACGCTTTTTATGTACGTGTGGCTCATTAAGAGCTTTAAATAAGCGTACGTGCAACTCCTTCTCCTTCCACACGATCTCACGGTCAGAGGTGCTAAGTACGACCGGGGCCGGCCACTTGTTTTTGGCTAAGAATAGGGGAGTGAGTCCTTTATCATATTCTACGTCCATTGCACGACTCTTTCTTTGTCTCGAAGTATGTAACTAACGTTTACTATATCCCGATTATGCATGGTTTTGACGCTCAAAACACTTCAACCACCGCATATACAACCTTATTACATACGATTTTAGGTGCACCACATGCGTTAAAGAGTCAAAGTCGTGCAGACTCTTCTATCCAGGGTTTCAAATTCAGTTTAAGTCTATTTAAGCACGCCGAAAGTGCACATGAGAATGGGTATAAGCCGCTATAGGCTCGCTATAGCTTTTACAAATTTTTGCCAAATGACCAAAAAAGGCTTCGCTAACAGACTGTTTCATTTTCATCTCATTCACCCCTATTGATTGCGACATACCCAGATACCGGTACGATTCAGGTTCAGAAAGGGTCCTTATTCGGTTTATATAGGTTCAACATTTATCTCAGCCGAATGATTAACCTGCTCCCTCATCACATGCACACTTGTCTAGCTCAAGCCCCATCCTGATAGAATTACTAAATTCAGTGGTGATCTTCAGTAATTTCTGCAGGTGAGTGGCGTTGGGTGCCAGCAGTTTGAGGTTATAAATATACAGAAGGTAAAGCTCTCTTGTCCCTCCTCTCCGAAATTGAAAACCAGCAATAAACTGAGCTTGGTTTAGAGACGGGCAAAACCAAATTCCTCGAGGAAGTCTCAAACTATACCATCAACTTTGTACACCTCAAAGACCCTCCGAATCTCTGAAATCGCTTCTTCTAGAATCCTTCTCATCCACTCTAAATCAAGGGCGACTGTTTCCTGGGTGCTTTCCTCAACAGGCAAATTGTGGAAGATGGTAACCAGGTACTCCTCAGTAGGAACAGTTGGAGGCACGATTTGTTCTTTGGTTGGATTTGTCACCTCGGAAACAGCCTTACGTCATAATAGTTCGAGCGCTGTATTTTAAACGCTGAATATACCGAACCTGTTCTACCAGGTTTGGTTCCGTAACAGTTATAGTTGGCTCAAGCAGCAGGAACTCACAGTACGTTGCCGCTCGGTAGCCAGTCCGTCAGGTTCCTGCAGTGACATTCTCGTTCATTTGAGACGTTCATTTCATGCGACATACACCACCAGTGGCGGGCCCCTAGAGGATCCCGTCGGTGCCAATCTCCGCAAGCCCTAACCTACGCCCTACTACGGGTAACCTAATAAGCTGGTAAATGGTTCCCCAGTTTCCTTAATTAATCACCTCTTATGACACCCATGATGTAGGAAGGAGGGCAACATTCTACGCTGCCGGTGCCACACGGTTATTATTAGAAACAGGCACTTGAATTCAATTTATATGTACTCTAGTGTATGTCATATACGCTTGGAATGAAGCCATCGAAAAGACGGTGAGGTACTCGCCGTTTCTCTCGATATTTCGAAGGCTTTTGACCTGTCTTGCATGGCATGGCTTGATGTCTAGCATGGCATTTTTATCATTAAGCTTCCGGCATATGAAATAACCACTGGGTTTTGTAGCTGGATATCTGATTTTCTGAGAGAGAGATCATTTCGGGTCGATGACGGCTGCTTATACGTTATTCCCGCATCACTCTTCCTGCTACTCAACAACGATCTTCAGAAACCCGGTATCTTTGGATGCGCTGATGACAGCGCTGTTGCGGATAGATACTTATCTAGTTCTAGAACCAGTGCTACTAAGATCCTTGAGCAAAGAGAGGTTTTGGTGAATCGCGTTGACTTGAGGTGTCCGACTAGAATTATGCCAATTTAGTTAAGTTTAATACCACCAAAACAGGCGTGTTTATTCACCTCAAAAAGAACCCGATTAGACAGTAGTGAGTGCTTGAGTTAAAGTTACGTGAGAGTAGAGCTTTCGTGGTTGAAATCCAACCAGTTCAATGTTTCTGATACAAACTGCTAAATTGTGAAACACCCTTCCTACATCCGTCTTTTCTGCCACTTCAAGGCAAGAGGGAATAGGAATCTCCAAGGCAAACGTGCTCCAACCTAGACCTCATCAGTGCTTCCTAGCATTGATTGTCGTTAAGCGCATTCTATCTAATAATAATAAAAATGGTGACATTTCAAATCCAGTTTATTTTGCTAACTCTTAATGTATTACAGCAAAACTGTGCAACATCGTGCTAATCGATGTGCGCGTTCATACAAAATGAGCTGAGCTGATACCATGGACTACAAAGATAATACAAAACATTTTATTATCTCAGGAATATTATTCTCTGACTGATTCCGGCCACGGCGTCCAATCTCATTGAGTTTGCTCAACTGTGCAGGAAATATTACAGTGCAAGTGTACGCGCAGACACAAATGCATTTTCTATTCTTATCACTTTCATACTCCGGTGAGACGACTGTTCGACACGACTAGTGAGAGCTAAGGCGCAGGACTGACGCTGACTGACTGCTCTCCGAGGCTCGGGGGTGACACATCGCCATCTTCCCAACTCTGGGCGATTACTGAGACTTACTAACCAGAAAGACTCAATAACTAAACTACACTGTAATTGGTTAAAAGTAGTAGAATTAAACTAAACTAAATGGGGAATCAATCGTTGGTACCTTATAAGTTACCATTAAAACAAAAATAGTTTTTGTACTTTTAGCACGAGCGAAACCGCGGGTCCGCTAGTTTTGATTAAAACTCGAAGACATTATATGTTCCACAGCTGTATAATATATTTTTTTATGTATGTTCATCGATAGCTCCGTCAACTGTTAAGCGATTTAAATAAATAAATATAAATGTTGGGACAGTTTTAGGTATATATTTTTATTAAATTATACGATGGTAAGCACAATCTAAAAGTAAATTGTAGTTATAAAAAATTATGTTAATATATAATAGTGTAAATTATAAACTTTTACAGTCATTTACTCGCAAATTCAGTATTTTTTACTTTATCGATAGAAAAAATACGTTGGCGTCACTAATACTTTTATTTCCATACTAAAATCTACGGGGCTATTGTATCTTTCATTGAAGATACAAGAGACTTCTGTAAAAATTTTCGTGGGGCTATTGTATCTTCATAAATAACTCTAGATAACTACGGCAGTGAAAGAAATTAATTATCAATTAACAAGCAATTATTCTTTATCTTTGTAATTTCCATAAAGTTTGTTATATAAGCCTCACATTAAAATTTTATCCACTAAAACACAACAGTAGGTATTCAGCGCTCTCAATGAAAAATAGTCGATCAAAAATAATGCGCCATCAGTAAAAAAGTAGACGCGATACAACTACAATCTATGATCCACTCTTTTAAGCATTAGTTTCTCTATCAACTAGTAGTGTCGTTACTCCTTTAACCGACTTGTGAAAGAAGATAAAGTGATTAGATACAATAGCCCCGGAGCTACAATAGCCCCGGTTCACTATATATGTATTAGATTTACTGGTAAATGAACTCTTATATACGTCACGTATATAATCCTTCATATTTGGATACAATAATATAGTACTTATCTAAATAAAACATATCTTCACGTAACTGACACGCGTTTTCCTTTGTTTACTATTCGGAACAGATTACACAAGCAATATTTATAAACCATCTGCATTGTTACTTCTAATTTAATGCCACGCCTTCGGCGCGCCGCGAGTTGCAAAAGGGTCCATTCACATTATAAATTGTAAATGTGTGGTTTAGACTGCGAGAATAACCGATTTCTATGAGATTTTGATTCCAAAAACTAGAAATAAACTTAACTTTAATAAGGATAACTCCTTTTTTAAGGATTTTTAAAGGTAATATATAAAAAAAGAGAACTCTGTGTATACTCTATGTTTTTGGTAGCACGCTGTTGTTAAATGTACTTGTAACTTATCAACTAAACGTGTAATGTAATCTATGACGTCGAAATTTATCTATTTGAAAAATAATAATAGTATCGGCATCGGTGAAGCATCCCAAAAATAATACACATTTTTAAGTATGTTAAGACTTACTACATATAATGTGATGTGGTAACAAACAGACAGACAGATAGGTTCGGTCTCTGTATCGATAAAAATGACAGATTCAATAAAAAAAAAGTGCGTGTGTACAAAGTACACATGTCAGAAGTAAAACTTGAATTTAAATTAAGGCTAACTCTTCCCCGTCTCTGAGTGCCTGGTACTATGGACTTATTTTTTCGTTTCATCGAGTTTGAAATCACAACGATTCTAAAGAAGTTTCACTTCAAAAAGATTCCAAAACTAGTCGTTTACAAAATCGCTTTCCGCCTATACCTTAAAAACGGACGGAAAGACAATCGTGATACCGATCCATTACTCCCTGAGTCGGTCTCACGACTGTTACTTTCACTAGTGCCTTATGCGATTATAATGATGATTTAATATTGCCGCCGCGATGTGAGAATTGCGATCAATGAAATTAGAAACGACGCGAAATAAATAAAACGTAATAAAAAATTACATAATGGAAGTGTAAAATTACGATACAGCTTGAACTCTACATGTTGTGTAGTATGGAAGAACTGTCTCGGTGGTGTAGTGGCTAGCATGTACGGTCATAAATCGAGAGGTCCTGGGTTCGAGTCCCGGTTGGGGCCAAGTTTAATTGAGTCTTTCTGTTTAGTAAGCCTCAATAACAGCCCGAAGTTGGGAAGTTGGCGGCAGTTGTATGAGTAGGTATATTTCAAAATAAGTTTTCATTTGAGTACATACATGATAATTATTTTTGAAAATTAAACATCTGGAATAGTTCATAGATGTAGTTTAATAGTTCTTAGAGACAATAGCTACATAATTATTTCTACCCTCTCCGTGACTCGAACCAACACCCTGAGGATTTGTAGCCGTAAACCAACGACAATGAACAAATGACAAACAATAAGTAATGGAATGTTAATTTAAATATTAAATATTTATACGTATCTTATAGGTAAATTTCTATTTGTTAGTGAGGAATAAAGTGTAAGCTTGTTAATATAAAATGCAGCACGTGCGTCCGGGGCGCGTGTGCGTGCATCATGAGCGGCGGCACATCGTCATAAGATAGGCGTACTGATGTACAAAGAGCGGATTTGGAATACATTCGTTTATATCTATCAATAACATTTTTAATTAGTACTCGCAAACTGTCCGCGTCGCTGGGCATAGGTTAAAGTAAATTAAACAGTTTTTATTATCTAAGTGTACTAATATTATAAAGCTGAAGAGTTTGTTTGTTTGGTTGAACGCGCTAATCTCAGGAACTACTGGTCTGAATCGAAAAATTCTTTTTGTGTTGGACAGTCCCTTTATGGAGGAAGGCTATAGCTATATTTCATCATGCTTCGACCAAAAGGAACGGAGCATCAATGAAAAATGTTGCAAAAACGGGAGAAAAATATTATTTTCAGCCTTTAGAACGCGAGCGGAGCCGCGGCATAGGCTAGTTTTCTAATTGAATAAAAGTAGCCTAAGTTACTCCTTATATAACATTAGCTATCTGCACTTTACCTGCTTCTTTTGGAATTCGTCTTAGTCAACTAACTTATTACTTAAAATATAAAATTCCTGTATCACGTAGAACTATTCCCAAGCTAAAAAAATAAGTATGCCACTGCAAGTCTGTTAGTGAACAATAAACGATAGCAATGAAAGATGTAGGTAAAGGTGATGACTGATGATATAAGATCAACTAGCTTATAGCTATACTTAGATTACGTTGACTCTATCGATATCACCGGAAGTTGCTGGTATGCTTCCCTTTGGGAGTAAATATTTAAAATAAAGACGCGATGCTTTTTATTTTACTGTAAGTAACTTAATGGAGCAGTATGGTGTGAAGAGATCTTTATTAAAGCGCATTCGTATAAACAGATCGACAGACGCACAACAGACTTTGTTTTTTTAAAAATGTAAAAAAACAAACCAACATAGGTGTTCGACTGACATATTTTATTTTGCTCACTACTTTTTAAAATCTTGACTATTATATTTACAATACAGTGTAGCATTGGAAACCTCTATCTTCCAAAGAATTATTCCCTATTGGAATTATCTAAAAACAATAAATCGTTTTCGATTGATTACTTTAGACAAATAGAGTTTACCAACTTTAAAATCAATAAATATGACCATTCTTTAACATTTTTCTTTAAATTTTGTACCTTTCAGATATAATCTGTAGCTTAATCACACATAGCCGTTACCAACGAATAACACTTTCTTTCCGCAGTCAGTTAAAACATTATATATTTATATATTTACTGACGTCATAGACCAATATCAATTCATTAAAAAAATCTATAAAAGTCAACCCAAAATCCACGAAGATATCGCATGACCTACAAAACAGACATATATAGTACTAACCTCCTCTTTCTGAAGAAGGTTAAAAAAGTATTACTATGCCTAAATCAATAATTTAATTTGTCAGGAACATCGGTGCGCGTCACGCGGCATCTAATAGAGACGGTTCGTTTAATTTCATTTTTATTTATTCACGATCTTTTTTATAGGTATTCTAGTGACTTTTAATACCTTATACTTTATGAAATGGGAAGATTTATTTTATTTGTACAACTTCAGCTCCAGGGTCCTCATTCATGTTTGGGGTGATCACGTCTTATTTGAGAAAATTAACATCATTGTTTCTATAACAAGCAAAGACATATTTTTAAACTAAAACTAAAACTATGTTTATATTCTTAACTTATCTAAGTAAGCTACTATCTTAATATACAATTAACTTAATATTTGGAAGGAATCCTCATTAGAAGTACGTACAAAAATGTTAGAAATTGTGTAAAATTCGAAACATTAGGTATATTTAATATTATGTAAATGACATGATGTAAACCATGTTAAAGTAATATTAAATTAAACATAGTGAAACTGCTTAGCTATGTGGTTAAAATTACATAATGATCTCAAATCACAATTATTAGTTAGCTATTTAAAATGAAGACTTAGAGTTTTTCAGTAACTCCACAGGTTTCTACATACGTTCAACATATTATAACAACAGTAAAGGACGATGATTATTAGTAACGTATTATTGTCAACGATATAAGGCTTCGGATTAGCATGTATTATATCATTGAAAATAAATAAGTACTAGAACTTCATAGGTTTTTGTTCATTAGGTATGCACATACTCGTATACAGTAAAGAAATGTAGTATGCAGTAAAGAAAAAAGTGCGTGTGTACAAAGTACACATGTCAGAAGTAAAACTTGAATTTAAAATAAGGCTAACTCTTCCCCGTCTCTGAGCGCCTGGGTACTTATTTTTTCATCGAGTTTGAAATCACATCGATTTTAAAGAAATTTCACTTCAAAAAATATCTGTACGTAAAAATAATTAAATTTTAGCTTATAATAAACTATTTTGTTTTGATTGTTAACAAGTGCATTCCCACAAATTATTTTACAATATTGGTTTCGTATTTCTGATATTCTTATGTGCGAATATTTTTCGACATTGTTACCACCATATATTATGGTGAGGGGAAATATTGTGATATACTCGTAAATGCACGTTTGAAAGAAAGTAACAAGTTTTTGAAAGATAGGTATGTAACATCAACAACCCGCTCTGGGCAAGCATGTTTGGTTCTCCGGAGGACTAGGTTCGATGCCCCTCGCATTGAAGGCTCGTGCCCAGCAGTGGGATATTTGGGCCGATTACGTGTAAGTTAGTTAAGACGGGGATATACGCCGTTGACCTTGCTCGATTGGGCGTTGCCGGTAAAAATTCCCCGCGCAACCCCGCGCCTCCCGATAATAATTACGCGCGACCAGCGCGCTAGAATTCGCGCGTAGTACGGCACAGTGTAACAACTAACAGCTGTTGCTTTGTTAGGCATGGTTCTATTAGAGGTGTTCGCAACGGCAATATATTGATAAGGCGTTATAATGATAGCATTTTTTATCAACTTATGCAATTATAAAAACGACACTAATAATAATAGAAAAAAGAGTATTTAATACATTGAAAGTTTTATTATAAAGCATTATCTAGTTAAATAAAGTTTATTTAAATATCATAAAAAAATATTTTTTACATAATTAAAATAATTATTATTTATATCTATTATTAATTTATGTGTACAATATGTAGATACAATTTTTATCACTTATAATCACAGTAAATATATATAATTGAACACACCGATTCTCGTCCGATCATCGAAGTTAAGCAACGTCGGGCGCGGTCAGTACTTGGATGGGTGACCGGTGGGCCTGGGAACACCGCGTAACGTTGGCTTTTTGTTTTTAATTTTGTAAAAATTCATTTTATTTCAGTCCTCAAACAATATTGTCATATTAAATATGTTGTTTTATACTTATTGTTTTTATATATGATGTTAAACTTAAAAATATTATATAACGCTGTTAAGTCCTGAATCGCGCTATCGAAATATTCTAACTCGTTGAATATATATACAATGTTGTCGAACGTCCAAGTGTACTCGCTTCGGCAGTACATATACTAAAATTGATGATCGATACACAAAAAGTGTTTGTAGGTTCACAACTTTCAGAGTTTCACCAGATAGGAACGAAGTTCTTTATTATAAAAATGTTATTAATTTTAAGTTCTATTAGCGGTATAAAGAAAAAATAAAAATATGTTGTGGCTTCCGGGAAGATGGTGCCTTTTGTGGTGGTGTAGGTTTTTGTGAGTCTGCAGATTTTTGTGTTTGTGAGGATGATCTGAATTATTAACAAAGTTATGGCTATTTGAAATTTAGGGGGTAATTGGGGGTTTGTCTTATTACAAAAAATCAGTAGGAACTAAAGTAAAAATAATACTTTAAAATTAAATAAAAAAAAAATAAAAAAAAAAAAAAAGCCTTTTATTTCCAGTTTTACAAAAAACATGAACAAAAGAGAAGATTTAACTATCGTGTACTTTATACAATTAATACCTATAAACAGTGCTATGTTTTTTACAAAAAGTGTCATCATTAAATAATACATACTCATTTTTGCAATTAGCACCCCGATAAACCTCGAAAATGACACCCTGACCCATGTAATTGTTTAAAAAAAACCGGATGTCCGCCATCTTGGATTTGAAAATGGACCTCATTTTCGTAATCAGCGCCCCGAGTAACCTCGAAAATGACACCCATGTTATTGTTGAAAAAAAACCGGATATCCGCCATCTTGGATTTGAAAATGGATCTCATTTTCGCAATTAGCACCCCGAAAAACCTCGAATATGACACCCGTGTAATTGTTGAAAAAAAACCGGATGTCCGCCATCTTGGATTTAAAAATGGACCTCATTTTCGTAATCAGCGCCCCGAGTAACCTCGAAAATGACACCCATGTTATTGTTGAAAAAAAACCGGATATCCGCCATCTTGGATTTGAAAATGGATCTCATTTTCGCAATTAGCACCCCGAAAAACCTCGAATATGACACCCGTGTAATTGTTGAAAAAAAACCGGATGTCCGCCATCTTGGATTTAAAAATGGACCTCATTTTCGTAATCAGCACCCCGAGAAACCTCGAAAATGACACCCATGTCATTGTTGAAAAAAAACGGATGTCCGCCATCTTGGATTTGAAAATGGACCTCATTTTCGTAATCAGCACCTCGAGAAACCTCGAAAATGACACCCATGTCATTGTTGAAAAAAAACCGGATGTCCGCCATCTTGGATTTGAAAATGGACCTCATTTTCGTAATCAGCACCTCGAGAAATCTCGAAAATGACACCCATGTCATTGATGAAAAAAAACTGGATGTCCGCCATCTTAGATTTGAAAATGGACCTCATTTTCGTAATCAGCACCTCGAGAAACCTCGAAAATGATACCCATGTCATTGTTGAAAAAAAACCGGATGTCCGCCATCTTGGATTTGAAAATGGACCACATTTTCGCAATTAGCACCCCGAAAATCCTCGAAAATGACACCCATGTCATTGTTGAAAATAAATATCGTGAATATAGTTGCAAGTCCTCTAAACTTTTGACTGTTAGCTAACTTCTCCCGTGAGAATTTTGTCTCGCGCATCGTAAAATTTCACTCTCATAAATTTTTCATAACGCGCCTAAAGAAGTATAACTTCAACATGAAAGATAAACAGATTAAATTTTATGTTACCTATGGCTCAGTAGACGTAACTTCGTTACAGGTTCGATTTCCAGACTTAGTCCTTATAACTATACAAATAAAGTCTAAATTGAAACTTCTCTTAGTCGATACTATATGTATACTAAAATTTTTAAGTAAAAAATTTACAAGTCAATAAGGTCCAAAATACGCCATTTATTTATTTCATTTTAATATAGTTTTAAATACAAATGTTTTAGAGCATAATTTAGCGCACACGACTCGTGACAATTCTGTTCACGAATTAAATAAATAAATTTCTAAATTGGTTCTGCGGTTGCGGAGCAAACAGTCGCAGGTCCGTTCAGCACAACGCCTCGTCCCGCACTGATTTACTGGGCGACAGAGGGTGTTCTCTCGCGGCTTACGTGTATGAATTACGTAAAAAAATCATAAAAAATAAATAAAACAGTTATTTGAAAAAATAATCGGAGATCATATTAGGTGTTGTATTATTTAATATGCTGAACGCAATAAAAAAATCTTGTTTTTGATAGTTTACGAGAGAAATGATATGAAAAATTGTAACAGAGGGTACTTAGCATATTTATTTATGATATTTATGTTGTTTTTTTTAACTTTTTAAGCGGAAGAGATAATGCTGTATATGCTGTAGAATAACATACATTTTTTTTAAATTTTTTCCTATTAAGATTACAGAGAATTCAAATACAAAGAAAGTCCAATTTACATATATCGCCGCCTTAATGAGCAGTAAGTGAATAATAAATATCCTTCAAAGGGTGCCAGGAAGGGTGTGCACAACTGCGTACATAATATACATATAACGTTATTAATTTTTTACATTGCCGCGTTAGAGTGATTTTTCCGATTTGATTTCTTTTTACGTTTCCAAACTTACATAATAAAGGATGTAATTTACTTTGAGTATTGACTTATACAATATATTCTTGTAAATAAAAATATTCTGCCTAACAAACGATGTTAACTAAAAACCGAAAATATTTATACTGCATCAATCAAGATAACTTAAACTATTGCTTACTTGTCAGTTGTCATCTTAAAATTCTAAACGGAATCCTAAATCATATGACAATAGCTCATTTAAAAAAAAACGTTATTACGAATGAAATCTAGTAAGAGTATCTTTTATATTTGAAGTGGGCTATGAGACCCACAAAAAGGCAAGCAATTTAGCTCGAATTACACGTGGGCTGTGCGATTTGTCATAGTTTTTGCTCTCCAGCACCTCGAGAATAGAATGTTATACCTAGTTCATAGAATATTTATGTAGATATAGTAGTATTATTTACATACATGCCTTCTCTTTTGACATAAACCTTTTTATTTACTCAACTATTATAATACATTTTTTAAAGAAACATAAAGTAATTCAGAAAATCAAGAGAGAAAGCTACATAAATTACACGCATAATATTAAATCAGTATTACATAAACCACGGAATGACAGAAGCTTTTAGTGATATTGGCAAATAAATTGCAAATATATAATAATATATATGCCAGATAGCTATTATTATAAGGAGTAATTTAGGCTACTTTTATTTTATCAGAAAAATATAAAAACCGTTTAATTAATGGGTTTTCTAAGTTGTAATAAGAAAGAGTAAAATTGTCACAAACAAAACTGTAATTAATGACAAACAACTTACCGGCTAAACTATCAAAAACGCATATAACTTATAACCAATCATTTTATTATTAAGAAGATAGAAAAAGATACAAGATAAAAGGCAAACTTACAATGACGATGACAATGCTTATAATGAAAAGGAATCTCTATTTTTTAAATTGTATTGTAATATAAATTAAAACCGATTACGTCTTAGATAATGTAAGACAAAAATTACTATTTCTTGCAATATTTAAAATTATTTCAACAATACAAATTATAAAACATAAACTTTTATACTTTTTTCTATCATAACCGCATATAAGAATATTTCTAAGAGATTGCTGTCGGCTCTGCATCCAATATTCTTTGAACTCTTTTTTTGTGTTGACCGGATGGTTACCGTTACCCGTAGTCAATATCTTACAAATGCAAGATTGAAGAAAATGCAAATTACAAGAAACTCATTTGTAGCGTTAAAAGCTTAAGATTTGTTACTATTTTGTATTAGTAGGGTATATATAAATTCAAATGAATATTTAAATAATTTCAATAAAAAAGAGTTATGCATCCTAACGGTTGAATTTGATTGAACTGAAACGATAACGGGGTATATTAAATTAAGGTGCGATAGATAAAAAATTACAGTATAAAAAATAATTAAAATACGTTTGTTCATCAACACACAGCACCATATAGTTTGATTGTTTATGATTACCAAAGAGTTGATACACCACACAATATAGGACTTTAAATAAATACATATAATAAATATGACCATCCATGACGGGAGTAATACGTGCTCAACAAATGTATGCCTCTAGCGGGACTCGAACCCACTACCGGTATGTAGGATTACTACAAACTGAGTTATGCAAACTCAGAAGATGTAAGCTGCGATATTAATTTCATTTCGTACAGTATAAACTATAAAGCTAACTAACTAAGTAACTAGTAACTTCATAAGTTTAGGTAAAATAATATTCGATACCTAATTTTTAATTTATTAACCGACTTCAAAAAAGGAGGAGGTTATATTTTTACTACAATAATATACCTAGAACCTAATTATTTTTATGATGTATTTTTTCTACGTCATTTCGCCTACTTGTTTAACACTACTGTTTTAGTAACGCCTACTGATGCTATTAAGTCCACTAATTAATTTTATTGGGTTGTGAAATCCTTTTAAATTATAGTTTACGGTAAAAAATAACAGTTAATATATTTATAGACGGATATATTATAATAAATCAAAATGCAATACTAAATATCACGTTTTATAATTACCTACAAGAACACAAGAATGAATTTTCTTGAGTTGTCTTGCGTTTTTAATAAAAAAGTAGTTTAAGAAAATTAAGTTATTACATTATTTCCAACATCTTTACTAATTATTGTCAAGTTAAACATCGTGAGGAAACCTGCATGGTTAAGACAACCAAGCAAGTTTTCAATAGACCCAATGGATGTGAATTTAGTATTCCTGTACTTGGCTAGTGTTGGCAACAATGAATTGATGCTGGCTCGTGCCCAGCAGTGGGATGTTATAAATTAAGTTATTACATTATTTCCAACATCTTTACTAATTATTGTCAAGTTAAACATCGTGAGGAAACCTGCATGGTTAAGACAACCAAGCAAGTTTTCAATAGACCCAATGGATGTGAATTTAGTATTCCTGTACTTGGCTAGTGTTGGCAACAATGAATTGATGCTGGCTCGTGCCCAGCAGTGGGATGTTATAAAGGGCTGAATACTTAAACAAGGTAAACATTCGGTACGTTTTACAATTAAGAAAATCACTAAAAATAGTATTAATATAAAAAAGAATAATAATGTCGTTTTAACAATTAGTTGGTATATAATTCTCATCAACGGTAAGTTTTCTCGGCTTTTTTCTCCTTGAAACTTGAAACTTTTCTTTTGAATCATGTCTATTGATGAAAACCGCATTACAATCCATTGCGTACTTTAAAATATCTAGGCGTAAAGACGGCGGGAAACGACTTTGTTTTATACTATGTAAAGAAGCAGCAAATTCAAATCAATAGACACAATCTCTGATAAAATACAAAGTTTACGCATCACAGCCACAGTGTAAGCCGATGCCCTGAGACTGCGGCCGTGTAACGCGATAGCACATGCTCCCTTGTAAGGCTTGGAGATCCGTAGCGACGGAGAAACAAACAAAAAGTATAGTGAATAGCAAGAATGTCAGTCGATGCTAACAATACCTATTGTAGGGTAACGAGGGTTATTTTTAATTATAGCTCTATGTATTCTCACTTAACGTAAGCTAATGAAAACTACAACAAAATAAAATATATTTAAATGCATTGGTTTATTAGTGTAATAATAAAGAAATACATTACTTTTACAGGCTAATATTTTTTACATTTATACAAACACCATATTGTTCCATGGTAAGTTCCGAGGCTTGTGTTACGGATACCATATAACTTTGAATATATTTACATGCATGGCTGGAGTACAAACATTCGAGCTCTTCACTCAAATGAATGCCCCCAGCGGGATTCAAACCGCGACCGTTAGCATAGCAAGTAGGGTCACTATAAACTGAGCTAAACGAGATGATGAAATTCGTGCCTAAACATACACGAGGTTCATCAGCCACTTATATAAATTAATAACACTTTACATGCCTAATAGAATCAAGACTACAGCTTGTCAAAATGACATGACATTGTAATTTAATACGATGAAAAACGTTTGTTAATAACTTAAATGGAAAATCAATATATGAACGAAGGTAGAGCGGAAGTATCAAATAGCTAGAGCGTAAACATGACATTGAGTATCGAATAACATTAAGAATCATAACATGCACTTTAGATTGTGATTTAATATTTTTTAAAACTTACAACGCCTCTTTTTTGCACGTTCATCTAGGTTTACGCGAATATTTGATATCGAATGCTTTACAGTTTACAGCAATCATGGTCACGGGAGAGATTAAGATATTTTACGTCTCAGAGGTTTATATATACTTGTTACAGACAATGCCTACTCACACTTTACAAAAAAATCAAAATGGTACTTTGGTGCCACGAAACACACAAACGTCGGGAACCAAAAATCAAAATAAATCCGCGACAAAATCCGAAAAGATAGTTTTATTTATAACGTTCATCTTTGTTTTTTAAATCTAACGAAGTCGAATCTACCATGAGTAATTAAAATATTATATGTAACTAAGGACAATACACTAAAAATTTAAATTCAAGGTGCAAGTTCGATTCTTAGTTTAATTGGTTCTTCTCTTGTAACGACAACATATTTATGAAGTGAAAAAAGAAAATTATTATATTTACATTCAACTCCACATTTACGTTTGCATCATTAAACTTAAATTGTCATCATAGCAAATGATAAGAGTGATTATGCTTTCTATGTACGTATTAAGAAATAGATTTAAAGTACTCGTTCGTATATTATAAAGAATGTATATAAATTACGAGTGAATGTAAACGGATAAATACTTCATTAATTGCAAACGAGGAAAATACAAATTTAGCTATCTAACACAGAATTATTACTTATTAGGATGTATATTTACATATCAAATACATCTGTAAAGCTATAACTTAGATGGTATTATTATAATAAATACGTATGTAATCATTATTCCATGTTTATGTGTGAATAGTGCTTTTTTTTAAATATAGGTAATTATGTTATTTAAAATATTAGGTAGGTGTATGGGTTCTTTACAAAGGCACAAAAAATTACTATTTTTGGGACTTTATAATTGTTAAGGTGTTTTAAATATTTCCGCAATAAAATATACTAGCCATATAGCCCTATAAAGTCGGTTAAGCTATTGCAAAAATTACCCACACGGGCACGGCAGACAAAAAAATTACTTTGTTTAGTACCGGTAATTGGTATCATTTAAATAATTCTATGTACTTGAGAAAGCATAGCTACAGTATTTTGAAATTACAGATAGACGCTGTTATTTTATATATATTTAATTATAAAAAAAATAAAAGTTATTAGGCAAAGGGTTTTTTATTAAAAAGCAATTATTCTAGCTTACGTTCAGAAGCCGCCCTTATCGCCATCACATTTTTCCCAACAGCTACGCATTGCGTATACTACATTACATATACACATGCAACATTGACATATTATCCATTACACATTCAATATTAAATTGCACATCGACACACTATGCAATTGCCATTACCAACGGGTATTACTACAAAGACTTTGATTGCAATTATTTAGAAATTTTATATCTAGACTTCTAAACATAATATCTATACTAATATTATAAAGAGGAAATATTTGTATGTAAGTATGTTTGTAACGAATTGGACCGATTTTAAAAATTCTTTCACCATTTGAATGCTACATTATCAATGATTAATATAGGCTATTTTAATTGCAAGAAAAAAATAAGTAACCCCACTAAAACTACAATAACAGGAGAGGAGGAGGAGTGCAGGCCACACATAATATATGAAATAGGTAACCGCGCGTATTGCTAGTAAAATATCAATAAAATTGAAGCGTTTGTTTGTTATTTCAATTAAACTGCTTTTCAATAAATGCATATGAAAGTATATAAACGTACGTTTACATCAAAAAAGCAATTTTTAAAATTTTTGTCTGTCTGTCTAATGTTCGTCGATAGTGTTGTATGTAATAATATATAACAGCTAATAAATATTAACGGATGCACCGTGATCCGAAACTACGTGTGACGTAACATGCAATAAACGTGTCGGGTTTAATTGTAGTGAAAGCGAGGAACTGAGTTGGCGTTTGAATGTATTGTATCAGATAACTTGAATTTATAGATCATTCTATATGAAACAGTTAAATCTGTGGGGTATTATCTAAAAACTTGTTTAACGAGAATTTAATTGGCACTGCTTTCTAAGATAGAGATCCTTATTTGGTTTGCCATGGGATGTAAAGAATTGGTCTTGTTCTTATTTTTAATCTAATAATATTCGTAGTTTATGCCAGCTGCTCCCCGTGGTACCGAATTGAGCAGGGATCAAAATAGCTAAGACCCAAGGATGCAATCTTGTATTATCCCTTGCGACGTGTCAATTTAAATCGGTTTTACTCATAGTCATAACTGATTATAGTCTTTTTGGTCACGTGGGGTCGACACTTCATGTTTTTTTATTTCATCTGGCCCTATGACCCGTGCATCCACAAACACATAGTACATGATACGTTTTTCAGATATAAATATCCTCATTTTTACCGTCTATGCATATATTTAATGGTATATCCATTCCACATCCATACTAATACCCTCTTGCTCATGTGACTTTTTCTTTTCTCAATATACACTATCTAAAAAAGTCATCTTTTTCCAGTTTCATGGGAACTGGGAATGTCCTATTCAGAGATTAAAAGATCTATTGAAAGCCTTTATTAAAGTTAGTTTTCACAAGCTTTTTAATTTTATTCAAAACATTTTTATAAGGATTTGAAATTAAAATTCTTGTAACGAAATATATGAACCCAGATGTATAAATAAAATTGCCAGTAGGTTCATTTTTGTATACACCATAGTATTTCGCGGTGGACCGCCGTCACAGATGGTCTGATTTGTTTAGTCTTTAAAAACTTTGGATTTATCTTTTCAGAATATATTCTATTAGGTATACAGTATAATATTTCACTTGTTATTGTAAGATTTGGGTTAAAATTGTACGCGTCGGTGATTTCTGTTAATTACGTTAAATACTTTACTATAATTAGCAAAGAGATCAGCATGGTAGGGTTGCCACAGCGTAATATAAATTTCAAATCTATATAAAAATAATCGGAACCCCATAAAAATGTGGACAATACTAGAAAAGTAGGGATGGACCTGAACCCTTACCCTCGGTAAGACCGAGTCTTGTATAAAAACAGTGTAATGATTTAATGGAAGAATGGTTTTTATAAATATTTGTAGAAAAACACACTCAATACTTATTTAGTTTGTTATTTCCATACTTTATTCGAGATTCGTTTTCTGCAAAACGACTTCTTGTACGAATACTCCTTGTAAATTGTAATGAAACACCTGATAAAACATGTGTTAAAATAATAGAGCAAAATAAAAATTTTTTACCTCCTTTTAAATTCCCGTAGATTGTAGAGTCTTTAAACTTGTAATGTCTATGGGTAGATTTGAAATCCAACCCTAACAAAAGTGACGGTAACAAGTCTGACCTTGCCGTAACTGTAAAAACGGTTGTCATCAAAAATATAACGGTTTTGTAACAACTGAAAGTAGAGTAAACTGACCTTTAGCTTTTACATTGAAGCGCATAATTTTATTGTGCAAATTCGTTCACAAAACATTTACTTTTTGACTGAGAGATTATATTCTGCAATTATCTTATGTTTTGTTTGATGCTAAACTTAATTTTGTAATTCACATTATCTTCTCCTCTCCAATACCAAAGTATTCGACTAGTGTGGCAACGCACACAATCATAAACTTGTAATATGATGGTTCAGAAATGTGACTGCGCATGATGAGCCTGATAAAGTTCAAGGTCACACAGAGTCCAGAGAGCAATCGAGAGAGCTATGCTCAGGAGTTTGCCTGGGAGAAGGAATCAGGAATTAGGAAATACGCAAAGGGACCAAGCTCTATGAAATAATGGAATATTTAAGCTCAAGTGGCAGTGAGCTCGCAGAACAGATGTTTGTTGGGGATGAAAAATTCTTGTGTGGAGGCCACATACAGGAAGGTGTGCGTGAATCTCCCACGAGGTAGACTGACGACTTGGCCAAAGACCCACTGGATGCGGATGGCACGATATTGGCAGTGAAAATCTTTGGTGGAGAGCTATATATATATATATATATAAGTAGTACAGTAGTGGCACGTACACATTACGCCATATTTTGGCTGAGGTTGTTAAATGAACAAAAACTATTAAGTATTATTCCATATAAACCTAGCGAAGATATTGCGTATATTATTAATAGATCGTAAACATAAAGTCATATAGTTGTGTGGCAACATTTTATAATGTCTAATTATCATATCGTCATATTTCCTACAGCTCTTTGTTAATAAAAACTATTAGCCTTAGCCATAAAATGTGTACTATATTAAAATGCTTACTTTTTGTAAAACAATATTAGTTATTATTGAATATATAAAAATACTTTACAAAAAAGCCACTTTTATGTATAACACTGTGATAAATACGAGAGTTTGTATGTGTGTATTCGTGTGTATGTATGTTTGTAACTCATTAACACAAAAACGTTGGAACGTACTTGATGAAATTTAATACCTACTGCATAAATAGTTTATATTCTGAACACACATTGACTTCTTTAGGTGATAATGGCAGTATATATTTTGTTACATGTGCATCTTATTTTTCTTTATTCATTATTATTTTTATTTTAATAACTCCGTCCCGTTTTCGTCTTTTTAAATCCTCGCAACAAAGGTTGTCTGTCAAATTGCTTTTAGCAATAGGACCGTCTTTGCATTATCTATATTTTTGTTTTTATATTGTGTGTGCAATAAAAAAAAGCGTACATGAGCATAGCAAGAGTAAATCACTAGTATACCTCTTTTAAATATCACTAAGAAAGAGTCTTAAACATTTCAATTAAAAACAGAATGAATTTGTAAATAGCCCAATTACATATTAATTACTTTCTGTCGGTTATAAGAGAAATTCTAAATCGCTCTCTTTGCAACTTGATATTTTGTTTTTGACCGACTTTAAATAGAAAGGTAATGATTTTTTTTTTTATTTTTTACGAACACAACAACTACTCAAGAAAATGTTTTTGATATACCTACTACTAACTTTGTCCCCTTTAAACTTAATTATTTGTACAGATTATAGGTACTAAATATATTATTCAAGCAGAACAAGGCTTTACGCCAGATTGCATATAAGTTATAAATTTTCACGACACGATGTCATGTATTTTAGTTGCTAACTTGTGGCATGTGTATTTGTATAGTTACCTACTAACCTTGCTGTGAGTCCCTTTAATGAGTTTACTAATTAAACCTAGAAAGACGAAAAAGAGGAAGAACATAATATTTTGAACTACGGAACTCCTTATCAATAAATCAGAATTACCTAATTATAATATAAATAAATAAATAATATAAAGTTAATGCTTACTTTCTGACTTTACAGATTCATGGTTCATTACGCTTATCTTGGACATTAAAACGCTACCTGTCTTACGATGTACGTTTAAATAACTGCTTGATTTTGTACCTCAACCAGATAGATAAAGGAGGCGCGGAGATAATCTTTGCGTTGACGTGATCAGAGTTTAAAGGCGAATGCGCCAAAATACTATAATAAACAAAATATATGGTTACGAACCATGTATAAAGACAATTAAATCGAAGTTCCTGTTTCTAACATCAACATAACAGCTTAATTGCAGCATAAATACGTAGGTTTTTTTAGAAGAATTGACTGTCTGTTTGTTCCGGTTAATCTCTGAAACGGATGGACAGATTTTGACGGGACTTTCACTGCCACATAGCAGATGTTATAAGGAATATTTTAGGCTACTTTTATTTTAGAATAAGAGGGTTGGGCTCAAAAAAGTCCAAACGATCATAGGGATGAATACGAGTGAAGTGAGGGAAAAACGTGTGTTCAATAATTAACCAAATTTTATATGTAGTTACTTGTATGGAATATTTTTCAATTTTTTTGGCCAGATTTAACTAATCTATCTTTAGTAATCCACCTGCTATGTTCGATAAAAAATGAGTTTAAGTTTTGGTTAAACAGCAAGTTCCTAAGAATGTTCCTAAGACTTAGGTAAACCCACAGGCAGTAGGTATATGTTTTGTAACATAAATCTACACAAAGATATTTGCAAGTACAATTTAAACCGCAGATCATTGGCGGAGACATAAAATACTGTTAAGTTAGGTCCAAACCTCAAACAATATAATACTTTGCCGTTTGATCCCATTCTATTGTTCACGTAACGCAATGGAAACGTTGGGTTACGCTGAAGGGAATATCTACACTTATACGTTAAACGTCTTTTTGAGGTTTAAGAATAAACAATATTCGCTTTAGATTGCATGCCATTTAAAAACATAATAATAATATAAAGAAATATAATACGGTGACACGTGCAGCTCAATTTGTATTTGCTGTGCCAGCGGTCGTAGGTTCGAGTACCGTTAGGGGTATTCATATGTGTGATGACGCAAATGTGTGTGCTCAAGTCATAGCTTTATATTATAGTTATAATTTTAATGTTTTTAAAGTTATATAGGTATATGTAGTGTAGCAAATATCTGGTAACCTCAAGGCTTTAACTAAAGCCTTACCACGGATGGAGAAGATGGAGCTGTGTGTTATTTATTGTTCCGATATTTTTTTAGTTTTAATTTTGCGACTAAGTAAAAACATCAGTATGGAAATCATTAAAACCGCAACGCACGGATGTTTATGATAATCTTATTGGCTTCGCGCCAAATGAGTTTATTAGTCGTAAAAATGTTTACTGCATAGTCTAATTTATTAATGAAATTATTAACAGTTAACTTTAGCATAACTAAATGGAAGAAGTCCTTAATATAATATATTACATATATACCATTTAGTATTCGCTCTGTGCGAAGCCGGTGGTGGGGAGAAACTGATTTACCGTCAGCGCTACCCGTGGCTATATCCGATACTACGGGGGGCTGTTTTTATGTTTCGAGTTAGCTAAATATACAAGTGAATTGTTATTTAAAATTTATTTAAATAAAATAACATAAAATGAGTCACAAAAGTTGTTGTGTTGTAAGTTGTAAGAATACAGGTAGAAAAAGTGCTTGTCATTTTTATAAATTTCCAACAGCAAGTTGGAAAATAAATCAGAGGAAAAAATGGATAGCCGCTGTTAGGAGACAAAAGTAAGTAGAATCATAACCTTACTATCCGTAATAATAAAAATCTTGAAAGGAGTAAAACTTAAAAAAATAGTAAGTTTAGAAAATGCTAGGAAATATTATTATTAATTAAAAAAAAAATTTTTTTTAAACATTTTTAAATTTAGCATAATTATATATTAAAAAATAAGATTGAATTTTTTTATTATAAACTTTTCATTAATTATTTAAGATTCATTTACTCTTTGCCACTTATTATATTAAACAAAAAGATTATCCATACCAATGATCATAAATTTTAAATATTAAATATTAAAATCTAAAAATAAAAATGATAAATTTTATCGATTAACAATTTTTCCCAGCTTTATTATTGAATTGTAATATGTTAATTTTAGTTAGCAAACATAATCTATTTTTTTTGTACTCAAAAACAATCAGCACTTTTAATTTGTAGAATTTTGAAACATAAAATATTTTGGTAATTTCGTTTAATCTAAATTTGCTATTAAAAAAAAATAATTGAATGTTTATTCAAGTTTTCTTATAATTTTAATTTAAAAAAAAACTTTTTCTATTTTCTTTTTATTTGATTTCAGTCTGATTTCAGTTAACCTACCTTTATGTGTGCTAACTTCTATGCTACTTTTTCGGTATTAACTATACTTACATTTTATTTTTTAATGCACAAGAACACTTTACATTAACAAATATTTATTATAAATATTCCCTTTAATTAAAAAAGCATTTTTTTATTTATCATTCGATATTATTATTACTGACAGCCATTCAATACTTAGTAAAATATATTACAATAGCCCCCTGTAGTTCAAACGTACCATGGCGCTGAAGTCGCGCACAGAGCGAATAGAAGAGCCGAGTCGTATTCGGCAATAAGTTTTCGTTTTAAACTTCAATGATAAGTTACACTAATTAATTTAATTTTATTCTAATTTCATATAAATTTCTCGTAATACAAAGAACTCTTGAAGAATATTTTCTGTTAGGAGATTTCCTACTAGTTGCACGCCTACGCTTCACTTGGGTTTTAAAAATGGAAACCTTAAAAAGGTAGCCCCCGAGTCACTTTTACAATGTTGATATCCTACGTGGAAGACATACTAAAAGCAACTTATTACAATAAAGTTATAAGAAATATACGAGTAGTATCATAAGTCAATTTTCTACGACCTAAACTGAACCTACAATGGCAAATGTGGGCTCTCCCACACAAAAGAAATGGATCACGTCGTAGATGCTATTGCGGCACAGAGCAACAATTTGTACTGTGACTGGTAGATGAGACAAAGTTGTTGTATAATAATTGATTTAAGATAATTACTTATATTTTACTTAGTTAATCGATTAAATAAATAAATGCCAGTTAAATACATTATAAGTTATAATATAATTCGATTGTCAGTATGTAGGTTAAACTCTTTAACTAGAAAACGCTAGCTAGCCTACGAGATATTTTAAAATGTCACGCGAATAAAGTCGCAGTATTTAGCTAATAGGTATTATAAATAAATATTAGGAAAACTATGCCAGCAATATTTAAATGCAAAGGCATAAACTATTCATAGTTTTAATAGTACTTTCTTTTATACTTACTAGGTACCTACTATATTTTTTTCTGTTCATAGTGGATATAAAGACATAGTATAAAACCACTACAACAGTTAATTATTTTTTAACAAAAATGAAAACCGACTTCAAAACGCTACAAATCGAAACTAAAAAGAAAAAAAAATAATTTTAATTACTTAGTTATTGTTGGAGTCGGTGCCAGCCAAGGAGATTGTATTAGGATTATTTTGCTTTGGCTGGCACCGACTCCAACAATAACTAAGTAATTAAAATTATTTTTTTTTCTTTTTAGTTTCGATTTGTAGCGTTTTGAAGTCGGTTTTCATTTTTGTTAAAAAATTATTTATTTTAAATTTTTTTGTGGAAATTATTATGTTTAAATAAAATATTGGAAGGCTAACTAAACTACTGCTCCAATAAGTCAGCGAAGTTTTGAAATGAACGACAATAGTCAATCGAGATTTGTCCACGTCTATTTTTCCACGTAACTCGTAGACGTTAATAAGATTTACCTTCTATTATCAATCCACCTAATATCCTGAAGGAGTACGACTATCAGTTCATAAGTACGTATAATATTAAAAGAATTTTCTTTCAACTCCTAACCGTTGAGGATATATACCTTACATCATCACAAATTCTTAAACAGCTTTAGAAAATATATGAAAAAGGTAATCAGTGCCGATAAAATTTAAGGGTTGCCCTCGATTTCTCTAGGATCCCATCATCAGATGCTGACTTGGTGACAATGAGAACATCTTGAATGTATACCCTACCGAACAAAAAAGAAATTTTTAAAATCGGCCCACAATTCACGGAGAAATCGGTGAAAACACATAAAAAACAACTGTTGAGGAATTTTACCTTCCATCATCAGCTCATCCACATGAGATGATGATTTTCATACGTAAAAGCTTTATCGGGTTTAGAAAATATATCAAAAACATAATAGGTGCCTGTAAATTTTGAGAGTTGCCTTCGATTTCCCTGGGATCCCATCATCAGATCCTGACTTGGTGACAATGGGACCACCTCGGAACTATACCCTACCAATCAAAAGAAAAATTTTTGAAATCGGCCCACAGACGGCGGAGCAATCGGTGAACATACATAAAAAAAAAAAAAAAAAAAAAAAATACATACAACGGAACATATAACCTCCTCCTTTTTTGAATTTTTTTTTGAAGTCGGTTAAAAACTATGTTTAGGTATAATTTTTAAACTATTTTTTTATAATTATATTATAATAATTTTTTTTTTGAAAAATTAATAAAATTTTAAATAGTTAAATAGTGTGAAAACTTTGCCTTTCTTTTAAAATTATGCAAACCCACATCTTTGAGGCTTCGTTAATAATTCGTTTAGGTTTTATAAAACAATTAACTAAAGTAAGGGACAAAAATGTACATTGTTCTTAATTTGTATCTACTGTATTTCTGAAATCACTTTGATTATTATAATACCTATAATAAAATGTGTGTATTACCTATAAGATAATCATTATTGCGGAAATCTAGATAGTTTATAGGTGAAATAGGATGGTTAAAAATTGAACAAAAATGATAAAATTCGACTTACCTAGTAAAATATTATGTATTTAAAAGCGATTAATAGAATATCTATCTTCAGAATAATCTTTGACCTCGCACCGCGTCCGCTCTGCGTTCGCCGCAGGCCGCTCAGTTTCGCGTCAGCAATGGAAGAGGGTGGATGTGTTTGTGCTGTGTATTTTGTTTACGTGTTTTAACGATAAATGTTTTGTGTGTGATAAAATGGCTAATCTAACATTGAGATACCTGGATGAGCTTTCCTATGTGCTGAACAGACGCCATCTTGCGAGCCAGGCAAAGGCATCGTCTGTTGGCGATCTTCTTAATGCTGAAGAAGAGAGATTTGCACCGGTACGTCTTAATTTAGGACAACACGATAACCAAATTTACTATTCATTTAACGCGTAATTTTTAATTATTCATGCCATTTATTTATGTCGCACATTATCACTACAATTTAGTTTGAAATGTTGACATTTCGCTTGACGTATGAATGAAAGTCAGCGTAATTCTACGTTTTTTATTTTAATAAAAGATTTGAATACATGCAGCAAACAGTGAAAGGTGGTAAGCCAAAGACAATGCTCGGGTGCTCGACCTTTTCATTTAGTTCTGCGCTATTGTAATAACTGCGCTTGTTTCCGCTAATTCAAATTAAAAAATATTTGACAATTAAAAATACGTATGACTTATTTTTAGTTATTCATATAAAAAAAAACTAAATCTGCATCATAGTCTTAACGTTGGAATACAGTAAAATAGGTATCCTGAGGCAGAACACGAACTGCGACAATAATAAAGAGGACAATAGATGCTTACAAAACTGCTCTACTTTTTATGTACCAGAACTCTACGTCTAAGGACAAAATATTTGTAGTACATACATACAATAGGTACTGTATGTAGTACCTAGATATTACTAAAAGATCATAGGAGAGATATGTACGAAATACCTATAAAAATTTAGCCCAGATTTTTTAGTTGATCATACTTAATTGCTAAGGCATTGCTGAAATCGACAAAACTAGACTTTTAAAAACATTTTTAATTATACAAATTTCCCAGCCACATAAAATGCTAGTACATAGCTTTTCTTTATCTACCTTACTAGTCCTTCGAATACGACGACAATAGAAGACAATAGCCAATTTAATACATTTCTTTACTTAAGTGGCTTCACAGCTCATTAAGATTCAGGTTATTTGTGTACGTGGAATAATTGATGGTTTTAACATTTAAACATAAAAAACAGAAAAAAGCGTGTTTTAAGCTGGTATTTGGCCATTTAAAGAAACTAAATAACAAAATGTCCTCATATTAATAGATGCGTTAACACTGTTAATGTGAATTGATAAGAAAATACCTAGTTAAAATGTCCCATAGATAACTTAATATGTATTTTTAAATAATGTCACGTAGTCGGTAAAGAGTACGCAATACCTATTAGGTATAATAAAATTAAATAGGTACCTACCATTTTAATGTATTAATCTAAATTTGTAATAAAAGCTTACCTTTAATGACCCATAATTAATTAATATTATAGAATGATAAAATCTACAATTAATAGTCTAACTCTTTTAATTTTTAGTAGAGAGGTATACGGACATTACACTGATTATTATTTTCATCTTTAATTTTATGCCCTAGAAATTATATTTCGTCATTTTTATAATATGAATTTTGTTTATGAACGTTGGTTCTGCAAAAGTAAATGCGTCTTTTTTCTTTTTATTTTATTTATTAGCTTATTTATAAAAATGAATCTTTGTAATTTTTACGAATATTTACTTTCGCCGAATGTATTTTATGATTAGACGTCTGTTGTTGGAGACAAAAATCCTTACAACACGTCGTACGCACGACACATTTTACTCGGGATACAATAGAAGAGATTTGATAGGTTTTTATTAGGTATATTCAATTTTAATTAATAAAAACAACTTCTAAATGAAGCATAATATGCTATTAAGTAAATTATTTACGAGTTAATTCCAACTCGTAAAACAATGTTTGTTTGTTGTCGAATTAAACACTTGTTCGGTTTTTTAAACTTACATCCTGGTATACAGTACAAATTGACGCACTTTTCTTTATTAATGAATTTTTTTTGGTTTCCTCATTATAATTTAATATTATTTTAAAGTTATGTCGTAGTACAAAGTTTGAACGAAATCAGTACTAAGTAGTCAGTACATATAAATAAAATTGAAGTGTCTGTTTTTAATTTCAAATTAACAGCTTTTCACTATATATGCATAATATGAAAGTATATCCGGTACTTACATCTAAAAATCTATATTTAAAATTTTTGCTTCGGCTAATCTCTGAAACCGCTGGACCGATTTTGACGGGACTTTCACTCGCAGATAGGTAATGTTATAAGAAGTAACGTACATTTTATTAGAAAATTATAAAAACACAGCGAAGCGGGGCTACTTAGAAATATAATCATGTGAGACAATCACAATCGAGATCAATGTTCAATGTTCATCGTACATCATAAGGGCAATGGCATCTTTTCTTATTCCAAAGTGATTATCCTCAAGTTAATGATCGCTTTAAATCTCACGCTCGATAGATTTTTATATAACAGTATTGACTATTGAAATGGGTTTACAAATCTTATTGTTTCTGTGACACGACGACATTTTCTATAAAAATTTACTTCAACTGTTGAGGTGAGTAAGTCAGACTAAATTAAAGCTTTTCTATTAATATTGTTTGATATACCTTAAATATATCTCTACTACCTACTCTCTACTACTCTAATACCTCAAATACCTTAGTCTCTCCCGTAACCATGATTGCTGTAAAGCATTCGAAACTTCGGGAACCAAAAATCAAAATAAATCCGTGACAAAATCCGAGAAGATAGTTTCATTTATAATGTCAATAACTCAACATTCATTTTACATAAAATCGATGTAGGTATTTTAATATTAACTTCCTCAGATCTATTCATTGGTTTTTAATTTTTGTGTAATGGATGGATAGGCACGACCTCGTAAATATATTCCATTCATGTACTCAATATGAATAACACATTGAACTAGTTTAAAACGAGCAACTTTTTTAATTATTGAAATGGATTCTGGTATCAATTATGCACATAACCTCAAACAAATTAATTTCAGATTTATTATTGGAAGTAGAGTCGTAATCCACATACCCCTTTTAAATTGAACTCTTACTATATTTGATTACTAAAAAGAAATTATATTATTAACCTTATTAATGATGAAAAGGATAACACAAGGACTAACTTTTACATAATAGAATATTCGATAGAGAATATTTTTAGCCATGTGCTAATAGAAATATAATAAGAAATTCAACAAATGTAAGCAGGCTTATATTAGTAATATTACAAAAGTTATAGTAAATATTTGGGAACCATCATGTAAATACATTAATTCATAGGATCGTTATGTAATTTTACTAAAGTCATGGTATGAATACAAAGTTGGAGGTGAACCGGAACTCCACGCTCCAGTGGTTCTATTGTAGATCGCTTCAGTTTTATTGAAATGAGAGATATTTTACTCTGTGGTTTTCCATATACATAGGTATTTATATTTGTTTGCGTTTTTAAAATGATTGTAATAGTCTAAATGGGATCTACATAGATAAAAAAATATTAGGAGTTTTTGATAATACAATTTCAAAATGTTTTTTATTTATTTTTACATTTTAACGTCTATGGTTTAGCAGTTGCAATTTGGCTGAGTAAATTTGTGCGTAATATAATATCGATTAACGATTTTAAGAATTAAACATTATTAGTATTAATATAGTACATAATAATGTAGAGGACAAGTTATAACAGTGTTCTATTGAACTACTTGCATTGGGGTCTAGTAAAGTTTCCATTAATTCCCTTAAATATGATTAAAGCTTCAAAGTTCGACAGGGACTGTCGGACTTTATTATTACTTGAAAGACTCAGGAGCTTACGTTTTACGTCTTAATTTGAAATGTCGATGAATATTTTATATACTTAGTAAGTACCTAAACAAATTATTTTGTTGTACCTAAAAAAATTTGCAAATATTTAGAAGTAAAAGATAGAACTTCTGTATATGAGAAAAAGATTATATGACATTTAGACCATTTTTATTCCAATATTCCTATCAAAAATAGTTTTAAAATTTAAATTGCATAGATTTTAGACATTTCAGAGATTTCTAAAATGAAAGTGACAAATCAAAAGAAACCATATTATAATACAAAAATTGTAAGCTTAACCGTGTGTTACATTTTTTGCGTGTCTATTCACATAACTTGTATGTTCGATTTAGCAAAACGCAGTAAAACCGTTCTAACAATGTGTTCGATGTGAAACATCTGAAAGCGAAGGCGTAATAGTTTTTGTCGTTAGCTTGAAAGTGACTGCGTAATCGGATAGTGTAGTATATTAAATTTTACTGCTAATTAAATGTAATAATATGATATATTATGTACTAATGAGTGTTATGTAAGGTTTAGTACCGTATATTATTTTTCATACTAGAAGATTTACGTACTACGTACTTATTTACGACTTACGAGTACCAACTTGAGTAGGAGAGGACGTACTACGCTTCTAGTGGAATATGTCCGGAACGTGGAGAAACGTCGTATTAATATCTCGATTTAAGATCAATTTTATGAATGTGGGTATATTTCGAAGCATATTATTGATGATTGTTAATATAAGTTACTGTTTTTATTTTATACTTTTTAGGGAACAATGGGACTGACCTTTTCGTATTACGCTTAAAAGTCGCTAAATATAATTAGAATAAAAAAACGAGTACCAACTTAAATCCTTTTCTAATTAGGTAATGTTGGTATACGGTGCTGAATCCCGGCCGCATCCTTATCTTCTCTTATTCCCCATATATTTTACCTTTTTTACAATATGTATTAGAAAATGGAATAATCTCTATGGAGCTGATACATGAGTCCTTACTATCCCTTTCATATTATCAGAAATCGTCTCGCATTTTACTTACATACTAAAAATATTATTATAGTTCACTTTTAGTTTAGAAACTAAAACATTATTTAGTTACATATTATATATACAAAATATATTCACCTTTAAAATTTTAAAAATAGTTGTCTTAGAATTTTAATAAAAAATAATAACAGGCATAGCCTAAACTCTATGACCATTGCCAGACTAATAAAATGTAAATACTCTTAATAATAAACAATACATAAAAGCTACTAAATTTTATTTAGAAGTGCAGAATGAATCCGTCTTTTCAATTTTCAATGCCAAATGTTATTTTCGCAGCACCCATATTTCTGACAATAACTGCTCGTCTCGACCAAGGTTACATGATACTCAAAGAGAGACTGAAATTACAATATTTTTTGTTTATTATCATTTTTTACTGTTTATATAATATACATACACGTGTTATATACAAATAAATTGAACAAGCTACTTACCTGGCTTTACTCGGGTTCGTAGGAACAATAAATATGTACTGCTCTGTTTCAATAAGTAAAGCTCTCAGTCAGCATGACATGTTCCAATATCTACAAACATCATATATTATAGCTATGTTCCAAATGTTAAGCCCACTGTCTATACCTTACTATATAACAACCGTGCCAATTTCTATCTTTTGGTGAAAACCGTATGAGAATTGGAACCGTATGAGAATTTGTGTTACAATATATATTGTGATAAAATTAAATATTTTTCTGATTCCATTATATTCAAGTAAACCGTCTTTGTTGTGCACATTTTAGATGTCGATATCCATTTACTAAAGAAAATTCATTGAATGTATCATAATTTAATAATCAAACTGAAGCCAAATCTGAACTGCTGTTAAATCAATGCCGTTCCGGCTGCACCGATTTATGCATAAATCTATTCCATGAGCATGTTATATCGTTTATCATAAGTTGTTTATTGTAAAATGAATCTTAAATAATAGTAAGTACGGTCGATTTCTTGATTACCCTATATAAGATTGCTATTAGTGCTACACTACAGTGTTTATAATTGACTGTCCAATTTGGACTATTATGATTAAAAGTTCCTAAGAGGCAAATAGCTGGGCGGATTTTGATGAAATTTGGTATACAGATATGGAAAGAAATAAGACAGGGTATTATTACGATACTCAGGGACACCGAACGAATGAACCGCACTGGTTTTAAAATACGGCTACGGCTTGGGTAGGTTATAAATAACTTTTATGGTATTAATATCGTCACTAAAATTATTTTAGTTCGAAACCGACCTCAACTGTTCCGATAATAAGATTAATGTAGTCGGGGTCTACCACATTTTGTTTACAAAGGCAGGAACTTCACTTTCCACTGTAAATTGATCTCTACTACTACGTATTAGAAGCTACACGGTAGCAGGAAGCTGGGGCACTGACAGGAAGATGTCAATTGTCTGATTGCCCTTGTGGAGATCATCCTGTAGACTATCTGTATATTTGTTTCGAGTAATACCAGTGATTGTTGAATTTTTATTTTCTGTATATTTGATCGTCATGAAAGATAGGAAATATTTTTTTTTGAGAATGGGTTGTACCTTAAAAACGCTCCATGTTTAATATAGATTGATTATATTTATGATGATGATTATAGTGCAGACACAAGTGCACTCTCTATTCCTTATCACTATCATATTCCGGTGGGGCGACTGCTCGGACGGCTTTACGTGTTCTCCGAGGCTCGTAGGTGACACGCCACCAACTTCCCAACTCCGGGCTGTCATAGAGACTTACGAAACAAAGACTCAATAACTAAACTTGGCCCGACCCGGGACTCGAACCCAGGACGTCCCGTAGTGCGACCTACGTGCTAGCCACTAGCTACATATTTATTATACAGTAGCGACTCATCAGTTTTGTCAGTTAGTATAATATATTCCTCAGAGATGAGATATTTTCTCGTATAAAAAGGTATAGAACTGGATGCAATGTTAGCACACAATAATGTTTTTTACGACATTACTTTACAAATCGTTGAAATTCTCTGCTTTTTAGTTCCAATATAATATTACTCTGCCTGTTGTTGAAAACCGCAATCCATAGCGTAGTTTATAAGGTCTAAACGCATAGACTAAAATACAATAAATATTTAGTGTATTAAACCACTAGAACAGGTATCTGTCTTATTTTTTTTAAATAAAAGAAAACTAATGTAAAAATTGTATAAAACCATGAAATTAAATGTTCTACTTCAGTATATTATTCTAAAATAAAACAACACAAATGAAAAGCTACACAAGATAAGATAGTCACTGTGGTTTCACCCAGCGGTTAGCCGCGGCTGAGAATAATGCAATTATAGTAAACATGACCTATTTTTCAAGTGCGTTTTTGCTATCGCCTTTGAAAAGAACTTTCTGGAATCTTTATTTCTTTTCAGCCTTATTGGATATTAGAAAAACACTTAATTCATTGAGTTAGTGTATATATATAAATATCTATTCTTTAATTAAACTACTGTTAGGATTGGACCGTAAACGTACTTATATTATTCTCAGCGGTACAAATCTTTTTAAGCGTGACTTTCATTTTTTGTTGTCTATGTCCTTTATTTGACACCCAGGTGTACGGAAATGTATGATATAGAAATAAAACCATTTTAAGGGTTTTTTGATCACTGCGTTTGCTATAAAATATAAAATTCACTACTAAGTATCAAATCCATATTGCTTAATACGTTTATAAAGCAAGTTGATAAGAATTTGCTTAGATTTCTTAAGAGACTTTATGCAAATATCTCAAACGTTTCCGTTGTGATCTAGCACGATTGAAGCAACAAAATTTTAAGCACTGTGGTAACACACTCATTTGGAAAACCGAGTGAAGTTAGTTCAAAACCCGGGTGGAGCTTTTGGTAAAGGAAGACTTCGTAACGATACCTGCATGTCTAACAGAACCTCAAAAAACTGAATATCCATACAACACAAAATCTTTTATATACTCGTATAAATAGAAAAGTTTGTATGTCAATGTGTTTGTCAATTTCTTACAATGTGTATATATTTACTAAGCGCAGCTGATTTTAATGAAACTCAGAATAGCGATAGCTTATCGTGGATTAAACAAAAACATAATATGTGGATAAAAAGTAATCACTGTTACTTCTTATCACTATTATATTTTTTTCGTCGTCCATATTTGCACACTAACCTAACCTACACATCTCCCATCCAGTAAATCTAGTCTCGGTTAATCAAGCATTTTTATCCTTATATCAAAATCAATGGAGCATAAACAATTTTATTGCCATTTAAAGCTTGAAATAATATACCGTGAACAGACATATTGTACATTTTTTCATATTATGCACCATTTTTCATCTTGTATAACTGATATAACGGAGCGTGTCGTGCTTGAATCTCATAATGAAGTCCGCGATATTCCTAAAGAAACTTGTAACTGCTGTTGTTCTATGAAAAAGTAGCTTTTCCATATTTATACATATAAGCAACATAACGGTCTGTCTGGTGGTATTTTTCTTTGTAAACTAGAAGCCCTAATTGAGAACGCCTTGTTCAGTGGGTTGATTTCACTGTTCTAATAATCGCCTTTTACTATATTATACCTACATACAGACGTATATATATAGAATTTTTCTAGATATATATTATATTTGTAATAACTAATAAGGGATAAACTTCGAGAAGCCTACTTATATTTTAATCTGAAGAATATTATGATATCGAAACTTACGGAGTTTCGGCAAAATATCTACATATAAAAATTACATGTAATATTTTCGCATTTTTCTCGCTTGCCTTTAATTTTAATTACCATCGAAATTGATTTTAAATACTAAGATGAATTATTAAGCTATATAAAAATGCTGTGGTAGCCCAGCGGTAACGTACGGCGAAGGAAAAGATTGTGAGGAAACCTGCATGTCTGAGAAAACCTAGCAGGTTCGAAAGCAGGTGAAGTCCGCCAACACTACGACGATGACCTAATTCCCCTTGTACGTGGGGGAGGCCCGTGCCCAGCAGTGGGGCGTTAAAAAGAGCTGAGAACATAAAAATAACAACAACAATACCTTTACAATACATACTCCCACTCGCTTCACATCCAATATAAAATCACTATGTAACATTAAATAACAAACTTAATGACTTCCAATATTGGAAAGTGCACTAATTGTCAACATTATGCAAAAATGGCCACTATGTGAAATGTGACAATAAATTCCTTCACGTCTCTAAAAATACATAGACACTTATCTAAATAAAATTCTAATCGTATTAGCTATAAAGTTAATATTGCTTTGTCTGTTTTATAGTCGAGGCATATATGGAAGGAAATTAAACGTCTTCCTATTTGGTTGCATGTTTGTGAGAATCTCATTAGTTGAGTGATGTCCATTATTAAACACTCTGATATAAAAAAAACCAATGTCATAATATTTTTTTATTTTTTTTCGCAAAAATAAGCAAAAGCAAAACTAAATAAATTTGTGTAAAAGTTGTAATGTAGTTGAAATCCTACTTTTTTTTGTATTTTTATGATACTTTTTGTTGTGTGCAATAAACTATATAATATTGTTATTTTCACTAGGTATATATTTATATCTAATATACCTTTACTTTTCTCGGGTACGCCCCTAATTTCCAAACAGTACCTTTTTTGTCTTGTGTCGCAGGATCATTTATGCATTAAACCATGGCGACCTGACAGTAGGTCTGCCAAAGCAGACCACACAGCCAAGGGGTTGCTTCAATCCACTGTGCAATCAGAGAAGTACCTGGAACAATCCCCATGGCACATGTCCACCGAAGTAGGCCATCTTCTTATGCGTTTTTTTACTTCGCGGCGGAATTGCCGGACGCTAATGAACTCCCCACCACGACAAGGTGAACGCGCGTTGTGGGGAAAATTTGGAGTACCGAACTAGTATAGTAATAAATAATAATTTACCTGTAATGTATCCTGGGACCTCCAACGTATATAACGTACTTATATTTTATTAACATATCGTATTGCACCGGAACAATAAATATACGATTTTATTCAATATAACTCAACTAGCACAGATTATAACTAGGAAACGTATTGAGCTAATGTTAATTAGATCTGCGATATCTTCCGTCTTCCTAATTTGCCACCATTGCTTATTAAAAAAAATTGTAGGTACTAACTTAAAAACAAAATTAAACTATTATTATTTATTCACGTACAATTTTTATTTACATAAATACATACTGTTATATATACTAAATTATAAGTTTATTACTTACTTTTATGAAAAATATGTAAATTTATAATTGAGATATTTAATGAAAGTGTTTCATTTTTTACAAGTTTGTTTAAGGAATGTTATTTTTTTAATTTTAATTAGCATTTGATTAAAAAAGTAATCGCGTATTGTGTAACACACGCACAAGAAAATTAAAATAGGAATTTTAAATTCGGTTAAAAATTTAACAATCGTTAACTTTTACCATTAAAATACATTTCCGTGAGAAATGCCAAGCGCAGAAGAAGTCATTACTTACTTGTAATAAATACATAACTTTATAGCATTACATGCGTGTTACATAATAAACATCTTACAGCGAGATTGCTTTATATTATTGTTATTAATTATACTTAGGGATCGCTTTGTAATTAACCTCAATATAGTGTTTTCAAATAGCTTTGTTTGAGTTTTACTTGCTGTGCCAGCGCGTCGGCAGCAGGTCGCGGGTTCGTGTTCGGTTGGGGGCATTTATTTGGCGTGATGAGCATGTTTGTACTCCAGTCATAGGTGTTTATATAAAAAGATCTAAGAATACATAGGGACAGACAGACAGCGGGAAGCGACTTTCTTTTATACTATTATAATAGTTAAGGCTTTGTAATGTAGCAATCGGAAACAGAAACACTGTTAACTGAAATTTATTATTTTGTTATTTTTGCCGTTATTCAAATAAATATCAAATATTTAAATGTAGCGCCATTTTAAAACGGTATATTTATTTAAACTGTAAAAATGTTTTTTTAGGTTTCATCTTTTAAATGTCAGTGTTTGATTATAATAAAGATTCACAGACGTATACTTAGCCAAGAGTGTGAGAATTGCTTAAGAAATAGCATTGTGGACATATTTTGTATAGTGCTACTTTTGTGAGGAAATCTAATTAGGAACGCTCTGTCTAGGATTTAAATTAGGTACTTAATATAAATTACTTTTGTTGTTATAACACTTTTTTAAATCTATACTAATATTATAAAGCTGAAGAGTTTGTTTGTTTGTTTGGTTGATTGAACGCGCTAATCTCAGGAACTACTGGTCCGAATTGAAATTCTTTTTGTGTTAGATAGTCCGTTTATCGAGGAAGGCTATAGGCTATATTACATCACGCTGTGACCAATAGGAGCGGAGCATCAATGAAAAATGTTACAAAAGCGGGAAGGGAGGGCGTTAGTTCTGCGAGGTACCATACCGCGCGACTCACAGAGAATTTGGTCACAAAAAACTAGTGATTCACCTTTGCTCTGATCGAGTTTTTCACCATAATATGTCATGTACATTTTAATTAACCCTACCCGGTCTATACTCTATAAGTTTCTACGTTTCTCAGAAATAAATTTCCGCGCAGTAAAAATCATGTACGTAGACCTGGATAACCAAAAATAATTAAAAATTATTCAATCGGTGTCTGCATACTGACTATGTCAATATAAATTTCAAAAATAAAATAATTAAATGGACAGATGTGGGTCAGTTCATATTTTTGTGATATATATTTACCACTGCCACTTAGAACCATTTTGCTTCTTTTTTAATTTAGTTGATCTAAACATTTCACAACGGGTCCAACATCTAAATTGTTTATTTTGAATATTGATATCAACAAATGATATTTTTAATTATTATTTAAATATCGAGGGCTAAATGCAAGATGCACTACTATTTATTTGCTCGAGCTAAAAAGTGGAGCAAATATGAAAATTGCGAGGGAAGAACTAAAGGACTCTATTATGCTGTCAAGTTCCTCACAAGTATCGATAAAAAATGTTAAGAGCCTATAGACTAGAGTTGTTGCAACTGGGTCAGAGTTGAGATTCTTAATGGTGCTCTGAAGAAAATTCTTTTTCTCAAATATCTTGTTATAGTAATTTAAAATTACATTTCTTGTTTGTTATGAGTAATTGTTAAGAAATACAATTATAGCTTACACTAGTTTTGTGAGTAAAAATGTTAAATACATTATGTATATATAGAATTAAGATTGATCACTACCTAGTATAAAACAAAGTACCGCTTTCTCGGACGGCTTTTCATATCCTGATCCATCTCATATTCCATATCTCATAACTCCTCATAGATTTTTTTCTATGTTGCCTAAATATTTGACATAATACAGGTATTCTAACAATAAAAACATTGTTCAGTTCAGACCTTAATCTACGCTAGATATTTCGTGTTTTTGTCGAAATTTTCTTTTGTGCTAGTTTCTTGTAGAGTAATCTCTTCTCTTTCTCTAATATATGTTTTGTACATAAAATGGCGAGACGTTTTATTTTGTACGTTCTAACAGCAAAAACTACAAGACGGATAGACATGGAACTTATTTTAAAGACATAGCTTGTTTCGGTGAAGGTTTTAGTATTATATAAATATAAGAACTTAGTTTCCGGTCCTAAAACGCGGGCGGATCCGCGCGAAAACCTTATAAATATATATACATCAAAATAACAACTAAAATAATGTAGCATTGCATAATGTTTTAAAAATGTAGGTCGCTTAATTAGTAGCCGAAATAAAGCTAATTACGCGTCAATCTGGGCTTAAGTCGAACAGCATTGTTGGCTTTCACGCTTAATGACTTCCACTTTGCTACATTACTTGCTATTTTTACCACAAAGTTTGATTATTAGTAACAAGCGACTCGCCCTTGCTTTTCTCAGTTCCTCGTAGGTACGTTTTAATTCTTTTTTTTTTGCCGAAACCTTATCCTTTAAAATAAAGTAATGCCTATATTACTCCTTATAACAACAGCTTTCTGCCAGTAGAAGTCCTGTCAAAATGTGTCCAACTCAAAGTTTGATCCGGAGATATTAATTACCGGTACACACAGACAGAAAGACAAACATTTTATAGGGATTTTTTTCTTATATGTACCGCATACCTATAATTTCATACCAATTTAGTGAACAGTTGTGATTTTAAAATTACAAAGAGACTACATTTTTATATATTTCTGTAGATTTTTTTCTATAGCTTTTAGATTACACTACTTATATTACTTATAATATCTTCAGCTTTAACTATGATCGAATTCCCGACCCCACATTAAACATAGTACGCGAATCGCTGCAACTGTGATGTGATGGTAATGTGATTTAATGAACGAAAAGGCTTGAGATTTTTTAAATATTTTTAAGATCAAAAGTTCGAGTAAATTAGGTCAGCAACTACGATTTCTGAATATGTTTGAAAACGTACCTACGAGTATATAGGTAGAAAGTTAAAAAACTAAAGCACTACTGTATTTTCGCTCCATTTAAATTGCCAGAAAGTTTGGAACGTGTGTTACTTTTGAAATAATACTTGTTGGATTGAAAGCAGAGATGTTCTTCAACCTTTCAGTGAATAAATTTTTTGGAGATACTTCACGTAGCAGTAAAAATTGATTTTATTTTTAATTAGGAGGACATGTACTCGTTATTAAATTTTAAGAATCCTACTTGACATCATACTTTGTGCTTCAATTATTTTGTTCCTTTTGAACACAGGATATTGAGCTCCACCGTACAACCGTATTAATTATTTTTCCATATTATATAATATATTTCATACCTATTATTATTGATAATTGTATGTATGTTTGTTATTGATAATTGTTTTTGAATTGTTTAATATTTTTTATGTTTTTACAAATTGATCATTTAAGTCTTATCACTACATAGCATAAAACAAAGTCGCTTTCTCTGTCCCTATATCCCTATGTATGCTTAAATCTTTAAAACTACGCAACGGATTTTGATGCGGTTTTTTTTAATAAATAGAGTGCTTAAAGAGGAAGGTTTATATGCATAACTAGCAGATCCCGCGGCTTTGCCTGTGCTAAATCCAGGGAAGGGCCCGAGCGAAGCGAGGGCGAGTCGCTAGTTGCCTATAAAACGTAATTTTTTAAAGTACTAGTAGTTATATTTTTTATATTGCCATAAGTTTTAACATTATAGTGAACTTAGAGACTTATCCTCGCTCCGCTCAAGTTGTTCCCTAGATAAGATGTTCCCTAGACGGATTAATTTTAGTATAGACTTCCCAGAAATAAGAAATATTTTAATTATTAACCAGGATAATCTTCATAACAAATATCAAAATTAGTCCAGTGATTTTCTCGTGATGCGTACCCAGAGAGACAAACAAAAACTCTAAAACCATAGATTTTGCCTCTATATCAGATAATAATGGCTATTTCAATAAGATTTTCCAAAGAATTTAGTCTACAAATTTTGCTCAGTTGAAATTGTGTGTATGTTGTACATAAAAATAACAATAAAATAAATTTTTAATAGCTACAAAACAAATCAAATAACCGAATCGAATTAAACTCAAAGGCTTCGCTAAAAGCTCTTTATGAGTCAGCCATCTTCCTTCCTCCCTTGGATCCATCAATAATATAGATTACAACATCAGAAGCAGGTAGGATTTCTTGATAAAGTAGGTACATTATGGTTTAGTACAAGCGAACCTAATAAAGTCGTGTAAAAAGTGTAAGCCGTTGATCTTGAACCGCATTGTTTACTTTATACTGTTAGCATCTTCCACAACTTTGTGTTGATTCAGCTGCGGTTATTTAATCTTCCCTCATATATATCATCATAGAATCATAGAAACATAGATTAGAAATAGTACTACGAGTAAAACAATTAACTCTCTTCTTAGTGCATAATTTATTATTTAGGTATGTTTTTTTTCTTTTCTTCGCTTTAACAAAATTTTAGTTTAAGATTCATTCATGTATACAATAAAATATTAACTAGTACTTTTTTTAAGACACATTCTAGTTTTTTCCCACTTCGTCGCGTAAGTGTAAGTTGACAGACTGCACATTTTAAATTAAGCAATAATAATCTCCCTTCAGCTTCAATTAGGTTTTTTTATAGGTTAGTTTTTATTGGAGGACATGATGCCATTTCCGCTACTATTCTGGTTTTTGTTCTTTGGTTATGTTCATTCCAGTGTAGTGCCTTTTCGTCTTAAAAGATATTTTTGGACTACAAAAATTCTATAAATAAAGATTTTTCGGAGCCTATACGTGAGAGGGAGTAAAAATAATAACATAGGGTAAACATACCGGTTTACCGACCACTACCCCTTTTCGACCACTTCGCATGTTATTTTAAATAATAGACAGTGTTATAGACCGATCTTTTCTAATTTCGCGTCATTCGATCCGGGCGAACTTCACAGTTTATATTTTAACGGCATGACCTCGAAGTTTTCAAATTGAGCACTCAGTCGCTCTTTCAAAATTTGGTGTATGAACGCGTGTAAAATTTAGCGAAAAAAATAGTAGGTGGATTGATTTTCAAAGGTAAGTTTTTAAGTGTTACTCTTACTTTATTGGTCATTGATTTGGTTAGTGTGTATTAGGCATGTTTAATTTCAATATTCAAGTGCCTAAACTCATCAAACTTTTTATAATTTATGATATTTTTGGTGGTCGGACAATACGTTAACGATTAATTACAAAATCTACTTTCCGACCGGGTGGTCGCAAAACCGGTTTATTCGCGTCGTTTTTCTTTGCCTTTATTGCGGAAACCTTAAATTCACCAACATATATTGCACTATATTTGTGAATAGCTAGAGTTTTGTGAATTTACAACTAGATTACGACCGCCTGTATACCTTATATTTTCAAAGATATGGCCTTCCAAAATAGCGAATATTTAACGGCCGATGACCAGTAAAAACAAAACCTGTCCCCGGCCGTTTGAAAACTCCCTTATAAATTTACTAATATTATAAAAGTGAAAGTTAAGATGTATGTTTGAATGTTTTTTTACTCAAGCACAAAATTTGGTACAGAGATAGAGTATACTCTGGAATAGCAAATACTAATTTTTATCCCGGAAAAAATATTCAAGCTTATTCAATCTTTAAATAAGCTTATTTACAAGCTTGAATAAATTATTATTCAAGCTTGTAAATAAGCTTATATGTTTTAATGATAATGGATACATTTTGGTTGCTGTGCTTGGTGTTAGAATTGTGCTTGTTTTTTTATCAGATGGCACCTATCAGTAAAGAAAAAAAAATGAAGAGCCCCTAAACTTTCCTTTGAATTTAAAAGTCCTTCTAACAAGCGTACGAAAACACTAGGGCGAAAATTTCACATTTCGCACAGCTCTATTAAGATTCCATAGTTTTTCTTATATATCTCTTATCGACATCTCAATATCACCATTTAGTGACATTCAATTATCACAAGTCTTAGGTTGGCAACAATACTATGAAAAAAGAGATATAGCGAAAGAGGACAAAGAAAACTAAATTAAGAAAAGAAAGCTTGAAAGAGCTAAAGAGAAAAGAACAACTACTTCACCACCACCAACCATCAAATAAGAGAATTAAAAAAAAAGTAGAAGAAACTCCAGCCCGTGTTAAATGTGGTTCTTGTGATCTTGACCTTAATACCGTTACTTAATTTTATTTTTAAGTCGTAAAAGAGAGTAAAAATATACAGCTTTTGTGAATTTATTAATTGTATTATTATCATACTATTATAAACCTTACAGGCTATTACACAAGAGTCGTTTTTCTACCGTAAAATAAGTGGCCGATAACCAGTGCACTGGTGGACGATAACTGAGTGAAAAGGCCGATAACCGGTATATTAGCTATTTTTACGAATATATATTTTTATTAAATTATGTATCACTGATACATCTATAGGCGCTAGGTTTAATGAAACTAGACTATTGTAGGATGCAATGATATTTTTTTGAAAAATCTTGGAGTACAACATTATGATAAAAGTCAACTCCGAAGTCAACAAGTCGCTTAAACGGTCGATAACCGGTATGTTTACCCTATAAGTAGGTTTTATTTTTAAACTTCATATTGTTTCATCGTAAAATCAAGTCCAGCGGGTTAAAACTCGGGATTTCGCACCTATGATACATTCATGTGATCCTCGCGTCTTACAAAATATGTCGTCACGTCTCAACGTCGCGTCGTTAGATATTCTAACTACGTAGTTTACGTAGTCACGAGAAATCTTCCAATCTGAACTTTACCAACTTGATGCTTTAATTGAATGTGCGAGGGAGACTGTAGTACAGAACTCAGAAGTGAATGATGATGACAAGTTAAATCTAGGCATTGACGACTTAGGACCTAGGTATTTTCCATTAAAATATTGTAATTTATGTAAAAGTATCTTTGTTTGTTATAATTTCATCCTTAAACGGCTGAAGAGATTTTTATATAACTTTGTAATGACGTAAATAGCATTTTAAGTACGTACCTACATAGGTTCTACTTTTACAGGACTAACTGTGATCCTCGCCTAAGTATAATATTATCACTAGATATTATATTTAAAACCAAAGTCACCCGCCGCATCCGTCTATCTGTTCGCGATACAATCAAAAACTACTGCACCTATTTTCATGTAGTTTTCACAATTGAATAGAGTGGTTCTTGAGGAACATTTTAGTATATAATTTGGTACGTTTTTATATACATTTACTAGCAGAATCCACAGCGTTTGTTCTAAGTTTAGTCTTTTATAATAGTGGTTAAAATATAATTTAAATATACCTATTTATATTCCAAGAATTAATAAGAACAGACAAGTTCAATCCTCATTAAAATCGTATGCCACAAGGTTTTTACTCGATCCACTTTTTATTTCTTTACACGTAAGTAGTTGAACAAGTAAATACGTAGAGGTATCTTTTTTGTATTATTATAAGATCGCTCATGTTTTATAAGACTAATACATTGCAATTTATTGACACAGAGTTTTGGATCTTTTTTTTTGTATATCTGTCTGTGTTCATCACGAAAATACTAAAGAGGTTTTGATGAAATTTGGTATTATGATAGATATAATACCCGGATAAAAATAAATAAATAAAATAAATAACCAAATGGTTATCCGGGTTAACATATGATATTGGATACTTTTTACTTCGTAAGTATTACGTCTCTGATATTATATCTCTGATAACCGTTAAATGTACTCGCACCTAAAAATTGAACGCAGCCATAAAATATGGCTTATATTCTAGTCTATTATAGCAAAAAAAAATAATTAAACGGCTTCAAATTACAAAAAGTGTAGGTTTTTCTGTGCTAGGTACGTGACAGTAAACAATAATTACTTTTAAGATATTTTTTATGTCATTATACCTATTTTAATAAAGATAATAATTATCTTTAGAGTGTAGACGCAAGTAGAGCCACAGACAAAAACTAGCAGTGTATAACAGAGAAGTTTATACAAAAAGTTAAGTATTTTATAAAGACTAGTCTGTACCGTCATCGGACAGGTACTGCTTCAATAAAAAGAAAAATAACACCACCATATTTAAAGGTCAACCACTTTTAAATTGCCGGCAACTGATATCTATTCAGGTAGCTAGCATCGTTTCATGAATATTTCATCGTATGTAAATATTAAGTAATTAAAGTGTAATGATTTAAAATTAAGTGAGATTCTTCCTCCTTAATATATTCTTGTGGTAGTGCGATATGGAAAAAAGATACCGGCTATGTATGTATTGTGAATGTAGTAGTGGTAGTGTTAAGAAGACTTTAACAAAAAATTAGGTACCTACATATAGGGTAAACATACCGGTTATCGACCGTTTAAGCGGCTTGTTGACTTCGGAGTTGATTTTTATCATAATGTTGTACTCCAAGATTTTTCAAAAAAATATCATTTCATCCTACAATAGTCTAGTTTCATTAAACCTAGCGCCTATAGATGTATCAGTGATACATAATTTTTAAAAAATATATATTCGTAAAAATAGCAAAAATACCGGTTATCGGCCTTTTCACTCAGTTATCGTCCACTAGTGCACTGGTTATCGGCCACCTATTTTACGGTAGAAAAACGACTCTTGTGTAATAGCCTGTAAGGTTTATAATAGTATGATAATAATACAATTAATAAATTCACAAAAGCTGTATATTTGTACTCTCTTTTACGACTTAAAAATAAAATTAAGTAACGGTAATAAGGTCAAGATCACAAGAACCACATTTAACACGGGATTGAGTTTCTTCTACTTTTTTTTAATTTTCTTCTTTGATGGTTGGTGGTGGTGAAATAGTTGTTCTTTTCTCTTTAGCTCTTTCGAGCTTTCTTTTCTGAATTTAGTTTTCTTTGTCCTCTTTCGCTATATCTCTTTTTTCATAGTATACTTAGTTGCCAAGCTAAAGATTTGTGATAATTGAATGTCACTAAATGGCAATACTGAGATGTCGATAAGAGATATAATATAAGAAAAACTCTGGAATCTTAATAGAGCTGTGGGAAATGTGAAATTTTCGCCCTAGCGTTTTCGTAAGCTGTTAGAAGGACTTTTAAATTCAAAGGAAAGTTTAGAGGTTGAAGCGGCGCGGCTCTTACTTTTTTTTCTTTTCTTTACTGATAGGTGCCATCTGATAAAAAACAAGCACAATTCTAACACCAAGCACAGCAACCAAAATGATAAAACGTATGATAAATGAGATAACATTAAAACATAGAAGCTTATTTACAAGCTTGAATAAGTTCGCCTTTACAAAATAAAAACAGATATATCCCAAGGGAACTATATATTTTTCCGGGATAAAAATTAGCATGTGCTATTCCAGAGTATACTCTATCTCTGTACCAAATTTTGTGCTTGAGTAAAAAACATTCAAACATACATCTTAACTTTCACCTTTATAATATTAGTAAGATTATAAGGGAGTTTTCCAACGGCCGAGGACAGGTTTTGTTTTTACTGGTCATCGGCCGTTAAATATTCGCTATTTTGGAAGGCCATATCTTTGAAAATATAAGGTATACAGGCGGTCGGAATCTAGTTGTAAATTCACAAAACTCTAGCTGTTCACAAATATAGTGCAATGTATGTTGGTGAATTTAAGGTTTCCGCAATAAAGGCAAAGAAAAACGACGCGAATAAACCGGTTTTGCGACCACCCGGTCGGAAAGTAGATTTTGAAATTAATCGTTAACGTATTGTCCGACCACCAAAAATATCATAACTTATAAAAAGTTTGATGAGTTTAGGCACTTGAATATTGAAATTAAACATGCTTAATACACACAAACCAAATCAATGACCAATAAAGTAAGAGTAACACTTAAAAACTTACCTTTGAAAATCAATCCACCTACTATTTTTTTTGCTAAATTTTACACGCTTTCATACACCAAATTTTGAAAGAGCGACTGAGTGCTCAATTTGAAAACTTCGAGGTCATGCTGTTAAAATATAAACTGTGAAGTTCGCCCGGATCGAATGGCGCGAAATTAGAAAAGATCGGTCTATAACACTGTCTATTATTTAAAATAACATGCGAAGTGGTCGAAAAGGGGTAGTGGTCGGTAAACAGGTATGTTTACCCTACTATTTCTTAGTTTAAGACAAATCTCGTATTTTAAATATATTTAAGTAGGTATTATTAAAGTGTTTCATAGATTAGCTAGTGTTCTTCCCCCAGTCCTCCACAATCGACCTTAATGAGTAGGTATTAATTTAAGGAAAACATATTTGACTAAAATTTACCTATTAAAAAGTAAAATCGAACTTTTTTTTATTAATAACCGTCAAAGGTTGTCAATTACTTGTTGTGCCAGCGGCCACGAATTCGAATCTCGCTTAGAACATTCATTTGTGTGATAAGATGAACAAAATGTTTAAACTTCAGTTATTATGGGTGTTGATATATTTATAATATGTATGCACTAAAAGTTATATATTATGTGTAGTGTATCAACTATCTGGTATCCGTAACACAAGCCTCGTAGCTTACTACGGAACCAGATGGTGTTTGTTCCAATGTTCCAACACATAATAGTTTTGGTAGTATGATTTTGTCGACATCTATTTTAACCAGGAACGATTAAAAAAATAACAATTTATTGTAAATATATAAATATGTATATGCATTAGAAATATATTGTACTAGCAGTACCCGCGGCTTCGCCCGCGTTTTTTTTAATAGCTACTAATCTTTATTCGATCACTCGCAATCGGATGATCTTTAGATTGCCTGAAAATTCTCGAAAATTACTCTAGCTATTTCAGAACCCATCGTTAATATACTCCTGAGCGGCGCGGCTACCTCTCCCGCTCTTGGTTCCCCGTCCCTCTCCACATTTCCCGCTGTGCTGCGCATTATTTTATTATTATTATTTTTAAATTCGTAATATCCTTTGAATGAAGTGTCCGATTTGTAGTATGGTAAAAGTTATCTACTAATTCAGTGCAAAATTTGAAACTTGTAGCACAAAAAATGAAGGTATCTCGAAAAACTTATGAAGCCTTTACACCATCTTAATCCGGCCCTATAGAAAAAAAACGTTTTTAGCGTACTTGTACCAACAATTAACCACCTTCGTACCAAATATAAAGATCGTAGCACAAAAGATGAAGACTTTCATACAAACTTGCTATGGCCCTAAGACCTCCTCGATGCGACCCGTCGCGTAACTTAACAGTAAAGTGTCACTATCACAAAATATCAACAAAAAAAGAGCACACTACTTGGAATGACACTCACAAAGATAGAAGGATGCACTCATATCGTAACCATGATCGTAACACAATATCGTCAATCGTAATACTTTTTTCCGTGTTCTGATTTTTTTATTTATTTTTTTGGAGTTTACCTTTAAGCCATAAATCTCCGTGTTCTGAAGTGCGACAGAATGATTGACATATTAGTTGGTTGTCAAATCTAATGTCAAATATTATGGTTGTGTTCAGAAACTTAATTTGTGACAAAACATAAGATTTGTCAAACTTAAAAAAAATATTATATAATATATAAGATTCACTTTTGTTTATTTTCGGAACGCGACATTAGATCCTCCAAAGCGCACGCGAAGACTATTTTCATAGATATGATTGAATTTGAACTTTATGCAGCGGTAATAAATTGCAAATTGACTCTTTGACGTTAGGAACACGCCTTAATTGGCTAGACAACAGTGAGTGATTATAATTCAATATGAACTTTATTGAATAGCAATAAAGTTCAAATTAACTCTAGAAAACGTTTGTATGGGAAATAGAAAAGGGCTGTTTTTAGGGTTTTCCCGGAAATTATTAGATTTTTTCTCGCCTTTTAAACCTTCCCTAGACCTCCACGAACATTTCAAGACTAAGATAAGATAAATCCGTTCAGCCGTTCTCGAGTTTTAGTGAGACTAACGAACAGCAATTCATTTTTATATATATAGATAATTTTTGCTAGTGTTAATACAAATTAAGAGTTCCCTTCAGTAGGAGAATGGTTCCAATGCGAGGTCGCCACTCACCTGCCTCCGATTTCACCACTGGTTTACATTACAGAGCCCAAAACAATATGTGGAAAACGCTTTCGAAATATAACAACGATTACCACTGTATAAGCAACTAATCCTAAAATATATTTTAGAGTTGTATATAAAATAAAACTTCTTTGTATTCGTATCACAATATCCATAATCCATATATTTCCAAGGATTTTTTTCTGTTTAAAATGATAATACGTAACACATATTATACTCTTAAAATGTCTGAACTCAACATAGACTATAATAAAGACTCTTAAAAAGCTCCACAAAGCGCTAACAAAGCTTACAATCTCTAGCTAGAACATTTGAAACAGTGAGAGTCCAAACGAACGAAAGGTCAAGGTCACATTACGTAACCTTGCAGCATCCCAACCCCTCATCCCATTTCATCCCATCCCACTGCCACCCCCCACAGCCACCCCACACCCGCGGGAATTGCCAATATATCTAGCGGTAATGTTACCGGTTTGTCTGAAAAAAGGAAAATTACGTTAATTTTGACATTTAAAAATTTATCGTAATTATAATACAAATCTAGATATGTAAATAAGTTTGTTCATCACAATTATGAGGTAAAACGCTCACTACAAAGAATATTTTCATTGCTTTTAATGTAAGCAAATGTACTTGAAATTTTTAAGTTATTATAATAGTTTTAATTATAAGAATAATTAGTAATTAAGTAGTACGATATGCAATTGTGAGACGGATATTGATTATACTCAGATAAGTTTTAATATATTTCTAGTAAACATGTTTTGATATTATGTATGTATGTATGAATGAAAAAGGCTCAAAAAGTATTATGTATGGCGCATTATGTATTGTATTTACTATATAATGCGTATTTACTATACGCATATATTATATAAGCATCAATTCCATGGCATTCAATATCTATATTTGAAAAATAATACTAACTTTTTTTCTGTTTGTTCTGTTGGATTAAAATTCATATCACTAATTATATTATAATTAAAATATTCGTCCTAGCGTAATCCACGATACGTTATATTGCGTAAAAGCAAGTCCAGGGCATTCTGCGTGTATTTAAAAAGTAGTAGCAGGCTGCAGGGTTGCCCCTGTCACCCCCACCCCCTCCACTCAACGTTTCGGTTGCAGAGCCGCGCTATAAGTGATGACGAGCATTACGCCTTAACTGAGTTTTGTGCTTGCGAAAATTTCTTTTACCAACTCGAAAAAAGGAGAAAATTGTTTCTGCGTATGTTGTTTTTATGAGATACTCGTATATTCACCAATTGCAAAAACCACTGCGAGAAAATTATTTATAAATTATTATTAAAATTTTAAAGATATGTATTAGTTAAAAAGTAGTTGTGAAATTCTAAAATTTTCGCCAGTATTGAGAACAGAGAAACAGTTGTATTATTAAAATTACTAGCGGAACCCGCGGCTACGCTCGCGCTAAATTCTATCATCAATAGTTTTCGTAGCGCGTGCGATGAAAGATATTTTATAGGCATTTTTTTTACACCTTGGGTAACATTATTGTAGTTTTAGTAGGGATCCTTATTTTTTTCTTGCAAATAAAATAGCCTATATTAATCAGTGATAATGTAGCATTCAAATGGTGAAAGAATCTTTAAAATTGGTCCAGTACTTTAGAGCCAATTCGTTACAAACATACTTACATATAATTATAAATCTTTCCTCTTTATAATATTAGTATAGATTATTTAATGAGGCTAAGCCTTAGTAATGTGGAGTTAAACATTATGTAGTGGAAAGAGGATTCAAACTTGCGACCTTTCAGCAATTACCCTTTATAGAACATACTATTCGATGCATAAACGCAACAAAACAATTGAAATCAATAAAACCGCCCAAACCAGCTTATCTGAATAACAAGTGATTTCCGTCGAGCTACGAACAAGTGAACCGACCTCCATTTGAACCCTATTTGACTTGTTGAATAGGTACAAGTACCTATCTACATTGAAAAAGGTTACATTTTGTACAACAACTCTCCTTCGCGTGGCTCGATTGGTCCCTTGTTACACTTAAATTTTTTGAGCTGTCGCCTAATACTTTTTCTAATGTAATAGAAGCTTAAGTTACTCCTTACAATATCAATTATCTTTAATTAAAATTCCCGTCAAAATCAGTCTATTCGTTTCAGAGATCAAAAATTTGAAAATTAATAACGTATAATTAGTATCTGTCTGGGACAACATACCATCCCAATAGTTGAACCGATTTTAATTTAGTTTTTTTATCCTTTAGTCAGATTTGATCGAAGTGTTCTAAAAGCAGCTTTAGATAAAAAGAAGCTGTTTAGCAGTTTGAATGGCTATCAGCTAATTTCTAGACAGTAAAACTTGTTATCCTGTTACTTTAATTTGACGTAACAGTATGGAATCTGCAATATAAATAATTCTACTAAAATAGTACAGAAATCATTTAAGGTAATTGAAATGGCCTCAATGAAAAGGCTGTCAAAATCTCAGCCCTTCAAGTCGAGGAGTTATATGGGGACTCTCGTAAATCAATTAGATCTTGTAAATGTATATTATATTATCGTCTACCCTCACCCTTGTAATTAAATTATATAATTGCTTTCTAGCTAAGGGTAGGTTCTAGGTGTTTCTAGATCGCCTACAGCCTTCCTCAATATATTTTAAGTGATTTGAAATATAAAGAGAATTTAACAACTTCTAGAGATTCGAACAAACAAAATAACAAACAAACAATATGTTTTAGTTTATATTATTAATTAGGTAGATAGTTTTTGCTATAAGCAAATAGAGCGGTAAGACTTAATAAAATTAATAATAAATACCGAATGCTTTACTTAATAACTGACTAAACAATTTATAAAATAAGAGCTAGGATTATGGGCTTTTATAATTTCTATGTTGAAACGATCATTTTTAAAAATATATTAAAACCAATAATAAATAAATATAAATACTACACAAATTGTTACTAAATAAATATAGTTCCATGATGAGGTGACTGGAGTACAAATATCCGTGGTTATCACACAAATGAATTCCCCCAGCGGGACTCGAACTCGCGAACGCAGGCACAGCAAGCAGGATCACTACAAACTGAGTCAAACGGGTCATCAATTAAATGAATTTGTATATTTATATAAACAGAAAACAGTAAACACATAAGTATATTAATAAATAAAAATACATAAAAGGGGCCTTTCAAGGAAAAAAAGCGTTTGCTTGATATTTACCTTCATATATAATTACAGGTAAATAAATTTATTTACTTATGTATACAATATACATATTCATATTTTGTTCTCAAAAATTATAAATTAACGACTAATGCTCACATAAAAAAACTCATTATTTAAAGAAAGTAAACGACAGTAAATAAGATATAATCTAAAATAGTAACAAGAACTGGAAAATCATGCTATTATTTTTGTCTTTTCTTTGTTTTATTTGTTAACAAACAAGAATGTGTCATTGCAAAAAATGACGTTTTAATAAAAAAAATATGTATATATAAATTATGGATATAATGATGATGTCCTCCCGACCGCCAATCTCATTTAGACTAGCCATCTGCGCAGGAGATATTATAGTGCAGACACAAGTGCACTCTCTGTTCCTATCACTCTGATATTCCGGTGGGTCGACTGTTCGACACGACCAGCGAGAGTTAACGGCGCAGACCGACGCGACGGCTTTACGTGCTTTCAGAGGCATGGGGGTGAACCACTGCCAACTTCCCAACTCCGGGCTGTTACTGAAGCTTATGAAACAGAACGAACATTAAACTTGGCCTGACCCGGGACTCGAACCCAGGACCTCCCGTTGTGCGTCCGTACATGCTAGCCACTACATCACCGAGGCAGTATTTATAATAGTCTCTTGGTCAATAGGTTATGAAAAAAATTAAATTATTTCAAATTATGAAAACTGAGAGTAACATTACATTATCTAACTCCAAGGTTAACGCCCGGCCGTGGATAAACCGTTGCCTACAGTTTTAGCGAGTGTCAAGGTCTTGATATCACAATCTCTGTTTAGGTTACATTAATTTAAATTATTGTCATTTTTATTGTATTACTTTATTTAATTAATTAAAAGCAGTAGTCCAGTGGTAACGCACTCGCTTGGGAAACTGTGTGAAGCGAGTTTAAATCCGGAGGCTCGCACCTCTGATATTATAATGTATGCGAATCATTTTCAATATTATTATTTATTACTAATTTGTCTTACGGCGAAGGAAAATATCGTGAGGAAACGTGACGAATCATGTGTAATGTCTGAGAGAACCTAGGTATCAAGTTTTCGATAGTTGTGTGAGGTCTATCAACCTGTACTTGCCCAGCCTGGTGAACTATAACCGGATCCCGTTCGTATTGAAGGAAAACCCGTGCCCAGTGGGATGCTAAAAAGGCTGTATACATAGATTTAAAAAATTACTTATATATATTTGACATACGAGTATATTTATGTATTTAATTAGGTTCTGTGGTCATCTGGCATAATATGATAATGATTTTAAATAGAAAATATGAGAATAACAAATAATGAAAATAGAACAAAACATTAAATAGACGATAGCAAATCATCATTCTCACTACATAGTATAAAACAAAGTCGCCTTTTCTGTCCCTATATCCCTTTGTGCGCTTAAATCTTTAAAACTACGCATCGGATTTTGATGCGGTTTTTTCCAATAGATAGAGTGATTCAAGAGGAAGGTTTATATGCATAACTAGGCGATCCCGCGGCTTTGCCTGTGCTAAATCTAGGGAAGAGCCCGAGCGAAGCGAGGGCGAGTCGCTAGTGTGTGATAAAAGAAAGCAATAAACAAAATTTACTGTTTCAAACTTTTTGAATTTGCCTCAGAATTGACTCAAGTTTTACGACTATCCTTCAGACTTACGATTTTAATGCGAAAGTTCATACTTTTTTATGCTCAGTATGAAATATAAATTATAATATAGCAAAATCAAAAACAATGTAGGATAATATGATTATGAGTATTATGTTTACACTATAACAAGGTTTGTAATATTATTAAAAAAGTCCTAATAATATATTTTTTATATTAGCTCTACTTCTGATTTAAAATTATTTCTATATATTGTATTTGTGACCTTTGTAAGTAAATAATATATTTATTAGTTTTCTTCGATCACATTACTTTCTAAGTTATTTTAAAAAAATGCTTTTAATAGCCATTTTTTTTCGATGTTTGTTAGATGAAATTTGGCTCAAAGAATTATATTCTAGAATAGCTTACTTTTCATTCCTGAAAAAAATCGTTTTCGCTATAGATTTGTTTTAAGTTTTCAGTAAGGACGTACGCGAGCGAAGCGAGGATGAGTTCAGTACAGAATCAGTCACTACATATTATAAAACAAAGTCCTCCGCCGCGTCTGTCTGTCTGTTCGCGATAAACTCAAAAACTACTGCACCGATTTTTATGCCGTTTTCACCTAAGGATAAACTGGTTTTCGAGGAAGGTTTTAGTATATAATACATTTACTGGCTGAACCCTGAAGCTAATGAGTCCGAGCGGAGAAAGGGCGAGTTGCTAATTCTTTATGAAGATTAGATGTATTCTTTCTCACAGTTTTGCTACTTAAATCTATATAATATTTCATATTTAGGTAAATACGAAAGCATGTCAGTTTAGTACTTTTAAAGGTAGTACATATATAAGTTAGTCTCTAGAGACCCAATACAGTACTTTTAAGCTGGAAAAGGAAATACAACAAACGCAACATTTATTATAATTTATCCTGCGAATGCTAAATGCGAATGAATATTACTTCTTTCTAGTATATAAATATAAAGTATATAAGTATAAACAGGAAAGATTGTGAGGATGTACTCGTTTGTATACTGTTTGTTAATTGTTATACTCTCACAAAAACTACTAAAGGAATTTTGATGAAACTCTACAATAATATAGCTACAATCTCTTGTTTTTCTATAACAAATTGATCGGTTTTTTTATTTTGACTGTCATATCCACCTCAGATTTGGACCAACTTTGAAAAAATAGAGGAGCTATTCAATTCGATTGTAGCGATATAATGCACATTAAAATTATTTTAAGAAATTATCTTTAATTCTATAACAATAACTCCATTTTTAGAATCTATCTTCGCGATATTATTTTAAAACTGTCAATTAATTAATCGATAATGTAAAAAATGTAACGTCATTAGTTATTACGTATGCGGCCTTCGTAATGGTGTACTACGAAGCCTTACTCGTCAATCCGATTAGATAGAAACCGCGTCGTTGACGAATAAAAAGTGCCAATTATATACTTTAAATACATTAGAATACGAGATTAAATACGTTTATGTAAGTTTTAAGAGTAGTAGGCTTTTATTGGTACGGGACATCCATATATTCACAAATTAAGATTAATTAAATCCGAATTTCAACCATAAATTCTACTGAAAATTTGTACATTAGTCTAAAACGTTATAACAAAATATCAAATGAAATATCTACCTATGTTGGGATATTATTACAACAGCGCCATCTAATTCCGTGGTAAGCTACGAAGCTTGTGTTACGGATAGTTGACAGTTGATATATTACACATGTATATAATTTAAATGCATACATACTATAAATTATATTATTATTTTGCAAATACTTTCATAAGAGTATTGACTTCATCCATCATCCATCTTTTGTAGGTCACAAACTTTTAAACTTTTGTCAGGTTACTTTTATTCGACTGCGGTGAAGCTCAAACGAGGTTTGTGTTTGACCTGTATGTACGTAAACATATGAGTAATAAATAAGTATTAAATTAATAAATATTTAATATACAGTATGTACAAACTCAAAAACTACTGCACCGATGTTCATGCTGTTTTCATCAATGGATAGAGTGGTTCTCGAGGAAGGTCTTAGTATATATTATTATAATTTGTCAAGTTATTGTATAAATTTACTAGCGGAACCCACGTCTTCGCTCGCGCTAAATTTAGGAAGAAACCGAGCGAAGCAAGGGTGAGTCGCTAGTAATTACTAAAAGCTTAACTCGATTTCAATAATTCATACGTCGCGTCGTTGCATTTATTACACCTACACATTACATAGACTCATTCTTTGTTCTCATATTTTTTTAATTTTGTAAATGTGTTTTTTATGTTAATATAAGTAAGTACCGTTAGAAAATTTAAATTAATAGTTTTAAACTTTATTTTTTATGGGACGAGTTACATTTATATAAAAAAACTTTAAAAAATAAATAAATATGTTGGGACATTATTATTACACTCAGCGCCATCTAGTCCCGTGGTAAGCTACGAAGGAAGCTTGTGTTACGGATACTAGATAGTTGATATACTACATATAAGTTTAAATGCATACATATTATAATTATAAACACCCATGACTAGAGTACAAACATCCGAATTTAACACATGAATGCCCCCAACGGGACTCGTTAAAAAAGTCATTATTACCTACCTACTTTTTAGTTTTATGACTCGTAAAAATAAAAATCTATTATTATAGCCATATACAAGTTAAGGTGAAGTTGCATCTAATAAGATATAGTAATCTTTTACGAAAGATAGATGTAATTGCACATTCGTCCTAAATGATGAAATTGGTTTTATTAGTACACTATCATTATGATATTACGAAAATATTAAATTGTAATGTAAATGTAAGTGTTGCAATATAAAAAGATATTTCATTGTACATTTGTTTCTTTTGAATAGTTGACTTCATATGTTATAATATTTCGAAGTGGTTTTTATTATCTAGATTCTAGATATATGTATCTATATTATAAGTAATGAAAGTGTTCAGTACTTTTGACTTCTGTTTGTCAACTTATTTTTTATGTTATGTGTGTTAACTGTACCATTCACCATAGTTAATGCAAAACTCAAACCCCCGATCTCCATCATCACTACATAGTATAAAACAAAGTCGCTTTCTCTGTCCCTATATCCCTTTGTACGCTTAAATCTTTAAAACTACGCAACGGATTTTGATGCGGTTTTTTTAATAGATAGAGTGATTCAAGAGGAAGGTTTATATGCATAACTAGCGGAACCCGCGGCTTTGCCTGTGCTAAATCTAGGAAAAAGCTCAAGCGAAGCGAGGGCGAGTCGCTAGTAATAAATAAATATAAAAAATATGTTAGGACATTATTACACACAGCGCCATCCAGTTCCGTGGTAAGCTAAGAAGCTTATGTTACAGATACCAGATAGTTGTTATACCTAGTACATATATAAGTTCAAATACATACATATTATAAACATAAACACCCATGACTGGAGTACAAACATTCGAGTTTAACAAACGAATGCCCCCAGCGGGACTCGAACCCGCGACCGCTGGCACAAGAAAGTAGGGTCACTACAAACTGCGCCAAACGTGTAACAATAAATACAATGTAACATTACTACTACGATGCCACTATGCTAAATAAAGTATATTCTATACCTGCATAAAGCATAGAGCCTCTCAATTCACTCTACTTATATAAATGAAATTTCTTATACAATTTGCTGACTAACGCAACATCCATCAATAAACGAGACGGGAAAATGTTCTCAGAACCATTTCCATCTTGAAATCAACTTACGTTACGTCATGGGCATAACAAAATATACAAGCAATAGGCTACTGCTTTACGCGTTTTATTATATTGTAAGGTTTCATTTCTTTAGTTTATAAATAAACTAGCGAATAACTAAACAAAAACTAAACAAATTACTAAGTTATAATATACTAAAGCTTTCCTCGAGAACCACTCTATCCATTGGTCAAAACAGCATGATAATCGGTGCAGTAGTTTTTGAGTTGTAAGAAGTAAGAACTATAAAAATTTAGTAGCGGAACCCGCAGTTTCGCTCGCGCTAAATCTAGGGCCGGGCCCGAGCGAATCCAGGGTTAATTAACAACTCACCCTCGCTTCTATTGGGTATTTTATATATTTAGCGATTTGACCAATCTTCTTTTATTTACATTTAGTTTTATAAAGTATAGCAATGAGATTTTAAGGACTTCGTTTTGACTGTTCGTATAAATATATTACCGCAGTTAAGTTAAAAGATAACCATTCGCTATCATTTTACCATATTTCATTAAAATCTGTTCGTCGCTTTTCTCGTGATGCATTTTCATTTACAGACGAAAAGTCTAAATACTATAGATTTCCCTTTATTTAAAAATTCTATTCAGTTAGAATTTTATATGTATTAGATTTTACATAAACACCTACTTACATAAGGCATAATATGACATGTCATTACATGTATGGAAATTGGATTGCTTTCTCATTACTGACATAATATTCGATTTCGACGTTTGTGCTATTAAAAGTTAAATGAAAAAATTTAAATTGTTTTTTTTTATTTATTTAACAAGATAACACATATATCTACAGATAAAATACTTTGTAACTAAAACCTACTTCGTCTACATAACTGTTTTTTGTTCTTAGTGTAATAGTGTAAATACTTATTAGTATAACAAATAAAAAAACTAAAAATTGATAGAAATTTTGCGTTTTTTATTTCGAAAAAAGTTGCCTACAGTAATTGTGTAAAAAGTCGTGCGAGAAAATCAATTGGGAAACGGGCAAAGAAATAAATGTAACCTAGTTTTAAAATATGCTACTCTACTGCGAACCGCTGCCAAGTCTTTTGTCTTTTTTTATTTCCGAACACTTTGAATGTTACAGGCTTTGTATTTAACTATTGATACGTTCGAATGGTAATGAAACGATTTTTTAATTCGAAATAAATCTCGTGGACATGACACCATTTTTATTCATTATTTTCTTAAGTTACAATTAAATTATAATGTTTTTTTCAAGTACATAATATATGGTTTTAATATTTTGTTTAATTTGTTAGCTAGCGGTTGCTCGCAGTTACGTTCTTATATCAAATTTTTAGTTGTTAACATGATTTGTAGTATGATAATAGATAACCTATGAATAAATAAATCAGAAAAAGGCATGTATAAATTATTATCCATAAATAACAAATACACACTTACTTGTTATATGATCCGTATCCGTATTCAAGAAGAAAATGTAATTAAAAATTTTAAGTACAACCCCTTACAGCCTTTTGTTCGCCTTGAAAAGTAGCCTATGTCCTTTCTCAGGCTCTAGACTATCTGTGTACCTTATTCCATTAAAATCGGTTTAGTAGTTTTGTCAAACAGACAGAGTTTCCAATTTATTATATTAGTAGGAATAATTTATAGAAAAAATAAGAGGTAACTAAATAAATAAAACAGTTTTAAGTTTTAATCTTAAAACAAAGTATCAATTACGGTCAAACATATCCTTACATGGCACAACGAGTCTGTTTATGATATTAATTGCTCTAATAAGGCCATTGGGTTGATCGACCTACCGTTACTCGAGTTCGTAGAATAAAGGTCATTTATTTATAAAATCTAGGCTATACGTGAACTCTCATTAATAAAATACACATCAATTACCTATCGCTTACTTACGATTTTTTATTTCAAAAATAGATGAACGTAAGTATTCACATTATATTATTATATATTAAATAAAAAAATAGGTACTAGTAGCGACTTTATCAACAACTTGAACTAAAAATTAATATGAGTACGCGGAAAAATAAAAAAAAAACAAAGAAATCCAATTACAAGTAGTTATATTTACAACTAGCGACTCAATCTCGCTTCGCTCGGGTTCGTCTCTCTAGGTACCCCCTTTAGTATAAGTTTTTATCAAACTTTGTTTTTTTTTTTTTATTAAAACCTTACATACAAAAAAATATAGCCGAATTGTTTGAGCCATTCTCGAGTGTTGCGCTTAGAAACATTCATATTTTTATTTCTCAGTCTAATGTATACATTAAATATTATTCGAACAATCTTATTGAAATAGTTCTTATTTTTGATCGATAGACAGACTGAACTGACTGTCTGACTTTTATACCAACGCAAGTAGGTTCGAGTTTGTGAGCGGAAAAAGGTGAGTTAAATACGTAAATATAAAGAATACTGTATATAATATACATGAAAACTTTATGTTTAATACATTTTAATTTTGATCATGATATGGTTGCCTTATAAAATTTATCAGAAAGTTTTATTTATATTTTAGTATTACAAAGGTTCATGAAACTGGTTGTAAGAAACAATTTTACATCTGCGCTCGCGATGCAGGCTTAAGGTACCGTTGGTCCTCAGGAATGCCAACATAAAAATAGAATTTAATAAATTTTATTGTTTCTTAATTCTTTCGTATTATGTATTCATGTTAATTTAGATATAGAGGTACAAAATATGTAAAGAAACTATAATACATATTGTACATTTATACATGACTAGTGACATACCCATGCCTCGCCCAGGTGCGTTCCAAAGTACGAGGTGGATTTTGTTCGAAATTTCATAGGTGTTAGGTTTAGTTTAGGATTAGGTTTTGTTTTTGCCGAGAACTTTAATTATTGTTATAACTTTTTTGTAATAAAATAGCCTATGTTACTCCTTATAAGTTATAACATCATTTTCCAGTAAAAATTATGCTAAAATCGTCAAAGATGTTGTTGTCCAGATACACAAAAAAAACCAGTTATCTAATTTGATATCAAAAATATTGTGTAGATCGATTCACAAGTAAAGTTTAGTACTTTTAATGAAAAAAGTTTTATTTCTAGCTACATATAACCGAAAGAAGTATTAAACTATCTATAAACCTAATAAGTAATAAGTATAGGCATGTCACATATAAAAATCGTTTAAAATTTCTATATTACTATCACTACATAGTACAAAACAAAGTCGCTTTCCGATGTCTGTCTGTCCCTATGTATGCTTAGATCTTTAAAATTACGCGACAGGTGTTGACGCTGTTTTTACACGCTTTTTATTAGCTTCACCTGTATGTTTGTATGTTTGTTTGTAACCGACTTCTTTGGGCGCGATTTTGACCCACTTTAAACGGCCAGATTTCGTTCAAACTTTGTAGATTTATTGAGGACCGATGACAATACACTAATTTGATAAAATTATTCCATTTTAATAAGGTCAAGAGTCTAAGAATTTTTCACCTGCGGGCTGCGCACGCGCAACTGGTTTGAAGTACCGTTGTCGAGGTCGCCGGGAATGTAAATAAATATATTTAATGCTATAATGGATGAGCCTTTCTCCTTACGAGATCTGGTTTTAAAAGGATACATGATTAGGTTAACACTTTAAAAGTAAACTTTAATTGAAAATTTATAAATAAAAACATCTTTTGTTAATTGAAAATATTTTTTTATTACAATAGTAGCGTAGAAGTAGTATAAATACATATATTATACATAAATAATATAATAAAGTGTAAAATTTGTTTATTATTCTTAGATTTTATAATTATTTTATTTGGTAAAGGCACAGTATTTTTTTAAATATTATTAAGCTAATCAAAACATGCACAAACCAGTAAAGTCCATTAATTTAAATATACATATCAACGTTATAAAAGAAAAAGAAAAAAAGAATTAGGAATATCACAGTCTAAGAAATATAAAAAATCTACATTTTCTTTTGCAAGTTTGTTTAAATTTCATGAAAGTCACTAAGTTCATATTAGTAAATAACCTCCTCCTCCTTGCGGAAGTCGGTTAAAAATAATTCATGTTTTACTATTGAATATAACGGACGAGTGTTTTTGAATGTCCCAATTACCTTTACGAACTACTTACATGTAAATATTGACCGTATAATACATATTAGTAGGTCGTATTGCTGGCCGTATATCGATCTTAATGTCGTAGTGGTAATATTTGACAGACGCTAAGTACTGATACTGATTAGTAGATTCGTACGATGATTTTGATTCCCTAAAGTCTAAATAGGAAAATGTTTGTAAACACTACACAGATATAATTTTTCATCTTATAATAGTGGTACTATTATGCGATTTACCTTTTGGAACAAAGTTCCTTATCGCGCGTTGCGAAAGGGAGTTGACGGAAAAAAATAAGACCAAAAGTTGTAACGACACTTTTTGCTATAGTTGTAAGCCGTGCGGCGTGCGCGTGTTTCTCTGTCTGTCTGTCTCTCTCTCTTTCTCTCTCTCTCTCTTTTTCTCTCTCTCTCATAGAAAGCATTTGTTGTATACAGTTTTTTTTTATAAATCATGGTAAATAAAATAAAGGTGTTAAGATAATTTTGTATAGTAGTTTTTTTGATTTTCAACGATAAAAAAATCATTAAAAATGTATTATACCCGAATAATTATTTTCTTTATACCGCTAATAGAACTTAAAATTATTTTTTATTAATTAATTATCTTTACGTATACTGATTACTAAAAAACAACTGCCATTTAAGTAATACTTTCATAAATTTACGCGAATATTTGACATTTTAAATAAAACTATCTTTTCGGATTTTATCGCGGATTTATTTAGATTTTGGTTCCCGGCGATTCGAATGTTTTACTTGCTTTGCTCGTGACCATGATGGCTGGCCACGAGAGAGACATAGATTTTAGAAGTCTCAAAGTCATTACTCGTTACATAGTTGTTACAGACAGTGTACCCACAAAATTTAAAAAAATAAATTCAAAAATACCAAGATGTTTGTTACCTATATTTCTTTTTAAAAGGTAATTAGACTTGACAATAACTGCACAGCGCGAGCGCATTAAAATATTATCGTATTTAGAGACTGTTATCTAAACCCACACTACTCCCACGTAAAGGAGAAGGAAATGAGATTGATTTGCACAGTAATCAATATATTATATTTAATTCGAAATAAAAAAAAATCGGACAAGTTTAAGTCCCACTCGCACTCTGAAGGTTACCTATAGAGGTTTCTTTTTATTTTTGTGGTACGGAACCCTAACAATATTAAAAATTACGTAATGTAGAATACTTTTTGTTTATTAATATAGGTCTGTGCTCCCACAGCTCTCCAGCTGTCATTAGTATTTTATTTATTAGCATTATATTTAGTATTTATATTTATTTGTGTTGATAAAACAGTGTCCACACGATGCTTTTATTCACCGAGAAAAGGGAAAATCATGAAAATATTATTAAGAACATCATAGAGCTCAAATCAAAACTTATATTTGCTTTTACAATAATAATTATATAATATACATATATATATCAATAATAATTATATAATATATAGTTATCTAATGTACTGCATTTCAAACAAATCCCTTCCTAGTTAAACCGTGTAGAATTAGCAGAACAGTCTGTTAATTTTAACCGACCTATTTTTAACATGTTGAATTATAATTAATAACTTGTCTAGGTACTGAATTCCTTGGAAACATCTCTACATTATAAGCGTGTAGCGTCAGCAGTGAAATTTTTCCGTACATTTTTATCTAACTTGCAAAATATTTTTTTGATTTTATTTCAACTTTGAATAAAAATTGTATTAATAAGTAATAACTATTGTAAATACGTATATTGTATGTAGTTAAATGGATCTCTCTGACATGCAAGTTTCCTTGGTACGGATACACTTTACCTTCCTGAAAAAACCGGCTATCATATGCAAAAAGAATTTTTCAAATCTGATTTGGTCCTGAAAGCGTGACCACACTAACTCTGCCCCTTTATAATATTGGTATAGATTATTTTTATTATAAAAAATCCTGCTGAGTTTCAAAAATATTATGTATATATTATATATATTATTGCTTAGATTTTTTCATTTGAAATATAATATGTAGAGTTTAAATATGATTAAAATAGTATAAACTAGTTACTAATGTAATTATTTTCTAAATTTTTATTTTTTTATTTTGTTTGTTTTTATTTTATTATATATAAATGAAACTAAGATATTAAAAATACTCGCGTAAACCTAAGAAAGTATTATTTTGTTTTTTTTTGTTTCTTAGCGAATAACGACAAAAAATATTTTCAAGTGATCTTAAAGTTGATTATATTAACAAACGAAGTAAACTTTGCCTGCAATCTGTACGCATTGCCATCCAGCAGTTGGGTGGGCGCCAAGCCGTCTGCCCTACATTGGTATTTATACCGCCGTTGTCTTCATAACCGAATGGTTATTTTGACCCTACACTGTACTTCAAACATATAACAATTAATCATAATTTAATATATATAAAATTATTATAACAAACTACCTATAATATGAAAGATAAATAACCTTCAAATTATCTATACATAGCCAAGGGGTTGTTGCACAGTCGGTAGTGATCCTGCTTTCTGCGCCAGCGGTCACGGGTTCGAGTCCCGCTGGGGGTTCATTCATTCATTTGTTGAGCACGAATGATTGTACTCCAGTCATGGGTGTTTACTGTTTATTTTTATAATATTATGTATTTAAATTTTATATATGTGTAGTATATCAACTATCTGGTATCCGTAACACAAGCCTCGTAGCTTACCATGGGACTAGATAGTGCTGTGTGTAGTAATGTCCCAACATATTTATTTATTTATTCTATACTAAATAGTATACCTATGTACTCGCGTGTTTGCTCACTCTTCTAAAGCAAATTATCTAATTTTAAATACCTTTTCATATGGGACTGTTGGGAAGCTAAACTGCATAGTTAGAGTCTATTTCTCCTTTATGTGTGCGGTGATTAAACAAAAGTAGCTGGGTGTTTGGTCGTTTGGGGTTTTATCGAAATCTGATCAATAGGTTTGACATTTGAAGCTATATCTCAAGTCTTGAAATTAGGTAATAATCTTTTTTATTTGATGTGTAACAACTTTCCTGTAGCTTTCTTGCAAGTTATGGAAGTGATTTCGTGAAAAGAGACGGAAGTGTGTAACATGAAGCCGAAAGAACTATTTGATTTGACCAATGACAACGCACAGTAGTAAAGTTGCCCGTCAGAAGTTACCAACCAAGTCACCGAGATGAAATTCATAATTGGCGGAATGATCTCGCGTAACAAACTCACAGAAAAATAAAAAAAACAACATACGTGTCGAGTTCAGAAGTTCCTCATTTTTGAAAGTCGGTCGAAAATGTTATATATCAAATGCGACTACTACAAGGCCTTATCGTTTCTTTAATCTAATAACTAATATAATAAATTAGCATTTAATAATAAGTATAAATGAAAACTCTCTAAATAAGTTACTTCGAATACATTACCTTTGAATACGTTACCGGAAATAGAGTCGGCTAAAAATAGAGCCAATTAGCTATTTTTGTTCCCCTCCACGTTACGTTTGTTAAGATGGAGTGTTATAAATACACGTATCCTTATACCTAATAAAGGTTCTCTTGAAAGTTCTACAGAGATGAATATACTATATATATATATATATATATATATATATATATATATATATATATATATATATATATATATATATATATATATATAGTAAAATTCTAACTGAGTGAATTTATATATTTTTTGGAAAATCTTATTGAAATAATCATCATCATCATCATCATTATCATCAGCCCTTTTTAACATCCCACTGCTGGGCACGGGCCTCCCTCAGTACGAGGGGGGTCAGGCCATAGTCCACCGCGCTGGCTTAGTGCGTGTTGGCGGACTTCACATGCCTTTCGAAAACTTGTTAGGTTTTCTCAGACATGCAGGTTTCCTCACGATGTTTTCCTTCACCGTAAGACAAGTGGTAATCATGATATACATGATTTTTTATTTTTTTTTTTTTAATGTAAATGTGTCATCCACAGGCGTTAAGCGCCCGTGCCTTTTGTTTTTTAATTTTTTTTTTTTTTTTTTTTTTGGCGTTTTACATTTTTGGACTTAAAACTAGCGATACATGCTAATCATGTAACGTGGGCCGACACTGACTTTTTTTTTTTTTTTTTTTTTTTTTTTTTTTTTTTTTTTTTTTTTTTTTTTTTTTTTTTTTTCAGTCGACTTTTAGGACTCTAGAACCCCGCCCCATCCCGCAGTTGGGCAAGCACAGCCTCTGTGATTTTTTTGTCGCGTTTAAGAATGGACATTTTGAGGCTGTGCTCTAGGATGGTCTTCGCTGAGGCTCCCTCCGCTCGACGAATAAATTTGCCAATTGCGTCGTCGCCATCGTCAGAGTAATAGACACAGGTCTTGGTGTGCCTTGTCACAGCGACGACAGCATGTGACACACTATCGTGAATGCGGAGCCTTTTGGTCTTCGTCCGCACGATGATGACCTCTTTGTAGGTTTGGCCCTGTGCCTCGTGGATGGTCATGACGCGCGACCCTTCGCCGGATCCGTATCCCTGGTCTATCAGGAGCTTCTTTTCCTCCTGGGTGTGGACCAAGTATAGGGTTCCTTCTTTGGTAGATGGTATTTGCGCGTCGGTGAACCTTTCTATGCTCAGGGAGTGGATGGTTTTACTGGAGGAGTAGATATTACCATAGACGTCTCTGATGGCGTATGCGACGTCTTTCGGGTTTCTATGCGTACAGGACAACTCACATGTGATGTTGGTCACCAGTGTTGGCCAGCAGTACCTTAGGTCGAACAGATTTTCTCTGTCGATATAAGGCAGCTGGTTTATATCTCCGATGAGTGCCACTTCTTCTGCGCCAGACAGTCGGGCTGCCATAACTATGGCTCCGAAATGGTTCATGAGGGCTTCGTCGACCGTTAGACGGTTGCAACTAGTGCCCTCCTTGAAACCATTTACCAGTATAGAGGCCATGGTACGCACCTTGGATTTGGCTTTGTCACCAAAGCGTTCCACGAGCTTCTCCCTTAGGTCTTTCGCTCCCTCGACTGTAGTGGTGGCTACTACTTCGTTGTCCTCATCGAAGTGACTGATGATGTGAGTTGTTTTGCCGCATCCGGGTACCCCGTTTGTCCACGTTAGTTTTGGCAGCTTCCAGTTTGCGAGTGTAATGCCAGTGTCGACTTCGCTCAATATGGTTTTAGCCTTCTCGAGCATTCTGTCGTCCAGCATTACCCTCGTGCACCTAGCTACCACAACTACTGGGTCTCCAGGAGATGTTTCAAATTTGGGGGGTTGTTGTTGTTCACGCCCCTCTGCTTCGACCAGTCCCACGAAGCCTTTAGTGGTATTGTAGGCGGTCATGTACGACCCTGTCATTTCCCCTTGAATAACTTGGGAAGTGTCATTGTCGTATATAGCCGCTTCAGCTTTGTCGAGTTCCACCTCCAGCATCTTTTCGCTTCCTCGCTGATAGGCCTGCATGATCTTCTGGCAGGTGGCTAAGTTAACCTTTCGGTTCCCTTTGATTATAGCCAGGAACTCGACAAATGCGTTAATGGCATGGTCTTGTGGGCTTTGTGCTGGTTTCAGCTTTGGTGGTGTGACTTGTCCCATATCAGCTCGAGTGCGGATGGTGTGTGGCGACTCGGGTTTCACCGAGTGTTTAACTCTAAGGAATTCCCTTATCGCCGCTGCCTGCCTGTCCTCGTTTGTTTGCTGTTTTGGGGAGACCAGTTGGCGGATGGTTCTATCTACTACCTGCAGTTCAGTATCCCGGCTCGGCCGTTCCTCACGACAGGTCCTTGGGCTGGAGGCTTCACGTTCAGCCTCTATCTGCCTTTGAAGGCGTTCAGACCCACTCAGCGGTGGCCCCATGGGGGGTGGCTCTGTGGGTGGGGGATTTATTTTTGCCTCTCCTCTTAGGAAGGAGAGGTCTTCCCCTCTGTCTTCATAGACTATGACCTCGTGATGTGATGAGGCCAACAGGCAGCCGTAGCTATCGGCTACGTCTCCTCTAATAGAGCCTACCCTCATGGCGTCCACGCTAAGCTTTCGTGGGGGTGTGCCATCACTGTGCCCGTTGAGTCTTGAGAGCGCTGAGCAAGCTAGTGTGAAAGGGGAGTCTCCACCCCACTCGAAAAGTGCAATTGCTTTGTTTTGCAACCACACTATCCGGTAGGGCTGGTTTTCCCCCCTCTGCACTGTAAGTGCGTCGATTTTTGTGCACTTTACGCTCGTTTTCGTTGTGCTCCCTTTTATCAGCAGGGCTAGTCCCGGCGACACCGTCACTTTGTCCGGGCTCTCAGGGCGACAGAAGCTAATTCCCACTCTTTCTTGCTCGCAGCTCATGAAGAGTGCTACACCTTTCAACCTTATGCCCCTGTCTCCAGTCTCTCCCTTTTTGAGTAGTAGCTCAGGGAGGGTTGTGGGTAAAGTTGTTGGTGAAGGTGTGACAGGGGTAGCTCTCCTCGTGATCAGATTCCGTAGCGTGTTTGGGATGGCACGGAGTCGCTGCCTTAGAGTGGGTTGTGAGGATGTTGTTGTTTGTGGGACGATGTGTGTAGTGTTTGTGTCGTGTGAGGTTGGTGTGGTTTGTGTGGATTGTGGTTGTGTGGATTGTGGTTGTGTTGGGTTTGTGATTTGTTGGGTATGCCTAGTTGTGGAAGTGGTTGTTGTTGTGGTTGGTCTAGTCGCAGATGGTATGGCGGTTGAGCCGTTCAATTTAGCTGCCACTTGTGCGACTTTTCTCGCGAAAGTGAGGAATGGTAATCTGGTCGCCTCGTTCTCTATTATGGTTGGTAGAGATGGCTGGTCCAGTACCAATTGTAGGCTAGTTTTTAATTCCAGCCTTTCTTGGCCGAACCTTGGACATTCCAGTAGGATATGGAATATCGTTTCCTCGCATTCCGGGTCGCAGACACAAGAGGGGCTGTCTTTTAGGTTGAATCGGTGGAGATACGCCGCGAATCCTCCGTGGCCGGTCAAAATTTGAACATCGATTGGTGTTAGTGTCGTGTTCTTTACGATCTTCCTGGCTATCTTTACATCAGGAATAAAAGCCTTGGTTACCGCGCCGGTTGTGGAGGTGTCGTAGCGCAACTGCCACCGTCTCACCGTTTCCTCTCGTATCTGCCTTCTGACGTAAGATATTGGAACCTTATCGTAGTCAGGAGCCGTCTTTTTGGTTAGGGCTGCTTTTTTGGCTAGCTCGTCCGCTCTTTCATTGCCCGGTGTTCCTACGTGAGCTCGCAACCAGAAGAACCTCACAATTCTGCCCTCCTCTTTGATTTCTCGTATGCACTGTTTCATCTCTAGGGCTAGATGATGAGTTACCGATGGGCTCTTCAAAAGGTCGAGCGAAGATCTTGAGTCGCTCAGAATGTTAATTGAGCCTGCTTTCGATTTCCTAGCCATTCTGATTGCCCTAAGAAGTGCATACATCTCAGATTGGAAGACAGTGTTGTGTTGTTCTAGTCGGAATGTTGAGTAACTGGTCTCCTTTCCCTCGTTCCACCACGTCAAGGCAGCTCCGACCTTTCCTTCTATTTTACTGCCGTCGGTGAAGATTAACGGACCGACTATCTGGTGGTCTTCGATGGTTTTGGGGTCCAGGTTCTCTAAGCGCTCATACTCGGTTGTTATGAGTAGTGAGGGGTGGGGATTTTGTAGAGGTCCCACCCTGCGCTCTAATTCTCGACCTGGTGGTAAGAGGTCTTCGCAGTGCCCTTTTTTGGTCTTGAAGAGCATCGCTGCCTCTTGGACGCGAAGGTCTAGGGGTAGTAGGCCCGACAGGGTGAGTGCCGATGTTAGAGACACCGTTCTGTACGCCTTGCAGATTTTTTGAGCGAAGCCTCTTTGCAGAGAGTCTAGTTGTTTTTTTATTTTCAACTTCTCTGTTGCAGGAGACCACGCGCTTGCGGCGTACAGTACGATGGGCTCTATCACCGCCACGTAAATTGTTCTCACTGTCTCTCTGTTGAGACCCCAGTTCACCTTTGCTGCATACGCTAGTTGTTTATAGATGTCTGCTGCTTTTTTACATGTTGCAGACACGTGTGCATTGAAGGTTAATTTGGAGTCTATTATGAGACCCAGCAACTTAATTTCTGTTACCAGATTCAGCCGAGTGCCGGACATATGAATTATCGGGGTGTCATATTTGAGCTTTTTAGTGATGAGCATCGCATTTGTTTTGTGCGCTGCAAAGCTCAGTTTGTTGGTGGCACCCCATTCTTGTACGACAGCTAAGGTGGATTCGGCTGAGGATTGTAAGTCACTGGTGAGATGGTCTGAGAATATGAGGACAACATCATCCGCAAAGGCCTGACAGTAAACCCCCAGTTCTGCCATTTTGTGAAGGAGGGAGTCCAGGATTAGGTTCCAGAAAGTTGGCCCTCCGATTGATCCTTGGACACAACCCTTCGTGGTTCCCTTTTCACTGGACGCCCTGGCATAGTTGACTATGACCTTTCTGTCCTTTAAGTAAGACGATACTAGGGCAAATAGGTTTTTTGGACATTTTTTATGTACCATCTGCTTTTTTAGGGCCGGCCACCATGCGTTGTCGAAGGCGCCCTCGATGTCGAGCGAGACCACGAGTACTAGCTTTTTCGCTTTGATCTCAGCTTTTACGTGCTCGACTAGATCGAAGAGGGCGTCCTCGGTCCCGCGTTGTGGCATGAACCCATACTGGCTGGGATGTAAGGTTGGAAAGAAGCGCCACTGAAGTCTACCCACCAATAGTTTCTCTACTATCTTTCCTAAGATTGATAGTAGTCCTATTGGTCGGTAGGACTTCGGGTGGGTGTAGTCTTCCTTGGCTGGTTTACGGAGGATACACACATGCGCGACCTTCCACTGCTTGGGGAAATGCGACAGCGAGAGGCATTTGTTTGCCATCGCCAGAAACACCTCCCTGTCGCAATTTATGGCCGCAGCGCATATATCGGATGTGAGCCCATCTGGACCTGGAGCTTTCTTTGGATTGAGGCTCGCAAGAACCGTTTCCAGCTCTGCGGTCGTGAATGGTGGGTCGTCTTCCGACAAGCCTTGTATTTCCTCTAGAGTTTTGTGCTCTGTGGCTTCTCTTATTAGCCTTTGCTGCTCTGTTTCGGATTCGGCAGAGTCATCGGGATAGAACGTTTTTGCCAGGAGTTCAGCTGACTCTTCTGGTGACAGTGTTTCTCCTGCTGGACTCCTCAGCAACATATCGTTCTGTCTTTTTGTGGTTTTCCTGATGACTCTGTAGATCCCGTCCCAGAGACTCTCGCGATCTTGGGTGCTACAGAACTCTTTCCAGCTCTGAGTGGCTGCTTCATTTGTTCTTTGTTGGTAAGTTTCCCTTGCCAGTATGTATTCGTCGACCGTATGTTGTCTCCGACTGGGTGCAGCGTTTCGGATTCGGCGTTTCTTCCTAAGTACGTCCCTTTTTAGGTCTTCTAGGACAGCTGACCACCAGGGTGGTCTAGGATCGCCTTTCCACGCCTTCTTTTTAGGAATCGTGCTTTCACACGATTTGTGGATGGATGATGTGTAGATGTTTAACATCTCTTCCAATTCCTCTGGCCTTGAGAGGTTTGATATTCTGCCCAACGTGATGTTGTGTTCGGCAAGTTTGTTACTGAAGTTTGTGGTGAAGTCTGACCATTTTGCCTTCTTGGTGTTGTATCTGCGCGTCGAGATGGGCTCTAGTGGCTCAAGAGCCTTCTCTATGCGCAGTGCGAAGGTAATAGCGTTGTGGTCGGATGTTATAAGACTTCTGTCCACTCTCCAGTTTTCTATTTTACCGATTAGGGAGTGACTTGATGCCGTCACATCCACACAGCTCCTGTACAGCCTATCCCCTCTGTAGGTCTCAAATGTTGGTGTTTGGCCGATGTTGAGGATATGGAAGTCCATCTCTGTGATGAAGGCATGGTATTCCGCTCCGCGATGGTTTTCGGAGTCGCTACCCCACCAGTGGCTCCAAGCATTCACGTCTCCTGCCACCAACAAGTTGTTAGTTGGGATTTTGAATGTGGCTGCCCTTATCTGTTTGATATATGGACCCATGTCTTGGTCCCCCTCTAAGTAGACGGACAGCAGTCCTAGCTTAAGCTGGCCTGCCTTTATGAAGACTGCCGCTACGTTTTCGGTAACGATTTGTGGGTCGTGAACGACCTCCAATTCATTACCCAAGACTATGATGGCTGCCTTCACTGGCTTTTGGCGGTGCAAGGTGCACTGGATGATGTGTGCACCAGGGTATTGCTTCATTTCGCCTGTCCTTCCTACATAGGGTTCTTGGACTAGCGCTATTGAGATACCCTTTTTCTGAGCCGCCTGTAGTAGTTCTATTGTGGCCAGCTTTGAGCGTTGCAAGTTTGCTTGTATAAACAAAATCCTGCCCGCTGCTCCGTCTGAACTTTGATTGGGGACCGATGGTTGGTTCTCTGGGGCGCCCTCAGCAATATTGAACCTTGGAGCGCGCTATAGAGTCCCACTTCTGTCTTTCCTGGCACTCATCGCTATAAGCTGTGTGTGCCAGTTCGGAACCGTCCCTTTTGGCCCTTACGCAGTTCACACAGCGTGGGGGCTCTTGTTTGAGTCTGGCCGGACATTTGACCCCGGTGTGTTCACCGCAGCAGTAGCTGCAGGTGTCCACTTGTGTTTTGCACACTGCCTTCGTATGGCCGTAGCCCAGGCATTTTGTGCATTGCACTAGGGGGGACTGGTCCTCTACCAGACATCTTCCAAAGCCCAAGTAGATCTTCTCTACGCTGGTGAAGCTTCTCCAGACCTCGGGCGATAGCTCCAGGACAGGGTGACACTCATGTGGATTTCGGGCGCGCTTGCGGTAGCGTACCCTCATCAGTAGTCCCGCCTTGTCTATACCGTGCAGAAGATGTTTGTTCTGCGCTTTTATGTATTCTATGATTTCTTCGTTGGTATAGGCTTGCAGGACGTTCCGCACGCAGACCAGTGGGTTTTGGTTTATTGGTTCTTTTACTGAGAGCTCCTTATTTTGTTCAACTTGACTTTTGATGAGATGCATGTCTTCTTTCGTAGCACATCTGAGGACGACTTTTTGGTTTTTGGCCTTTCGGACCCTGTCTACTCTCGCCCCGGTTTTTTTGATATCCAGGGCAGTCCTGATCTTTGTGATGACATTCTCGCTGGTCTCCTTCGAGTCCTTTGAGGAGATGATCAGGGTGTGATTAGGGGGTTGTTGTTTCGGCTTGGAAGCCATTTGGGCGTAGGTTGATGGACCCGCTGTGGGTCTTTCGCCTTGACTAAGCTCCTTTACTCCCCTTTGTATCGTGTCCAGGGTCTGTTTCACCTCTTGAACCGCTAGTTCCGTCTCGAGAGATGGTCTCGGCGGTGAGGTTACTTTAGGCTTCTCCTCCTTGAGTGCGCGGATGTCAGCATGCATCAAATTAAGCCTCTCCGAAATTCTTTCGAATTTCGGGGACAGGTCGTATTGTGGTGGGGGTGATGTATGAGTATGTGTTATTTGTAGTTGGGTCTGTTGAAGTGTTGTAAGTGTGTTGTTAATATGTTCTAGCATTTTCATTAGGCCCGTGTCTGGTTGTGTTTGGGGCGGTTCAACCTGGGGCAGTATTTTGGGCTCCGCCGCGAGGGTTTTTATATGTCCTACCTCGCGACGGAGCGTATCCAATTGACTGCTCAGGCTTGAAAGGTTTTGGTTGAGGGTTGCCAGGGATTGCTGAAGCGCATCCCATTTCGGGCTTTCTGTACTTTTCCCGTATTGTTTCTGCGCCTCGGCAATCTCTCGCATCTTTGCCTCGATTCCCCCTTGCGCGTCTCTGATCTCTTTTACTTCTCTAAAAGGCTCAGTGGTTTCGTAGCCTAGCCAGCTACGTATAGCCTGGGCCTCCTTTAGAGTGCCAGCAATCTGATCCCTGGCCAGTTGCATCTCAGCGATCATGGTTTTTCTGATCACCTGGATTTCCTGGTTATGGGCTCTCTCGACTCGCACAAGTTCTTGTGCGTGTCGAGAGCGCTCCTTTTCCAGGTTACATTTGTGCCTGTTCCGGGAGTCTGAGAGCGATAGCACTATTTCATACAGCCCTTGCAGACTGTCGTGACACGTGGCCTTAGACTCTCTTTTCATTTTTCCCGCGTCTTCTAAAGCCTCCTTGCCCTTTTGCAGGAGTTCATTCGCTACTCCTGTGACCAAATCCATCTCCACTCCTGTGCCTCGTTTCGGAGTTGTGTAGAGAAGACTTACTCTTCTACTACATCCTGAGACGCCCGAGCCCACTGAAGAGGTCTCCAGATCGTCAGAGTCCGACACGTAGTGCTCCACTGTCACTATCGGCGTGTGGGTGATGTTAATTTCCGCCGTATTGGGTGTTTTTAACGGCACTGGCAAATCTCTTTCCGAGGTTGTGGTGGTGATTGGTTTTATCGCTGGGGCTACCGTCTTGGAAAGGACCTTTTGTCTCAGCGATCTCGGGGCTGATGGGGCGGAGTCCATAGGTTTACGGGATTTGTTGGTGGTGTTATCGCTTTTGGACGACATTGTCAAACGTTGTTTGTTTTTTTTTTTTTTTTTTTTTTTTTTTTATTAAGGTAGGTTAGGTTAGGTTAGTCAGTCAGTGTCGGGACTCACGTTTTTATTCCGCTGGTGATCTACGATGGTCTTCGATGCAGTCCCGCTAGTTTTGAGTACGCCTTCTGGTGTTTTTTGTGCGCCAAAAATTCCGGTTCGCTTTCCTCGCTGTTTCTTGAATCCGGGAAAATGGTTGGGGCCAGATGGTCAGGCTCGTTGTGGTGATTTCTTTGATACCTCACACGGGGTATCTGTCTCTTCCGGTTCCGTAGATATGGCTCGCGGGGGTGAGGTACTTTGCACTAAGGGGAGGGGGGTTTAAGGTTTCTTCTAGTACGGCGTTAGGGATGGGTTTTAAAATTTGGAAAAAGTAATTATTTGTGGGGGGGGAGAGGGGGTATTTGCACTAAATCTGTCGGGGCCAAGTTGTAGTACTGGTCCTACCGATCAGAATGAGCCCAAACTCGGGGGGTCTAGCTTCAATGGTTCCCGAGATAAGCCCAGGGGGGGTGAGGTAAATTTCCGGGAGGGGGGGGGGTTAGTTTTGTGGGGAGAAGTTTGGTGGGGTCAATTGGTTTTTTGTTGTGGGGAGGGGAGGGGGTTGGTGTTGGTGGGGGTAAAGGTTTTTTTGGGGTTGTAGTGGGTGGAGTTGGTGAGGGCTCCTTGTTACGATTACAATGAACCGTCGCAAGGGGTGTTTGGGTTTAGGAAGTGCAGAGTACCTTAACTCCTTGTTTTCCGAAGTATCTTCGACCAGCGCAGGTGATCTTGAAGTTGGGGCGGAGTCTTCGGTCCGCACTGAGAGCACCCGGTCGAGGATAAAAGCACGTGTTCTTCAATGTGAGGTTATGAAACCGCGTGTCGACCACGTGTTTCTCAGTGCTGGTTTTCCCTTTATAACTCCGCTGATTCTTCTTCGATTTTTACAGTTGTGGTATCGTCTAACAGGTCTTCTTGCCGTCTATACGATGGTGATAATGGACGCTGCTCCGACAATTCTCTTCTGTTTGGCGCTGGTACAAAGTCTGGGTCTTCCTGCTCCGGAACCCTTGGAGATATCACGCTGCCAACGCTAATCCCGTTGAATCGGAAGGTGGTAATTTTCGTGAACCAAAATTTTTAGCGCGCGGCTCCGATTTCTATTTTTAAGAAATTTTTTTCGCGGAGCCGATGTTGTTGTTGCAAATAATTATGTTAACACGATATACATGATTCGCACATGAAAATATCAGAGGTGCGAGACCCGGATTTGAACTAGCATCACTCGGTTATCCAAGCGACGCGTTACCGCTGGGCTACCACTATCGTATTGAAATAATCATTTTTAATTAATTATTATTGATACAGAGCCGAATCTATAGTTTTTTTTGATTTATTTTGTCTGTCTATATCACTCAAACTGAGAGAAAACCACTGAACACATTTTGATGAAATTTGGTTATCTGTTTGTTATATAAAATCTATACTAAACTATACTATAACTATCTTGTATTTATATATTTATATGAAGAATATAAATCAAAACTTCCTACGTAAAAAAAAAGTTGAGAAAACGTGAATATAATATTTTTTTATTATTATGTAATATTTGTTATTAGTAATATGTGCATTTTACATACGTATGTTGACTGTTTCCTTATCTTTTGAAGGCCATGCGTGGTGATTTAGCAACTTCAAACTACTATTTGTTCGGTTAAAGGTCGAAGAAAGTTGAGTTTATAGTTATACCTATATACTTAATGTTTCGTGGCTAACGCTATAAATCTTCTATTAAACATATAATAAAATTATTACTGAGTCTAATTTGTACATTTAATATTGTAGAAAATCTTATTAAAATAGTTATTATTATACATACAGTGGACGAATCTATAGATTTTATTTTTGTTTGTCGTCCTGTCTGTCAGTACAGACCGTACCACGAAAGATGAGACTTGAAATTAATTATACATAACTCTTACTGACACGACTTAAGTGCGAAAATGCCCCGCTACTGACGCTCGTCAAGTCTCATCTTTTCTTATCTTACCGCTGCACAGTGGGGCAGTTCCGGGAATTAGGCGGCCAAAATTATTTTATCTCATATACTTGTTGTAAATAGGTTAAATTATATTTTTAAGTATTTTGGAAACTAATTTTTTAAAACTAACTGATGCTCGCGGCCCTGCTTACGTATATTTTGGTTTTAAATTCTGTTTGTCAAAATTCAGATTTAAATCATGTATTTTCTGAGATAAAAAGTAACTCATGTGCCAACCCAGGGCATAATCTATATTCATTCAAAATTTCAGCCAAATCGGTTCAGTAGTTTTACCGCGAAGGAGAAACAAACGTACCCACATTTTTGACGCAAAAAATAACTCCATAAAATGCCAAAACAGATTTTATTTTTTTCATTAAATAAAATAAGTTTTAATTTTTGTTAAATTTTACATAAAACATAGTAGAAAACACTAAAACTATAATAGTTAGTTAAAATTGTGACTATTTAAATTTAAAAAAAAATATAAAAATCTAAGAATGCAAAGATGCAGTGGTAAATAAAAAAAATTAATTAATATAGGTGGTATTTCAAGTGAAAACATGGGCTTTTTTATGTGACTCGATCCATTTTTTCTTAAATTGTGACTTTAGACGTGAGATATTATGTTTAATTTCCTTCGTTTGTTCTTCACAATATTCATCTTGTGATAAAATATATCTCTCAAGATAAATCAATTTTGCATCAAAATCGGGCAAGTCTTGTTCTTGCATTTTTGTAAAAAGAAATCCACGTGTTACGGTCCGGGTTCCTGAAGTGCCTTCCGAATCTGGAAACAAATAAAAACCGGTTCAAACCGAAAAAAAAGAAATATAATACGAAATACGGCGATTTTCCGCTATGTAATTCATAGCCTTCAAAAATATATATTTCAACGGGAGATAACGGCTAATCTGAATGTATTCAACTAGGGACAATAGTCAGTTCTTATTTACAAGAAATAAAACCGATGGGCCTCGGTGGGAAGTTAAAGTAAAACCTTTTTGAGTATCTAAAAGGTGATTTTTCGACCGAAACAGAAGCATTATTTTGTAATTGCCATAAAATATCTATTTTATCATTATTCAAACATTTTTTTATAAATATATATGGGCGCTTACCTGTTATAATCGAATCCATTACAATTTTTTTTTTTAAAACTCACTAACAATTAAAAAGAACTTTTTAAAAGTCGTTTTAATTGAATGTCTTAACGTAATACGAACACTTAGAGTGACGCTCAGGTTCAGACTGACACAAAATGGTGAACACCCCTAATTAGAGGAATGGAGGGGTGGCATGTTGTTCGGTATCTACTTATTACCTCAGGTAGTAAATTTTGTTTGTCAATGACCATTTTTGAGAAATCGATTTATGGCCACCTAATTCCCGCAATTGCTCCACTGTGCGCTGGACAGATTTTGATGTTTGGCATAATGATAGCTGGTTATTCGGATCAACAAATACGATATAATACTTTTTACTGCGGGAAAATATCTAATTTCCGAAATCTATCTATACTATACCTACTGATAGTTAAAGTGTGAGCAACGGTAAGTCTTTAGTATAAAATATATTAAACTAGTTACTTTTCCACGGTTCGCTTCTGTGTTCATCATCTAATCTATCTAAATTTTACGCCAATTCGTGTAACAATTTCAGAGTGAAAGAGACAAACAAACGTAAACCTTGGCATTTATAGTAGTATATTTTAATTGCCTGATTTATCCTGTGGTGATAAGTCTAGTTTGCCATTAATGATGGTCATTCTGAGTAAGTGCACAATTTCTTTTATATAATTTATTGAACGCAGGTATATCTATAAATTGTTATAAAACTATAATTTGTTTCACCATTATATGTTGGTATTATTATAGGTACATATCACACTCGAGGCTTGCCTTTTACTTAGTATATAAAATTAAATAACAAGCCTGTATAATTATATATTCTGTGGCCTTAGTTGGTTCATATTGTAAAATTATTTTTTTTCTATTATTTAAAACGTATTATTTATTAAGCTGTCGTTTTAAAACTTGTATAGACTATCGATCAGCGCCATCTATTTAGTGTAGCGGGAACTATAATATATTTTAAAACATATTGTCTTTTTTATTTATAAGGTAAAGAAAATTGTTAATTTAATGATTTTTATTAGTTAAATATAGTTTTTTATAAATCGTTAAATAAAGTGTAGACGATAGCGACATCTAGTAGCAAAAGTTTCAAATTAATACAAAACATCTGTTAGGTTTGTAAGATGACGGGTTAGTTCCATAATAATTTCATAGATGGCAGTGTTTAACTCAACGCTAAATCTATTTTGATAATAATCTATTATAATAATATACTAATTTTAGAAGCACTCCACATAGAATTGCATTGAATAGTATACTAAAATAAATTACAATACTACATAATAGAAAAAATTTGATAAATTTGTATCGTTGTTTGAATTTTTATTTTCAGACAATATTTGTGTTGTAGCATTAATAGAAACAATTTCTTAAAATACAAATGCTTCTCATTTAAATGATGTATAACAATATGTAATTTCTTCTTATACGTTTTCATACAGTAATCCTTACTAATATTATAAATGCGAAAGTAACTTTTTCTCTGTCTGTCGCGTTTTCACGACAAAACTGCTGAACCGATTTTAATGAAATTTGATACACAGATAGTCTAGGGCCTAAGAAAGGACATAGGCTACTTTTCAAGGCGAAAAAAGGGCTGTAAGAGGTTGAAGAGGAGATGAATGTTTCTATGGAAATTATGTCTTATTTTTAGGATTTTGATTAGATATAAAAAAATAAGACATTCAAGGTTTGTAAACATTTTTTCCTAAAGAGGATACCCAGGAACGTATACCGAGCGAAGCGAGGTTGAGTCACTAGTAGCATTAATAATAATATAAGTCATAATTAAACTATATAATCATTTCATAATCATTCAATTGTTCAGATATTATAGAGATATAGCTATTAGCTAGAGTTCCCCATTCCACCAATTCAAAGCGGTGGTCATTTTAATAGCCTAAGAAAGCTAGAAAGTATATATAAAATAACATGACATTACACTGTAACGGACCACCCAATGGTTACCTGTAGGGTGTAAATATACTACTTCCTTCCATACATCTCTATTGGTCGTAAAACGTCATTCGAACACGTGCGACCATCGGTTTATAAATATTGTATCTTTGACCGACTTCAAATAAGAAGGCTGTGTTTATTTTATTGGAATGTTGCACAATAAATTCATATTGTTTGTAATATTCGTATATGTATTAATTTCATAATCATTTTTATATTATATAGATCCCATAACAAACCGTACTATAGCGTAATCGTACGTAACCGTAATCAACAAAACTTTTACCATGTGTATTGGTGTAAGTAGGATTTATTTTTTTAATATTACTAGCGACTCGTCCATAGATTTAGCGAGAGCGAATCTCCGGGTTTCGCTAGTAAATGTATTATACAAATACTTGTTAAATTTCATTATAAAACCTTTCTCGAGAACCACTCTATCCATTGGTGAAAACATCATGAAAATCGGTGCAGTAGTTTTGAATTTATCGCGAACAGACAGAAAGACAAACTTGGTGGAGGACTTTGTTGACCCGGCCCGTAATTCGCTGGGCGTAATTTAAAATAAGTTGAATTTATAATTTTCTAATAAAATAAAAGTACCTAGACTAATTTCTTAGGTTTACGCGAATGTTTGACATTATAAATAAAACTAGTCTCTCCCGTGACCATGATTGCTGTAAAGCATTCGAAACGTCGGGAACCAAAAATAATAAATCCGCAACAATAGTTTCATTTATAATACCTAGACTAAGTTACTCCTTACAACATTAGCTATCTGCGAGTGAAAGACCTGTCAAAATCGGTCGAGCCGTTTCATAGATTAGCCGGAACAAATAGACAGACCAAAAATAAAAAATAAAAATTTATGTAAGTACCGTATATACTTTCATATGCATTGAGTGAAAGGCTGTTTAATTAAAAATAGACACTTCAATTTTATTTATATGTACCGATGTAGTACTGATAAATGATAATCGCGTTAAATCATAAAACTATTTAATTGCAATTACTTATTCAATTTATCGCACCCGTATGTAAATAACATGATGGTATCATACATCTTCATTAAGCACTTTAGTAAAGTAACCCTTTCGTTTAATATTAAAAGTATCAAAATTTAATAACATTTGATACTACAATAAAAATAGCGGTTCTTTTTGGTCAACCTCGCACTACATTTCCGTTCCAATATTTTTGGTTTATAAGGTTTAGGGTTTCGTTCTGAGCATAAAATCACAAAATGCTGACAGATCCAGGTTGAGCTTCAAGCGCCATCTTGAAACAAACTTTTTGGCCTATATTTCGGAAACTATGCACTTTAGAGCAAAAGTTATTGAAACCATTATTGTAGAGAATAAAATTTTGCAACTTTTATTTAATACTGGCGACTCAACTTCTCTTCGCTCGGGCTCTTTCCTAGATTTAGCGCAGGCAAAGCCGCGGGATCCGCTAGTTATGCATATAAACCTTCCTCTTGAATCACTCTATCTATTAAAAAAACCGCATCAAAATCCGTTGCGTAGTTTTAAAGATTTAAGCGTACATAGGGATATAGGGACAGAGAAAGCGACTTTGTTTTATACTATGTAGTGATAGTGATGATGACATAAGCATTGCATTGCTACTACTATGTACTACTATATTTGAAGCGGCTTTGTTTGTTCGTTGATAAGTCAATCAATCACTCTATTTCCTTTATTATAGGTAGGTTATTTATTTAAACATTTGTATGTTTATGATCAACCAAAATAATAGTATTTTAACCGACTTCAAAAACGAAATAGTTTAGCATTTTCTTAAAATTTGACTTGAGAGATTAATTTGCAATTGTTACATACAACATTATTATTATAATAATGACACGTCATAAGCCTCGAAGATAGTGTCATTTTTTTTGGAACAATATTACAACAGCGCCATCTAGTTCCGTGGTAAGCTACGAGACTTGTGTTACGGATACCAGATAGTTGATATAGTACAGATATACTATATAAACACATACAAACATATTATAAATATAAACATCCATGACTGAAGTATAAACATTCGTGCACAGTAAATGAATGCCCCCAGCAGGACTCGAACCCGCGACCGCTGGCGCAAGAAAGTAGGGTCACTACCAACTGAGCCAAACGTGTCGTCAAATCATTAAAAGTACGTTTACAATGTCTAAATATTTTAAGCATTATTTTATGTTTAAATTTATTTTTCATTCAAAAGCTCTTATCAACGCAACCACGTGACATAAGTAATTTTCAAACGTACAAACAAAATGTGTTTTACTTCGTGAGGTAGTTTTTTATCTGTGGTACTTAGTAGCTAATTAACCTACTTTGATTAAATTGTATTTCCGGTACACGTAATATGATTTTTAGTGTTATAAGTATATTTTATGGTATACATATCTAATTTGAGTCAAGTTTTGTCGCACTCAAGCATAGAACTTGTAATAATCATCATCTTCAGCCCTTTTTTTAACGTCCCACTGCTGGGCACGGGCCTCCCTCAGTACGAGGGGGATCAGGCCATAGTCCATCGCGCTGGCCTAGTGCGTGTTGGCGGACTTGTAATATTATATACCTATAGGAAATTTAAAAACTATATAAGTTAATGTACCTACTTAAAATTACAAAGTTCCTTTCGATCTTTACGGTTTTATTTATTTCTACAGGTTGATTTTCAACCGTGTCACGGAATAATTTCTAAACTTTCATAGAATGAGCTTTCATATTTTTTTTTCCAAAAAGAGAGTTGAAAATTAAAATCATTAGAAAATATTATTCATCTCGCAGTCTGTAGTTCCGGTTTTGCATCACAAGAAAACTACCAAACAGATTTTGGTGAATTTTGGTATAAGATAGCTGGTTATCCGGGTCAATATATTATAGGATACTTTTTACTGCAGGAAAATAATAATTAATATTTCGTTTGTTAAATATTTAGTTTTCGATTTTAATATTAAAACGAATCTAACGACGAAAAGTGAAGCGATATATTTATAATATGTATATAAGCTATCTAAAAAACTAGAGATCTTCCGTGCAGATGATTCCGTTACAGTTAAAAAAATCAATAATAAATCACTGAAACAAACAACATATTTGCTATCTCATCCGTCATATTCCAAATGGAACATGACAGTTGGTGGAGCGTGCCCGACCACCGACGGGAATCGAACCGGTGTACCATGCAAATGAATGTATATCGGAATAGTCATATAAATCGGTCAAGTGTGAGTTTTTTTGACATAAAGATGGGTTCCGTGTTATGTATTTTTCTTGTAAACTAAATGTATTATTATTTATGATACATAAGTGTATATTTTATATCATTTGTAAGAAATTTGATGCGTCATACAACGCATAATTAAAATTCATTGAGTCACTTTACTATATTATATACTAACAAAGTATTTTCTATCCGCATTATATTGAGGGCAAAATTATTAGAAACGTATTACAAGACAAAGGATTTTTTTACTTCGAATGTAAACTTAGAAATTATTTTCTAAATTATATCATAATTTTAATATTCATGGTAGTGTTTTTTTAAGTTTTCATAACAATAAAAACGAATTACAGTCTATGGTTGAAAAATTTGTAACGAAGTTCGTCTATAGGAATTGAATCGACTGTCACCTAAGCTCATGTCAAAGACACAGTGTTGTTCGTTTTTCTTTTTACTAGATAGGTATCCATATTAATATTATAAATGGAAAAGTTTGTCTATCGGTTTGTCCTTCTTTTACTTAGCGAACGAGTTATTTTTTATATTAGTTACTAGAATGTTATATTATAGAGTAATAGAAAGACAAAGCAATTTCAAACCTGTTTCTCTACTATTTTTGTCAAAGTATTTTCTTTTTTTAGTGGCTGTAGAGTTTAGTTCCATCTTCTGTTTTAATTTAAAAAAATAAAAATATGTTTTTTAATACATAATATGGGTGAATAAGACATAATATACGTCTTTCTGATATTTCCAACAATGAGTATGGTAGGATGGACCACCAGACGAACGCTATATATCAATAAATAGGATAAAAAAAATTTTACTGAATTTATGTATTGCATAATCTATTATAATTAAGACGCCCAATTTCAAGCGATGATATATAAAAAACTTCCCCTAACAAAGTGAATAGCGTCTAAGTTATGAATCTAAGAGTGTCTATAAAAAGATAACTTAAGAGGCCTGTAAAATATTAACGAGCACAATTGATATGTTGATAGCTCGCCAGTTGCCAGCCAATACGGCATCCGGTGAAAACAGAAAATAGACGTAACTTTATTAGTATGGTTTTTGTTTTTGAATAGATATTAGAAAGGTGCAATAGGTATATGTAGTTAAATAAAGATTGTTAACGAAGGGAAAATAATGAAGTCTTAAGTAGATTTTTCTCAATGAATAAGTTAAAATGTACTAATACATATTATAAAGCCGAAGAGTTTGTTTGTTTGGTTGAACGCGCTTATCTCAGGAACTACTGGTTTAAATTGAAAAATTCTTTTTGTGTTGGATAGTCCGTTATCGAGGAAGGTTATAGGCTATATCACGCTACGACCAATAGGAGCGGAGCATCAATGAAAAATGTCGCAAGAACGTTAGCTCTGCGAGGTATCATACCGCGCGACTCAGTAAGAATGTGGTTCCCGGTCTTTAGAATGCGTGCGAAGCTGCGGCAAATGCTAGTAACAATATAATTATAGAGATCAAAATATTCTAATTCTAACTATCCTATAAGTAATGAATCGCACATTCGAATCTGCTCTGGAGTTGATCAGTATCTCCAAAGATATCGAATCTATAACGTCAAAGCTATCTTACCAGACCGGCTCAAAAGGTATTGTAACTTGACTACAATTGAATTAACATTCATATATTTTTTTTCGAATTTTTTGAAATGATTTTTAAAATTGTGGGTTGGAACTGTCTTTACAGTATGTAACAAGTATATAATGACATTAAAATCATCTGAACCTTAGTCTGTACCGTGACTATAATGTTAAAAGCAAAGCATTCGAACTGTTGGGAAACAAAAATCAAAGTAAATCCGTGAGAAATTCCGAAAAAATATATTCAACTTCTTCGATATAGGAAAATGCTGCAAACAATACATTTAAAAAATAATTAATATCTAGGAATATGCCAGTAGTAGAGCCTTTGCAAGTTTACCGCTAATGTAAATTAGCACAACTTCTATCTTATCTTTATTTATTTTTGTTTCTACCACTTTCTGTGTATTTGTGATCTACTTATGTACAACGTTAATATTTAATTGTTTATTTGGCTAGCAATAAGTTTTAATTTATACAAGCTTTTTAAAATGCAATGTTTTTATATTTTATTTTGGTCAAATCTTGCAACTGAATTTTAAAACTTGTATTCTTCACCTATTGAGCTGAAGTAATAATAGCATAGAATAGCAATTAATGGTTACCTAGTGTCGTCATTCTTAATCCAATATGGCGGGCTCCAAAAGATGGTGGACTATCTCTTTTCTATGCACCCCCATGATATGGATATGAAATGAAAGGGTTTCCTGATAAGAAATAAGAACCTACAAACTTACAAAATAAAAAAAAACCTTAAATGAAATTAAACCATTTATTACATACACATTTTAATATTAAAAATAAATCTGCTAAAATTGTTATACCTATGTATATTGCTTAGGGGCCATCCATAAAGTACGTCACACGTTAATGGGGAGGGAGGGTATCACCGAAGTGTGACATCGTGTGACAAGGGGCATGGGGGGGTCAATACTTTTGTGACGTCACATGTTAAAATTTAAAATACTAAAACGCAAAGTTTGGATGTGAATTAAAATTTATTATTTTCTAACTAGTCGTTTGTTTTTTCGGTTTTAAGAAATGTTGGACTTTATGTTGACTTTATTAGATTATTATTTAATAAAAATAAGTAAAAAATGAAAATAGCTGTTTTCTCTCGATTATTTTTAAATACATACATAAATTTAAAAAATGTGTGACGTCACATCAGGAGGGGGGGGGGTTATAAAAATGTGACCACCTGTGACAAGGACGGGGGGAGGGGTTCAAAAGTCCTAAAATTCGCGTGACGTACTTTATGGATGGCCCCTTATGGATACATTGTTAAATGTTTAATTTCATATTTATTTCAAACTCAACACTTTTTACAATGTTTTACATACTTATAAGATATTTATTAGGACTTTTTTGTTTCCAGGTAAGTCTCAAAAAATATAGCTGTTCAATTTTGCAAGTGTAAGTATACTTCGCCCACATTCAAACTTTCCATCGCTACCAAACCCAAACGTCACAAGATCACCTGCTTTGCTAATCTGAAGATTGCCGGAAATCATCAAAATCACTCCTTCTGATTTTAAAGATATATTCATCAATTCTTCAATGGCTACTAGTAATTACCGCAATTTGAGTCATTTCATTAGTTTTTACAAGTTTCGTACATTACAGTTTTCAGAATATTTAAGTGTTGAAGTGTATCAGAACCATAATTGTTAATGGTTTTTTATTAAACAGAAGTAATTTATATATACTCGTAAGTCAAGCCAGAAATGATTTAAAAATATTCAAAGCATTGCCATTGCGCCTATAAATAAAGTCACATCTCATAAAATATTGATAACCCCATATAAAAATTCAATAACAAGCCGAATCGAATCGTAACTTTTTAGCTATCAATTGATATAAAGTATTAAAACATTCATAGAGGACACAGCTGCCTGCCCGCATGTTAAAGCCGAAAGATAACGCGTGCGTACATACATACTAACTTATGTGCATATGTATATATATTAATTTTAAGTTTATATAAGGGCCCGTCTGCGTGTTCATCATTTGACGACACGTGTAACTCAGTTGGTAGAAACCTAACTTGCAGATAACGGGTTTGAGTCCAGCTTGGGCAAATATTTGCGTAACGAGCGCGAAAAAATCAGAGAATATTGGTTACTTCATTTTAATAATGATTATGGTCGTATTTCGACAGCTAGGCAACTATCAATCGCTAGTATGTATGTATGTATAACTTAATATATATCATAATGCTTATTTAAAAGATACCTTACCATATACAGAGTCACATATGAATCTGACAATGAGAACGCTATATAGTATTATATCTATACTAATATTTTAATGCTGAAGAGTTTGTTTGTTTGTTAGGTTGAACGCGCTGATCTCAGGAACTACTGGTTCGAATTGAAATATTTTTTTGTGTTAGATAGTCAGTTTATTGAGGAAGGCTATAGGCTATATTATATCACGCGACGACCGAAAGGAGCGGAACATCAATGAAAAATGTTGCAAAAACGGTAAGGGTGGCTAGTTAGTTCTGCGAGGTATCATACCGCGCGACTCAGAAAAAAAATGGTTTCCGGTCTTTAAAACGCGTGCGAAGCCGCGAGAAATGCTAGTCTTATATAAAATAGTTTTCTTCATATATGTATGTACGATAAAATCTATATCTCCGTTGCTGTTTATAAAAGGAATATACTTAGAAGTGTGCTAGAAGCAGTAATATGATGAATGAAAACGAAAAAACACGCATCACAAATGTAACCATTTAGTGCAATTAGTAATTTGTGTTGATTGGCTGAATTGCCTCGCAGCTGCTCTGGGCGAGTGACCGGACCGAGACCTCGCTGACACAGACACACATACATGTTTTACTGTTATATATAGTGATTAGGACAAACTAAGTACGTTCACAACACTATGTGGAAATATTTAATAGGATTATTAGTATACAAGTTTATGGGACGGCTATTATAAATGAACGTTAGTATATAATTTGTGTGGAGGAATTTCTGAAGGAGTATGGATGATATTTTACTGACAAACTAGACCTAAAGTAACTAATATGTAGTAGTCACATAGTAACGCACATGGAAGAAGAAAGGTTAAGTACTTTATAATATAGGTCTACTATGTAGTATGTATAATATATTTTACACTACTCACTGTCGCTTTGCTCGGGTTCATCCCTAGGTACCCCCTTTAGGATAAATTTTACTAACTTTGAATATATTATTTATATTTAATTAAAAGCCTAAAAAATAAGTTTCAAGCTTCTAGCTTTAAAAATGACGTAATCTCCATATAAACTTTCATCCCCTATTTTAACCCTTTTAGCCCTTTTTTCGCCTTGAAAAAATAGCTTTTGTCCTTTCTCAGGCTCTAAACTATCTGTGTACCAAATTTGATATAAATCGGTTTCGTAGTTTTGGCGTGAAAGCGCGACAGACAGACAGACTAGTTACTTTCGTGTTTATAATATTAGTAAGGAATTAAGGATAGGTCTAAATGAAGATTACGTAACGGTTTTTATATGAAAGATATTATTAATGTTATACCTAATATTAATAACTTTAATAAAACAGTAATATTAAAGCTATTTTCAACATTCTATTACAGTCTAGTAAAGGTAGAGTTCACTGAATAAGTTATGGCTTCGTATATTCGGTATGGTCGTAAAACAGAGCTACAAGCATTGTAAATGCACAGACATAGTATAAAGTAAAGATATTTCCATAGACAGAGAGGAAATGCATACCATCGATGGAAATACGATATTTTCACATGTGCCAAACAGTAGCCATTCAAACAAAGTACAATTAAAAATAGCCTAACTACACAATATCTTAAAATAAATTAGACTTTATGTATAGTTATTTAAAGGCTGATTTTGATTTAAACGTAATATTCCATTTTCTTATGAATGAATTCGCTTTATATTAGCTTCAGAGGTTCCTTGTACGCTCATTAGCGGGCTCTCAATAAAGGGCCGCATACCAATTCGTTGGTAGAAAGTAGCTTAAAATCTCTTGATGTTTAAAATTGAAATGAACGGCTTTACGTTAAAAAACCTTTGTTATCTCCCATGCGATATCTATATTTGAAAAGCTTTGGTGCGGCTACAAGTTATCTTTTGTTGTTGATTTCGTATACTACTTATTGCTGTCTATTGTTTAGACATAGGATTAAAGGGTGGAAAAAATATACTTATATTCAAAATACTAGTTTTAATAACATTCATTTAAGATTTTTAATACGAAGTACTTATTGTGAACGTAATAATGAAGTAATGAGGAAAATATTTTTTAAATAGGTATATTGGTTTTATGATGAATCATTCTATGTAAGTACCTAAATTTTAATAATATTTATTCAAATAAACTAAGCGATACCACTTCTATACTATAATTTGATATATGATAGCATATTGTGAAACTCTTCGTATTGAATTACGCCGTTTTAAACATTTTCCTTACTTATTATTTACATACCAGTAAAGCGTGTGTGTAAACACAGATAAGTGTTCAAATAAGCAGTAATGTTCCGTGAAAATGGGATAGCGGGCCGAGGTTGGGGACATGTGCGTCCCGGCGCCCGATCCGTTTCATTTATCTAATGCACATTGCATTTGCTTTTAGTTTTTAGTGCGGTTACGCCACGCAACAGAAATAACGTAGAATATCGGTCACAGACTCTGAACGAACGATTCGTATTAATTGCTGGACGGTACACCACTATCGCAGTGGCCGGGCCGCGCGCGGACGTACCGCACTACCGCTCGACTTTTATATCTCAAAAACCGCGCGAACTCGCGTCACTTTGACGTAAGCAATAACAAAGCAAACGCTTAAATCTGTTGTGCCGTGTTTTTTTTTTAATTTATTTAAATCTGGCAAATATTTATCTAAGGTCATGGGTCTAGCGAGATGCTATAATGTTTACATTAGGAAGAAATATCACGATAAGTAATCGGGAGAGTGCAAATGTCGCCGATATCGCGGAGTGAGACCGGTCCATACGTTCAAACACAGAAACGGTGTGCCGAGTTAAGGGACGAGCGTTCGCGGAATCCCACAGTTGATTCATACACCGGTTATCGTGTTTTGCAGTGAACGGCATAATGTGTGAGGTCACAAGTTGGATACCGCACGTCGTGGTGGAAACACTTCGCGACCGCTCCGCGCAGCCTGTAATCGCGTGGCTTACTACGATACGAGCCTCCATCGAGGAGTACGACCCGCTCGTCGTAGTCCGGCCTCCATCAGCTATCTCACAGGACTCCGGCGCAGACGGAGCCTTCGATGAAATACTATCACAACTAGGCAAAGAAATTTATAAGCTAGATGAATACCAAAGAAATCTCGTTCCTTCAGAAAAAGAAGTCTCCCACAGCATTCTTAATATTTTCGATGAGTGTTTGGAAGGAATAAACCAAGTTAGCCAAGTAGAAGTCGAAACCAAAGTGATAAAACCAAAAGTGACAAACGACAGTGTAAACAGTGATTGTGAGTCTAGGTTATCGGATGTTTCGTTCGTAAGAAGCACACCGACACAGAGTATGAAAATGGTAAGGAAACCTGCGCCACCCGTACCTCCAAGAAAAAAGAAAGTGAGGACTCCATCGCCGTCTATTTACGATAACGTGGAATTTCAGGAACATTCCGAACAAAAGTTAGTTTCTGACAGCGACTCTGAAAGTACATGCTGGAGTTACAAAGAATGTAATGAAAATACTGAAACTGACGTATCAAAAGATGCGTACGCAGTAGTTTGGTCGCATTCGAGCGGTTATCACAACTCGGACGAGGTTTTGCGCCATGTTTTGTCACAGGCGCAACAAATGGCGTCTATATCGCGATTGTCTTTCGATACAGCAAGCGACTTTTCGCCGCAACCATTTTCTGTTTACGCTTTGACTGAGGTGGGAGACAGGTGCGAGTCAGTCGACGCGATGACGCCGGACAAGCCGTGCGACGATGGTTACGAGCCAGTGCGCGATGCGATAACAGACGAAAATATTTATGAAGAGATCGGATATGGGTACAGTTACACAGATGAAGGATGCTCATGTGGTGGCAGTGTGGAAGTGGAGAGTTGTTCCATGAGTGCTAGTTCCGAGGGGGTTGGTAGGGAGGAGAGTCCCTTGTATGCAAATTTAAGGGATCACGATGCGTACGCGATCCCTCCAGATGTAATATACTGGAAGAATTTGCTTTTGGACCCCTTTTACAACGACGATGAGGAAGATGAGGTATGTTTTTAAAGTGTTTTATTTATTTTTTTTTAACAAATTGTAATGTTCAATTTTAGTTAGCCGTAACTCTTATTTAGTACTATTCTATATTTCATAATATAATATGTTTCTTTTTCTTAATGATTGTAGTAAAAATAATATATTACAGCTACATTATCTACCTTATTAGAGTGCCTACTTAGGTGGTGACCAGACGATTGAAACATTAAGATAAAATATAAATATACCTATAAATAATCTAGTTATTTGTATAAACATGTCTATTGATATCAAACTAATAACAATTCTAAGGTTAGTGTAGTAAAAGAATAAACATCTTCCTTCCTCATGCACTGTACGTGTAGTTATTTGCCTTAACTAAAGCATGCCGTACATAATTATATTATATTGCATATTATATACAAGCGTTTATTTATTAAATTGGCTTGTTTTCAATTTTTCTTATCAGTGTCATCGTGTGGTATTTTACAAGTTAAACGAATTGTTTACAAACAAACAGATATGTTAGCAGTTTTTACAAGAGTTAGCACCTATGGTACTATAATCATACATTTCCACGTTATTACTAATATATAAACAAATATAAAATAAAATAATTAAATATAGATAAATATTAGAAACCTATTTTTTGTTTTAATAAAGTTCAAAGAGATTCACTTTCACTCATAATATAAGTTTAATGTAGAGACTCTTTTTTAGTCTCTGTATCTTTAGGCCAATGTTTTTTCTTTATTATAAAAAAAAACTCTACTTCTAAGAAATAAAGTACAAACCTTGAATTGCATTGACGTGATTGATTTAAAAAGGATACACTATATTTAATATTCAGTAGTTCGCGCGCTCCAAAGTTAAACGCCTATATAATTAATATCTGCATGTCCAGTTTACAAATGAACTGTTATTTACTTGTATTGTATTTATTGTCCTACTTTATATTATTTAAATATTATTAATACAGACTAAAAATATAAATTTTACAAAGAATATATAATTTTATTCTTTGATAGCATTTTTGTAGAAGGTGTTTTAAAACTATGTTAATATTTAAAGTGGCTAATTAACCTAGCTTAGTATGCCCTCTTGCCCGTAACTGGCTCTAGCAAAGTCTGGTCTAGTATTCAAGATCTAATATTATATGACATTTTCATAATTTATGTATTTTACAGTGAAATAAATAATAAAAAGTTAAGAAAACATTTTTATATCTAGCTTACAATACATAACAGATAATATTTCTTACTTTGAATTCAATGTTAGCCGGCTCTATTTATTAATAAAAAATATTTTTTTAATATACAAATACACATTCAAAATGCTATTATTCTTGACATGTATTACCTACGAAATTAACTACAAAGAAGAATACCACAGAAATTAACTCGTAAACGTTATCTATGTAATGTTTGCGATGATAAAGGTAGCAATATAAAAAAAATAATGACAGTTTAAAAATAAGGTTAAAATAATGTTTTGAAGAAGTGAAATAGGATGAAGGAACAAAATACTAACAAAACAATGAGTGGTTTACTAGTTATTGTTAAATAATAATAATTAAATGAATCATACTATTTAAGATATAATGACGCTTATTCTAATGATTTCATTATGAGTAATATGTTTGTAAACTATTTGAATGCATCGTAATTAAGAATCTATGTTTAAAATTTAAAGCTGAAAGCGTCTTTTTCTTAGCTTAAATTAAAAAAAAAATTAAGAAATACAAATAAACTTTTAAAATCATTTATATTGTCCTAATCCTAAAGAGGAATGCCCCACTATTACAATAAAGACATCGTTAACTAATGACAACTTAAATCCTCATAAGCGATATTAAATAGCTTGTTAATTACGATTAGTTGTATGACAAAATATTTAATGAAATTACGTTTAAAATGTTTAAAAATTGTAAGCTAGTGGCCGGTCCTAGGTAAATTAGGTAGGGTAGGGCGGGGCTAGTTGAGCATAGGGGCAAGTTGGGCAATCAAAATATCTCGCAAACTATTCACCGTACGCATAGGCATCTTATGGCGGAAAGAAGGAGTTGCGGGAGGGGTAATCACCACGCGTTCACTAGTGGCGGCTGGACGAACGAGTGAAGAACCCGTGCGTTTTGTTTATTATGTGACCAAAAAGTAAAAACGTCGTTTATCGCAAGTTTTCGTCTGTAGTAGTCAATTGTTATCTGTTTTCAATCAGGTAAGTGTTAATCTTTCAGAGAATTATTGTACTTTTGATATGTTGAGAGATTCTGGGTATAATTCTTACGTTTTTTTTATAATCTCACTTTTGTTTTAAAATTCCGTGTTGGGGTTAGTTGAGCTATAGTTGCTCAACTTACCCCACGACTCAAACAACTAAAGTAATGAATGTTTTATTTTTTGTTAGGATGCGGACTTAGAAGAGGAATACTACAAGATGTTCTTACACTACTGAAGATTTAAAAAAGGCTGAAAAGGTCAACGATGAAGGAAAAAGTGTTACTCCAAAAGACGTCCGTCGCCTTGCCTACTAATGTGCTGTTAAATTTGGCATAAAAATTCCACCCAGCTGGACTGCAAATAAAATGGCCGGAAAAGAATGGCTTACGATGTTTTTAAAACGAAATCCGGAGATATCCACACGGAAACCAGAACCCGAACCTGGTCCAAACAACAAAGAAAATGAAACGATCGACCTAATACAAGTATTTTCTCCGGAAATTGTACTACTGTACCCAAAGGCTGGTCCTAGAAAAGCAGCTGAAATTAACAGAAGAAAGAGGAAAGCTGCAATCCTAACAGACACTCCCAAAAAGAACGCTTTAGAAGAACAGCAAAATAAAACCACAAAAAAAGTTAAGAAGCCAAAGAAGAACATAGATAAGAAAAGGAAGAAGGGTGTCTGTAAACAAATACTCCAGTCAAGTGAGGAAAGTGATAATGATGATTATTCTTGTCTGATTTGTTGCGAAGGCTATGCTGAAAGTTTACCAGGAGAAAATTGGATCCAGTGTCAAGCTTGTAGGGAATGGGCACATACAAAATGTGTTCCAGGTACTGGTCTTACTTTTGTTTGTGTCAATTGCAACAGTGACAACGACGATTAAGTTGCTAAGATCTTATTAATATTTATTTATAAGATATTTAAGTCTGATTTTAAACAGAAAGACTGAATCTAATACTGAAGTTAGTCCTAAGATAAGTCAATGTTTTGTTGATTCTAGTTTTAGTTAATTATTCAAAGAAAATTACTTTAAGTTTTGTTGTTCTGTCACTAAAAGGCTATAAATAAAAAGCTGATTGTCAAACACATATTTTACTTCATCTCTAGTAAACATTGAACCCATGGTTTGGTTAGACATTCTTAGTGCTCAACTTGCCCCATACCCTTGCTCAACTTACCTCACCTATGGGGTACATTGAGCATACTTGACTTTCTGCATTTAAACAGCTGTAGCTCTTAAATTCGACTTGTTACAAAAAATTACTATGGACACTTTTGCTAAGGGATAAATTACTAATCCATCAAGCCGCATAACAACTCATTGAGACTTATTATTGAGGAGCTATATCCGCTCAAGTAAAAAATTGCTCAACTAGCCCCGCCCTACCCTAAGGTAACCAACGACAAAAGATTATTGAATAAACCGCTTTACTTATTTCAGAGCTTATATTTTAATAACCAAACAAATCTTTCCTAATCTAAAAATTAGTATAAGTACTGGTAGGTATCTTGTAGGTAGCACTTAGCGAAAACAATCATATTGGTACACTAACGTAGGTACACATAAATATATTAAATAATCATATTATTATAGACTAGCGACTCGCCCTCGCTTCGCTCGGGCTCTTCCCTAGATTTAGCACAGGTAAAGCCGCGGGATCTGCTAGTTATGCATATAAACCTTCCTCTTGAATCACTCTATCTATTAAAAAAAACCGCATCAAAATCCGTTGCGTAGTTTTAAAGATTTAAGCGCACATAGGGATATAGGGATATAGCGACAGAAAAGGCGACTTTGTTTTATACTATGTAGTGATTAGCTCACCGAATGGTCAATATTCAAAAACGACTATCAAAAAATCAAGGAAAACATTAGATATTAGAATATGTATATATACAAAATAGAAAAACTGTTTGCAAAATTCTTTTATTGGTAAAGCTCGACAACTCTCTCTCGACAACTCGTAAATAAAAAGAAACTGTTATAAACAGAGGAGAAAATGGTACTGTCCTGTATGTAAAGACGTTCAGTACGTTTTGAAATAATGTATGTGCAAAGACATTACGCATATATCGTATGTAAATAATATTGTGTAATATAGTAGCAATAGTTCTTGGATTAGTAATCAATTCAGTGTTGCCAGATATTAGTTAGTTATCATTAATCATTAAAAATGTTATCAATTAATATAAATATTAAGTATTATAGGATTTTTTTAAGGTAACTTACTGATATTCAAAAAATGTAATAAAAGTTACGAATTATCTTAAATGCAAAAATAGTGACTTGATTTTTTACTTGATCTGTTTCTTCTGAAAAATTAACAATTTTTAACAACTCTACATGTTCCTCTCATCTATATTACAATATGTAAAAAACTTCTAATTGAACAAAATCTATATATGTTAGGTAAATACTTTTTGGAAAATCTGATTGAAATATATATAACTAGCCATTCCCGCGGCTCCACTCGCGTTCTAAAGGCTGAAAATCAAAATAAATATTTTTCTCTCGTTTTTGCAACATTTTTCATTGATGCTCCGCTCCTATTGGTAATAGCGTGTAATAAAGCCTATAGCCTTCCTCGATAATAATAACGGACTATCCAAGACAAAAAGATTTTTTCGATTCAGACCAGTAGTTCAGCTTTATAATATTAGTATAGATTATCGACACAAAAGCCGAATTTAATTTTTAGATTTCTTTGTCCATCTGCCTATGTGTCTGTGAAGAAAATTACAGTACAGAAATTGATAAAATTTGGTATCATGATAGCTGGTTTTACGAGTCAACATATAGGATACTTTTTACAGCAAGAAAATATTTTGTTTCTGAGAAATATATAGAAAGATATAGATATAGTATCTACTACTACTACCCTCAAAACGTATCTAGGGACAAACTTAGCGGAGCGAGGGAGTATCAACTAAAATATGTATATAATAATATAATAATGTATATGTACAAAATGTATGTATGTGTATGTACCTAAAATAAATGAAATAACACGTAAAGTATAAATGGGTTTAAATATATTACTTTAGTAACCAGTGTAGGAAAAATATTTTTTTTATTAATTTAGTCCCGCTACCTGCTATTATCTGCTTCGTAAAAACCCGATGGTCTGGATATTGTTATTATTTGTATTAATTGTTATTGTTGTATTAATGACTGTAATAAATATAAAAATAGCCATAAAGTAAATTTAATAGAGTGAATAAAATATGTAAGTATTGTGAATTTATTCTTAGTAGTGAAAGCTCTTACAAGGTATTTAGATATAATAATGGAAAGGGGAGAAAGCAAAGGCTCTATGCAGATTAAAGGTTTTTTTTGCCGACTGTCCCAAAAGAAGGTAGCACTTTATTATAATTTTGTATACACGATGTTAAGTTACTTGTATATACATATAACTATATAATGCATATATTATGTAGGTTCTACAAATATTATAAAGCTATATTTATTTTTTGTTTGTCGGTGTAAAAGCTTAATCTCTCCGATTACTGGCCAAGATTAACTTTTAGTCTTTTAGTAGCGTGTTTGTTAGAGAATGATATAGTTATATAGGTTATCTAACATTATGTTTTATAAATGCTTCAACTGGGATTTGAACCCGATTCACCACCAGGTTTTCACTGTAATATTCATGAACGAATGTAAATAAATAAAAAACATATAAAATGTACGTATTTAGTGATGAAAGTTTCAACAAGTTAGTTATCATAGTTTATAAGTGGTTTTACGAGATAATCACGTGTACAAAAAAGTTGTGAATATTCATAAGTGCATTTGGTAATACATCTATTAGGTAGTCGTCACGCGAATCCACTTGGATGAATAAATATTACAAAATTTGAATAACAAGTTTGCAACGTAATTGTCTAGGGTGTTTGACAATAGCTTCCATTTTCTAATTACAACTTGAACTACTTGGACAGTTTAATTATGTGTCTGTGGCTTTGCATTTAATATTTAGTACTAATATTTAGTACTAGCAAATATCGGGTCACAAATATTTTCCACGGGAACCGTTTTTTTTTCGTTTTCGGGTAAAAAGTAGTATTATATGTGTTATACTAGACTTTAGTTCATCCGTTTTAGTAATTCATTAGTTCAGCCGTTATCCGTTCATTAGTTCAGCCGTTCTGATGTGATTGAGTGACAAACACACATCCATCCAATATTTCACATTCGCAATTATATATAGTGTACCCGTACCTTTTTCCAGAAAAAGTAAGGAGTGTTTCATTTTACAGTCGGTTCTTTTAAAGAAAAATAAATAATTGCTTAACAATCTTAATACTTGACCTCTAACAAATAAATCTATGGCGTTTATCTTAAACTAAATAAATAACGTATGATAACCAAATGAAATGACAATAAATTATCTTTTTATATGATTTATTTCTAATATGAGATAATATTGATTTAAATTTAAATTTCGTTTGCCAGAGTTAATTCATTTTAGTAAAAAAGTACACTTATACTTACTACTACTTGTAGTTTGTAGATTTGGCCTTTGGGTGTCTAGTTTGTACTGTTTTCAGAAAAAAAACTTATACATAGTTTTTATATTTTTTTTTATTTCATAGTAGCGCTTCGCCCTCGCTTCGTTCGGGCTCTACCCTAGGTTTAGCGCGAGCGAAGCTACCCAGATAGGAAACACATTCGTCAGTTGTCACCTTCATTCGTACCTCTAAAATTATCAATGTTTTGTTTACTACTATATTATGCATGTATTATACTGTATATAAACCTTCCTCTTGAATTTCTTTATCTATTAAAAAACCGCATCAAAATCCTTTGCGTAGTTTTAAAGATCTAAGCATACATAGGGACAGACAGACAGCGGGAACCGACTTTGTTTTTAAACGGTTTTATTTATACTATGTAGTAAAGAGAAAACAAATTAAAAATGTTAATCCAAATAGTCAGAGCCACTTCCGAGATACAGAAAGGAATTGCTCATTTAATATTATAAGATGTTGATTATCTGACATGTGCAATGTGCAGTAACTCAACTAAACAATGAACCTACTCTATACTCTACAAATGATAAAAATAATTATTCCTAGACATATCAAAACACAACAGTATATATAAGATAGCTTTCAAATAGTATTCTACACGGGCTGTTTCACTCATTCGACGTTTTTACACACTATTTATTTAGTGTTATAGTTTTTTTACTATAAATGTAGAGTCTTGAATGAACATACACGCTCTTTTACTTTCGCACTTTGTTTTTGTCTTAGCAATGCTTTACAAAAGGTACCTACTAATTTTGATAAGAAGTTTACAGGTTTACTAAAATATTATAATAAATATATTCCAAAATTCATCGTCTGTCTGGCTATTTCCAAGTGAAACTCAAAACCTTGATTAGCCTTGGCAAAATTATTATATTACGTGCATCACACTTTAATAACTATTAGGATTTTATATAGAGTCTTAAATTTTACTTTATATAATAGTTGTGTCGGCACTTTGTCTGCTCTTTTGGAAATTTAATATCAAATTGGTCACGATGCCCTACGCCATCTCAGAAATTATTATTATTATTTATTAGAAAAACATCTTTTTATTTTCCTGTCATATTGTAATATAAGGTAGTTAATTAATTGAATTTAATTTTCATAATATTTTCTTAGGTTTACGCGAATATTAGTAATTTTAATTATTTAAAGACTTTTTAAATTATTTAGACCATAATTTATTATTCATTACAGCAAACATGGTCAAGGAGTCACTTCTGTTTTTTCCATGATTCAAGTTTTTCTAATATTAAAAAACATAGTACCTATTGACAAATTACGTATACTGTAAAATATGTTTTGTTCGTATTTTTTGGGACATTATTACAACAGCGCCATCTAGTTCCGTGGTAAGCTACGAGGCTTGTGTTACGGATACCAGAAAGTTGATATATTACACATATTATATAAATATACATTTTAAATACATACATATTATAAATATAAACACCCATGACTGGACTGGTTCGTGCTCAACAAGTGAATGCCCCCAGAGAGACTCGAACCCGAGACCACTGGCACAGCAAGTAGGGCCACTACCTATTATATTTGTAGTAACAATGTTATATTATCTACAATTTCACCTTCTATGCATTACCATAAAAATTCTTTTGTTTACACACCAGGATATACTGTGCGAGTATAAATCGATCTAATTCACTGAAATGAAACAAAAATAGCATTTTTTGTGTCGATCCCACTCAATAATGCAAGAGGTTTTTATGCTATACGCAGTCAACCGCATTTCTATTTCATATTTACATTACAAATTGGCTAGATTATGTATACTGATTTGTATTAAGTCCATGACATGATGAGAAGGCGGTTATTGGTTTATTGTTGGTGGATTATTTCTCATAAAAGTTAGAGTCCCGAGGGATTGACTTTGTAAGGAAATTATTTCACAATTGCGATATGTATAGTAATATACATATATATAATAAATGTATATGTAAACAAATTTTATGAAGAGAAAAAAAATATGTTTGTTTGTAATGAATAAACTAAGGGGTTGAAAAGGGGGGTGAAGGTTGTTAAGGGATAATATTTCCTCAAGTAGGGAGGAAGGCCTTAGGCCATAGTATATCATCATGGGTATTAGCCAAAGCGAGACTAAGTAATTATAAATGTCAACAAAATACTTATTATCTTTTTTATACAAATCATTTTAACGCACATAGAGACGAACGAGAGAAGTAAGAGTGAATCGCTAGCTTACTATATTTTAATTCAATCAGACAAAGTCACATTGCTATTTTTATTTTAGATAAGAAATAATTAGATGCATACCAATAACTCTGCCATCTGGCCGAGATAAATATAACGCGTGGTTTCTGTCAATCTGTGTTTATAGCAATCTCAATTTGTTTCACTTTGGATTAACTAATTAATAGAATAGTGATGTGTTGGTAATTTAAATGTGTAATGATTTTAAACTTTATGTATTATTTTATACAGCCAGCATATTTTTTGTTTTTTAACAAATTTTATTAGTAGCTTATTCGCTTTTTCACAAAAATGTTTTTTATTAGTGGCATTAGCTTATGCTTATACCGGCTATATGTCCCGGTTTGTTTCAGCATTAAGAGTAAGAAATATATCATTAGTGTGAAAAAAAACCCTTATTTGAAGGGTAAAAAAAGGTTTTATTTGTTTGTGTGTGAGGTTTCGATTCATAAATGGCAAACATCGCTACTTTTTCGGTTAAGGCAATAATTTACATACATATTTTGACGTAGACTTATTCATCATCAGACAAGAATTAATTTCGGTTTTAATTTCGTCGTGTACATTTGCACAGCACATGGCTACAGATTACTAATTACAGTGTTAATATCTTTTAAACCTTTTTTTATGCACTTCAACTGTACACTTCCTTTTAGCATGCAAAATATATAAATCTATATATAACTAAATATAATGGGATAAAACACACAACACCATCTTCTTCCGGTAAGTTACGAGGCTTGTACTATGAATGACAGATAGTTGATACACTACATCTTATAAATAAATAACTTTAAATACATACATATTATAAATATAAACACCTTATGGCACCTTTTTGTCTAGTAGTTTCAATCGAATTTCGATCCCTGAGAGAACACTTTCGAGTTAATATTAATTTACGAATAGTTTTGTAGCTGATGAAAAGTATTTTTTAACCATAACATATTATATTTATTTATCTTATTATAGAGAAAAAAAAAATAGAGACTAGTCTCACTGACCTATATAGGAATTCAATGAGACTAGTTCGATTTTGCTTCCTTCGTAAGTCTTTTATCCTCTCTAATAAGAAATAATGGATAGAACAGAATAGAGCAGCGTAAGATAGAATGAATTCCATAGAAATAACTCTAAATCTGTCTGTCTCAAAGTCTATTTTCTCCGAATCTACTAGATGGTAGAATCAAATTTTGTTCAAGTGTAGCTAAAAGACGCAACTTAACACATTAAAAAGAGCACATGTTAGGGCTTTTGCGAAGAATATTAAAAGTTAATAAATATTCTATCTTTTCAGATTTTGTCGCAGATTTATTATGATTTTTGGTTCCCGACGTTTCGAATGCTTTACAGCAATCATGGTCACGGGAGAGACTCTCCCGAGATAGTTTCATTTATAATGTTAAATATTCGCGTAAACCTAAGAAAGTATTAATAAATATTCGGTTTTTCCAAATATATTTCGTTTGAGCAATATAATATATTACGAGTACATTATTATCATTACTCATCTTTATCAGCATCTTAATTTATAATGTATAAATACTGGCTGTCTGCCTACAGTCACGTCTACAGACACTCAGACGCCCAGGCAAGTAATTTCTAACCTCATTCAGAGGCTATATAAGGTTTACACCTTGAATGCCGAGTACCTGCTTAGGGCACACAATAGTGTACGCTTTAAGTAATGCAAATTAGATAGCCTCTTTGTTATAATTTCTACGTCTTTGTTAGATTAACAATTAACTGTTTAGTCACAATGTAAACCACAGATGTATTAGTGTATGGAGAATTACAGAGGAGATCAGCTCGATTTATAAAAGTTTGATCGTAGGTCCATTTCAGGAATATAAGAGATTCCTGAGATTAGCGCATTCAACGAAACAAACAAACAAACTCTTCAGATTTATAATATTATTATAGAAGAGTTCTAATAACAACAGTTAGCTTAGTGGTAAAGCGGTTTAATTCCCAGGTCTTTCTTAAATTTCATGTATAAGTAATTTGCAACTTAATTACCACTTGTCTTACTGTCACTTGTCTTGCATATCTGATTAAACTTAACAAGCTTTTGAAAAGCCAGTGTGGTCAACGATAGCCTAATCCCCCTCATATTGAAGGTTTGTGCCCAAAACTCAGATGTTAAAAAGGACTGAAAATACATACAAGAAGTAGCCCTAAAAAAATATGACGACTGACTAACCTACAGGATTTTGACATAATATATAAAAAGTAGTGTAACCGTTCAATCCATGAAATATTTTTAATTTTCTGTTACCATGTTTGCTGTAAAACATTCTAAACGACGGAAATCAAGAGGCAAATAAAACGGGCAAAAGAATAGCTGAATTCTATATAACTTGCTATTAAGACTTCCTGTGAATTCCCTGTTAACCCGTTTCCAGTATTAGAATGTAAAAATTCATGAATGATTCTTGAAACTTCTTCATCTATTCTATTTTATTTAGAATTGTGAGACGGTACATGTCATATTAATGTAACACTAGCAACATACCCTTGCTTCGCTCGGGTCCGTCTTACCTAACCTTTTTAACGTTTAATAATTTTAATACAAAATAAAAGTTTTGAACTTTTGGATTTGTCAGCTGTTTTTCTTTTTTTTCGACTTGGATTTCCCTATTTTATTTTTGGAATCGATATATTTAAATCGGTCAAGCCCTTTTTTGAGTTTAAACGAGAATAGCATTAGATTTTTATATGTGTGTAATAAATTAATATGAAGATACTTTAAAAAATAAATCATAATCTTGTTAAATCAAATCAAAATATTTAATCAGCATAAAAATTGTTACAATTTCTTACTGAACGTCATGAGTCTACCACCAGTTCGCAAAGAAGAAACCTCTGACCTGAGAAGAACTAGCGAAAGAAACTCAGCGGGACTAAAGTTTAATTAAAATTAAATTAAAAATAAAAAAACTTAAAGTTATAATATTATTTAGGTTAATGAATTAACGGCATGAAAGCATGGCGTCTTTTGTTTCTGAGAAACTTCGTTATTCTGGAATAGGTGGCAAATCAAAAAGCTTCAGAAGTCAGTCTCTATGACTAGATATTAAGTTGGAATAAAGGACAAAAGCAAGAAAACAACAAAATAAGGAGAATTTAGTATAATAGTTAAAGTTTGGCTTATGGAAGAAGAAGAAGGTTGATCTACCTACCGACCTTTACCTACTTAATACTTAATTTACTACGCCTGCTAAAAGATTATTCGTTATTATTTATTTAATATTAATTATTTATGTCCTAGTTTGTATTAAGAAATTTAATCAGTTATACCTTTGTCTATGAATATACACGTCTATCATTTTGAATGTAGCTCAAAAGAAAGTATTTATAGTTTACTTTTAATTATCACTTTTGATTCGAAAGATAATTGCTACGCCTCATAGCTTCCCCGTGACCTTAAAATTGAGTTTCTTTTAAATCTCATTTATATAGAACGTTTCAAATTAAAAAAAACAAATGATTGTACATTATGTTTCTCAAAGATTAGGTATATTATGCATCATAGATTATATTCATACATGAAGTCGGTTTAAAAGATCAAAGGTGGGTCGAAAATTGACAAGATCCTTTTTTTCTCTCACCTTGATTATATAGTTCGTCGTTAGTATTAGTATATTTTATTTAACTACAATAATTATTATTTAAAAAGTATAATTTCTATATAGAATAAAACAAAGTCGCTACCCGCCGCCTGTACGTACGCTTATCTCTTCCAAACTATGCAACGAATTTTAATGCAGTGTTCATCAATAGACGGAGTGATTCAAGAAAAAGGTTTATATGTATGTAATATGTATGAAACACGTATGTTACAGTAGAAAAAGCCGACAAAATATCACATTTTTGAGGAATGTAGAGTAATCTTTAAAACTTATCTTTTCTTCCATCTATACTAATATATAATAAAGTTTCTATTTTTTATGTAACGAATAAACTCAAAAAACTTCTGGAGTCTAGACCGTTTTCAAAAATTCTTTTGCCATTTGAAACCTTCATTACACTGAGTAACATAGGCTATAATTATTACTTGCGGAACCCGCGGCTTCGCTATATCGAAAGACGAACCCGAGCGAAGCGAGGTTGAGTCGCTAGTATAAGATATTTAAAAACATTTTAAGATTCTAAACCATCGGCAGCAATTTGGTAACTATAGCTCGAAAGCTGGGAATAATAAACTGAAGTTAACGGGTACGCAATAAAACTGACCTGGATATACTTTACGAATGGTCTTTTTATACGTTGGTTTATAGACCGTCAGGTTGTTACATCAAATTTTATAGACTCTAGTAACTATTGGGTCACTATGCACGAGTTGCTTAAGTATTTTTATTTTGTAGTGCATACATAGTCGTAGATTATTAACTACATCCTATATAATAAAATGTGAATATATTATAGGTATATTTTATATTATTAAAGTACACGATTACACTTTTTTATTTTGAAATATAAACAAGTTATAAGAAAGACTTAATCATTTTGCCTCTTCCACTTCCAATTTAAAAAAATAGCGCCCAATTTTATCGCCCAATTGTCAAATTGCATAACTTTCAAACGTAATGTAGGTACTGTTGCATTTTTATATGTAAAATCTTAACGAAATCAATTTATATATTTAACTTATTTATAATTAAGTTGAACTTTTTATTTATGACCTTCTAAAGGGTATTTAAAAAAGTATAAAGTGCGCGGTTTTTGATATTTTTCCCGCCAATTATTTTGTGGAGCAAGTAAGATGTCAGTGACAACACAAGTCACGGATAAGTTGCAATACTGTGAAATGATCTAAAACATAATATTTTAAATAGCAACAGTAGAGTTTTTTTGGCCGATCTTCACAGCGGAATTGCTTTCGCGGACAAACTACAGACGGTTATAAAAATTCAGTTGATGTTGTAAAAATATTGAATCTTATTGTTATTAGTGCCAACCTTCAAAAGTAAAAAACGAACCAATACTCCCCACAATAATTCCTACAAGAAAATAAAAGGCAAGCATACACAAGAAACGGAACATAATAATCAGTAATTTATTCGAATTCCATGAATATTGTAGTAATAAAGGTCGGGCGTGTGATTTTAAAACAATGGAGATCACTTATACAGTCTTTCTCTGTTATGTAAGTTACTTTTCATTTCATTGTTATATCGCCATGTTACTTGTTTCTTAATATGATTTATTTTTCATACTTTCAAATATTATAAATATTTTATTTTTACGTCTACATCTAGTAAACTATAAATTCTACTATCTGTAAGCATTCCCTAACGCAGAAGTAAGATAAACTTGAAACTGCTATATTAAATTTTAAATTAAACATGATTGCTATAAAAATGAAACGTCGGAAAAATCTATTACAATCCGCAAATAAAAACCGAAAAGATAGTTTTATTTTAATTGTCTAATATATGTACTCGTAAATTTTAGAATTATCTTTCTTTAGAAAGCAAAAATAGATGAAAGATAAACGTAGACACATACAATAAAGTAATTAATACTGTTTCTATTACGTTACTTTTAATTGTTGCCATAACACATTATTTTTTAATTTCTTTTTTTATGTTATAGGTGCATTAAAATTGATATATTTCACTTACAATTAATATTATTATGTACCTTTAAATTAAAAAAAAATGCCCATTAATTTATGTATTATTTTGATTAAGTTTAAACTATTCCTCTATTTGTTACGTGCCGTGAGTTCTGATCGCAGTATCAGTGTATAGATTTGTTTAGTCCTACAATACAGGAAGTCTATTTTTACTATGACGTTACAGATAATATTTACACGCCTTGCGTATATTAAACATCCACCGCCTGTTATATTTCTTTTATGGTGTGTTTTTGAAATACGGAAGCTTATATCGTTCTTCCTCTTTATTTTTTTTTTTAATAAATACCAATACTTCCTGCTATTTAGATTTTAAAATTTTGCACTGTAAAAAAATTACAATATTATTAATTAATGCATTTAATATAAAAAATAATCTTAAAAACTAGCACCATGAAAAAAATCCTGTCTTTTTTTGAATCTGCAATGAAAAGGAGAGTATGAAACTGCTCATTTTTACGTCAAAGGTCAATAAGGTCATTGTTCTGTCAAATCCTAAATGACTCACAGTACCGTAACTGATTAGATAAGATTTAACGTCTAGTACAAAGTTAGCGCCTTCATTCATAAACGATGGATGAATGGATTTTTTGTTGAAATATTTGGATTTCTTTACAAATAAAACTTTACTTGCTTTAAAGTTGTATTTAAAGTGCCTATAAGAACAATTTGACGGACTGATCTTTGTAATTACTTGTGACAAATAAAATCTAAATGATTATACCTTTGCTTATTTATACCTTTCCATAAAGGAAATTGAATTTATTTAGATTTTTGAATCTCGGAGTTCGAATGTTTCACAGCAATCATATTTTATTGTTAAATTCATATATCATTGAGATCATGATGATGATTGATAAAATAGATATTCTAATATTTTTTGTATTGTTTGCATTCCTCTTGCTCTATACATCCGGTTGTGATTAAACTTTGGTGACTTATTGTACTTGCGTTTTTTTGATAATAATTATTATATAGTGGTTTGATAATTATTATAAAGATGGCTTCACATTTATTAGACAAAGGTACAATATTAATAAAACTATGCGGCGGAATTACTTTAATGTTTAAAATAATATTTTGAAATAATAACTTATTTTACTAACTGATGTTCTTCGAGTCTTTTCCATCATTCTCATGACATTGGCGAAGTGATCTGTGGAGCAGCACGCTTTAAAGCCTTTAACGACAGAATTGTAATAAATTAGGTGCCTACTACCTAATAAGATAACATTTGAGTTTTCTTTACATAGTATTCTCTACTACTACTTGATCCTTGAATCCATGATTCATTGGAATGTAATAGTAATATTTAATCTATGTGATGTCACTCGGTGGGTCAGCGGCGTCGACCAGACGCCATTGATATATCGATGGCTCCTACGTACATAGGCCTAAGTGAAAAAACTAAATTTTACAGGAAGAAAGTTTAAAGCTGCCAGAACTACATTTTGGGTTATATCTTTTTAACTACTAAACCGATTTTTATGTAATTTCGCAGCAAGTGTTAACGAATGGTGTAGTTTATATGTATATAATTAATTTTTGTGTATTTCTTATATATTTTAAGAATTTGCATATTCGTCTTTTTACTTCGTTGGTTTCTTACGTTTTAGATTTTATTGTCCAACGTAAACAGGCTCAAGTGACTTTCAGCCTTTTTACAAGTATCAACCGTAACTAATGTTTCAATACAATATTGCTTTTATTTTAAATATATATCAAATTCTAAAAATATTTCAAGCTATAAACATTAACGGTCTGTCTGAAAATTATATCTAACTTGGCGTGATTTCATTTTAAAGCTTGTACGTCTATATACAGCGTGCAAGTAACGTTAGGACTTTTTACCGTCTAGCAATGTCAAAAATAAAATATTTAAGAAAAACCAATAGTTTAATGTGAATTTGGTAAATCTAGTATCACAATCATCAATGTTTTTAAAAAAATATGTGCCTATATAATTTATAACATTTATTTTTAATTTTAAAATAAATAATTATTGTGATTATTATTTGGAACATGGTATAATTTAAACACATTATGTTTCAGTATTAACAAAATAGGGAATAGACTTAAATTTGAAATAAAAATATTTTATGAAGTATGAACAGCTATTTTGATAATATCACAATCAACAATCCAATGGAGTAACGGTAATGTCTCGTCTTTTAATCCTTGTAACTTCATCAAAGTCAAAAGCTGCAAAATTGTACAATTTAAATAATTTCATTAAGTAATTAAATAAGTTCAATCTCCGTGGAGACAATATAAGATTTAGGGCCGGTTATGATTTTGCATATCGTAACAAGCTCAAAAAATCTTGGTACGGCTAAGTGCAGCTCGTTTTTTATCTTCAGTCTTCAATGAACGAGCTTAACTTTTATTGCTTATATGTATGTCGTATATGTGAATTTCATATCTTAACTCGGTTCAGGTAAATTTTTAAAAACATGGCATGTGTCACATAAATCTTTTTTTCAAATTTGTTTAAAGCGATCTAAGTTCAATCTCATTGACAATGTCTCGAACTCGATATTGTCGCATCGATCCACGCCTTGTTGGATACTTATTTGGATCAAAACATTCTTTTTAAATATCGTATACAAGCATCTTAATGTGAACGATCCATCCAAATACACTTTGCTTGAATCCTTTCGACAGTAGTGACATTCTACTGGGACATAACATCACATCCAACACGCTCTCGATTATAGCGTCAATAGTAACTAGTACGGGGTGATTTTTGTGATAACCTCTATGATTAGTGGATGCCAAAAAATATTGTTTTACAAACTTGAGTTTTCTTCTCGTTATGTATTTCATATGCAGTGTTATTGTAGCTGTCTACTACGAGTAAATAATAAATATAAGTAAATGAACATGCGATGAGAGTGGGAGTAACTGTTGTACGTTTGTTAGTTTTCTGAATATATCTCGTTAAAATACCGTGGGGTATTGTGTGTAGTGCTTTAAATGGTAACCAATAGGCCAAAATTGTATGATTGCGCCAAGTGATTTTGCATAAGTTTTTCAAGCGTTTACGTTTTATATTATCTCAGTCTTATTCTTCCATTGTCCTTTCTTTTAATAAATCTTGGTTATGTTTTTTAAAGAAGGTGATAAAACGTCGCTTGATGAATACATGACTGGTTCAATAACTGATGGAATGGATTGCTAGATACGATAGTATCCAGATTTTAATATAGATTACCATCAATAAGTTCGGTTAGCTCTGGTGACGGAAATGGTGTCATTTTTAATGGTCCTTGTTTGCTGTAAATGTGTAATTGCAATAATATGAAAAATAAATAAATTTTCGTGTGCATATTCCGTACCAGATGGAAGAAGACACACTTCAAAATATATAAAGACTAGCTGACCCGTGCCCACTTCGTTGGGCATAATTTTAATATTCCTTTTTAGTACATAGTGTTTTTAAATTAGACATGTTAGATTTAACTATTTAGATTACTCAAGAACTAAACATATTTCTAATATAACATAAAAACATTTTTAATACAATTTCAAAAAAATATATACTTTATGATGTAAACACAATATGTCGATGATCCAGCCGCGTTTCTAATCTAAATAATTTGGACGTTTGGTTTGCTTATTTAACTTCAACGTTAAGTGCATTGTTGATGGAAGACTAAACTGTTACTGATTTTTAGATACTAAACTCTGAATGAATTTAATAGTTTCATTCAAGTCTTTTACGTGACGTGGGTTCGATTATCGCTTTAGGCAAATTCCAATGAATACATTATACAATATTACCTATATACAGATACATATTATCCACATGACTGCGTTTTTGATAGGTGTTTTGCTAAAAAGAAATCTTCGTCAATATCCTAACTAATATTATAAATGCGAAAGTAACTCTGTCTGTCTGTCTGTCACGCCTAAACCGCTGAACCGAATTCGATGAAATTTGGTACACAGATAGAGAAGACCTTCAGAAAGGACATAGGCTACTTTTTATCCATGTAATCCCACGGGAACGGCAACTAAGTGGGTGAAACCGCGGGGCGCAGCTAGTAGTTAGTAGTAAGTAAATAAGTTCAGTTGAAGATTTTTATCTTCATTCTGATTTGTAGAATAATAAAGTTGTTGTGATTTAAATAATTATATTTATATGGAAAATCTAGGTGGAATACATTGAATGCTTTTGTAAAAAAAAAGTTACGACGTAATGCGTTAGAAAATTCTATGAAACAATTAAACAGCAATAAATAAAAACCTACTTAGCTCAAGAGTGACTTAAGTAATGTTAACAAATAGCATTTTCTTCGCAATAACAGTAATTTTGCTTGCAAAATGCATATTTGTTCCGTATTAAGATTATCATATCAAAGCGATTGGAAATCTAATTTCCATGTAACGTAACTAATGAGGCGTGAAGAAAATTATTAATGCTAGTACAAATAATGTTTAAAATTCAATGTATAGGTAGTTTGTAATATACATTTTATTTAACTAATGAGGTCGGTTAAAGGAGTATATCTTTTTCACATAAAAAAATGTTAATTTTCATCCTTCAGCGTATTATGCTAATTTTCACGTGTATTTCAAATCAAAAAAGGTTTCTGTAAAACGTTTCACAATTGGTGAATATATCGCCAATACATAAAAAAAATTGAAGAGCGTTGTTTGGAAATCAGCCAAAAAGAAGTTATGTTATAAGTATCTGGCGTAGTTATCTAAGTGTCTCTACATTGATGATTACGGGTTCTTGCCTCGTTCAAAGCAATTTTATAGAATCGGATAGGTAAATCCTGAGGGAAACAACTCAGAATAAAGGGAACATCTAGCGTCATCACTACAAACAAAGTCGCTTTCTCTGTCCGTATATCCCTATGTATGCTTAAATCTTTAAAACTACGCAACTGATTTGGATGCGGTTTTTTTTAATAGATAGAGTGATTCAAGAGGAAGGTTTATATGCATAACTAGCGGATCCCGCGGCTTTGTCTGTGCTAAATCTAGGGAAGAGCCCGAGCGAAGCGAGAGCGAGCCGCTAGATATAAATCAAAAATAACGAGGGAATCAATAATTTGCACTTGCTATGTTGTATCTTCTTAAAAAGTACAAGTAAAGCCAGACACGTAATCTCAGTTGCACTTTTAAGTACTCACATGAAGTTGTTGCACATGGTAACGATTGAGTGGCGTGTGCTAAAAATATTCCTACATCTCGATTATCATTCGTCTAACTCTTGCCCGTGACTCTGTTTATATAGTTTATTTACTAAGAATTTATTATTGCGAAGATGACTACGAATATACCTTAAAATAAAAAAATAATGTATGACCAACCTGAGTGGAAACTGCATATTGGACGAGTAAAATAACTTAGTCGTCCAACAATTGTTGGATGACTAAATTATTTTAAAGGCTGTTGCTAGTCATCCGATAATCGTATTAATAAAAAATATATTATTCGTCCGACTATTGTCGGTTTGTACGAATATCTATCACTTCTTTGATTTCTAATATAAAATAAGCGATTTTTATGTGCAGGATATACCTATGCCAAAAATAATAAAAAAATAACCCTAACCTACCGAGCTGATAATTTATTATTTAGGTCCCACCCACTTTTAATAAGTCCAAGAGTTTTTATATGTAAAAGAGCTGGCTCTATAGAGTCGTCCTATGAAATTTACGTTACTAACACTCCCTGAGAGTATGTACCTACATCAAAACAATGTACAAGAAAATGGTATTTTGTAAAAAGTACTATAGAAACGTCCGCAATTGCATTCACGAGTATGTTAAAACTTAAAAAACAAATTGATTTCTCTTTGAGCCATTTAAGAAGCAAAAAAGTCTCAGTCGCGATATATCAAACACCAATTGTCGGACGAATAATATTTAATTTATTCGTCCGCTTATCAGATGAATAGACACTTCGATATTTTTTTAGAAAACTTATCGAAATAGCTATTAATAGCTAGCTCTGTCTGTCTAGAAACGAATTCCGATAAAATCAAATTTTGATGAAATTTGTTATGAATGAAGCTGGATCCGGTCAACAAATAGAATATTTTATATTACGGGAAAATATATGATCCCTGAGAATTCTAGGTCTAGGTCTAGTCTAGTCTACTATCAGCTAAAACGTACCTAGAGACGAATGGACGGAGCGACGTTAAGTTGCCAGTACATATATTAAAGCTCGCTTTAAAAATGTTTCTTAATATTAATTTATTTTTAATTGCACGCCGGCAAATTCGGCACGAGGTCGCGAGTTAGGTATACGATAAAATTATTATCACTACATAAATATTAAATAGGCAAAGAAAACACAGTTAAGTACTTTTTTCTCCTCTGTTTGTCAACCGATTTTTTGTAGATAGTTTTGTAGATAGTCTCATGTTTTCTTCAAATCACTACATATTAAAAAAAAACAAAGTCCTCCGCCGAGTCTGTCTGTTCACGATAAACTCAAAAACTACTGCATCGATTTTCATGCTGTTTTCACCAATGGGTAGAGTGGTTCTTGAGGAACATTTTAGTATATAATTTGTTAAGTTTTTGTATACATTTAATGCTTCGTTCGCGCTAAATCTAGTTAGTTTTCAATAATATATCGAATTTCGACAATTGAGCGAACACTGTTAACTATGAAGCCAAAACAACGCTTTGTTAATAAAATAGAATTAGTTAAGTAATTATTTTATGAACTGTTAAATCTATTAACGAGACGTATAGTCTACAAACAGTAATGAAAACTCATAAAACAATTATATCTTGCCCATCATTCCTTAATTTATCTTTCATTGCCATAATTTCCTGTACTGTCGCCATCTCGCTTGCACTTTCACAATTATTCATAATTATGACTAAGATAGCACATGAATGAATGGTTCGTTCATTCACATTGACTCTAAGGTCAATAAGTATAGAGCTAAATTAAGGCCAAGTGGTGTTTGATATGGACTTTAAAGTGTAAGAAATAAGATTATTTTTCGTATCGTAATTCTTAATAAATGCTACCATTACACGCTTTTTCTTAATAAATATAGTTCTGTAAAGAGAATGTAAAGCGTTCTCTTTGTTTTCTAATATACTAGGCTTTCACCTATGAACTCATTGCTTTAATAAGAAAAAGTATATTATCCAATTATATTGTCAAACTAGAGACCAGTGATGCGGTTTACCGGATAGTAGATTAGATATTTTTCCTTCCGTAATCGCTATCATTACCTTTCATTAAAATCTGCCCAGCAGTTTCCTGATGTGGTCACAGACAGATAGACAAAAAATCTATAAACTCTAAATTCTGCCTTGCATCCATAATAATAACTATTTGGATAAGATTTTTTTTTATTTTTTTACTTTTTTTTTATTTAATTAGGTTTGCTAGTGGTTATTACATTTAATACATCTTTAAAATTAAATAATCATCTTTAACATTAATGCATAACAGTTTGAAATCAAATATAACATACGTATCAATATTTACTTTTATTTACTCCGTTTATAAAAATAAGTTTTTATTAAGCTTATTTACACAAGTCAGAAATTTATTATAGAAATTAAAATCTAATTACAATCACCATCATCGTTTACTTTACGTGTAAATTAGGTTCGAATATTCTCGAGAACTTTTATTAAGTTTATAGGGTTGCATCATTGTACATAGCTACATAATATATTGTATATATGTACGCAGCAATATTATTATGTTTAAATCGCAGTTATCTATACTAATATTATAAAGCTGAAGAGTACGTTTGTTTGTTTGGTTGAACGCGTTAATCTCAGGAACTACTGGTTCGAATTGAAAAATTCTTTTTGTGTTGTATAGTCCGTTTATCGAGGAAGGCTATGGGCTTTATTTCATCACGCTACGACTAGTAGGAGCGGAGCATCGATGAAAAATGTTGCAAAAACGGGAAGAGCGGGCTTAATTCTGCGAGGTATCATACCACGCGACTCAGAAAGAAATTGGTTTCCGGTCTTTAGAATGCGTGCAAAGCCGCGGGAAATGCTAGTACCTCTATATGTATGCAGCCATTAGCAGTCATTGATACTCTTCAATTTTTACCGCCTCCACACAAAAGATTTGAGACCCACACAGTCTTACTCATGATTTTGCTCAAAGTCACTTACTTATACATTCATCAGGTCAAGGTGAATGTGCAGCAGAAAACCGGTTGCAAAATATATTCATGTGATTCATTGATAGGTTTTGCCGGATCCGGAAACTGGGGTTTTCGAAACAATATTTAGATAAATAAAAAACGTTTTTTTTTTGTTTTTTTTTCTTTTACAAAAACTACTGATAGCTTTAGTGTTACCAATTATTAAAACAAAATGGTAGCAAGAATTTTATTGTATGAATAAAAAATCAAAAATCGGTCAAACGGTTATTATGATTTCAACCATATCCAAACACTACTAAGGCTTACTATCTCCACAGGTCACAGCCACCTACTCTCCTATTCTTTGTAGACTTATCAGCTCAAATAAATGTTAATATTTAAATTTTTGTGTTTAAGTGGAATTAAATGATATTAATTACTTAGAATTTAGATTCCGCTATACCATTCATATTAAAGCGATTACACGTTGGCAATGGATAATATGAATTATAATATATTTTTTGTTATTTTCACATCTTATCTCGTTTGTCTTAGAAAATCTAACGACTTCATCACTACATCTTATAAAACAAAGTCGCTTTCTCTGTCCCTATATCCCTATGTACGCTTAAATCTTTAAAACTACGCAACGGATTTTGATGCGGTTTTTTTTAATAGATAGAGTGATTCAAGAGGAAGGTTTATATGCATAACTAGCGGATCGGGATAGCGTTCGGGTCAGTCCCTAGATACTTAAACGATTAGTGCAGATTAATCAGAAATGAGATAATTACCCGCAGTAACACCAAATATAGGATACTTTATCCTATTTGTTACCCCGTCCGAGTATCCAGCTATCATTATACAAAATTTCATTAAAATCAGTCCAGCAGTTTTTTCGTGATGTTCTCACTTGTCACAGACAGACAGACCAACCTCTAATAGTAAAATAACCTTTAGCACACAAATTGAAGCTATTTTGAATGAGTATTGTTATTATAAACTGGTAATGCATTACAATTGGTGAAATCTTACAAAAATTGAATAGAAATTGTTGGGAAAGTTAGTCAGTCGTCATTTGACATTAAATATGAATGTTGATTGTTAAAAATAAATGATGTAAAGTAGCTTTCTTATAAATGGTTGGTATTATTTGAATTTTTGCAATAAAACGCGAGGCTAATACTCGTATTTAAATTTTTTTAATGGTAGATAATAAAGCTTAATCGAATCAGAAGATAACTTGATTCAAAAAATCACTATTATCAATACATATATACAGAAGCCGAATGGATATAATTTTTAGAATTTTTGTCGCATGTCTTTTTGTGACTGCATCACGAGAAAACCATTGGACAGATTTTGATGAGATTTGTTATGATGATAGCTGGTTATCTGGGTCAAAGTATAGGATACTTTTTGCTACAGGAAAATATCATATCTCTGAGAAATCTATACTAAACGTTACAACTAAAGAAAAGAAACTGAGCGTAGCAGGGTGAGTTTCTAGTATTAAACGGAATTTGAAACTAATAATTTTATTTATTTCTATTACACCAAATATAAGTATAATTAGATGTATAAGTTGCAATATATAAATTACTTTTTTTCTGTTGTATATCACTACATGGTATAAAACAAAGTCGCTTTCTCTGTTCCTATATCCCTATGTATGCTTAAATCTTTAAAACTACGCAACGGATTTTGATGCGGTTTTTTTAATAGATAGAGTAATTCAAGAGGAAGGTTTATATGCATAACTAGCGGATCCCGCGGCTTTGCCTGTGGAAATCTAGGGAAGAACTCGAGCGAAGCGAGGGCGAGTCGCTAGTCAACTCATAAAAAGGACCTGAATTCGTCCGATGAAAGTACCTAATATAGTATATGGAATTGAACCCGGAATTAAATTTTAATAAGCAGACAGCGTCACACAGCCGGAACACGTCCGAGAGGCCATGACTTCTAAATGTCATTTGCAATAACACAGGGCTTCTCAATGTTAAAAAGCGGGCCGCTACTATTTTTAGTTGAGTTTTTTTAATTTAAGATGTTTTGTATTTTATTGTATGTTTTTCTTATATTTTTATATGCTTAACAATAACACGTACTTACTTTATTATCTGTGGATATTCCGATTTATTTTTTTAGTACTAATTAAAGATGTTAGCTCAACGATTTATCTTTTTTTTTAAATTGTTGGATTAAGCATTAGTTTGGTTAAATATAATATCTTTGCACACATTGCAACAATTTGCATTAATATTAAAGTATCTTATGCTGTAACCTTCTTTGAGGAATATCGTAGTCTTTATTTATTTAATTATATCGCGAAAAGAGATGTAACTTTTAAAGGACTACAATCTATGAGGTATTTTAAGGACGAGCGAAAATAGCATTTTTAAGAAATTACGCTACAGCCCCCATTTTAATTATCCCTGCAAAATATAATATGCATATTACTAAAACCTGTTTTGATTGGCTGTATGAGTTATGCTATTTTTGAGTTCCTCCGATACAGCGGTCATTTCCGATTGTCATGAAATGGTACTTGGTGATGACTTTTTGGCAACCAAAATAAAATACACTAATAAAAATTGGTATTATTAATAGCGTTACATTTACATTACATAGCTTCAAAGCTTTATTCTCGTTTAATTTCGTTTTATCAGAATTTATTTGCATAATTAGATTTTTGACATTAGATACTAGATTACAGTAATAGGTTGGATTAAAAAAATAACTAAGTTGCTATAGCTAAGCTTGTGTACTATATTATGTTATTATAATATATAATGTATATCATATATGACTTTCTAAACAATATTGAAGTTACTTACTTCAAGTTTTGTTACATACAGGTAGGTAAAAAAAGGTAAAAAAGGTTTAAAGAATTTTACTATCAACAAAGACAATATTGTCACTTATGTGATAACATAAACTAAATTAGTTACGTGTAATTCATCGTCGTTTCCATTATAATATGTACTATTGGTAAATTTTAAAAACAATATTTTAGTGCTATGTATATAAATTGAATCATGAGGTTTATTTTTTAACTCTGACCTCATACCGTAATAACAACTAGCAGTACTGGATTTAGCTTCCTTCGAGGTCCGGTTTCAGGATGAAATATATTTTACATCCACTTCAGCCTTGCAATTGACAGAAAAAGATTCAATTCACTTGATATTTAATATGTTACTTACATAATGTATTTACCTATATAATAAATTCATAGTTAGTTATTCGCGAGTTATTCATAATTAAAATTTATTTATTTATTTATTTATTTATTTATTTATTTATTGAATTACCAACAAAAGTTACAATGGTTAACACAAATTATCTAGGCACTACACTTAACATGTTAATTGCACTTTTAATTACAGGTAAATACAGCATGATAATTATTATTAAGATTTGGAAGCGATCATATGGAATAAACTATAAACTTAAATTATTAAAAAGAAAAAACCAATTATAATTATTACATTCCAAATAAAATGTCACATAATATACATAAAGATATTTTAAACAATTAATAATTCATAATATAAATAATAATAATAACAATTGCAATGTCATGTCCAGATTAGATTATTACAATAATGTTAGAAATAATGTAGATTAATAATAATTGATAAAAGTTACATAAAACTATGTTCATTTATTATAAGACTGTATTATTTTAGTTTTAAAACTCTTGAGGCTGTCATGCAAGATGTCTAAATCATCAATTTTCAAGCACAGGTCATGGTAAGCTCTAGGTAGTCTATTTAGTGGCGCATTTTTTCCTAAATTAGTTTTATGTTTTTTAGTGTGAAATAAAGGACATCGTTTTCTCGCAATTCTTAAGGGTACATTAAAGTTTACTGAGGAAAGCAGCTGTGGACAATCCATTAGGTTATTTAATAATTTGTAGAAGAATAACATATCTAGTACATTACGACGCGAATGTAGTGACAGCAATTGGAAATATTTTAATTTGTTCTGATATCCTGAACACATTCGTGGAACTCCAAAACGATATACTAAATGTTTTATCAATTTTTTTTGTATTCGCTCAATCCTATCTACGTGTGTATTGTATTGTGGAGACCAGACTACACTACAATACTCTAATTTACTTCTAACGAAACAATTGTACAGCGTTATTATTGTTGAGACATTATTAAATTCTTTTGCATGTCTAAGGACAAACCCTAGGGATTTAAGAGCGGTTTTAGTGATGTGTTGAATGTTGGCAGTGAACTGCAATTTAGAATCTAACAGTACTCCCAGATCCCGGACAACCTCCACTTTACCGATAGTCACATTTAATATTTTGTATGTACTACATATCTTTTTCTTTTTACGAGTGAACTGAATGAGGTGACATTTCTTTGCGTTCAAATGCATTTTATGGGTATTGCACCAGTCACTTAGCTGATCAAGATCTTTTTGCAGAAGTGTAACATCATCGTGCGTTTTGATTCTACGTATTAGTTTTAAATCATCTGCATACATAAAAACCTTGGAATATTTAAAAATTGAGGCTATATCATTAATAAATATATTGAAAAAGATAGGACCCAGAATAGACCCTTGAGGCACTCCAGAGTGCGCGCAAAATGGAGTAGATTGATGTCCATCAATAACTACCGAGGACGTCCTTAAACGCAGATAAGAATCGCACCAGTTCAATAAAGAACCAGTGACACCAAAAGATTTGAGCTGCATAATCAGAATTGAATGATTTACTTTGTCGAAAGCCTTTGAGAAGTCAGTGTAAATTGCATCTACTTGTCCACCCTCGTCAACCACTCCCATAACCTCATCAATATAAGTTATGAGATTAGTATTAGAAGATCTTCCCGCGATAAATCCATGCTGACTTTCAGAAAGATTTGATTTTACTAGGTTATATAAGAAATGATACACTAAACCCTCAAAGACCTTCGACATAATCGAGAGAATCGAGATAGGGCGATAGTTTTCGATGAAGTTAGGATTTTCACCTTTTAACACAGGGACTATTCTAGCTTCCTTCCATTTTGTTGGGAAAACTCCTGTCCTCAAAGATGAATTATAAATTAAAAATAAAGGAAATGATAAGTTCGTTGCACAGCGAGATATAAAAATTGGATGGATATTGTCCGGGCCTGCACCCTTAGTAGTGTCAATTCTTTTTAACTTTTTTTCTATATCGCCTTGCGAGAGGAAGATGTTTCCCGAAAATGAATGCAACTTAGGAACTTTGCAATCTATTTTACCATCACCCGGCTCATATACCGATGAAAAATGACATGCAAACAGATCTGAGATATCTTGCCTACAGTCTGCCCTAACGTTACCCAGAAACATTGATGATGGATATGAACTACTTTTCTTGCGGATATTTTTTATATATGTCCAAAAATATTTAGGATTAGTTGAGATTGAACTTTCTATTAATTTAATATAATCATTATAGCATTTATTTATGAGTTTATTACAATCTTTTCTTAAATATTGAAATTCTAGTTTGTCTAAGGGATTATTAAATTTTTTAATTTTAACGTGGTATTTATGTTTTTTCTTAAGAATGCGGATGAGATTTTGTGAAAACCATATGGGATATGACCTACATCTCTTTTGAGTTTTCGGAACATATTTACGGATTACTTTATAAAGTATATCATAAAACCTGCTGACCATTTCATTTACATTATCAAGACAGTGTTTAAATTCATCAAGCCAATTCACTTTATCCAGGGACTCTGTTATATTTTCATAATCTGCTTTGAAGTAATTATAGGTGCTTTTTGATGTATTATGTTCAGAGAAATTATTGAGTGCTACGTTAATAGATATGTCTAGAGGAGGGTGATATGAATCCACACTGCGTATTGGCGATTGGCATTCGCGAATATTTATTATTTTACTATTACTTAGTGCTAGATCAAGTACATTGCCTTTAATGTTTTTGATTCCATTAAACTGGTATAAGGCATGAAAATTTATGAAATCTATTAAGATGTTGTTAAGCGAACAGTTATGGCTAGAGTTTGATAAATCATAAGTAGTATCGAAGCCGCTTTGGTTAATAGGACTAGACCAGGAAATACCAGGTAGATTAAAATCTCCTAATATTATTGTGGCACAATTATCACTCTGACTGACAGTGAAGACTTTGTTGACTTTTTCGACAAATGTTTCAAGTATACTACTGTCGACCGGAGGAGGTATGTAGACTAAACATAAGTTTAACGTTTTGAAGTTTTGACCTGATTTCAGTTCGACAGATACCCAAAGATCCTCACAGTCACTTTCCCAGTCTAAGCGACGACGCGAAATCAAATTCTTAGAAATGCCAATGAGGACACCACCACCTATCTTTTTATGGGAAGATAGTGGACATGTTTCTCGATCACGCCTAAAAATGACGTACCTATCATCAAGAACCTCAGAATCATATACGCTGCCATTAAGCCAGGTTTCAGTTAATAAAATAAAGTCATAGTTATTTTTTAGAACATTTAGACGTACATCGTGCATGCTTGTGTTTAAGCCTCTTACATTTTGATAATAACCTGATAACATAGAGAATTTTATGATTATCATCGAAAACTTGCAAATTAAAACAGATTAACATTATTGTAGAGAAGTGAGTAAGTCTGCATTCTTAACATAAATATATTCAGAGCTATCTGATTTTCGTACAAAAACTCGACCATTTTTTACCCAGACATATCGATAGCCAATTTTTTTACATTTTATCCTCGCTTCAGCGTGCAATGTTTTAATAGCAGGGGAAAGATGCTCGCATACGTAGATTGGTTTTATATCTCCACTAATACCTAGATGACTTGTATTTAATTTGTCTCTATTGCTGGCTGCTTTCTTGTTAAACGATAAGACTGCTGCTAGAAAGGTATCTCTTATCCTTGGTGTAGTAAATTTGACTAAGGCAGTCCGGGGGCGTAAACTATCCTTATTTAGTTTAATAATCCTCGTACAATTTTGTATATCATGGTCAGTAATATTGCACTTTACAGTGGAAGCTATCTGTTTAACTACTGTTATTAAGTTCTCGTTTTTAAATTCGGGAATGCATTGAATTTCAACGTTACATGCACGAGACTGTTGTTCAAGTAACGATATTCTTGACTGTAGATCCGTTACCGAAGAGCGCAATGTTTTGTTTTCTTGTTCCAGGTTTTGAATTTTTTCTATTTTGTTAGTCATTTCGAGCTTGACATCCTCAAATTTCTGTTCTAAAAAACTAATTGATGTATTAATGGAAGACATATTGTCAAGCACTATCTTTATTTTAGAATCAATTTGCTCAACAATATTTGCTTTAAAATTATCAAGAATAGACACTAACTCATGTCTGATAATGCTTCTTACTTCCGATAGAGATTCGTTATCCATTGTATCACGCAATGTTCCTGATTCCTCACGTCTAACAGATATGAGACCGTTGTCTTGAGTTTCGTCCACTGGCCTTGGTACACTATTGTAAGATTGGATATTTCTGATTGGCGTGGTTGTGTTGTCGGATCGTGGTCTAGAGCATGCAGGGCAGAGCCAACTGTTTTTGTATTCGCTCGTCAATTCATTGTACGGAATTGTTGTGGTACTTACACATGCGTAGTGATATTTTTTCTTGCAGTTTTGACATTTAACAACTTCTTTAGAGTTAGGTAACCGTAAGCAACATTCAAACTTATTTTTCGACATTATGAATATCTCACTCAGACTTCTTAAAACTTATTTCTATGAATATATATTAAATTATTCTAAATGTTATGCTCGTAGAAAATAAATAAAAATCTTACAAAGTCGCCTTGGATTCGAACTCGGGTGCCTTGCGTACCAGAGCTATTATACACCGCAAGTCCAATACTACCGATGACAAGACTTCTTAATTAGCGCTTTAAGCTCAGAGACATCTTGGCAGGAATATAGAATTAGATTTATATATTATTATTATTTTTTTATACACTGTCACTTTGCACATTAATATTCAATGTTATTTATATAAATGATATCAACACATTTCACATAAGTTGTTTTTAATTCAGTCGTGATTTAACTTATAACTGACATACTCGTATAAATAGTTATATAATATACATTATAGATATTTATTTAGTTAATTAATAGTCTTTTATAATTTATTGTATGTAATTTTATTCATTTAACGTTAATTGTAGTTTTAGAACTCTATTAAATATGTTTTTATTCGTTTAGTTTAATTTTTTATAAACTGACAAAATATTGAGTAGGTTGTGTTTGCTTTCAAAGGAAACCTAGTTAAATGAATAAATAAAATAAATTAAGTAATTTTTATTAATATGGTCTTATTAATGAAAGCTGTTAAGTATTGGCCGAGTATTGGTATTTCTCATGGTCAGGTGTAGAAAAAAAGGTAAACCGAATATTAGGTAATTATTAACATCCTTGAAAACACCTTTGAAAATACAAAACACTCAACTTTTAAGTCAGTTATCCTTTCTCGTAAATCGTAATTTAAGTTACGAAGGATACTGTTATCTAGTAATTTATATTCTGTCATTTATTTAAATTTCGTTCTGGACGCAAGCGTTGTTGACCATCTCTGACTTGTAAATGTGAATCGATTTTCATAATACTGCTTTTGATAAATAGATCAGAGATTAAGGGGATAAATATGGAGGCATCCGTTTTTAATGTTTTTTTACGCGCGATTTAGCGCGAGCGAAGCCGCGGGTTCCGCTAGTAAATATATACAAAATTTGACAAATTATAAACTAAAACCTTCTTTGAGAACCACTTTATTCATTGGTGAAAACAGCATGAAAATCGGTGCAGTAGTTTTTGAGTTTATCAGAGACAGACAGACGGGGCGTAGGGCTTTGTTTTGTAATATCATTATCAAATGAATGAATATGATTTCCATTATCAAAATGTTTATTTTATTTTCTATCTTGTTGCAGTGGATCACGCCAGAAGAATGTGAAGTATATACAAGGGAGAGGCGACCGCCTCTAGTCATCCCCCGCATCACGCAGTACCGCGCGCCGCGACGAGATGCCCGCCCCCAAATTAACTACCCTGAGGTAAATACTAAATTGTTATAATTATTTATAGGAAAATGTTTTACTTATAAACAGCTTTACCTGTGGACACCATTGATATCTTAAAAAATGAAACAGAAACGCATCTTGAAAGCATTATTGATGTGCGACTGACTGTGTTGCTAAATATATTAAAATATAATAATATAATATGTTGGGACATTTTTTACAACAGCGCCATCTAGTTCCGTGGTAAGCTACGAGGCTTGTATTACAAACATTCGTGCTAGTCAACAAATGAAAGCCCCCAGCGGGACTCGAACCCGCGACCGCTGGCGCAGAAAGTAGCCTACCAAGTACCAACTGAGCCGAACGAGTTGCTAAAGCAATATTTATATTACTTTTAAGTATTGATTCGAGTTTTTTGGTATCTAAATAAGTATGTACGTACCTATTAATCAATAAAACACACTTTAATAATATAAGTGCAATAACCGCCTCCAACGAACCAATAACATGCGCAAGCGCAAAATCACACCAAATTAGTAAAGCTCATTAAAACGAGACAGCTAACTTTTTATATACAAAAGTAATAAGTTAAAGGGAGTCGGAATATAATTTGCACACAGTTTGAAACCATGGATGACTCAAATGTCGCTAATATGGCAGATTACTTACTTTAATTATGCGCGCATTGTGGTTTCAAAATGGCGTGCCACAGTGACATCCTGTGTTGAATGAGTTGAAGCGAATTTTAATAATAGTCGATAGGGATACGAAGTGCTATGTTAATTTGGACAGTTGTCTTTCGTTTAACTTGCACTCTACTCCACAGAAAGTTTAAAGTCTAATTGTGTATCTTTTTATTTAAAAATCTATACGTATATACCTTGTTAGACTAGCGACTCTCCCACGCTTCGCTCGGGTCGCCCCTAGGTACCTTTCAACAAAAAAACAAACAGTTCTAAACTTGATTGGAAGATCTATTATAATCTGTTTATAGTTTGCGAAGATATAGCGTAACATGTGTACAAAGATAAAAACTAGGTACAGGAGAGTTGAGAAGCTCCTTCTTTTTTGATGTAAAAAATCAACATTGTTTATCCTTTGTTTTGACTGTATTATAACCAATAACATATAGAGTAAAAAGCTAAGTGATCTAATAGTTGGCAAACTCATGGTCACTCACATTGATAAAAAAATACTTATTCCATGTATTATTATTTATTACTAGCCTTTTCCGCGGCTTCGCTCTCTTTCTAAAGGCTGAAAATAAAAATAAAAATTTTTCTCCCGTTTTTCCAACATTTTTTATTGATGCTCCGCTCCTATTGGTCGTAGCGTGATGTAATATAGCCTAAAGCCTTCCTCGATAAACGGACTATTCAACACAAAAAGAATTTCTCAATTCGGACTAGTTCCTGAGATTAGCGCGTTCAAACAAACAAACAAACAGACTCTTCAGCTTTATAATATTAGTATAGATTGTGTCGTACACCACTACGTACTTTTTTATCCTAACCTACACGCAAATGAATACATACTTCTAAGACACGTCTACATCAATCTAATAGACCTTCGTTTCCATGCTTTATAGTTATATATAGTCTTAATATAAAACTTCTAGCTATAAAAAATACTAAAACAGACAGTGTATTCCACGACCTGGTGTAAACATTGAAGATTATCTATGCAAATGAATACTATTGTAATGTAATCGTAGTGAAACGTGACTTCGAGCATTCACGTCATGCTTACTTGCTGTCCAAGTACCTAAATAAATTTTGTAAGTGTTTCAAGAGAATTTCATTATATTCAGTAAATAGGATGTTAGTGCGCCATCTATGATCATTAATGCAAGCTTAGTACTCGTGACTGATTAACAATTTTGCTACTAGATGGCAAATTATTAGTTATAATGGCAAATAAACTGTTATTAACGTAAAATGAAAGTAAAAATATTTTATTTGGAAATTATAATTGTTTCTATCACACTAAATAGTTTAAAAGAAGTAGATGTTTGGTGATGTTGTATTTGTGAATACTCTACCCTATTCCGCTTATTTATCTTGTATTCTCCTTCTTCTTATCCCACTCTATGCGAGATCTGCGCATTATTCTTCTTTCTCCCTTCCGTTTCACTATACCTACCAGCTGTCATCTCATCTCAAACAACATTCAATGTTTATCCACAATATGCTATAACCTATATGACACTAGCGACTCACCCTTGCTCCACTCGGCTTCGTCCTATAACCGTTACAGATTCGACACAGTTACAATTTTACTATACATACTCGTATGTAGAGCCTTTTCTTCTCATGATATTCTCATTTCGACTATCAGTTTCACTGCTACTCTTAAACATCCTTTAATATATTAATTCCGATTAAGTAAAGTATGTTTATATCAATGAAATGCATAAGTTCTCAATTCGTTCATTTTTTTTACCAGATAAATTACAAAAAATGTTAGTGGGCGTTGTCAGAACACGCGTGGATTGTCGAACTTGCCATGATAAGATTAACTTCAGTACTAGACTCTAATATTATTATATCTGATTGCATTAATGTCTCCATTGAATTCACTCAATAATCAGTGTACGTAATAAAGCTAAGATAAGAGGGCGAACGTTTCCTAACGAATCGACGACCGACGGTTGATAAGGAATAGTGAAGGGTATATAAAATGAACATCGATTTTTTGATAGCGTATCTGCTTAATTGTATTTTTATGGTATCCGTACATATAATAGCAGAATTTATGGTTCAGTTTTTATGTATACTTCTATTTCTAAGAGGTGATATATTTTGTGTAGTAAAATGTGTGCTATATGTTTATCCAGATAAGCAGCTATCGCCATAACAAAATTTATTAAAATCTATCTAGTAGTTTTCTAGTGATGCGTTACAAGACAGATAGACAAAACAAATTGTCTAAAAACTATAAATTCAGCTCCTATATCGATAATGAGATTTTCAGAGAATTGCTTAATGTACAGATTTGACTCAGCTAGAATTTTAGAATATGTATCTATAGAACATAATTTACCTAATACCTGGCAACGTTAAAATTAGTGCTTTCTTAATTAAATTATATTTATGCATATTTATATAATTCTTAGTTTGCATACTTAATTACTTAGACACAAGTCAACAAGATAGAAAAAAATGAAGCACTTATTTATATGGATAATATCAGAATACCTTATTCGTAATCAACATAGCTTAACATAAGTCGTAACTCATAGTCATTTATTTAATCATCGACTCGGCATGCTCGCAATTTCATATTAAATACAGCGTAAATAATCGCCATTCAACTCGATTTTCTCAATATCGATACACAAAACAGATTAGCCCATCACTAGTCCTCTACTCCCCAAAGCAAACAGTGCAAAGCTATTCCTATAACAAACCAATAATTAATTCAGACGCTTGAATTAACACATTGCTCCAGTTTAGCAATTACTGCGCTAAAATCACTAGCCCATAATAAAGTATCGATGTCGCAACGTACAGCACTATGCAATATCATTGTACGCGTTATTCTGCTACGAGTGTCGGTGCGTCATGTTGTTACGGTGGAAATAATAAACTATATTTTACCTCTTCAACGTTAAAATTAGTGATTTGTGCTCATATTTAGTGATTAAAATGGAGTTAAGGACTTGACGTATTAGTGTTTAAAAATGTTTAAGCTTAAACGAGGCAAGACGTGGTTTCGAGAGGTAATTTTAAATTTAATAAATAGTTAAAAGTGTTATGTATATTTTTATTAGTAGTCGATATAAAGTTATTATTTATTATAATTTCTGCGCTTTTTAGAGCTTGTATTATGTAGTGCTTTAACTTGTAATATTTCATATTAGAATATATTCTCAGATGTCATTCATTTTATGTCAAACCACTGTATATCGGTGCTTTGCACTAGTAGGTTTAGGGACGTTTCATTACAAAAATATGTACATGATTCATTAAAGTTATCAAAATAGGTAAAATGTTTATATGTTAATGTTGCCATTTAATTAAAAAATAAATGATTATTTTAATTGTAATAGACAGTTCGTCTTTATATTTAAAGCTTCAGACTGATTTAAATACGTCAGTATGTACCATACAACCGGAAGCCGAGATCTACCCGACCGATATATTAAAATGTCCTTTTGTCGTATGATTAAATATATTATATATAATAAAAATTAATGTATGTTCAGCCATCATTACGATGAAACTTTAATGAGTTTTTACATAGTATTAGTATATAAATGGGTATCGTGTTATTATTCGATGATAACAGGCAAAACAGTATGTAAATAAAGCTCTAAAGGCTCTAAACGAACTGAAGTCGGGGTGGGTCACTAGTAAAATTTGTACTATAAATACATTAAATATATATTGTACAATGTACATATATGGCATTGATCTGAATATCTCCGTCCCTTTCTGTTTGTATGATTGAGAGAGACATGTATTGTAATTCCCTTGAGTTTAAATATTTCAGTGGTTTGAAGCAGTCCTTTCCTTATGAGTTTTAAGTGTATTCGAGTGAGGGTAAAAGTAACTTTGCATTTATTTCATTTTATTGTTGTTAAGTTTTTTAAATTATATTCTAAAGGTACCTGCAGTATATAAGTGTATAATCTATGGGTACCTGTTATTAAATAAAAAAATAATAAACTTTTATATGTAAAAGCTGTCAACTGTAAAAGCTCTGTGAAGTCATAATAATTCCAAATATTTTTTATCTATGTTCATATTATAATAAAATTCTAAGTGAGTCGAATCTGTACATTAAATATTTTTTTGGAAAATCTGATTAAAATAGTCCTTATTACATCTATACAGAGGCCAAAATAGTTTTTAGAATTTATGTCTGTCTGCCTGTCTGTCTGTATGTCTGCCACGAGAAAACTACTGAACAGATTCTGATGAAATTTGGTAGATGATAGTATACATATACGCAAAGTGCGTAGGTCGAGCGAAGCGAGGGCGAGGCGTTAGTAATAACAGTATCATTTTTGGTGATATTATTATAATTAAATTTATTACATTATTTGTGTTAATGAGTTTGTACTTCATATTCGAATATGGAAGCGACAAGGAAAACTTCAATGCGGTCACTTTGATAGGTTGTATAATGTTTAAAATTAAATACTTATACATGTATTTTAAGTTAAATATAAAACATAAAATATAACTAAGTAAAATATAACATTAAGCATACAGACTATATATATATATGAGTTTACTACGACTTTACTTACGTTCTAAAGAAAATATGATTTCAGCTAAAAGATGTAACTTTTGAGGACCACTGTGAGCTAATTTTTAGTAACTATATATAGAAAAAAACTTATTTATTATAATTATATACCTAATCACCATAATTACTTATTTTTAAATCTATATCATCAAAACAAGGCAAATGTATATATAATAAAGATTTTATTTTGTCTGGTTCAAAGGATTCCATGCAAGATGTGCCGGCCAAGTCATGGAACTGGTCGCCCACGTCGGAGCGGAGTCGTCTCGACCTCGAGAGGAGCTTCAGCAAAACAAACTGTGACAGCCCACCGCTATGGGTCAACAAGCGACTGGGTTAGTCATGGACCTAATACTCAATTATAATTTTACAACCTTGATGACGAGAGTTTCTGGGTTTGAATCCTGTGTCGGAATAAGTATAGTTATTGGGGTTTTCTATCAAGAATATCTTAGCAAAAGTCAGCTTACGCCTTAACTCTTGCCGGTCGTGTAGAAGTATAATCCTACCATTGTTAAAAGTATAGAGACTGCACGTTGTGTGAAGACTCGCCACTATAATAAAAGCAATCTAATAACCCTAAACTCATTGAATCTGACTAGTTGGTGAAATCGTTCAGAAGGCCCTTATCATTTTAAAACATAGTAATGTAATAATAAGAAGGCGTAGGATGACGATGAATGTCAGAAAATCAACGGATTGTAGAGGGAATGGTCCATTAGAAATCTGGTTTGATACTTTTTTTGGAACGAAGTTCCTTACGGCAGGCTGGAGTAGATAGGGATTTTGTTGCGCGACCGAACTGAAAAATATGTGATAGTAAAAGCGTGGAATAAAACCGTTAAATAGTGCGCAGGCGCGACAGTCGTCATAGTAACAATGGCAAGTGAACTAACAAGTGACTTGAATGCAATTGACAGTGATAATAGTGGGAAATTATTTAGTGCAAAAGAATTAAATACGTAAGTATTAGTTTATTTATAAATATAAAATATTTTACATTGGTTATTTTATTATTATTATTTTACTTCCGAACTCATTACTCATGTACTATATTAATATAATTCTATCTGATTAATGTTTTAGAACAAAAGTAAAGTCTTACAGTAAATGTGTGAGCATTGGAAATCTAATTCGTCACCTTCGCGATGTTCATGGTCTACGAGAAAAGGGTATAGCTGCTAAAAAGACAATACAAGATTTTTTTACTACCAGCAGGCCTTCAACTTCAAAGCAGATTATATCCTCAGCATCGTCAACTAATGACAAGTGGTTCCTAGCGCGAGATCTAGCTCTCTGGTTTTATCGCTCTTTGATGCCATTTAACTCAGTATCAGACAAATGAATGCAGGACTTTTTCATGGTAGGTACACGTGGTGTACGTAGATAACTTAAAATAAAGAATTTCTTCATTTAATCCATAGACTTGACTTCAATGATTAAAGTTAGTTACCTTTTTTTAGAAATACAAGGTAATTGGGAACACGGCGAAAAATAATTGTTTTACTAGAAAAAACAGGAGAAGATTTGGAAAACGACGAGAGGGATCCAATCCATGATAATTTTGTGTACGATTATAATGAGATGGATGATGGCGATTCCAGTGAAATCGATGATTTTATGAAGTCAATACCAAGCATAAAAACTTCGACATCGACCCGCTGGCACAGCGTTTTGGCCATGCTAGAAAGTTTAAATCATTCTTGCAATCGTTACGCTGTCAACATCTTGCTTGACAAAATTGGCGAAGAGCAACTTAAATTAAACAATTTTGAGTGGAAGTTAATGACAGATTTACTCACATTTCTAAAAAAAATCAAGGTCATTGTAGAAATACTAAGCTCTCAAAAATCCACATCTTTAAATGTTGCGCTGATATTCCGATCAGAAATTAAAGACGCACTACACTCCTCAGATGATGATGAACCACTTGTATTGTTAACTCTTAAATGAAATATGATGGATAAATTAAATCACCGATTCCCGATCACAAAACTAATAGTGGCTGCTACTTTGTTGGACTGTCGCTTTTAAGGGATACGTGAAGTAGATGTGTATCTTGAGATTTCCAATCAAACAAGAGTGTCTTTCTTATCAGATTACATCAGAGAAATTGTTAAAAGTCGTCCACATCTAATCCCTTCTATGGAGACTTCTGAATCTCAAGCAGTAGCAAGACCGACTACGACATCTGATACCGTTACCGTTAGTTCCTTTCTAATCAGGCTTTCCGAAAAGCATTCTGGCATTGAAACTCAGTCTGTACCTGTAGATGATCCAATTAAACTTGAATGTTGGAAATATTTTGCAACATGCAAGCTGCAGGATCTTAAAGATGTAGATTTCTTGAATTACTGGCTTGTAAATAAGGATTCTTTCCCGTGGCTTTCTTCGCTAGCGACGTCGATTTTAGGAGTACCCGCAACAAGTACGCCTAGTGAAAGAGTTTTCTCGACCGCTGGGTTAGTTTTGTCTGCCAAAAGGTCTAGATTGACTTATAATCGTGTAAACAAAGTGATATTTATTCATGACAATTATAGTGCATGCAAAAGCGCTATTTTATAGTAGTCCAGATTTATTTAATTTTATTTATGTCAGGTTTCACTTCACATTTATTGTTGATTAATGTAGTACAATATGTTTTTCAGATTCAAGATTATTGTATATTTATATTTTATATAATATATATTTCAGGATTATTTTACGTTTCGGTTGCGGTGATTTTGTAAATCGATCTCATCGGATGGTTTACAAAACAATTTTGGATTTAATAAAACTAAAGCTTTGTTTTCTCTTTAAGATAATTAGGTAAATGAAAATTATTCAAATTACTACTAAACTCTATTGTTATATTTTTTTAATTTGATTTCATTTTAGTTTTACTTAAAGAGATATATTTTATTATTTTAGTTGATAATTTGTATTACGATTTTTTTTTTATTTTACATTATTTATTATTTCCTAAAATACTGAATTTCCTAAATACTTTCCTGTACTTAAATAAAAACTAATCAGCAAAATTTAAGAGAAAAATCAAGAAAACCTACATAAAATTGAGCACGATTTTTTTTCAAATTGTGTCGATTCTACATTAACCGAAGGAACTTCGTTCCTACCTGGTGTCCCACGACACCATTTATATGTTTTATTACTTTTGTATATAGTAGTTATAGTGTCATATTAAATATATTGTTTTATCTATACTTTTATAAAAAACCGAAAAGTCCCTGTTCTAAAGCTGTAGCAGCTTCTTTTACATAAAATATATAATTTTTTATCATATTTTCCATATTTCCAGGCGGTTCAACAGAGAACCTTTTAGCCGCATCGCGTAGACCCACTCACCTCCAACTCCCAGCATCCTCATCTGGAGACAGTCTAGATGTGGAGGTGCGGGAGCGAGACCCTCACGCGAAAAAGGAGAGGAAGTCCAGGTCGATGGTTGCTCCCAAGCACAAGCCACGGCCACCGCTGACTCCACCTAGACTGATGATGCACCCGCCTATTGAGGTAAGTGATGTGATTAAGCTTAGTTGTTGAGGTTTTCCAAAAAAAAAACGAGAATTTCGCAAACCCATTCTTTGCCAGTTTGGTGAACTATGGTCTGATCTCCTCGTATTGAAGGGTTAACCCTCATCAGTGGGACGTTTTATTAGGTTCTATAGACATATTAGTTATTTTAGTTAATTTAATGGTTACCCAACATGTAAATGTTTAAATTAAAGCATGAAATGCAAATATATTGTAACTAGCATTACATGTTACTTACGTAATTGAACAATTAAGTATAGTGTGTAAATATCCTAATTTTTCTATTTCATACTTTGCGATAGCATTAAAGATTTTATACATACTCGTACACCTTTTGTTTCACCACACCTGGTGAAACAAAATTTGAAATTAATAAGCCATATTATGGATATTTAATGCTGTACTACTTTAATATTTTTAAAGATATCTAATTGTCTAGCTACATGACAAACATAGTATAAATGAAACTTTGACGTTGCATTTGCGTTGATTACTTATTACTGCATCGGTCAAGCCACTACACCTACTGGCTTGCATTTACAGCTGCACATCAATCCTGGGTTAGAATCCCAAGTCAGGCCACCTTTCGTTATTGAGTGCTTAGGAGTAGAAAAGTTGACAGTGACTCGCCTCTCACTGGTCGTGTCTTATGTCGTCTCATCGGAGTGTGAGAGTGACAGGAACAGAGAGTGCACTTGTGTCTGCACTATAATATCTCCTGCTGTAGGCTAGTTTCAATGAAATTGGCCGCCGTGGCCGAAATCAGTTGAGAGGTCATTATTATTATCATTACTTCTTAAAGCCGTAACAACCTCTACTATATTAAAGCGATACCTATTTATAATAAAATTTTGTTTATATAGTACAATAGTGGGTGAAAATTAGTTAACAAATACACAATTTTTTCATAACATTTTATTTAAGACAACATTGTTTCTTCTAGGCAACAGTAATATACGAAGGACCTGTAAAAAGAACCAAGTTTTCCGAAGGCGGTAAGAAAAGTAAGAAGAACTGGACGGACTGCTACATGATCGTCACTCCCACAGCACTCGTGTTCTATAAGGACCAAAGGACTTATCTAGCCACGGTATTTACTTAATAACGATTTTTTTATATGAATGTTCTTTAAATTTGATGACACTAATTGCTTTGCCATGTCGCGGGTTCGATTCCCGCTGAGGGTTTTCATTTGTGTGATTAGCATTTATAATATTATGTACGTGTTTAAGGTTATATGTACATTATGGGTAGTATATCTCGTACCCAAAACACAAGCCTCGTAGTCGAATCTTACCACGAAACTAGATGGTGTTGTGTGTTGATGTCTTAATATATTTACGCAAATATTTGTTATTTTCAATTTAACTATCTCTTTAGATTTATTTATAGGTAAATATTATCACAGAGAGCCTAAGACAAGAGAATGTTGAGAACAAAAATCATAATAAAACAGAAAGAAAATATTCTTTTTATTATTTTTATCGCAAATGCAGTTTGTACATTCTATTTGGATGGTGTATACCTATAGAATAATTTTTAAAGTAATAAATAACCATTTAACTTTGAAACGTATACAAGTAATTTTTAAATATATACGAGTAGGTATCTATGTTTCGACTTTACATAATAATTTTTTTCGTAATGGCTTAGAATTGCGTTAACAGACGCAAAACACTGCCAGTGACGCGTATTGTCAAGAAGACGAATGAGATTGAGCGGTAATTTACAGAATTTAACTAATGAGAATATTTATTACATATTGTAGCCTGTAACTTATATTATATGAAAAGTAAAATCAAATTATGTATAGTAAAAAATCATGATTATATTTAGTTCTTATCGCAAGTAACATCTAGATAAGATTATATTAATAGCATACATTTGATAATAATGCGAATATAAACTAACTCCATTGACTAAATTAACCCACCAAGAAAAATAATTGTATAATAGTTATAAAGATGGGTCAGATAGAGCGAGATGAACTTTTATACAAGAGGTTCCGTAGCACTATCAGAATGTATAGATATTACATGGTTAGGAATAAAGAAGGCTTTTTATTAAATAGATTTACGGTGGATCCTAACTACCTGTTGTTATCTTTACTAGAGATAGAAAGATTAAATTGTGGTACCATTAGTATAGTACTGCGCAGTCGCAGACTAGATAGTGTATGTAAAGCAAGAAATATGTATAGCATTGCACTTAACTGCGCAATTTAGCTGTACAGGCAAAAAGTGCATCAGACCTAAAAATGCACCAGTTTCAGGTGTACCTTTACTTAGGGACAAATTATTTTTCTGAAGTAAAAATTATCCTATATGTTGATTATGGATGGATCATCATTCGTTCATTGGTTTACGGTCAGAGACAGACAGACAGTCAAAAAATCTAATGACTATAGATTCGACTAATTTTGATCTTTTTTATATGTATGTATCTTTGTTTCAGAAAATGCCAAAACCCCTGAACACCCCCCCGAGCCCCACCGCGCCGCGCGCCGAGCTCGTGCTGCCGCTACTCAACGCGCACATCGTACAGTGCATACAAATGCACACCAGGAGGTAAAATCTTATAAAAATAATAATTAATTATTTTGTTTTCAGCCCTTTATAACGTCTCAAATCCTCCCTTTCTTCCAACGAGGAGGATCAAGCCATATTCCACTACGTTGGCCTAAAGGGGGAGGGTTGGCAGACTGCATGTCTTTAGAAAACTTGTTAGGGTCTCTCAGACATGCAGGTTTCCTCACGATGTTTTCCTTCACCGTAAGACAAGTGGTAATCATGATGACACGATTCGCACATGAAAATATCAGTGCGAGACCCGGATTTGAACCCGCATCACTCGGTTATCCAAGCGAGCTTACTGCTAGGCTACACTTTCCATGTAATCTATACTGATATTATAAAGCTGAAGAGTTGGTTTGTTTGTTTGGTTGAACGTGCTAATTTCAGAAACTGCTAGTCCGAATTGAAAAATTCTTTTCGTGTTGGATAGTCCGTTTATCGTGAAAGGCTGTAGGCTATATTACTTCACGCGACCAATAGGAGCAGAGCATTAATGAAAAATGTTGCGAAAACGGAAAGGACGGGCGTTAGATCTGCGAGGTACGCGCGACTCAGAAATAATTTATATATATAACTAGGATGTCCCGTGGCTTCGCACGTGTTCTAAGGACCCAATTTCCCAGGAAACCATTCCCGTTTTTGTAACATTTTTCACTGATGCCTCGCTCCCATTAGCCACAGCGCGATGTTATATAGCCTATAGCTTTCCTCGATAAACGGACTATCCAACACAAAAAGATTTTTTAAATTCGGGACAGTAGTTCCTGAGATTAGCGCGTTCAACCCAACAAACAAACTCTTCAGCTTTATACTATTAGTATTGATTATGTATTTATTTACAGACACAGTCGTTCCCTCGTGCTGATGGTGGAGCACGACCAGTATCTACTGCAAGAGGAGACGGAGGACAGCGCTAAGCGACTGCTGAAATGTATCCAAACAGTCATATACAAACTCGTGAGTATTGTATCGTCTGATATGAAAATGAAGTAAACGTAACGTACTACTGTGCCAGCGGTCGCGGGTTCGAGTCCCGTTGAGCACGAATGTTTGTACTCCAGTCATGGGTGTTTATATTTATAATATCATTTTAAGTGGTAGTGCCATGCTTATTACCTTCGGGTAGCAGCCGAATGGGCCGGCACGCCCCGTATAGTTCATTAGTACCACTCTCTCACAGAAGACCGGCGTGAAGTGGCAGCTATGCTGTCGCGTTTCGTCCGGTGAGTGAGAGTCCGGGAGGCCCACTCTCCTTCCCCCCTCCCTCTTCCCTTCATCCTCCGCCTTCGTTCCCCCCTCCCTCCCACTTCCCTCCCTCCTCCATCCCTCCCTTTCCTGAAAGGCCGGCAACGCATCTGCAAGCCAGGCTTGCAGATGTCCATGGGCGGAGGTGATCACTTTCCATCAGGTGAGCCTCCTGCCCGTTTGCCCCCTTTTTACCATAAAAAAAAGCCCTTTCTTTTTTTTTAACGCCCCCTGTTTAAAGGCGATTTCGCAAATCTGTTTGAATATTGTATCGTTGAATCGGCCATAAAAATATCGCAAACTTCGAGTATCGCCGATATATTGGCATCGGTATCGGTATCGGATGCGTCCCTAGTAATAATGTTCTAAAATTTTAATTATATTAACTTGATCTCCATCTAAAATGGGTTATTAAAACGTTCCATATCCGGTCCAGGGTCCACCTCCACTAGACGACAAGCCCAGCCCCTACCAGAGCAGCAACACGGACCTCGAGAGCCTCGGCCGCACGCCGCCCGTCGCGAGACACGCCAGGAACAAACAGAAAGGTTAGTTACTTATATTATATATTATATATTATATACTAGCCTTTCCCGCGGCTCCGCTCGCGTTCTAAAGGCTGAAAATCAAAAGAAATATTTTTCACCCGTTTTTGCAACATTTTTCATTAATGCTCAGCTCATATTGGTCGTAGCGTGATGTAATATAACCTATAGCCTTCTGACAGACTATCCAACACAAAAAGTTTTTTTTAATTCGGACCAGTAGTTCCTGAGATAAGCGCGTTCAACCAAACAAACAAACAAACTCTTCAGCTTTATAATATTAGTATAGATTGTATATTTACATACACATTGGAGCAATAAAATACGCCCAATTTACATCTAACTCGTTTAATAATCTTTGAATCTTTGAACCCGCAACCGCTGACGCAAGAAAGTAGTAGTCCGGGAGGTAGTGTCAAATTTTTACGGTGATTTTGGCATGGACTCTATAAACTTATTTTGATAGTTAGTACTTGTATGAGAACAAAAATAATTGTCAGCTGGCGCGACTCCGGGGCTTTTGGGCTAGAGAAAATATTAACGTAGATGAAAAAAAGAATATTCTTGGACTATTTTGGCAAAGATGAAAAAGTATAAATAATTAGTTAATGAATTGTAGATCTTAAAAAAAAGTGTCAGCTGTATCATGTACGTGACAAAATATGTTAGCTGATCATGTAAACATGTTAAAAAATCAGAAAAACTTGTAGCATTTTGGCAAAGCTGAAAATTGTATATATTAAAGATTACAATTCAATAATCATAATAATTTATGTCAGCTGGAATTTTAACGAGGCACAACCTGTTAGCTTGACTTTCAAAGTTTGGTTATGAAGTATAATATCAGATCAGCTAACATATTTTGTCACGTACACGATACAGCTGACACTTTTTTTTAAGATCTACAATTCATTAACTAATTATTTATACTTTTTCATCTTTGCCAAAATAGTCCAAAAAAATTTTTTTTACTATCAAGTTTCCTGGCATTTTCTCATCTTATGCCCCGGTTTTGGGCCAACTGACACCTCATTTATTAATAAGCGTTGGAACAACTGACTATACAAAAAAACAAAAGTCATGCCAAAATGATCTGATATTATACTTCATAACCAAACTTTGAAAGTCAAGCTAACAGGTTGTGCCTCGTTAAAATTCCAGCTGACATAAATTATTATGATTATTGAATTATAATCTTTAATATATACAATTTTCAGCTTTGCCAAAATGCTACAAGTTTTTCAGATTTTTTAACATGTTTACATGATCAGCTAACATATTTTGTCACGTACATGATACAGCTGACACTTTTTTTTAAGATCTACAATTCATTAACTAATTATTTATACTTTTTCATCTTTGCCAAAATAGTCCAAAAAAAAATTTTTTTTTATTGAAGTTTCCTGGCATTTTCTCATCTTATGCCCCGGTTTTGGGCCAACTGATACCTCATTTATTAATAAGCGATGGAACAACTGACTATACAAAAAACCAAAAACCATGCCATAATGATCTGATGTACCTAATAACCAAACTTTGAAAGTCAAGCTAACAGGTTGTGCCATGTTAAAATTCCAGCTGACATAAATTATTATGATTATTGAATTATAATCTTCAATATATACAATTTTCAGCTTTGCCAAAATGCTACAAGGTTTTCTGATTTTTTGACATGTTCACATGATCAGCTAACATATTTTGTCACGTACATGATACAGCTGACACTTTTTTTTAAGATCTACAATTCATAAACTAATTATTTATACTTTTTTATCTTTGCCAAAATAGTCCAAGAACATTTTTTTACTATCAAGTTCCCTGGCATTTTCTCATCTTATGCCCCGGTTTTGGGCCAACTGACAATTTGTTTATAAATAAGCGTTGGAACAACTGACTATACAAAAAAACAAAAGCCATGCCAAAATGCTCCGGTCAAATTTGACACTACCTCCCAGACTATAGGGCCTCTACAAACTGCGCTAAAAGTGTCGAAAACTTATTATATCTATTTCAACAGAAAACATTGAAAAAATAATATTTTTTTAATACTAAGACAAGATAGTTCGATAAAATGTATATAGATGGCGTTATGAGTGGATTTGTTTGAATGAGTAGTGATTATTATGAACCAGGGTCTCATCATGCATAATTCGCGTCATGTAAAAAGAACGCTGGCTGTCAAGTTGCGCAGAGGCGATTTATCCAACAATTTGGTGGTAAGAGGGCACGCGCCACATGCTTTCTGGCTCGCTATTGGTTCGTCAGTTCAAAATACCATCGCGCACACTAAAGTTATTTATTACGAAATTGTTTTATATAAAAAATAGAGAAAAAATATTTTTGACGTATATTGTTTTATAAAGAGAGAGTCTAATAATAATGAAGTTAATAATTAAAAAAAAAATATGAAATGAATGAATATTTTTTTTTGTAAGTAGATTAAACATTCTACACTGAATCAATCATATTTTATTAATTAATAGAATTCTCTTTAATGCCATTCTATCTAATATATTTCTCAACGTACCTACCAATAACCAATATAAGTCGCGAGCGAAAGGCTAGTTGAAAAATAAAAGAATAGGCTTAATAATTTCGTGTGCGAATGTACCCATGCGCAAACACACCCCCCACCACTTTCTTCTAGCGTTCTTTTTACGTGACGCGAACTGTACAAAGGAAAATTAGTTTAAATAAATGACAAGATAAAAAATTGGTCGCGAAATGGAGTTTTGTTTAAAAAATATTCTAAGTGAAGGGAATTGAAATAATGCTCGTAAATCATATTTGCTTCATCTTACTGATTTTCAGCAATTAGATAATGGGTCCTTAGTGTATTGTCATAGATGGCGCTTTTACTTTTTGTGGATTATTTATCACGGTTAAAATTTGTTTAAGTCACTGTATATTTTTAAATCGAATGAAGGATAATTATTACAATATTTACATATGACAACTTAACGTATTAAATATTTTACATACGTTAAGTTATAGATATTTTTTAAAATAGCTATAATATTTGCTTACTTTTTTTTAAATTAATGACTTCTATTATCTATTCAAGCAAACTGAACGAGCCTGAAGAAATTGGTTAAAATTAATTTTTACTAAATGCTAAACAATTTGTGCTATATTATATAATTATTTTTGTTTTAGCACATATAAAGAAAAAGTATTTGGAACTTAACGCCATCTATCGGCTATTAAAAAAATTGAAGAACCTGTTGAATAAAGTTTTATTGAATTGAATAATTTTAAGGTTAGGTTAGGTTAGTTAGGTAACTGTTTTAAGGGGTTATTACAAAATTTTCATAAATTAGAAATTTTCGTGCATTAAACAGTATCCTATATGTTGATCCGCACAGTTAATCATCATACCGAATTTCATCAAAATCTGTGCAGTGTTTTTCTCCTGATGCGGTCACAGACACACAGACAAAAATTGTAAAAACTATAGATTCGGTCTAATTAATATAGTCATTATTGTATTGTTAATAATGACTATATTAATTAGAATTTAAAAAAAATATTCAATGTACAGATTCGACTAAGTTAGAATGATAGGTATGTGTAGATTTAGGTAGTTTTTTTTTCACTACACAGGTACTGAGTTCATTTTTGAATCACAATTGCACTTAAGGAATTAAGAATGTGTACGTTTTTAATTCCATAACGGTTAAGGGAACTTATTTCATATTTAGAATGAATGGTGGTTGTGTAATGTAGTTGTTTGTAGACTGGAAAAAATATATAGTTTAATACTTTCTTAGATTTCGCATAGGATATTTGACATTCTAAATAAAACTATCTTTCCTGATTTTCGCGGATTTATTTTGATTTTATGTTTCTGACCATGATCATGAACTATGGTCATATCATGGTCACGGGAGAGACTACAGAGATGGATTGTAGAGGTCAAAGGCATTATATAGTTGTTACAGGCTGTTTACCCTCAAAGTATGCAAAACGAAGTCAAAAAAATATAGGTAATAAATATAAACATAAAATTGTATATCAGTAATTTAAAACAATATTTAAAGTGAATTTTAATTATAAACATGTTTCGTGTAACAAAATGCAATCGAAATGTCCAGGATGTGGTGAACTTATCGATCCGATTCCGCGCAAATACTAACTTTTGTTAAATTAATACAAATAAGTACTATTATAATGACTGAAGTGTTTTATTTTTGAGGAATTCATTGTTTTATTGTTACAAATTTTTTATTTTTTTTAATAAAAAAATATTTTCTTAAATATAAAAAGTAAAGTTTCTATGATTCCCTAAATAACGGATTATTGAATAAAATATTTTTATTTGCATTTGGGTGATTTTTATATAATAAAACGACTTTTTGAGCGTTTAAGAAATTAGATTTATTAATTTTTCCACAATGTCACTTCATTTTTAATTAGAAACTCTTTTATATAATCTAAGTAGAAACTTATGGTTTCTAATACGCGCTAAATACGCTCTACACTAAATAATAAGTTTGCAGTTTTGCTGACAAATATCTATGCAAAACGCGTTTTTTTTTTAATTTATTGTTAATACTGTATCTCCCAAAATGAAAACCTAACTATTTTTTTCTATTATATTCTCTATTATGTATGTATTAAGTAATTAATTTAAAAATATTTATCCTAAACACAAAATAATTTATGTTGAATTAAAATCTCCTAGTTTTTGTGACACGTAAGTAACGGATTCCCGGTAAACGATGAATTAATTTGTTTTCCTCATTCAGTTGATGTTACTCATGGCGTTATTATGCTTATTTCATTAAACGCCTTAATAAATGTATGTGCATTTGGTTGTTACCATTTTGAAATAAATAGTAAAATGGTTTTTTTTAAATTCGCATTATCTTTACATTAATTTCATTTAAATTATAACTATTTATATGAAATATGTTAGAAAAAATCTATATTTGTGGTATAGTGATAAAGTGATGGTGTCTTGTGGCTGTATGGATGGATTTCGTCGTCTGCCTTCGTGTAAGATTTAGTGATGTCATTTTAGTTTCAGCTGTGCTTTTATTATCTGTGATAATAATGATGAGGTTATATATTCAAATTCAGTTATTAATTTTTTTCATATGTTGCCTCATTTTAACTTATTATTGCGGGTCTTTCGTATTATTTATTTTTAAATGAACTGGTAGCACATAATATTAAATTATATACTGTATATAACAATAGATAATATAGATAGAAATAATACATAAAGAAGAGAATATGGGATACTAAACTTAGGATTTACATAATATTTCAGTTTTGTCGGGCTTAAATATTTTTTTCATAGGCTTTTTCACGAAAGGCATACAATTGTAAAAAGAAGTGAAATTTCTTTAAATATCAAATTAAAATCTATATTGTCCGTATACACGGTTATTTATTTTTACTTTAATTACTGATAAGTCTTTTTAAACGTAACTCATGTATCTGATAATGCTAGGTTTATTGATAAGTCGCTATAAGATTAAATTTAGTATTATATTGTCTTTGACGAATGCTACTTGATCTGTTAAATATAAGCGCTAAAATATTAAAATATTGGTTTGGTCATTTGCGTAAGTTAAGACGTTTTTGTAGAATTTAATATAAATAACGACGTATAGTGAGTTCATTCGGCATTATGTTGTATGAAAGTGAATAAACATGTTAACTGTTACGTAGTGTTCAATAAACAAATTACGCTTTATAGTGAGTAATACTAAGAAAACATTGTGAATTTATTAGGGATTGCGATTCATTAATGTTATTGATGAGAACAATGAAAATAGTGCGAACTCTTGGAAAGAAGGTTAAGCTGAAATGTGATTATGCAGAAGAATAAAAGAAGTCCAACGGAAAAACTGAGGAACTTCTTTGGCTCCCAACATTTCACATTTATAAAACGTAAGCTAATATAATAATATTAAAGTCATATTACTCTAATTATAGTGACAAACGTCCGTCGGAAAGCATCGGAAAAAAATGTTTGCAGATTGCTTATATTTAAAATTGACCTACTCTTAGTTAAAAAATAAAAATATTTTATTATTGTACTCTAAATAAATCAAACTTTACTCTTAAGTTAAACACCATAGAACAGTTAGCACATAAATAATTTAATAATGTACCATCAATCTGACGCAAAACCACGTTGGTCCGATACCTACGACAATTTTATAGATTACTTTTTTACTGTAGTTATATAATTTAGTAGTGCTACATTGAATAACATTTCGTAGTTTGCATCTCGTCAATGCGTTTTTATTTTTTATAGCTTACCATTGGCTAAGTCAATGTTATTATACTAATCAGTTTTTATCATTTTGATAAGATACAACAACCATCCACCGGAAATAAAATCAAAAGTTGACGTCGTCTGTTAAATCTAAGAATAAACTAAATTAGTATGCAAAATATGCTAGATATAAAATAAAATGTTCATTTTCAGTGTTAAAAAGTAAAAAAACTCATAATTTACAACCTCGTATGTTCGTATTTGTCGATTGTATTGAGCACTGGACCTCTATAGTAGTATTGATAGAGGTCAGTGGTATTGAGGTAAAAACTTATACAATGATTGTACGTATATTTAAATAGTGTAATGAAAGTAAACACTCAACTTTTTTCAAAACATTTTTCATGGCATACTAAAATGTTTCTACCTTCAGACATTATACCCCCTAACAGGGAAAATTAGGGTGCCCAAAAGTACGAAATATTTGTTAATTAACGAATTGTAACTCACTTTTAGCGGTATGTTATTTATCTTTATTGACTTAGTTTGATTTCTTTAAAATTTCCACCACACGGTCTTTATATGACGTGTTAAAAAACTATTAAAAGCATTTTCTAAATAATACATATTTTAAAATAAACTATTTTATTGTAATTTATTGAATATTCATTCTGAATCGGAAAAATAAATAATTACAGTGGGATCCCGATTATCCGAACGTCGGATTGTCCGGACTCATTCATCACCGCTCTAATTGCCGATTTAAAAATGTTTTGACGCAACGAGTCATGTTACGCCGAGTTTATTCCCCTCCGTCAACGTGTTTCCCGCTCTCATTTAATTGCGCGACAGTGCTTGTTATTGTTTCATTTTCTTTGATAGCGTTAAACTGATACTTAATAGGTTGTCTTTTATTTTTGTTTACGTTTTGTAATTATACATAATTGTAGGTACATATTATGGTCTTTATTATCGTTATAGCTCATATTTTGGCCCATTGGCCATTATATAATAAAAATTGATTTAAATATAAATATAGTTTGATTGGAATTTGAAATCGATTATTTGGAATACAAATGATTTTATATAATCCGGATGATCGGGATTCTACTGTAATTGAAATAAATGCCAATGATTTTTTGCAAAGATTAGGGAAAACTAATTTCGGGGTATGGCGTTTCTATTCTTACAAGATGGCGGCATCTTCTAATGCTGCCATACTTAGATTTTTTAAATTTGCCGCGATATTTTAGTCTCTACTTTCATTAGACTGGCAATAATTTAAAAATAATGTTCTCCGACCGATTCCGGCCATGGCGGTCAATCTCATTGAGACTGGCCAACTGCGCAGGAGATATTATAGTGCACAAGTGTACGCGTAGACACAAGTGCACTCTCTATTCCTATCACTCTCATACTCCGGTGGGACGACTGCTCGACACGACCAGTGAGAGCTAAGACGCAGGACCGACGGCTTTACGCGCTCTCCGAGGCACGGGGGTGACTCACCGCCAACTTCCCAACTCCGGGCTATTACTGAGGCTTATTAAACAGAAAGACTCATTAATTAAACTAGACCCGACCTGGGACTCGAACCCAGGACCTCTCGATGTATGACCGTACATGCTAGCCACTACACCACCGAGGCAATTTAAAAATATACTTAATTAAATAGAGAGATAATAAGTGCAAAGGAGTACTGGAGGAGGAAAATAGGTTAAAGTAATTTTTAATTCATAATATTATTTTATAAATGCATTTAAGGTAGTTACATCCAAATTTCGTTATTTCTATAATTCTCTTACATCAGATTATGGAAAGAAAGTTTTTTGTATTTAACCTGTTTTAAAGTTTGCCGCTATTACAATTATTTTGTAACGTGTTCAAAAATTATCTATTGAATCCACGATACGACTATCACGGTTTATCTGAAGGCGACATGTTACAAATACGATTGTACTGTTTTTGAATCTCCTATATTCAGTGCTCATTATTGTTGAAATTTTCAAAAAATAACATTAACGACTAACGATTTTATCCATTTCTTGTTAATGAAATCGTTAAAAAGTGAATTTTGGCATTATTTGGAACTTCTAAAATAAAGTTGGATAAAAAGTGTTAAACTTTGGAGATCACCGAAGTAAAAAGGTAAATGAAATCTTCTGGTTCCTTACACGATTTGTGTACGTCTGATTCATCTCTTAACAATTGTGTCTTTAATAAATATATCGATTTCGTTGAACTATATTCGTGGTTTTATTGAGAACCCTCTATTCATTTCAAGCCTTGAATCATTGGGATTCTTTGTTACATTTAATATACTTTAAATTATACGTTACTTAGTTTTAATTAAACAATCCTGTTCGCTATAATATTAAGTATTTTCTTAACCTTTTTCTATATATATTTCCTCTTCTTAAGCAATAACATAATATACGCTATTCATGGTGGCTGTATGGGTGTTTGGATTGCCTCTATTAAATGGGACTTATCTAATCGTATACTTTCTTAGCTTAAATTTTACTATAGCTTATCTTATTCCTGTGTACAATAAACCTATCTATTTCTTTATAAATTCCATTTTCATAACGCCAATTTCAGCTGGTGGGAGTAGCAACGAAGATCTGAGCGATTCCGTCGAGGTTTCAATACAAAAGTCCCAAGTCAGAAGTAAGCTAAGAAAATTCTTCGCGAAAAGACCAGCTATGGAAGTACTAGTGAAGAAAGGAATATATAAAGGTTTGGTTATGAATAATTCAATGGGTGTGTGATTTTCATTTCTGCTGTGGGGTGGATCCAACCCCCACAATTATTTGATTGAGTTACGAGTGCTTATTATCATTTTTATATTACATTTCAAACTAAAATTGCATGAATTGTATTTTTATATTGTGATTGTTTTCGGTAAATTTTGCTTTGGATCTGCCCCTAGCTGAGTAGATTATAGATTATATTGTTTGCTGTAAGAATTTGATCGCTTTTAAAATAACATTGGCATGGGAGATAACTTTTTTATTTCATTCAGTACGTATTTGGTGAATTTTTGGATGTTCATTTTGTGTTTTAGGTTTTTATTACTAATATTTGAAATTATATCAATTATTTTTGGATATTCGAAATTTTAGAAACATTTCGGATATTTATGGTAAGTATTGTATATATGTAGATGTAAAATCTAAGCTTGTTTTAAGTAAATGTATAAAATAGATGTAGTGGATTTAGTTGGTGTTTTATTTCACGTAGAACCTAGTAATAAAAAAAACTTGTAGCGGTGGATGGTTGTTTTTTTTAAAATAACATTTGGTAATAACTAGACGATAAATCAGGTGAGTAGAGTGATGCGTGCCAATAATATAGGTTATATTATTATTTTAAAAATATGTAACAAATGGTTATGGATAAACTTAATTTATTATTGAAATAAAATTGAGATGAAGAGAAACAGATGTAAATGGTAAAAAAGTTTCTAAGTTGCTTTCAAACGTTTAGGAACATTTTAACGGATTAGGAATCAAGGATTATTTCTTTTATATTTACCTAGAAATAAAAAAAACATATATTTTATATCATAACATCGTACGCACATAACACATACCTTAGACAATTTCCATTAAAAATTAATAGTACATCATTATTTTTTATTAAAATTTTTGACATGAACTTATATATTTGTAATTCTTACTATTATTAGATGAACCCGTTTTCGGTCGAAATCTCGACGAGGTTTGCCCATCGACTAGTCCTCGCGTGCCCGACTTCGTCCGCGCATGCGTTAAAGAAATAGAAAGCAGTGAAGAGAACATGTGTACTGACGGTCTTTATCGTGCCAGCGGGAATTTAAGTCAAGTACAGAAAATTAGATTAGAGGTGAGCTATAAAATATAAATTTAAAATACTTAAATATATGAAACCATTATGTACTGGTTATATGTAATAATAATAAATAATAAATACCTTTATTAGCATAAATTATATTTCATTAAAGTATAGTTGTTTCCAATAAGCTAATTACAAAACAAAAATGCTTACGTGTACTTTGGTTAGTTACTGCCGACTGTACTAGGCCGAGCCTGTATTACAGATGGCAATTCCTTCCTCCATGACAAAAAATAATAAAAAGCACTAACAATAATAGTCACTTAAAGCTTATATTTAATAACGAACGACACATAATAACAAAATTACAATTAAAAAGAATATGTACAATGTACATATACATTATATATAATTAATATATGTTATAAATATCTATAAGTATTTTTCACCATCTTACATCAAAGTTTGTCGGGTAAGCTAGTTATTATCATATAAGTCAAACTATAAGCAATAACTTTAATCAATTTTGCGTTCATTTTCAGATCGATCAAAATAACTTGTCAGTAATCGAGAACAATACGGATATTCACGTGCTGACGGGATCACTCAAGCTATTCTTTAGGGAGCTAAAAGAGCCTCTTATTCCTTGCTCCTTGTTCGACAGAGTGTTAGCAGCTTGTTGTAAGTAAAAACAATATTGTTAAAAAACTTGCATTTTGTATATTTACTAATTCTTTATTAATAATAATAGTACTTTATTTGTTTTTTTGTTAATGGCTTCAAAGCGTGCTATTAGTATTTTCTTACATTTAATTTAATTAAAATATGTTTCTTTAAATTTGAAGGGTTTTAAAATAACATGCATAATTAATTAAATTTGGTTTTTCTTGTCATTATCTATAATAAAATATCTTTACATAAATAACTTATTTTTTATATATTCACAGCAATAAAACCAAGAGAAGCCAAAATCAAGGAGTTCCGAGACATCATCCATTCTCTACCGCAATGCAACAGGGATACTCTCAAATTTTTACTGGAACATCTATTAAAGTAAGTTTATTAATTAAGACCATATTATAAGTTCTTAAGATACTTTTCACAACAGCACCATCAGCTTTAAGCTTAGAAAGCATTTAATTACGGCATAAAAAATGCACTTTCTGACTTCATAAACAATCTCTAAATGCCGTTTGTTGTTGTTGCTATGTTTAATTACGTCAGTTAATTGTTCTGTTGCTGCGTCAGAGAGCAGTGCTTTTTTTTCATTATAATATTAGTTTGTATTTACAAAATTATATTCTAACAAAGCCATTTTTGGCCTTTTAATATTAAAACTAATATACAGGTACTAATCTAGCTCTTAGTCTTTAAGTGCATTAAATTTTATTCAAATCTATACATCGGTATATAAAACTAGTGCAATTAAAGAAAATGTATCAAATATTAATAATATCATATATTATTTTTCAGAGTAACACAATACAGCGAGCGCAACCGCATGCACACAGCTAACTTAGCCATAGTGTTCGGCCCCACTCTCCTGTGGGCGCCGGCGGAGCAAGCCCACAATATAGCCATAGACTGCATTCAACAAAACAACGTGGTTGATATCCTCCTAAATGAATTCAAAGACATCTTCGAAGACCCCAAGACGAAGAAAAAAGCGTGATGGTACCGTACATAGTGTTATTTTGTTTGGTTCTCATTTTATTCTTATTTAATAATCACACCACAGAACATTTTTGTTGAGACATAACGATAATCAAATCCCGTTATGTTAGGAATTTTCCGTTATTGTAATAAAAGTTCCGTTATATTTGGAATATTTGTTTTTTTTAATATATGCTTAATTTATTGTGGACTATTACGTTATTAGATTATTTATTTCCTACTCACAGATTAAATATAAATAAGAATTTGATATGATATGTTCTGTGGTAGATAATTGTGGTGTATACTCTATATTTCATCTATATAAACTATGGTTACTCATATACCAAACGAATAGCCTATATGTAGAAAACTGAGCTCGGTTCGGTGAAACTTTGTATGTAAATAGATGATTAGTGCAAGTAAAATGGGATATCGAAATATTTGTATGGATGATCTCTGTTGACACAAAAATTAATATTTAATGTAAACCGCCTTCAAAATAATAAATACCCATTTATTTAAAAGTATGTTAATAGATAGGGGGTTCGATTTTTGAACGTAGTACGAGCAAATACGGCCTTTTTTTTTTTAAATTACTTAAAAAATCTTTAAAAACGTGATCAAGTTGCGTGATTCTTTCTATATGAAAAAACACTCAAATTGCTTCCGTCTAGTATTTAATACCTACTTTTTATAAGTCAAAAGTAACGTATGAATAATGCCAATAGGGTATTTCTTAAATCGATTTATTATTCATCTTTCATTCGATACTCTTACTATTTTTACTTAATTCTTCTACTAATATCGATTTTAATAACATATTGGAGGCGGTTATTTATTATCTATAAATATTTTATATTTTATAAGTCGTCCAAAATTGGTAATATGTTAGAGTTGTGATTGTAAAGCAATATGTATATGGAAAGACTGTCAGAGGCTCTAGCGGTATTTAAAAGAAATTGTCAGTGCAAAAATGGCCTAATTCAAAAATAATTTTATACATGAATGGAAGAAGGTGAGATATGTCGCAAAATATTAATTTCGAGTAAATTTAGTTCAAAGTTTGTGTAATGTATATAAAATGTTTGGTTTCACACCGACATCTACGCATGAAACAGCGAAAGATTGAAAATGTGACATATCTCCTTGATCCATTCACGTCTTCAATTAAAAAAATTATGAATATTATCTAAAAATAATAATAAATATAATAGTATAGAAAAATAATAATAAAAAAGTGATTATTATTAAATTATTCCATCTCGTAATTTATGAAAAATGGACTTAGAGCATTTTTGCTTTGGCAGATAAAATAGATTATATTATATAGATTATATTATTATATTTACGCGTTTAGACATCATTGATATACAAAAACAAATGTCCTCAAAAAATTCTACAATTCGTAATGGAATCGAGCTTTTTCCAATTCTCTTTCATTCTTTTCTTTTTGGGTGAAAAAATTAAAACGCATGTTTCATTGAAAACAGTACCTTATGTGGACCGCGTAAGATCGAAATTGTGTTTAGACAATTAGAACTTTCTATTTATTATAAATGAAACTTTCTTTTCGGATTTTATCGCGGATTTCTTTGGATTTTTGGTTCCCGACGTTTCGAATGATTTACAGCAATCATGGTCACAGGAAACACCTCCCGTCTAGTCAAAATAAATCCGCGACAAAATCCGAAAAGATAGTTTCATTTATAATGTCAAATATTCGCGTAAACTTAAGAAAGTATTAACTTTTTATTTTTAATTTTATATGTCATGTCGGCGCCATTTTTTAAAGACATATTTATTAGGAAATGTGTATTTGTTTTTATATATCAATGTTAGATTTCGTGTGATGTAGATCCTGATTTTTGTAACACCATTTGTTTGGGGCCAATCTGTATATAACCGAGTCCTGTAGGCTTGAAGCCGATGCTCGTGGTTGTGAGGAATTACTTGGATGGGTCCGGGTTCGATTTTCGTGTAAGCCAGTTTTTGTTGAGTTTACTATAATGTAAAAGGTTTAAAAATAATAAAAGGCTTAGGAATTGAATAACTTAACAATTAACTAAATATCTGTTTTAAATCACCTTTTTTAGATTTTTATTCAATCTTCAAGCTGATAAGTACGTTTTGTAATCGCCAGATTAGATAATTTTGAGATAAAAATTATTACCAATTTAATTACCAATTATTTCTTAATTGAACTCGCTCAAAATATTAACTAACTAGATATTATAGCCCTTATTTCTTCACGAGAATCGAACCTGCACCCAGTAAGACAATATTCCTAGTAATATCTCATACCACGATGCTTTTTGTGCCTTACGCAAAGGTCTTGTAAATATTCATCATAGATGATTAATCAGTTTGTGATAATAATAATTGTTGTTGTGTTCTAGAATGTTCTTATTTTAATTTTTTTATTATTATATAATATCGCTTGATAGTGACACTAGTCCTGTTTAGTTCTTGGACTTGAAATTATAGATACTGTTGGGTTTTATATCGATAGTTTGTTGCGATTAGAGCAAATATGTATATATATGACTTAGGTCGTGGGTTCGATATTTATTGGTGTTTGTCACAAAGCAACAGTTTTTTGTTTAAGGTATAGTATTCGTTTTTTGAGGACACGTTTGGCGCAGTTTGTAGTGACACTACTTTTTTGCGCCAGCGATTGTAGGTTCTAGTCCCGCTGGGGGCATTCATTTGTTAAACTCGGATGTTTGTACTCCAGTCATTGGTGTTTATATTTATAATATGTGTGTATTTAAGCTTTTTTTTGTAGTATATCAACAATCTGGTATCCGTAACACAAGCTTCCTTCATAGCTTACCATGGAACTAGATGGCGCTGTGTGTAATAATGTCCCAACATATTTATTTTATTGTATATAAGATTTGTATAAAAGCAATCAAAACAAGCTATCGATCTAATATTCATGATGTATCTGTGTAACACCAATATAAAATTCTATGTAACAATGTAAGCTAGGAACCAAAGTTTTGTATTTCGGCTGAGAACTGTGTCGGTGTAGTTATTGTATATTATCAATTAATATTTTAACGCCAATAATGCTTGGAAATAGAGAAATGACATAAAATAAAAATTACTTATTCAATTTTAATAGTTTTATTATAATCCTGCAAGTTTCTAGTTTTTGCGAGTAACTCCGTCCAAGACTTACCTTTGTTCAGATTCGTTCTTTTGGCACGATTTAAAAATAAGTATAGATTTCTCAGATATGTGTAATTTTTCTAGTTTTCTATATGTTGAAACGGATAATCAGCTATCATCATACCAAATTTCATCAAAATCTGTCAATCGGTCACACAGGCAAACAGATTGACAGACAGACAAAAATTCCAAAAACGATAGATTCTAAGTAGATTTTTTAAATTCTGAATTAGTGCGTGACTGCGTTCCTGATGGTAAGTGGTAACGCAGTCGGAGATGGTAAGTCGCACTAATTCAGTAATTCAGTAGCCACCTTTCACTCTTGCCTTGAAGACACCCATATTGTAATCGGAAGGAAACACTGACGCAGGCAGGTTGTTCCAATCCTTAGCCGCACGTATAATAAATGACGAAGCGAAACGCTTCGTCCGGACGGATGGAATGTCCACGACATAAGGATGGAGACCAGCCGTTCGTCGAGTCGTCCCATGATGGAAAGGGGATGGGGGAATTATGTCATGTAATTCCTGCGCACATTCCATTCCTGGGGAAATTATGTTAAGTTTCGATTTAGAATATTATTACTTGTATAGATAAGCTATCTGATATCCCTATTTCAAACATGATCGAGTAATTACAGCTTAAAATGTAACGAAAAAACATACGTTTATTTCCTTCTTCAAAATAATATAGAAAGGTACATTATATTCTAGATTTTAAAAGTCCACATTTTTAAAGTCTAAGTTTCGTTCTTTTGGAAGAAAACATCTTTTCTTTTGTTAATCTCACTAACTACAAGAACAACATTATGTGAACTAGTTTTTCTTCGTGGAGCTGACACCCTTAGCTAAAGTGCCTACCATCAAGCAGGTTTTGATTAACCTGGTATCATTCTGGTGATTAACGGTGGTATGAACAGTATGTTACTGCTTATCCACATTTATTAAAAATAAATCGAATGTTATATAAAATAGCAAAAGGCTGAGCTTTGTGAAGGCTCGCGTAGTTTAACGTTACAGCGATGTTAACTCTTTGGTTTTCTAACAGATGGCGTTAGTAGTACAATAACATGCTATCCAATTAAGACAAAATTGTTAATGGTTATTTTTTAATGGTTATAAAATTATATATTTTTAAAAGATAACACATCTAGATATGAAGTTAAATTACTATGTTAAAGCACAAATCTATAGGCGTGACAGTTTTTCAGTAAAGTGTACCACAAAATCAGGTCGTGGGATAGTGTTAGGTCTCGCCCTAATAATACCTTTAATTTTTCGCAACAATTTTGCTAAAACATTACGTACTTAATTGTCTTAATGGCGGCAGCCATGACACTAAGTGTCAAATGCCAGACCACTCTATGTAATGAGAAGTTTATTGGCCGTGGGAGGTGAACTTTTTATATGTATTAGTACTACCTACATACTAATAAATTAACCTCGCTTTGCTCAATATTATCTTAATATGATTCTTTATATTTTAAATAGTAATAAGTCATAGTTTAACGTTTTTGATAAATACTATAGCCGCGATATTACTCACTCTCTCTCTCTCTGTCTCACTCAGTCACAAAGATATCAAAATTTAGTTTAGGGGATGATTGGCCCCTTGGATCGGTCTGTCTTCTTGTCAAAAGTTTTAAAAAAGTTGTCTGGTGAACATATATAAAAATCGAGCATGAGAATTTACGTGAAGTTGACCAATTACGTATTTTGAGAGCTTTAAAGCGTCTGCAAAGCAATGTGGTCGACGGAAAGTGTCTGGGAGTATTGACATATATGATAATCAGCCATGAGAATTTTCGTGAAGTAATGTTTTTATGTACCTTGATCACCTGGTACCTGGAAATTGGCCGTTTGACCAAGCTAGCAGGTAGGCATACGATCATACTAAATCATACATACTAAAACTACTCAATCGTCCACATCTCATCCGTCAGAAAATACGTGACGTCTGGCGGCCCTGCAATCGTGCTCTATTACAAAGCTTAGGGAACTTTTTATTACAGGTGTGCCAACCTTCAATAACAACTAGTTTATTTTGTATAAGAATCACTAACCGTTTAAACGTACTCTAGGGACGAAAGCGGAGCAAGGGTGTGTCACTTGTGTTCCATTATAAATCGTTCACATGCTAAATATACCTATACAAAATGTATGTTTTCCTCTATAGTTATTAGCATACTAGTGGAACCCGCGGCTTCGCTTAAATAAAATCTAGGGACCAACCCGAGTGAAGTGAATGTGAGTCGCTTGTTTAAGATAAACATTTCCATCATACATTATATGTAAAACACCACGCCAGAATAGCTCGCAGATAGATTTTTTACTACTTACCGTCATATTTTGGATAATTATCACAATATTTTTATAAATCGTAGCCTGTGTGTTATTCTGATGTATAAGCTATATTATTGTACAGCTTCATTAAAATCGATTCAGTAGTTTTTACGTGAAAGAGTAACGAACATCCATCCATCCATATAAGCTTTCGCGTTTATAATATTAGTAGCAAATACGCTATTAAAAAAGTTTCTAAATAATCTTTAGTTCCAAATTGTTGTTCATTAATTTCAAAGTCGTTTGTAACAAATAGATATCATGCGAGTGTGATTTATGACTTTTATTCACGCGGCAAATTGCTTCAAGCCACCTTAATTTAAATCAATACAAAAAAAAACAGTTAGCAGAGAAAGATGTCTCTTTGTAACGAAAATTAAATAGAATCTCTACTTTCTTATTATAATGGCTTTTTATTATTGTTTCTTCTAATACATGCTGTAAAAACTAGAGTCACATTAAAATTTTTGTAGCATTTTCAATTCTTTTCTCAAAAGATGCGCAATTCAATTATCTATTAATTAATTATTATACAAACAACAAAATGACATATTTTCTTTCTAACATCATTATTATAATATACCTTATCATTTGGCTTTATTTACTGCTATTTATTATTTTTCTATTTTTTATCGTATACTACTCTAATAAACTATCTAATATATATCATATATCATAATACTAACTTGTACTTACTTGTAGTGTCTTTTAGCTACGGAACTCTATTGAAAATTATCTAGAAAACATTTTAAAAACTTGCATTATAATATGAAAATCTACGTCATATTCCTGAAAATTTGAAATACTTACGCTTCTTTCGACTATTCCCTAGGGATTTTACCCGCTTTCTTTAAATTATATACAGGTGGCACTACTACCTTTGGTAAATTTTATTACTAAATAGCAGTATAAAATTCCTAAAATATCATCTTCTCCTTTTTTGAAGTCAGTTAAAATGTACTCTAAGTTACGCCTTATGACATTAGCTATCTGCAAGTGAAAGTCCCGTTAAAATCGGTCCAGCCGTTTCAAAGATTAGCCGGAACAAACAGACAGACAGACAAAAATTAAAAAATTGGTTTTTGTTGTTACTACCGGATATACTTTCATATGCATTTAGTGAAAAGCTGTTAATTTGAAATTAAAAACATACACTTCAATTTTATTTATATGTATAGATAGAAGCTACTCCAGATAGTAGTCTAAAAAATCTAAAAATTAGTCTATATATACTATATGTATGTATTATATACTAAAATAAAAAAAATCCAAATCCGTCCAGTTTAGGATTTAAATACATATCAAAACAAAGTAAGGAAGTAGCTATTTACTTAACAAATATTTTACCATAATTGATTTAAAAACAGGGTGTTTAATAAAAGACATTACTAATAAAAACAGTTTAATCATACCGGTAAGTTTTAAACGGAAAATTTTACAGACGAGTTTTAAATTTTTTAATCTGCTATATTTTAATATTATGCAGTCTTTTTTCTAAATTCATTTCGGACAGTGATTTTTATTAGTAGGAATGTTGAAACTAAACGTTTACATAAAAATATTTAAAAAAATAACTTACCGCGTATCAAACAACTTATTTACTTGGTTCTTACTTATTTAAAATAACTAATAGACTTACCGCCATACAATTTATATTCCTACAATATGAGTTCATGCAACACCAAGCTTCATACAGACAGACGGTCAGACCAATAAAATTATATAATTACAATGTTTACGTATGTCCATGGGAATTTCAATTAAAACGCCATTTCACGACAATCTACTCACAATTTAGTAAAAAGCTATGTATTAAATAAAAACATGACTCAATTTACATAATAGTATACCTACATATATAAATCATACATACATAGTACATAATAGCGAATATATAAAACTAAAATATGAAAAAAATGTATTGTTTAAAATCTTGAATGTAAAAGCTCGAACATACAGCTGTCTTGAGACGTAGTAAGATTTCATTGAATCAGAAACTAAATATACATCATACGCAATATGATCTATTAAAGAAATTTAGTCAATAAGAATTCTCATGTACATTGAATTTTTGGCTGCGACTGGCTCGTTAAGCGACTATGAATGTTAAACAAATTGTATTAAAATCTGTTAAACAGTTTAAGTATAAGCATGACACAAACAGACAGTCATTTTTATAATATCTAGTATGAGAATTGATTCAGAGATAAGCTCTAGAATCTCTCTCAACTTTCACAAAAGATAAAAGTACTGACAAAAGTGATAAGCCAGGATTATAAGCACTTTAATATCGACATTCGACGTGAAGTAAATCTGAGCTAAATTACTATGTAAGTCGTTATAGAAAACTGTCTCAAAGTTTAATAAATGAAAAATAATTTCTTATCATTTACATTGAAAATCTTAGTTCGGTTTATATCTTTAATAGTGTACTGTGGACGTTTTATGAATATGGCAAAATATTTAGTGATTCGGAAAGCTCAGCTTACTTTTGATGTTCTATCAAAATTCATTCAGCAACATAATTTCTTAATTTAGTGTATATAAGCCTTTGTTGTAAATGCGAAAAAATACTCTCGTTAACAGTGTAGAAGCTAAAAATACTAAACCTATTTTCACAACAGCATGGTATACAAAATTTTCAGATGTACAAATATATAAAAAGTGCATAAAATGTTCCAAAAATGTGTCTCAACAATCCTCAGCAATACGCTACACGATTTTTTAGATATACATCACGATTCTGCAAACAATTTAAAAACTACTAATTAAAATACATTTTTTTTTATATAGCAACACTGTTTTTGTCTTACGAATCTATCCTGAAAGTTCTGGTCCCTTATTTTCTCTAGGGTCGTGTACTTTCTGAAAATCAATCTTTCTTTTGCGTTGTTAAACAATTTCCATAATTTCACATAAAAAACAATATTGCTGTATAAAAAAAAACTAAATAAACTTACAATAATGTATACACTAACTCTATGTACATTTTTAAGCTCTAGATTCGTTTAACATTACGTTTCGCCAAACCATTTTACACAATAATGCTAGTTTAACTTATTACAATGTTTACGATTAAATTAAAATAAAGCATGTTAAAACCTAAAAATATTTTTAATGCTAACATTCCAATAATCTATCAATAAATTCGGCTTATATCTATTTGGGCATATCCAAAAACTATTTGATGGAAATGAGATAACAACCATGCTTACGTATTATAAAGTCAAGGTGATCAGGAACTAAATTTGTCCTTCAGTAATCAGTATTGTCACGCGAAATAGCAATCCTAAACAAATAATCATTTTTCTGACTACACTTACTTTTCTTTAAGCTTTTCTTTCTAGAGAAAAGATAAGATAAAGCTAATCTACATATAAATCAATGTTTTGGCACTCTCATACCGATTATGTTTAATGGTTAGTTACTATTAAGCTTGTAACGTACATTTGATTGACCGAATACCGAGAATAAGTTTATTGCTAAATTATTGTTGTAATATTGTATTTAATATTTAGTTCACTGATGTTTATCAATATAAATGTGATTTTTAACAAAATATTACTAAGCCAGTAAATCTGTATAGTTAAATCAATGAAACAAGGGTACAATATCCCAATTAATTCCAACTTTGGCTAAGTAATGAAAATATCATCGAAGGTCAAACATTCGTTACCAGCATGCCTACATATGAATTAACGTGGGACACAAGCGGGGTTCGTGACACCAATAAAAACCTCTTCAAAACACATACGGAACATTTTAATATAAAATAAGAATATTACAAATTACTAAATCTAATAACATTGTATTATTTAAAAAGCACATTTGCAGTCTGTAGTATCACTACCTTAACAATCACTATGTTACGCTTAGAGCTAAATTTCGTCCGAATCTGACCTTATGGAATCGTAATTGGACGTTTTGCTTCTAAGCATCCTAAGGAATGAGCCGACTGCAAAAATTGTCCGTCTGTGCCTATGAAATATACCCTGATACAAGGCCTCTCTGAGAGCTTTTCTGTCGTCTGAAATTGAAGGTTGTGTGCCCAACGTTATGTCGGAATGAGCTGCAATAGACTTCTGGTGCCTGAGACTGCCATGTTTCTTTTCCAATGATTTTTGATTTGGTAAGCTCATAGTCGATTCTATTGAAGAATTCTTAGTCTTTCTCAAATTAACAACTTTTTTCCCTGAAGACGATTCCGAAGTCGATCTAGTTGGTGCTAACTTTGATCTGTGCAAAGGATTATTAGAGCTTTCTGGGTGAACCACTAAATCCACTGACTTTTGGCTCACGGCGCTCGATCTCGTTAAAGTTCTTTGTGAAGTTGTCGGTTCAACTTTAGGTACACGATCATCCTTCATCATCGACTGCTCTGATTCTATGGCGATCATTTTTCAAAATTAATACTAATAACGTTAATTAAACTCGTTCGGATTGTGTAACGATTTAATCAGATGGTTCAATGCCAATTACATAGGCGGCCGCGTTTCATCGACGTTGTCAATCGGGGGCACGGCAAGATGAATAACTACGTTTGAATTGTTCGGATTATCAGCCTGGGAACGACCGTCACAACAATTGCTAAATGTTATTCTAGGAACATTCTCATCGCAATCAATTTGGATTGTATTTAGATTTTGCGCTAAGCAATCAATGCCGGATTCGCTATTGTCCTGTAAATATTTTTCTTTACAATCTGCACTCATACTCGGAACAAGCCATTCCTTTTCATCGCAGGTATCAAATCTTTCTATCTCTGGCGATGGGTCGTCACGAAAGGTTGGAGACACGCCGTCCCCATTCACTTGTAAGCCAATTAGACCGGCTAAGTTGACATTAAAATTGCTCCGTGTAGTCGTCTGGCCGCCCTCTCCACTACGCACTTCCTCTGCTATTATTTGATCAGTGATTGTTTCGATTTCTTTCTGTAAACTTTGATCGTCCTCATAAAATTCGGAAAGATCTTGAAGATTTTCGTACCAATTGTTTTCTAGTAAGCTCGTAGTTGTATTTTTGTTTTTCTCTGTTTCTTGTCGATGTCGGTCGATGAGGATTTGAAGGGATTCCTCGTGCTGGCGGAAAAGTGTATTATAAGCCTGACTTACAGTTCGTAGAGAGTAAGATGAACGTGGTCTCGGGAGAAGTGATGCTGAAGGGGTATGAGCAGCAACGCTGCCTCGCCACACGTGTCGAGTGCGCTCCCACAGTATTGCATTAGAATTAAGAATCCTTTCAAAGTCTGACACTTGTTCGGCTTCGCTTATCTGCAATAGTAACTTATTTTCTGTCTCCCTTCCGCCAACCCTCTGACACAGCTTCTTCTCACCGGCCTGTGTAACATTAGAATACTTAGTTTTACTATCGATTCGCTTTGAATTACAATTTATGTTACGCTTAGAGGTTGAATGTAAAGTCTTAGAGTTATCCGCGTAAGTCATAGGTATTGATAATGTCTGGACAGAGACAGCGCATGGTTTTTTCTCTACTATTTTTCGTTTTAAATCTTTTACGATCACATTATTTGTTTTAATTTGTCGTTTACTTTTTTCAGTTGAGGGTTGCCTATGAAAATATTCTTTTGCAGAATACCGACCGCGTAAGGCATCTGCACTTCGAATATTGCGCCCATGCTTTGATTTAGGTCTTTCTGATAAACATACACTTTTGGCTCTTAATGGAATATCAGAACGTCTATCTATTGATGCCAGTTTGTAAAAAATGTTCAAGAAGTTCGATCGAAATATTTCCACGAGCGAGCGGTGGCAGTGATTTGAACGGACTGTCTGCAAATCATGCACTGCTTTCTTCGAAAATTGTATGGAGTGAGCGTAAAAAGTAATTTATCGTGTTAGCGTGTTGTGGTCGATCGATTGCCTTCGCCGGTATCGCTGCCTAAATAGAGATGGGCATAAAATTTGCCAAATGTACGATGCGCGGTCTCGCTACCAGCTTACGACGTTACAGGTTTTCGTGAGACAATTTTATGGTTTCTTTTTATCTGAACCATTCATAATAAAATACTGAAGTCACGTGAATGATAGATTATATTATTTATCAATAGAAATCAATGAATTTGTTTAGACTGAATTAATTGAATTGTTTCGGTTAAAAAATGTAAATATACTACAAGTAGTATCCTAATACGTAGTTTTTAGGTAAATTATTTTAGAATATATCCTTCAAACGATGAGAAACTGCATTATTAGAGCAATTAAAATCAATGTATGTCAGTTGGCTGCAGTTTCAGCTCCCCAGTAATTCCCCACTTGGCACAACGCCAACGGAGCCCACTAAATCACACATAATAAGTAAAATATTTCAGACTTAAATCTATCAATAGATTCATATCTATTTTGAAGCACATCGATAGTATTATAAATTATTAACTGAGCCACGTGACTTATTTATAAGTTTTTATTTTTAGATTTCATTAATATTAACACGTACGCAATAAAATATAACTTTACTGAGTCGTCGTAAACAACACTTTTTAAAAGTCAATGATTTTTATTATTAAATAATCAAGTGAATTTTACTATATAAACTAGTGACTCGCCCTTACTCCGTTCGGTTTTGTCTCTAGGAACAAGAAACGTATTTTCTCAAATATGGTTTATTTAACCGAAGTAAAAAGTATCCTAATACGGATAAACCAGCTATCATCATATCAAAATTACATCAAAATGTGTATACCTAGTGGTTTTCACAAAAATTCTAAAAACCAAAGATTCGAGAACTGTATATATAATAAGTAAGTATAATAATGACTATTTCAATTATATTTAAAAAAAATGAAGAACAAATTCGACTAAGGTAGAATTTCATTATAAATTCTACAATTATTCAGTTACACATCTTTCCATATTTTAATACTTAATTAAACTAAACATTATAATTAAGACGTTCTATGTAACGTCACTCGATTTAACGACAAACTACTTAAAGCGTTAAAATCACTCGGCTTTGGTTGGTTTAGCTCGTCTTCTATTCATTGATACACTCTATTATGGCATTACACCCACTCTCAATAACGAGAGCAATTATATAATAAATAGTACTTTATAAGTTACCAAAATTAGTAAAAATCCGCCATGCATTAAAGATGCTCTAGTACTTTCTTTATCACTCTTCATTCTTCTTTATCATTCAATATTGCAAAATATGGATAATAAAACTATACGCAATAGCGTTGAAATAAGAATTGTTTTTTTGTATGTCTTAAATAAACATATATTTTTCTAATACAGAATTTTCTTCACGCCATTACCGGAAACTCCTTATAACGTCAAAATATGCATTGTCCCTTGAGTGTCGTTATATAGAGTTTACACGTATTTTGTTATAAAAGATCCATATATGGAGGACTTAAAGTAGGATGCCAGCATAATAAAATCGTTATATTCAGGTATTTATACGATTAGATATATCTCAAAAAAACATTTTTAATTATAAAATAACTTAAGTACAACCAATTATAAAATAGTTCACTCAATTATAAACCAATCAAATAATTATTCCAAGAGTTAAAATCAAAACATATTATACATATACACCGAAACGTAGACAAAAGTGGAAATGAGTTTTCAAACAACCTTTATAGAGTCACAATTTATAATTTATATACCTACTTGTATTTTTATTATATATACTTGTATTTTGTTATATACTAGCATTTCCCGCGGCTTCGCATGCGTTCTAAAGACCGGAAATCAAATACCTCGCAGAACTAACGCCCGCCCTTATAGCCTTTTCCTCGATAAATTGACTATCCAACCCAAAAAGAATTTTTCAATTCAGACCAGTAACTTCTGAGAGCGTTCAACCAAACAAACCAAAATTCTAATATTAGTATAGAATATAGATGTATGTAATTTACACGTATAATAGGATTCTGAATCAACGAATCTGTATATAGAATATTTTTCGGAAATTCTTATGGAAATACCTAGTCATTATTATCGATACAGAGGCCGGAATAGATTTATAATACCTATTTATATTTATTTTTTTAGATATTTTTGTATTCTACGGGACAGATTTATAATTTCTTAGAAATATATACTAACCGCTAAATACGAACCCGAGCGGGTGAGGCTAAATCGCTCGTTAACTTTATAAGCGCTTTAGTTAGTTTACCGTATCATTATAATAGGTATAATACATTATACTAAAAGATTGTAAATTTATATGCCCATAGGTTACAAAAATAAGCTTTTTCCTTCCCAAAATGACTTATTATTTATAATAACAACTAAATATTTTCTAACTTGTCTATAAAACTCGAGATGAAAATGGACATATTCACTAAATACGCCGCGTACGAACAAGTCACGAAGATACAAATTGGGGTAGTCTCTTAAATCTCTGCAGCGTACATTGACCTTGTATTTTGGGTCATTCGTTAATATTGTTCACTGAAGCTTTAAAAGACTGTCATTTTAGATTTAGAAGTACATTTTCGTAGGTAACATTTTCATACTGACTCACATAATACTGTAAGTATTTAACAGGCGACTAGATTATGCTAATGATTGAAAGTACATGGATGGGTAACTTTGGCGTGGCGTCAAGTGGATTGATAGATGGTGAATATCGGGGAAAACTCGGTTAGTGTTGTAGGTCACACACAGCTTAAGCATCTAGGCACATCTAGGTTTTATTTTACATTACAATTCATAAATAACTTTAATTGGTTGTACAAATACGTATATTAAAATATAAAATAATTGGAGTTCTAATTTAGTATTTTTTGGACAAAATTCAGGACAAGTCGATAAATGGTCATGTTTCGAATCTGGACTGAATATGTCTGTGACTTTTCGACTTTTGGGTTCATTTGTAACTATGTAAAAATAAATAAGTAATGTAAACTTATAACTTAACGATTAATTTTTCATCAAAACGATATTTTTTTTTAGATATTCTATCAAGGTATTAAGTTAGCTATGTCATTATCCGATCATAAGCTATGTGAAGGACTATTCATCAAATTAATTTCCACTTACAATGTTTGTGTTTGTATGTATATGTATTCAGCTGCTTCAACGTCTCACTGTTGGGCAGTTGTTTCCTTTCAATGCGAACTGCGATCGAATGGGGAATCACTTTACAGTCTATGCGGATTGACGGACAAGTCTTTCAAACTTGTTACGTTGTCTCAGACATGTAGAAATCCCTTTATCAGGTAATCATGTTGAAAATCATTGTTACATAATAATTAAGTAATAATTAAGTGTATATTTGCTTTGTATATATATAGTTAAGTTTACTTGTAATTTCCTTTATTGTACTGAATTAATAAAATAAGTTTTCTTACATTAAAATATCGAAGGTGCTAAATCCGGGATTCGAACACGTTTACTTGCTTTCCTAAGCAACTTAAATGGAGAATATTAAATTCGCATTTTAAAATTTCTATTACAAAATGAAAATCAACTTCATACAAAGCATTTTTTTTTAGAATGGCTTTATAGAAAAATGTGAGCCGTCTAAATTACAGCACTTTAGCTACAGTGGTTTCTGGGCGTTAATAAATTAGTTAGGACAAATTACTTTCATTAAGAATTTACCTCAACTGGCGGTAAGTCGAACCTTTTTAGAAAATTCGTTTTAAAATCACGGCAACACTAATTAATTTATAAGGGTAGTCATAAAAAAATCTAATACGACACATGTTTTAAATAATGTGAAATATAAACAACTTTTCAAAAATAAAAATAAAAAGAAGTTATGTTACGTTTATCAACAGATTTTACTGAAAACTAAGCAGTATAACGTCTAAGATCATCTAGATTCTAGAGCCATGTATAATTTTGTATTACTATTATCTGTATAGATAAACAACCGCATCTAATATGATATAAAGGAGACACTGGAGCGGAAGTTATGAACTATATTTACCTATGTACGTTCTAATTTTTGTCGGCGCCTGCGTCCCACATAAATATCAATAAAAATGTTTAACATTCCTGGGCGGGATCGTCCGTTGTCACGTAATATTTTTATGCGAATGCTATTCACTGCATGCGGGTTTGCATATATAGGAAACTAGCGACTCGCCTCGCTTCACTCGGGTTCTTCCCTAGTTTAGCACAGGCAAAGCCGCGGGATCCGCTAGTTATGTATATAAACCTTCCTCTTGAATCACTCTATCTATTAAAAAAACCGCATCAAAATCCGTTACGTAGTTTTAAGGATTTAAGCATACATAGGGATATAGGGACAGAGAAAGCGACTTTGTTTTATACTATGTAGTGATAAGAACCGTGTAGCCAAGTGAAACAGGTTCAAAGCCTAAGTGTCGCGCCTTAAATATTGTCATGTGCGTAACTTTTCTAGATGATGACCACTTGTCTTTCGGTGAAAGAAACATTGTGAGAAAACCTGCATGTTTGAGAGAACTTTACAATTTTTCGAACATAAACCAATCTACGAATTCGCATTTGGCCAGCTTGGTGGACTATAACACTAGTTTACAAAATATAAAAAAATTAATGTCCTTCCAGTGAATTTCATACCGTTTTATTTAGTGTCAATAACTAAACGCAAACATATATTTGTTTTATTTTTATGACGTCAAAGAATCAAGTTATCAACACATTTTATTTTAAGACTACCCACAAGTTGGTTCTGAATGTATCCTAAAATTTTGCTGCATTGTAGTGTTCAGTTAAATAAATATTTGTTTTTAACATGTCAAAAAGGTTGTGTAAAGTAAATCCTGACCGTTTTTATTACGTTTGTGGTGAACTTATTATATCTAAGACAGGATATCCCATAACGGAATCTCTGAAAGACTAGCGTGGCTTTTAAGCGTTTGTGCTTAATTTTTCCTAATCTTTCTGAGGCGAAACTGAAAGAAGATATTTTTATTGGACCGCAAATCAAAAAAAAGTTAAAAGATGAGGTATCTGAAAACAGTCTTTCGGATACTGAAAGGTCTGCTTGGAATTCACTACGACTTGTTATAAAAGAGTTTTTGGGCAACAAAAAAAATGAAAATTACAGATAGCTAATTGCTAATTTATTGCATAATTTTTAACGAATGGGTGTCAGCATGTCTCTGAAAATTCATTTCCTTCATTCGCACCTTGATTTCTTCCCTGAAAACCTCGGAGATGTCAGCGACGAACATGGAGAGCGTTATCATCAGGATTTGAAATTTTTTGAACAAAATTATCAAGGATACTGGGACCAAGCCATGTTATGTGAATATTGCTGGTCTGTTATAAGAGACACAGACTCAAATAAATACAAGAAAAAAGCTAAGACATTTCATTTTTAATTTTTTTTAAATATTTTTGTAGGCATTTTTTTGTAAATCAAAAATAATAATTATTTTGAAAACGTGACGTGTTGCATTTTTTTCATATTTTTTTTTAAACTCGGTGCATCTCAAATTATATGAAAAAACACTTTTCATTTCAAGGACAAAAACCATGTAAACTAGTGTAATCAGAGTCTGAATTTCAGACTCAGATCCCTTGTATTGGAGGGAGGGTAGTACCCAGGAGTGTCCATTAAAAAGAGCTGACACTTCTTGTTGCTACATCTCTCTATTTCATACTCATCGTTAAATCTTAAGTATAATTATAAATATATTAAAAAAAACATATTAAATATTTCATCATCATCAGCCCTTTTTAACGTCCCAATGCTGGGCACGGGCTTCCCTCAGTACGAAGGGGATCATGCCATAGTCCACCACGCTGGCCTAGTGCGTGTTGGCGGACTTCACATGTCTTTCGAAAACTTGCTAGGTTTCCTCATGATGTTTTCCTTCACTTTAAATGGTAACAAGTGGTAATCATGAAAGGAATGATTCGCACATGAAAATATCAGGGGTGCGAGACCCGGATTTGAACCCGCATCACTCGGTTATCTAAGCAAGCGTGTTACCGCTGGGCTAACTAATCGATTTAATTAAATGATCGAATATCAAAAATAGGTAGATTGACTGTAAAAGAAAAAGAAAGGAAGGATTAGCTTCAATCTAGAATTTGTAATTAATTAGTTTTGTGCTTTGCCATTTCATCCCCTATTTCAAGTTTAGTCTTTACAGCAAAATTATACTGTCCTTCTCCAAGGTCATATACTTCGTTATATCAAACTTCATCATAATTCCTATAACAGTATAGACGTGAAAACGTAACAGATATTATATTGGTAAGGATATTAATTAGTACTAAATCTTCTATAAAATATCTCAGAATCGTTATTGACTTACTTAAGAAATGCTAGGCGGCTCTTATTAGAACCTAACAAGTTTAAATTTAAAACGACTTGTCAATTAATTCTTGAGGTCAGACAATAATTTAAACTGATAAACCTTGAAATCATTAATGCGTCAGTTGTTTTCGGCAATCGGAATTGGGACTCTGAATTAAATAGAATGTTAAAGAAGAATTCGCAATAAAACCTCGATAAGAATAAGGTTTTACAAAATCTATACTAATATTATGAGGAGTTTGTTTGTTTGATTAAATTCACTAATCTCAGTAACTACTTATCCAATTTAAATAACTCTTTTTCCTTTAAATAGCCAATTTATTAAGAAAGGCTAGGATATATATCATTTTTATATAAAGATATACCATATATTACGTATTAAAAACCGAAAAAATGGGGAGGAACTCGAGCGAAGCCAGGGTGTAGTTCGTATTATGTATAATAAACAAGCGATTCACGTTCGCTCCGCTCAGGCTTGTCTCTTTAGTTTAGTATAGATTTCTCGAAAATGAGATTGTGATCGGCATTCATTCATTCATTCATTCATTCATTGTACATATTTAAACCTTCCTCTTCAATCACTCTACCTAATGATGAAAACCGCATTAAGAAAAAAATAAAATCCGCTGCATAATTTAGTAAATCTAAGCGTACAGACGCCGGAAAGCGCATGTTTTATATATAGGGAGTTTTAAGAGAACCTTATAGTCTTCATTTTGTGTGTAACAAAATTAGAAAGAATGTGGTACGCTATAGTGATAAGCGTGGGTATTTTATATATGATACGAATATTTTTGTAGACAGCTCTTAAATATAATTAAAGCAAGACTACATTACTCTTCTTCTGGAACAGTTGGGTAAAGTTATGACAATTATATTTAGAAGCCTATAAAATGACGTGAATGAAATAAATATTTCGATTTCAGTATATTACACCTACCATCTTTTATATTAAATTACAGAATTATTACAGAATTATTATGGAAGCTCTAGATTACAATTAAAATAAATAACGACTAAAATATTACAAAAATCTAGGCGCGCTGAATTAATTGGACTTATAATTATATGAAAATAATATTACAAGTTTTGTTAGGGTTTCCTATAATTTCTTTGAACACACTAGTTATTCTGCCAGTTAGAAGTTCGATTACGGATTTTTCGTTTATTAGACGACTGTGAGAAACATAGATTATACACTTATATACTGGTGTCCTTTGGCGCAGTTTGTAGTGACTTTCTTGCGCCAACGGTCGCGGGTTCGAGTCCCGCTGGGGGCACTCATTTGTTAAACTCGGATGTTTGTACTCCAGTCATGGGTGTTCATATTTATAATATGTATATGGTATCCGTAACACAAGCTTCCTTCGTAGCTTACCATGGAACTAGATGGCGCGGTGAGTAATAATGTCCCAACAAATTGTTAGACGGCCATTTATATCTTTCAATATTAAATTAAGTAGAAGTTCGATACTAAGAAGCAGACGCACCCCATTGAAAATAATTCTGCCGCCGGCCATGTTTACAATCTAGTCGTCCTAGGTTTTCAGGACAATATTTCAGATGAATTACCTGAGAGAAGGGCGTTAACCTCTGCTATTGACGACCAAACTAATATCATAAGTCATAACCCCAGTACCTTTACCCCACCTTAGTAGGTATCTTTATCTCTATCTAATAGTCACCCTTAGTGCAGTCTTAAAAGCATCATTTTGGGATAATTTTAATTAATCTTCCAGTGATTTTAGTAATTTATGTTTAAAATACGAGACGTTTGACTCAGTTTGTAGAGACCCGGTCGCGGGTTCGAGTTTCAGTTTTCAGTCATGGTTGTTTATATTTAAAATATTAGTATAGTATTTAATGTTATATATGTATCAAATCAACTGTCAGGTATCCATAACATACTGAAGCCTCGTAGCTTATCATGGAACTAGATGGTTCTATTTCTTAATGCCAACATAAAATAGTCCCGCCCTAATCCGAATAAAACTTTATATAAAATATGAATCACAGACGCTAGCTAGTCGGACAATATGACATTATAAGGTTTCCTACAATGTTAAACTAATATTTTTATTACGTATAATAATAAACAGTTACATATACATATATTTATCATTATTTTAATTATGTTTTTTTATAATTAATATACTACAGTATTATAATTAATATACTACAGTATGATACCATTAACCAATAAGAAAACATTGTATATATTATGATATACCTACATTAAGTTGTTTCAATCTAAGTATAACGCTGTATCTGATCAACGGCCAACCGTTATGGACTCTACTTTTAATAGAGTTTTTTCACTTATCGATAGGTCATTATACAAATCTATAAAATAATAATGCAATACGTAAAGAAGTTTGATATATTGTTTTATTTGAAACATTGTATTAAAAATGTATTGGTTAAATTCTAACTTAGTCAAATCTGTTTTTTGGAAAATCTAATTGAAATAGTGTAGTCATTATTAACAATACAGAGACTGAATATTGTTTTAAATATATAAATTGATTTATAGTTTTAAAGTTTTTGTCTGTCTGTCTGTGATCGCATCATCAGAATACTCCTAGCTGGTTATCCGGTTAAACACATAGGCTACTTTTTACTGCACGAAGATCATCATATATTATTTCTAAGAAATCTAAAACTAATAGTTAAAATGTATCTAGGGAGAAGGGACGAACCCCGGACCGACGGGAAGTCGCTATGAAATAAAAATATGTATTTGTGTTTCTTCGTCTGTAATTTTGATTATAACGTTTTCTCTTAAATTAATGTTTAATACACATGAAAATGACTTGACAGTTTTTATTAAACGTTTCATTAAATATCACTCAACGCAGTTTTCTTTTATAATTATCTTATTGTAATTTACTAAAGCGTTAATACTAAATCTCATGGCATCAATCGTTAATTGTTATTACGAAGCTCTTTGACACACATAACCGTAAAGTAGACTCGGTTATGTCACATGAATTAAATATAGGTACCGCCTATAAAATCTAACGTAAGTAGGACCTACCTGCTAGTTTCTTTATCAGATTTACTACAAAAACATTATTGCTAAAAAATAATAACCTTCTAAAACTGAAAATTTTCTCATATTTTAGATATATTTAAGATGTAGACTTTACATTAATTTATATAAATTTCAAGGAATGGCGAATATGTAACTATTGTGCTCTACATTCTGTGTAAATGCTTCGCATTACTAGTATTGTAATGTAAACAATACATAAATAGGAATGAAATTATTACAAAATCAAAATACTGAAATAGTATAAGTTTAAAATAGTAGATATTTATATATCGATAGAAATATAACGCAATACATACGTTTATATAAATTTAAATTTGATTTTAATATTATGTAGAGCCGTTTATTTGTCGTGGAATTTTTCTGAACCTCATTAAATGATAACGTTAGAGAAATAAATATATTTACAGATTCAAACAATTAAATCGTATCAAAAATAAGTATAAATACGAGATAATACATGCAAATGAACGTACCAGGAACGTACAAAAAAGGCCTCTTCGTAAACAAAACGCGACATTCAACCTCTAAGCTTTTATATTATACCTATTTCTATATTTTTTTACTCTCCTTTGAACTAGTTGAGTTGGTTTTGAACAATAAAAATACCGATTAAAACGAAACAAAGGATTAAATTAATATTTAATTTTTAAACGTAATTATCCATGACCTACTTACCAATCGAGTAAAACAATAACACTCGCGGAAGGCACTGTTTTTAAATTATCACTGTACCACAACACGTACTGGGATTCTACCTATTTAACACAACAAAAATCAATATTTCCGCCAAACAGGACTGGCTGTAATAGAAAATCGCTGCGAAGTGCGAACTAGCCGTCCATTCAATACTGAGGAGAGACATGCGTAGAAGAGGACACGATGACGCGGAGCGCGGGAAAACTGACGTTTTATTTTTTAAACATAGATAACGTAATGTTTATTTTGATAAAGGCATGTTTTATAGCGCATTTATTTTATTTGATCTTTGTGTCATTGACAAAGTTATAAGCTCTATCTATTGCAAATAAAAATACATATATTTATATAATATGTTACGTATTTAAATTTTAATGAATACATAATGTATACTGTATTTATTACTAGAATACCTTAGTTTTTAAATTTAATATGTAATAACTATTATTTTATATGGACACCTACTTCACTCATAGATAATTAAAAAAAATTATCGAAATAGATATGTATACTTGCGAATGTTCACAATGGGCGGTAGAGACTTGATTTTCAAGGCAATGTAAATTTTATGAATCATTTATAACGCAGCAAGCAAAAATAACAATCGCTAAAATTAATATAATTGGTGCGCAAAATAGTATTTTGATGGAAAGCTTTACGATTCATCTTAATTTTAACGATCAATATTCAAAACATGGCTGTCTATAACCGTAGTATTGTTTAGGTATATAGCTAGCAATTTTTATGAACTTGGCACTGGAGTGTAAATAATTATTTTATTATGTGTAAAAATCTAAAGCTTTTGTTGAAAATATGACACAACGTTAAAGTTTTTAATTCGTTCAGAGAGCATGGTTGATACTTGATAGGTAATGGCTTCTAACTTCTAATTCCGTGGAGATGGGTTCAATTTTATTATGTTGCAAGAGCAATTTTGAAACGTAGTCTAGTTTTAAGTTAGTTATACATTATACTGAAGTAATTCCATTGTTAGTTAACGTACGGAACCCTAATAAAATACGAATTGATTAATATGATATTTTTATATCAGTTGTTTACAATTATTATTTACAAATACCTAATCGTAAATGTTATTTTAGCAATTGAGAGAATTAAATAAATATTTTCATAAGTGCATGACATGTTTGAAGTACCTAGAATGCTAAAATATTTAGGTATATACGAATAATCTAGAATTTATGTAATTCAATTATCTGTTATATAAGATTATATCTTAATAAATTATAAAACTGGCGCATAATCAAGTTTTAGGTGGATTAACTGAATTACAATAGTATATATGTAATTTATCTTTACCAATAGCAACTTAAATTATCAACTAAAAAAGTGAAGAGATTCTTTATACGTCACATTTATCGATTTATTTGTAAATTGTAAGTATTTGTGATTTATTCGCGATTTTTTTATATTCTAGATTCTAGAACCTACCATTACTCTTAAAATTACAAAAATATAAGACGCACATAAAGATAATACGAGTTAAGGATACAAAGAGAGACGAAGAATACAAGATTTAAGATATCTAATTAATAAAAGTTATAAACATACCAACAGTTGTTAAAAGGAAAAAACTAATACAACTTTAAAAAACATATTGTAAATATAAATATGACTGGAATTCAAAAATTGGTGCTCATCACACAAATGAATGCTACCAGCCAGACTTGAACCCGCGACCGCTGGCACAGTAAGTGCAGCAATACACACTGAGCCAAACGTATCAACTATCAATCAATATCACTACATAGTATAAAACAAAGTCGTTTTCTCTGTCCCTATATTCCTATTTAGGGATTGCAATCCGGCGTCATTTTCAATCCGGCCGGATCCGGCTGAATTTCCATCAATCCGGCCGGATCCGACCGGATCCGGTCGGATTGACCAAATCAATATGATTTTCGCTTTTTCGGGTTCAAAATGAACTGTTAGTAAGTTATTCAAGTAGCATTGTACTTACTATAGGTAAGTAGTTTATAAAAAACTAGCGGAACTCGCGGCTTCGCTAACTAATAGTACAAAAAATATGTTTGGCTATACGCTTTTACTTATAATATACCAAAAATTGATTCCCCATTTACCATTTCATCCCTTTTGTTATGAGGACTACTCTTTAAACCAGTTATTCGGTTTTCTTGGCGTAGTAGTAGTAGTAGATAGACTGCCTACTATTACAAACTTTTTGTTGACTTTTTAACCCCGTAAGGTATTGGGTTTCAATAAAATACGAAACACGTTTTCCATCAATTCTGTTAAAGTATCTTTATGCAAAATTTGAAGTAGATTGGAATCACACCATACAGACTTTACTCCCGTTTTTCACTCCCTTAGGCATAAAATTTCGGAAAATCCTTTCTAATCTGATAACTACGTCATACAAAGGTCACACCCTAAAAGTTTCAGGTCTCTACGATTAGCATTTTAGGCTGTGCGTTGATCCATCAGTCATTCAGGAAAGAGCATTTTTCAATCTAATGTTAAGATTAGGCAACGAGCAAACAATTAAAATGTAGGGGTGGCTAGTGTAGGCAACTAGGTAAAATTTTAACGTTGTAACGAGTAACTCAGTGTTCCTAGATGTCACTTTAACAGATAGATCAATTATTTTTTATTTATAAAGTAACTTTATAAAATCTAATATAATTACCTTACTTTCCTGATATGAGACGACCATTATAATTATTAAAGTATTATTATTATTATTTTATTTTGATAAAGGCATGTTTTATAGCGCATTTATTTTATTTGATCTTTGTGTCATTGACAAAGTTATAAGCTCTATCTATTGCAAATAAAAATACATATATTTATATAATATGTTACGTATTTAAATTTTAATGAATACATAATGTATACTGTATTTATTACTAGAATACCTTAGTTTTTAAATTTAATATGTAATAACTATTATTTTATATGGACACCTACTTCACTCATAGATAATTAAAAAAAATTATCGAAATAGATATGTATACTTGCGAATGTTCACAATGGGCGGTAGAGACTTGATTTTCAAGGCAATGTAAATTTTATGAATCATTTATAACGCAGCAAGCAAAAATAACAATCGCTAAAATTAATATAATTGGTGCGCAAAATAGTATTTTGATGGAAAGCTTTACGATTCATCTTAATTTTAACGATCAATATTCAAAACATGGCTGTCTATAACCGTAGTATTGTTTAGGTATATAGCTAGCAATTTTTATGAACTTGGCACTGGAGTGTAAATAATTATTTTATTATGTGTAAAAATCTAAAGCTTTTGTTGAAAATATGACACAACGTTAAAGTTTTTAATTCGTTCAGAGAGCATGGTTGATACTTGATAGGTAATGGCTTCTAACTTCTAATTCCGTGGAGATGGGTTCAATTTTATTATGTTGCAAGAGCAATTTTGAAACGTAGTCTAGTTTTAAGTTAGTTATACATTATACTGAAGTAATTCCATTGTTAGTTAACGTACGGAACCCTAATAAAATACGAATTGATTAATATGATATTTTTATATCAGTTGTTTACAATTATTATTTACAAATACCTAATCGTAAATGTTATTTTAGCAATTGAGAGAATTAAATAAATATTTTCATAAGTGCATGACATGTTTGAAGTACCTAGAATGCTAAAATATTTAGGTATATACGAATAATCTAGAATTTATGTAATTCAATTATCTGTTATATAAGATTATATCTTAATAAATTATAAAACTGGCGCATAATCAAGTTTTAGGTGGATTAACTGAATTACAATAGTATATATGTAATTTATCTTTACCAATAGCAACTTAAATTATCAACTAAAAAAGTGAAGAGATTCTTTATACGTCACATTTATCGATTTATTTGTAAATTGTAAGTATTTGTGATTTATTCGCGATTTTTTTATATTCTAGATTCTAGAACCTACCATTACTCTTAAAATTACAAAAATATAAGACGCACATAAAGATAATACGAGTTAAGGATACAAAGAGAGACGAAGAATACAAGATTTAAGATATCTAATTAATAAAAGTTATAAACATACCAACAGTTGTTAAAAGGAAAAAACTAATACAACTTTAAAAAACATATTGTAAATATAAATATGACTGGAATTCAAAAATTGGTGCTCATCACACAAATGAATGCTACCAGCCAGACTTGAACCCGCGACCGCTGGCACAGTAAGTGCAGCAATACACACTGAGCCAAACGTATCAACTATCAATCAATATCACTACATAGTATAAAACAAAGTCGTTTTCTCTGTCCCTATATTCCTATTTAGGGATTGCAATCCGGCGTCATTTTCAATCCGGCCGGATCCGGCTGAATTTCCATCAATCCGGCCGGATCCGACCGGATCCGGTCGGATTGACCAAATCAATATGATTTTCGCTTTTTCGGGTTCAAAATGAACTGTTAGTAAGTTATTCAAGTAGCATTGTACTTACTATAGGTAAGTAGTTTATAAAAAACTAGCGGAACTCGCGGCTTCGCTAACTAATAGTACAAAAAATATGTTTGGCTATACGCTTTTACTTATAATATACCAAAAATTGATTCCCCATTTACCATTTCATCCCTTTTGTTATGAGGACTACTCTTTAAACCAGTTATTCGGTTTTCTTGGCGTAGTAGTAGTAGTAGATAGACTGCCTACTATTACAAACTTTTTGTTGACTTTTTAACCCCGTAAGGTATTGGGTTTCAATAAAATACGAAACACGTTTTCCATCAATTCTGTTAAAGTATCTTTATGCAAAATTTGAAGTAGATTGGAATCACACCATACAGACTTTACTCCCGTTTTTCACTCCCTTAGGCATAAAATTTCGGAAAATCCTTTCTAATCTGATAACTACGTCATACAAAGGTCACACCCTAAAAGTTTCAGGTCTCTACGATTAGCATTTTAGGCTGTGCGTTGATCCATCAGTCATTCAGGAAAGAGCATTTTTCAATCTAATGTTAAGATTAGGCAACGAGCAAACAATTAAAATGTAGGGGTGGCTAGTGTAGGCAACTAGGTAAAATTTTAACGTTGTAACGAGTAACTCAGTGTTCCTAGATGTCACTTTAACAGATAGATCAATTATTTTTTATTTATAAAGTAACTTTATAAAATCTAATATAATTACCTTACTTTCCTGATATGAGACGACCATTATAATTATTAAAGTATTCGATAATGCTAACAAACAAGTCTTATATTTATGCCAGATACGAACTCGCACGCATGAACACCACGCACTACTCAATTAAAGTACCAACTCATGCAAAAGCTCTATTATTTTGCCAAAAATTAGTAACACCGGATCCGGTCGCCGGATCCGGTATATTAGCACCGGATCCGGTGACCTTTATATGTTGCCGGATCCGCCGGATTACCGGATCCGGTTTTCGGATTGCAATCCCTATTCCTATTTATGCTTAAATCTTTAAAACTACGCAACGGATTTTGATGCGGTTTTTTTTTAATAGATAGAGTGATTCAAGAGGAAGGTTTATATGCATAACTAGCGGATCCCGCGGCTTCGCCTGTGCTAAATCTAGGGAAGAGCCCGAGCGAAGCGAGGGCGAGGCGCTAGTATATTATAAGTTAAAGTCCTCCACCGCGTCTGTCTGTCTGTTTGTTCGCCATAAAGTCAAAAACTACTGCACCGAATTTCGTACTGTTTACACTAATGGATAGAGCGGTTATCGAGTAAGGTTTTAGTATATACTGCAAATTTTGTATGCATTTACTAGAGGAACCCGCGGCTTTGCTCGCGCGAAATCTAGGGACGAACTCGAGCGAAGCGAGGTGGAGTCGCAATGAACAAGGAAATATATAAATATATAAGATACAAGGAAAGATAATATATAAGATACTTCAAGATATTCAACTACACGATAACTACACTACAAACTAAGTTATCGCCCTGTCGTAGAGAAAATCAATAGCATCAGTACCTTTGAAATAAGAAAACTCTATTCCTAGGAATTCTATTTCAATGAGGAAATGAATGTCGTATTGCTTGTATTGATTATTAAATTATGTAACGCTTTAAATAACTATTGAGAAATTAATAGAAAATGGTAATATATAATGGACTAATGGTTGCTTATGGATAAGTGTATTAACCCATGATGTAATTGAAAAAAAATGCTATATAGAATGTTGGGAAGTAATAAAAGTTATTTTTTTATAATACTGTATGGAAAATAAATTAAAATTACAAATGTATACCTACTTATTTCATTATTATTTCATTACATGTACACAGTTTAATCATTTTTTGTTGCGAAATGATTGAAAAGTTATGAATTTCAATAACGGTTACTTAATGACAAGACTCTAAGAGTAAAAATTAAAATGAAGTTAAGATTCAAAAATAGTATTTGATGTTTAAGATGAACAATAATTGCTTCATCTCATAAGTCATACGTTCCCAACGGGGGCGGTACTTAGTGGGCGCTGGATCTTTTCATCGTAGTTTCGCATAAATTAATGCACTCAACGGGACTCCAACCCATAACTGTTGGAACAGCAAGTAGAGTCATTATTAACTGAGCCAAACGTATCGTCATATGGATCCATTGTCCTCGCTAAACCTTTCAACAGCCCTCAGCCCTCAAAAGAGGGATTATAACCCTGCTAAAATACGTTCTTTTATCACTTAACTGGGACATTGTGTAATTTTCAATCTCTCCGTATTCATATAATACTGGTAAATTAAAAATAACCAGGTGCTCTTTTATATTGCAAAGAATGGTGCAGTATTTTATGCGGTCGCATTACTTATATCGTTGACCTGACCTAGACTAAGTATTGCATACTCGTGTAAGTACCTAAAACATGACGGATATTGCCTTTCACGTCTAGGAAAACCTTTTAATGATACCACTCTTTAGAAGAATTTCCTGTTCTGTATAAAAATAGCACATTTATTCAACTTATCAGTGTACCTATTTCACATTGTCTGAAGAGTTTTTGCCTGAAAATGAAACGTGCATTAAGTAATCTATACTTAATATTATATTATAAAGCTAAAGAGTTTGTTTGTTTGTTTGGTTGAACGCGCTAATCTTAGGAACTACTGGTCCGAATTAAACAATTCTTTTTTGTGTTGGATAGTCCGTTTATTGAGGAAAGTTACGGGCTTATATTAGATCACGCTACGACCAATTGGAGCGGACCATTTATTTGGTTATAAATATACAACTGAATTATTGTATTACTTATTTCGAAGTTGGTAAAATGGAAATATAATACCACGAGTATGCCCTAGAGCAGTCCTAAGTGATAACAATTTGCCTCATACTGCAGCTATCAGACATACGAATACAAACATTTTCGTTTTTGTTTAACAAATAAAGTCAGAGACGCGCGATAAATATGATCTATACTATAATATTATAAAGCTGAAGAGTTCGTTTGTTTGTTTGATTGAATAACGCGTTCAATCTCAGGAACGACCGGTCCGAATTGAAAAATTATTTTTGTGTTGGATAGTCCGTTTATCGAGGAAGGCTATAGGCATATACATAACGCTACGACCAATAGGAGCGGAGCGTCAATGAAAAGTGTTGCAAAAACGGGAGGTATTTTAGAACGCGCGCGAAGCCGCGGGAAAGGCTAGTATATGATATACCTACATGATGTAGGCTATATCTATACATATAATAAAATTCTTACTGAGTCAAATTAAATCGATACAGAAACCGAATCTATAGTTTTTAGATCTATTGTCTGTTTAGCTGTTACCTATTATATATTTTTATCGAATGGAGAATTGGAAATATCTTTGGCAAAGTTACCTACAAGTTAAATTGAATTAATTTCAAAATAAATATTTGTATTATAAATATTATTACAAAGTTATATAACGAGTCGGTGGAGTGTTAGTTAAATAATTTTAACATCCATATTAAGGTGATAAATATAAAACAAATAATAATGCTAGAGAACAAGCGACGATTAGAGAGTCTGTCAGTTTATACGTTAAATATAATTTCTCATTAAATCCATTAAAAAAAAGCTAAAAAACGCATTTACGCATGCTGGTCAATGTCGTCGGTTAAGAATTCTAAGCCGCTAACTCCATTTTTGGCTAAACTGACTTTTGCTTTTAAATGAAAAAAAAAATGAAGTATACCAACTTTTCTTTATTTTTGGGAAATGCATTAACGTATACCACAAGTGGTTATTTGGGATTCACTGGCCAGAAAAGCAAGTAGCTAAAACGTAACAGACCTCACCCGTCATAATGGGGCGTGGCAGGATTGCTTGCGCTTCAACCATGCATGAAGCCCCGATGGTCCGGCAGGTCTGCCAGAGCTAAGAGGTTACTCCACTCTGTTACTCTACTCTTTGATTCTCCTACGTACCATTTAATGACAGTGAGGTGCTAGTGAGCTGTCAAGGTGGCCAAGAAAACCAGCGAGCTACACCACCTGGTGTAGCTGTAAGCGACTTGCATTAATCCCGCATAGTTATAACGCTATTATACCATCAGCTAGATACATTATTAGGGATATTTTTAAGGACAGTGTTAGTTTCACGCGTATCCATGAATTTTGTTCTCACACCGCAACGAGGGCACGGCTACTTACACGCCTGCTGGTCTGGTTCGAATTGAAAAAATCTTTTTATGTTGGGTAGTCCGTTTATTGAGGAAGGCTATGGACTATATTACATCGCGCAGTGAGCAATAGGAGCAGAGAATCAATGAAAAATGTTACAAAAACGGGAAGGGCGGGCCATAAGTGTATATAATCTATGGGCGGGCCCTAGTTCTGCGAGGTAAGTACCAAACCGTGCGACTCAGAAAGAATTTGGTTTCCGTTCCTTAGAACGCGTGCGAAGCCGCGGGAAATGCTTGTTTTAAATAACTTTAAATTCTTATTTCTAACAAGTAGTGTGAATGGAAGTTAGCAGCTTAGAATACTTAGCCGATCGTCGGCTAAGTATTATAAGATGGTATCACAACTATGTTCTGTAATAATACATAAGCTACAGTCTTAGATTATATACAGTATATAACCTACTTATTATGCGATCTATGACACTCTTAAGATTCTTATAAGAACTCGAGCGAAGTGAAGCTAAAATGCCAGTTATTTTATATATTATGCATAACTTGGTTATAATAATTATTCACTAAGTATAGAGAAAAAGCAAAAACAAAATCTGTATAAAATATTATAAGAATAATTTTCAAGTAGAGTCAATATACGTTTTTAGTAAACAAAAGTCACGTGTTTCTATTAAAAAGCGATCATAATAAAATTTTATCATCCGTTTATATGAAACCCAACGCTTTTATTGCTTCAATTGATTTTTTATTAGAGCGTATTACTTTGAGTCGAAGAAATAATAGGTATTGTATTGCGAACGCCACCGCGAGCAAGTGTTTGGGACAGCTTACAAATTAACAGGCTAATAATATTGAAACTAAAACAAGATGTTATTAACTCTTTTAGAATAGAAGTTATTTATTTTTAATAATTTTAAAGACGAAATCATAAAATAGTATTTTAAACCATTATGATTAGTTCTATGACCGTTTAAACTATTAAATTACATATTTTAAATATAAAATTTAAAGTAAAAAACTAAAGGGTAGACCCCTTTAGTTTTTTACTTTAAATTTATAAGAGCGAAAAAAAGAAAATAATTCAAATAGAAATTCAGAATATGCATGACGTAGGTACTAAAATGGTATAGTTAGAGCCGTGGTCGCACTTACTGTATACCTACCTACTATACTATACCTCGATGGTGTAGTGGCTAGCATATACATCGAGAGGTCCGGGGTTCGAGTCCCGGGTCGGGCCAAGTTTAGTTATTGAGTCTTTCTGTTTAGTAAGCCTCAGTAACAGCCCGGAGTTGGGAAGTTGGCGGTGTGTCACCCCCGTGCCTCGGAGAGCACATAAAGCCGTCGATCCTGCGCCTTAGCTCTCACTGGTCGTGTCAAGTAGTCGTCCTACCAGAGTATGAGAGTGATAGGAATAGAGAGTGCACTTGTGTCTGCGCGTGCACTTGAGCACTATAATATCTCCTGCGCAGTTGGCCAGTCTCAATCAGATTGAACATTATTATTCTTATACATAGCATGTCTGATGAGAAGTGTTCCTGGCACACACACAATCATAGTAGGTATTTACGCTTTTTTTGACTTCGTCGTGGTTGAGTAAAAAGAATTCAACTCTTTTCATCACAATTTACCATTTCAAAAAACCAGTCATATCTCCTAATAATTTATGGTATTTTATGGCAACCTTGTTTTTTAATTATCCATATTTAAATGGAATGGAAGTTTAGACGTTCGACTGAAGATCTATAAGTAAGTGAACAAAGGAACGATACCACCCGCATTGAAGGACCCCATCACAAATATATTTAAATTTAAGAAAATACTAAGTATATGTATATTTAGTATTAGAAATAACAAAAAATTACGGCTAGTTATGATTATAACTATTTTCAATACATTATTATTCACAATTATTCACAATACACTCAATATTATAATCACAAAAGCAGTGATAGCCCAGTGGTAGAGTGCGGTGCGATCGCTTGAATAAAGCTGGTTCGAATCTAGGGTTTCGCATCTCTGATATTTCCATACGCGAAACATTTCCAATATGATTACCGCTTATCTTATGCATATTTTTGAATATCAAGCGAACTAGTTCTCAAAAGGCAGGTACATTTCGCCAACCCGCCAAGTTTGCCAGCGTATAAGACTATAGCCTGAACCCTCTCATTGAAAGAAGTGACGCTCAGCAGTAGAATGTCAAAGAAGGACTAATTAACATTACACAATAACAAATTTTGAGACAGTGGTAGCCCAGCGGTAACGCGTCGCTTGGATAACCGAGTGATGCGGGTTCAAATCCGGGTCTCGCACCTCTGATATTTTCATGTGCGAATCATTTATATCATGATTGCCACTTGTCTTACGGTGAAGGAAAACATCGTGAGGAAACCTGCATGTCTGAGAAAACCTAACAAGTTTTCGAAAGACATGTGAAGTCCGCCAACACGCACTAGGCCAGCGCGGTGGACTATGGCCTGATCCCCCTCGTACTGAGGGAGGCCCGTGCCCAGCAGTGGGACATTAAAAAGGGCTGATGATGATGATGATGATTAACAAATTATATTAGAAAGGTATAGATAGTAGATGCATACATTGTATAATGTGATGCAAATGCCAAAGACAGTATAAAAAAGATATTTCAATGGCTTTGTCTGACTCAAAATGGTCAACTTTTTACTTTTACGGTATGACTTCATAAATATATTCTAGGCTAAATTACTTTAGACATCTCGTATAGAATAGAAGTTCTTTGAAAAATAAATGAAAATAAGTATTTTGCGTACATTATTACACTCGGTGACTTTTACGGTCTCCATGTTTGTTTCGGTTTGCTGATAAAACAGTTTTATTAGTAGTCCGAAAATTTTATGTTCTTCTTAACTTTGCAGATCTGCCTTAGTACAATGGTCCTACAAATCATATGTTGGACATAATTGAATTTAGCTATAATATATTAGTTACATATACCTATAGGCTTAGACTTTATTCTAGAAATTATTCTACTAGGCTACATCTTAATTCACAAATCGGGTAACTCCGCTTCAGTAGATTTTTAAAATCTACTTAAGAAAACAATTTTTATTTTTAAGGCGAATAGTTAGGCTCTAATAATTGTAGCGACCTTACTTGCTGTTAGAGGTCGCGGCTTGAATCCGGCTAGAGGCATTCATACTCGTACCTACAATATGTTTATACTCCACTTATGAATGTTCATATTTATATATATTTGTATTTACTTGCAAATAAAAGTGAATATATTTATTAAATCTCAAAAAATATGAACTGTAGTAATATGCGGTCGCCTACATTCAATTCTAATCTATACTATACCCGGAATTATAATTCGATTCCACATTTGACATTAGGGGCATTTCATATGAAGCGGACAGGAAAAAAAAAGTGAGGTTAGGAAATTTGTTCATATGCGAGTTATTTATACCTCTAGTGGATATGAAAGTGTATGCGAAATATTTTTTTTCTACGGTGTTTATTTTTAAAATTATGGGCTTTTGAAAAATAATCATAATCCAAATTTCGATGTTTTAGATTTAGTTTTTCGAATGGTTAACAAATACAAACAACTATTAAACTTAGCGTTTTGTATAGATTTTTAGTTGCTCTTTTTAATAAAGAAATATTTTTTTAAAATTAAAAATAAAATGATGTACAAAACCGGAAATGAAAATTTCAAAACAAGTTTTTGATCACTTCGACCCATGTATTTTATTTTTTTCTTGCATCCAAATATAGCCTATAGTATTATTAAAAAACACTAAAAGTTTCATTGTGTTATCTCTATTGCTTAGAAAGATTGGTAAATTAATGTATGTCGCTCTCGACATGCATGTCGCTCTGAGCGTGATGCTTCATACTAATTTATGTCAGTTACTTGGCGAAATTTAAAAATTTATCATATGTATCATTGTATTCAAGCAAGTTTAAGCTCTGAAAACTTAGGGTTTATTACTTGCTGTTTTTACAAGCTTGTATTATTAGTCAATGTCTGGTCCAACGTTCTTTAAACATAGCTAACCTTGATCTTAACAGTCAAAGCTTTCGATTACAACAAAACGCACTCGGATGCACGCGTTTGAGGAATACGAATACGTACTACAGACATACATACCACACATATACACACAAGAAACCTATAACACCACTTTTTTGTCGTGGGTTAAACTGATGTATAATTAAACTGAAAATACAATTATGAAAAAAAACTTGATACCAAATTCAAAACGTTTTATTTTATATTTTTTACTATTTTACAATTAGAATCTATACTACAACTGGTTCTTTTTTATGAAGGCCTTCTATTGTTAGAATAAATACATGAAACTTTTTAGTTCCTGTAATGAAAACTGCAGAATCAAACTAAGGTTGCAAAAAATCCTCTGCCGTTGAATTTCTTCTTTAGAGCAATAGTAAATCACTGTTTGTTTTAAAGACGATTTTGCATATTCGTATAAAGCATCAGTCGCCAAGCATTTGCAGTTCCCACCAAGACCATCGCAGGGCCCCTAACCATGAGAAGTTATCATAATGACTTAGATGAATAAAGTTGAATCTATTTTTAAAATGTTGTGAGGCACCATCGGTTATGTAAATAACTTTTGACACTACTACTCCATTTTCTAATAGGTGTTTGTGTAAGATTTTTTTGATAAGCGTAATGTGTTGCTGTATCATGTTTCAACGGCAGAGGATATTTTGCAACCTTAGTTTGATTCTGCAGTTATCATTACAGGAACTAAAAAGTTTCATGTATTTATTCTAACAATAGAAGGCCTTCATAAAAAAGAACCAGTTGTAGTATAGATTCTAATTGTAAAATAGTAAAAAATATAAAATAAAACGTTTTGAATTTGGTATCAAGTTTTTTTTCATAATTGTATTTTCAGTTTAATTATACATCAGTTTAACCCACGACAAAAAAGTGGTGTTATAGGTTTCTTGTGTGTATATGTGTGGTATGTATGTCTGTAGTACGTATTCGTATTCCTCAAACGCGTGCATCCGAGTGCGTTTTGTTGTAATCGAAAGCTTTGACTGTTAAGATCAAGGTTAGCTATGTTTAAAGAACGTTGGACCAGACATTGACTAATAATACAAGCTTGTAAAAACAGCAAGTAATAAACCCTAAGTTTTCAGAGCTTAAACTTGCTTGAATACAATGATACATATGATAAATTTTTAAATTTCGCCAAGTAACTGACATAAATTAGTATGAAGCATCACGCTCAGAGCGACATGCATGTCGAGAGCGACATACATTAATTTACCAATCTTTCTAAGCAATAGAGATAACACAATGAAACTTTTAGTGTTTTTTAATAATACTATAGGCTATATTTGGATGCAAGAAAAAAATAAAATACATGGGTCGAAGTGATCAAAAACTTGTTTTGAAATTTTCATTTCCGGTTTTGTACATCATTTTATTTTTAATTTTAAAAAAATATTTCTTTATTAAAAAGAGCAACTAAAAATCTATACAAAACGCTAAGTTTAATAGTTGTTTGTATTTGTTAACCATTCGAAAAACTAAATCTAAAACATCGAAATTTGGATTATGATTATTTTTCAAAAGCCCATAATTTTAAAAATAAACACCGTAGAAAAAAAATATTTCGCATACACTTTCATATCCACTAGAGGTATAAATAACTCGCATATGAACAAATTTCCTAACCTCACTTTTTTTTTCCTGTCCGCTTCATATGAAATGCCCCATTAGCTAATGTCATTTTGTGAAATAATGATACCACATATAACAGTGTAGTGATGAACACAAAAATCGATAAACAATCGCGATTTATGTTTATGTAATCATAATATTAGTGTGCCAATTAAGGACTAAATTATTGATTTTTATTTAAATAAATACATAATTATTCGTAATAATTATTTATTAATTAGTAACCACTGCTTTATTTTATAAAAAGTTAATGTTTTTGTTTTTTATATTAAAAACAAAACTTATAATAAAAGAGACTAGATAGATAGTTTTCTGTATTGGCAACCAGTGCGCGCTCGTGCAGCTATCGCCATTTTGTTTATCTTGTCATTCGGCTTCATAGTTCATTATCCCAGTCTGACTGCACGAATATTATTTCATTGCGCATCGATATTTTGTTGGGTTTTTGTTAACATTTTGTTACGTTGTGTTTGTTGTTACGTTTATAGTTTTTTGTGAACTTTGAGTAAATCTATTTGTTTTGGTTTTCCATCAAAATGGATCCTCAGCCAAGTACATCACAAAAAGACGTGGATGTTTTCTTGTCCCCAAGAAAAAAACGTCCACGAATAGTTACGTCTCATAATTAGCCATATAGGTAGTGAAGAAGGCTTCCTGGAAGAGGAGAAAAAATTACGGCTACTGAATGGTCTGAATGCGCATCCCATGTTGTCAAAGAAGAGGAAAAAATGAGTAGGCTAGATATGTTAATTGACAATATCACAGACACATTTATAATAAATGTTACAGAAAGTGTTAGCGATAGCGATGACTGCGACGATTTATAAAATAAAATAAAATATTACATCTATTTGTTTTATTTCTCATGTTCTATTTCTCTTGTTCTTTCATGATCACATTTTTTATTTATTCCACACAGAATTATTAAAGAAAACTCTCAGATTCTTAATAAAATTAATCGTCATAACTAAATTATCCGTTCAGAAATATTTAATTTCCTGATATACTTAGTTTCTATTAAAGTAGTAGTTGTTTAGATATACTACTATAAACGAGAGGAATCGATCCGGAAATATTCCATTTCCGTATCGAATAATTTCGCAACGTCACTATTTAGTACTTGTCATAACGTTGCAACACTGAAACTGTCAAATCTGGAATCGAATTAAAATTCCGAGTATAGATAAAGCAGAAGAGTTTGTATGTTTGTTTGGTTGAACGCGGTGATCTCAGAAACTACTGGTTCGAATTGAAAAATTCTTTTTGTGTTTGATAGTCCGTTTATCGAGAAAGGCTATAGGCTATATTTCATCACGCTACGACCAATAGGACCGGAGCATCAATAAATTTTTTGCAATACGGGAGTTATTTGTTTTACAGCTTTCAGAAAGCGCGCGAAGCCGCGGGAAAGGCTAGTTAGGTATATAATTATTTAATCAAGAGCTAGCAGATCTAAGAGAGCGTCATTTTTCCAGCGAGCCATTTTATTAGTTCAACAGGCAATTACGTGGGCGTGTCTAACCGGAAAAATTCACGATTATCCAATATATGCGAGTGCAGTGTAGACTGCAGTCAAGGATGAATACTAATTTAATTCCTTCAACGCGAACTTTATATATAGCTTGATACCATTTTAATGGTTAAAATGAAAATAAGTACCTACATAGTTTTTCTGTATATTATATACTTACTACAAAACAGCGATTCATTCGTCCTTAGGTGCTTGCCACATTTAAAGTTTGAAGCTGAAAAATGAAGGATTTTCATACAAATTGAGAGCCCTTAGACCTTAATCCAGCCCTGTCGTAAATCTGTCCTTAGCGGATATCTACTAACTGTAACCTACCTCCCTGCCAAATTTTATCTTTATAAGTACGTCAAGCGCTTTTCGATATTTCATGTTTGACCTTTCCTTTTTATTATGTTGTGCGTTCCTAGAAGCCTTATAGTAAACTATGTTACCTCCTGATTAGTTCAGGCATTTTAACTTAGAGAATACCAAACAAACAAACATTCGCATTTATGTCTTAGTTCGAAGTGAACATTTTCATCTATAATTCCTTAGATATACGCTCTCACAGGTTGCCATTGACGAAGACCAAGCGTTTTATATCAGGATCGAGCCGTAATATGTCGGAGATGCATGTGACATGCGGAACCAGATATTATTAAAACTCTAGAATTAATATTAGATAAATACAAATCATATTATAAATGTATTGATGGCTTTTTATCGTCCCATAGCTGTGCACGGGCATCCCTTCAATGCGAAGGGGATTTTTTCATGGGATTATGCCATAGTCCACCACGCCGGACAAATCGTTGGAGGAATTAACAAGTTTTGAAAAATTGCTAAATAAATAAACAAAATATTTATGTAAAAAAATCATTTATTTGGCAAGATGAAAGATAAAAATAATTTAGAAATAAATACTTAATTTAGATATACTAGAATACATTATTTTAATTGTAACACATGTTACGTGACTGACCATGGAGTATAACGCTCTATGTGACTGACAGACTCTAGCTTAACTAATATTGGTATAAAGAATAAAGGCAACATATTTGAAGAAACCTTACGGATAGTATGTCTCAAAATGTGGATAATCTTTTGCCGTATGAATTTCCTTTTCTTGATACCATACATTCAACCCCTTTTTTAATGTCCCACTGCTGGGCATGGGCCTCCCTTTCAATAGTAGGATCAGGCCATAGCCCACCACGCGGTCCAAAAGAGGGTTGGCGGACATGCGGTTATAACAACATAATATATGTTCATAGCATTTCCCGCGGCTCCGCTCGCGTTCTAAAGGCTTAAAATAAAAAAAACTTCCGTTCTTGCAACATTTTTAATTGATACTCCGCTCCTATATAGCCTATAACCTTCCTCGGTAAACGTACTATCCGAAATAAAAATATTTTTTCAATTCCACCAGTAGTGCCTGAGATTAGCGCGTTCAACCAAAAAAAACAAGCTTTCAGCTTTATAATATTAGTATAGATAACATAAGTTTTAAAAAATAAGCTGTAATAAAAATAGGCTCTCACAATACATTTAAGAAATAAAAAGTGTAATATGTTAAAATAAAATTATCAGATACTACCCTTGCCAAAGTTTTTGCAAAAGCTAAGCTTGATAGAAGTTGTGACAGTATAAAAACAAACCTAAAAATAATTTTTAAACCTATTTATAAGTAATCGAGGTTGTTTTGCTTAAAATACATATTATTCTATAAACAAAATGTAAAATGACTAATTCATTACACTTATAAGTTATACAGTATACTTAAGTCTAAATTAATAAAAATTACTAAGACTTGCTCACTCTAAACCTTTAATTTGATTTGTTAGTCATAAAAACACATTGATGTTTAAAAAAAAATAAACATTTACAAATCTCTACAATTTGTAATTGTGCTTTTTTAAGAACACTTAATAAATAAAAAATAAATAAATAATTTTATAAATAGTAGTAGATTAATAGAGCATGAAATAATTTAGCATTTTAATAAATATACTTATAACACCAATCAAATTATAGATTTAGTGCAAGTTGTCTTAAATAAATAAAATTAAGTACATCTTAGGTACATACTTTGGATTCATTCTTGTTTGTGGCAAGCTTTAGCTGAACCATATTCCTATAGAGACAGAGATAGATGTGTTATGGATACCAGATGGTTGATATACTACACAGATATAACTTTAAATATATACATAATATAAATATTAACACCCATGACTGGAGAACAAACATTCGTGCTTAAAAAATGAATGCCACCAGCGGGACTCGAACCCGCGACCGATAGCGCAGAAAGTAGGGTCACTACCAACTGAATGCTATATGCTTGGCTTGGAGATTGAAATGACCATCGAAAACCACAAAGTTCTTCTAATAAAGATATTCAGTCCAAAAGTGGTAAGTTCCACCATATTAAAATGTCATTATCGTTCATATTTAATTGGTAAAGATTTTAGATCACATATTTTGCTGCAAAAATTTCCTTTCATTAATACAATTCTCCAACTCATCATGATATTTATCAATTTTACTATCAAACCCAGGACTTTGTATGTCGCAGTCAAAACTGTTACCGGTTATTATTTTTTCTTTATTCAATGTTGAGTCAAATCTAACTTTCTTGCCTGGAGTATAAGAACTGCGAGATAGATCACTATTGTCATCATTTCTCTCTTTTAATGGAGTAACATTGGTATTTAAGCGAGTATTTCTAATAGTTTTTATTGTTTCATATTCATGTTCATCATCTAGTTCTTCAATTTCAATTTCATCGGAATTATCCAAGTTCAATGCTGGATTAGCTATCCCGGAATCCTTTTTATCTGTTTTTTGTTTTGGAGGTTTTCGTGGAACTTCATATGGATTTAAGGTGGCATTATGCTCTACTTTCTCCCCTTTAAATTTCTTCTTCAAAGTCTTAAACACTTTCTTTGAAAGTTTATTGCTGGCTTTAAATAAGTTATGTTTTAAATCTCTTTTACTGTCGCTGGATTCGTTAGAATTGTTTGCTGGACAATTTTTGTTTATATTCATTATATCAACTGCACTAAATTGTGACACATCAAAACCTAATATTTTACTCTGCTTATTAAAAGCATCTGGTATATCTTCCCCTATGTTCTCATAAATAGGACTCTCCGAACGATAGCTGTCTATGTTTTCATATTCATGACATTCAGTAGTTGTTGATTCATTAACCGTGGATATTGTACTGTTTGTATCACATGTAAACAGTTTCCGTGGTACTATTACATTCTGTGGGTTATTCAAAGGCATATTTATTGCTTCAGAATTATATTCTGGTTCAATGTTTGTCTCATTTTGATCTAAAAAAGGATTTTCTCCAACAGCTACTTCATTTACATTTAAATTTGGATCTAGGAACGGATTTGTATTTTTCTTATTCGGTACTAACTTCTTTTTAGTAATAATTGTGATTGTTTTAATTTCCATAATATTACTTTCATTCAAATCATCATCAAAGTATAAAGATTGGTTTGAAGTAGACGGAGAGTCTAACGCTAGTCTATCAATGAAGCTTAAATTCAGGTTACTAGAGTTATTGACAAATATTTGGTTAGTCACATTAGTTTGTATATTAGTAGTGTTATTTATTGCTGATATGTCATTGTTATCCAAATCACCGTTAAATGTAGCTGTGTTTAATGATTTATGTTCAAGAACTGATATCCCGGAGTCAACTTCTAATGCACTATCAACTGTCTCTAAATTGGTATTATCCATGCTCTGTTCCGGCACAACAATAGTATTACTCAAATTACTTTGTGTTATTTCACTCAAATTAGCATATATAGGCTCAGTACTTGAATTTATGGCAGGTTTAATAGGAGTTTCATGTTTTTTTACATTTTTACGTACGTTATGAAGTTCTCTTTGCAAAAATTCATTCACTGCAGATTTACTTATGCCTAAATCTAGTGCACTGTTTTCAAATGTAACTACATCACTTTTTGTCCGCTTACGTCTTTTGTTTGGTGTTACTTCCATAGCAGTGTTAATCATAGGATCTTCATTAACAAGGAGATCTAATGCTGGATTTAGATAAACGTTTGGTCCTGCTTGAATCTTTCTTTTAGCTGATTTAACCTCAAATTGATTGTTGTCTATTGTGTTCATTATCCTAAAAAAAATACTTTATTTGAAATATTTTTAAAATCCCTTTTTTTTAATGTCTTTTAGTTATTATTTTACCATAGAGGCAATTATATTAAAATTAAAACTATTTTTTTTATATCTGATGCTTTTGCATTTTCTTTTTTCTTATTCAAACTTATGAATATTGTTTTACAATGATCATACATCAAGTTTTAAAGGAAATAGTGTTTCATGGTATTTAAGAAGAACAAATATTTGAATACTAGGTAATCCCTGTCTTTTTACAGTAATATTAATTATTTGTGTTTACTGTATCTATGTTTTCTTGAGGCACCCATAACTTTAAAATTATTTTCTTAAATAAGAAAATTATTTAAGTTAAAAGACATAAGCTTCTACTAACACATGAAAAAACTAATCCTTACAGGCCACAGAAGCTTAATGAATACAAAACAAAATTAATTTTCATATTTTTCATTTATAAAATTGATTTAAAAACAAAATTTAAAGAATACGTAACGTATTGTTCACTCACCCATTTAAACGTTTGATATTCAGAATTTAAGCAGCCTTTTCCACTTTTAGTACTAATTATTTTGTATTTTACCATTTACCATATATAAAGCACAATTTTAGTATAACTTTCATTTATAAAATTCAATAAATTAGAACATTGGGTCGTAAATAGAGCAGGTGTTTTGTGACGGTTATTTTACATTTCACATTTGACAGTTGTTTGCCGCCGCACTTTTGTGTTTCAAGTTCAACTTTCAGTGTTGCCGCTTTTGAAATTAAAATTTACGCCATGCAGGTCCTATTAACGCCATCTTGTACACTATTTGAAAACTATTGTACAAGAGTAATATAATATCGAAAACTAATGATTTATAATTTATATTCAATGAAGACATTTGTGATAAAAGAAATATAATCTAGTTTTTAATTATTTCTTTTCGAGTTTCGATAAATAGTACAAACATTAGTTACTATTAAATAAAATACTCTTCCGTCAGAGGTGTTTTTTGCTCAGACCAATAAAACTTTTTTATTGGTCTGAGGTTTCTTGCTAACATTTTACTGTACCGATATCCAGATGCAGATAATTTATTAAAAAATAGTTTTTATTGTATATTAAGTATTAACTTTTAGAAGTCGGTTGGGTTTAATAATATAGTAATTGTTCCTAATAATTTATTTCAGGCTTATTATGGGTTAAATATGTACCACATATTATGAGGAGCTAAATAATAACTATCGCAACAGTTGTGCTTATGTAATTTTAAAAGAGAGAAAAAAAAACAAAATCAACAACAAATACTTTATTTTAGAACTAAATTAAATAATACAGGGTTTCCAGAACCAAATACATTATACATACAAATATCACATTGAACACAAAAACTAAGTACTTAAAATTATTAAAATGTTAAGGACATGGTTCCGCCACCGAGAATTCAGATCCACAAAAAAATTATGTACATAACAATTGTATTATAATTTATAGTGATGTAAAATGTTATTTAAACAATATTTTAAATTTATATATTATATAATTATTTTAATTAAAAACAGATATAAGGTACAATAGATAAATTAATTTTCAACGCTTTCTTTTCCTATTATATTGCTACTCAATAAAACAGTAATTCATGTACTAGTCTTAGCCATTAAAAAACAATTTTCACCTTAATTAAATTTAAAAAGAATAGTTTCATGAACTATATTAAAAAACGTTAGAATAAAAGATACATACAGAAACCTTTACATCAATAAGATATGTGATGAGATGATACGAGTAAGTCGACAGTACAACACGGTTTTTCATTTTGAAGAGACGCCTTCCTTTATTTTCAACGAAAATTTATTTTGTTCATACAAATGAGGGTACCTTCAAAACATTATGGTGGTAGAGTAGCTTACTCATAAGTCATAACTATCAGCTTGTTATTACACTTATCTAGAACTTTGGTGTACTGTAGACTGTAAAGTAATGTCATGATATTGAAACAAAGCATCAGTTTGGTAGGTACTTAAGCTTAAGTATGTAAATGAATTAAAGGTGCAAGTTTTAAAATACATATAGACAAGATGGACCAAATGACTGAGATATGAAGATAAAACCTTAAAAATATATATATATAATTAAATGCTACCTGCATTAATATATTATTAAAATAAAGTATTTTTTTTTCTACATCTCGGTCATTGCTACCATCTTGTGTTTTATTGTTTCTTTAAAAATATCTAATTTGTAATTTTTTTATATAGCATGCATGAAGAATATATACAAGGAGTCCCATCTTCGTAAAAATTGTCCTAAAAATAAAATAGTGGGCTATGGTCGCTGCGGTCGCTAAGTCCCAAGAGGGACGGGGAAATTCACACTAATTTATTTATCATCTTACGATATAAGTAAACCTGGTAAGTAAGTACATCAACACGCCTTGTTTCAGTTTTTGGAAAAGAGCAGACAGTTTTCTTATTTGGAAATCGGACTCCTTGTCTATATTATTTATGATATTATCATGGTAACACTAATGCAATTGACTTTATTTTGTTATAAGGCTGGTCCGCATAACGTGTTGCTAAGCATACTAATTTTCTAAATCTATTACTATCTCCTTATAATTATGAATAATTTTAATAGTTTTGTTTTGTCATTGATATTTTGCACAGTTTTTATTTTCACATCTGTCGTTACGTTATTTATAATGCTTTTATATTTTATAATTTCATAACATTATACTAATGATAATAATAATATGGTCTATGTGATAAATAATTTTGAAACAAAAAAATATATTATTTTGTGACTACGTTTCACAAAAAAAAAAATTACTTTATTATTGCAAATTTTATTTAAAATAAGTCTAATATGTGATAATTATCTTAATCGTCGTTAATTTATTAATCAATTTCGGTACACCATAAACATTTAATAGACGTCACAAGTATTTAAAATCCTAAATAGTCTTTCAATTATTTTGTCATGTCATTATATTCTTAATAGGTTACTTCGAAAGTATTAATTAATTGTTATACATTTGTTATTCTTTTTTTGTCTATAACTTTGCTATTTGATACACCTAACGGTTGACTGCAAAAATAGCTGTTTTTCAGCGTTACATACAGCACCACCTAGATTCATTGGAAGCTACGAGGCTTGTGTTACGGATACCAGATAGTTGATACACTACACATATATAACTTTAAATACATATATACTATAAATATCCTACCTATCTATGACGCAGAAAGATTTGTCCTCATAACACAAATGAATGCCCAAAACGGGACTGGAATCCTCGACCGCTGGCACAGCAAACTAAGGTCATTACAAACTGAGCCAAACGTCAAAGTCAATAAAAAAATTATAAAGAATATGAGGAATATAATATAAGGCCGCTTCTTGTGCATTTTCCTGTCATTGTATATTTTTTATTCTGCGCAATTAAGAGTTTTTATTAATATCATTTTTAACATAGCATGAATGGTTATAAGAAATCTTTGTCTTCAAAATTATTTTAAAGTATGTGTTAATTTTGGCACCTCTAATGAGACGACTTTAATTGGATATAAATCTTAAAATTTTACAAAAAAAATATTATACCATTGTTCTATATTTTTTTCATAACACGAAAAAAATCTTTTAGGCTTTTGAGTGTATTTCTGCCTGTCCGAGGTATTGTTCTAATACTTGAAGCGGCTTAGCCAATTATTAATGATTTTTACTTAGTTTTTGTTCTGGAAATATTTATGGTAGCGCAAAAATAAAAAAAACCCACTGAAAAGTTCGCGTTCACTCACAATAACTATTTTAATCTATTGATTCAATAAAATAATATTGCCATATTAAAAATATATAATATAATACAGACTATGTGTCGTATTTCTCAAATAATAAGTTTTGTTTGAATTCCAAATTTTTTTTTAATTCTCTAGATGCAAATCATGATATTGTTTTTTAACCTGTCAAATAACCTATTGTTTTATTTGTGACAGCGACTATATTTGAATAAGTACATTTGATTGTATATTATTAGTTTACACAAACTGTTTAAATTTATTTAAAATTTAAAATTTAACTTCCCAACAATCATTAATATCCTATTTATATTTTCATATTAATTTGGAATTTTTGCTAATCATCTTATATATTGTACTAAGTAGTTGTCCAACCCATTTTTAACTTAAAATTTAATCTATTTCAAGATTTTTGAATGCTTTTTCCATTGCTTTCTCTCGCTTTTTATCAGGTAATGCATTTATTCTCTGTTCCTCTTCAGCTTTGAAGTACGGTTCCAAAGATTTTAGTGTTTGCATACATTTTTTATGTAGAGTTTGTGTATCGGGTAGAGAACCGCCATAGTCCGGTGGCAAAGCGCATCGAGGGACTGTTGTTTGATAAAATGTTTCAAAATTTTCATTTTTGTGATGAAATTTTATCTGTAAATAAAAAAATTCATAATTTACTTTTGCGATTGTAATATAATATTATTTTTTTAAGTATCGCTTAATTATTATATATTACTGTACATAATTTTAGCCAAATCTGCAGCAGGATTTGCAATCTGTATTAAAAAAATAACATAAAATATTTCACAGTAGAAACCTCGATGTAAACCAAATTTAATGTTCTTTTTCGTAATGTATTAAAATCTATACTAATATTATAAAGCTAAAGAGTTTGTTTGTTTGTTTATTTATTTATTTGTTTGTTTGTTTGGTTGAACGCGCTAATCTCAGGAACTATTGATCCGAATTTAAAACACAAAAAGAATTTTTCAATTCGGGATAGTATTTTCCGAGATTAGCGCGTTCAACCAAACAAATAAACAAACTCTTCAGCTTTATAATATTAGTATAGATTCCTAAAGTGACCTCAATAACAACACTAAGTAGTTACTTCTTTATCGTATTATTTTGTCACATTTCACAGGTCAAATGGGTTAAATGATTCGATCTGAGTATTAGACGACAGACTTAATTAATTTAATTTAATTTTATTCAGTACATTGACTATTTCTTTTTTATTGATTCACCAGCCAGATTCACCGCCAGTAATTTTCAGGTTACACCGTATCCCGAGAAAATTACTGGTGAGACAGGCAAACAAAAATTACATTAAGCATTGATAATAATGATAATTTCAATATGATTTACCAAAAAAAATGTAAAGATTCAACTCAGTTAGAATATTACTATATTATCTACGAGTCTATCATCATCATCATTAGAAAGAAAACAGCGTGAAAATCGTTGCAGTAGGTTGTTTTTGAGTTTTTCGCGAACAGACGCGGCGGAAGACTTTGTTGTACATAATATGTAGTGATAAATAGTTTTAAGTTAGTGTGATAACCTCGCTACGCTTTTAATCATCTAGTATACATAACCAATGTTTTTGTTTAGATAGAACATTGTAATTTGTAAGATAAATAAAAATACTTAATAATAATGTTCTCCGACCGATTCCGGCCATGGCGGCCAATCTCATTGAGACTGGCCAACTGCGCAAGAGATATTATAGTGCACAAGTGTTCGCGCAGACACAAGTGCACTCTCTATTCCTATCACTTTCATACTACGGTGGGACGACTGCTCGACTCGACCAGTGAGAGCTAAGGCGCAGGACCGACGGCTTTACGTGCTCTCCGAGGAATAGAATACTTATACTTACTATATCATAAAACTTCTTATCCATGAATGGTCTGATAAGCAATAACAGCTTGTCGAGGATGGGTTCTGTGTTGAACACGTGGATAGCGCGCATCCTCACCGGCATCGCTTCTTGCACGTATTGGAAGAATTTACGTAACGACCTAAAATAAATAAATAATTAGTCAAACAAATATCTATGCCTATAATCATAGTCTACTATAACATGAATAAAAAAAGTAGATAAAGGGCGCCAAATACTCTTTGATACATGTTTTATTATTATTTTTTAAGTATTATCTTGGTAATTTAAAATTTTAAGGCTATAAAAATAGGAAAAAAATATTCAAGAGCATAATTTTAAATTACCTAATTAATTACAACAAGGAAGTCGAGTCAAGGTCATAATAAATTAAAAACAAAATTAGGAAGTACCATAATTAAATTATATAATAAGCATTTAAAAAAAATTATCTATAAAACAAAAAAAAATTACTTAACAACACCAATCTAAGATATAATAATAATAAACGTTAAAAAATATTTTCTCTCCATGCAAATAAAAATTTAGGCTCAACTGTACTAGACTTCCGATTTTAGGGGAAAGGAGGGCGGGAAAACGAGATGTAAATAGTAGGTCGTGGTAATATTACATACTAAGTTAAATTTAAAAAAAAATTTCAAAATTAAATATCTCAAAAACTACTAATTTCCTACACTCGTCCCTTTCCCCCCTCCTCGTTCCCCCGCCCTTCTTTCCCCTAAAATCGGAAGTCTATATTGTACAGTTCAACCAACATTTAAATATGTATTCCAAATATAGATACAAAGTTGTGAACTATTTAAGTCTTAGAATGCATCTATAATGGCGAAGCATGATCGACGCGTCTTGTATTTTTACCTTTGTCTATCCTTTTGGAAGCTAGGGACATTTTTATAAGTCAATTAGTGGATTTGTTATGTAGTGTTTAACAACTACCAAGGTCGCAGGTTTGATTTCTTCATCTAATAAATATTATTGTTTTTTTTTATACCAGTACGATTACTACCTTACGTCATAGAAAATGAAGAAATCAAAAATCGTTACTATGTTTGACAACATTATATTATGTAACTGTAAAATCTAATGAAAATATAATTGAAATAACAAAAGTGTAGGGGATACTAGTACTAGGTATAGACTTTTTATCGACAAATATTTTAGTAGAGTTTATAATAATTAGAATAAAGTTTAGTAGGTAGCTTAAACGCAACATTAATATTGAATTATAGTGCGTGGTGGACTTTCCCCCTTATATTGAAGGGAGGCCGGAGCCCAGCAGTGGGACGTTAAAAAGGGCTAAATATTATGTATCAAAAACTTGTTTTTAAATCTTATATACTAAGGGCATCTATCTTTACGTTCATACATAATACAGTAACTATGTAATTTATACAGGTGGGATAAAGTTACGTAAATAAGTACCTTACGTGCTGAAGATATTAACTTGCAATCAAAGGAAACATATATCAAATGCATTTTTTTAAACTTACCTGAACCGGCAATCGAACCAACTAAAAATGCAAAATAGACACGTCACTACTTTATCGAATTAATCGATCGTAAGGATAAAATCTAACGAACAAGTATTCAATCGTTCTATCTTATATAATTACTAGTAAATTCCCGCGGCTCCGCCCGCGTTCTAATTACTATTAAAAATAGGAATTGGTGGTGGAAGGATGAACATTTAATGCCAAATCATACAAAACAAAAATAAAATAATTTGGTCTATAAATAAAAAATAAAAATTCTGGAAAGGGCCACCCTTATTATCTAGGAAAATAAAAGATAGCCTACGGACATATTCTCAGACCGATCCAATATATATACACAAAAAACTCATGAAAATCATTCGAGCCGTTCCGAAGCTGTTCGATAACAAAAACAGTGACTCTTATATAATATTAGAGATCTATCGATAACTGAGATATTTTGGATTTATATTAGATTATTACTGTTAAATGTTAATATAACTAAGACATTTTGGGTTGTTTATTAACTAGCGTTTAATTGCGTTGTTTTTCTGTATATAATATACTCCATATTGTAATACTTACGATAAACTGACTCGCGTTAGATGACCGAGCTTGACGCCTCGCATGTCGAAGAGGAAGATGTAACCGGGCTGTGGTCCTCGCTTGCTTAAACACGCATCTGGAAATTATACAATAATTAGGAATTACTTTTAAGTTTTTATATTCTTTATTTACAACAAGCTTTATAGCTTCGTTTCGCTCCAGCACGTCTAAGTACGCACATAATATGACGTACTTGTATAGATATAATAAACACTTATTGTGCTATTAAATAGTAGGTCTTCAAAATATTTTTCTAAGCGTTTTTAGACCTATTATTATACAACAGTTTGCATTCATATCAGTACATATAACAAAAAATTAAAGTGTCTGTTTTTTATATCAAATTTACAACTTTTCACTAAATGAAAAGTACTTACATCAAAAAATACATTTTTATCATTTTTGTCTGTCTGTTTGTTCCGCCTAATCTCTGAAACGGCTAGACCGATTTTGATGGAACTTTCACTAGCAGATAGCTAATGTTATAAGGCGTAACTTAGGCTACTTTTTAAAAGACTTCAAAAAAAGGAGTAGGTAGAAATTTTATTTATTTTAACTAGCGGATCCCGCGGCTTCACTGACGCTTCACATAGAGACGACTGAGTCGCTAGTCTATACTATCTATACTAATATTATAATACTGAAGAGTTTGTTTGTTTGTTTGTTTGGTTGAACGCGCTACCTAATCTCAGAATGTACTGGTCCGAATTTCAAAATTCTTAAAAATTCTGTGTTATAGATAGTCCGTTTATCGAGGAAGGCTATAGGCTTTATTACATCACGCTACGACCAAAAGGAGCGGGGCATCAATGAAAAATGTTGCAAAAACGGGAAGGACGGGCGTTAGTTCTGTGAGGTACCATACCGCGCGACTTACAAAAATTTGGCTTCCGGTCTTTAGAACGCGTGCGAAGCCGCAGGAATGGTAGTAATTAATAAAAATAATTTATAACATTAAACTTATAAGTCTCAGTTTTTATATCTGTGCAATTGAATCTTAAACAGACAAGGACGAATTGTTGGTATTACCTTCGTAATATTTAAATAAATGTTTTGGTGGATAATGACGTACTAGGTACTTTAAACTAACATAATAATGATGAACAAGATAACATCAAAAATGCTATGTAATTATTTATTTTTTCAACTTAATTAGTTATTACCTACCTACCATTTGTATAAAGTAAAACATCGTAAGAAACCTGCTTGTTTGAGAGAACCTGGCATGAAACTGATATTTTCGCATTATGCTTAAAGTCCATAAATAAAATTAGATTAAAAAAAGCGAGAACCTAGCAAGTTTTCGATAGACACGTGAAGTCCGCCAACCCAAACTTGGCGAGCGTGGTGGACTATGGCCTATTCCCCCTCGTGTAGAAGGAGAGGAGGCCCGTGTCCAGCAGTGGGACGTTAAAAAAGGCGGAATACAAATATTTTTAAGTATTACTAGCGACTCGCCCTCGCTTCGCTCGGGCTCTTCCCTAGAAGCTTTTAGGACTGGAAAAGCCGCCGGTTCCGCTAGTTATGCATATAAACCTTCCTCTTGAAACACTCTATCTATTAAAAAAATACGCATCAAAATCCGTTGAGTAGTTTTAAAGATTTAAGCATACATAGGGATATAGGGACAGAGAAAGCGACTTTGTTTTATACTACGAGTATGTAGTGATTATTGATGGATGGCAGCTCATTAGCATAATATAGGGTCATTTTTTTCAAGCAGAGCACTCAGTCAACGCAAAAGCGCATTCATCATCATTGTATGAAGTATCGATCGACATTTAACACCTAATTATCTTTATTATGTAATATTAAAATTAATTATTTCTTGACTTAAAATCTCATAATTTTGTTCACCGCTAATGATGAATCGCAAATAAATACATTAAAATCATCTCAGAAGCGGCTCTAAAGCGGATTTCGATCTAATTTTGTATTCAGATAAGTTTTTGCTTTATATAAAGATACATAATTATTCCATATTTTCCGAAAAAAAAAACGTTTTTACTAAACGCGGTACATAGCTTAGTTGTGCAGGTCATATTTATTATATAGGTACCCTGTACATATACCTAAATAAATACTATGTAAAGCAATATCTAGTGTTACTGACGATCTTTAATGTGAAAATTCAAAATAAATCCAAGTATAAGCTTTTAAAGGTTAGTTTTTACCCGCGACTCTCTCTTTGCTTACATGAGGCGGTAGATGGATAAAATGGAACCTAATAAGGCTGGCTATTCTAGTTCCTAAGATTCATGTCATAGCTCTAGTATCATAACAACATCCAGTGTAACAAAGGTTGCTTTCACATATCGCACATCGGCAACAAGAGTGTCACAACCCATAAAGTACGAAATTGAGTTAAGTATGCCATGAGAAAGGTAATGTCAAACTTTATCTACTAAAAAAACGTCATAATTATAATACGATTCCTCGCTGAGATATGGCATTTAATACCCTTTTTTTGGAAGTCATTTTTCGACCTTTTCTAGCGTAAAGAGTGTCACATAACAGTTAATACAGAACGGACGTCATTTCACCGTCTGTAGTACTGTCAGAACCTATCTAACTACCCTATTAATGTAACTAATTTTAATATATTTGTTTTGATTTCGGCAAAAAAAACAGTCACATCATGTAAAATGGCCATATTTTTGAGTAATTCTCACTAATTATTTTAAAATTGGAGAATAGAACTGTCACATCATGTAAAATGACACTGTTCTAGCTTTACTTTATTGTATAGAGATGTCATAACATGTGATATAACTGTACTACCGAATAAGACAAGTATTTAATTGAGTACTATTTAATGTTGTGTCTCTAATTCTGTTCTATATAGTGTGTTTAATTTATCTTAGGACGCATTACAACTGTTACAACTATGCTTATTTTTTACTTTTTTTGTACATAATGAAGCGGAAATCAAGAGCTGAGTTTTTGATTTATTTAAAAATATCAACAATTCTAACACACTTACTGATATGGACGTGACAGTGTTTTTTTTAAATACCTTCATATTTACAAATATTTTATTTAGTGTAACTTTAGTTTTGCTTAGGAATATTAATGTTATCTGCACATCAATTCAGCACCTGCATCTACAAGTTGTAAGCAATTTAATTTACAAAACTTAAAATTTAGATGGCACAGTACATAAAAAAGATTATTCAATTAAAGAGAATGGTGTGTACAAGTATAAATTGCTTATTTTACTTTTGTAGTTTTTACTACAATTATGTAAATTATTAAAAAATCTAACGAAACTAATTAGATAGTTACTTACACGTTTAATTTCAAGCACACATAGTACCTTGCCTACAACTTTTTCAAATGAAGATGATTTCATCGAGAGACGAGGATAGTGAAGATAGTGACAAAGATCTCGATTTTGTTATTAGACGTGATATGCTCAGAAGAAGCTTAAGCTGTAATAGTATATAGGATGAAGAAATAATTGGTTACTTTTTAAATCTAAAACTATACTAATTGCTACAGCAGGAAGTGTATCAAAATAATCCCGATTTGAATGAAGATATGGCTTTACCTAGTTTGAATTCTGAAAACATTCTTTATTTTAGTATATTCATAATCTAACAAGACTGGAATTAATAAATTATCACTCCGATTCGTCTTTTTCAAACTCATCTTCTAGCTCCGATTCGTCCTCAAGTTCTAATTCATCTTCTGGTTCGAGCTCCAGTACCTCATGATAAATTTCCGCTATATTACCATCTAGTTCTACCACCAATATCTTCTTCCCGCCAATCCTAGTTTCTCTTTAAGGCAAGAGGTAACCAGTCCTAAGCCTAAACCTTATTCAGTCTAATCCATCCAACCCAATGATAAGTTTAATTAATGACGAAACTAATGCAGCAAAAATATGGAAGAAGCATTTATGTCGAAGAGAAGAGTGGTTGAATAATAAAACTAAAAAGCTACAAATTTAGGTGAGGCATATATTTCAAGAAACAAGGGTAGAAAAATCGCATTAAAGTGCACCAAAATAATGAAAACAGGAGAGAAAACAAATTTGACACTTATTGAAAACTGGGCGACATTACTTTACAACGGAATTTAATTCATAAATCTATTAAACCTATCTTCCTTAAAGCTTTATTGCTAAAGAAAGGCCAAGACTAGTCAATCACGCTTTTTATTTAATATTCGATCAGTTCATTTATTTCCTTTTTAATTAAAAAAACTACCAATAATATTTATTTATAAAAGTGTTTTATTTCATGAAATCCGAGACAATTTTGTCAAAAAAAGTGACACATTAGAGGAATTTAAAAGTAAATAAAACAATATAAAATAGAAGTAAGATCTTTAGATTTTAATTTCCATACAAATATAATAGAGCAATAAATAGTCTTCATAAATATATCTTAAATTTTCCGATATGCTCTCTCAAAAATTTTTTAATTGAGTTATAAGTTAAAAAAAAAACTAAATCGTGATTTCCCAAAAACTACATTTTTCGTGTTGTGACACTGTCCTTGCCGATGTGCGATATGTATATTAGATACCAATTAAAATTTAAATCCTTGGGAGTGCAAAAAAGCTAAAAGAAATCCTAACTGTCGGCATGAATTTATGAATTTTACTGTTCTAGTTTGACTTATATCCTTATAAGTATATTACATTTCAACAATTATAAAACTGCGTACCTAACAAACAAGTTTTTATTCATAAGGTCTTAGATTTAGCATTAGTTCAGATAAATTTATTATACATATATATACATGATATAATGTACGTAGGTACTAGGTATATATACATGATATATAAATAAATTAATATGTTGGGACTTGGGACTTTAACACACAGTGCCATCTAGATCCGTGGTAAGCTACGAGGCTTGTGTTGTGCCAAACTACACAAACCGAGTCAAGCGTGCCGTTAATGCACTTTTAAAAGGTCATGACTTTCATTTGGATAAATAAATTAAAATAAGTTATATATATAGAATATATTATGCATTTTTATAATTGTAATATACAATCTTATTTACATGCCTTAATTTTAATTACACTGTTTTGTTAAGGAAATAGTGCAATTTGAATCTTTTACCCCGAGAAGGAAGGGAACTCACGACCTAAAGCTAAGCAGACAGCGCCAATACATTATATGTAGGCATCTTAACATATAGTCGTTATGTATATAATATTCTATAAGCAAATCCTTAGTTAACTTAATTGGTAACAAAGCGATTTGCTCTACGTGACCGATTGTCGCCATTTTTTACATAATGATAGTACCAAAAAACACAATAGCGTAATGACGCACGAATTTAATACATTTGTAATAAGACCGCACAGGTTGGCTAATTTGTTTGAATAAATTTGTTATTAATGTTAAAAAATATAAGGGGAAGATGGCGTAGAGCGGATAAGCGTAACGGTTGAAGTTCAATCTGAAATCTTACCGACATTACTTATTTGCGCAGTAGATATTTTATTCTTTCCTATAGATTTAAGCTTTAACTCCTTTAAGCTTTAACGTAGTCGGGTTATAAGGTGCAAATGAGTGAGTGGGCACATGTCAATATTATCGCGAAACTAGCAGTTTGATTGCACGAATAGCATCATATGGCGGATGTTTGACAAGTCAACTTTAAGAGCGGTAAAGTTCTTAAACACGCACTATAAGTAGATGAGAACAAACATATGTGTTAGTAATATTATCATTTCTAACTGCCTCGGTGGTGTAGTGGCTAGCATGTACGGTCATATATCGAGAGGTCCTGGGTTCGAGTTTCGGGTCGGGCCAAGTTTAATTATTGAGTCTTTCTGTTTAGTAAGCCTCAGTAACCGCCCGGAGTTGGCAAGTTGGCGGTGTGTTACCCCTGTGCCTCGGAGAGCACGTAAAGCCGTCGGTCCTGCGCCTTAGCTCTTACTGGTCATGTCGAACAGTCGTCCCACCAGTATGGGAGTGATATGAATAGAGAGTGCATTTCTGTCTGCGCGTACACTTGTGCGCTATAATATCTCCTGCGCAGTTGGCCAGTCTCAACTCTCAAGGAGATTGGCCGCCGTGGCCGGAATCGGTCGAAGAACATTATATCATTTGTGCAAAAAAATAAGTAAGAATATTAAGTAAAATGAATATATTGAATAAGGATGTTGTCCGAATCAGTTTGAGATATATTATAAGTATAGTTTCATTACAAACTCACATTTCCTTCGCTCGGGTTTGTTCCCTCAAAGTTTTTTTTTATTTGGATACACAAACAGTGTTCACAATGAAACATAATATCTTATCAACTAAATTAATAACATTGCTAATTATGACACCAGCATCGTTGACTACAGATTACTAAAAGTTATTGAAAAGTGGTATTATATACTAATATTATGAAGCTGAAGAGTTTGTTTGTTTGTTTGTTTGGTTGAAAACGCTAATCTCAGAAACTACTGGCCCAAATTTAAAAATTCTTTTTGTGTTGGATAGTCCGTTTATCGAGGAAGGTTATAGGCTATATCACATCACGCTACGACCAATAAAAGCGGAGCATCAATGAAAAATGTTGCGAAAACGGGAAGGGCGGGCGTTGGTTCTGCGAGATACCATACCATACATATATTTTCATTGATGCTCCGATCCTATTAGTCGCAGCGTGATGTAATATAGCCTATAGCTTTCCTTGATAAACGGACAAAAAGAATTTGTGTTGGATAGTCCGTCCGTCAAATCGAACCAGTATTTCCTGAGATTAGCGCGTTCAATCAAACAAACTTTTCAGCTCTATAATATTAGTATAGATAAGACATTTGTAGCAAATGGCGAGCGTGTGGTTGCGCCATTATATTAACATTTAATTTATATCTAGGAATAATAAATGTTTTTGACGAAAGATCAAATCGACTTCCATTTGACCTACCTTACACTAATTACCATACGGGTTTTTTCTACTGATTTTGAAGTACGACTACATTTATCGAAACGAGATGTTAATTATATCGAAATGCATATATGTATAATAATATACTGGAAATCCGCGTCTTCAATGACAATCGAACAGAATAAATTGCAAATTAAACATGTTACTGGTTATCGACATTTAATGTCACCACCATTTATGTATTTTATTTAATACATATACGCTCGTGGTCATACAAAAACTTTAATTCTTCAGGAAATGGTGTTCTATATAAACAACTATATATAACTAGTGGAACCCGCGGCTTCGCTCGCGCTAAATCTAGGGACGATCCCGAGCGAAGTGAGGGTGAGTCGCTTGTTAAGATAAACATTTCCATCATACATTACATATGTATAACTCTAGCGGTTTTGGCAGCGCACGCCAGAATAGCTCGCAGATGGTAGATTTTTTACTACTTACTTGATACTTATCGTCATATTTTGGACAATTCACACAATATCTTTATAAATTGTAGCCTATGTGATATTCTGATGTATAAGCTATATTATTGTAAAGTTTCATTAAAATCCATTCAGTAGTTATTACGTGAAAGAGTAACAAACATCCATACATCCATACATCCATACATCCATACTTACAAACTTTCGCGTTTATAATATTAGTATAGATATAGTCAAGATATAATTTACCTAACTTATATCATCATGATCATCATCAGCACTTATTAACGTTCCACTACTGGGCACGGGCCCCCCTCAGTACGAGGGGTCAGGCCATAGTCCACCGCGCTGGCCTAGTGCGAGTTGGCGGACTTCACATGTCTTTGGAAAACTTGTTAGGTTTTCTCAGACATGCAGGTTTCCTCACGATGTTTTCCTTCACCGTAAGACAAGTGGTAATCATGATATAAATGATTCGCACATGAAAAATATCAGAGGTGCAAGACCCGGATTTGAACCCGCATCACTCGGATATCCAAGCGACCGCGTTACCGCTGGGCTACCACTGTCTTGAACTTGAACTTCTAACTTATATAAAATAGTTATATTATAATGTCCCAATATATATTTAAATATACAATTTTGTGGGCAGATACTGTATGTAAATTGTAAAGCCATTTGTGAGTGTGACCATATTTGCTGTAAAATAATCGAAACTTCAAGAATCCAGATCATTCTAAAAATAGCTTTATTATTATTTTACATTTAACATGGATTCAAATGTAACAACATTTTCAACTTTTTTTAAACTTTTGAGTAAAAATTTATACAAATATGTTAGCATGAAAACGATTGTTCTTTTTTTATCTACATTGTTATTTATGTGAATTAAATTCGAATAATTAATGTATGTAGATTTCGAAAGTGATTTAATTCAGTATTTTTAAACGACAATAAAACGGAGGAGGTCTCAAGTCAACGCGTTATGTATAATCCTAACTAATATTATAAATGCGAAAGTAACTCTGTCTGTCTGTCTGTCTGTTACGCTTTCACGCCTAAACCGCTGAACCGAATTCGATAAAATTTGGTACACAGATAGAGAAGACCTTCAGAAAGGACAAAGGCTACTTTTTATCCCTGTAATCCCACGGGAACGGTAACTACGTGGGTGAAACCACGGGGCGCAGCTAGATTTTTTATATACGAACAATGACCACGCATAACATTTTACTGAGTAGGTAGTCCAAATTTGGTAATTCTTTTTTTATTGGATAAGTTATGCTCATCATGGTAGGTTCAGGTACATTAAAAGAAATCAAAAATTAAGCATATAGTAATTCGTAGATTATAGCCATAAAAAAATATGGAATAAAAACTTTTTAACAAAAAAATTAACCTCTTAAAAAACTGAAAAGTGAAAAATAATATACCTTTTTTTTAATTTAACCTTAATAAATAAGTTTAAGCTAATGTAAAAAATATACCTAAGTAATTTTAGTGATCTTTGTTCATTGATAGTTTGGCGTCGACTCAAAATAAGTGGGTAATTGTTTTTTCCTCCATTTTTTCGTCTGTTAAAAAAGTTATCGAATATGTGATAGGAGAAATAATCTGAATAGCATTACAATTTACAAGCACTATTACCATGAATAGTGTAGTCTAAACATCTATACCTACTAATATTATACAGCTGGAGAGTTTGTTTGTTTATTCGTTTGGTTGAATGCGCTAATCTCAGAAACTACTGGCCCGAATTGAAAAATTCTTTTTGTGTTGGATAGTCCGTTTAACGAGGAAGGCTCTGGGTTAAATTACATAACGCTACGACCAATAGGAGCGGAGCATCAATGAAAAATATTGCAAGAACGGGAGAAAAATATTTCTTTTGATTTTCAGCCTTTAGAACGCGAGCGGAGCCGCGCGAAAGGCTAACTTTAATGACTGTTACATATTGTTTATTGAATTTTTTTTCACTTTGTATGTAAATTGTAAATCTATATTTAGGACACCGTTTAGCACAGGAATATCTTTGATACTCACGGGAAATACAATTGCTTGTTCTTCTCGTCCCTAAAAATTTACATGGCATATTTCTATACGTTTTATACATATAGAGTAGGTACCTACTTGGTAGTTTTGAAATTTAAAATGATGTTAAGACGTATATTCTAGAAATCGATCCTAAGTACATACATAGAGTCAAGTACATGTTATAATTGGAAATAAATTAACACAATACTGTAAATTGGCGTCAATATGTCGTAACCATCTGACGACGAATAGAATATATTTACGAGTATGAATAATTTAATAATGGAATAAGAAAAGAAAAAATAACACTAAAACCCAAACGCAAGATTTCTTTTACACGATTTTCACACATATGAAAAATATAAATATGGTGGAAAATAACACAGCACTACCTAGTTACTGGTAAGCTATGAGGGTTGTGTTACGGATACCTGATAGTTGATACACATCACTAAATAAGTATAAACACCCATGACTGAAGTGCAAACATTCGTGCTCAACACACAAATGAATGAACCCAGCGGGAATCGAACCCACGTAAAGAAGGCCCACATCTTCAGCCCTTTTTAACGTCCCACTGCTGGGCACGGACCTCCCTCAGTACGAGGGAGATCAGGCCATAGTCCGCTGGCGTGTAGTGCGTGTTAGCGGACTTCACATGTCTTTCGAAAACTTGCTAGGTTTTTCGCAGACATGCAGGTTTCCTCACGTTGTGTTTTCCTTCACCGTAAGACAAGTGGTAATCATGATAAAAAATGATTCGTACATGAAAATATTATCAGAGGTGCGAGACCCGGATTTGAGCCCGCATCACTCGGTTATACAGGCGAGCGCGTTACCGCTGGGCTACCACTCACATCTACTACAAATTGAGACAAAAAATAATATTACTCCCACTGAGTTTCTTTCGCCAGTTCTTCTCAGGTCAGAGGCTTCTTTTTTTTCGAACTGGTAGTAGACTCATGACGTTCAGTAAAAAATTGTAATAATTTATGCTGAATATAATATTTTGAATTTGAATTTACTAGGTACTACTAAGGAACTGACTAACTAAGCCAAATGAGTCGTCATTTTCAATAGCATACATTCAATCAATACTTATACAGTCTAACATTTAAACATAGAAATCTACATAAATCAATTAACACAAAAAATAACCGTTACCAATAAAGAGTCAGCATTCACAAACCCGCCCGCCTTGTACCTATTAAGTAACCGACCTTGAGAGATCTTCGGAGAATTATAAAAGTGATTCTGTTATAATTAATATATAACTGGTATTTTGTAATTAAAATAATTTTACGATTTTTGGCAAAAAAAGATTAATTAGTATACTTGTATTAAACATTTTGTTTTCTTATCTATACATATAAATAAAATTGGAGTGTCTGTTTTGAAATTCAACTTAAGAGCTTTTCACAAGTTAGAAATATAATGTAATAATATATTGTTTTCATATGAATAACTTTATTATTTCACTTCCCAGTCAGCAGGATTTTAATATGATACATATAAAAGAAAAATTGTAGTTTCATTGATTTTTAGTTTGAGATCTTTCTATTTATTTTTCGACGATACGTTTGGCTCAGTCTGTAGTGTTCCTCTTTGCTGTGCCAACGGTTGCGGGTTCGAGTCCCGCTGGTATTAATTAGTGCGATGAGCGCGAATGTTTGTACTCTAGTTATTGTATCAACTACCTGGTATCCAAAACACAAGCCAAGTGTATTAAAACATTTAATACACATGGTATCTTAATTTCAAAATATTATTTTTGTAAAGTTTATTTTGAATGGTCTGGAACTAACTCTACATTGTTTATGGCTTAAGCAGACAAAGGCATATAAATAAAACTTGACTTATGTTTATGTTATTATATTATAATAATATGTAGGCAATATATTTTACTTATAATAACAATTTTCAACAACGTATGTATTCAGCTCTTTTAACGTCAATCGAAACGAATCAGACCATAGTCCAATACGATGGCCAAGTGTGGGTTGATAAAATTCACATGTCTATTGAAAACTTCTTAGGTTCTCTCAGAAATGCAGGTTTCCTCACTATGTTTTCCTTCACTGTGGTAATCACGTTGTAATGTTTACCCTATAACTTTTTATACGATTTGACAGTTAGTAAAGTTTTCTCAAAAATGAGATATTTTTCTGCTGTAAAAAGTATTCTATATATTTACCCGGATAACCAGCTATCATCATACCAAATTTTATCACAATCTGTTCAGAGGGGTTAGACAAGTGGCATAAACGCTAGTAGAATAGAATAATCAATGTATGGGATTGACATAAGCTTACGACTATACCCGGAATTATAATTCGATTCCACATTTGACATTAGCTAATGTCATTTTGTGAAATAATGATACCACATTTAACAGAGTAGTGATGAACACAAAAATCGATAAACAATCGCGATTTATGTTTATGTAATCATAATATTAGTGTGCCAATTAAAGACTAAATTGTTGATTTTTATTTAAATAAATACATAATTATTCGTAATAATTATTTATTAATTAGTAACCACTGCTTTATTTTATAAAAAGTTCATATTTTTGTTTTTTATATTAAAAACAAAACTTCTAATAAAAGAGACTAGAAAGATGGTTTTCTGTATTGGCAACCAGTGCGCGCTCGTGCAGCTATCGCCATTTTGTTTATCTTGTCATTCGGCTTCATAGTTCGTTATCCCAGTCTGGCTGCACGAATATTCTTTCATTGCGCATCGATATTTTGTTATTTTGTTGGGTTTTTGTTAAAGTTTTGTTACGTTGTGTTTGTTGTTACGTTTATAGTTTTTTGTGAACTTTGAGTGAATCTATTTGTTTTGGTTTTCCATCAAAATGGATCCTCAGCCAAGTACATCACAAAAAGACGTGGACGTTTTCTTGTCCCCAAGAAAAAAACGTCCACGAATAGCTTTCACTGTTACGTCTCATAATTAGCCATATAGGTAGTGAAGAAGGCTTCCTGGAAGAGGGGCTCATGATTTTTGAAACAAAGAAAAACTGTGAAGATTACCATGATGAGATGAATTCAGTTTGTTTTGAGGAGTGGTATGCTGGAGTCTTACCAAAATTAAGACTAAACTCAATTGTGGTGATGGATAACGCACCTTACCACTTCCGAAAATTGGAAACGGCACCAAAAATGAGCTGGAAAAAAGCTGCCATTCAAAACTGGCTTTTAAATAAAAATATTCATTACGATATGGTTAAAGCTACGCTTTTAGAACTGATTCCACATAACGAGTCTTTTAATAAGTACGCTGTAGACAAAATGGCAGCATAACATGGGATCACGGTTTTAAGACTGCCCCCTTACCAGTGCGAGTTGAACCCTATCGAATTGATATGGGCGCAGGTAAAGGGGCATGTAGCTCAAAATAATAAAACCTTCAAATTGACAGACCTGAGAAATTTATTTGAGGAAGGAATTCAAAAAATTACGGCTACCGAATGGTCTAAATGCGTATCCCATGTTGTCAAAGAAGAGGAAAAAATGAGTAGGCTAGATATGTTAATTGACAATATCACAGACACATTTATAATAAATGTTACAGAAAGTGTCAGCGATAGCGATAGCGATGACTGCAACGATTTATAAAATAAAATAAAATATTACCATAATACATCAGCTATTTGTTTTTATTTCTCATGTTCCTTCATGATCACATTTTTTTATTTATTCCACACACAATTATTAAAGAAAACTCTCAGATTCTTAATAAAAATAATCGTCATAACTAAATTATCCGTTGAGAAATATTTAATTTCCTGATATACTTAGTTTCTATTAAAGTAGTAGTTGTTTAGATATACTACTATAAACGAGAGGAATCGATCCGGAAATATTCCATTTCCGTATCGAATAATTTCGCAACGTCACTATTTAGTACTTGTCATAACGTTGCAACACTGAAACTGTCAAATCTGGAATCGAATTAAAATTCCTAGTATAGTGATTAGATTCAACGTATCGAATTTGTAATTGGTAGCCAAATGTTGATATAATCTATTCGATGAAATGAAACGTCAGATTAGTACATAATTCCCCATACAGATTGAAGCCAAGTGGCACTTTTGACAATCGAATTCTGCTTTTAGCGTACGGCACTCGTCGAACGCTAAATGTTGTAGAAACGACACTGAGCGTTTGCCATTTGTCTAGAGGGGCAGTAGTTTACTTGTGATGCGATCACATACAGACCGAAAGACAAAAATCTTAAATCTATAGATTCGGTCCCTGTATTGTTAATAATGACAATTTAATAAGATTTTCCTAAAAATATTCTATGTACAGTACAGTTTGATTCGAATAAGTTAAAATTTTATTATATAGTAGGTAGATAAACAAAGGAGCGTTTTGTCGAACAGCGATACACTCTGACCATGAGGCCAAATAACATCGCTAGAATTTAAAAAATTCTGTATTCTACAGCTATAAAAGTTAAAGCCTAAGCTTAATTAAGGAACCTTGAAAGAGTACATAATTAATCGTTATGTAGTAGAATACGTATAGAAGATTGACCTTCAAAGACTGGAATTTCACGTCTTAGTACGCGTGTACTGTGTATCTAAGTACATTTATTTCGCACCTACTAAGTCAAGCTATTAGCTATTAATGCTTTGGTTATATTGGTTCATTATTTATATATATAAAATCGACGCATGTATGTTAGTATGTAAGTTACATATGAACTCTAGTATGAATGGGGCGATTTTGATAAAATTCAGGTAAGTAATCTTTAGATTGGTTCAGCGGATTTGTTAAGTTTGAAAGCGATCGGAAGCATGAACGCGGGTGCGATGCGGGTACTGCTAGGCACATATTATATAAACTAGGCTTTCCCGCGGCTCCGCTCGCGTTCTAAAGGTTGAATATCAAAATTAATATTTTTCTCCCGTTTTTGCAGCACTTTCCATTGATGCTCCGGTCCTATTGGTCGTAGCATGATGTTATATAGCCTATAGCCTTCCTCGATAAAAGGTTTATCCAACACAAAAAGAATTTTTCAATTCGGTCCAGCAGTTTCTGAGATTAGCGCGTTCAACCAAACAAACAAACAATTTCTTCAGCTTTATAATATTACAGATACAGATAATACAGATAGGTAAATGTTGTACAAAGTTTTTTGCTCTTTGCAGAATTACTAGTCATATACTTAGTGCCTGCTAAGTTTGAGAAGAAGTAGCTCAAATCCTGGATTAGCAAATAGAGTCTCGGTTAAAAATCCTTGTCTCACTCCATTACCATAATCTACGACTTACGAGTTATAATAAAAAAAGTAGAATATATTTTTGGCAAATCTTATTAAAATTATCGATGTAGAGGCCGAATCTGTTTATTTTTTAAATTTTTGTCCGTCTTTCTGTGGACGCATCACGAGAAAACCCCTGAATAGATTTTGATGAAGTATTAAAGCTATGACTTATATTATACTAGAGTATTATTTTCGTTTCATTAACATATTGTCGCGGAATAGAGTGCGAACTCGTCATAATAGCACGCTTGCACCATGCTTTACAATAGCGAATGTCAATTTCTAACTTTTGACAATTACATAACAAGAACAGTTTATTGCAAATTTTAATGTGTCAAAGAGAGACAAAGCATTTTCAGGAAAGATTTGGAAGTTACTAGAAACATTTTGAATTTTCGATACTAGAATGTTCTAAATTTACGCATATAAAAAGGCCGGCAGTGTGTCGAGAGTTCAGTTGAAGTTCGGAGTTAAGTGAAGATTGCGAAGAGATACGAAATAGTGGAAAAGTGAAGAAGAACATAGTGAATTATTAAAAGTGGTGGATTATAATAGTGCTCAGATACTCAATTAAACTAGTGCTGTGTACAAACTGCGCGTGTATATTAAGTGTAAATAAAACATCTTTAGTGCGAGAACGCTTTTAATTTCCGATCCCGAACCCGTAGTACGTAACAATATGTTCTTAGGCGCCTAACAATAGCCTAGGTGTTAATCCGGGTCACAATTTGCCTTTGCAATATTGAATTACATATTGAATAAAGTGTATATTTAAGTAGATGCAAATACTTAATATATGTATAACTAACTGATACCCGCGACTTCGTCCGCGTTGCTTGAAATATTAACAAAGTTTTCCGCATGCACGCTACGCCGCTTGCCCCACTACTCCGCGAGAAGGAAACATACATCACTGAACACGCAGTGCATATACAAATCGTTGTTTCTTGAAACTTTAATAACTTTTTATTAAATGCAGATATCGCAATCATTTTTTTTTGGTAAGGGCCAAGTGTCTAAGAAATAAAACTTAGAAAGTTTCATTGAAATCTATCCAGTAGTTTTTCCGTGATGCGCGCACAACTGGCAGACCTCTATCATTTTGTTTATATTGGCATATTAAGCCAATTTCCGCCAGGTATTATATATTTCTGCATGTTTAAGTCAGAAGATGTCATATTTAAGGGCTACGAGTATATTTAGAATGCTTGAATAAAACATTACCGGGCAGAATCATTTGGAAGGAACAAGTGGAGTGTTCTACTTCCGGCTCATTTTGCACCATCGATAGCCCAATTTTAATACTGAATAAGTATTTTTAAAAAAAGCAGTAAATCAGAAACAACTTCAGTGAACGCAGATCTCCATAAATAAATAAGTCCCGCTGGGGCATTCATTTGTTAAACTCCAGTCATGGGTGTTTATATTTATAATATGTATGTATTTAAACTTATATATCAACTATCTGGTATACGTAACACAAGCTTCCTTTAGCTTACGACGGAACTAGATCGCGCTGTGTGTAATAATGTCCCAAGCCCAACATATTAAAAAAAAATCTTTAGGATATGGTTGATTGAAGACAGGCATGGTATCGGAGTAACTAAATTCAGAAACAGAAACTACAGTTTAAATACAAAAAAATACAAATAAACAGCCATTTTTTTACTACCTATTCCTATAATATAACTTATCTAAACGTAGGTTATCTCAACATGCCGAAAGATAAGTGTACTCAATAACTGTTTAGGCGTTTGAAGCATGCTGTGTTTGGGATTAATATTCTACTAATAATAATTAGAGTTTTGTTTTACGTTTTGCTTACGCCTGCTCGTAACCAAACTACAATATAATATAATAAAGTATAGTAAAGGTGAATCGCAAATCGCAATAACCTGTCTATTTGTGGTTCTTTTTACTAGATGTAGCAATTTTACATCATTTTATGGAAATTACGTCACAATTCTATAAGGAAAAACCATGGAAAATTTTGAAGACTTATTTTTTATAGTTATTGATAAAATTGATGAACAGAAATAAGTAAAGTAGGTAACGTAACATTCTTTATTATTATCATTTGAATCCTAAATCCACCATAACACCCTAGGTAGGTTAGGTTAGACCGACACTATACAAATTCTGCATCTTATGTAACCCCCTTTAAAAACAATATTAAAGAGTCGATGATAAAAATTATTTACGATTTATATTAAATATAACGACGAATATTAAAAATTTTAATGTTTTTACAACGGCGAGGTCAAGAGGTCCTCTAGGGTCCCACATTTAGATTTGACATTCACATGTAGATATGAATTTATATAACAAATATGACAAACATAAATATAAATAAAAAAAATAAAAATAAATATTTTGATTACTATGTCCTTCTCATGCGCAAGGGTTTCTGGAAGAAAAAAAGAGATAAGTCATCCTTTGGACACAATGTCTCCGCTTCCTTTTTATATTTATGTATTTTTTTTTATTTCTTTTATGTGGTACATAAATAAATAAATAAAATATGTTGGTGGGAAATATAGCGAAAAAAGCAAACTTAGAATCTTTGTCGCATTTTTAATTTCCAGCCATTTTTGGCAAAAAGTGATGCTTAATACTAGCTTTTTTTGGAGATCATCACTCTGAATATAGCACGAACTCGACTGCCTTCACGCCAAGGCCGGTAAATATTTAAAACGGTCATAGGTTAGGTTGAAATCTATATTAAAAATACGTACTGATATTTTTTTCAATTTTACATTCTACTCTCAAATAATGCCTTCTTTAAACGAAAGGTTTATCTAATCTCTAATAAAATTGGAGTGTCTGTTTCAAATTAACAGCTTTTCACTAAATGCATATGAAAGTATTTACGGTACTTGCAACAAAAAATATTTTTTTTAAAATTTTTGTCTGACTGTTTGTTCCGGGTAATCGCTGGAACGGCTGGACTAATTTTGACGGGACTTTCACTCGCAGAAAGCTAATGTTTAAGGCGTAATTAAGGCTACTATTTAACCAACTGCAAAAAAAGTAGGAATTAAATATTTAAAAAAAAATTATAACCCGTGGCTCTGCTGAGTCGCTAGTTATGTGATGTAACAAAATACTTGTAATAACAGAATAATATAACAGTAGCAATGTGTTCCATGTCATAGTCGATTTGCATATTAAGCTTAATCAACTTCTAAACTTCTAAACTAAATCAACCAAATCGTATTAGCCACTTCCGCTTCAGATTAAATACACTAATATATTTTCGCATATAAGCATAGCATAATTGGTACTTACCCACTGTCATAAAGAGTAGCTTACAGCCAGGTTCAAAGTGATACTTGGAGGGTTCAGTGTTATGAAGCCGATGGAATATCAAATCGTAGCCCTCACACGACTTCTCTGGAAGAAAGGAAAATTCCCTGGGAAAAGAAAAATTAAATAATAATACTTGTTAAAACATATTTTTTTTATTTTTACGATACGACTGTGAGAAGACTCAGTCTTTAGTGACCCCACTGTGCAGTGCACAAGTTTTCCTACTCTCATGGGTGTTGTTTACCAAAGGAGGTAGTGATAGCCCCTTGCTGACATGGAAATTCAAGGGAAGTGGGTTCAAGCCTCGGTTCTTACCATTATCTTCAACACGTTTATCGTTCACGCTTATTGTGAGAAAACCTTCATGGTTTTCAAACAATATATCCGCTTCTAATTAACAATTTGACGACACGTTTGGCGCAGTTTGTAGTGACCCTACTTTCTTGCGCCAGCGGTCGCGGGTTCGAGTCCTGCTGGGGGCATTCATTTGTTAAACTCGGATGCTTGTACCCAGGTCATGGGCGCTTATATTTATAATATGTATTTATCTGGTATCCGTAACACAAGCTTCGTAGCTTATCACGGAAGTAGATGGCGCTGTGTGTAATAATTTCCCAAAAATAAAAGTTGTTTGTTGGTAGATTATACCACTCGCAATACTGGGAGGCCCATGCCCAGCATTGGGACATTAAAAAGGCTTCAATGATGATAATTCTGACGACATTAAAACTAAGAATAGTCGCCGCTAAGCAGAACCGCGTGCACAAGTTAGTAAAAATAAATTAAAGGTGAGAATATGTTTTTAATACAATTTTATGGCAAGCTGTCAATTTACTACAATGTTATCTAGACACGTTTTTGAATTTATAATTTTAAAGCAAAGTATAATAACTAATTTTATAACGCAACCTTTAGCCTTTACACGGGTCTTGTGTATATAAATAGAGCTGTTTTATGAGTAGGTATATTAGTAGATTTACCTAATAGGTACTTATATACTACAGCGTGTTTAGATCTATAGGTATACAAAAAAGGTATAGGGCTAAGTTGTCATAATGAATAATTTATACAGGGGATCGCCATCTGCAATTTAAATTTACATGAAAAAAGCAAATTTTAATTTTAAAAATGTAATTTTTTTCGGGCCTGAGAATTAAAAATTAAAGTCGTGTCTCGATAAACCGTCATGGTCATGACGTATTTGGTTGCCATAGCTCAACACTTTTGCCAAGAGAAAAATATATGACATTCCTAACTACTTTTACTAATTATAAATCATTACTAGCAACCTTTGATTATATACATGTCTAGATACAGCATTGAACTGTCCCGAACGGCTCTAAAAAAGTCTACTAAAATTGGTAGACTCGCTTCTCACCTACGTCAGTGTCATTTGAGCCACTAGTGGATAACAAGCTCGCGAAAAAAAATTAATTATGCCGGTTTGTGCTATCAAATTGTGTCGAAATTATGTAGGATAATCGTATAATAACACCAAGATCACTTTTCATCGGTAAGTTATGTTATTTTACTTCTATTTTTTAAGAAAACATGGATTTTTAATTCGTTACTATTTAGGTAAATTTGACAAGCCTGTGCTGCCAGCTTATTACTAGGGAGACTTAGCGAAATTATTGGAGACAAATAACAAATAATAAATATTATTATTTATTTATGTATTTATTAGTTTAATTAGAGTTTTTACAATATAAAAATTAGTTATTAATTTCATTTGTCTTTTTTTATATTCAATATATTTAATTTACAAATTCTTAACTATTATAATGATTTTATTTACCTCTTTGGGTAAAAGCCTTCTCCAAAGCAAACCACTTATTTTTATCTTTGGCGGCGTTTAAATAAACATCATTACATCTTCGTAAATCATAAAACGATGCAATAGTATATATTGAGTTAGGTTTGTTACAAAACCGACTTTAATAACAAACACTAGAAATAACAACATAAATGATTGGTGTAATATAGTCGATGGTACGAAAATATATGATTAAGCATCTATATTCAATGAAAACTACCAATAAAGTATTTTTTACGTTTTAGTGTGTTTTTATCAAGACGTTTTTTTAAGTTTTTATTTCACGTTTTAGTGTACATTTGTGCACTATAGTAAATATCCTGACTAATCTTCGTAACAATGTTTATTTGATTTAAATTTTTAAAATAATTATTTTATTTAACCTTCATCTTATTAAATAATGGGAGAAAGATTTGGAGCGGGTATCCCGAAACACGCACACCTTGACAGTTTGACTTCAATAAGTACACGAGCTGTACTCACACATATCACGTAAAGTGAGGACGTTTTCTGCGCGTCGTTTGTTTGCATTGCTCAATCTAGACATGTATATAATCTAAGCTAGCAACTCACCTTCGTTTCGCTCGGGTTCGTCCCTAAAATTAGCACTAGCGAATCCGCGGATTAAAATTGTAAAAAAATAAACATTCTAAAATAAAATTTGCCTAGAGTAGTCCTTATAACATAAGCTATCTGCGAGTGAAAGTCCCGTCAAAATCGGTCCAGCCGTTTCAGAGATTAGCCGGAACACACAAAGAGACAAACATTTTAAAATTGATTTTTTGATGTTAGTACCGTAGTAATTTAAACCAGACACTTCATTATTATTTATATGTATGTATAAATATAAATTTTCAGTTTTAACTAATGTAGTTCAACGACACGTTGACGCACGCTGGTTTGTATGTATGCTCACTCTGGGAGCATATACCTATTTGTGTGACTAGCACTAATTTTCTTAGTGTTCAGAATGTTATTTTATATTATACAGTAGTAACTAAGTGGTAAAGTTTTCACTATTATCCATCGCACTGCAGTCCTAAACAAAGCAGGTTGCTAGCAATATTAGATAGGCCAGAAAATCGCAGCATACTATATTTTAAACATTTACCGATTTAAAGACTTCAGGGTTACTTCAATGTTATTTTTTCTTAGTATAACGCCTAGAAGGTGAGTGGGCCCAAACGAATTGAAACCATTTTAAATCGGCCTGAAAGGGAGTAGAGGAGGTAGAGGAGGAAACAACGCGTCTCATAATAAAAATAAGAAAAAGAAAATTACATTTCATAGGTAACATTTGGCAATTTATATTGTGCGTGCCTTCGATTGTAATAGTAGAGGAGACCGTGGTAGATCGACCTTCACCGATCTGATAACCAGATGAGACATACTTTTTATCGAATATAATTTATAAACAAATATGCCTATAATTATTTGCCTAACTGAAAGTGCTCATGGCTATTTTTAGCTAGGCAACAGTGCTTTAAGTATGATTTTTTGCAGGCAAGTCTATATGACTGATTTTGTAATAAAATGATCTAAAATTTGATATAACTTTCGATAAGTTAGCAGAACGATGGAGTCACCTATATTGACTTACCTGTTCACATCAGCTTGCCAGGTAGCATATTCTGTGTTAAAAACTAACAGTGAAATAAAATTCATTTGGTTATCAATAAAAAAAATTCATAAAAGAATGAAAGTGATGAAAAAAATCGATTAAAGTTAATTTAATTAAAAATAGCCATGAGCACTTTCAGATAGGCAAGTCATTATAGGCATATTTGTTTATAAATTATATTTGATAAAAAATATGCCTCATCTGGTTATCGGATCGGTGAAGGTCGATCTCCCACCGGCTCTTAGACCATAATTAAGTGACACTGCCGCACACATTCAATCTAATGATGCTTCAAAATTGAGCCGAATTATGTATGAAACTATCGTTCTATGCGTTCTATTCTTATTTTTTTTTAATAATATGAAAGGAACAATAGAAATGTAATGGAATCGTTAGAAGTTAAATATCTCAGAAACAAAGTCAGGGTCAGGTAGATCTATGCGCATTCATTAGCATTATAAAGCAAATGTTCTGCAAACACAAAACTGAAGGTTGCCTTCTCATCGATATATTTGTATTTATGTAATGTATTACCTATATTCTATGAAATTTTGTATTTTTTACTCAACACATTAAATATGATATGCCTATTAAATATAATATGAGTAACTAAGTGTCTCTATAAATAATGTTGTGAATGTTTTCATCTTACTAATAAAAAAAATGAAAAACGAAAATTTGTGACATAGCACAATACATAAACAAATATAAAAAGATTAGACTGTAAGTCTGTTTGAACGAAGTTCAGTTTTAGGAACAGGCAAGATTGATCTTATAGAAGTTGTACTGACTGATAGATACAAGCCTCTAGCGAAGAATAAAGACGAGACGAAAGAACATCAGCTAAGCTAGCTTCTGAAGGCTCAAGACTTTCTTTTTATTTTGGCAAGGAAAAAAGGTTGAAGCAGTTTAAAAATTAAAAGGGTTGATGTTAACCAAAGTCAAAGATAAAGGCGTCCTTTCCCAAGAAATATTTTCTTTTATTTTATTTATTAGGTCTACCAGCGAAGTACTGAGTATAACAAAAAGTATTTATATTACATGCATGGGGTAAGTAAAATCATTTAAAGGTATTAAAGAAATACAGAATGTATACTATAGAATTAAAAAAAAATATTAGCAGTTACCTGTGAATAGTATGAAGAAATAATTTCAAAAGCAATTTTAACTAACTAACTGAATATATATTTTGTACACTAAAATAATTGAGTGTTGAAATAATTGAATGTTTACAACATTTTAACACTATTATGAAAAAATACTGAATGTAATACAATATCTGACAAAACAATAGTAAGATTTTATAGGCACATATAGGTACATTAAGTGGGCATTTATAGCCACACTCAAAATAAATGGCTTACACTAAAATAATAAAATATGAAATAAATTATCTACGGCAATAATTTTAACTTTGTAATAACTTTTTATGGTTCATTTTGTAATGCATTTCACAAACTGTTTCACATTAATATTTATACAGAAAAAAAGTTGTACCTATTACATCACTTTTATTTTTTTTTAAATATTACATTACCAAACTCTACTACATAAAAATAAACTTCTTTCTTAATAAAAGACTAAAAAGAGATATAATTTGAAATTAATATTTTATGAAAAAAGAAAATAGTTATTAATGTATACTATTGTTCATAATATGTTATGAATGATTTTATGTAGAACATGTAAAATATTAATTAAATAAAACTATTACATACAGAAAATAGATAAGGAAAATGATTGCATACTTTATATCTTTTGTGGTGAATAGCATGTAATAAATATTATCCTCACTTTTAGATTCAATTTAATTCATTTATACATGACTAGTATTTCTCATATCTTTTTAACTAAATGTTAATTTATTTATGACATGATAAAGAACTAGCAGCTATACCTTGCTTGGCAGCAGTATTAATTTATGCAATGGTTTTCTACACAAAAACTCTTAAAGCAAAAAATTGTAATTCCGCATTGATGTTATAATTTGATTTTTTAGAAAAAAATATTATGTAAAAATTTATTATATTTATAGATAAATATTCAATGTATAGTCAATTTTGAACTAACCTAATGTATTGTTCTCAATAAATTTATTAGATTTAATATACTAAAATATTTTTATAGATAAATTTTATTAAAACAGGAACTTACAATGCATCCACAGACGGTTGCACATCATCACTATTAACAATTCTGTTGTCAAATATTTCTGGTGTATTTTTTCTTAGATTATAATATTTTTCTATACACGCCTTAGTTTTCTCAACATCTCCATAGCAAGCATTATAAAATAATAGTAATTGTTTATCCGTCATATCTTTAGGCACATATTTTGATTTATCCAATTTTTGTATCCATTCTTTTACACGGTCAAAATCTGTTTGAGAAAATATATCCATTGACGCAACAGCCGCATCGTAGTCATATTCCAAGTCTACAGGCATTATTTAAACAATATTTCAATATTTTATTTACGATATTACGCGATATTTTGTTGGATGAGATACATCCAACCTTATCACGGTTAATTTGACAACTAATGCGAATGAATGAAGTCTTGAGAATTGATCGACACGGATTCTGAACGACCTTGAGAGCTTTTTTTAGATTCGAACTCTTGCTATTTGAGCTTGAGTAGTGTTGCCAAAACAAAAATATATCATTAAGTACATTTACTACTACACTACATTTGATTATACTTAAAATACATGATATAAGTTGAATTAAAGAAATACACAAAAAAATTATCACTGAAAATCGTCTCTATAATAATGTTCATGAAATAATTTTTCTCTGAAACTTAGCCAATTAGATTTCGTTAAATATATATTATTAGACAACGTTATAATGGAGTCTCATTCATCGTAAGTTCTTTTATAGTTTTAAAGTTTATTTCCAATTTGAATAATTCAATTATATATTTATAATCATTTTATTTACAGACAAGTCCACCTTTGTTCACATCATTTTATATATTTTCATTTTTAATTATTGTTTGATAAAGAAAATAATATTTACTTACAGGCAAAGTAACTTAGTTATAATAACGCATAAGAACAAAATTCTCCGATTTGTTAAGGTTTATTCAAGTACACTAATACTTTTGCTTACACCTCTTGTTCTGCTACCAATTGCAACAATAGGAGCTGATAACGTAAATATTTTATTATATATTAAACAAACTCGTTTTTAAAGACTGAACTGGGTAATGTAATTAAAGCGAAAGCCTCTTTTATATTGAGAAATGTATTTATGCGTACAATATTCTATATAGATGACTGACGGTTTAAAAGCCAGTACAAATAAGTACCTATAGACACTCTGACGCATGTCTGCCGAAGCACAGTAGTCACCATACAAGTAAGGGGTGGCTCCAAAGTCCGAACTACGATGTAGGTAACAGGAAGCACACCAAGTGGGCCTCAGGTCCCAATTTACTTATCTATTGGCTTTGTACATAGTTGAATTACGAGATGCCAATGAGCTCTCCATCATGAAAAGATGTGGGGGATAATATAATTAAGAATCACACGATATAAATCCTGACTTATTTAACTAAGTGGATTTGTTTATTCATCAGGCATATATAAGTTTATACATCTTTCTTGTGACTGCTGTATATTGGATTGCGAATGTTTTACACCCAGGCGTCACATCACTTATTACACTCGCGTTTATTACTATTATGGAATCTTTTGATAGAAAATTAATTAATACGGTTAGTTCTGCCTTACTTATTTTCGGATTTTCATTAGATTTTTAGTAATCTTAAAGTTAAACTGCAGTAGAGAGTAGACGTACTAACTACATTTTATACTTTATAATAATGAATATAAATTGAAGTTAATGGCAGCTTCTATATAAAAGTACCTAAATTTCCTTTTTTCGTATATATTGTAATGTTTTTTTTATATTTGACCACGCGTTTGGCTCACTTGGCACAGCGGTCACGGGTTCGAGTCTATATGGTTCGAGAATGTTATTTATACTCCAGTCATGGGAGATTATATTTATAATATGTACGTATTTATAAGGTATGTAGTAGTGTATCAACTATCTGGTGACTGGTATTCGTAACACAAACCTCGTAGCTTATCACGGAGATAGATGGCGCTGTATGTAATAATATGAACAAATATTAATGAATTATCATTTCTATAAGACTAGCATAAATTAATTTTACCTCCCTTTTTAGATAAACATAGCTAATTCAGTGTTGGATTGTTTAGGCGTTATGATGGTGATAATAGCGATTGAACAAAGCTACATACATAGAAGGGCTGCTATAAAAATACTACTTTTATTTGGATGCTCACATTTTAGGTAACTTTTTATTATAGCCGTAAAGTTTTATTATTCTTTGTTGACATTTAGTGGCAGTTACTGCTGTTGGAAACACCAACAAAAACATAATATGTAATTAGATTATTTTAATTTTATTTGTTTTATGGTAACATTTATTATATTCCGGTCACTCAGTCTATCATGCTATTTCATTCATACATTGTTATTCGCTCTCTCGGATTTGGATTCCCGGCAAGAGCAGACGTGTTTCTTATGTGTCAAAGTAATAAACAGTTAAGTGTGAAAACCGTTGTTTTGCTTTTATTAATCGTCATCGAGTCAACTGCCCACTATCTACCAGCAAGATTCCAACTATACAGTCCACTTAAAAAAATATATTTCTACATTTTTGATCCAATCGACCCGGATAGTGGTGGCGTGGCTTCGAGTGTGGCGGCAACGCATCGTGTATTTCTACAACTACGCAACGAGAAACAGCTTTCCGTGAGATCCACGAGGTTCGAGGAGCATTTTAAAACCTGCAACGAAGGAGAAACATCCATTTGCAGAAATATCAAAAGATACGATATCGAAAAAGGAGGTAAAAGCGGCTAGAAGTCAAGCCAAGCAGCGGTCGTCGCGGCGTGCATCAAGTCGACCTTTCATTCGTCGAGTTTTAGCGCGGGTCAGAATCAGCCAATCAGCGGTCGTTGCAGTGTGCAGCAATCGCGCGGTTCGCCCGTCAGCCAATCAACGGCGTACTTGGATTCGCTCTTCAAACGTCACGTTGCTGTCCGCCAATCAGCGGCCTACGCTGTGATCAACGGTTCACTTCATTCGCTCGTTCACGACAGTATTGCGTTTGCGCAAGCAAAATTCGGCTTCCCATACGCCATCTTGCGCAGTTTAAAGTTTTACAACGAAGAAGTTTTCAAGTTGCAAGTGAAGAAAGTTTTTACATTGTGACTTTAATATTTGTGTTAACTAGTATTATATTTAAGTTGAATAGCTTGTTATACATAGTGAAGCATTATGGCAGATCTAAAAAAACTCATCTCTTCAAGGGGATATGTAAAGGGAAGCATTACAAGGCTGTCCCAACAAAGTTTTGTCGCCGACTCATACGAAAGTGTAGTAGCAAAGAGGGATCGTTTAGTTAAGATTTTTGCTGAGTATGATGAGTGTAATAAGTTAATCTTAGCTCTGGATCCTAGTGATTCAGAGAATTACTGTGAAATTGAAGATAAATATTATAGCGTCATTTCCACTTTGAATATTGAAATTAATAAAAAACAAAGTAAAGTTGTGCAGGAACCTACTGCGCAGAGTAATAACACTAAGTTACGTCTACCTACTATACAAATAGACAAATTTACTGGTAAGTATAGTGACTATACACCGTTTATAAACCTATTCAATTCTGTTATTAGTAAAGATGTAACATTGGACAATATCTCTAAGCTATATTATTTGAGGTCATTTCTTAAGAATGAACCTTTCGATTTAATTAAGAATTTGCCATTAAGTAGTGAAAGTTACCCGGAAGCCCTCCGGTTGTTAGATGAAAGATACAATAACAGATTCCTCATTGTAAATGAACTTAATGGTTCTTTATTGGATGTCAAAGCTTTGGTAGTAAAGTCCTCCCCTCAATGTATAAGGGAATTTGTATCCCAGGTCAAACAAATACTAACATCATTAAAAAATTTAGGCTCTAAAGTTGAAGCATGGGATGAGATTGTTTTATGTATTTTGTTACGCAAATTAGATAAGTATACCAAGGAACACTACCAATTGGAGCGAGATGGAAAGCAATATCCCACAGTTCAGGAGATCTTAGATTTCCTCGAGAAGAGGGCATTGGCTCTGGAAAATTGTGAACATGTGGACCCGCCCAAGAAAGCTGTGGTCAACGTAACATCAACCTCATCAGGTAACAAAACATGTTTCTATTGTAATGCTAGTGACCACAAACTCTATAATTGTAAAACTTATAAATGCTTACCTGCTAAAGAACGATTCGAGTTCGTTCAAAATAAAAGGTTATGTCAGGTATGTTTAAATCGACATGAAAAGAAATGTAGGTTCCATTTCAAGTGCAGTGAGTGCAAGAAAGCCCATAACTCACTTGTACATTATGAACCATCACCATCACCTGTTACATTAATGTCAGGTAACACTTTTAATGATATTTTACTTCCCACAGCTATGGTCAAGCTTATAGGCAAGGATAACTGCGAAGTTCATGTGAAGGCTATCCTCGATTCAGCGTCTCAAGCATCCATGATAACAAGTAGGGTTGTCGAGAAATTAAAATTGACTCCTATTCAAAATAGGTTAGACATAATAGGAGTCACAAATTCAAAACATACTTCCATGTTTTCTGTGTCTGTGGACTTGTGTTCATTAACATCTAAGTATAAAACCTCTTTAAATTGCCAGGTGGTTAAGAAAATAACGTGTAAACTCCCCCATAGCAGGATAGATATTTCTGAAATAAATATCCCTGCCAATACTGTTCTGGCGGATACAACTTTCCAAACACCATCTGAAATAGATTTGTTAATTGGTGCGGATGTGTTTTTCCAGGTCCTGTTGCCGCCTGAGCATGAGAATATAACACAACCACAACTAATAAATACAAGGTTTGGACATGTAGTAGCGGGAGGGCTGCTTGCACAGCAGGCCTCTAAGTCTAAGGTAACCTCTTTGCTTTGCTTAACATGCGAGACTGATGTTAATGAAACTGTAAAACGCTTTTGGAAGGCTGAACAAGTCCCAGAAACATTTAATGAAAAATTAACTGAACACGAGCTCGCTGAGAGTATTTTTCAAAATTCAGTTCAAATTGTAAACAAAACATTCTATGTTGATATGCCGCTGAAGGTACCATTAGAGGATGTAAACAATATACTTGGTAACTCATTCGATTCTGCTTATCATAGATTTCTTAACTTAGAAAAAAAATTACAAAAAAATTCTTTATTGAAAATTGAATACAATAAATTCATTAATGAGTTTATAACATTAGGTCACGCTGAATATGTGGAACTTAGTTCTTACAATTTAAATAAGGATTCTGTATATTTTTTACCACATCATGCTGTCATAAATGAAAGTAGTGCAACAACAAAGGTTAGGGCAGTATTCGATGCTTCTATGCAGACAAAAAAGAAAGTTTCACTTAATGATTTAATGTTGAATGGGCCTCCAGTTCAAAAAGAACTATTTGATATTGTTCTCTTGTTTCGCTTTGGTGATTATACTTTTTCAACTGACATTCAGAAAATGTATAGGTGTGTGATGCTTAATCCTCAATTTACACCACTACAAAATATTCTTTTTCGCAATAACACAGAGGAAGAAATAAAATGCTTACGTCTTAAGACGGTTACTTATGGTTTGAAAAGCTCAGCTTATCTAGCTACACGTTGCCTGAAGGAGCTTGCAATAAGGTTTGGGAATGATTATCCGCTAGGTGCGATTATATTGCTCAATAACTGTTATGTTGATGATGTGCTTTATGCAGACTCAAATCTAAATATTATGTTAGATGCAAGGAAACAGTTACAAGAGTTGCTTAGCTTGGGGAACTTTAACACTCACAAGTGGGCGTCTAACTCATCCACACTACTAGATAATATTCCAAATTCTCAAAGGCAGTTTGATGAGCTTGAATTACAAAAACAAGAATGTAGCATGAAGGCATTGGGTTTAACAATTAACATGAAACAAGATTGCTTTAAAATTGGTTGTCCTACATTACCTAATACTGATAAACCTACGAAAAGGGATATTTTAAGTTACATAGCACGTTTCTATGATCCCATGGGTTTTATTAGTCCTATAGTTATTAAAGCTAAAGCATTAATGCAACGAGTTTGGTCAGAGGGTATAGGCTGGAATGACATTGCACCTGAAAGCATTAGAGTGGATTGGCTTCATTTCATTGACAGTTTGTCTAAAATGCATATTATTGAAATACCGAGAAATGTTCCAGTTCCTGAGTCAGCTGTCTCGGTGCAGTTGATTGGATTTGCTGATGCTTCCAGCACCGTTGGCTATGGGTGTTGTATATACCTACGAGTAGTTAATATTTCCGGTGAGGTTAAGGTATTGTTACTCTGTTCCAAGTCGCGAGTCAATCCCATAAGTAAAAAGTTATCAGTACCAAGATTAGAATTAAATGCTGTTCATTTGCTTTCTTTATTAATTGACAGAGTCTTTAATATTTTAAAAGTAAAAATTAAAATTGATAGTGTTATGTTATATACAGATTCCCAGGTTGTTTTAGCTTGGCTAAAAATAGAAATAACAAGATTATTACCTTATGTTGCAAATAGAGTAAAAATAATTAAAGAGAAAACGTTAGCTTGGAATTGGTATTATGTAAGGTCACAGGACAACCCTGCTGATTTAATCAGTAAAGGAGTAGATCCCTGTGAATTATCTTCATGCGCCCTTTGGTGGTACGGGCCCTCGTTTTTGCACTCTCCTACTTATTCAGTCGAAGAAAATAGTGTTGATTTAGCATTGACTGTTGACTTACCTGAGCTGAATGTTGTCTCCGAGTCAGCGGTTTCTTTGATTGTTCAAAGTGATCAGGGCTGTTTCCAATTTTTAACTAGATTTTCCAACCTTAGTAAAGTTATTAGAATAATGGCATATGTAATAAGATTCATAAACAATCTCAGACCAAACATTAATAAAAATTTAGATTCTTTTCTTCATAGTTCTGAATTACAACAAGCTTTAATGTTAATTATAAAAAATGAACAACATATTTATTTTAAGGATGAAATAAAGGCTTTGAAAAATAATGAAAACGTTAAGGGTCCCCTAAAACCATTACATCCCTTCTTAGATAGTCAGGGCTTAGTTAGAGTGGGAGGGCGTCTCCAAAATACAGACTTTTCATTTGCAAGAAAACATCCAATGATATTACCAAAAGGTTCATTTATAACTGATCTTATAATAAGTCATGAGCATTTAAGATTGTTACATGCCGCACCTAAATTGATGCTGGCTCATTTAAACCAAAAATATTGGATTATAAACGGTGTACGAGAAATAAAAAAGATAACACATAAATGTATTACGTGTTTCAGATTAAAGGCCAGCACCGCAAAGCAGCTAATGGGTTCCCTGCCTCAGCAGCGTATTACTGCCGCTCGACCGTTCGACAGGGTCGGGATAGACTTCGCTGGCCCCGTAGATGTAAAAAATTCGCGAATACGACGCGCCGTAGTTTCCAAGGGTTACGTTTGTGTAATAGTTTGCTTTGTTACTAAGGCTGTTCATCTTGAACTTTCTTCAGATTTGTCAACTGACGCGTTTTTAGCCTGTTTTAAACGATTTATCGCTCGTCGCGGGTTGCCCAGCGAAGTCTTTTGCGACAACGGCGGGTGTTTTAGAGGGGCAAGCAACCAGTTGGCTGATTTGTATAAGCTGCACGCTTCTGCCAGTCATCAAACCTTGGTACAAGAATATGCTTCTAACCAAGGCATAAAATTCCATTTTACACCAAGTTATTCACCAGTGTTTGCTGGGCTTGCAGAAGCAAGTGTAAAAAGCATGAAATTTCATCTAAAACGCATTGTTTTAAAATCTATATTAACTTATGAACAATTACTCACTGTCCTGGCTCAAATTGAAGCAGTTTTAAATTCTAGGCCTTTGTTACCTATGTCTTCTGATAGCTCTGATTTTAGTTACCTGACTCCAGGGCATTTTTTAATAGGAACCTCTATGGTTGCATATCCTGAATGCAATGTTGCTGATGTACCTGTGCATAGACTTAAGTATTGGCAAATGTGTAATAAATTGACTCAGCAATTTTGGAATGTATGGCACAAATATTATTTAAATACATTGCAGAATAGGCCTAAGTGGCGCGATGATCTACCTAATGTAACTGAAGGCATGTTAGTAATTTTAAAAGAGCCAAACGCGCCGCCATTGTTTTGGCCAATGGCAAGAGTAGTCAAGGTTTTTCCTGGTAATGATGGCAAAGTTAGAACGTTAAATTTACAAATTCCAAATGGGAAAATTTACAATCGGTCCTTGTCAAGTATCTGTATTCTACCTTTTAATTATAATAGTAACGATTAAGTTTCATTATTGTTAGTTGTTCCTTAACGTTGAAAAAAAATTGTCATTATAAGCTTATTAAGTTCCTATTTAAAATTTATTTGTACTTGATGGTCATAAAAGGCTTCAATTAAATTTATCCTTGTATTAAATTTAACTTTAATATTAAGTTTCGAAAAAAAAATTTTTGTTAAACAATGTACTTACCTTGTTATTGTGTTAATGTAAGTTTCCTTAAATTAGTTAAATTTGATTCTTTGTTAACCTATGCTGTAGTTAAATTGTACAACCGTACTGTCAGGTAGGGTGTTAGAAATTAAGAAACTATATATTTTCATTCTTTTATTTTGTAAAATAATACAAAAAAAGTTGTTTGCCGTGTAGGTGGGCAGCATGTTGGAAACACCAACAAAAACATAATATGTAATTAGATTATTTTAATTTTATTTGTTTTATGGTAACATTTATTATATTCCGGTCACTCAGTCTATCATGCTATTTCATTCATACATTGTTATTCGCTCTCTCGGATTTGGATTCCCGGCAAGAGCAGACGTGTTTCTTATGTGTCAAAGTAATAAACAGTTAAGTGTGAAAACCGTTGTTTTGCTTTTATTAATCGTCATCGAGTCAACTGCCCACTATCTACCAGCAAGATTCCAACTATACAGTCCACTTAAAAAAATATATTTCTACAACTGCTGCCTATATTTTATGCAAAAATCACGTAAATGGCAAAATAATAATTGGAATAAGCCATAAATGGCGTTGAAATATAAACTAAGTTATGATGCCATATTCTATCGATCTTATTTTCTTGATTAGTTAGATTAGGTATTGATTTAGACTTTTAGGTATAGGTACTTTTAACTAATTTGACGACACGTTTGGCTCAGTGGGTAGTGGCCCTGCTTTCTGCGCCAGCGGTCGCGGGTTCGAGTCCCGCTGGGGGCATTCATTTGTTGACCACGAATGTTTGTACTCCAGTCATGGATGTTTATATTTATAATATGTATGTATTTAAACTTATATATGTGTAGTATATCAACCATCTAGTATCCATATCACAAGGCTCGTACCTTATCGTGGAACTAGATAGTGCTGTGTGTATGTAAATGAGAACACCTTACTTTTTAAATTCGGTTGAAAATAGTCATTGTGAGTGTAATGTAATGTAATCAGCCCTTTTTAACGTCCCACTGGCCACTGCTGGTCACGGGCTTCTCTTTAATACGAGGGGGATCAGGCCATTGTCCGCCGCGCTGGCCTAATGCGTGTTGGCGGACTTCACATGTCTTTCGATAGCTTGCTTAGGTTCTCTCAGACATGCAGGTATGCATCCTCACGATGTTTTCCTTCATCATAAGACAAGTACATGAAAGTATATGTACTATATATATTTGAGCCTGAATCACTCAGCGCATATCTAAGCGAGCGCGGTACGATTGGACTACCACTATCATTGTGAGTGTACACAATACCTAAAATTCATCGTTTTTTTTAAATATTTATAAGTATGTGGATTCTAGTTTCAACAGTAAATATATAATGTATTAATCACTTTTCCTAACTACTTTACTATATTTACTTTTTACAGATTAAGCTTTTTATTATTTTTTACCACTATGATACTCTCAATGTGGCTCACTAATACCATGGCGTGTGGTCTCATGATACCGTTAGTTAAAGCAATTCTAAAGGAACTGGAAAGGGTATAGACCATGTTTGTTGTTTGATTCATAATTATTATGCTAATGATGACTACTTTGTGTTATATATTATATGCTTATAGATTTCTACAAACACTTCTTATAAAATAATTTACCCTGCTCAGTACTAAAGCATGTGAGGTGTAAAGAATATTTCTTTTTATTTTTAATTGGTTAATATTTTGTAAAAATATTATTATATTATATATTTTACATATTATATCGATCAAAAAATCCAGCGGCAATCATGTCGACATGATTTTTACCGACATCTTCGACATTAATCTCCATATTTCAGCAAATTAACACAAAACCTTGATGATGAAGTCGTATAAACCTTAACCTTTCTCATAAATCACTCCTATTCGTGAAAAACTCATGAAAACCTGTTCATTAGTTTGCGAGTTTATATCTCGAATAGAATACTTTTTATGACATCTAGTGATAGTGATGAATTATTAATAATAATAATATTCGATTGCCTACATGTCGGCTTATACATAAAACATTCTACACGACCCACTTTGGACGCCAATTTATCAATATTTTAATATACAGCTACATACTAACTTCAATATGAATACGTTATTGCAGATGGGGATCCTAGAAACTCGTGAAATGACTGTAGAATTAAATCAAAATGATGAATTGTTAGTATTAGTAATAGAGACAAAGAAGTAATTATAATTTTAATTTATTTTAAGTACGTTCAATGACTAAAGGTTTCAGGGTGCAGAGGCCAACTGATTTCACTGTTTTTTATTTCCTTGGAATTGCGTATTCATCGACCATAGGTGAGTTTTATTTTGTACTACAAATACCACATAAAATAAAATAAAATATTATATGTATACCAAATAGTTCTTTAGATTTTAGAATGTGAAATTATGCACTTCTCCAACATGGAGGAGCTTTACAATATAAGTATATATTAACAATAACAACAATCATGGATTAAGTAAATTTAACTATACAGTGTTAGTTATATAAGTCACTTATAGGGAGTTACACTTATTTAGTATAAGTGAAGCTACTCAATATAGTAATAAAAGGCAGATATTATTTTAAGGCGGAATGGCGACCATGGTGGGAAGTGAAACAAATCAGCTCCTAAGAAATTATTGTGCTCTGTAAGGTTACAATTACAACATAAATCCTTAAATTCTGTGACTACTATAATACTACTACTATTAATACAAATATCATACTACTAGAGCAAATAAAAAATTCGTAATACAGTTAATTAATAAATACACTTTGGATATCTAGATTTAAAGCCTATGAAAAGTAAATTCCATTACAATTATATATGGTCTATATATATATATATATATATATATATATATATATATATATATATATATATATATATATATATATATATATATATATATATATATATATATATATATATATATTATAGCATTTTCTTAATACTTATCTTTCCACGTACCTACTTGCCCAAAAAGCTGTACGTTATTCTAAATATGCCTATTACTTAGTACGAAAGGATTTGTCATAACCCTTTAACTTCCTTTCTCCTTTAATGTATCGTAATTGAATAGTTTTTAAAGTGTAAACTAATAAATAATAATAATAGAACCATTTATACCCACCGCTGGTCACGAACCTCACATAGTGAATTAAGTCGTAGTAGTCCACTACGATAGCCAAGTGTGGGTTTGTATTCACTAACCAAACCATAACAAAATAATATTTCAAGCAGAATAGATTAGAAATTATTATTAAATAAGAAATTCTTTGCAAATAGACACTGGGAGGCTAGATTACACTAAAAAGTCTAAAAAGCGAGAAAACCTGTCTGAGAGACTTATGTGGAAAATAGTGTTTGAAAGCCGTGTGAAATCCACCAACTTGCACTTGTAGAGTGCTGCAGGTTCGAATCCGGGTCCTTTGAAATTTAATATGCGGTGAAGGAAAACGTCGTGAGGAAACCTGCATGTCTGAGAAAACCTAGCAAGTTTTCGAAAGACTTGTGAAGTCCGCCAACACGCACTAGGCCAGCGCGGTAGACTATGGCCTAGATCCTCCTCTTGTTGAAGGGAGGTCCGTGCCCAGCAGTGAGACGTTATAAAAGGGCTGAATATAATATATAACTGTAGCATAATAATAACTGATATATAAACTCTACAATATTTTAAGGCTTTTCCCTCAAAGTCCAGCATTGGAAGTCCCTCACTACTTGCTCCTTACTCTGCCCGGAGTACTCATTATGGAGATGTGCCTTTATCTGTGGTTGAACTTTTACTTCTTAGGGATATTAAGGTACTAGAACTTTCTAGTCCTTTATTTTAGACTTTATTTAGTAATTATTTATGGTCTATTATGATTTGTATTGCTGACGTTTTTATTAAATACAGTTTAGTTAAGATCACACCTAGGTTTTCTCTCCCACGACGATGATTGCTATAAAGCATTTGAAACTAAATTTAAGGCTTTAAATAATTTCACTAATTGATATAGGAATAGTTTGTCTTAGACAAGCTGGGTAGAGAATAGATGATAATGACGCAGTTTACAGTAGAACTGCGAGCTCAACGCGCCAGATAGTCAGGTAAGGCACAGGATATACCTAGCTATATCAGGATCATAGATAGGTTATATGAGTTACACACCGAAACAAAATTTAAAGCTTTATAACTAGAGTATAAAGGAAAAACATATTAGTTATTACGTGACTATATTACTTATAAAATTATATTTTTTTAAAATTAAAATACGAAGCCATAAATATACATAATATATGTTATGGTATGTATGTACCATACATACCATAACCAAATATCATGCCTAATAGATATTGTCTAAGAATCAGTAAAATTCTTATAATATAATATTTGATAATATTTTAGAGTACAAAATTACACAGCTCTACAAGCTTCATTGACGGCAGAGGAAGAGCAGTACATTTCTATTTTGCTGAACACACAGTATGATCAGATGGGGAAGATGAAATTTCAAGAGATGGTAATACTAACAGCTAAGACTGACGATTTTATTATTACAAAATATTATGTATCTACATAATATTTTAAGCCTCAAAAAAGCGAACAATCCTCGCTTCGCTCCGGTTTCGTCCCTACGTTTAGCGCGAGCGAAGACACGGGTTCCGCTATTAATAAATATACCCTATGTTATTCAGTGATAATGTAGAGTTCAAATGGCAAAAGAATTTTTGAAATCGATCCAGTAGTTTTTGGGTTTATTCATTACATACAAACAGACAGATCTTTCCTCTTTATAATTTTAGTATAGATTAAAGAAAATAGTTTAAAAACTAAAAAAATATCTTCATTACAATTTTTATCACGTTACCTTCATCAATATTATTTAAATACTCGTAAGTTGTAATTATATAAAATACCCGTGTCGCAGTGTTGGTTCTCGATTACCTTCGAAATTACCAATCCGATGTTACGTTTTTTTTTTTTTAATTTTTTTGGTCAAGGCTTGACGGTATTGAATAAAAAAATATTAATGAATAAAACATTTTATAGACGAGGTTTATCACTGGGCGAACACTGACGAGATACGTAAATGTAATTACACCATCAATCATGAAAGTGGTTTATTTCAGATCGTCATCGGAATAGTTGTTTTAACAGCTATACTCCAAACCGTCATAAACGCTACAAGTTTAGTGATAACTATAACTAATACAAGGTTGGTAAAAAGTCAGACTTAGGTACTACGTAAAAAAATATTTATTTTTACTTAGAAAAAACCTCTTTTAATTATCGAGTCTTCATCATCACTATTAAATCACATGTCTTTCGCTGGCTAAGCCCTAAGAAGTAAGAGATATCTACATTATTGTACTCGAAAGTTTCAGGTCTTAATAAAGTATTCATAAAATGCTACATGAGAAGTAGGTATATATGCACAATATTAACAATTCATAACTACATACTATTTAAAACGTTACGTAGGAGATTGTAGATAATCATCTAGGAATATTGAATGAACCAGTTTTTTCATTATTGCAGTTTAGTACGAGCGTCAGTGCCAACAATAATAAGCGTAATTATACTGTTCATAATTCCAGTAAACTTTGACTGTCTGAAGTTCTTTATAAGAAATAAAGGTAATTTAAGTAAATGTATACTAATAGCACATAGTTCTAAACTAGTCTGTACTAGTATTTGAGTAACTAGCAAACGTAGTTAGTATAAAATATTGATAGGGATGAGAAAAAAAATTTTATTCAAAGAAATCCTTAGCCAAACAACAAGAAAATGCGTAGTCTTAATAATAAAACATTTTTTTGGCTTTATTATACTCTTTCCTTGACTATTCAACGGCTTACAGCGGCATTGACGCGAAGCTTGGAAGTTATATCACACACATCCAAATGTTATTATATCACATACAAATCGTACTATTCTCGCAACAGTTTTTGATGAAATTTGGTATGATGGTAGTTTGTCATCCGGGCCAAGATATAGATTACTTTTTATTGTGGGAAATTATCTCATTTTTAAAAAATATATAGGTACCTACAAACCGTTAAAAAGTACGTAGTTTAATATAATTTAATATGATTATAGCACCCCTACCTACATTTAGAAGTCGTGGTATATTAACTTGGGCCATAGTCCGGAAGAATCTTCATTGGAGTGTCTTGTTTGTCATTGGTTTGTAATGTGATATGATTTATTAAAGTTAAATTGCCTCATTAATTAAGTTGCTAGTGTGACTTTCTAATCTTAAATAATTTATTTTATATTAATTTATATCGGAGCTACTTACTAGGAGACTTTCGCAGTAAATTTTTAATTAAGTAGACTGTTCTTTTTGCAGCCAGTAGCAACACAACTTTCGAAGCTTTGGAATATACAAAAATGACGAACGAATTAGAAAAATGTCTTCTTTTATTCGGAAACTTGCCACTTCCGGTAACGGCTCTTGCCGTCGCCATTTTGTGCAAAATTTTAACTGAATTCGCCAGTAACGCAACTGTAGCACGGTGCTTATTAAATCATATTGCTACTTTGGTATGTATTTTTACTTCATTTTTATTTGATACTAGTAGGTATTAGTTTTCTCGAGATGTTTTTAAAAAAAAGTTTCCTAAATAAATTTTAGATAGACACAGATTAAAAATGAATCTATCATGAAAGCTAGTGTAGTGCATTTATGACCAATTGTTTAAGTATTAAGGAAATGTTATAGTTATTGTGTACCTACCTTATAGTGCTTAGGTATACTTAAATAAATGCAATGCAACGTGATCAACGTGGTGGACTAAACAAAAAAGCAGTTGGCAGAAAAAAATATGAACTATTGCCTATTTATATACCTAGGTACTCATACCTACATATATGGAGAAACAAAATAATCAGCGCTAAAATAATTTAACTTATTTCAGAGTGTTACAACGAAAATAAATCCTCTTTATCTCATGATAAGCGCGACGTTATCCTGCTCATTACCGTTTCACTTAATAACCGGTACTCCTGCGAATGCTCTCGTTGTAGCACATATGAATATACCGCACCATACAATGGTTAATAATATATAAGTATCTTTAACAGTATTAATAAATTATTGAGCTAGAGATAGAAGTGATATTATAACTTAAGGCAGTGTTTGTGCGCGCGTATTCACCTTGTTGTGGTGGGGGGACTCAGTAACGTGAAGCGTCCGGCAACTAGCCGGCACGAAGCCAAGAAACGTTTACGAGGGGCCCACTTTAGTGGGCGGTGTGTCATGCGGGTTGCTACTGGTTCTCTGAGAGCAGAGTGGACTGTGGAGCAACCATCTTGGCTGTGTGGTCTGCTTTAGCAGTTGCCGGGCTATCGGGGCGTCCCGATCGCGGTGCATACACGCTTCGGATCCCGCATTAAGACGGGTGAGGTCTGTTGGGTTTTAGTGGATACTACTGGCTTTAGGCCAGTGAGTCCCATATATATACATAATAATTTTCAACAGGTGGTATGCGTTAAAACATTTCCCAACATTCAAAAAAAAACAAGAAAAGAGTATATTATCTCAAGAACTACTGATACGATTTTATAAATTATTTTTGCCGTAGACAGTTTATTGAAGAAGGTTATAGGCCATACTAGTATATCATGTTCCTATCCAAGGGAGCATAGTAATCATAAATGTCCACAAATCTTTACAAATTGTTTCTCATTCGGGACGAACCCTAGAAAAATTATCAAGATTTCTATCGATTCAGCTATAATTGAGTGTAGATTTACAATAATTTCAGTTAACTGCGGGAATAGGGCCATCTATAGTTGGTATATTGACAAACCTGTTCACTGCATGCGTTTGGTCTAAAGCTATCTGGCCTGACATCACCACATACCCAGAATGGGCCGAAGATATTAAAATGAAAGATTATTAAAATTTTATACTTTATAAATATATTAGTTTTGTTATAAAGTGTCATGATATTATTTTATAACGAATTATCTAACATTATGATTTAATAATTTTATACCTGTTTCTTATTTCGACAAGGCTCTACAGGGTACAGCAGTATCATTTTAAATCGGTAGAGCTGATTCACTGATAATAAAACATTTAAAATCGCATAATAAAACATTTAAAAATAAAAAGCCTCTTAAATTTTCCAATTTATTTATAATAACAACTAACAATAGATACATTCTTTTCACCTCTATTTACACATGAGCATATTTACATTTGGCAACACTATGTTATGTTACAAAAAGTATGAGATACAGAAGTTAAAATACATATTTTTTAATATTTAAAATTATATTCTCTAAAGAGATTTTCCTTTAAATAATTATTATAAAGAAAATTTAAATTAATAATAATATTGCCACATTCAAAAATATAACACATCACTATATTGATATAAAACAACACAATTTAATGAAAAATGCGAATTGGAACGTGATAAATAGTGTACAATTATAGTTTCTCATACAAAATATTTAACACATCACAAAAACAATATGATATACACACATCTACTAACTTTATTTTTTTTATTTAAATAATAGAACATATATAGATTTTTAAATTTTACATTTTTTTACTTATATTTCATAAACAAAAATTTAGTTACTGGCCGCTTAAATTAATTAAACTACACAATCATAAATATTATTTTAAATGAGAATCACATTAACTTAATGACATTTAAATCTGTATAATAGTTTGTGCATTATTTCGTACTCCATTAAAACACATGAAGATTAATAATTTAAAAATTAGGAACTACCAAAGAGAATATTCATCAACCTAGAAGCAATGGGTATTGTCTATATGATTTTTAAAAATAAATATTATCTTTAAATATCTAATTTTGGGAAAGTATCTGATCCACAAGTGTGTACTAGACTTATAAAACCTCATTGCTCAGTCCACTTTCTGTTATGGAGATGACATTAAAGTTGTATACAAAAATATTCTACAAAAAATTAAATTCTTTTCAACTATTTGAACAAATCCTACAATATTGGCATAAAATTGAAGATTCGCTTTTCTTCATTTCTTATCTATTTCATAATAATAAAGATCTTGACAAACTTTCTTATATTACCTTTGAATAGCTATTTATACAGAACACGTATAAATCTAACTGGCAAGGCACTAAAATATTGGAGGCACAGTTATCGATCTAGTTACCTAGTAGACACGGTCGACTAAAACAGGTCTAGCAACAAGCTAAATTGAGGTAGTTAGAGATTTGTACGATTTGTATGACAAGTTTCCAAGCGCGGGTCAACGCAGCTGTACGGCGTTGCTATTCAAATCAAAATATCTTATTCAGCATAAAAATTGTTACAATTTTTTACTGACACACATACACGTCATGAGTCTACCACCAGTTCGGAAAGAAGAAACCTCTGACCTGAGAAGAACTGGCGAAAGAAACTCAGCGGGGCTAATATTATTTTTTTATCTCTCTTATTTCAAATTGAATGGACCTGCGCACTGCGCACGCCGTTTAAGTGACAATTAAATGGTGTTTATGAAATACGAAATAAATTCGAGTAATTTGATGACAGTTTAGTACGCGCTTGCATAAAGTGGGATAAAAAAGAGACAGAATAATATTCTATATTATAGTTGCACAGAACCCCAATCTATCGTCACGCCACGGCCGTAAATGGAAACTATTACCACGATAAGTCGACGTACGCACACTACTCTTGATGCTAGAACTCGTTCTAGACCGTGCTAATATATAGTGTATACTATTATATGCCAATATAGAATATAAATTTGAAATATAATATTAAAATATGTATAATACGTTCAAATTTTGGTATTAGTACAAATTATCAAATGATGGTACATATTCAAATTTCCCTCTTGGTAGTTTTCAGAACTAACTACAACCGTTTCTAATTTACTTACCTAATGGTAACACTTATAATTAATTATTTATTATCTGTTGATATTTTCATCTATGAACTCCAAAATTAATTAATGATGGAGGGTAGAGAAAACTGTGTTAATACATATAAGCGTAGAGCGATGTATTTATTTTTTTTATTTTAATAATACTTTTGGCTTTCTAAATTATTATCAATTGCTACTATGGCGCCTTTTAACGCTTTTGTACTATTTTTCATCACAGATTCTTTATAGATCTACCCTCCATAGAATATGATACACAAACCAAACATACATATTTTATGCTGATATAATATATGTAGGTATATAATTATTTATATTACAGGGATTGGTCATAGTTAGTACTGTAACTTGCGGGTAGGGAATCTGCTCACAGCCGAAGATCATAAAAGTAAGAGAACAAGAGATTCATATAAAGAATATGCTCTTGATATTTATATTGAATAAGTGAAACGCTTTATGGCTGTCTGAATGACTAATTTCTTTTTAGTGAGATTATTGCTTTCCCAAGGGATCAATCAAAGTGGGTTCAAATCCCAAAGGACAAATTAATAAACGTTTAACTGTATAGATAGTAATGACGTTAATGCAACTGGTGGCTTGAGAAATATTTCCAAAATTGGCAAGTGGGTAATTTACTAGAATCTTTCTCTTTTCTCTAACTTTATGGAAAAATAGGCCATATATTAGACAACTAAGCAACTCTTTTCTTTTTGAAGTATTTTTTATTAAAAACTCGTCACAAAAAATATATTTTGCCTTATATTTATACAATGCAGTGTAAAAATATCAGATCTATTTAATTAAATATCATTATTCTAAATATAACTAGGAACATCCATTGCTGGATTTTAATACGTACTACGATGACATTTGTTTTGGCGCGTTTTTAGGAAATTGCCAATTTATTGAATAAAAATCATTTTTTTATCTATGCCATTACCTTAATACACTTGGCATATCGTAGTTTATTTTTCATTTTTTCATATGGCAACCCAAAATAAATAAATAAGTAATCGCTCCAAAATAAATGTTTTTTTACCTAAGTCCTCACCCGCATCACCTTTACAAATTATCACTCAATAAATTTATAGGTACATACGTCTACAAATAATATGTATCATTTGGTAATGTAATTCCCGTAGGATATATACTATAAAAACAAATATAATAAATGCTTATGATGTATTGAACACAGCAAATGCTATAACGCTCTTGGATACGGTAGAAAAAAAATATTTTTTTGGTAATCACAATATTACTGTAGTAATAAAAAATAAAAGCTTAAAAATTAACATAAATTATTTTTGTTCCAACTAAAAAAACTACCAAACTACCCTCAAGCACAATGGTAATACAATAAATACTATTAAATGGCAACACCGACCCAAATTTCCTAAGAACCAAAATGGCTTCAAAATTTAACTTTTAAATGGCAGATAATTACACGTAAACGAACTATTACTTACTTGTGACGCTAAAGTTTCATTCGCTATATTCGTAGTTGAAGTACAGTTGAAATTTGTTATTGGATCGAGATTCTGTGGAAGAACGTTGCATTTAAGGGAAACAGTGGTGTTTTTATGTGGGTGGGATTTTTCAAGGGCTGCGATGTCTTCCGGTTTAAAGATGAGGGAGCCCCAAGTGGGGTAGGCGCCCCACACGATGAGGGTAGTTATTATCTTGGGGCCGATACCGCCAACAGCCTGGAATAGAGGGTAGTTTTTGATGAAGGAAGTTTGAAATTGATATGTTTTATTTTAGCAACGAAAATTAATTAACAAATTAATTGCTTTTTAATAGAGAGTTTATACCAGTTTAACTTTAAAGGTTTCTTTTTTAGGTATAGATATTAAAAAGTTATATAGATGTTTAATATTGACACTGGTACATCTTCCTTTCATTAACTGTCAGTTTCTATAACTCTATCTACCGATAGACCGGTAGATACTTTCATACGATTTTGACAGGTTGTTACTTTTAATGTGTCAAAATAGTATGAAAGTAACTACCAGTCATCGGTAGATAGAGTTATTGAAACTGGTAGTTAATCAATACATTACTCGTCCTACTAAATTTTCTTTCTATAACACTATATTTTCGGACATTTTCGCGGATTTATTTCGATCTTTCGACAGTAGAGGGACAAACAGAGAGACCATGAAGTTTGTATGCCTGAAACGTGACAATGAAACTTACAGGGAGTCTCTTTTACCCTCTTTCTCTCTTTTTCTCCTTCTCTTTCTCCCTGTGTCCCTCTCGCTTTCTGTTGAAATCATATGACTGTTTTTTCTGAGACGTGACAATAAAACTTACAGAGTCTCTCACACCCTCTTACTCTCTCTTTCTCCCTCTATCTCTCTCTCTCTTTCTGCTAAGATCATAAGACTGTTTCTCCTGAAAAAACAAAAGCAGTTGATAAGCCAACTCACCATCTTCGCTGTGGGTATATGCGCGACACCAGCGACGATGGCGTTGGGGGGCGTCCCCACCGGCATGTGGAACGCCATGGAGCAGGCAAGCGTCGCCGGGATCATCAGGTAGCGAGGGTCCATGCCTAGAGTACGCGCCTGTGGATATTGAGATTGTTGATTAAATCAAAATATATACTTCATTCAAATAGACTTTTTCAATAATATGAGTAAAAACATCGTGAGGAGGAGGCTGATGATGATGATGATGAGTATATAGAATTTTAATTAAATATCTGTATTATAAATAAATCTTTTGGGATTTTGTCGCGGATTTATTATGATTTTTATTTTATTTTATGATTGCTGTAAAGCATTCGAAACGTCAGGCCAACCAAAAATCATAATAAATCCGCGACAAAATCCAAAAAGATAGTATCATTTATAATGTCAAATATTCGCGGAAACCTAAGAAAGTATTATTAAATATCTGTAACAGACTTACGTCTGTGAGAAAGCTATAACTATTGAATCAGAAGGCAGTTCTGGTTAGAAGAATAAGAAATAGAGAACTTTTGGGAGAATTTCCTATTATTATATCAAGCCTTTAGCATCCCACAGTAGGGACAAGGCCTCTCTACTCTTCTCCCACTGGTATGAATTTATTAATAGTGGCTAAATTCACATACACTTAAAGTGTTAAAGTTTGGGGTCGAATATATAAATCTTTTAAAATCCGCCCACTCGTATCATTATCTAATGCACAAAAATATAAAACAAAAATATGAAATAAAAAGCACCAATGTATTATTTACTTTAGCTACATCCCAAAAACACCCACTCCTAAAACCCAAAATCACATCAACCTAACCCAAAACCCACCATATTAGCCAACACAGGCAGTATCAGGTTGGCGATCGCCACGTTGGAGGTGAACTCGGTGATGAACTGCGTGACCAGCACCACCACCAGCAGCACCAGCGCCGGCGGGAGCCCGCGCAGACCGTTCAGGGACGACCCGATCATGGAGGACAGGCCAGTCGCCTTGCTGCCTTCTGCCAACGCGAAGCCACCGCCTGGATAGAAAACAAGAATATAAGTAAGCATAATCTATATAAATAAAATGATAGAGGTCTGCAGTTGTGCGCGCATCACGGAAAAACTACTGGATAGATCTCAATGAAACTTTCTACGTTTTATTTCTTAGACACTTGACCCTTATCAAAAAGAAATGATTGCGATATCTTCATTTAATAAAAAGTTATTAAAGTTTCAAGAAACAACGATTTGTATATGCACTGCGTGTTCAGTGATGTATGTTTCCTTCTCGCGGAGTAGTGGGGCAAGCGGCGTAGCGCGCATACGGAAAACTTTGTTAATATTTCAAGCAACGCGGACGAAGTCGCGGGTATCAGCTAGTAATAAATAAATATGTTGGGACATTCTTACAATAGTCCCATCCAGTTCCGTGGTAAGCTACGATGCTTGTGTTACGGATACAAGATAGTTGATATACTACATATATAAGTTTTAAATATATAAATATTATAAATTTAAACACCCATGACTGAAGTACAAACATTCGTGCTCAACAAATGAATGCCCTCTGCGGGACTCGAACCCGCGACCCCTGGCACAGAAAGTAAGGACACTACCAACTGATCCAAACGAATAATAATAATCTAAACAATAGTCCTCCCGACCGATTAGTGCCATGGCGACTGATTTCATTGAGACTAGCCAACGCAGGAGATATTATAGTGCAGACACAAGTGCACTCTCTGTTCCTATCACTCTCATACTCCGGTGGGACGATATGAGACTCGACAAGACCGACGGTTTTACTTGCTCTGCCACTTACAAACTCCGGGCTGCTACTGAGGCTTACTAAACAGAATGACTCAATAACTAAACTTCGCCCGACCCGGGATTCGAACCCAGGATCTCCCAGTGTGCGACCGTACGTGCTAGCCATTACACCAAAGAGGCAGTTAAGTAACAATACAGGATTTAAAAATACAGGACTTTATGTCCTCTAGAAGTCGCCATTTTAAATTTGAGTGTTGGTTGTTAGGTTTGTGTTGATAAAATTGATAAAGGTTTATGTATAATCAAATCTTCTTAATACCTTTTTTAAGTTTTAAGTATAAAGCTAATTGCTAAATAATAAACTTATCAAATTTCGTGGCATTCTTTCTTCTATCAAAAACACATGAATAGTAAATGAATTTATTTGTAATTGACAGAAATCAAATATCCAATCAAAGATGTAGGTACAGGTTAAGTTCACACCAAATGAAAAATTAAGAAAGCAAAAAGACGTACCCAGAAGGAAGAGCAGTCCCCATGGGATCTTCTCCTTCAGGATGTTCCATGTCACGATACTTGGGGCTGGTTTGGAAAGTGCTAATTCCTCATCTAAAAAAATAAATACGTCTATGTTTAATAAATAATTTAATTAGGATAAATTTATTAACATAATTTTTAAATATTATAATTTACTAACAACACATTATTGTATGGATATATTCTGAAATAAAAATAAATTATTATTATTATTATTAATTCAATTTTCATATGAAAATAATAAAATCTAACATAAAATATGCATATTTGCATATAATATGTGAATAAGTTATATACTTAATAGTAATATTATTCTATCACATAGTAAAAAGTTCTTTTCAAAGGTCACCAAAAAAATGAATCACAAAACAGAAATCTTTCGTAAATCCTTATAAAAAGTTCTTTTCAAAGGTCAACAAAAACAAAAAAAAAATGAATCACAAAACAGAAATCTTTCGTAAATTCTTATTACATAGGAAAAATAACATAACATGTGGAGTATACTCCGGTCTACTTACACGATGCAGTAGACGAGAAGAACTTATAAAAGTCCACAGACATGGGGAGGACGAACATCAAGATAACTATGAATATGGATACCACGCCGTCCTTCACTTTCCTGTGGAATAGAGTATATAAATAGTAAAAAAAATATATAAATTTACCCTTTATCTTTGTGACTAAACACAGAATCAAAGAATCAATATAAATAAAATTATATAAGATTATTATGATAATATAATTAATAATGTCCTCCTATCATCTATCCTACAATGTGTCCTACAATAGTACAATTTAAAACTTCTTATTACTTACTAGCATTTCCAGCGGCTTCGCACGCGTTCTAAAAACCGGAAAACAAATACTTTCTGAGTCGCGCGGTGCCCGCCGTTTTTACAATATTTTTCATTGATACTAGACGCGTTATTGTTCGTAGCGTGATGTAATATAGCCTATAGCCTTTCTCGATAAACGGACTATCCAACACAAATAAGAATTTTTCAATTCGGCCTAGTAGTTCCGGAGATTACCGCGTCCAACCAACCAAACAAACAAACAAACTCTTCAGCTTTATAATATTAGTATATAAATACTTGGTTGTTACTCACATGGTAGTGATGACGTCAGCCCATCCAGGCATGAATCCAGGCTTTCTGAAGATATACAGGAACACTGCTAATATGAACAGCGCACCTGAAGCCTGAAATTAATGGAGTATTAATATTTTATTTGTTTTAAGTTACATTAGTAACTTAAAACAAATAAAATATTGTACAAAAAAAACCACATTCGGGTGCGTATCATTAAAATAACAATAGCAAAATAAATAAATCTTGAACAGTTTCATATTAAAAAGAAAAACATTAAAAAAAACATCTTTCGCAATAATAAAAATGTTTAAGTAAATACAAAAACAAAATATTGAAAAATGCCAATAATTATTACCCTCTCGTGGAAAGTAACTGGTCCTAGTCCCTTGTACTGTTCCTTGATAACTTTCATAGTGTTGAGAGACCCTGAAGACGCCTTGTTCACTCTTCTAGCTGCTTCACTGTTTGGCCTAAAAGTTTCAAATATGACATTCAAAATAAGCTTTACCTAGGGCGTAGGGGTAGGCCTATGTGTCTTACGTCAATAAAAAAAACTAACTAAAAAAACTCGAAATCTAATCAGTACGTTATAAATAAAATTGTCTGTTAAAAAAAATACACAGTATGTGTATAAATTTTTTTTTTTTAATTTTTGTGTGACTGTCTGTTTGTTCCGGCTAATCTCTGACACGGCTGAAGCGATTTTGACAAGACTTTCACTCGTAGATAGCTAATTATAATTAGTAACTTATGCTACCTTTATTTTATTAGAAAATTTAAAAAAAAGTTTATTTTTTTTAATTACGCCAGTTTGCTATTCCTAATCGGGTTGTCTAAATCTATCGGGTTTGCTATAATATAGTCCCGCTGAGTTTCTTTCGCCAGTTCTTCTCCGGTCAGAGGTTTCTTGTTTCCGAACTGGTGGTAGACTCATGAAGTTCAGTAAGAAATTGGAACAATTTTTATGCTGAATAAAATATTTTGATTTTGATTTTTATCTCTTGAGAAAAAAGTACCAAAGTACGGACAGACATTTATACTATCTATACTAATATTATAAAGAAGTAAAGTTTGTTTATTTGTTAAATTGTAAGGGGTAATCTCGGGATCTACTGAACCGATTTTAAAAATTCTTTCACCAATAGAAAGCCACATTATTGCTGAGTGTCATAGGTTATATAAAAAACCGAAAAATAAAAAGGCTTTTACGTGGTAGTCCGTTTTGCAAAGTGAATCGGAGAAAAAACGGTCGAATGAAAGCGTTTCTTACGAACGCTGCCTTAACTATGAAAGATATATCTTTGAGTTCTAGAGAAAAGATGTGGAGCTTAAAAATGCCTACAAAAAAGTCAACGACAGCATATGTCAAACTTTTATATTTAAATGACAAAAAGTAGTTTTTTTTTTAATATTAGCATAGATAATTTAATTTTTAATATTAATAAAATAATTTAAATTATTTAAACACTCTGTACTAAAAAAGGAATATTAACATTATGCCCAACGAAGTGGGCACGGGTCTGCTATAGTAATAATATAAATAAAATAAAACAACATACCTAAACAATCCCATGTAAGTAACTTGAAGAGATATCCACACGAGTATCTGCATCAGCAACATCGGCGGAGTGCTGTACGCCATGAACCAGAAGAAGTCCACCGAGCCAGACACTTCGGGGAATTCCCTAAAGAAAATAAAAACCTTAACCTTCTTTAAACAAAAATATTATTTCGCATATTTCGGAAATGGTTCAAGCATCTTGGATAAATTTTATATTTATATCAATAAGGTCTTTTTTTAAGTTTACTTTAAAGATATATAAATACTCACGAGTCAAATATACCCTTGAATGCGGAGTTGGTAGCGGTCCCCACCAGCGTGCCGCAGCCGCCCAGCGTGGACGCGTACGCGATGCTCAAATAATAGCAGATGGTGATGTCGCTTGGCATCGGCGCTCTATGGGTGATAGAACATTAAATTAAATATAAATATGTTGGGACATTATTACACACAGTGCCATCTAGTTCCGTGGTAAGCTACGAAGGAAGCTTGTGTTACGGATACCAGACAGTTGATATACTACATATATAAGTTTAAATACATACATATTATATATATAAACACCCATGACTGGAGAACAAACATTAGACTTTAACAAATGAATACCCCCAGCGGGACTCGAACCTGCGACCGCTGACGCAAGAAAGTTTGCTCGCGCTTTTTCAAAGTATAATTTTAACTTTACGCATTTTTTTAATCTTACGTAAGAACTATCGAGACTCCCTCCCACCCCCTTGTAAGAAAACATAAGACATGGTCGACCCCCCTCCCCCCCTAAATTGTCTTACGTAATAAATGAATGGCCCCTATGCATAAATGCATTTCCCAGTTAAAAAATATTTATTAGAATAAAACCTTACTCTTCTTCAACGTGTTTGTCTTGCGCTGGTTTCACATCTTTGCCATTTTCAGAAAGTGTTTTTTTCTTATTTATATAGACGTCACCAAGTCCTTGCTAAAACCCAAAAATGTAGGTATACATTGTTACGGCAAAAAATTCAACGACTGTTATAAATAAATTTTTATAATAAAATTTAATATGAGATAGGTACCTGTTCAAAAACTTCTAAAATTGCATCTACTATGGGGACCATCATTGTAGTAGCCGCCGCGTTAGATACCCACATAGATATGAACATGGTCACGAAAGTTAATCCCAAGTTCAATCTAGAAAGAGAGAAAAATATTTGTAAATTTCCATTACAAATTATCTAGGTAAAGACTGCATCACAGGGATAGCGTTATACGATTTCCACATGATAATAATACAGTACCGTACAATGGGTTTTGATTTTTAGGGAATTCAATTTTTTAATTTATTTCAAATTTAATTCAAATTTTCATTCATCCAATTCAATTCAATTATTATGTACAATGGATTTTAGGAGTCATTTGGGCACAAATTCTATGAAACCAAAGCCCTTTCCTGAGTATAACTGTCACAAATAAGGATGTCATGCGAAAATGTTCTGTACGATTGCCCTATTACTAAGGATTTACTTTGACAAAATGTATTGTTGCTTATTATTTCCCAAAGAGTTATTAGAAAAACTTTTGCTAAAGCCAATGAGCAATGTGGACTTTCTGCGGCGACCTCAAGTTATTTGGGAAATAAGACAGGAGGATCATGATGAAAATGTATTTTCGAATTATTTGTCAGTCACAGTTTACTCACCGTCTATGTGAACATCCAACAACTTGCACGGTCCATAATGCAATTCTCTTAGGCAATTTGGAGTGCTGAACTCCAGCTGCTATCATCAGACCTCCCATGAACATCATATTGGTTTCCTTCATATATGCTGCACAAGTCGTATCAGAATCCAAGATGCCCATAGTTGGAAATAGCACGATAGGTAACATTGAGGTAACGGGAAGAGGTAATAACTCAAGTACCCAGTATGTAGCCATTATTAATACTACGTACATACATTTGTAAGCCTGGAAGTTGAAAAACTGGATTAAAATATCGGTTCAATACATATAAGTAGTACAATAGAAACATTAAAAAAGTATTTACGTGATATGGTCCTTCAAGCCGGATTTTAAGGAAACTAATTTGTTTGTAAACTTACTTTTAGGAAGTAAACTTACCTTTCCTGATTCTGTAGCAGAATACAATATAGGTATCGGTAATAATACCAGTGGTGTCAATACCACTATCACTGCTTTCCAGTAAATGGAGAAGAACAAACTTAGTCGTTGCAAAAACGTCGCACTCGATCTCCCCTTATTAAAATAATATGTTGTACCACTGAAACATATTTATTAACTAGTAATTAATTATAATATTTGCTTCATATAATACGAGTAGTTGTTTGGTTATAACAATCACAAAAACTCGGAGCGAGGGTCTCCGCTTGGATTCGTCCCTATGAACCTCAATTTTTTTAACGGTTTAATTTTCTCCGAGATAAGATTTTATCCCGCAGTAAATGTATCTTAAAATCTATCAAGTGGTTTCCTCGTGATGCGGACAAAGGCAGACAGGCAGACAGCGAGCTCTGCTGCTGCTTTGTTCCTCTGCCCGAGCGGAAATTCTTAAAACTATTTATTTGGAATTATACTTTTTTAGATTTACGAAAAAAAACTGAGAAAAAAATATTACCGAACATCTTCCGTAAGCCCGTTTTCTACTCCAGTAGACATTTTCAAGTCCTTTATTTCTAAATTATGAAAATGTTGAGGTCCCTTGTTTATTGCATCTCAAGTGTGCCTGAAAAAATGGAAAAATATTTTAGTAAGAAAGAAAATATTTATATTTGACAAAAATCACTCGACAAAGAAGAAAATTCTGAAGTTTTAAAAGTATAATATTACTTTTCTCTATGTTTTAAACAAAGAGATTATAAAAGACAACATCATTGGTTTTAAATATTGTCAAATATCTGTTCTTTCATAAAGTATAATATATGATGTAAAACTTAAAAACTATTTAGAAAATTCATTATGCACAATAGGGAGGAACAATTGAAAAGGATCTCAAGTAGTAAAGATATAAAGTTTCACTCAAAAGAAAAATTTCGGTGTTCTCTTCTAATATTTTTTAGAAGAAGAAACTATAAACGTTACCCACGGAACAGAAAATAGGTTATTTTCTTTTCCGTAAACATAACAACTTTCCAAGTCTTATTAGTTTGTTGCAACCTTATTATAAAATTGATTTTAAAGTTTTTTAAACATCTGTGCAAAATTTTATGCTTACTACGGAACGTAACAATGTCTCGCACATTTTATCTGTATTCTGTAGTAGCTAGAAATGTCAGTGTCATTACGTTAATCGATATAAGCTTTTGACAATCGAAAATTGAAGATAGATTCAAAAATATATTAAAATTTAAATATAACAACAACGAACAGTCATTTATTATTATAAGAAATCTTACGTATTGTTACTTTGCTTTCAAAAATACTTAAGTGACCGTGAGATACCGTCAGTTTCTCTAATATGAAGAAACAAGATAATACATCAAGGGCGAAAGGTAAGACTGATTTATTCCAGTAAATTAGAATGAATTGATATATCTGCCTTTTTTTTTGTTCTATTAGTATCTTATGTCATGTATTTTTGTGCTTTCTTTTCATGTATTATTAGTTTGTTGCATACCTGATTATAGAATTGAGTTTTTAAAATTCTTTGAAAATTTTATGCTTACTATGGAACGCAACAATACGCACTGTAGTAGCTAGAAACGTCAGTGTCATTACGTTAATCGATATAAACTTTTGACAGCTGAAGATTGAAAATAAGATTCAAAATTATATTAAAAATTAAATATAACAACAACGAACAGTCATTTATTATTAAAAAAAGTAACTTATTGTTACTTTGCTTTTAAAAATACTTAAGTGACCGTGCGGTACTGTCAGTTTCTTTAACATGAAAAAACAAGATAGAACAGCAAGGGCGGAAGGTAAGACTGATTTATTACTGAAAATTAGAATGATTTGATATATCTGGCTTACTTTTTTGTTCTTTTAGAATCTTATATTACGTTATTCCTATATTTTGCAATTTTAAAACTATATCTGCCGTAAATCTGAATACCTAATCTTTCTAGTTGCGAAGTGTCAAAACAAAAATCTATAATTCACATTTTGTTTTTTTTCTTATTTTATGATGCCAATTGGTTTATTCTCGTACATATCTTAATTTATGATTAATGTAACCTAGTCAACAAGTGAAAAATCAGCTCTAAATCCGCCCTCGAATTACCCGGATTTCGACAAACTGATAATAACGTCAATCGTTCTAAACAACTATGGCGATCGGAACTGATACCGATAAATCTCTAACATTTTTATCAAAAAAATATATCTAAGTTGGTTTGGTCAATAGCCAATCCTTATTCTTATTTTCTTTTTTTATATGTTTTCCTTTTTTAATAACTCAACAGGTACCTCAAGCATAAATACAGAATTTAGGTTGCCATATATTTATGCTATCACCAATAAATTGATAGATTTTGCTTAACTCTAATTTATAAAACAATGAACTTGGCCACATTTTTACATTTTTCCATAAAAGACACCAAAATAATCGTCTATAAAAGACACCTAATTTTGCCATTATTGGATTTTGTTCCAACACTCTTCAGTTGTATATAAAAATATAAAAATACATAAGATATAAAACTATGATGTTCTTTAATATGAATGTATAATAACAGATCCATATTTATGGTGTTATATAAAACTTGTGACTTACGCACAGCGAAATGCGAACATTATTGTATATAGTTTTATGCAAATTAGCTGTTGTTATTGTAACAAAACTTAATGGAATGAAAATTGCAACATTATTTTATTATTGATATTTAACTAATATTGCTATGTATAAAATTATTTTAGAAATGTAACAATTTATATTGATTTTAAAAATAATATATGAGTTAAATATTGACATACTTAAGAGTTGTGAGTATTTTGTACTGGAATAAAAGAGTTGAATGAAAATTTATCCCTCTTCTATAACAATTTTAAGTTACATAATTTTTATTTCACATTTGATTATGTCTATGATACCTACTTATGATATATGTACCTTATATGACACAGAGTAATGACTTATGACAATATATTTAAAATATCTTGCCCAAAAGAATTAAATTAAAATATCTTGAAAAAATATCACTATCTATCACACTATCACTTTAGCCACTTTAGCCACACATAATATATGAAATAGATAGACACGCGGGTCAGGAGTATATTAAAGCTGGAGTAATTTTGAATTCAATCCAGCGAGTGATAGAATTTCTGTTATGTTGAGTTTATACTCTAGCAGCAGCAGTTTTTTTATTTTAATAGTGGACTCCAGATTGAGTTCTTAGTATTAAAGTTATATTTAGTAGGTATCAAGGAAAAAACATTAGCTCTAGTAAATAACAACATAATTCACAACCTGTTAAACTTTGAGAATATTGGAATAAATATGATTCGATAAATACATGTATACTTATGAAAATGATTAATCAAACAATATTTTACACTTATGTGTGATATAATTAGTAATTAATATTACACATAATCCAACCAACTATGTTTACTTATGTTTTATCCATTGTTAAGTAACTTTGCTTATAGATAAGCCAGTTTAATAACAGAGTTAATTGTTCTGCGTATAAATTAAATATTATGCATAATGTATTCATGTTTCATAGCTAATAATGCAGGAATATTCCATTTAAACATAATATTTCTAGAAATTCTTATGTAATATGTTGGTTTGTTATTACTTTTTTTAATAATAGGTTGTGTTATGTTTGGTTGCTGTATGAGTAATTCAATTTAGTGAATAACCTAAATAGGGTTCATCTGCTTTATGTACAAGCATGTACAATAGGAATGGCTACAAACTATGTACCTATTTACATAGATCAATTGTTTTGGGTAGGTATGTAAACTAAACTGAACACAGATTTTTGTTTAATTTGAGATGGGACATAAATAAAAAGCCATTAAAAGACAACAATTCTATAAATGATTGGTAATTTCAACCTTTATATATTGCAAATAAACTTAATATGCACTTAAGAACATTTTAATGTTACATAGAATTACGTATATTAATTCTAAAGTAATAAACCGATATTTATATGGATTAATAGAAACATTATAAATGACGCGCAAAGGCGTCAGATGGGTCGGAAGCCATAGTTCAGTCGTAACCGACAGCATGCAACTTGCAATATCAATAAAATTAGCGGCTAATTTATAATACTGTTAGGGATACAAGGACAGATATTTATACTATTTCAAATCGGTCAAGTGTAATAGTCACGTTTTACGAGAAGTAATCCTTATTCGAATTTTTTTTTCTAAGACTCTTGGAATGCAATTGCTAAAACTTTATTTGTGATACAAAGATAAAACTCAAATAACAATAAAAATAAATATATAGTAGTATTTATATATGTTGACAGTATATAAAGGGACAGTCAGCTGTCAGCCTCAACTAATCATCATTAGGCGTTGTTGGATTTTCAGTGACTGTTCTCACTTTTCTAAGATTTATGAAATGTATTAGGTTAAATAAAGCAAAAATTCGTTTACTTTTATTCACAAACACAATTTATGGAAGCGTCACATTTGTCACAGTCCTGAATCCTGATAACTTAAACCGGAATTGTACAGTAAAAAGTGATAGTTTCATGTGCGATTCATTTTCCAACACGATAACCACTTACGGTGAAAATAAAATATCTTGAGGAAACCTATATGTCTACGAAAGACATGCGCAGTATACGCCACTCTGCATTGAGCCAGCGTAATGGACAATGGCCTGAATTCCCTTGTTGAGTGTGGGACGATAGAGAGGACTAATTTATCGTTTATTTTTATTATTTGAGCTTTAAGAAGTGTTCTATCGTGAAAGCAGAGTCGTGTTGCTAGTATCTAATAAACTGCAGCTAAGTACCTACTAAAGTAACCTTGCGCTACTTGCGCATGGGTGTGTTTTCCACTTGGCTATTACCCTTAGGGAGGGGAATTTTATTTCGGATTAGGATTATGTCGATATTGACTTAACTTGCATTATGAAAACGTTTAAAGTTGTTACTTTTTCTTATTGTATACAGGCTTGGTCGATATTTTACCGGTTTTGTTATTTTATTTTTAACAAAACCTACCTTGTCTTACTTGACATTTAAAAAATTCATAATAAATTTGTAAAAATTGTTATTGATTAAACTGCGAGATATTCAAATCACTACATAGTATAAAACAAAGTCGCTTTCTCTGTCCCTATATCCCTATGTATGCTTAAATCTTTAAAACTACGCAACGGATTTTGATGCGGTTTTTTTTAATAGATAGTGATTCAAGAGGAAGGTTTATATGCATAACTAGCGAATCCCGCAGCTTTGCCTGTGCTAAATCTAGGGAAGAGCCCGAGCGAAGCGAGGGCGAGTCGTATCTAAATAAAATCAAAATATACTTTATTCAAATAGACTTTTACGAGTACTTTTGAATCGTCACTTTTACATTATAATATAAAAATAATATTAATATAAAAATTTAAATTAAAATTAAATTCAAATATTAGTTAGTAATCTACCATGTAGTTTAATGTCTGTATATAACAGACAATGACTTTTTATGTATACACTATGTAATGTAGTACTTTTGATTGTTTAAAAAATCCTCCATGTTTCAAAACACGTGCGCCATCAATATACAATATGGTCACCTCCGGCCTGTGACGTCACAATGTAAGAAGCTAGTTGTACAATCAAAAGAATGCAGTAATTTACGTTACGGAAAACTTAGTATTGAAATACCTTTTAATTATTAAGAACATTTTTATTATGTAATTAATAACAATCAACAAACGCGTGGCGCAGTTTGTAGTGACCCTACTTGCTGCGCCAGCGGTCGCGGGTTCGAGTACCGCTGGGGGCATACATTTGTTGAGCACGAATGTTTGTACTCCAGTCATGGGTGTTTATATTTATAATATGTATGTATTTAAACTTATATATGTGTAGTATATCAACCATTTAGTATCCATAACACAAGGCTCGTACCTTACCGTGGAACTAGATAGTGCTGTGTGTAAATGTCTAAAAAAATAAAAAAAAATCGATACATTTAAGCAAAATTAATATTTTTTTAAATCTTATTGAATTAGTCATTATTATCGATACATAGGCTGAATCTTAGTCTTAGACATCATCATGGGAAAACCAGTGGGCAGATTTTAATGAAATTTTGTATGAGGAAAGCTGGTTATCCGGTTCAAACAAGGAACTTTTCACTGCAGGAAAATATCTATCTGAGTAATGACTAACCATTAAAATATACATAGTGACAAAGAATAAGTTATATCATAATATAAAGTTAAAAATTTACTGATCACAAAAAAATTTAAATAGCGAAAACATTGACAGGTTTGATGATTAATTATCAATATAGACTTATTGTAAAAGTATAAATAATACAGTATATTGTATATGCCCAAATGATACTGGCTTGTAATCTTTGCCATAACCAAGCTAACCACAGTACAAAAATTTCCATATAAAACTCTGAAAGATATAAATAAACCTCAAGTAGAATAAAACTGATGCGAAAGTACATTATAGGTTACGTACGTAACATACACGTACGTACGTGGACGTATGAGTACACAGGGTACCTGGTACCTGGTACCTACACGAAATATAGGACGTAAATATAGTACCATCTTGGGACTGATTAATATATTATGAACGGTAAGACTACTTACTGGGTCAGATTGTAACAAACACAAGTGCACAAATACCAAGTCATCTATTACATACCGAACTTAATAAATAGTTCACCAAATACGTGAGATTTATTCATCCTTTGCTCAATAGTGCATTACTGTATTAAATCTCATTCAAATCATTCCAGTGGTTTAATCTTGAAAGTGTTGCAAGTGTTCAAATATAGGATAAATAAATGTAGGATATTTTAACTGTGAAATAATCTAAATTCTGAAAAATCTATAGTATCTATAGTAAAATATATAAGAATGAACACAAGCAAGGCTAGGGTCAATCGCTAGTCAATAGAAATAAATCTTAAAAACAATTGAGCATAATATATCGAGTGTAAAATGTCAAGTTAATTTAAAATGCGGAGTAGGTCACGCTACGCCGTGTATTGTTACAAATCCATCTGGGATGCATATCTTAATTAAACATTGTTAAATTACCTACCAACTACGCATGAAATTTGAGTTCCTAACATTATTATATGTTACTAGCATTTCCCGCGGCGTCGCACGCGTTCTAAGGACCGGAAACCAAATTCTTTCTGAGTCGCACTTCCCGTTTTTTAACATTTTTCACTGAAGCTCCGCTGTTATTGGTCACATCGTGATGTAATAAAGCCTGTAGCCTTCCTCGATAAACGGACTATCCAACACAAAAAAATTTTTTCAACCAAAGCGCGTTCAACCTACAATTCGGACCAGTTCCTGAGATTAGCGCGTTCAACCAAACAAACAAACTCTTCAGCTTTATAATATTAGTATAGATTATAGTTATCCAATAACCAGCCATTCAATACAGGTAAATAATATTAAAGTGTCTGACATTACATCAGTCAAAAGAACAACATTTTTCTAAACATATGAAAGTTTAAGTGGTGCATAGAAGAAAATGTAAAAATAATTTAAAGATAGATACGAACTGCGTAACGTTTTTTTAAAGCTATCATTTTATCTATTTTTTGGCTGATTATCTTGATTTTAAGTTCCCGACATTTCAATTGTCCCAATATTTCAATGTCAAATATACGCGTAAATATGAGAGTTAAAAGTAAGAGTGAAAAGTAACCTATCGGTTACTTTTAAGTCTTACTAAACTTTGCGCATTACAAAATTTTTGTACTACGTAAATTCATTCATATTCCAAGAGAAAAACCCGATATAACAAAATGGAATGGGCAAATAAAAATAGATTAGTATGTTTTTAAACTGAATACGAAAGCTCAACGAAAATAAATTCATCACGCCATGAAACAAAAATAAAGAAAACTGTAAACTAAACACAGACGTGGCGACGTTTGGCGCTGTTTGTAGTGCGCCAGCGGTCGCGGGTTCGAGTCTCGTTGGGGGCATTCATTTATTAAACTCGGATGTTTGTCATGGGTGTTTATATTTATAATATGTATATGTATGTATTTAAACTTATATATGTAGTATATCAACTATCTGGTATTCGTAACACAAAGCTTCCTTCGTAACTTACCACGGAACTAGATGGCGCTGTGTGTAATAATGTCCTAACATATAGAATCTTCAGTCAGCTGAAAATTTATAAATCAGTAAACAACGTCCAGTATGAATTACGCTCTTGATTTTACTGTTCCGAAGTCCAAGGTGAAAGAGTTCGTAATATTGTGGGGTCACTTAAATAACGGCTGGGGGCGTGACTATGTGCGTCACAAGCGGGCATGTACGCATTTCTTAATAGGAATGCATTTAGACTATCAATAGTCCGAAATAAACTGGTTATTCAAACTTGAAGTCATGGCGGTAGGTGTGGCACATATTACGCAATGTAGATGATTTTGTAGAACAGTTTAATAAAATAGCAGTATTTTCTTATACATATACATTATACATATTTTGTACTGTAAGCTAGTTTATATTGTGTAATTTTCTATATTGTTTTAAGTTAGTTTTTTATTTGTAACTAGCTACCTTCGCTCGGGTTCGTTCCTAGATTGCTAAAATTAATAAAATTTTAAAAATTCTCCGGGCTATACCTCCTCCTTTTTTGAAGTCGGTTAAAAAGAAGTCTAAGTTACGCCTTATAACATTATCTATCTGCAAGTGTAAGTCCCGTCAAAATCGGTCCAGCCGTTTCAGAGATTAGCCGGAACAAACAGACAGACAAAAATTTTAAAAATAGAGAATTTAATTTCATAGACATTTCTTTTCTGTGGAGCTAATAGATAGAGGTTCAATTTAAAATTCGCGCATAATATTCAAATCATAAATTAGGTATTTCAACGTAACTATTGTAATAATATGTAAAATAACTAATAAGCATGAATAGACACCGTAATATACGTCCATTTTGCCACGGTATTCGTAAATCTTTTTTAGAATATTATGAAATGTGTTAATAGGTACTCGGCTTAATTTGTTTCACGTGTCACATTTTTACATTTGTATTTGTACGTAGGTGTGTACGTGTGTATAGACGTATTTATTTTACAATAGCAATTGTTAAATAAACAAAATAGAAATGTCTGTTTGTACCATCAACAATAGCATTTTATTAAATTCATACCTAATTAATATGCAAAAAAATGTAATCGGTATATAGAAGAAGAACACAATTTTTAACATATTTGTCGGTCTATTGGTTTCCGCTAATCTCTGAAATGGGTAAATAGATTTTCACTAGCAGATAGCTTATGTTATAAGAATTAATTAAGGTTATTTACTTACTTTTAGAAAAGGAATTAGTTTTACGCTTAAAAAAGTTTAAAATGTACCCGAGGACGAATCCAGCGATACGAGGGCGAATCGTTAGTTTATATATCTTAAATTTACAAATTCTTATTAAAATCTGTCTAGCCAGTCATAAAGTAAAGCATACCTAGCCTACAGAGCACGTAAAGCCGTCGGTCCTGCGCCTTAGCTCTTACTGGTCGTGTCGAGCAGTCGTCCCACCGGAGTATGAGAGTGATAGGAATAGAGAGGTGTCTGCGCATACACTTGTGCACTATGATATCTCCTGCGCAGTTGGCCAATCTCAATGAGATTGGCCGCTATGGCCGGAATCGGTCGGAGAACGTTATTGTACCGTTTACCGGGTTACCGGTTTGATATCGCATATAATCTGAATCATCAGACGTATATCTAAGCTTAACTAATCTTGATAGAGAATGAAGTCTGCCAACTCGCATTTGTCTAGCGAAGTGGAAAAAAGCTTTGTGTTCCTCATATTGATCGGTTCAGATCGGTTCCCAGCTATGGGATTTTTAGAAAGGCTGGTCACTATTAATCTATACTCAATACTAATATTATAAATAGGAAAGGTTTGTATCTTAGTATGTTTGTGACGAATTGGGTCAAAAAGTACTGGACCCATTTTAAAAATTCTTTCACCATTTGAATGCTACATTATCATTGATTAATATAGGCTATTTTAATTACAATAAAGAATAAGGATCCCTACTAAAACTACAATAACAGGAGAGGAGGAGGAGTGCACACCGCACATAATATATGAAATAGGTACGCGCGGCTCAGGAATAATTTTGGAGAATTTTCAGCCCAGCGAGTGGTCGAATGAAGTTTAGTAGCGATTAAAAAAATTGAACGCAGACGAAGCCGCGCGTATTGCTAGTATTAATATTGTTAATAAAGGCATATACATTTTTACTAATTTCAAGAATAATCTTCAAATTATGATTAATATTTATATTTCTAATCATTAATATACCTATCGCTACGGAATACAGTGCAACATTCTCTTTTAGGAAGTCAATGACACCAACGTGTCAAGCATTTAAACTTGCAGCTGGAGTTTAACTTAATATTTATATCGATTCCGAAACTTAAAGAATATTTTAAAGGTCTTTCACTTCTAACCAACAATATTAACTAATTTTTAACTGTAAATTCCAAAGTTTTACTGCACATGTTCTTATCAGTATTTTAACAAGTGAAAACAGTGTACTGATAAGCGGTTCGTGCTATAATTTACATGAGAATACCCGGCGTTGCCTAGCTATTTCTTTTTGATTTAAAACTTTTCATGGTATTTCACTTCATTTTCATTTCCATCTTAAGTTAATATTGACTTGTGATGTTATTTATTATGTACCTATATCAATAATCAGTACCACATTAATTCCCAAGTTTTAAGCAATGTTGCAAAATTTTATTGTTTGCAAGGAGGTTAAAGGAGTTATTAACAGAGTTTGTGTCAATACATTAGTGTATCGAACCTTCACATAATCAATTGCCATAGCTATATTTGATTAAATCTATATATATATATATATATATATATATATATATATATATATATATATATATATATATATATATATATATAATGAAAATGGTCTTCGTTTGAGGCTCAATCACGCCTAAACCACTGATCGTATCGACATGAAACTACCACCATTCGATGCGAAATTTTTCCTAGATGGTTTATGGCTATCTATTTTTTGAATTCCAACATTCCTTCATTTTTTTATTGCTGTTTTACTTTTATGAATATTTATCCCGCTAATAAAAACAAAAGATAAGCATTTTCTCTTGATTCTTTTGTTTTCATGGATTTCAACGGAGTTTACTAAACGGATAATGTTCTTTTACATTCAGCTAAGAATCTACTTACAAACTTCCACGCATCCACCCACCAACTCCCACGCACCCCTGCACACCCACTCTCATTTTTTGATAAAAATAAAATGCCGTATCTATGATCGAGTATCACTTGAGAACGGCTGGACCGATTGGGTTAATTTTTTTTTTGTTGTCTTCAGAATTGTCAGGAGAATGTTTATATGTAAGAAAATTTTAAAAAAGTCTGCTAAAACGTTAAAAATTTCGATGATAATCGAAGTATTCCAATTTCTATAGTTACTCATCACGAAATCTCGGGAACTATAGGACTTAGAAATGTGAAATTTGGTAGGAATATTACTTTCGTTATGGTCAACTAAAAATGGATTTTAAGAAATTCATCCCCCAAAGGGGATTGCGGGGGCGTTAACAATGAACAATTCCCGTTTTCAAACTATAGCTCCTATAAATTCCAAATTTGGTAGGAATCTTCTGTAAGAGATGTAGAAATAGTCTGTGAACGAATTTTACGGTAGCTCACCCCACAGGGGGTTGCGGGGGTGGTTTAACAATGAAAATTTTTATTTTTTAAGCCATAACTCCTACAGACTCCAAATTTAGCTAGAGTCATCTATATGTGATGCAGAAATAATCTAAGAGCGGATTTTACAACAACTCACCGCCGAAAAAGTTTCCGGTGGTGGGTGTTAAAATATGAAATTTCCATTTCCAAACTTTAAACTTCTTTATGTATTTATATTTATAAGTATCTTCTTTGAAAAATATTTTAAATTTCAGAAAAAAAATAAAAATTAACAAAAAAAGCAAAAAAATATAAAAATTAACAAAAAAAGCAAAAAAAATAAAAATAAAAAAAATTAAAATTAACAAAAAAAGCAAAAACAAAATATAATAAAAAAAAAATTAACAAAAAAAGCAAAAAAAAAATATGAATAAAAAAAATAAAAATAATGAATAAAATTTAATTTATTTCCTTTGAAAATTCGCCCAGCGAAGCGGGCGGGGATGGCTAGTTATATACATATGCCTATTTGTAGCGACAGCGCTAATTGAATGTCAGTGTTAAAATAATTTATGTTACTGGTATCATATTCTGGTGTTATCATATACATGATCAAACAGTAGATTTTTTTCAGTTATACAATCCTACTAATATTATAAACGCGAAAGTTTGTAAGTATGGATGGACGGATGGATGTTTGTTACTCTTTCACGTAAAAACTACTGAATGGATTTTAATGAAAAATTACAATAATATAGCATCAATACATCAAAATTTTCCAAAATTTAGCGATAAGTGTCAAGTAAGTAGTAAAAAATCTACCATCTGCGAGCTATTCTGGCGTGCGCTGCCAAAACCGTTCAGAGACTCGCTAGTAAATTATATGTTTGATTCGTTTTAAGATAGTACATTACTCCTTCTAACACTAGCTATCTGCCATTCATAGTCCTATTAAAATCGGACCAGCTAATGCAGAGAATAGCAAAGAGACAGAAACAGACTGGTATAAAAATATGATATTTTCTTATACTACGTTACATTTTACGATTATATAAATTTTGTTACGTTGATGTTACAAACAGACACTTCAATTTTATTTCTAGTTGTAGAGTGAATTATTTCAAGATTATTTTGGATTATTTTAATTTGTATGTTAACGAACTAAAGTTGATATTAGACAAGATTACTAAAATGTAAAATCCTTTAAAGGAGTGATTTAAAAGTATTTATTATGACTTCTTTCAATGTGTTCCCTTGATTTTAAATTTATAATGCTTTTTCCATAGTTATTAGATATAAAGAAGAAAACAAAATATTTGATTGCTTTGAGTTTTATAACGAAATAGCGTTCACCCTTGCATCGCTCGGATTCGTCCCTTCTTCCTATAAGTATGTACGCTTTAAGAGTTAGTATGCATTTCTCAGAGATTACATTTCTTTTCAGTAAAAAGTATCCTATATGTGGACGAATAACTAGCTATCATCATATTAATTAATTACATCAATATTTAAAGCCCTTTTTAACGTCTCACTGCTAGATACGAATCTCACTTTAATGCGAGGGTGTTCAGGCTTTCATCTAGCATGACACATTATATTTTTCTTATTTTTAACAGAATCATCATTAACCGTCATTAAACATATTTACTCATCACTACAACTCAAAGAAAAGCTTAAATCTCCCAGTATACAAGCTTCCGAGGGTCTTGATATCTTAATATGTGGCGGCGGCGAATCATGCGCTCGCGCACCCAAAATAACCAGTAAAATCAAGGTTAATGCGCTTCATTTCGCTTTTCAGACAAGGACTGTAATTTCCTACATAATTATGTAAAAATATGAAGAAAATTAATTGTAAATATTATAAAGAGTAAAGATATAAAATGGCTTCAAGGTTGACATAATTTACTTTTGTCTTGTGGAAATGCTACTTAAATATTTATACGTTCCTTGTTTATCACATTCGGACAATGAACTACTGTGACACATTCCTTTAAATAAAACGTGACATTTCAAGAGTTTAACCAGAATTTTCATAACATAAGAGAAATCTCGAATGCATATTTTTGAGCGCCCTGAAGTTATTTTTGGGATTAAATTTAAATGGCCTGTTAATTACTGTTTCCTATGAGATCTAGAAATAAATACATAGTTAAAGAAAAACGTTGCAGTATCTTTTTCTTTTCAGTTGCAGTCAAATAACGATTTTAGATTAGATATCGAGCATTCCCTAATGTAAAACATTAGATGTGCTACTTCTGAAAGAAATGTAACTAGAGTAATTACTAGAAAGTGCTTTATCGCACCGTCATATTTGCATATTGTATTAATGTATTTTTTCTATCCTTTATAATATGTATGAATAATGACGATATGTGGCCTAAATCCATTACGTTTTGAATGCCTCAAAACGTAAAAAGACTTCGCGGTAGACCGAGACGCAGGTGGAGAGACGATCTAGATGCTCATTGAAAAGACTGGCAACACATCGCAAAAAAGAGGACAAAGTGGAAAGAAAAGAGAGAGGCCTTTGCCCAGCACTGGGACAATAACGGCTGAAAAAAAATGTGAGTAGTGTATCAGCTGACTGGTATCCATAACACAAGCCTCGTAGCTTACCATGGCACTAGAGGGTGCTACGTATTAATGTCTCGACATATTTATTTATAAAATATACATGCAAATTTTGAATTATTATAAAATGGTTTTTGTTTTAGTGAACTATTTATGTGCATATTAATGAATGTCAAAATCTCAACGTCAAGGAGAAACTAGTTTGAGTCAGTACTAAAATTATGCGTGGGCAATTTTTTTACACAGTCTGACTAAATTCGTCTCATTGATAACTAAAATACTGAACACGCCTTCAAACATCACGTGTCTCGTCGGCGTAGACTTCCTGTATCTACTTATAATACATGTATTATTATTAAATTTAGAGTATAAACAAGAGGGTTAGTGACTTAGGTTTTAATTATTTAATTATACTGTAAATGATAAAAAATCCATTTGACTTTAAAACTTTTATGTTGATAAAACAAAGTTTTATATGGGTAACGAATTAATAATTTATACGGAAGTTTTAAAATGTCTGTCGATATTACATTTGCGCATTAATATCTGTTTTTGCATTTTTTATACGTCGTCGTCACACGATTTCGTAGAACTCTGGCACATATATAGTACCTAGTGAAGACAGGTTAAGTCTTATCGTAGAGAATATAAATTAATTTTTCCAAAAATAGACGTAAAAAATTGCACATTAAAAATATTAAAAGTGGTTTACACTTTTTGTTGATTATGTGACTGATAAGAGATCGTAAAAACACCGTTAATGGTTAACAACGATTATTACTATGTTGTAATTATACGACTTAAACTTTGTTTTAATCATAACGACCATCGTGATTTGAAATTAGCATAACGGTTAGATCTATTGATTTTTTTTCAGTAGGAGATCCCGATTTATGTGGTAGACCACTCCCTCTTTTTTCGAACATTATATTTTTAAAATACTTAATTATATTAAAAAACACGACGGGTTGTCACTAACATAAAGACGGGAGAGGTACGTATACAGGCGGTCTGCATAAATGCATTTCCTAAGGAAAGAAATAACATTTAAATCAAAAGTAAAAGATCTGTAGAAAATGCCATTAGCAGTTGGTGGGCTTTTATAAATCCATATTCCCTGACATCCAGATATAAACAGGTAAAATTAAGTAATAAATTGTTCGTATAGGATCCGAAAAAGATTGAGGGATTCGCTATATCGTCGGGGATAGTACAAATCCGCGTAACTAGCATTGGTTAATACCGCGTATCTGACTAAAGTGCCCAAATTAATATTTCGCGGGCAATGCACGCAGAATTCTGATTGGCATCTGCCATTTTAACGGCATTTTCATTCGACCAAATACAAAGCAAGAAATCGCTCAAAAACAAAACCGCGTATCCAATGACGGCAGATGTCATTACCGCGTATGTGACAGTTGTCATCTGGAGCCTATTTAACGTTTGTTTCTCTTGTTAAACTCGGTTTATAGTTCAAAATAATCAGTATACCATCAAATAAGTGTTAATATAATGTTTATTTATTGTTTTGACGATAGAATATTGACATTTAGTAGTATTTTAAATAATTTTTAGTTTGTATGAGCTCATGAAGGAAAGGGGAGAGATGATCTTGCAGTCTTGCAGGATGACGCGTTCAAGTACCTGCAACTTAAAAGACAGATTTCGAAGTCCCTAAGACGAGACTTTCGCACCTATAATACCGAGTGTTTTACAGACGCAATAGAACGAAACAAAGGCTGCAAAGTTTTTGCGAGAAATCTGTCTATAGGACAAAGCCGGCTTATTAAGCTCAAAAAGGACGACGGTAGGATCGTCTCATCTAATCCTGAACTTTTGAGAGAGATCGAGAGATTGTATGGTCAGCTATTCACATCAACGCGACAACCCATCAGTCTGGACAACGACCCGAGGGCCAGACTTACCGGACATTATACCGAAGAGTTTCCGGACGTCAGCCTGAGCGAGATTAGAATGGCTCTCAAACAGCTCAAGAATAACAAAGCAGCGGGTGCAGATGGAATTACGGCAGAACTTCTGAAGGCGGGTGTAGAACCGATCCTTAGGGCCCTTCAAAGGCTTTTTAATTCCGTCATATGCAAAGGCAAACCCCCACGAGCATGGAGCAGAAGCGTTGTGGTACAATTCTTTAAAAAAGGAGATAATGTCCTGTTAAAGTACTACAGAACCATAGCGCTTCTGAGCCATGTTTACAAGCTGTTTTCGAGAGTCATTACGAACCGTCTTGAAAGCAGGTTTGACGACTTCTGCCTCCCGAACAAGCTGGTTTCCGCAGATGATTTAGTACCGTAGACCACATTCATACGCTGCGGCAGGTTATACAGAAGACCGAGGAGTATAACTAGCCTTTTTGCTTAGCGTTTGTGAACTAAGAAAAAGCTTTTTATTCGATCGAGACTGGGCTGTGCTGCAGTCTCTCCAAAGGTGCCTAGTTGACCACCGGTATGTCGAAGTTTTGAAGTGTCTGTACGAAAACGCCACTATGTCAGTCCGACTTTAGGATCAGGAGTTGAGAACTATTCAACAGCAGCGTGGAGTACGACAAGGCGATGTCATCTCGCCGAAATTGTTTACCGCTGCGTTGGAAGATCTCTTCAAGTTATTGGACTGGGACGGACTGGGCATCAATATCAACAGCGAGTATATCACTCACCTTCGATTTGCCGACGATGTTGTGGTTATGGCTGAGACAATGGAGGACCTCAGCAAAATGCTCAATGACCTCAATAGAGTCTCCGAATGAGTTGGTCTAAAAATCAACATGGACAAGACGAAAATTATGTCGAACGTCCATGTTGCTACCACTCCAGTTTTTATCGGTGACTCTATGCTTGAAGTTGTTGACGAGTATGTATACCTAGGAAAAAATGTCCAACTAGGTAGGTCCAACTTCGAGAAAGAGGTCAATCGAATCAAACTTGGATGGGCAGCATTCGGGAAGCTTCGTAATATGTTCTCGTCTCCAATACCGCAATGTCTCAAGACAAAAGTCGCTCAGGGTTTCTCTGCGCGATCGAATCAGACATGAGGAGGACCAAAGTCACCGACATAGCCCGCCGAATAGCCAAACTCAAGTGGCAGTGGGCAGGGCACATCGCTCGCATAACGGACGGTCGATGGGGACGAAAAGTTCTCGAGTGGCGGTCAGGTACCGGAAGGCGAAGCGTGGGCAGGCCTCCGACAAGGTGGCCCGACGACTTGGTCAAAGTCGCTGGTTCCTACTGGATGCGGAGGGCACAAGACCGTTCGTCGTGGAGATCTTTGGGGGAGGCCTACGACCAGCAGTGGACGTGTTGTGGTTAAGATAGATAGATAGATAGTGAGAGAAAAAAGCTTTAGAACAGATTTTATAAGTCATGTTATCATTTGATTAATAAGTATTATTATTTTAACAATATTTTTGTTTGATTTAAATACCGCATAACTACTATAAGGTACCATTTTGATAAGTTTGTGATCAAATCAAAACCGCGTAATTGTTGTAGCGAGTTAATTAATAACGTTAACACATAATAAATATTATTCACAATACACAGAACACGATTAAAACTCTCTGTGCAAAAATGAGCTCAAAATCTGTTAATATAAAAGAAATATAATGTTTTAACCTTCTCCTGTAAAATTGCACGTAGTGTAGATACGCGCTCTTCACCAGTGGTAGATACGCGGATTTGCACTATCCCCGACGATATATCATTGATCGGGATCTTAGAGTTTAGACTATTACATTCGTTTAATATAAATAGACATCAATGTAATATATTTTAGTAAATATTTTTCCAAAAGTACACTTTAACGAGTGGAAAAGTTTAAATTATACATCCCATTTCATTGAATTCACCTTCAAACTGTTGATATAAAAAGTAAATTAAGAAAAATAATCTGCAATTTGTAATTTTGCCAGCTATTTGAATCGTGCAATAAAATTGTGCAAAAGTTTCTTCTACTACATAAGTATATAAACGATCTATATGTGTTTATTAAACTAGCTAAAACTGAAAAACGTCTGGAATTTTTTGAACTCTTTTTTGTTTTTGATTGGAGATGTGTCAATGGTGGCATGAATATAAGAAACACAAAGAAACCCCTAGATGATGGATATCAACGGAAAAAACAGATGAAAAGTCGAAAAGTTCATAATAAAATGAAATGATATATTTTTTTGTATGGGAATCACAAACTGTTAAAACGTCTAGTAATGATCCCGAGCGAAGTCACGGTAAATTGCTAATGTGATATATATTTATTAATAATAATCTACAAGTAATTAGACCCCCGGAGAACGCACTATGCTATTTGGTAACTTCAAAACATCCAAATGACCAGATTATCTTTTAATCCTTATTAAATTTAGAAAATAGCTCGTGCCGAAACTTGTTACGTACTGGCTTGTTTCATGCGCCAATAGATCCAACTTACTTTTTTGCATAGATAGATTAGATACCTAGTTTAAAATTTAAAGGCTACTTTTATAACGGTACATCGTAATATAATAACGGTTCATTACAAAAATGGAACGACTTGAAAATTTTACCCTTTAAGAAATTTATCTAGTGTGTAAAAATTTCAACAATAATAGTTAATTTAAGTATGTAGTTTTAAAGAAATGATCACACAATATCTGTATATTATATAGCGTCAGCGAAATTTAAAATAAATAAAATTTCTACCTCTTCCTTTTTTTAAGTCGGTTAAAAAGTAGCCTAAGTTACGCCTTATAACATTAGCTAGCTGCGAGTGAAAGTCCCGTAAAAATCAGTCCAGCCGTTTAAGAGATTACCCGGAACAAACAGACAGACAAAAATTTTAAAAATTGTTTACCTACCTATATAAAACTCTTTTTAAACCATAATTAGTAGAACTTAGTTAATTTTTTAATTTAACGATAAAGTTTAATATGATATCACATCAAGCTTAATCACATATCCTCATCTTATCTTATTTTTCCAAGTCATTCTAACGATCTTGCAATTCTACGCTAATATTATGTGGGTTTAATTTAGTGTATATATAAATGTACTGTTATGTACACTAGTTAATGTTATCTCGATGGATAATATATGCAGAGCAATTATGCTATGGATAAGAATGTTGAATTAAAGCCCGAGCTAATAACAAAAGTACGCTAAGATGAAAATGCTTGCCCAAATGTTAACTTACGATGTTTAAAACAGATGAAATTCTCTATTGTAGTCCTCGCCACTAAACTAAAGCGACTTTTTTTAAACTCATAATTTGCGCGATAGTGAGATCTTCTCGGATTTATCGCGGTTTTATTTTAATAGTCTATTAAAATGTCATATCACCTTTTTATAACTTATGTCTCATATAGGTATTGTTGAAAGGTGTGCATTAATTAAATGGCGTTAAAGCACTTAATCCGATTAAGATATGAATATCTTGAGGATATTTCTTAGAGCGAGAGCCTAAATAAATTAAAATTTCCTCACTTCATGTTCAATACAATAAAGTTGTTTTGATATTACGCATCATTTACCCTGCACTTATCAGAATTCGCGAAAATTAAGCACTTTACACAGAGTACGTTCGGCGAAAACATTGCGGAACTGACCTCGATCGCAGTTTAATTAAGCTTCATACACCGAATTTTCACAAGCAAGTACTCAAAAGGATTGCTGTAATTTAGTTAAATAATAACGACTCGTCCTCGGTAGACCTCGGGTTATTCTTTAGATACGTTATAATGATTAATATATATTTCTCAGAAATTAGATATTGATGTCCTCCCGACCAATTACGGCCACGGCAGCCAATCTCATTGAGACTAGCCATCTGCGCGGAGATGCGCAGACACAAGTGCGCTCTCTATTCCTTATCACTCTCATATTCCGGTGGGACGACTACTCGACAAGACCAGTGAGAGTTAAGGCGCAGGACCGACGGCTTTACGTGCTCTCCGAGTCACGTGGCCGAAACGGCCAACTTCCCAACTCCGGGCGGTTACTGATGCTTGCGAAACAAAGACTTAATAACTAAAGTTGGCCCGACTCGAGACTCGAACCCAGGACCCCCCGTACGTGCTAACCATTACACCACGGAGGCAGTTTCTAATATAAACCTTCCTCACTTTGCCTATTGATAAAAACCGCATTACAATCCCTTACGATTTAAAAGATCTAAGTGTAGAGATCGCAGGAGGTTTTTTTCTGTTTACTAATTGATTACCTCATTTAACTTTGTCTTAGTTCTAAGTGCGTAAGGTCTTGTACAAGTGGCACAATTTGTAATAAGATATCTTTATTTATGGCTTATTTCTTTATTTGATTTTTCACAGTTATGGTAAATAGCGTAGATAAGAGCACACCATGTTCTTAATTAACCCAAATTGTCCCAAATATTCATTTTTTTAATTATTTTGTTACATTACACGTATTACATAGTTTAATACAGTAAAGTACCTATTGCTAACTACAGGCTTATGACTGCTCGACAGGGAGAACTGATTCAAATCAAATCAAATCAAATCAAAATATTCTTTATTCTAATAGACTTTTACAAGCTCTTTTGAATCGTCATTTTTACATTATCAAAATTAAAAGTCAGTCTGTAAGTCTGTGAGTAAACTACCACCGGCTCGGAAAGCTGTTCTGCTGAGAAGAACCGGCGAGAAACTCAACAGTTGCTCTTTTCAAAAAAATAATTCAAATCACAAACTGCACTAACCATCAATTTGTTTACAAGCTATCGTAAAATAATCAATTTTTTACTCAACATACGCGTAATTTAGAGAAAGTAATGCGTTTTAGTGAGCAAAAAGCTGATCTGACCTTAACTTTGCTATCTGATAGTCGTAAAATATATTTTATCAGTGACATGTCAATTTAACTTAACTAGCGGAAGTGTAATGCAAGTTCCGGATAACGTATCTTATCTCGTGTGACGGTGGTGTCACTCCTCCAAAATGACTTGACCGGTTTTTATAATAATTTTGTATATTTAGTAGATATGATAATTTTATTCCATTTTATATAGCAGAACAACGTTTGTCGGGTGCGCTAGTATTATGTATTAAGCTATTTTAACGTCCGGCGTCCCACTGCTTCAAGGATGCCATATTCCACCACGTTTGTTAAGTGCAGGTTGTGCGGACTTCACATATGTTTCAAGAACTAGCTAGGTTCAGACATGCATGTTTCTTCACGATGTTTTTTTTCACCGTATGACAAGTGGTTATCATGTTAGATATAATTCGCACAATAAAATATCAGATGTCGAGAACAGGATTTGAACCCGCTGCCTTATTTTATGATAGTATTTTAATGTAAGTTTATTGCAAGCATTAATTCGTTGCCTATAATGTTACAATTATGCTTATATTTTAAAATAAATTAATAAATACATATGTTAGGACATTCTTACAACAGCGCCCTCCAGTTCCGTGGTGAGCTACGATGCTTGTATTACGGATACCAGATTGTTGATAAAATACACATATATAAATTTTAAATATATACATATTATAAATATAAACACCCATGACTGGAGTACAAACATTCGTGCCTAACAAATTAATGCCCTTAGCGAGACTCGGACCCGCGACCGCTGGTGCAGACATTAGGGTCACTACTAACTGAGCCAAACGAGTCGTCGTCAAGGTTTTAAAAAATAATTTACGATTCTGATATCAATTTCAATTTCCTGACATTGGCGTCAAGAAATTTTATTTTTGCTTTGGAATTTGGGACGAACGTTTTCTTCTAGGGCTTGTGAAGGTCAAGATAATGAATTTGTGTTCGGTTCATACGGAATTGACTATGTGACACAGAAAAGAGAGATAATTGTAGAGAAGAGCAAAACGAAGCAAGGATAACGTGCTAGTATTCATATATATTCTAAATTGCTATATAAAATAATATGGAGTACATAAATATATAAAAAAATATTCAGCCATAAACTGTTCTTAGTACATTAAGAAGAAACTTAGTATAATTTGCAGTAAGCTAGATTGCATACTTGGGAAGTAGACCATGCGAGCTTTCACATCAATCTTAGCAGATAACAATTAGCGAATGTATTATGAGACTGTAATAAGAATATTGCTTTCTCAATTATAGATTTGATATTAAATTATTAATTATATAATTATTAATTATAACCTCTTTTGGTAAAAATCTTTAAAGAATGATTGGATTTTTTTCTTCTTTCTAATTTTTTTTATTATTAATGTTTTGTGTGATTTTATCGATATAAGATAAATTGATATTACATTAATTGAAATATAAAAGCAAAACAAAATATTAAATTATCAACATTAGGCAATATTTGTGACATCAAGGAAACAATGTAAAAGTATACGGGTCAAAATCAGAGAGGTGAGCATTACGCTTCTGACAAAGTTTTTCTTGATAAAATGAAGTGACTTACCTATAATATTTAATTCAAAATAAAGGTACTGTGCATGTTTACAAGGTACTTAACATATTGAGTTTAATATGATAATTTATTACTTGATTATAAACAAAAAAGACCTCAAAAATCATTTCGAGAACGCGTCCTTTTACCATGTTTCATAGTTCAGGCACGTTAAAAATATTTACAACTACGAAAGAAAAATCTCATATTTTAGTATAAGCTTTAGGCAACATTAAATGAAGAATATATCCTTAAAATAATTTTTAATAATTTTTATTTCTTCATATTTTGGCTACTCAAATGCTGTCTGACATTTATCCAATCATTCCGTGAACGCGGAGGATACACGACGATGTAATATAAACAAGATATACTAGGTGGCGTTAAGAAGCATCAGTGTAAAGTTCGCTAGTCAAAGCAAACGGCCATATGTTGTGTTTACGTAAAACAATAATTGATTTTGGTGGTAAGTGCCGTTAAATTTGAGATTTGTGAAACGTACTTTAATACCCTGTCACTACGTGAACGCTATTTGGTGATTAGTTTTTCATAAATTTGCATACTTTTCACAAAATTGTAATAAATATTTCAACTTACTTGTTCATAATCTCAAAATCTAATATCAAACATGGCGGCATCAAACGTAACCTTAAAATATTTATCGAATAATCATTTCGGAAACGGTCATTTCGGGAACGTTCTCGTATATGACCGACGTTCCCGAAATGAGTTAAGCACGTCTGAAATGAAAATCTGTAAGCAAAATAATACTGCAAAGCTTTTAAAAAGCTTAACTATGCGATATTTTGGTTTTAGTTATTTACCATATAGTACGCGTAACATGGAAAACGATAAATATAAAGAAAAAAACGATCAAAACAGGATAGTATAGCATATAAAAAGCATCATGAAAAGGTTAATGCAAAAAGAGAGGAAAATACTTAAAGAGAGGGAATTTTACCAAAGAAAGAAAGAAAGCTGAAAATAAAGTTAAGACTGTTAGTGATATGGCTGAAAGAGAGAAAAGGAAACAGAAAAAGGCATGATCAAGGCGAGAAATTGCGAGGAAACTACTTCATTACAGTTAAGGATTTTGTTCGTTTACTGGAAACTTTGACTGTTATTACATGAAGTCACCGACAGTTAAATTATTGCAATCAAAAATAATACCTGAAAAGATAGATAGATGCGATGCCCAGAATTATGAATATTACTTACGAAGATTGTATAGCAGAAAGCTTTTGATGTCTCCGTACCAATCAATTTTCATAATTGTTGCGAGAAATTAAACTATTAGGATTTTCAAACCAAGATAAAGGAAACGACATTCAAGAGAACTCCTACGAACAAATTGTTAAAATTTTATGTACACCGAAATCACAGAAAAATGGTAGTCTTAGTTTTTCTTATTTTGATGAATATTGTTATTCGAAAAGTAATTGTTAGACTTTTCGAACTTTGATATATATGATACCTACTCAAAATACTTTTTGATTCTTGTTATGTGATTTTGCATGTTTTGATGGTATTTTAATTCCTAGTATTTGTTTAGCCTAGAAACAAAAGTTTAAATTTTGATTTTAAGCATTGCTTTTCAATAAATCTTAATAATAGTGCAATTAACAATTGTTCCTAATATCTAATGTTTCTTGAAATTTTTAAATTTTATTGTTATTAGATTGTAAGTTAAAATTTTAATACTCATATTCCTTACAATAAATAAAGGTATAATACTGTAAATGTATATTATTTTCATGCATAATGTATGTCAAAAACCGTATATTATGTGCTTTCAAAAAACGTCGTCGTCATTTTGGGAACACTCATCATATCCGGGAACATCACAAAAACGGCAAATAAATTACTTAATAAGTAATGTTGGAGTTAAATCCTACACATATAGATGAAATGACATTTGAACCTTGGCATTTATATTATTAATATTCTATTAAATGCAAGAATATTTATATTAACTTTAAGTATCGATGCAGAAATTACGACGATTGAAAATTTTCGTACAGTAATTTAAAAATAATCGTTTTTATTTCAAAAAATATTCAAAATACCAACATTTCTCGATTTAGCAACAGATTTATTACAATTTATTGAAAATTATTCTTAAATAGATTAAACAAGCATTATTATAAATATTATTTAAAAGTGTTCCCGAAATGACTCACGACTCTGGCATTATTTTTATAAACAGGTAGAATTTCGAAAATATGTATTATTTTGCGTGCCTATTCACAGAAAAGCTTCATGACAAATGACACAACAGACCTGTCATGTTAGTTTTCTTCAAAAGGAAACATAATTATTCAGATATTTGAAAACCTAAAATGCTCACCTCTCTGATTTTGACCCATACATATTGTTTATGCAGTCGTTAAATTTAAACGTAACTAGTAGCTACATAATAGTTATGTACATAGGTAATAGGTATAATATATATGTTGGGGCATTATTACACACAGCGCTATTTAATCTTGTGTTACGGATACCATATAGTTCATATACTACATATAGTATAACTTTTTGAATAAATACATAAAATAAATATAAACACCCATAATTGGAGTACAAACATTCGTGCTCAACAAATGTATGCCTCAGCGGAACTCGAACCCGGGACCGCTGGTGCAGCAAGTACTACTACCACTACAAACTTAACCAAATTTATCGTCAAATTCTTGTCTTACGATGAAGGAGAACATCGTGAGGAAATCTGCATGTCTGAGAGAACCTAACTTTAAAAGACATATTGTGAAGTTCGTCAAACCGACACTAGGCCAATGTGGTGGACTATGGCCTGATTCCTCTCGTATTGAAGAGGGCCGCCCTTGGTCGCGCCCAGCTATGGGACGTTCAAAAAAATGTCTAAATACGATTAAATCTATAAAATGTAGAAAGTGATAGCGTTTATTTTTATTATTAAACTATCATTCCTTAACTTGATTATTATTTATTCATAAATAGCCACAAACAAACACTTAGGTACCGCTTTCTGCTGTTAATTTTATAAAGAGAAAAATAAGTCTGTATAATGGATTACTTGTTAGACGGTATTTGAAAAGGCTTTTGTTATTTAGGTCGAAGTTATAACCTTTAAATGTCTTTTAAACAATAAAATTATCTATACAGATAAGTAAAATTAAAGTGTTTGTTTGTATTGTTAAAATAACAGCTTTTTAATGTATGCATATGAAAATAGAAGCACTAAACATAAATACTTTTACTTTTTTTTCTTTAATTTCGCCTAATTTCCAAAACGGTTGCCTAAGGCAATGAGAAAAGGTACCTAGAACTAGGGTTGCTAACCCTACTATATAATATAGTATCCTACTGTATTAGAGGCCCGACTACTATATTTCTGAAAAAAAATGTATAGCAGGTAAACCTACTATATTTCAAATGCATCAAACTCAAAATAATAATATTTTTACTAAAGCTAAACTAACACGTTCGCTGCGTTACGGCCAGTATTTTGCCGTTTGTGACTAGTAGCTAGTGCGGCAGCTCGTTATCCTTGTCTTACGCTCGGTGCGGGGGTGATTTAACTATGTTCCCGTAAGTGTAGAAAAGGGACAGTGATCTTTTCAATATTTTTACTTTAAATATAATAATATTCTGCACTAATAATGTACGGCAAAATAGTTGCCGTAACGCATAGTGAATAAAATATTTTTGTCTAGTGCGACACGGCAACTGTTTTGCCGTACCCCCCCAACCCCGCACCATACCGAATGCGCCCACGCGGAGCCTCAGTTTGCAATAGAGCTGGCCGTAAGTGATTTTGTGCTCGATATTTTTTATGCGAAAAAATTATAGTACAATAAGACGTTCACGAAAAAACTCGATATGAGTAAAGCAACTTTATTTATTTATCATGCGTTTTATTGTAGCAATTTTATTTCTTTCTTAAATTTTATTCCTTCAAATTAAAGTTAATTAAAATATAAACCAAACAAATTAAATTAAATATTGTGTGATCACATAACGTGTGACATTATATTAATAAAAATAAATTTGTACCTTAATATGAATCAAAATTAAGAAGAAAACAGTTGACATTTTTGTTGATTAATTTATTTGTACTAGGTAGGTACATGTTGCTGATTGAACTTAGGTGAAAGATAAGGGTGATGAAATTCACCATGTTGGAATACTTAGCTATAAATTTATTTTATTTCTTCTAACTAGAGTTCCTAATATTGTGTGATCTCATAATAGATACTAAAGTAATTTAAATAAATGTATAAACCTTAAGAGGAATCGTAAAAACTTTACAAAAATCTACTTCAAAAAGAAAACACTGAAAAGTAAAAATGAACTGATTGGTAGTTTTCATTTACTCTCTATCTATCAGATATTTTCGAAGTCGAGTAGTTCAAAGGTGTGCTTTGATTTGTCTGGCAAAAATATCTGATTAGGTATTTATTTTAAAAGTTTTAATTTTTCATGTGTAGTGTAGATACAGTAGTAGGAGTAACAAAGTAAAAAGAGAGTATTTTTAAAAATTCAGTACGTAAGTGTTTTTAATTGACGTTAATTATAAGAATATTAATTATTACGTTGATCTATTAAGAAGAATTAAATAAAAAAAAGTTGATTCATACACTGTTAAGTTTTAAAGTTTTGTCTAGGATGTCTAATAAAGAATATAATTAAAATATCGATTATTTATTTTACAAGTAAGCTCAATCCCTAGCATTTTATCACTTCTATGCTATACGGAAAATATATTGCCGTAAATAGCTGATTTTGAAAAATCCCTTTATCTTTAGAAATATCTTACAGAACCCCGGGCGGCCGCAGCTACGTATACACGAGGATATACCCTATGGATTAGTTAAAAAAAATCGATGATATTATGAGTTTCCACGTCTGTATGGACCTTGGAAGTCGGGTGCTGGTACGGCAAAATAGAGGTCGTAACGCAAATCAGGAAATATAGATACGGGCAGTATTTGTCCGGTAACGCACGGGCAGAAAGTTTAGCTCTAGCGCCGCCGCAGCGAACGTGCTAATGGATAATTAAATTTAAATTGCAATAATAGCTATGAGGCATTCCTTAAAAATAAAAAAATATTAATAAAGGCTAAAAGTAGTAAAAGATATTCTTTCAAGAAATAAAGTTCTTTATCTACCATATGTTTATGGGTAATAATTGTAGAACTACTATTTTTGACCGACAAGGAGTTGGCTACTCTACCTAGAATTGAATCGTCGATTTATCAAAGTAGACTAATATAATTTCATCAATTAAATGGAGATATCGATTAATGCCTAATTATGTTAATTGTAATTCAGTTTCATTAACATTTATTTAGATATCTTATTCAGTTCATAATATTGAACTAAATAAGATACAATTATAAGTAACAAATTTTTAGGTTTTGAGAAAATCTATGTCATTAAATACACCACGGAACCACACACAGACATTATTACACACAGCGCCATCTAGTAAGCTACGAGGCTTGTGTTACAGATCCTAGAGAGATCCATTATCTACTACACATATTTAATATATAAATTTAAATATAAACACCCATGACTGGAGTGCAAACATTCCTGATCAACGAATGAATGCCCCCAGCGGTACTCGAACCCGCGACCGCTGCGCAGCAAGTAGGGTCACTAAAAACTGCGCCAAACGTGTACTCAAAATAAACTAAATATCCACTTTGCCTATTAACCTAGCTTCAATATTCTGATTTTGTTTAGGTGTATTGAAATATGATCGATAGTCACACAGACAAACTAATATGTACATACAAAACTAGGATTCCATTTCCATATACAAATAGGTCGGAGTAATTTATTTAACCTATTTAAATCGTTCGTTCTTAGAATCATTTACTAGTGCATAACATGTGACGTCTTCGTAACACGCGATACTCGCAATTGGTACGTAAAACAGCTGATTATATATAATACTTTATTTAAACTAAATATTTCATATTTATATTCTACAAATTACTATGTTTACTTTATTTGTAAATAAAACAATAAACATCTCGATAATATAGAATTCGACAGTATTAATCCATATACGCGACTAGCAATATACTCTGGCTTTGCTGTATGTAGTGCCTAACAGTATATGTTAATTTAAGTCATTCACTACATAGTATAAAACAAAGTCGCTTCCCGCTGTCTGTCTATCCCTATGTATGCTTAGATTTTTAAAACTACGCGACGGATTTTGATGCGGTTTTTTTTAATAGATAGAGTGATTCAAGAGGAAGGTTTGTATGTATAACTAGCAGGACCCGCGGCATCGCTCTCGCTAAAACTTCGAACCCGAGCGAAGCGAGGACGAATCGCTAGTATGCTATATTGCAGACCCGTTCAGTTGTTTAAGCATTGACAAATACAGAAAATCATTTTTATAATGGCTCCTTTGACTGAGTTTGTACTTCGTAGTGATCAGCACAGCTATACCAGCGGTCGCGAGTTCGATTCCCGCTGGATACATTCATTTGCGTGATACGCACGAATGTTTATACTCCTGTCATGTATTTATATTTATAATAGCAGCATTCATTAAAGCTATCTATGCGTGGTTTGGTAACCATAACACAATCTTCGTAGCTAATCATAGGATTTTAGGGTGATGTGGATTAATGCCCAACAGAGTCATATATTTATAACTAGCATTTCCCGCAGCTTCGCACGCGTTCTAAAGAAAGGAAACCAAATTCTTTCTGAGTTGTGCGGTACTTGGTACCTCGTAGAACTAACGCCCTTCCCGTTTTTACAACATTAATAATATAAAATTAATTTTAATTAACGTCGTAGCGTGATGAATTATTGCCTACAGCCTTCCTAGATAAACGGACTATCTAACACTAAAATATTTTTTCAAATCGAACAAGTAGTTCCTGGGATTAGCGCGTTCAACCAAACAAACGAAAAAGCCCTTCAGCCTGTATAGATGTTATCATTTGCCATCATAATTATTTTTTGTTTCTTGTACATTTGGTTTAAACGTAAATATTTTCAGTTATACATACACTAAATTTTTCTATTCTTTAGTCAAATAAAAGGCTAGTACAGAAACACAATCAGAAATATTATGGAAACTAACAATTTTACTCCAATTTCCACTCCTGTCATTATTTAAGTGACTCATGTACGTAGGTATAAAGAGCTTCTTTGTTGGTTTCCATGCTTATTTATAACTGTTCAGTGGAACTGTTTAGTATTACGAATGTTTTGAATATATCTTCCAAATGTTGTTCTTAGGCTAACTAAGCCTGGGATACAGGTTCAAATATCGCGTGATACAAATAAAACTTATATATGTAGTATATCAAGTATCTGGTATCCGTAACATAAGCTTCTTTCGTAGCTTACCACGGAACTAGACGGCGCTGTGTGTAATAAATAATAATGTCCCAACATATTTATTTATATTTATATAAAATGTATACGGATTTTGACTGCATATGCAGTTTTGATTAAAGTTTTGGTAAAAGTGCATCGCCGTAATGTGTCAAAATGATAAAAACCATGACTTTAAATATCTTAAATCTTAATAGTTAATTATTTCAGTTAAATAAATAGGTAGATTTTAAATATATTTTGCTTTAAATTCGAAAACAATGCTGTGTTAAAAAAATCTTATATTTTGTTATAAGTACCTTTTCTTTAATCGCTGCTGGGCTCGGGCCTCCCTCAGTACCTAGGGGATCAGGCCATAGTCCGAGGCGCTGGCCTAGTGCGTGTTGGCGGACTTTCCAACTTGTAAATATAAAAATACGTGGAAATAATATTATTGAGTACGTAACTATTGTTTTTTTCTTTTTATGACATGACATTGATAAAATTAATAATGCCTTTTAGCACAACGGGAAACATTAAATGAAAGGAAAATATTAACCAGTACTATTTGTGGTAGAAAAACGTTAGCCATGCGTTCGACAAAGAGTTGGTAATGTATAGAAATTGTTCATTTAAACTGATAATTATTTTCAAGCATTACGAGTACCTATGCATACTCTCAATATTTATAAATGTTGCACGATTTTCTAAGGGGGAAAATGTTTTCATCCGGCTAGAATAGTCAGTTTGTGAAGAATACGTTAACTAAGACTGTTGTTAGAATGTCTATTCACTGTATGCTTCCAAAGTCCACTTCCATTGAGACTAATATTTAAGCCTGTGTGGTGTTTAAAGAAAAGTGTAAAATAATACATTCTTAAGTTTACGCGAATATTTGACATTTATAAATGGAACGTAACTTTTTGGATTTTGTCGCGGATTTCTTTTGATTTTCGGTTTCAAATTAAAAACACTTTAAAATGAAATTTATAAAAAAAGTTTATTTTTTACTTATAATGTTGTATGCTAATGCCAAAATTCCAAAGCAAACTAACAAGACACGACATGACGTTTTTTATCAAGTATCAATCAAGCCTCAGTACCACGTTCGTCCATTCGTCACCAGACAATATTTACCTCCAAAATATTTGTCCCAACGAGATGGTCTTATCTAGAAGTGGCCCTTGATTTCATGATAAATAGTAATTCCCAGTTTGTAAATGTTTGATTGCTCAGTAATTTTAAAACCAAGGTTTCTTTTGATAGCTTCAGTGACTTTTGACTTGTATGTAAGTAGATAATTATTTCGACTGCTTGTAAAATTTTATTGGTGTAAATATTATCAAGTCAATTGTTGTCTTTTTAAGTACGAATATGTGCTAAAGCATTTCCAGATAGTTTCTGAATGCTTTTTCCATATACTTTACTGTACAATTCTGTTTAAACTGCTAACATTATGATGAAGTGGCTTGTTAAGTTATTTATGTCCTGAATAGGCAAAAATATATAATTGGTTGAATAAGTGCGTCTTGACAATTTACGGCAGATTTATCTTGCATGGGATATTGATTGCGTGGTGGTTGGAGTGAGGAGGAGTTATGGTTTTCCTTACTAGCGGTGGGAATTTGACTTAATTTATATAGAACTCATGTGACTTTTTTGTCTCTGGTAAGAAAAAAACCATAGAATTAGATTACCGAAAGCTATGGAGTGGAGTGATTAATTTTTTATTTGTTTTGAAGTCTGAAAAGTTTATTAATAAATCAAAGGATGTTTTAATATTTACGACATTTACCTTTGAATTTTCCGCCATATTAAGACGTCATTGTTGATATAAGTAGGAAAAGCCTATTGTTATTTACGTCTTGTTATCCCTGTGGAGTATGACATAACATTATTATTATTATTCATCTATGACCCCTTGGGTATTCCTTGGAGGAAATTCAAAATAATATGTTATATAATAATATAATATATTTAATTTATTTCACATTTACGTTACTTACTTATAGGATACTTTTTACTGCAGTAACTTTTCTGAAATATCTGTAATAATAGCTAGGTCAAACAACCTAGGTCAAAAAACAAAATATTTACTACCAAACGTACTTATATAGCTTAATATTTAACAATAAACGTTTACATAAGCGCCAAAAAGCTCTGCTTACTAAAAGTAATAGGAGTAGAATAAAGAAATACGTATATATCGCGTAATAAGATGCGTTCTATCTATTACATCACTGCTTTAGTGAGGACAATGTCAAGGATAACGGCTACTGTATAACTTGTGTATATAATATGTTTATAAACTTAGTTGTATAAATTATTTTCATTTACAACGGTGACTTGTGCCAAATGGTTTGATTTAAAAACAATTTTCTTCAAAATGGTTTCAAAGCGCATTAGTTAAGGTTTTTCAAACATATTTTGTAACGGTCAAATTAAACAATTTGTTCACTTAATATGTTTGAAATTATTTCCTCTTCACTATCGCCACTTCAGTGCTAAAAGTGCTAAATTATCGAACCACTATTGTTGCACAGCCTAAGTTTTTACTCACGTTTGTTACTGGTATGGAAAGATTTCGATTTTTGTGCTAACCTTCTGCATCGGTTGGGTTATTTGTCTCGTTATCGAAAATCGTAGGTTCTAATCCCGCACTTAGCAAACTTTATATTCATTCAATTATATTATTTACTAGCGATTCACCCTTGCTTCGCTCGGGATCGTCTCTAGGTGATAATAATAGTAATCTACTGTTGTTACTACATCTGCTTGTGAAAGTCCCATCAAAATCTGTTCAATCATTTAGATTAGCGGAAACAAACAAACAGATTAGATATTAAAAATTGTTTTTTTTTGTTCAATTTTAGTTTTTAGTCATGTATGTTCATTCGCGTCGCAGTTTCGCTTTTGTAAACCCTACGAGGTTTATGCGTAGCGTTGTTTGACCTAATAACATAGTAATTCTTAGCTACACATACTTAACTGCTTCCAAGCTTAACATGATATAGTACCTATGAGGAAAATATCCATGCCACACTCTATTCAACCAATAATTGTAACAATCTTTATATATTCTTGTTTTTTCTAAACGTCTGTACCTACATTATAATTCCTGATTTTGATTTGTAAATACACATTGACGTATTCAATTGTATATTCAATCAGTTGATTTAAATAGCAGTTGTAATGGTTTAAAAGTAAAAAATTAATGAGTTTTTTACCTACTTAGATGAGCTTCTTATGTTTATTTCTCTAATTATTTCCCTATATTGTCATACCTGATGTATTTTCGATATTAAATTAAATTAAATTTAGTTCAAAACTATTTCGTCTGGAGTAAAAGAGATCATGTAATTGCAGTCCTAATTTTGCAGACTCAAATACTATTAATATTAAGATGATAGTTTTAGATTTTTACTTAAATTTTTAACGTCTATTCCACAGAGACTTTCGCTTTTTCGGGACTTATTCATTCATATTTGATATTTCTATGCACATAACTATAATATTTTATAATAAACTTCATCTAAATCGATTCAGCGGTCTGACCGTGAAAAGATAATAAAGAGATAGTTACATTTTCGCTGTTACATCGTAAATATAGGGAATAAATAAATATTTTGGTCAATAAAAGCAGGTACGATCGATCGTACAAAACAAAATGTAAAAAAATATAACAAATCGTATTGGAGTGCTAAAGTACGGTTATCAGTGACTTTAATTAATTTTCACCCTTATCACATAATTAAAACATAAATTTTGTGGCTGTATTTTTATACCTAATTTAATTAATTATACCTTTAACATATCGACTTTGATATTTATTAATAATTTCATCTAAAACACTCAGCACCTAAAACGTATTTAGATTTTAGTAAAGTCCTAATACCTTAGAATAATATGAAAATATAACAGAAAAGTATTGAATGTAAATTTTCTCTAAATTTTCTTAAATGTAACACCTATAAAACAATAAATAATGAACATCAACAAAACACCACGCGCTCGATAAAATAAAAAGATTACTAACCAGCGTTAGAATATATCCTTTTCCTCCTTGGATAGTACACTTCACTATATTGAAACTTAATAATTTATACAATATATTTATATAAATAAATTACACAAATCTCTCGTGTCGACCGCACGTACGACTGACGCGCGGCGTGGTTGCGCACTGAAATGAGCAACGTTTATTTTTTTAGTATTCCCGCGCTGCCACTAGGGACGCGTTGTATTTGACGTTTTTGTTTTTAATTTTTTTTGTGCATGGACCTGTTCGATTGATCCGCGTGATGCAAGAAGGTTTGTCTTACGAACATTAAATATACATAATTTATGCTCAAAATATAGATCATCTATTGCTTTATGTTTAGGTGTTTGCTAACATCTTATTATTGCAAATTAACTTTATTTTTCCCTACAAAGCTAATTATATATTCATTACACAACAAATCGTAATTACTAGTACTGCAGTATACCCGTACCTGAGAATTGCTTCGTGGTTCTTTTTTTGTTGGTTTTGAAAAATAAGTCTTGACTTCATAGTAGAATGATCCTATCTCCCCTGTGACCATGATTGCTGTAAAGCATTCGAAACGTCGGGAACCAAAAATCAAAATAAGTCCGCGACAAAATCCGAAAAGATAGGTAGTTTCATTTATAATGTCAAATATTCGCGTGAACCTAATTATTTCTGTATAGTAAAACAGAGCACCTGCTACCTAAGATTAATATAGGTTAATGGGCTTGAGGTTGTTTAATACCGTTAAAGAAAATTGTTTATTGACGAGTCATTCAAGACAAGTATTAGGTAGATATAGCCTACAAAGCGCCTTTATAAGTTAAGTATAATTAGAAGATAATATTATATTTAAATTTTATAATATGATGATAAAATTTTAATGTAATACCTTCCTTGTCTGGTAATTAGGTTATTGTGTAAATTAAATTACATAATAATTTGTATATTATGAATGCAAATACATCGATTATAAACAATGTAATCTACAAAATAAAAATCAATCAAGTTCAACGACCGTAGTAGGCCGTCGTTTGCTCCGGTAGCCCTTTAACGAAAGTTCAAATAACAAATCTTACATACCTACCTATATATTCTCCCCTACATATATAAAGGCGATAGATTGAATAGATGAGTATATGTTAAAAAAGTCAGAAGAGCTGATAGGAGATGAAGACTTTTGAAACAGAGATAGACTGTAGTCTGGAATAGAACATAGTTTACTTAACATACCGGAAAGAAATAGGTTTCTTTTTATTTTTAACAGGAAAAACCCGAGCGTAACGAGGTTGTTATATAATGGCATTATACAATAAAATATTAGTATTATTGCAATTATTATAAAGTTCCCAGTAGGTATCTATATGATAAAAACGGAAAAGTAATAGGTAGTTTACAAATATAATATATTTTTATTTTTTCCCTGAATTAGTAATGCCACGAGCATTAATAATTATTAATCGAATGCCATTTTCGTATAATTTATCAAAAATCAGTAAGAGTTAATAGGTTTAGTTTATTTTTTTTTAATGTATTGTTTTATTTTATTTCTGCATTGTATTTTCGAAAATCGATTGCTATTTAAATCGATTTATAATATAATCCCTTTTTTTAATGTAGGATATAAGTATCTCAAGGGTGTTTCCATGTTTGTTTTATTTCGTCCCAAAAAGCGTAAAATAATTACATTTAAATGATTTTGATATCGGTGACGGTATACGTTTCTTTTAAAAGTAAAGTAATACATATTATTCGACATCAAGCCCATGTTGCCGGTCCCCTACTTCATTCACGCCACAATAGCACCATAAGTTTCGACCAATGGCAGCGCAGCATTCATGACGTCACTATTTCTAATGCATCGGGAATTTCATGGGGTCGCAAAATGGGGATCAATAGTCTTGTCCTATTTTACCTCATTTTGGTATTTAGTGATATTTTACAACAAATCAACTTTGATTTTTAATTCAACTTATGATAAGGTATACTCTAATTCGTCACAGAACAGATGATATTTTTGACAGTTGTGAATCGATTTTTATTTATTTCTCGGTGCATTATTAATGACTTTTTAATATTTTTACTTTATTTTTAAGTCGGTATTCCATTTAGCTAAAATTCTATTACAATGTTTGTAATAGTTATTGCGTGATCACATATTTGCATCAAAAGTGGAACACATATTAAAAATCTTATTCTCCATTTTATTTCGGTCTTAAATTTTGGTTGTTACTTGTATAATAGCTAGGTTCATAGGTAGGTCGTTGTTCACATTCTGCTTAATATGGCAATGGAAGTTGCCGCTCCGCTATCGGAACGTCGTCGTCGCGTCGTTCTAAATTAAAATCTTTCATTATTTATTAACACACTTTTGTTAAACTTTGTAACTACTTAATTATGTATGTGTACGTGTGTGTGTGTATATAATGTAAATGAAACTTTATTAGTACAAAATAATTTTGAAATAACTTAAAACTCTTCATTGTTTGTAGTAGTAACTAAAATGTTTGAATTTGGGCTCTTACAAGTCTCTTACAGACAGTCAATACCAATCTTTTTTGTACAAATCTTTACATGGTAACTGTAACACAAGCTTCCACGGAATTAAATGGCGCTGTGTGTAATAATGTCCCAACATATGTATTTATGCGCGAATCATTTCTAACACCACTTGTCTTGCGGTGAAGGAAAATATCCTTAGGTAACCTGCGTACCCCTCACCTCTTTTGTTTAATATAAGTCAATAAGGCAGAGGTAGGTCAGTAGTATTGAGCTTGCTGCTTGGAAGAACAATTAATGCGAGTTCAACCCGCTTTTTTATATTTCTTTACGGCAATAATTTTCATCATAATCGCACTTAAGAGAACGTTTTTCAATAATAAATCAAGTTTTTGATTTTCATCTGATTAACAAAACAAAAAGATAATAGGGGATCGGACAATTTTTCAGAAAGTGTTTTAAATTAATCTTCATGGATACTTATTTACATAAAAAAATTAATTTAATTTATTTATAGCCTTTTAGGTACTCAAAATCATGTTTTAATATTGTTTGTTTAAAAATACCGCCAAAACGACACGTTATACGCGTGACGTCACTTGTAAATGTCATCAATATTATTATTCTGTGGTCTTTCATAACATAAACAAAACGACTGTAGGAACATAAGTTCGCAAGAAGTTTTGTTTCGTGGAAAATATTATTTATTTGTTGTTATGGAACGAAAATCATTGTATTTAATTGATAACTGAAACTAATATAAGTTTAAGAATTATTTATTAATCGATAGATTTATGTGTGACAGTTTTTAGTATTGTTCTTTTATATTATATATACTGTGACGTGCTGTCAAATGTCAAAATTCAACAAATGACGTCACGCACTGTGTTTTGGTGTTTCAGTACAGACTTAAAATCTTGTAAATAACAAAATTTTATTTCTTCATTTAAAAATATTTAAATGAATTATATTTAACTATTATTCGATAAATAATCGTTAAACAGTGTACTTATTTTATCTAAGTATATTTTAGATTTTTATCTGATTACTGTCCGATCCCCTATTTGTCAGCCAGAAAATGTTATAGAATAAAAAAAACATTTTTTCATGATCCATGATGTGTAAGGTCGTTTCCTCGCGTTGGAACACATTAACATTGGTGCTACAAATAGGTTGGTGTTGAATAAATATTCTTTCTGACGATAGCAAGTACTCGTACGAACAAAAGGGCGGCACTACGTAATATTTTGTGTTGTTATGTAAATGTCGGTTCGTACATCAGTCATTTTAAGTTATTAAAGTTATTTATCAATAAATGACTAACAAAGATCTCACGGAGTTAAAAATATGCAATATTTTTACAGCACCTTTCATCTTTTTGCTTTATTTTTAGACTAGCGACTTACCCTCGCTTTGCTCGGGTTTGTCCCTAATAGGTAAAAGCGTAGCAGTTTCTAATTTTTTTCTTGGTAACACTAACTCTCATTAGTAGTTACCAAACAAAAAAAAACGGTTGACAAATAAAAGAAAAAAAAGAACTAAACTGTTACGCCCTTGCCTATTTATATATAGATCTTAAAAAGTGACGATACACTGTCACGAGATTTGTCTAATACGCAATTACATATATTTGGTTGTTTTATAATTTCTGTGCTGTCTACGCAACTCAAAAATATGAAGAAAAAATATTTTATTTATAATACACGGAAGATAAACTAGTTGGCATTGACGCTCCATTTGTTTGTAATACCTTTATTTTATAGGTGACGTAAATTCTTTCTTGAAACTTTCATTCTGAACTCTGAATATAAGATTTATTTTTCAAGAACAATAGTTACCCTTGGAATATGCAAAGTATAGGTCACCTTGTCTTAGAAAAGGAAGGAAGTAGGGTTGGTTGGCGCATCTTTTCTCCTACCCTACACATTACTGCAGAAGGGTCTCGTTTTTACCCTCGTAACTTTAGAATGCGGTTAACTTCATAAAACATTGTAATTAATTAATTACAATTACCTAATGCGTAATAGATCTTGTCATTCAGTTCTATACCTTTTAGGGAGTAAGAGTTTCACAGTCTTCCCTTTGACGATCTGCGCATGGTTTAAAATATAAATAAATATAGATATAAAAAAAAGAAAACGAATAGTATAGAAAAAAATGTACTGAAAATAATGATTGTTGTCCAATTAAAGGCATGCGATTAGTTAAGGAGCTGTACGTCATGTGACATGTCCCTGAAAAAAATTAACGAGAAAATGTAAGTAAATAGATTTTCCATAAGATTCTGTGTACATATTTACTTACTTAATACTTACAAAGTCACGGTTTTTAAAGTGTTGTTTTAAAATATTTTTTCTAAATGTCAAAAATTTGATTATAATGTCACGTTTAACTTGTTAGTTTTTATGAAGTATGTCCTTAACGTGTTGACGCTAAGCACGAAAAGTGAAAAGGCAAATATATTGCGAAAAAAATATGACGAAGTTATTATAATATGTACCTAATATAACCAGACGCCCATTTAAATTACACTTAACATAATTATTACATTTATGACAAAATCATTATTTTGTTACATTTGTAAAGAAATCTAGTAAAGACTTGATGTTGCTAGTTTTTATTTTGATAACATTAAGGACTGATTCACGTTATATATATATATACCAATTTTGCCAGTTTTCCGGTTCACTATTATAGATTTTGTAAAAATTTACAAAATGTACAGTGGTGTAGCCCAGTGGTAACGCCCTCGCATGGATAACCGAGTGATGCGGGTTCAAATCCGGGTCTCGCACCTCAGATATTTTCATGTGCGAATCATTTATATCATGATTACCACTTGTCTTACGGTGAAAGAAAACATCGTGAGGAAACCTGCATGTCTGAGAAAACCTGGCAAGTTTTCGAAAGACATGTGAAGTCCGCCAACTCGCACTAGGCCAGCGCGGTGTACTATGGCCTGATCCCCCTCGTACTGAGGGAGGCCTGTGCCCAGCAGTGGGACGTTAAAAAGGGCTGATGATGATGAATTATTTTAAATGCTTAAACTAAAATTTTACTGCACTCTTTGGTTCTTGTATCTGACGACACGTTTGGCGCAGTTTGTAGTGAATCTACTTTCTTGTGCCAGCGGTCGCGGGTTCGAGTCCCGTTTAGGGCAATCATTTGTTAAACTTGGATGTTTGTACCCCAATCATGGGTGTTTATATTTATAATATTTATGTATTTAAACTTACATAATATGTAGTATATCAACTGTTTGGTATCCATAACGTAAGCTTCCTTCGTAACTTACCACGGAACTAGATGGCGCTGTGTTATAATAATAATGTTTTGTTAATCTTTAATTGAATTAAAGATAGTTTCGTTTTCTTCTTTTTTAGAAAAATATTGTTGGGTAGTGTATCTGTTTATAAATAACTAAGAGTTTGTGTACGTATGTATTGTACGATAATTGTGACCCCTGATCTTAATTTAAAGTTGATGAAACATTAACGACTATTACGTTCAATGCTTTCTCTGAATATTTAAAACGAGGTTTTATTTATTTTGTCAGTTTGCCTTAAATCCATTATCCTTTTTGTCAAAGTTTCATAAGTAGTCTCTTACTTAGTAAATCATGGTAATATTTTAAATGCGAATTTTTCGATGGATGGAATGCTTATAACTCGGTCACGCCCACAGAATAATGATAGATCCTTTTCTACCTGTTCCGTGGTTACGCCAGAACGGCGGGAAAAATTGATCTTAATGGAATTTGGCACAGGCATTATTGTAGACTGATGCCTGGGATATCGATATTTTTTTTACAGTAAAGACCAACCTGAAGAAATGCGAACCCTGCGTAGCTAATAAACTATGAAATATAAACAGGTTTTTTTCAAATTGAATCCAAAGTTACATAGATGAGCACGTACCTACAAACAAACTAACACTTCATAATTTATTTTAGCTAACGTCGATAATTTTATTTGACTTCCTTTCGAACTCTGTTAATGTTTAATTCGTGTATTAAAATTTTTCGTTTGCTTAAAACCAGCTATAGTATTTAAGAGTTCCACGACCATAATTTCAATTGATAACTTAAAAATACAAAACATTTTAAATCAATTTAATTTATAGCTCATATTACTTGCCAATGCAATGTCACGTAAAAAGATAAAAAAGAATGAAGAAGACCGAAGTATTTTATAATATAGTAAAATTAACTACTATAAAGTATAATTGACACGATTTTCAATATTTTACGATAGTGATATAACCTTTTATTATAGCAGATACCTAACATAGTGATTGATAAATTAATAATTAGTATCACAATTAATTGCGCATAAAAAGAAGGTCACAAACGTGGTCTAGAATCTAGATATCCTAGCTAGAAGGCTAAGGTGAACCTCAGCTGCTTAGACCGATAGTTCTTCTTTATAACATGAATGATCGGTTTTTATTCTAATGTATCGAATGACTGATATCTGTCGTATTGCTAATAATAATTTATTTCTATATTCCATTAAATAATAATTAATATGAATGAAAAGTTTGTATCGATAAATATGTCCAACACACAGCACCACCTAGTTTCATGGTCAGTTACGAGGCTTGTGTTACGGAGACTAGATAATTAATGCTCTTCACACATATATAACTACAAATACATAAATATTATAAATACTTATAAACACCCATGAAGTGTAAACATTTGTTCTATACAACGACGACTCGAACCCGCGACCGCTGCAGCGCACAGTAAGTAGGTCACATCAAACTAAGCCAAAGGAGTCGTCAATAATAATAAATAAAATACATACATATATAATTAAGGTGATCATATTATGTCCGGAGAATTTTGATATTTGAATAGGTTACATATTAATTTATTTTTATTTTGCATTGATTATTTTATCTTTATATGCAATAAAACTTTAATGCAAACTTGTTTTAATTTTTCAACGACTGATTGACTAAGATCTACCAATAAATGTGCATGATTTTTTTTAAATTCCTTGATCATGATAATGATCGTTTTAAACGCTTTAAAATAGTAATTTTATTTTTTAGCTAGCGTCACCGATGCCACGGGTTTTGTTAGTTAAAATAATTGAAATTTCTACCTCCTCCTTTTTTGAAGTTGGTTAAAAATTAGCCTAACTTAAGTTTTATAACATTAGCTATCTGCGAGTGAAAGTCCCGTCAAAATCGGTCCAGCCGTTTTAGAGATTACCCAGAACAAACAGACAGACAGACAAAAATTTAAAAAAATGTTTTTTTGTTGCTAGTACTGTATATATACTTTCATATGCATTTAGTGAAAAGCTGTTAATTTGAAATTAAAAACAGACACTCCAATTTTATTTATATGTATAGATGTATAGATAATGTTTTATGCACAATAGCGATATTATAACCGCTTCGTCCCAACATGTGCGTATCCTGTATCTAATCCCTACTAATATTATAAATGTGAATGTAAGTTTGTTTGTTACGCTTTCACGCGAAAACTACTCAACCGATCATCATGAAACTTTGTACACATATTCTTGGAGGTGTTAGAAGTAACAATTTTTTTACGAAAAATTAAAAAAATGTTTGTATTAACAATGGGTTCTGAAATAGAGTAATTTTGAAGAAACTTTCAGGCATCCTACAGATCAACCCAATGAGGTTGATTAGCAATTAAAAAAATGAACGCGTGCGAAGCCGCGGGTAAAGCTAGTAAGTAATATATTATTACATGACATCCATTCCATGCTATAATTTAACGCATGAACAACGTAAGTGTGAATTGGTCTCAATTACATCTCGCTTCGGTGAATTAACACCTGACCCTGCTGTTATCTAACACTATCTGGGATACTGACACGATTGATTACTTGTGACATCTACCAATCAGACACTTCTTTGCTACTACTCGTGTATACCAATTTATAGTATGATCTAGCATAGATGCAGGTCGTCCTCTGCTCTTGCATTGTTCAGGGCGAAAAGGTTAAGTAGTACCACAGACCACATAATACTATACTTGATGTTGATGGTACTTATTTAAACGTCTGTAATTTCAGAAGTTCTATGGAAACTTCCGAAACATAATAGACACAAATACCTTTTAAATCAGTTAACTTATAAATTAAATTGAAGTGCCTGTTTTCAATTTCAAATTAACAGCTTTTAACTAAATGCGTAATATGACAGTACATACGGTACTTACATAAAAAAATCTGTCTGTTTGTTCCGAAAGTCTTTGAAACGGCTGAACCGATTTTGATAGTGAACAATATATTTCAACTATACTATACAATAAATAATTTAAAAAGGTAGTGCTCGAGCTGTCAACGCACAAATGGACAGGTGTTAAAAAGTTCTTCTTATTACCTACCTACTTTTAAGCGGTTTCTACAGATTTCTCAGAGATGCGATATTTTCCCGTAGGAAAAAATATTCTTTATGTTGACCCGATTATCAGATATTATTATACAAAATTTCATTTCAAAAGTAACAAAAATAATAGTATTAAGTATGCAAAATAAACATGTGAGAAAATTGACTCTCCCAGTGAATAGCGCAGTTTCCACCGAAGTATAACCGATATTGCTTACATACCGATTGAACGATTGGCAGTGACTTATGTTTATTAAACACGGACTCTATTATGACGTATTTCGCATTGTCTCTAATACTCGAGATAATTATGATTTAATAAGTTTTTCTTATTTAGGAATAGATAGCTGAATTATATTCCATAGGATAGTCTTCGTCTTCTCAGTAGAATAACGACTTTTAATACAGTAGACTCTTCGTTGTTAGAAGTCTTTAGTGTTCTTTTATCATGTTCGACTTCCAAAACAAATGATTATGCCTAATTTACATTATATATAAACATCATCTACGATTAACCTATTTTTAACAGAATCCCAACGATCCTGTTTACGTCCTATTTTGATGTCTAGCGTTTTATCGCAAATAGATATTATAGTTTTATCGGAGAATGTAAGAATTCTCTCTGCTGGTATTATCCTAGAAACCCTAATAGTAGCCTATATATAAGTAACTAGCATTTCCCGCGGCTTCGCACGCGTTCTAAAGACCGGAAACTACATTCTTCGCAGAACTAACGCCCGCCCTTCTCGTTTTTGCAACATTTTTCATTGATGCTTCGCTCCTATTGGTCGTAGCGTGATGTAATATATCCGATAAACGGACTATCCAACACAAAAAAAATCAAATAGAACCAGTAGTTCCTGAGATTAGCGCGTTCAACCAAACAAACAAACTCTTCAGCTTTATAATATTAGTATAGATAACAAATTTTTTTTTATTCTTTTTCAGAGTCCAAACGTATGTGGGCGTGTGCCGCATTTGCAGGCGTCCTCATAGTCATAGGGCTACCGCTGTGGTGGCAAACTACACAAGTATATAGGTAATAAGTTACATAACCCTATAAACGTCCCTTAGCTGGGCATGGGCAGCCTTCAATACAATGGCTGATGGCGGACTTCACATGTCTTTCGAAAACGTGCTTCTCTCAAACAAAAAAAAAACTCAAAAAATAATGGCTTTAGTTTAATCCAACCAATTAAAAAAGTTTGAATGTTGTTCGTTAGTCTCGCTAAAACTCCAGAACGGCTGGAACGATTTGGCTAATTTTGGTCTTGAATTATTTGTGGAAGTGGAAGTCCAGACAAGGTTTAAAAGGTGAATAAATATAAAAATGCTTACATTTAAATAATTACTTAACCACAATATAAAAAATTTTCTTAATCAAACCTTAGCGCTTTAGACAATATGAACTTTTTTAATGTAACCTTCAATTCGGACCAGTAGTTCCTAAGATTAGCGCGTTCAACCAAACAAACAAACAAACAAACTCTTCAGCTATATAATATTAGTATAGATTACTTGATTCATGGCTGTTTGATAAATGATTATTTTTGGAAACATTTTTACCTTTATTCTCATTATCAATGTCAGTAATGCAACCAAATGATAAACTGCGTGCAACTTTTGACCCCACGAGATAGTTGCACGTAATAAAATTGGTGTCATCAGGTTATCTTGGTCATGAGCCATGCTTTGGGAAGACAGGGTGTCTTCATGATAGTTGTTATCACTAGATATAGATAAGTGTTAGTAATTAGTATTATATATACATATTATGCGAGCGACAGTTTTCCTGCGAACCTTCCTATTATTAAAATAATAGTTGTTAAACACTTTTTCCTTACAATATCGGCTATGTGCAAAAAAATGTTGTGTCAAAATCAGTCCTACAGTTTCGGAGATTAACCGAAAAAAACAGACAAAGAGAAGACGAACAGACAAACATTGTTTAAAATTGTGATTTCTTTTGTAATTAACAAAATATGATTTTAATAACTTAAGAAAGTTATTAAAATTTATGTTAAAAGAGCACTTTTTGTATATTTCGTGTGTCACGGAAATGGACAACGATTTGCATGTTTGAAATAAAAATTCAGGATTTTGCAGTTTTTTTAAAAAGAGGTAAATTTTTATATATCTTTACCGAAAAAACACTATTTAAAAAACGTAATATACTTATATGTGATATATTATAACAGAACACATTATGAGTATGTACTCGTAAGTACAAGGTATGCGGAAGTCTACAACGAAGTATGCGTATTTGAAATTATTGTTGCTTTTGCAATAACATGTTATTTTGTCCTAATTGAGAATATCTATTAACTCCGTAAGACGTAAGAATTGATCATACGAAATACAACGATACAACTGCGAAGAGCTGACTGTAACTATATGTTTCTCGCTCGGGTACACTCGGCGGTCCGGAGTTCACCCGATCGAGCGTTTCACCTCCGAGCATGACGGATCAGCCCAACTTACTAGCCACAAATCTGTGGTCGGTGCGCCTAAAGAAGTTTTCACTTCAAAAATTCCAGAGTGCCGCTGCCGTACAACACAATCAATGCACTCTACTCAGAGTCCCATTATATAACAACTGAGCTGAGGCTCATCGTCGATGATGAGGAGACTGGAGCGAACATGGTCGAGCAAATTCAATATGAATTTCAACAATATGGTAAGAAAATAACTATAAAATATGTATAAACTAGCAAACCCGGCCACGCGTTGCTGTGGCTAAAGTTTTTGTTATAATTTACATTGTAGTTAACTATTTAAGATTAACGGTAGGAGAACATCAGTCACGGGGTCCCCATGCTTTTTTACATAGATGCCATTTGTAAAAAATATGGCAACTTCCATGACAGATTTTCTACTATGATTTTCAAGTAACATATTTATGAAGCTTCACAAATCACACACAATAACTTTTAATTACTTTCTTCTCCATTTACACACTTTGAAAATTGTCGAACTCTGAATGCTGCGCGCGTGGTACTTCCCGCCAGGCGCCAACCCTTTTTTCCGGAAGCCCCAAGTAAAGCCAGTTGTCAGCCGGAAGTAGTGCGCACGTTAACAAAATATTAGAAAATATTAATTAAATTAGTAAATTTAGACTTTATGTAAAATCTAAAATGAAAATATTAATAAATTTAAACAATAACGAATTTATAATATACAAATATTTTAAAACCATTTTATTTTATCACACAATCGAAATTTATAACAAAACAATGTTCTTATGTAATTTGAGGTATGATTCTAACACTATAATATGAATTTAATTTACACTTCAGTAAGTAACACGTGGCCGGCTATGCTAACACCTAAAATTTAATCACACCCAAAATCCGTTGCGTAGTTTTAAAGATTTGTGCATACATAGGGACAGAGAAAGCGACTTTGTTTTATACTATGTAGTGATTTAGAATCAAATACACGTCAAAATTAAATATGAAAATATTCTCTATGTTTAAGATCCTATATAGTACCTAATTACTATGCTTTATTAGATAAATATATTTTATTATAGATAATGGGATTTTGTGTACCTTAAACATGTGATTTGCAATACGTGCCGTATTAAAATCGGTATTATTTAAGGAAAACATCAAAATTAATGTGTAGAAGGATATAATTTACATTTTTAAATTTATCAATAAAAATTTCATTACAACTATTTTATATCTTATTTTAGATGCGATAAAACTGACAATTCTTACTCGAGTAATGACAGATGATCTCCATAAAGCATTCGATATAGCTGACGAAGTACAGCTTGTCCGCGAAATATCTAAGTGGATAAATATATACATGTACAACAAGTTCTATGTGATGCAGAGGAAGAAAATGTCCCAAGATGTATGGATAGGCACTGAAAGGATTGCCTTCTTTAGAGATGCTGAAGGTAAGTTTTAATTCATTACCTAAAATCTAGAAGATGCGGCAACTATTAATATATTTAAGAAAAATTAAAGCACATACTGTCTAAAGATCTGTTTTAATAGCACTATTGTATGATTAGTTACATAGTTTTTTTATTATATAATTTTCTTTATACATATTAAGTGAACTATTGTTCTTTTTTGGGAAATAAATGTCTTAAAACCTAAGTTTGTAGCAAACCCGGCTCTCTTCGCTGGGCGTATGTTAAGACATTTACAAGTTAGTCCTTATAACATTAGCTATCTGCTAGTAAAAGTCCAGTAAAATCGGCCCAGCCGTTTCAGAGATTAGCGGAAAGACAGACAGACAAACTGTAATACATGTGTTCGAATATCGAACTGCATTTTATATTTTAGTATTTGATAGATGTCAATATGTCATTATTAATATAAAGGATTTGAAAGCGAATGGATTTTTATTAAAGACTAGCAGTACCCGCGGCTTCGCCCGCGTTTTTTTTTAATCGCTACTAATCTTTATTCGATCACTCGCAATCGGATGATCTTTAGATTGCCTGAAAATTCTCGAAAATTACTCCAGCTATTTCAGAACCCATCGTTAATATACTCCTGAGCGGCGCGGCTACCTCTCCCGCTCTTGGTTCCCCGTCCCGCTCCACATTTCCCGCTGTGCTGCGCATTATTTTATTATTATTATTTTTAAATTCGTAATATCCTTTGAATGAAGTGTCCGATTTGTAGTATCGTAAAAGTTATCTACTAATTCAGTGCAAAATTTGATACTTGTAGCACAAAAAATGAAGGTATCTCGAAAAACTTATGAAGCCTTTACACCATCTTAATCCGGCCCTATAGAAAAAAAACGTTTTTAGTGTACTTGTACCAACAATTAACCACCTTCGTACCAAATATAAAGATCGTAGCACAAAAGATGAAGACTTTCATACAAACTTGCTATGGCCCTAAGACCTCCTCGATGCGACCCGTCGCGTAACTTAACAGTAAAGTGTCACTATCACAAAATATCAACAAAAAAAGAGCACACTACTTGGAATGTCACTCACAAAGATAGAAGGATGCACTCATAGATATGATTGAATTTGAACTTTATGCAGCGGTAATAAATTGCAAATTGACTCTTTGACGTTAGGAACACGCCTTAATTGGTAAGACAACAGTGAGTGATTATAATTTAATATGAACTTTATTGAATAGCAATAAAGTTCAAATTGACTCTAGAAAACGTTTGTATGGGAAATAGAAAAGGGCTGTTTTTAGGGTTTTCCCGGAAATTATTAGATTTTTTCTCGCCTTTTAAACCTTCCCTAGACCTCCACGAACATTTCAAGACTAAGATAAGATAAATCCGTTCAGCCGTTCTCGAGTTTTAGTGAGACTAACGAACAGCAATTCATTTTTATATATATAGATAGATTATCCAAATACTAAACAAACAAAAGTTTAATTTAAGATTTTTTGACCCATACAACTCCTCCTTTTTTGAAGTCGGTTAAAAAGGGCGGATGATGACGGCGGTTCATTAGTACCACTCTCTCACAGAAGACCGGCGTGAAGTGGCAGCTATGCTGTCGCGTTTCGTCCGGTGAGTGAGAGTCCGGGAGGCCCACTCTCCTTCCCCCCTCCCTCTTCCCTTCATCCTCCGCGTTCGTTCCCCCCTCCCTCTTCCCTTTATCCTCCGCCTTCGTTCCCCCCTCCCACTTCCCTTCATCCTCCGCCTTCGTTCCCCCCTCCCTCCCACTTCCCTCCCTCCTCCATCCCTCCCTTTCCTGAAAGGCCGGCAACGGCTTGCAGATGTCCATGGGCGGAGGTGATCACTTCCCATCAGGTGAGCCTCCTGCCCGTTTGCCCCCTTTTTACCATAAAAAAAAAATGATGATGATATGTAAAACAGCCAACACTGTCTGTTATATATTGTAGGCGAGGCGACTAGATGCTCGCTGCTTTTCGCTCGACCTCTCAATGAGAAAATAAAATGATTAGTAGTCGTAAAATCTGTCGATATTTTTATTACGATCTTTCTGTATCAATGTTTTGTTTTAATTTTTTTATGTTCATGCTATCGTATAAATAAATATTTATAGTTCAATCAGTTCTCAGTCGAATAAGTACATTAAATATTAAAAAATAATTTATTTTTGCAGTTTTTTTGAATTTTTGTATGTCTGTCTATCTATGATCGTATTATGAGAAAAGCAGATTTTGACGAAAATTGACATGATGATAGCTAGATCCGAGTCAACATATAGAATTCTTTTTACAGCGGAAAAATATTTCATTTGTGATAAATTTAAACTAACGGCTATAACGTATCTAGAGACAAACCTGCGGTTCATACATCAGACTATAATCCACTACGCTGAAAAAGTGCGGGTCAGCGGACTGCACATATCTTTCGAAAACTTGTTAGTTTATTTATTTTCCTTCACTGAAAGACAAGTGGTAATCATGTTAGGAAAGATTCGCACATGAAAAATATCAGAGGTGCGAGACCCGGATTTGAGCCCGCTTCACCCTGTTAGGGGCCATTCATTTATTATGTAAGACGATTTAGAGAGGGAGGGGGTCGGCTTTTTCTTATTTTGTCTTATAATATGGGGGAGGGGGTCAAAAACTAGCGAAAATAGTTTTACGTAATAAATGAATGGCCCCTTACTACCACTAAAAAAATTTAATTCAAATTTGTAATTTTTTAAACATTTGTTCTATAGCCCTACCTAAATTAATCGAAGCTCTAAAAACATGGGTATACCAGCCAACAATACTGGCCGGGGCCAGGTCTGAGACAGCGGATGCTGCGAGACGGGACAGGTTCCCGAGCGCGCCCAGCTTCCACTTGGTGCTGTCGGTGATACATCCAACTCCTCAGTTGATGAAGGTGGACTTTAATGCGGCGAACGTGGCTGACGGTTGGTACTTCATTTTTATAAGCTTTTATTAAGCTTACAATGTTGACGACACGTTTGGCTCAGGTGGTAGTGACCCTGCATTCTGCGCCAGCGGTCGCGAGTTCAAGTCCCGCTGGGGGCATTTGTTAATCTCGAAAGTCTGTTCTCTAGTCATGGGTGTTTATATTTATAATATGTATGTGTTTAAAGGTTATAATGTAGTAACTCTATGTTGGGACATTTACACACAGCACAGTAAGTATCAACTATCTGGTATCCGTAACACAAGCATCGTAGCTTACCACGGAACTGGATGGCGGTGTTGTAAGAATGAAAAAAAAAATTTTTGTATGTATGTTTGTTCGGGTTAAATCTTGAAACTGAATTTTAAATCTTGAGCTGAAATTTTGAATATTTTAGTTTAAATGATAATGTATGGTTGTAAGTGACATCATTCTAAATACTATATGGCGTACTTACAAAGATGGCCGAATATGTGTTTTTTTTTTTAATAATTTAATACAATATTTATCTATAAAAAAAGAAATAAAAACCTTAAATTAAATCTATTCCATTAAATTTTTAAACGATTTGCCTCTACAATATATGTAAAAGATTGTTTTTAAAAATGTTTTTTTATATTACTTTATTATATACTTACGTTAGATTTAATAATAATATATATGTGAGTTTGTAGAGCGTAGATTGTGTATAGTCTAGAATCTTTTACTTAATGTTTGAGGTTGTTCTCCTTAAGTTGTATACGAATTGTTATGGATATTATTAAATTCTAATATTTTTCGTATAAAATGTCATGGTTTATACCGTAAAGTATATAATTTCCCAACGCTCCAGCTTCAATTTTCATGTCAGTGCTGGTTTTTTTAAAGAATTTTGAAAAAAGGACATAATTGGTACTTTTTTTGGCTGCTATTTAATTCGTACTGTGGTCTTTGGAGGAATAAGGGGGTATTCAGACGTCGTTTTCGACAAATAATTTGTATATATTTGGACTCATTATCACCTCCCCTATCCAAAAATTCCCCCATCTCCTCCAAGGGCTACAGGACGAATACAAAAAATCTGAAAATATATGTCCTTTTTTTGTATCTTTCCCATATAAATGTTTTTATTCCCATTTCCCATATATATATTATGTATTTAACTCTCATATTTACCTTTTACAGATTACCTCGGAAATTTCGCCGCCGAAATAGCTGATGTCCACAACTTAACCTTTAGTTCTCAATGGATACACTTTTTAGATTTTGATTTTGAACCCAAAGCAGTAAGATTTTTTCAATTTCAATATGCTGTAACGAAACCTTTGTAAAGTCGATACAAAAATGCATTTTATTTTTCAAAGAATTATAGCATTTAGACGACACGCGTGGCGCAGGTTGTAGTAACCCTACTTGCTGCGCCAGCGGTCGCGGGTTCGAATCCCGCTGGGGGCATACATTTGTTGAGCACGAATGTTTGTACTCCAGTCATGGGTGTTTATATTTATAGTATGTATGTATTTAAACTTATATATGTGTAGTATATCAACCTTCTAGTATCCATAACACAAGGCTCGTACCTTATCGTGGAACTAGATAGTGCTGTGTGTAAATGTCCCAACATACTTATTTATTTATTTCTTAGCTTTTTAACTATAAATTTTAATGAGTATTTAGTAAGTGTTATGCATTTCAATATTTTATTTCATTTTTTTTTAATTTACATTTACTATATATTTTTTCATTTTCGATCTGTGGATGTTTTTAAAAGTTTGTATTTTTTATTATATTGTTTAACTGGTATACGAAGGAATGACTATGCTTGCTATAAAACAAAAAGGAAAATAAAAAATGACGGCAGTGAAATGATGGAAAAATCGTAAAAGCAGTAAATTTTACACTTCTCTCAAGTAATGTAACTTTCTTTCTAATGAGGTTCGATGCCTTCAATGATAGGTTATCATTTAGCATATCATTATTTTTGTTATTAAAATTGATCATTAATTGGTTATTAATTATTATAATTGGCTATTTGACAGTTTTCGGAAAAATATTTTAAAATGTACGTAGGTAGGTTTATTTTATATCTCATAAAAAATTTTTTATTTTTTTTTTCGAAAAATAAAATATTTTTCTTCCAGTAATTTGAAATTCGAAAACAGCACATCACGTGACATTATAGGATGTGACGTCATATCTCAATGAACTAAGTAAAACTAACTACAATGCTCTAACTCATAAACATATTTTGAGTTTGCAGCTTTTTCACTGGAGATAACATGCTCATGCAAGTTAAGGCTGCGGTACTAGCCAACGGCCTTGAGGATCTGGGCGGAGCCTGTCATATTCCCCGCGCCACTCGCTTTCCCTCCGCTACATTTTTACGCGCGCATTTTACGTACGTCGGCCGCCGGCGAGTGGCTTACCTACCGAAAGTCGGATTTCTTTTTCTTAAATTTATATTGTCCCATTATTAGTGTAGACATAATAAGCAGGTAATTTGTAGAAAAATGTTTTTAATAACATATTCGAGAAATTTATTTAAAAAAAAAATGTGTGGCAATCAGGGACTGCCGCGGTAAAGCTATTGCATAGCATTTTTCATCAACTTATGCAATTATAAAAAACGACACGAATAATAATAGAAAAAAGAGTATTTAATACATTGAAAGTTTTATTATAAAGCATTATCTAGTTACATAAAGTTTATTTAAATATCATAAAAAATATTTTTACATAAATAAAATAATTATTATCTGTATCTATTATTAATTTATTTGAACATTTGTTACATATTAAATAATAATGTAAAAATTTATCTTATTTTATGATGTAAATAAATAATACATACCGGCAACTAACCTCAAATTCTACAAACGTACTACTCAAAGTAATATTATGTAGAAACAATTTTTATCACTTATATTATCACAGTAAATTATCTTTCAATCAATAGTTGAACACACCGGTCCGATCACCGAAGTTAAGCAACGTCGGGCGCGGTCAATACTTGGATGGGTGACCGCCTGGGAACACCGTGACGTGACCTGACGTTGGCTTTTTATTTTTAATTTTGCAAAAAATCATTTTATTTCAGTCCTCAAACAATATTGTCATATGTCAATTATAATTTTTATTGATAATTTTGAAAAATCGCTCGACGGATTTCGATAAAATTTAAATGGGACCTGGGTAGTAAACCCTTCGCAACCAAAAAAATCCAAATCGGTTCAGGCGTCTTCGTGAACATACATAAATAAGAAGATTCCGTTCACCTCCGCATATTTGGAAGTCGGTTAAAAATATCTAGGTAGTTTTTGAAGGTAATAGGCAAAAAGGGAACGGAACACTCACCCAATTAATTAAAATGAAACTGTTTTTTGACTTTATAAGCAAGTTTTTTATTCACACATATTGAAGTTATTGAATCGCAGTAGTATTTCAGAAAGGTTAAAAATAAGAACTCTTGATAATTTAAGTTTTTATTAAACACACTAGTATATTATACAGATTACAGTAGCTGACACAAGAGAAAGAATACATTTTTTACGAAGTATTAATACAGTATTTATGAAGACTCACTAAATTAGTTTACGAAGACACCTTAAATTTATAATAATAAAACCTTTTATTTTCTATAAATATTATAAAGTATTACAATATGCATCTTGTTTTTAAAAAATTCCTGGGGCTCCCCAATATTAATTAAAAATTATTTACTATATTAATATTTCTTTTATGGCTTCACTGGCAGCCATGTACTCGGCTTCAGTAGTGAATAAAGCCACACCACAGTGTTTTGTTTACGGCTTGACCAAGTGACTAGACCCCCATTCCTTAAAAATAAATAGCCTGTGTTAGAATTCCTACTATCTAAGTCACCAGCATAGTCAGAATCAGAGTAGCCGACTAAATTTATACTACCTTTATACACAATAGACTTTTCTTTTGTATTTATTCAGTAACGAAGGATTCTTTTAAATGCAGTTACATGTGAAGGACCTGGATCGTTTATATACCTACTTACAACATTAAAATTGACACAGAAGTCAAAAACAATAATGCTCCCACTGCTTCTCTATATGGAAAATTAACAGACACATTACTTGTATTCTTACATAAATGTACTTTATGTCAGCAGGAGTACTGCTACTTCTAGCATCTGACAAATTAAATTTATTTATTATTGACTTAATATAATGTTTTTATTTATACTTATTATTATATTCCATAGTTTTATTTATTTCCATACCTATAAATGAGTTAAAATTTAATAACTTTATATTAAAATTTTGTTTGAGACCACTTCATATCATAGACAAAATAATTTTACTTTTACTTAATAATAATCCATATAAACATAAAGAATTAAAAAACTTTGACATCATTAAGAGATCCAACTGATGATTTGAACCCATAAGTAGATAAAAATGAACAAAATTTCTTATTTCAACATCTAGAAGATTGAGTCCATATATGGATTTAACTAACTTACATACTTTTGTAGGTCCGGCTTCCACTCCCTCTGGCAGCTCCATGTATATCTCCTCAGATAACTCACCATACAGGAAGGCCACATCAAACTATTCTATGTGAAGGTCATCTTACGCTGCAATGCTAGGTAGTATGAGTAACCTAATGGAGTTGTACCTGCAAGTGGGTGAAAAAGTATCATAATGTTAATACCACTAATAGAACTAATGAACTTCTTTCTTACACGCATATTTTCCTGTCTCTCGTAAAGTATGTAGATAATTATTCGTATGTTGATAGTGATGGGGTTTTTAAAATAATTTAATGATGTCATGTTTATAATAATTAGAAGTAAAGTAGTCGCTAAAAATCTTTTTTTAATTCTCTCTGAAAGACAAATTAAATATAATTTATTAGTTTTTTTTGTAAATAAATTATACAGATACTTTTCTGATAAACCTAAGCATTTTATCGAACTATAGTAATTGAGAATGATAATATTATTACTATGATCAAAATTACACAAAATTACATGACTATTGAGTTTCGCGTCACTTTCTAGGGGTGCATGACCTTAGCGAACTTCGCTTGCGCGAACATATGATGGTTTTAAAACTAAAATAATTTCCTGTGGCTTCATTTTTGAATATTTTCAATTAGTTTTTTTGTATTCGAGTCGTAATTTTTTATAGTATATGTGGTTTGAAGGAACGTTTATCAAGCAATAATAAGCAATAGCATCCAACATTCACATAGGTACCTCCTTACATAATTTCATTTCAATTCAAATTAAAACAGGTAGGTAATAGGTATATGACTATTACAATAATTAGAGTTATAAACATCACTTACCTTCTCCTCTCTCATTTTGGCAGCAAGTTCACGCAAATCATTTCGTTTTTTTCTTGGCATGATGTAATACTGTAACACTGGTAGGTAGGTTTTCTGTTGATTCACAAAATATGATATGCAAGTCGGGAACAAGTTCACGCGTAGGAATAGGAACGTAGGTCCATCGTCCAGTAATGCGTGAGCGGCACTGAGTTTGATGGGCGGTGACGGCATCCACGCGTCCCTCGCCCCGCGCAAGGCGACTCAGTGGCTTGGAAGTAAAAGCCGTAAGCGCCAAAACTATTTCTTTAAATTTAGAGAGAAAGATTCAAATAATATTTATTTATACTTTGGCGAAATTTTAGCACTGACTTTGAAATATTTTTCAATGTAAGTTTCAAGTTAATAAGTTATATTCAGCCAAACAAGAAAGCAAAAATAAGATAAAATAATGGTGTTTTATATTATTTTTTTCGTGTTACAAAACTTAACTAATCATGTTTCTGCTTTGGTATGTTTGTTCAGACTGAAATGAAAAACTACCTAAAAAAGTATAAGAGTTCTAGCATTTATATTTGAAAGGCAGTGTGATCTCAAAGATCTCGAAAATGTTGATTTTTTCGAGAGAGCAGCCTTAATAAAATATATATTCATAATATACAAGCTAAAAGCTGAGATTTGTGAAGGCTCGCGGTCTTTCTAACGGGTAATAATTTTTATGTTCATTTTTTTAATGGCAATAAAATTATATATTTTTGACCGATAACACATTTATATATAAAGTTAAATTACTAATTTAAAGCACAAATCTAAAGGCGTTGTAGTTTTTCAGTAAAATGCACCACAATCAGGTTGTGGAATAATGTAAGGGCTCGCTGGCTCGCCCTAATAACAAGCTGCATAACGTGAGCCTGCCTATAAGTAAAAGTACTACAATTAAATATACTGACAAATGGTTTATACTGAATGTCCCAAACGTCGAAAGCAGTGGTATAATTATATGATAAAAACCAAAAAAATTTTTTTGTGAAGACCACTCTAATGTAAGTATTAAAAGCAATAAACTTAGCCTCTGATCTAACGAAAATAAATAAACTTAACTTAGAATTTTGTACATAAAACATGATATAAAAATATTATTTTTTATTCATTTAAAAGTGTTTTGTATTAATTTTAAAAGTAATTAATATATTTGTGTCATGGAAAATTACACCCAATAAATAATTCAAAATCATTTTATATAATCGTTACATGTTCTAAGAACTAGACACATAAAGTTTTACAAATAAATTACATATAATTACTTCGTTCATTTCGGTACTTACACGGAAGTTTAGAACGTCAAGATTAAATACAAAGAAATTTGCAACCATAAATGAATCGATTTTTGCTAAATTTGCACTATCAGCTTTTATATATATAGCCTGGCTTTATTTCGTTCAAGCACAAAAAAATATATTTTAGAGTGCTCTTCTCAAACTGCAAACGATGAAACACACGCTGCTTTGTTGTGTGAGATGTGACGTCACACGCATTTCAAACATGGCCACCCGCGCTTCAGTTTTTGTAATCCACAGATAAAATACTCAAATTTATTTAAAAAAAAAATATTATAATTTATTTTAATCCAAAAAACATTTTGTATGATTATTGAAAACTGATAATTTATTAGCTTCAGTATCGTTAGATATTTCATCGTTAGAATTGTCAAATAGCCAATTGGCATGTAATTAATTGGTTATCGATAACACATGATTAATTGGTTACCTATAGTGCGTGTTTCATGAACTGGCTATCATTGGCATATTATCGATTACTTATATAATTACTTGGCTCTCAATGATACTTTCTTAGCTTTACGCGAATACTTGACATTATAAATGAAACTATCTTTTCTGATTTTGTTGAGACTTCTCTCTTCTTTCAACTTCTCTCAAATCCGCGACAAAATCCGAAAAGATAGTTTCATTTATTGACGACTCGTTTGGCTCAGTTGGTAATGACTCTGCTTTCTGCGTCTGCGGTCGCAGGTTCGAGTCCCGCTGGGGGCATTTATTTGTTAAGCACGAATGTTTGTTCTCCAGTCATGGGTGTTTATATTTATAATATGTTTGTATTTAAAAGTTACATATGTAGTATATCAACAATCTTGTATCCGTAACACAAGCATCGTAGCTTACCACGGAACTGGATGGCGCTGTTGTAAATGTCCTAACATATTTATAACTAGCGACTCGCCCTCGCTTCGCTCGGGCTCTTCCCTAGATTTAGCACAGGCAAAGCCGCGGGATCGCCTAGTTATGCATATAAACCTTCCTCTTGAATCACTCTATCTATTGGAAAAAACCGCATCAAAATCCGTTGCGTAGTTTTAAAGATTTAAGCGCACATAGGGATATAGGGACAGAAAAGGCGACTTTGTTTTATACTATGTAGTGATGACTATCAATGGTATCGTGCATTGGTAACCAATGGTTCCCATGGCTGTCCCACAGCGGGACGGGGTGTGGTGGGTGCCGACGGAGCGGCTGCCGCTGTTGGTGACTCAGCTAGAGGCGCGAGCCGCCTCACACGTATCCGACCGCGCGACCATCAACCTGGCTATATACGTCACGCCCTGCGCCGTCTCCCCCCTGATTATACATGAAGGTATGGTTCTGTTCTGTTTTAGCCATCATCTACTCCTTATTTTAATGGGGCTTTCTCATACGAGAAATCTGCGCTCCTATAAAAATAATAATAATGTTCTCCGACCGATTCCGGCCATGGCGGTCAACCTCATTGAGACTGGCAAACTGCGCAGGAGATATTATAGTGCAGACACAAGTGCACTCTCTATTCCTATCACTCTCATACTCCGGTGGGACGACTGTTAGACACGACCAGTTAGAGTTAAGGCGCAGGACCGACAGCTTTACGTACTCTCCGAGGCACGGGAAACGCGACCGTCAGGCTATATACGTCACGCCCTGCGCCATCTCCCCCCTGATTATACACGAAGGTATGGTATGGCATGGTAAGCGTAAGCTGGTTTCCGCAATATATTCTTTATATATTCTTTATTCACTCTTGCTACCCAAGCTCCTCCATAAACTTTAGAACAGGGTTGTCATTAAAAAAACAACAGTTGCCGTGTTTCCGATGTCGGATTGCCGTGTAAAAGTTAAAAAATTACCGTGTCTCATACAATGTAATGTATTGTAAATGTACAATTCGCAAGGCAACGATTGTTCTGCCGTGTACCGTGTTATTTTTAGTATATATGGCCCCTGATTACCGTATAACACGGCAATTGCCGTATGTATGGCAACCACGCTTCAGAACTCCTTTCCATACGCCACACATTACTTTACACCACGTTATAGTTTTAGTTAAAAATTCAAAATATTTTATTCAGCAGTAAATTATATACTTAGTACTGAACGTCATGAGTTTAATACCAATTCGCAAATAAAAAACCTCAAACCTGAGAAGAATTGACGAAAGAAACTCAGTGGGACTAATATTATTATTTTGTCTTAATTTTTTTAATTTAAAAGTTCGATTTAAATTAATATAATGATTCCTACAGCACACTAGAATAATAATTCTGTATTAGTATGAATTCCTCAGAGACGTTTTCGTTTAGAATAAATGTAAGCAAAATTGTAATAAAAAGTATAAAAATCTGCCTCTCTACCGATGATTAAAACTATTTAAAGAAAAAAAAATAATGTGCAGATACAAGTAGATACAACTTGATTAAAATTTTATTATTATATGTTTAAAATCATTTGATTGTTCATAGTGAAATTGCCAACTCTAACCAAAATCGGTTAGAAGAAAAATAATCCAAAGAATTTCGTTTAAATTGTCAAATATTCGCGTAAATCAGAAGCATTCCATAAATTTTGACTCAATTGGTAGTGACCCTAGCTTCTGAGTCAGCTTTCGCGGGTTCTAGTCCCGCTGGGGGCATTCATTTGTCGATCACGAATGTTTATTCTCCAGTCAATATTTATATTATGCAGATATTATGTATTTAAAAATGTATTGTATATATGTAGTGTATCAACTATCTGGTATCCGTAACACAAGCCTCGTAGCTGACCACGGAACCCAACATATTTATTTATTTATTACTAGCATTTCCCGCGGCGTCGCACGCATTCTAAAGACCGGAAACCAAATACTTTTTGAGTCGTGCGGTATGATACCTCGCAGAACTAACTCGCCCTTCCCGTTTTTGCAACATTTTTCATTGATTCACTCCTATTGGTCGTAGCGTGATGTAATATAGCCTATAATAGCCTTCCTCGATAAACGGACTATCCAACACAAAAAGATTTTTTTAGTTCAGACCAGTAGTTCCTGAAATTAGCGCGTTCAACCAAACCAAAAAAATCTTCTGCTTTATAATATTAGTATAGATTTTTAATTTTTATTTCACAGGTACAAGCGACCACCGAATTCAAACTTTCTTGTCGCCTAAATGGGGGAGCGTCGTTATTGTAAACCCCACTAAGGAGGACTGTAAACAGAAGACGTTCAAGCCTGATGTTCACTTGGTCATGGGCGCTTTCTCATTAGAACTCAAGCAATTGCTGGGAGTCACTATTAAGGTAAGAATCTGTTGTTAATAAGAACTATACTTCATACTTGCCCTCAACTCAAAAGACGACTAGGGCAATAAAACTCGAGGCAGGGGTAATCTATACTAGTATTAAGGATGATTCACGTTACACCGTGTCGGGGCCGGGCCGGGCGCCGACCGTGGCACGGCCGGGACACGGTCAAACATCTATAGTATGCTTTTGTATGAAGTAATTCATGGTAGACCGTGCCCGTTGAAATGTCGGTGGGTATTGTTTCCCGGCTCCGGCCCGGCCCGGCCCCGGCACGTTGTAACATGAACGCGGTCGCCGGGCGCCCGGAGGGCAGTTCACGATATATCTTAGTGAGGTGAGTAGCGCAGTCGAAAAATGGACGATGAAAAATTGTTGGAAAGTGTGCGCAACTACACTGTAGTTTATGATATGAGTCATCCTAAGTATCTGGATAATAAACACAAAAATGTTGTTTTGAAAATAATATAGACGAAATTAAACAACCTGCTAAAGTAGAAACATTTATTTTTACGTTAGTAGTTAATGAAAAAGTAGGTTATTAGATTATTAGTAGGTAATTTATAATGCGACTGTTATTTTAAATTTATAACGCTCTTCTCACTCAAACGAAAAATAAAAAATCTTATCATCGATTGATGAAATCACTATTTGTATAGACAGACACGGCCGTGCAATGAATACTTTCAAACAGCCCGGTGTAGCATGAATGACTGGCCCGGCCGGAGCACGGTGGAAGCGACACGGTCGGCGCCCGGCCCGGCCCCGACACGGTGTAACGTGAATCATCCTTTATAAAGAGGAAAGATTTGTATGTAAATATGTTTGTAACGAATTGGCTCAAAAAGTAATGCACCGATTTTAAAAATTCTTTCACCATTTGAATGCTACATTATCACTGATTAATATAGACTATTTTAATTAGGAAGAAAAAATTAGGACTACTAAAACTACAATAATGTTACCCAAGGTGTAAAAAAATGCCTATAAAATATCTTTCATCGCATGCGCTGCGAAAACTATTGATGATAAAACAAAAAAATGTTCCACAATACATATTAAAGATCATATCAATATCGATTTTGACGGAACTTTCTGAGTAACTTTGGCTACTTTTATCTATACTTCTATACTTATTACTTATATTACTTATTACTTATTTACTTATATTTACTTATTTACTTATCTATACTATCTATACTAATATTATAAAGAAGTAAAGTTTGTTTATTTGTTAAATTGTAAGGGGTAATCTCGGGATCTACTGAACCGATTTTAAAAATTCTTTCACCAATAGAAAGCCACATTATTGCTGAGTGTCATAGGTTATATAAAAAACCGAAAAATAAAAAGGCTTTTACGTGGTAGTCCGTTTTGCAAAGTGAATCGGAGAAAAAACGGTCGAATGAAAGCGTTTCTTACGAACGCTGCCTTAACTATGAAAGATATATTTTTGAGTTCTAGAGAAAAGATGTGGAGCTTGAAAATGCCTACAAAAAAGTCAACGACAGCATATTATGTCTAACTTTTATATTTAAGTTACAAAAAGTAGTTTTTTTAATATTAGTATAGATAATTTAATTTTTAATATTAATAAAATAATTTAAATTATTTAAACACTCTGTACTAAAAAAGGATAATTAATATTATGCCCAACGAAGTGGGCACGGGTCAGCTAGTTTTATTATAAAACTTAATTTATTTTAACTTACGCCCAGCGAAGCGGGCTAGGTTTGCTAGTATACAAATAAAGCTCGGCCGGTCGTAGTAATGGCAATGTGTCGATTACAAAGTATTTTAAACGTCGCGTCGATGTAATTCTATTTTATTTTAGTTTCACTGTAATTGCCCAATTATTTAATGATTTTTGTCTGTGTAATGGTCTCCGGCTAATCTCTGAGATGGCTAGACGATTCTAACGGGACTTTCACTCGCTAATAAAGTTATAAGGCGTAACTTAGGCTACTTTTTAACCGTCTTCAAAAAAGGATTATTTCTTAATATTGGGAAGTACTTAAACGCAAATAAGTGGTTATATGGCCAGAAAAGCCAGTACCACCCACTAAAACCCAACGGACCTCACCCGTCTTAATGGGGCGTCGCAGGATGCCCCAAAGGCCTGCAGCTGCCGAAGCAAGGTTGCTTCACAGCCTATTATATTCTCAGAGAAGTACCAGGAGCAAGCCGCATGACACAAGGCCACTTTTAAATATTTCAGCCCTTATTAACATTTGTTTTCGACGACATGTTGGCTCAGTTGGTAGTGACCCTACTTTCTGCGGCAGCGGTCGCGGGTTCGAGTCCCGCTGGGGGCATTCATTTGTTGAGCACGAATGTTTGTTCTCCAGTCACGGGTGTTAATATTTATATTATGTATTTATTTAAAATTTATATGTGTAGTATATCAAATATCTGGTATACGTAACACAAGCCGCGTAGCTTACCACGGAAAGATGGTGCTGTTTTAAAAATGTCCGAACATTTATTTTAGACGAAAAATTTCGAAGAGGAGGAAAAAACCTTAAAACTTAGTATAAAAATCTTACCTCATGTCATATATCCGCAGAACCTTATCAATGGTGTCGAGTTACAATGCAGCCACAACGTGGGTCCGCGCGCCTGGGAGATAGATGGACTGCTCCGCATCAGGACCCTGGACCAGGTGTCTTCGGCTGAGAGGACCTTGAAATCGCTTGCTAAATTGCTTGGTATGTTCATTGTACAGCTTTTATTTTGTTTTGACTAGCGACTCGTCCTGGCTTCGCTCGGGCCTGTCCCGAGATTTAGCGCGCGCAAAGCCGTGGGCTCTGTATATTTCAACTTGACAAATTATATACTAAAACCTTACTCTTGAACGCTCTATATCTATTAAAATAAACTACATCACAATCTGTTACGTAGTATTAAAGATCTAAGCATACTCGTACATAGGGTCAGACAGACAGCGGGAAGCGACTTTGTTTTATACTATTTATTGATAAAAGTTTCTAAATAAAAGATACACATTACAGTAGTTTAAAGCAATTTTCGGTACTTAGTGTTTCAACTTATACATGGTGTTCCCAAATCCATAAGCAATATATATAAATTAAAGTTCACCTGCCTGTCTAATCGAAAACAGCTGGTTTTCGAAAGAGATACTAAGTCTGCTCCCGCACTTGTCCAGCTAGGTGGAGTTCTGTCCTGTTATGGTTTGGTCCCCCCCATAACGTGAAGGGAAATGGTCAGCAGTGAGTGAGATTTAAAAAAAAGCTTATTTCTGAGAAAGCTATAATAAATGTTACAATGTATCGTTACTATAAAAATATAATGTTATTGTTGGGACATTATTGCACGCCATCTAGTTCATGGTAAGCTACGAGGCTTGTGTTATAGGTACCAGATAGCTGATACACTACACATAAAATAGTTTTAAATACATATAATTGTTACATGTTATAAATATAAACGATATGTTCGGACAAATATATATTCGGCCATTATTACACACAGCGCCATCTAGTTCCGTGGTAAGCTACGAAGGAAGCTTGTGTTACGGATACCAGATAGTTGATACACTACATATATAAGTTTAAATACATACATATTATAAATATAAACACCCATGACTTGAGTACAAACATCCAAGTTTAAATAATGAATGCCCTGGGGGCATGTAATCGAATCCGCGATTGCTGTTAGCGATGGCGGCATTATAAAACATGTCCCAACATATTTATTTATAATAATAATTGATGTCTATTGTCTCCAGGTGAAATATCCAACATAGTGATAAACGAAGAAGTAGGCGCGTCCATCTGGCGAGCCTTGTTCAACATCGAGCGCAGCACGAAGCTGATGCAGGACGCGCAGCTGAAGCCCGCGCACGACTCCGCCAGGGACGCCTTCCTCGCAGCCGACACAGCTTTCAACGATCCAAGTTTACTCGCCTTGCTCTACTTCCCGGATGATCAGAAGTATGTCATAAAAAGAAAAAAAAAATAGTTTATTCGTTAACAAAATGTTTAAAATTTACAAACAAGGTTGAAATCGCCTTTTAAGTGTAAAAAACACATGTATATACACACACCTGTAATATAAAACATATGTAATATACACACATATACATTAATGATAAACAGTGGTAGCTCAGCGGTAACGCGCTCGCTTGGATAACAGAGTGATGCGGGTTCAAATCCGGGTCTCGCCTGATATTTTCATGTGCGAATCATTTTTATCATGATCACCACTTGTCTTACGGTGAAGGAAAACATCGTAAGGAAACCTGCATGTCTGAGGAAACCTAGCAAGTTTTCGAAAGACATGTGAAGTCCTCCAACACGCACTAGGCCAGCGCCGTGGACTATGGTCTGATCCCCCTCGTACTGAGGGAGGCCCGTGCCCAGCAGTGGGACGTTAAAAGGGCTGGTGATGATGACATATTAATAAAGTACTTAGGTGAACGCGAATATTTGATACTAACCTTTTCCGCGGCTTCGCTCGCGTTCTAAAGACTGGGAACCAAATATCTCGCAGAGTTACCGGCGTCCCGCCATTCACGACCGTCGGAGTTATAACAATGATATCTCGTAAGATATTTATTGAAATGAAATGATCTCAACAACTATATTCAAAATTAAGTTATTAGTTCCTGAGTTTAGCGCGTTCAATCAAACAAAAAAACAAACTCTTCTGCTTTATATTATGAGTATAGATTACAAATGAAAAATCTTTACGGATTTTTGGATATTTTGATTTTTGATTCCCGACGTTTTGAATGCTTTACAGCAATCATGGTTACTCGAGAGACCGTGAGACCAACCGAAAAGTTTCATTTGTAGTGTGTAAAACACTTGATACTTTTGGTTAAATCTTTTATGGGGCAAGGTGTATGCATATATAATAAAATTCCACAGTCCATATTGAAGTTGCCTTTGGCGCAATTTAAATCTAAAATTAAAAATACATTGTTGAATAAAGTTGTAACCTCATGATGACGCTTGACGCTAGCTTTCAGCGTCAAACTATAGATTTTTGTTGTTTTTAAAATTTATCCCAATAGGGACAGGCAAAGGACTATAGTCCATACAGCCTGATGTTATTATATTAGTTTGAATGATTCTAGTTCTACGTACAAAGAAATACGACTGTTCAGTTCACGCACATGATACACAGTGTTTACAAGAAAATTGAAGAGTTATTTCCAGATATTTTGTAGAAATTTTGCGAACGAATACTTAGTATTATTCCAGTGCAAATCGATGCGCTTAGTTCGGTACCTACTGTTTTTTATACGTAGACGTACGGACAAAAATAGGTATTGCGAGTGTAACTTTATATTAGATATTATAGATTTTTCTGTACGACTTTTTAGGACCTACAGGCTACAGCATCCTACTACACTGTTTTGTTGTGTCTCTTTCAGATTTTCCCACCGCTAGCTTTCTAAGAACGACTCAAGAAAACCAATCATTTTGATTTCATGTAGAAATGAAATATTTTTCTGCAATAAAAAGTATCCTAAATGTTGACACGAGTAATTAGTACAGAAAATTAGGTTAAAATCGGTCCAGTATTTTTTGTGTTAAACGATTACACAAAAACAGACATATAGACAAAAAATTTAATAACTATTGTTTTAGGGTCTATAAAAAATAAAAATACTATACGTAATAGTATTTTTTTTTTACTACAAAGTACGAACGACGTGACGTCATCATCATACGGATCATACGAAATACGCAACACGACTTGATGCGATGTTCTAAGTATCGTATCAAAAGTAACGAGTAACGTAACGATACGAAAGTAACGAATACTGATTATTATAGTAACGAATACATACGGGTACGCTATGTTTCGTTACTTTTACACCACTAATATTGATTACTTTCGAGTTCGATTATATAGATTCTAAATTTCTGTTTAATCCTTAAAATAAAAAGCTAATTCGAGTTTAGCTTTTTATGATTTGACGCTACTAAGTTTTTTCCAGGTGGCAGCACAGCCTAAATTAACCACGTGACACAATTTGACGCTCATAACCAGCGTCAAGCGTCAGCATGAGGTTACACCCTAAGGCTTATTACACTATAACGGAATACTTAGTAGATTTAAATGTGTGGGATTAGTGTCTGGTTGTGTCTCACGTATGATAAATAGATAAATATTGTAATACAATATTGTTATATAACCAAATATTTTTTTTGAAAAGAGCAACTGTTGAGTTTCTCGCCGGTTCTTCTCAGCAGAACAGCTTTCCGAGCCGGTGGTAGTTTACTCACAGACTTACAGACTGACTTTTAATTTTGATAATGTAAAAATGACGATTCAAAAGAGCTTGTAAAAGTCTATTTGAATAATGAATATTTTGATTTGATTTGGTACAAAACCATACAACCATCTCTGTCTCAGTTTCCGAGGTTTGCTGGTTTTAATTTACGTAGATATGAACCTGTAACAGCATTCAGACTTCGTTCCAGACACATTCTATTAAATAATTTTGCATACCTCGTACGTAAAATCTCATCTTCTAGTTGCTCAAAGTGTGACCATATCTCTCTGTATCGAGAGTAGATGTTTTTGTTGATACTTACCTTGGGATTACTTGGAAACGGTTAGAATAACTATGGTATAAGGTTTTTAACCGAATAAATTAGGACAAGGGCCTAAAAATTGTTAAAGTATTCTTTAAGGAAGAAGTCTATTTTCTATGACATTTCTCACCACTCATAGAGTTACAAACTGAAACTTGGACTTCACAAATTCTGCAAGTTAATTATTATACTATACTAACAACATGTACATAACTGAAAATAAACATTATAAAACTCGTGATAACTTATAGTAAGTAACACGTTTACCATTTCCATTCCAGATATGCAATCTACATTCCGCTGTTTCTCCCCATCATGCTTCCGGTCTTGCTGTCTCTGAGGAAGCTGGTGCAGTGGCTGCGCGGGAAGCACGAGAAAGACGAGCCCGAGAAAAAACTCGTGGACGCAAAGAAAAAGAAAACTAATTAAATTATTAACACATTAAATTATTAACGCATTAAATTATTGATCTCAATAATATTGTTGTTTTATTTTCAATTCCGTTATTTTCTTAAGGAGGCCATTTTTTTGTCACTGATACGACAATGGTTATTTTGTACGCCGTTACACGATTCTTATACTTTAAGATTCTAAAGGGGCCATTCATTTATTACGTTAGACAATTTAGGGGGGGGGGGGGGGGGGGGTCGAACATGTCTTATGTTTTCTTACAAGGGGGTGGGAGGGAGTGACGATAGTTCTTACGTAAGATCAAAAAAATGTCCAAAGTTAAAATTATACTTTGAAAAAGCGCGGGCAACCGAGCGAAAGGTACTTTACCTTTAAAATTACAAATAAACATTTCAAAAAATTATTACTTTGAAGAATAAACATTAAAATAAACCAAACGCGTATTCATTTTTTCTTTTAGACTCTTACGTAATAAATATTAAACAGGGGGGGAGGGGGTCAGCCTATTCTTATTGTTTCTTATAATAGGGAGAGGGAGGGGATCAAAAACTAGCGAAAATAGTCTTACGTAATAAATGAATGGCCCCAAATGTCATGGACTGAATTAGAATAATCATAGATATGACCGTTTTAAGATTTAAATTTTTTATACATCCTGCTGCTGCTAACTGTAACATCTATGCATAAAACATTAGAAAATGCAACGTACAAGTGTTACCTTCACCTATTCACTTTTTCAATTGTTCATAAACTGTCCTTATTTCTTAGGATTTCAAAGTGAGCCTAAAAATTACTATTTAGATTAAGTAAGACAAAATTATATTTTTACTTTATGTCGTTATCTTTATCTAGCGGTCGCGGGTTCGAGTCCCACTGTGGACATTCATTTGTTGAACTCGGATGTTTGTATCCCAGTCATGGGTGTTAATATTTATAATATGTATGTATTTAAACTTATATATTATGTAGTATATCAACTATCTGGTATCCGTAACACAAACCTCGTAGCTTACCACGGAAATAGATGGCGCTGTGTGTGTAATAATGTCCCAATATATTTATTATCTATAATTTAAGCTTCAGATCAGACCCAGGATTTTCTCATGCAAATTCTTAAACCAGTTTAGCAAAAATACGTTAAAAATTAGTCATAAAGGTCAATATAAAAATAAAACTCGCAAATGCTTCACATTACTATATTCATATTGAGGTACTCATTCACAAGAGATACTTATAATTTAATGATATAATATGTATTTATACAAAATTAGCTATTTTGGCAACACCATGTATAGATTAGTAAAATCAATTCTACGGCAATATTAAAAAAAATGTATACAAAACTTTTCTACCAAACATTTTTATTCATTTTTTTATATGTTAATGTACGCAAAACACATTTCCTTATTCTCTGAATCGGTTAAAATCTTCATAATGATTAAATTAAATTATTTTTCTTTTTATATACACGAAATATTTTAGTCTTTACGTTTGTGCGCTTATAACTTGAATACCTTTTTAAAGAATCATTCTCAAAGAATTCCTTTTTTTAAAATAAATATCCAGATTTTAAAACAAATGGTTACATCACTTTTCCAATAAAAATGCAGTAAGAGTAGATCGCTAGTTTGCTACACTATTGGTAATACTAGCAAGTTGCAGGACTGGTAATTATGGGATCATATCCTATGGGAGGCGATTATCCTTGTAAATGGTGTACGAAAAAGTTTTTAACATCGCTTACATTTAATAGAATAATTTTAGGCAACTACTTAGTGTTTCTACTTATACATGATGCTCCCAAATCTATAAGCAATTTATAACTTTTAGTTAAATACTTAGCATATATTATATAATAATTTACTATATTGAAACTGTATGGATGATGCGATGGTGATATGTTAACATACATCAGTCTCAAATACTTCAGTTAGACTGTGTATTTATTAAATAAAAAAAGTTAAATGAATCATCCATTCGTTTCATGTTTAATATTGATTTAAAAGCGCAAAGCAAAAGTAATGATGTACAAAAATACAAAGCAAGTCATTCTATTTATACATACCTGGTTATTTTATTTTATAATAGTGAACATAATCTTTTATAGGTGATGAAGTATATAAGGAAAATTATACAGCGCGTTTTAATTTATGCGTAAGTTTATCAATGTTAAATTATTCTTATAGTGCTCTTATATGTTATATATAATAATATAATACGGGCAAAGTCAGGTAACAGAGCTTACAGTAAATGATACTTAGTTTAGTGCAGTATATTTAATTTAACCTGTTTATACCAATATATGTAAATATAAATCTGTTTATGCATTGGTATTATTCGTTGTTTAACTATATATATACATTATATGCGTCGGTCTTACAATATCTGTCCGTTCGTCCATAAGGATTATTGCTTTCTTTGCCAATTATTGTACATCGATTAAAAAAACATTTTTTTAAGTTACAATTTTTATTTTAAAATTCGTATTATTCTCAAAATTGGGCATAAAAAATCGGGATTTTTTTTTCTAAAGATATTTGGAAATTCCAGAAAGAAATTATTTGCTTTTTTATGGGGTTTTCACTGTATGAACTCAGAGATCACAAATGATACTTATACGTGAATAGGGCTTGCAATCCCGCAGCCTGAATTCAATCTCGGTATTTGCGGGACTACGAATTTTCAATCCCGCGGGATCTCGGTATTTGCAGGATCCCGCATATTGAAAATATTCATATTTATATAAGGCAAATAAAACAATGAATTAATCAACTAACTCCACATTTATTTAAGTATTACTATTAGTATAAGATTAATCAAATTACACCGTTTATTTATCACAAAAGAATAATAAATTTATCAACTAAATCCACATTTATTTACGTACGTATTATTATTACTTGTATGAGATTATGAGATCAATCAAATTTCACCTTAAATTATTTAGAAAAAAAAGTAACAAATACTGATAAAAACAAAAAATCTATCTGCTTCAAATAATACACCAACAAATTAAAAAAAATCAATCAAAAACACATTTTCAACTGAAAACTTATATACTCGTATACGGTACTTTAATTAATTATTTAGTTGCTCAGCTTTCAATTTCAATTGAAAATGTTTGCGAAGGAAACACAACATATCTAAATCGTCTATCGTCAGCCAAACTACTGCGTATTTTAGAGGCAATATAGCCAGCAGCAGAAAATGCCCTTTCGGCTTCCACGCTTGTTGGCGGTATTCCTTTTAAGGCTTTATATGTAAATATTTTCCCATTGACCCCCCAGATTCATAGAGTCCCGCAAATCCCGCGGATCCCGCGGCCGTAATCCCGCATCACGCGGGATCGGAAAATGACGCGGGATCCCGCAATACCGAGATCTCGGTATTTCGAGATTGGAAGCCCTATACGTGAATGAAGACGGAATATCCTATGTCAGGTAATCTACTTAGTTAGAAAAAATTATGTAAATTTTTAATTAATGCAAGACCAACGCAATTCAAAGATAGCTATGTGCCATAAATTGTAATAATCTACCAAGAGAGTGCATTTTCTAAACGTGATTGATCTATACGGATAGACTGTTAATCGTTCCAGTAAGACATTATGATTCGAACCAATCGGTTTCAGTAATCATAGCTATGTTTTCTCCTATCCCTGGCAAATAATTCATTTCCCATAGAGAATTACTCAAGACCAGGGTTTCCCCCTCATTTAATTGTACATTCAATGTAAAACACACGTCTTCACACGGCGATCTAGGTTTTAATTGGATGTACGTTTTTCCTTTAAGTTGAGACATTATAATTAAACCTATATCTAGTTCTAAATACTTATATCTATGGGTCTCATAGTTTTTGGATAGTAGCAACCAGTTAAAATGGGATGGGGGAATGTGGGGGGACAGAAAGTAAGGTCTAGGAGCTAAGATACGGAACGACTTAACTGCACGTATATCGCAATTTTGAAAGTGAACGAACCAACTTGGTATGTCAGTATTAGTAATCCTAGAAACTATTTCCTCTAAGTCCATGGGTTGTTTACCAATCCTTATGTTTGTAAGAATCCTGCAAGGTACAGAGTCTCGGAGCCTGTTATCATTGTTAATGAGGTTAGTGAGGTTCAATTCGGATGACGACCAGTCGTAGTATGCATCTGTTACGACCACAGGAGCGCCTCGAAGCAAATGGTGATTAAAAACCTCGTTGTAATTGGTATCAGATACACGAGCTATATTATCTGCAAGAAAAAAGAAAATAAATTGATATCTACCAAATCCGAAAACTTTAAACTATTCCTACACTTCTTTATATTTTACTATATTGTACACAAAAAAAAATAGGGAGCAGCTTGGTGTTGAAAATATCCACAAAATATTTCATTAACCTTTTTTTAATGGAAAAACAGAATTAAAAGTGGGTAATTTTTTATATACACTTACTGACAGCTTCACATGTAACACAATCAGCTGGAGATACGACATCATTATCAATATTTTGCGGCTGAGATCTCTCAATTAAACACTTATTATAATACAAAGGTGTCCAGTCCCATATTGGCAGCAGCTTGATCAATGTTATTCTAGCAATAGCCGTGGCATGCCATTGAAAAGTATCTGTTTGACTTACGGTGTACCCGATAGCCAATATCATAACTAAAAGTAAAAATGCTCTTGTCCATCTTTTAATAGACGCCTTTCGTACAGCGTTTGTCAAAGGGCGACATATAATATCCATCTCTTCATCACTCATCCCAGCCTCTTTACAATACTCGTAAAAAGATCGCACTTCCGAATTAATTAATTCGAATTTCTCACGCTGAGACATTTTTGGCGCGGATTTAACACTCATTTTTGCGGTGACCTATAAATTTACGAAGGCTGAACGATCAATATTAACGTTGGATGGTCGTGGCTTATCAATACACATACAAAATTCGCGCGCGCGCGTGAAAGCCTATTTCCATAGACAATGTAACGCTTTTCAGAACTAAAATATTCTAAGCTTTTTTGTGACTACTAATTCAATTCTTCAATATGTACCTATATTGTACTTGCTTTAGTATATTAATACATATTTAAATATGTAGCCAACTAATTTATATAAATTTATGTGTACAAAAATTTATGTATTATAATCTGCAAAGGTATGTCCATCTTCAAAATTATACACTTGATAAAAGACAACATATTATAAGTAAATTATACAAAGATTGGTAACATTTTTAATTTAAGCCACGTGCGTTAGTAGAGATTGAGTAATACAGCTTCAATTCTATTAATTAAATTAGTTTTCACAGATAATTTTGAATAGTAAATATTCTATGAAATGTGTTATTATTTCAATGCTAGCAACACTAAATGTTGTCGCCATATTGAAATATCCTAAGTGGAAGTTAGTCAATCAGTGATCTTAATTATTATCTTTTTGTGTTAACAAGTGTTAAACATAATTAAAATCATTTAAATATTCAATCAATATTTTTAAAGTTTTTATAATGTGTAAAATGATTAATTAAAGATAAAATTAAATTTTTGCAATACTTTTGATGAATACGTCACAGCGCCATGTTGTATTCCTGCGCTGATTGCAGGCACGAGAAATCTGCCAACCCGTTTATTTTTTGGGATTAGACCCCGAGAATAAATCGAACTGCGATTTTGTACTCAAATATATTTTAATTTATATTTGTTGGCAAATGTCAATCAGCTTTAGTGAAATCGATGCATCTCTGTTGTCGCATTTCGAGTGCTAACTCCTAATTTCAACTGCAGTTTTGTGCATCCGCGAAAGTTGAAAGGACTGTGTTGTAAAAGAAAGAAGTGATAATTAGCCAAAATTCCGGTCCCTACGCGCAGACGAGAAGGTGCCTACCCGCCGGGGCAGTCGGGCGAAGGAGATATGAACAACAAACGAAAAAATCGCCAAGGGCCACCGAGGTAATGCCAGTTTATGTTCATCAACTTTCAGCGTTTAAGTGTGACATGTCTTTGTTATTTAGGACAATGTCCTTTTATTAGCGATCATAAAATAATAATATTGTCACGTTGACAACTTTTTCACAAGCATGATCACAAAAGACGTGTAAACAAACGTTTAGATTCGTATTGCGAATTCGTGCGGCGCAAGGTTCGGTGCGGCGGCCGTCCGCCGCGTACGCTCTAATCGAGATGTTTGGCCTACTTTTGCCGTGTACTCATGACGATTAATATAGCCGCGTGCGAACAGCTGATCCCCGTGCTTGGAATAATAGCAGCTAATACTAGCTTATTTTCAATAGTCCTTTCATCCCTAGCCATTTCGTGAGTGTCTGTTACTTCATAATCAATTTTGTGGTGTTCAGTGAAGTTGCCAATGATTTAGAAGGGTAGGTATGTAGCAGAAAAGTATTATTAGTTACAACTGAGTTCAAATACATTAAATATCATTTTAACCACAGAATACTTAAATGATAGTTATTGGCAAATATCCAATTTCTTAATTAGCCTTTATTTCTTTTCATTAAACATTCCTAAAGACTATGGTTTAAAAGTATTTACTAAACAATGGTTCGGTATAAAGATGTTTGACTCTGATTACATTCTGACTCACCATCAGTTGTTCTGGTGTAGATTAAAGAAATTATAAACAAAAGAAATTACAATCATGATAATATTATAGTCACATTGTAAATAGATTCATAAATAAATAAACTTTACTGTATAAATATTATCTTTCTTCTTTCATTGTGCTATTATATAATACATAATTTTGTTATAAATGGCAATACTTGCCAAAATATGGATTAAAAAAAAATAAATTAAATATGATTTAATTTGAGTTTTTCATTACAAGAGAAATGACATTTTAATCCTTGCATTGAATGTGGTTGTAACTTATTGCATATTTCATATAATGTAGTATATTATATGAAATTATTTTATAGTAGTTCATATAATAGTAGTGCATGTATTATTTAACTAATACATTAGCTTTCTATTTAGTCATGTCAAGCACCCGCAGAAGATTGAGTGATGTTAGTTGTGATTTCAATAAGTTATATCAACACTCCAACAATTTTATAATTATAAAACGTTTGAGTACTATTATAGTGGATGTGGATGGATGATCACACTTGAAGTTGTTTTTAAAAATAAAATGATTAAGAATGGTTGGGGCAGGAGAGACAGTCTCTCCTGTCTCCATGATTGATGTAAAGCATTGCAAACCTCGGGAACTAAAAATCAAAATAATTCTGCGACAAAATCTGAAAAGATAGTTTCATTTATAATGTCAAGTATTCCCGTAAACCTAAAAAAGTATTAAAGATCAAAGTTTTGAACACAATTTAAATACAAACTACACATAATAATTTGAATTGTAATAACTGTCCATAAAATAAAAATTGCAAGCATTCCTTTTTCTAATTATATTAGATCAAGCGAATAGGTTTCTGTATTATTTATTTGATTAGTCTGGTGACTGTTGGTAAGTGCTTTAGCCATTTACAGCCTGTAATAATATCTATGGAAACCAATATAAGAGTAGTTATCTTCTAATCTGACTTTGCCGTCTATTAAATTGCTTTATGATGGACATATAAACTATACATTATAGTGAATTAGACTATGTTTTTGTTATTTCAGTAGTGTTTTTTATTTGGTGCATAGTGAGTGAGCTTTTGATACCTATATGTTTTTGTTTAATCCCTGTTACATGATTCTTGAAATAATGTATTTAAAGTAGGAGAATCAAATGTTTTCTTTAAACCCTACAAAGTTGTAAAAAAAAATAAATCATGCTTGATGAAGATCTATTGAAGTTTTTCCTATAAAAATTATAAAAAATGAATAATTTACTATTCAAAATACATGCATATTATTCTTTATTATTAAAATGTGTATTAATATTAATAATTTATGCACAATTACTATTTCAGTTTGTAGATTTTCTAATTAAATACTTAGTTCATTGACTCTGTAATATTTTTATGGTGGTGGTAAAATTATTTATAATTGGAAGTGTATGTATATATATTTTAAAATAAACCGGCTGTGTATGAGACTATAATAGTGAAAATTTATTTAGAATTTATTATAAGTATAGATTAATATTAAACACAGGGACGTGAGATCTTGCTAACCTGGAGCGGAATAAATATCTAAAAATTTATTTAAATAGGGCGCCAAGATATTACTCCGTCAAACGAATGATGTATTTAGAATTAAAACACATATAAGCAATTTTAATTATCATATATATTATTTTGTATTAACCATGTAGTTGTATTATACAAAAGCTGGTTAAGTAAATACCAAATAAGTTACACATATGACCAATGCTTGATGGTCCTCAAGTCTTATAATTTAAATTTTAAACAAATTAAGTTAAGTTTGAAACAAGAAATTTACAATGTAAAGAATGCAATTTAGCTTATTATTATTAATCTAATTCACAGAGTTATATTATATTTAAGGTATTAACATTTATAACAGAAATATTAGGATTTATTCTCCCATCCTTAAAGTATTATATATATATTACTAAAACTATGTATCCAGTCTTAAGAAAACTTTAGAGGTTTATAAGTGCTCTAAAAGATAAGAACCGACTTCTATGAATTCCAAGAAGGTTAAAAAATTAAAGGTTTATAATATGTTTCCATCCAAAACTAAAAAACCCACGGTGTAGACACGTGGGTTCAATTGAGGTTAAACATTCCCTCCTTACCAGAACGGAATATATATTTTTAATAGATAAAAGCGGATAAGATGAATATATATAATATTAAGACATCCTTCTTTATGAAGACGCCATATTGATTGGAATAAATATGGGATTTAGCCCGAACAAAAATTGATTGGACACCTTTAAATTAATTTTAACCCCTCACGTTTTGAAAGATGGTAATCCAATGATCTATGTAAGAAGATGATTTTCACCTATCGATAGAAACGTCACAGGAAGTAGGAAGATGAATCGTTCGGAAACATAGACCTCATATCAACCCATAAATTGTACAACAATTCAAATAAAAAAGGAAAGGTTTATCACCTTTAAGAAGAAACTCCATATTTAAATATGAATTAATTATTAATATAAGACTTTATTTTTAAAGGAGAATTTAAGTTATTCAAATATAAATTCAAAGACAAAAGTACCCGAATACCATAGATCGACCTGTTTCATTTCACATAAAATTCCTCAACTGGTTTGCAATAAAGAATAAATAATATTAAAAATATATTTTTCTTCAAATAGTAACAAAACTAATTATGGTTGTGAAACACATAATAGCATTAATTTAAATTAATTTAATGTATTCGTAATATAAATACAGTAAATTAAAAGTGTTGAAAACCAATGACATTTAAGTTGAAGTATGACAGCTCCAATATAATCTGCGCGTGCGACAGAACGTATTATTATGAAGTTTAATGTGTATTAGTATGTCAAATTATATTTTTAGAGAAAATACTAAAGTTAAATCACTGCATTGTTATACAAATAGAAAGAAGCAATGATTATGTAGTGAAATGTATATGAAATATATATAAGTTGACGTATGAATATGAATATAAATTAAGAAAAATGACACCAAGTTAAGGGTCATGTTTTCATAATATAGTTAATAATAAATTAGTAAGATTTAGGACCTCATGGAACACCTCAAAGTGTTACAGTGCATCTTTGGTTGGGTAAAAAAAAAATATTTAAAAATTTTAATTTTTAAATATTTTTTTTTTTTTTTTATGGTTCCAAAACTTGGTTCCACAAAAAAAAAAAACAAAAATATAAAGTACTAGACTTTATATCATAGAACAGAATAAGCATCAGTTGAGTAAAATACAACCAACTGGGGAAAAGAATAACATAGAGAAAGGAATACCATGGTGAAAAGAAGATCATAGGAAAAGAATATCAACGGAAAAGAATGTCAGGAAGAGAATATCATAAGAAAAGAATATCATATGGAAAGAACATAAGAGAAAAAGAAAATCTTAGGAAAAGAATATCCTAAAGAATAGAGTGCTTTAGGAGAAGAAAATCATAGACAAAGAAAATCATAGGAAAAGAAAATCCTAAACCTGACTTATACATACAAAAAAAAAATGCTTAAAGCTAAGGGAAATATTAAGATTTCTCTTAAATCTAACAGCAGTACTAAATATAATAAGTCTAAGCAATAACTAACTTAATATATACCTAACACAAATAAAACTACATCTTTATACAGCTTAAACTATCTGTAACCTACAGACCTAACTAAAGATAAAACTAAATCTTTATACAACTTAATCTATTTTAAAACTAGAGGCCTAACTAAAGACTGCAATGAAGTCACATTGATCGACTCATTCAGTAATTCAAGTAGAGATTGTTTTCACCAAAAGTAAAAAAAACAACTCTTTTAAAGTTTTGTGCGAAGAACAGCAACAAAGTAGAATGTGCTAATGAGGAGCTCACTCATTAGTCACAAAGAGATCCAAAGCTTTGTGCGGGAACAGCAACAAAGTGGATATAAAAGGCTATTGGACTTTAACCAATAGAGTATTAAGTAGAACTAAAGGCTATGGGGATACAACCCATAGTAAAAGAGTATACAAGTATGATGACTTGCATTAGACCAATCTGAGGAAACTAACCACCGCAGTAGGTTGTTTCACCTTTAGGACAAGATTACCCTCTAAGAGGTATTAGTAAATTAGGAAAAATCCTATTAAAATGCTAATGAGGATCCGCTCATTAGAAAACAAGAATCGAAGCTTTGTGCGACAAACAGCATCAAAGTCGAATTAAATGCTATTGGAGTACAGCCAATAGAAAAAAAAAAAAAAAAAAAGGTATACTTGTGTATCAGTCGTAATCGACGAATCCGAGGAAACCAACCTCTATAGACGGTTGTTTCACCAGGTCGACACTAGATCACTAGTATAGATCAGTAGAGTTCATCAAGTCAGAGGAAACTAACCACTGAAGTCGGTTGTTTCACCTGGACGAACCAGATCCTTTATATGAAAGTCACCTAGAGGCTTTCCATCTAGGGATTTAAGAGAGTAAACTAACGGTCCAAGTTTTTTAGAGATATAACATTTTTCATACCTAGGAGCTAACTTAGCTGAAAAATGCTGAGAAGCGTTTGACAAAGGAAAACACTTTTTATAAACAATCTGACCCTCCTCTAGTTTAACTGGACGCTTCCTCAGGTTATAATATTTAGCATTACGTGCATGAGAAGTCAACAAAGATTGACGCACTTTTTGAAATATAATTTTTAACTCTTTGAGTTTATTAGAAAAACCAGAACTAGGATCTACTGAAAGAGCGTCTTTGTCAACAGGAACATCATCATTGTAGACAGAACCGTCAATGATCATCTCGCGACCATGATGAAGGAAGTATGGAGTGAACTTAGTACCTTCATGGACAGCAGTGTTCAATGCACATTGTATTTCCGAGATATTTTTGTCCCAGTTTCGATGGTCTGAACGAACGTATGAAGCAATTGTCCTCACTAGTTCCCTATTCACGCGTTCCACTTGGTTCGTCTGTGGATGGTACCTGGGATTATAAAATAGATGAGGTATATTGTATTTATCTATAAGATCTCGAAAATCCTTAGAAGTGAATTGAGGGCCATTATCTACAAAGATATATTTAGGAGTACCATGAGTCAGAAATATGCCTTTCTCTAGACACTTGACTATGGCCTTAGAAGTAACCTGTTTTAGAGGAAACAGAGTAACAAATTTGCTGAAGTAGTCACAACAAACAAATATATATTGATTTCTTAAATAAGAGGGCGGAAAAGGACCCAAAATATCAATAGAAATTGCTTCAGTCGGAACAGAAATCTGACGAGGCTTCCCCATAAAACCAGGGCGAGCAAGGTTGGTAGGTTTATAAGTTTTACAAATCTCGCACGAATCAACATACTCCTTTACATCCTGGAACAGAGTGGGCCAGTAAAAGAAGTTAGCAATTTTAAGATGGGTTTTAGCAACGCCGAAATGTCCAGCAGTAGGATTGTCATGGTACTTCCTTAAAATATCCTTTCTATCCTCCCAAGGAACAACCAACTTCCAGTCGAATTGAGCTGTCAGGCGATATTTGTTCTTAGAAAGACGGAAAAGTCTACCATTTTCTATTTTAAAATTTGGAAAACGAGAAGGTTTATCCAAAACCTTTTTATAGAGATCAATATACCAAGGATCCTGTAAAGTTTCAGTATCAACCGCATCAATTCGAATACGAGATAGACAATCGGGAATCACATGTTCTTTACCCTTTCTATGTATCAACTCAAAATCAAATTGGCTAAGTCGACACGCCCATCTATTTAAACGACCCGTAGGATTTTTCAGATTTGAGAACCATTTGAGTGAAGCGTGGTCGGTAATAATATAGCATTTTCTCCCTTCAACATAAGCACGGTATTGTTCCAAAGCATAAATAACCGCCAGCAGTTCTCTTTCAGTCGCCAAGTAATGAGATTCGGCAGAAGAAAGTGTACGACTACAGTAAGCAATAGGATGATCACAGTCATCTATTCTCTGGCTTAACATTCCACCAATAGCGAAGGATGAAGCGTCTGTATGAATATAAAAAGGTTTATTGTAATCGGGGCACTTCAAAATCGGAGCTGATACTAAAGCAGATTTGAGTAAGTTAAAAGATTTATTAGCATCGTCTGTCCAAGCGAAGCTAACCTTCTTACTGGTTAGTTTAGATAAAGGTCGGGCTATGCAAGAGAAATTTTTAACAAAACGCCTGTACCACCCAGCCATTCCGAGAAAGCGTTTGACGTCTTTAGCGTCCTTAGGAACAGGAAAATTTAAAATAACATCTACCTTAGACGGATCGGTCCTAAGCCCGTAACGATCTATCACGTAACCTAGGTATTTTAGTTCGCTTCTGCAAAATAAAGACTTCTTCATATTAATAGTTAAGTTGGCTGCTTTAAGTTTTCCAAATACTGCTTTTAACAAACGTACGTGTTCATCAAAATCCGAAGTGCATATTATTATATCATCAATGTAACAAAACACTTTATTATCAAAATCTGCTGTGAATAAGTTATCCATCAATCTCTGCATAGTAGCAGAAGCTCCTACAAGACCAAAACACATTCGATTATAATGAAATAAACCTCTACCAGGTACTGTAAAAGCAGTTTTCTCTTTAGAGGAGGCTTCCAAAGGAATCTGATGGTAAGCAGCGCTCAAGTCTAAAGATGTAAGAAATTTTGCGTCTCGTAAGTTGTCTAAGATGTAATTCACATAAGGTAAAGGATAAGCATCAGCCTTAGAAACAGAATTTACTTTACGGCTGTCCAAACAAACCCTAAGAGAGCCATTAGGTTTTTCCACCATCACCACATTTGAATTCCAAGCGGAATGAGACGGTTCTACGATACCTAATTCCAACATGTGGTCAAGTTCCTTTTCCAAAGCATTTTGCTTATATGGGCTGAGACGATAATACTTCTGTTTCAATGGAGGACTATCTCCAGTGTCTATTACATGTTCTATAAGGTGTGTTTTGCCAAGACCTACCTTATCGGTATCGATTTGATCGAAAAGAAGTTTAATAGACTCCAACTGAGATCTTTGTTCGTCAGACAGAGATTCAAAATCATTCAGGCCAGACTCAGTAGGGACTGTAGACAACGAGGATATATTTTCTGAAACAGGTAAATATGAAATGACATCTGGTGCAAGTTTAAAAGCTTTCCAAAAATTTAAACCCAATATTATAGGAGAATTTATTTCAGGTTGAATGTTGAAATCAATAATTTGTATATTATTTTTATAATTAATTGGTAATGACATATATTCGGTGCAGGTTAGAACCTGATCATTAGCAACTCGAAGTTTTAGAGGTATAGAATGAGAGAGAATAGGTAAGCCGGCTTTAGCAAAAATTAAGTGACTATTTTGGCCTAAAATTGAGCAGCTCGCTCCACAATCGAGTAATCCTTTAATTTTCAAATCTAAAATATCAAGAGGTATGTATATCCGGTTATCTCCCTTTGGAGGTTCAAAACACAGTGACTTTTCTTTATGCAAGGGAGTAATAGGTAAATTAGAGTAATTATTAGAAAAGCCACACCTAATTAGTTTTTTGATGTTCTGGTGCAATTTGGACATTCAGGTGTTCGAACACCTTTTTCTCCGCATTTAAAACAGACTATTTCTTTAGATTTCCTACAAAGATAAACCGTATGATTTGTCAATCCGCAACGAAAACATGGCTGCCTAGCAGAAGATTGTGTCACTGATGAAACAAAGGGTTTAGGGGTACGATCAGTACGAAAAGGTTTCGGTGGAGGTCTATTGTTATAATAAAGAGTTTTAGAAGATGTTGGTTCCCGAAACTGATCTGCCTTCACCTTGGCTAATTCAATACGCTTGCATAAAGCCTTAAGCTGATTTATAGATGTTATATCTTGCAGAGCCAGTTCCCTGCTGTACTCTGGGCGAATATTACGAATCAGGATATCTAATTTCTCCGATTCAGGTAATTCCCTATTTAAACGCTGTATCATGCCTAGTACTGTGGAAACAAAGAATACAATGGTTTCGTCTTTGGCTTGAGTTCTAGCACGAATTTCCTGAAGCAGCTTGTAATCCAAATCGGGAATATCAAAATCTTCCTTTAAAGCTGATACTACGTCTCGATATGAAGAGAAATCGGCGCGGTTGGTCCGGAACCACGACAACGCAGGACCTTCTAAGATTTCGGGAAACCCGCGGAATACCCTATCCTCCGAGATCTTCCTCGCAACGCGAAGCTCTTCTAAACGTGTAAGAAAAATACGTGCACAAGAGTCACCACTATATTTTAAATTTAGTGAATTTATATTAAATGATTTTTCAGATTTATAAACAATTTCCCTAACAACCTGTGGATGTCTATCTGACTCATCCTCACCATTCGACTCCGAAGATGAATTATCAGAATTTTGTCCATCTACTAAATGTTCCAAAATAGAGTCGATCATAGACTTCAACGACTGGACCTCTTCATTAGTCGTACCTATACGAGACAGACGACAGAGTAGATACCTACAACGCGAGATGAGGCGAGCACTAGCAGCAGGGGTAAGGTCTGTGTTAACCTCGCTTTCTATTTCCTCAGCCTTACGCTGGCATATGTCAAGTTCCGTTCCCGGATCTATATCCATTAATGAAGTGAATTTAAGGCTACCCCTACGAGCAAGTTCGGCAGTTCGTTTAAGTGCTAGTTGTAAAATATCGCGTCGAGACTGAGAATCCACCGGTAATTTACGAATAGTCAGTTCATGTATAAGCTCGTCCTTATGCAGGTGAGCGATTTTACAACCCGCTTTGATGAAGTCCATGGTAAGTAATAAAACCGAGAGTGCAAGATGAAATATTAAAGTTGTAGCAGATAATGAAAAATTTTTTTTTAACTACTTAAATTCCAAATTCCCTAAGTATAAAATATATACCAATTGTAGTTACAGCAAGTTTCAATATTCAAATTAAGTTAAAGAAATATAATAATAAAGTTTGTTAAGTATTTTTGAGAATATAGCTCAAAACTATTTGACCGTTAATAGAATGTTTAACAAAAGTAAAGTTACACCAAATTGTATATAACAAAATATACTTTATAAGGTATATCTGTTTGTGAACACTAGATTATATAAGAGTTAAATTTTAAACTATTACGTTAAATAAAATAAGTATTAAATTCAATCTTATCCGCTTAAAAATTAATACAAGTAGTGAGGAGTAGTAGTAATATAAAATAAATTATTATACTAAGTAAATTATTTTAGAATTCCAAATACATCATTCTCCAGGCCCATGAGTTGGGAGCCACTGTAATATTTTTATGGTGGTGGTAAAATTATTTATAATTGGAAGTGTATGTATATATATTTTAAAATAAACCGGCTGTGTATGAGACTATAATAGTGAAAATTTATTTAGAATTTATTATAAGTATAGATTAATATTAAACACAGGGACGTGAGATCTTGCTAACCTGGAGCGGAATAAATATCTAAAAATTTATTTAAATAGGGCGCCAAGATATTACTCCGTCAAACGAATGATGTATTTAGAATTAAAACACATATAAGCAATTTTAATTATCATATATATTATTTTGTATTAACCATGTAGTTGTATTATACAAAAGCTGGTTAAGTAAATACCAAATAAGTTACACATATGACCAATGCTTGATGGTCCTCAAGTCTTATAATTTAAATTTTAAACAAATTAAGTTAAGTTTGAAACAAGAAATTTACAATGTAAAGAATGCAATTTAGCTTATTATTATTAATCTAATTCACAGAGTTATATTATATTTAAGGTATTAACATTTATAACAGAAATATTAGGATTTATTCTCCCATCCTTAAAGTATTATATATATATTACTAAAACTATGTATCCAGTCTTAAGAAAACTTTAGAGGTTTATAAGTGCTCTAAAAGATAAGAACCGACTTCTATGAATTCCAAGAAGGTTAAAAAATTAAAGGTTTATAATATGTTTCCATCCAAAACTAAAAAACCCACGGTGTAGACACGTGGGTTCAATTGAGGTTAAACATTCCCTCCTTACCAGAACGGAATATATATTTTTAATAGATAAAAGCGGATAAGATGAATATATATAATATTAAGACATCCTTCTTTATGAAGACGCCATATTGATTGGAATAAATATGGGATTTAGCCCGAACAAAAATTGATTGGACACCTTTAAATTAATTTTAACCCCTCACGTTTTGAAAGATGGTAATCCAATGATCTATGTAAGAAGATGATTTTCACCTATCGATAGAAACGTCACAGGAAGTAGGAAGATGAATCGTTCGGAAACATAGACCTCATATCAACCCATAAATTGTACAACAATTCAAATAAAAAAGGAAAGGTTTATCACCTTTAAGAAGAAACTCCATATTTAAATATGAATTAATTATTAATATAAGACTTTATTTTTAAAGGAGAATTTAAGTTATTCAAATATAAATTCAAAGACAAAAGTACCCGAATACCATAGATCGACCTGTTTCATTTCACATAAAATTCCTCAACTGGTTTGCAATAAAGAATAAATAATATTAAAAATATATTTTTCTTCAAATAGTAACAAAACTAATTATGGTTGTGAAACACATAATAGCATTAATTTAAATTAATTTAATGTATTCGTAATATAAATACAGTAAATTAAAAGTGTTGAAAACCAATGACATTTAAGTTGAAGTATGACAGCTCCAATATAATCTGCGCGTGCGACAGAACGTATTATTATGAAGTTTAATGTGTATTAGTATGTCAAATTATATTTTTAGAGAAAATACTAAAGTTAAATCACTGCATTGTTATACAAATAGAAAGAAGCAATGATTATGTAGTGAAATGTATATGAAATATATATAAGTTGACGTATGAATATGAATATAAATTAAGAAAAATGACACCAAGTTAAGGGTCATGTTTTCATAATATAGTTAATAATAAATTAGTAAGATTTAGGACCTCATGGAACACCTCAAAGTGTTTATTAAATGATATTTCTTTAAAGTGCCTTTTCTGATGTAACATGTCCTCTAAATTTCACACACAGATTACACTTATTCAAATAAACTTTTATCTCACAAATATAATATTAATTACTAGATGTCTAATCTTACAAACATACTTTAAATGAAACATAATAAATGAATAGAAAGAGGTAAGAAAATAACATTAATTCTGTTTCTAATTGACATTATACAGATATAATTTCATTTCACTATTATTAAGTAAGGCATGTTTTTAATAAAGGTACAAAGACAGTTGCTCATTACTATTAACCATAGTTTTTGAATCTGATACAATCTTATCTTAACGCTGGTCTTACTAAATTTCAATTTATAAAAGAACTACTAACTTACCCTCTCTCTCTGCTCATATGCATTCCCTAGATATGTAGTAACAGTGATTTCTCAGAGATGAAATATTTTCCTGCAATAAAAATTATCCAATATCCTGACCCTGATAACCAGCTATCATTATACAAAATTTTATCAAAATCTGCCCAAGTGGTGATATAATGATGCGGTAACAGACATACAAATTCTAAAAACAATAGTTTCTGCATTGGTATTGCTTATAGTGATTTTTTGCAATAAGATTTTCCAAAAAATATTTCATGAACAGATTCCACTCAATTCAAAAAACTCTTCTTTATGTTATGTAACATTTCAAATTAGGACATTATGATTTAACATTATCTAATATAGTTCCATTTGATGGATTCATTCTTCTTCATCAAATTATAAGCCATTGCAATTGTTTATCATGATCCGGATTGCTAATTTTAATTATTGTTTTAATTGGTTTGCTTGCTAACATGTAAATGTCCTTATAATATAAACCTTTTTTTTTGCTAGAATAACATTAGATCATTAATAGTTGTTAGCGTTCTGTTAATTAACTAATTAACAAAATAAGTTTAACTATTTTTAATGGTCTATCCAAAAAATATAGTTAATATTCACTGTGTTGACTTATGAAATAACAATACTAAACTACATCTTTTACTTATATCGTTAAAGTATCTGTTAATTAAAATTATTTTATTATTTGTATTTTTGGTTTTAATGTGTATTATGTAATAACTAAAATTTATTTTTTCTCTTTCCGTGGAAATAATCTTGGAATAACTAAATATTTAGAATTCAAGTCATTACTAGGTTTAGCGCGAGCGAAGCCGCGGATTCCGTTCGTTATACATATAAACCTTCCTCTCAAATCATTCTTATTAAAAACGCATCAAAATCCGTTGCGTAGTTTTAAAGATCTAAGCATCAATAGGGACAGACAGACAGGGGGAAGCGACTTTGTTTTATACTATGTAGTGATTGTTATGTGCCAGCTGTAAACGAAGCATACAATAAAATGTATTTGTATTTATTATAATATGTCAAAGATAATAAGATTTTGGTTTTTCCATAATTATAATTTTACATAAACGAAGGTTATCTGAATAGTATCTTTTATAAATATTGACCCCATTACATATCATTATAAGTATTGTCTATACATATGAATAAAATAATATATAAATTTATTTTAATAAATATATACCTACACTTTTTTTACATTTTTTCATAATTTATTTATCCACAAAGTGAAAAGTTCATTCTTATTTATTTTAAAAAAAATCTGGTATCAGGTGTGTTTTTGTTAATTTGTGAATAATTAACAATTGTAGTTGTTGTAAACATGTATATATTGTTTTATATTATATTTAAAGCCCTGATGTAGTGGCCTGAATGTCTATCTAAACCCAAAAGTTCAACAACTCCTCTAGTAGAAAAATGTTGCCAAATCTAATCATAAATGTATGTACTATATTATGTTACATTGATTGTATGAGTGAGTGAGATAGTGATAGCCAAGTGGTAACGTGCTCGCTTAGACAACCGAGTGATACGGGTTCGAATTCGGGTCTTGCACCTCTATTCTCTGATATTTTCATGTACGAATCATTTCTAACATGATTACCAATTGTCTTACGGTTAAGGAAAACGTGGTGAGGAAACTTGCATATCTGTGAAGTCTGCCAATCCGCCTGATACCCCTCGTATTAAAGGGAGACCTGAGAGCCTAGCAATCGGACTTTAAAAAGGGTCGCCGCCATTACAATTAGTATGTACTATTTTCTAACAATAGATTGAAAGGAGTTTTCTACACAAAGCAGTTAGGAAGTCTGCTACCTTTTCATTTGTACGTTATTTATATCATATACACTGTAATTCTCCGCTCGCATTCAGATTATAAATTTCAAGTTATTATCAGACGCGTTACAGCGCTCCATGTATTGTGATACGCACTATATAAGAAACTTTCGCAGACGGATAATCGTTAAGGGAAATTTCTATGCTATTATTGATAAAACTTATTATCCTGTCAAATTAATTGTAAATAGCTACGTTTTGATGACGGTTTTGATGACTTCGAATAAGCTTTTGGATCTTGATTATAACTACCTATAACTACACGTAATACCTACCTATAATAAAAAAGTTGAATATGTTACAAATAAAACGGACGCACATATTTAAGATGATGTAAATGCTATATACTTATTTTCGTTAATTTTTTGTTGATGTTGATTCAACTATGGACAGATACTAGTTAATTTTATTCAGAGATTTCTAACGACTGGCCTCAGGTGGGGATCAGGCTAAAGTCCACTGGCTGAGTGCGGGTTGGTAGAATTGACATGTTTTTCGAAACGATTTGTTTCTTTCAGATATTCAGGAACCTTCGTTACTCTTTACCATCAGGCGAAAGGTAATCTTGTAGAAGACGATTAGCACTTGTAAATATAAAAATGAGAGAACGAGGCTTTTTAACCCGATTCACTTTGCTTTCCAAGCGAGCTTTTTTTCACATGTCTATTGGTGTTGTACTAGATCTAAGCGAAGAAAGACATGAAGTGCAGTCTAAAACAAAAACACTTCCGCTTCCGATTCTCGTTTGGTTGATGAGAATAGGTGACATTTTAAAAATATATTTTTAGTTTACAATAAGTCCATTTTAAGAGGGTTGCCGAAAATGGGGACAGTTTATTAATGAACTATAAAAATATAAAAGTATAAAGAACTATATTGACTTAGGTTTAGTTTTGTTAGGACTTTCTGTCATTATACTAAAATCCTTCCAACTATAGATTCAGTCTCTGTATCGATAATAATGACTACTCAATAAGATTTTCCATAAATTAATTATTATACACCGTGAGGATACATGCATGTCTGAGAAAACATAGTAAGTTTTCGAAAGGCATGTCACTTGGTCAACATGCATTAGGCCAGCGCGGTATTGTGGCCTGATCCCCCTCGTACTGAGGGAGGTCAGTGCCCAGCAGTTGGATGTTAAAAAGGGCTGAAGACAATTAATGTATTAGACTCTGTTAAAATTTTAGTACCTATATGCATATACTAGCCTTTCCCGTGGCTCCGCTCGTGTTCTATCTGTCAGGAATGAAAATAGAAAGTAATATTTTCTACCGTTTTTGCAACATTTTTATTGATGGTCCGCTAGCCTATAGCCTTCCTCGATAAACGGACTATCCAACACTAAAATATTTTTTCAATTCGGACCAGTAGTTCATGAGATTAGCGCGTTCAACCAACCAAACAAACAAACAAACTTTTCAGCTTTATAATATTAGTATAGATGAAGATATTTCTTTTTTTTTTTGTTAAAGCAAAGGGGCGTTTAAATGATGTGTGAAACATTTTGTAAAAAATTTTATCACAATCATGTTACGCCGAGATTTAAGTACCTACATCTACATAAGAAAACGTCTATTGTAATACATATTTCCTTTTTTACCCGGCCAAAAGGAGTTAGGTTTCGCACGCTTGAGAGGTGTCGTTAGATTCGTATTTACTATGAGTGAGTACTACATTGTAAAAAAGGGGCTTTTATTTTTATAATATATTTCTTCATTTGCTAATAATAGTGTCGTATTTTAAAAGGTTGTCATACTTATTATATTTTGTTTAATATTTCGAAAATTTCATGCTCCACTTCTATTTATCAATTCAGTGAAGTTTTGAACGTGAGCATTTTGAGTTTTACACAAGCAGTAATGGAAACCGTTTCAAATCAAATTTAACGCTTCCATTATAAAGAGTAATTAACATTAATTAGGAATTCTTGAATATTTAACTTTTTTACTAATCGGTCAAGGCCCTATCTAAGTAGCATGTGTTGCGCGAAAAACAATATGTCGTTTTATAAGGTGTAAAAAATTGGTAATGTACTTCATTTACATTCTAAAAATAAACCGATTTTCTATAACTTTGCCCCTAAAATCTTTATTCGGCATTAATAACGATAAAAAATCTATTTTGGGATGATGTGGGTCTACTTTTATCATGTTGAGAAGAACGTCTCTATGATTGGATTATGGGTTCCAAAACAATTAATCGATATCAGTAAATACCTAGCTGAATAGTTAGCAATAATATAGTGGTTATTTATCTCACAACAGTTTTATAGTATATCTGTGTATGTTCTGTGTTCTTTATTCTGTGGCTTCTAGATGTGCCATTTGGGCACAAATTAATTCTATTTCTATCTTCAGTATTAAATATTGTAGATAGATGAAATTACCACAAATCCGTCAAATAGTGATTGAGAAAGTTGAAAAGACAAGAAAACTGAATGAATGATAGGTTTTTGCTCTGATAATTACCAATCTGATTCTTGTTCAATTATTTGAAATATTTTAATTTTAATACACGCCATATAAGACTAACGACTTCCAGTGGAAAAGTTAATGATATAAAGTGTATTAAAAATAAAATGTATGAAAAAACATTTAAATTCGATGTAATTTATTTTGGCTGTCTGGAACTATCTTTTTTTTAAATATTATGGCACAAGTGTTAGTCTTTTATCAAATGCTAGGCTAATGAACTATAACTTTTGGAGCTAGCTGTATTGTAAATTGTATTGCAAAGTGTATACGATTTGAATTTACTTTTATGAGAGTATTTTTTTTTGTATTACAATAAAATGGGTTATGTATAGCTCTCATACATTGACATGTCATTACTGTTCGAAATGTTAGCAGTTTTTCATATATTTTCGTCTATCGTATTGTTAATTTATGTAATATGAAACTTTGATTATACGGCATGTATATTTTATACGATTACGTTTCTTTCTTTTTTTCGCATTCTACTTTGCCTAGAAGTTAGTTGCCTGGAAGAGATCGCTTTATGCGATAAGGCCGCCTGCTATGCATCTCTGTATATTTCTAACTAGCCTTTCCCGCGGCTCCGCTTGCGTTCTAAAGGCTGAAAATTAAAAGAAATATTTTTCTTCCGTTTTTTCAACAATGTTCATTGATGCTCCGCTCCTATTGGTCGTAGCGAGATGTAATATAGCCTATAGTCTTCATCGATAAACGGACTATCCAACACAAAAATAATTTTTTAATTCGGATGAGTAGTTTTGAGATTAGCGTGTTCAACCAAACAAACAAACAAACAAACTCTTCAGCTTTATAATATTAGTATAGATTATTGTCTATGTATATTTTCTTTTTGATTTACAATAAAACGTAATAAAATTATTATTATTATTATTTCGCTTCTTATATAATATAGTTAAGGATCTTTGACAACCAAGCGTGCCATATAGAAATTACACGAGCTAAAGCTATCTCGACAGCTTCTTGAGATTAGACTAACAGTTTATAATCAGTACTGTATAAGTGCAAAGGTTGTATTTGTGTTCTTCACGCTGGAGTGTCGGGATTTTGATAAAATTTAGTGTCAATAATAAAAAATGTCATAAGATTCAATTCTCTTGTTAATGGCTTCAAAGCGTGCCAGTTGATGTCATAAGATAGTTCCGCTTGGGTTCGTCCCTAAATACATATTTTATTTTATTTTTTTTTTATTTTAGAAAGATACACCATCGACTTATCTTAAATACACTATAATTAATGTTGCACTATACATTTCAATATTCGCCTTTACAGGTGTATAGTGTAGGTGTATGTCTTATAAGTTATTATAGATTTTTCACAAATACAATATTTTTCCGCAGTAAAAGTTGACCTGAACAACCAGCTGTTATCATACAAAATTTCATCAAAATCTATCCAGTGGTTTACTCGTGATGTGTCCACTGACAAACAGACAGACTAAAAACTATATTTTAGTCTCTGCTGTTTGCATCGATAAGAAAGATACGACTTCACTTTTAATATTATATGAATACATTATTATTTAGGTAATACTTCTAATGTCTGACCTACCGTTAAACGGTTTTTTTAACATTAACATTGTTTCAGGTCACCTCGAGGCCGGGTGGTGGCAGAGGGTGTGTACAACAACGCGCACTTCATGCACGCGGCGACATCACACGTCGGTGACATAGTCCAAGTCCTCACGCAGTCTGGTAGCCTCTGGGAAGGCGTTTTCAAGACGTTCAGTGCTCAATTTGAGGTAAGTTTCATTTGTGAATTGATTGAAGATGTCAGATATTATATGGATTTCGAGCAGCCATATGATATGTAATACGCAATTTTAAACTATTACGTAAAGATGCAATATTATCAGTAGTATATTAGTTATTAGAGTTTTAAGATTAACTACGTACTCGTATAATAAACTACTCTTGCGACCAAAAGATTCCCTTAGCCGTATTTAGGGAAAGCATAAGGAACACTCGAAAAAATTAAAACGTGCCTACGTTTTACGTTTACGCCTAAAAAGACGTAACGTAAAACGTAGGCTAGTTTATATTACTATTGATTTAATTAAAAGTTAAAATGAAAAATTCTTGGTATTCCCCTACCACCAATACATGTCCTTAAGACTCATCGACCTTCATCATGAAATTCCTTTATCGGCCATGTTAAACGTATCAACACCGGTAGCGGGCAATTCAGTGTCACTCGAAGTTTACGTGAGTCATCCGACTAAGTGATATTGCATTAACAGCCATGCAACTGCGTGCACCTTATCGTCCTCCTTAATTTGACACGATAAAATTATTCACAAGATGGAATGCATCTATCACATATCGCTGAGTAGTCGATAATAGATCATAATCATCACAGAAAACTTTCGAAATATATGTTGGGACAATATTACAACAGCATCATCTAGTACCGTGCTAAACTACGAGGCTTGTGTTATGGGTACTAGATAGTTGATATACTACATATATATAAGTTTAAATACATACATATCATAAATATAAACACCCATGACTGGAGTATAAACTTTCGTGCTCAACACATGAATGCCCCCAGCGGGACTCGAACCCGCGACCGCTGGCGCATAAAGTAGGGTCACTACCAACTGAGCCAAACGTGTCGTCAAATATTGACTTATTAGAATTTAACTGTGTTTATTGTTTTTTTTAATGATAAAGAACACTAAAGCTACAAAGAATACGGTACAGAAACAAGAGAATAAAGTACTGAACTATTTTGTCCTTGCCTATTTAGATATAGATTGCTGAAAATGGAATAATTTAATGCTTGCATTTCTTGGAATTTTGATGTTTCTTTTTAGATATAGTCATATAAGTTAAAAAGTAAATATATATAAATTGTACTCTGCGATTTGTTGATCGGGAATCCCTGTAGGTACATTCATAGAATATCGATATTTTAATTTAGTAGGTTTTATGTAAACGTGACGTAGGTATATAAAGACAAAAAATAACTCAAAATGTATTAAATTTTAAGTTATATTATTATTTTGTTACCCAGACCTAATTTTCTTACGAATTTTCAATATGACCTTATAAATCACAAGTGAAGCGAATAAAAGCATGTTAAAATGACTTTTATCGGTATTTCTATTTATTTAGGCCTTTCACAATCGGAAGTTGTAGATAATTAATTTTATCAGACGCGCCAATGTTATATACAAAGGTATCAGTCGATATAGTGCGGTCTTTGCCTTATGACAGCATAAAAACGCAGGATTCACTGCGTGTATCGATCTGCCCTAGTTCGGTTTGGTCGACAGATAAGCTATGCACTCCACATCTACGACGTCTTATATATTTCACTGATACTGTCTTTGATACACGCTTGCTCTTTTGTCTTTAATTTCATTATAAAAACTAAGTAGTTTAGTTTTTTAACATCTCCTCATAAATACTGTATATTTTTTTTCCTATTTTGATTATTGAGTCAAATTATATAAATCATATTATTCATTTCTGCTTTTATTTTCTTTGGAATATCTTATTGAAATAGTTTTTATTAACTAATACAGAAGCCGAATCTATCAATTTTAGATTTTTTCTATGTCCGTGACTGCTTCACGAGAAAACTACTGGATAGATTTTAATGAAATTTGCTATGATGATAGCTGGTTATCTGAGTTAACAAATAGGATGCACTAGCATTTCCCGCGGCTTCGCACACGTTCTAAAGACCGGAAACCACATTCTTTCTGAGTCGCGCGGTATGGTACCTCGAAGAACCAATACCCGCCCTTCCCGTTTTTGCAACATTTTTCATTAACGTTCCGTTCCTTTAGGTCGTAGCGTGATGTAATATAGCCTATGGCCTTCCTCGATAAACAGACTATCCAAAACAAAAAGAATTTTTCAATTCGGACCAGTAGTATCTGAGATTAGCGCGCTCAAACTCTTCAGCTTTATAATATTAAGTACAGATTATACTACTAATATATCTGATTTCTTTTCTTACTAAATAAGAAAATAGTTAAATATTTTTCTTCTAGAATAATCGTCTGTGGCTGAATACTTTAGCTGTGGTACCAAATCTGTATTTGTTTTGTAAAAGAACAAAAATTAAACGTGTACAAAAAATATTACGGCTTTATTAATTTAATATTCAAGGTTTGCTATTCATACCTCGGAACTTTATAGGGCATGTAAAGCCTCTTACATTAATTATGTCCATACACCAATGCAAACTCATATTGAATTGGTATTGAAATCAATAAACTGCTTATAGAAATAGAAGTACTAAAACTTCATATCTCCAAGGAGTTAGCTATTAAAAGTTTATATAAAATCTTTAATACAGAAGGACGTGGGCATGCTTTTGGATTTTTCAAAAATTGTTGATTTTTTCGCTTTATACAGGTTGTAGTACTAATTAAATTATTTCATCAACGGATAGTAAATAGCAGTGGTCTCGCGCTCGCTTGGTAAACCGAGTGAAGCGGGTTCAAATCCCGAATCTGATAATTTAATTTGCAAATTATTTCTAACATTTACCACTTGTCTTACGGAGAAAAACATCGTATGGAAACCTGAAAGCGGAGCAACGTTATGGTGGAACTTTCTTTTTATAAACAGTTTTTACATATTACGACCGCTAGTTAAACAGAAGCGGTCAATGGTGTGCCTGATAGCAATCAGTACGTAGAGGTGAATACTATTGTTACACATTGCATAGTCTATTAATGATATGAATATCTAATGATGTATTTTAGAAAACTTAAGCACTTACATATTTTATGCACCGTTATTGGTAATTAGCATTTACGTTATTTTCGAAGATAAAAAAATAAAAATAAATCTTTATTGGAAACGTTTTACTATCACTACATAGTATAAAACAAAGTCGCCTTTTCTGTCCCTATATCCCTATGTGCGCTTAAATCTTTAAAACTACGCAACGGATTTTGATGCGGTTTTTTCCAATAGATAGAGTGATTCAAGAGGAAGGTTTATATGTATAACTAGCAGATCCCGCGGCTTTGCCTGTGCTAAATCTAGGGAAGAGCCCGAGCGAAGCGAGGGCGAGTCGCTAGTTTTACAATAAACAAATAATGTACGATAAGGGCTACAGTAGTTACAAACTGTGTCATAAACGCCCCCTTCCGGATTATTTATTTACATTTTTTCTATGATTTATAAGATACTCTATTAAGATCCATTTTTTTATTTTTATATTGTATGTGAAATGAGACTTTCAAAATGTATAGTTCACGGAATGATGCAACGGCGCTACGGCGAAGCTTGCATTCTGAGTAATATTGATTCGTATCACATAGTATTTGGGTTATTTTACTCCTCTACTTTCCGTTATGCAATAATGAACATATAAATACACAGGCTCAGCCTCGCTTCGCTTGGGTTCGTCTCTAGTGAATAATAAATCTGTCTCACGGGAACCTTACAATTTTCCGTTATAACCTATATGTGCTATTCCAAACTATAATCTATCTTTGTGCCAAATTTAATTTTAAACAGTTCAGCCGTTTTGGCGTGAATGTGAGTAACAATGATCAAATTATTCCAAACTTTCACTTTTGTTAATATTAATTAGATTATTTGTATATGAATACGGCTATGATTTATAAGATAAAGTAAATCTTCAACATCTCAAAAATAGTATATATAGTATTGTCTATGCGCAAAAGAAATTTATCAATTTGCGCGTGAATAGATAACACATAATAGAGAGGGAGATGGAGATACAAATGACTTCAACCGCGACGGATGTGCGGATTCACTATTTAGTAACTAAGGGGTCGTCCATAAATCACGTGATGTTTGAATGGGGGGGGGGAGGGGGTTCGGAAAAAATCACGAAATATCACCAGGAGGGAGGGGGGGTGTAGTGAGTTATCACGTGATTTTTTTACTCACCGTTGGGATTATCCCGCGCGCCGCGACAATCGCCGAACCTTTATAATAATAAGCCTAGTCACCTCCAAAACTCTGAAAAGACCTGTACGGGAACTACTATTGCAAGAAATGGCACTATTAAAAGCTATGCTATGCTTTAAAAAATCGTGTATTATAAGTTCTTCATAACAGATGATGAGACCAATAGGATGGGCCAAACATCCCCCCAGACACACGAAGCGTCGCTATTAGTAAGAATGGAAGTGTAATAATGAACCGATTGGTCTTAATTGCTTTGGATTGCTTATAAAGAGTATTGACACACTTCCATTAATTTCATGTATAAAAATTAAGACATACATAAGCTATAAGTAACGTTACATTGTTATAGTAGTAGTTATAAGTTACAGACGGACGAATTATACATTTTTAATGATATTCTCAAAAACTTTTAATATATTTACATATGTGAATTTCAGCACTGAAAGTTTAAGAAAAGTGAATACTATTTTGACTTAACTTTAGCACCGGGTGATGTACCCAGTGCTCAAAGTCAATTAACCGTCGGCCGAAACTAGAGGGTATGCATACAGTCAAAGACCATACATAAACAACCTAATCCCAATGATTTTTTTTTAATGAGAAAAAAGAAAATTCTGGCAGGATTTTAGTCGAGTCGTAAGGATTCTGTAGGTGCTAGTGCACAAAAAAAATACGGAAAAGTAAAATTTCACGATTATTATTTTGTCATTTATTCTTCTTAAATAGAATTTTTACATTTTTATCACGGTGCTTAATTTACCAAAATTATATTAGATTATACCTGTTAACCTTTATTTAAAAATAATATTCAGATTTTTTAAGGTACTTTGTAAGGGGGGGTAATCTTAAACCTCACCATGTATCACCATGGGGGAGGGGGGGTCTAAAAAGCTGCTTAAAAACATCACGTGATTTATGGACGACCCCTAAGGTACACTTAGCTAATTCAAAGCAAACATTTGACTAGGTTTTGGGCTATCATATCGACGTACAACGAGAGCTTTATTTTTATATCTACTCTTGTAATAATATGCACCTGATGTGCGTATCTCCTCAGAGATAGAGAAAGAGAGAGATATGGGAATATGTTAGTAACGTTGCTACTCTTATTTACTTTATCTGTTTATTTTTACTTAGCATCGTCTTTTTGCTTAAGATATCGCATATATTATGTCATTTAATTCTGATGAAGAAGGACGTGTTTTCCCAAAGGAGATTGATATTTTCCGTGGTAAATTCTAGACATCGGCGCTTCTTATCTGCTTGACGAAAGAGAAACACAGTACCTACAGACACACTTTCACAACAATCATATAAAATACTAACCTTTCCCGCGGCTTCGCTCGCGTTCTAAGGGCTGGAAACCAAATAAAAAAATATTTTTCTCCCGTTTTTGCAACATTTTTCATTGATGCTCCGCTCCTATTACTCGTAGTGTGGTGTAATATAGCCTATAGCCTTCTTCAATAAAAAGACTATCCAACACAAAAATAATTTTTCAAATTTGGACCAGTAATTCCTGAGATTTGCGCGTTCAACAAACAAACAAACAAACTCTTCTGCTTTATAATATTAGTATAGATATGTATTTTCTACTTGCGTTAAAATTAACTTAATATTTTTTATATGTACACGTGTCGATATATGAATGAAACAATGCTTTCAGCTTAAATAAGCTATCGCGTGATCTTTCAACCTATGCTTGTATACATACGAGTAAGTACATAAAAATTTGGAGATAACAATTAAATGCCAACTTCCTCGCTCACGTTATCAATTCTATAGTAGCATGTTCAGGAAACAGCTTGATGTTTTATAGTCTGTATAGTTTAATGAAATTAATACTGGTAATTGGATTAAAAGTAATTTGCCGGAAATCCTAATCGGGTTATGGCGACGAGTCCGTAGACTGAGGCGTCAGTCGCGAGTTTGCAGACTCAGCTGTCGTAACATGAAAAATACTTGCAAATATGCCCCATTGCGTGTAAAAGAATATTGGTAATGATATGACCATATATTGGAACAATAAAGCCAGTACCAACCTTTTTAGAGAATAAAGATTAAGTTCATTGTAGATTTTCAAATTTTTGATGTTGTATTTTTTTAGAAGTATAAATATGGAACATTTACACACATCACTACCTAGTTCCATGGAAAGCTACGTATTATGGATACCATATAGTTGATACATTACACATATAACTTTAAATCGTACATATTATAAATACAAACACCCGTGACTAGAGTACAAACGTTCGTAGTCATCACACAAATGAATGCCCAGTGGGACTCGAAACCACGATCCCTAGCACAGCAAGTAGGATCACTACTAAGCTTAACGTGTCGTCAAACTATATTTTGTGAAAACACTTCTTGTCGATCTGTTATGTATATAATAATAATAATAATAATAATAAAGCTTTATTAATTCCATACATGTAAAGAAATCATAATAAAAACAAATATTAATATTTCCAGCAATCAAAGATATTCAACATTTCATAGTAAAAATAAAAGAAATTAAATTTAAACTATTCCTACAGTTTACTTAACATTAAATTAAGTATCCAAGTAAATTAAATTCAAATATATATTCTAAAAATCATCACAGTAATAATACATTTCAATTAAAGGTACAATATAAATATTAACATTAATTCATAATAATAATAATAAAAAAGGATAATTAAAACAAATCCTACATTGTACTTAACATTAAATTGAGTATCCAAATAAATTAAATTCTAATATATTTTCTAAAAATCACTACAATAATAATGAATAGTAATATTTCATGCAATTGAAGATAAATATTTAACAATTCATAATCAAAATAATACGATTTAAAGTAACATATGCTGATCAATCCTTTCATGCATTACACAGTTATTAAAAGTAATTACATTCAAGTACATTAAATTAAGTATCCAAATAAATAATTTAGGTATATATTCTAGAATTATTCGGTTATAGGTTAATTATGTAACAAATACAATGATAATATCCTTAAATCAATTCCTGGCATTGACATTTTTTATGACTCACCCTTAATATTTAGAAATAAGTTATTCAATTAAAAAATTAAAATGCATGATCAGTGTTATTTTTAATTTAATTTAATTTAAACCACTATTATATATATATTTTTTGTATAGTATGATGACGTTTTTAATTTTTGTTTATATGTACTTTTAAATTATGAATTTGCAAATGCTATGTACACTTGTAATTGACATGCATATAAGGTTTATTGTTACTATATTATAAAATTAATTTGATAATGTTAATTATGTATGTTGTAAGTGTACTTTAGAAATAAATAAATAATTAAATAAATTATATATGTAACATTTCATAGTAATAATAATATTAAGAAAAAATTCATGTCATGCATTACAATAGATATGAAGTAAAGTAAATAAATAAACTAAAATAAGCATCTAAAATATTACATTTAAATATATATTCCAAAATTCACTTTTAGTGTGCATGTATGGACCCCTATCGGGTAAAAGCCTACAAAGAGTGCCAGAAGTCTCTGTCTATTGCTATATCAGCCCAATTTGTGCCTGCAATTACCTTTATTTCATCTTGCCACCTTGTACAAGGTCGACCTCTGCCTCTAGTTCCTTGCGGTCCTTTCCATGTCGTTATTGCAAGTGTCCATCTCTTGTCAGAGTATCTTGCTATATGGCCAGCCCACTTCCATTTTTGTTTTTAGCATAGAGTATGGAGTCTGTTACTTTAGTTTTATTACGAATATCGATAGCTTTTACTCTGTCTCTTAAGGTGATACCAAGACAACTTCTCTCCATTGCTCTCTGTGCAGTTTGGATTTTCATTTTTGTTTTTTTATCAAATATCCATGTTTGGCAGCCGTAGGTAAGGCATGGTAATATTGCTAAATCCATAACTGTTTTCTTTAGATTTATAGGGAGTTGAGATTTTAATATTTCTTTGTGAGCCCAGAACTTTTTCCAGGTTAAAGCTATTCTTCTATTTATTTCTTCTGTATTTCTATTAGTTTTAAAAGATAATTGTTTCCCTAAATAAATATATTCCTGTACATATTCCAGTGGCTTACTGTCAATTAAGATGGGTGTCATTTTGTCATTTGTCATGATTTTGGTTTTACTGAGGTTCATCTCTAGCCCTACGTGGTGGCTTACAGTTTGTAAATCATTTATCATAATGTTTAGTTGTTCCGGATTTTCTGATAGCAGGACAATATCGTCGGCGAACCTCAGGTGACTCATGTACATTCCATCTACATTGATTCCTTGAGTTGTCCAAGGTAGATCTTTCATTATGTTTTGCAATACCGCTATAAATAGTTTAGGTGATATTGGGTCGCCTTGTCTTACTCCTCTGTTTATGTTTATGCAATCTCCTATATTTTCTAACCTGACCTTGCTTGTACTTTTACTATAAATATCTTTTAGGATGTTTATATATTTAATATGTATATTTTGGTTAGATAGCGCCTCCCATATGCTGTTATGAGAAATAGAATCGAAAGCCTTTTTATAATCTATGAAGGCTAGATATAATGGTCTGCGAAACTCTACATATTTTTCTATTGCCTGCTCTACAGCGTGGATGTGGTCTATTGTACTAAACCCGGACCTGAAACCGGCTTGTTCATAAGGTTGGTGGCTATCAATGTCCAAAGATATTCTATTTAATAGACATGAAGCAAATAGCTTGTATAGACACGACATTAAGCTTATTGGTCGATAGTTTGCTATGTCAGTTGGATCGCCTTTTTTATAAAGTAGAACAATTTCTGATTTAGTCCAGTTCTCTGGTACTTGCTCTTCAATAAGGATTTGATTGAATAGTTGTGTGAGTGGGGTAAGCAGCAGATTCTTGGCATGTTTGATATGTTCGTTTCTGATACCATCAGGCCCTGGGCTCTTTTCCATTTTTAATTTTATTATATTTTTCATTACTTCGAATTCATCAAACATTTTCACCTTCGATTGTGTCCGAATAGCATTATCCAATGTTATGTCTTGTATAGGATGAGGTTGACTATATAATTTGGCATAGAAGTCAGTTGCTAGATTTATTATTTCCACACGGGATTTACTATTTTTTTGGCCAGATTGTAAGGATGGGATCCAGGTTTTTGAGCTATCTAGTTCTTTGAATGCTTTCTTAGCGCTTCTTGATGTTTCTAGGTGTCTGCATATTGTATTGGTTCTATATGATTCATAGCATTTTTTTATTTCTTTGTTTGTTTCTTTATATAGGTCTTTCAATTCATCTTTGTCTTTTTTGGATAATTTAGTTTTGTTTTGTAACATACTCCTTTTTTTAATAAGAATTTTAGTTTTTTCATTTAATATCTTTTGTCTTGGGGTTCCTTTTATAGTTTTTAAACTATTCTTTATAGCGCATTCAATTATTTCACAATATTGGTTGATTGAATATTCCTTTTGTGGTATTTGTAAATTTTGCAGATGATGATCTAGATATGTAAGATAATGGTCTAAGATCCCACTGCATGATTCTGCAGGTACGCGTTTTTTTGATTAAATTAATTTTAAATGAATGTTGAGGAAGCATTCAATGGATTAGCGACAGGTTGCCAGTAAAAAGTTGGCCGCAATTACCTGTAATTAATTCATGTATAATTCATTTTCTGGTGTAAATTGCAGCTATATGTTTTTTTAATCAATTTTACGTAATTTTAAAGGAAATGATGTAAAGAATAGAAAAAAAAATGGTTGCCAGCTCCCAGTCAGCCGCAACGTTAGGGTTGCCAGGTGTAAACAGGTATATTATTGTTAGTTATTTACAATCATTTGTTTTTTTTAAAATAAATATTACAAAATTAAGTTTTATATTACCTGTTCACGATAATGCATGGTTGCCAGTTAAAAAATGGCCGCAACCAGAGGTTTCCATGCTTTCTTTTAATCAACGATTATTCCTCCAGGTAAGTGTGAGTGCAAAAGAATGGATTGTTACGTGATGTAAACAAGAGTACAATGTAGTGTAGATGTAAATCTAGTATTTTTCTTACATGAAAATAATTTCGCGTGACAAAAGAACAATTTTTATTGAAAAAGTGGTCTACGAAATCTTTGAAGCACTTCGATGATGCTTTATTTGTTCATTCAATGTTCATGTATTAGGTACATTTTCGTTTTTTTTAATGAAGAACTAGTTAATTTCTTTTTATAATAAAATCTTATCAATATCGTACTTAAATCGTAATAATTAAATCAAAATAATAAATATTAGTAAATCAGCGTAATGGAATATAAAATAAATATTGAAAAAATAAAAAACAATTTTTTTATTATTATAAATGAAACTATCTTTTCAAAACAAAAACCATAATAAATCTGCGACAAAATCCGAAAAGATAGTTTCATTTATAATGTCAAACATTCCCGTAAACCTAAGAAAACAATTTTTTTATACAAATTATGTACCTACTACATAATTTACTTATTCTAAATCTTACAATTGTACAAATATTAACAATATAATATTATATTTATAATTTAACATAGTTTTGCCCCATGGACGTATTAACTAATGGACGAGACACATAAGCGGACGTACCTTTACCGGCCTTGACAGTAATCAGGATATTTTAGGCCTGGCCGTTTGATTTTACGTCAGTCTCAAGCACTTACTTGTCAACAAAACATCTCCCAAAAATGACTAAATGTTCTATTAGATGGTGTAAAAACTATAGCAGCGGAAGCAGCACTATTTCTTTTCACTTGTAAGTAATATATTTTATTACATTTAATGTTATTTATCACAAAATTTAAGTAAATGTAAAATAAAATTTCGTATTATTCAACTATTTTAAATATAGTCGATATATCTATGTATTGTTGACATCTGACAACCATCATAAAATGGCTGGATTATACCGTTCAAAACAAATGACAGAACTGTCGAGTAAGTCCATTTGACATCGACTAGTGCTTGACAATGTCGAAAAATATATCGATATTTGACGAAATAACTAAGCGAATAATGGATGTCATTTGTACAGTACAATAACATAAAATACTTTTATCGCAGTATCCTACAATCTGATGACAATAAATTTATAATAATATTTTTATAATTAAATAAAAACATTATAAATGCAAAAATTATAATTAGTATGTGTACTTAATTTTTATTTTATTTTAACACATAAATTACACAAAATTTTAGATTTCCTAGGGATCCTTCTCGAAAGAGAAAAAAAATTCTTAACAAAAAATTTGAAGTCTATAATAACTATAATTGAGTAAAAAGTTCATAACAATGTCCTGCTTATTTTAGTATAATTAAAATATAAATACCGGAAGCTTACCCCACCTTTATTCTCCCTTTATTTTCTTTGCCTTACAGCTTATTTATGATACGCCTTTTCTTTCCCATTCGAACGTTCTGGGTTTGATTGTCGGCGAAAAATCAAACAATATTTATTATTAATATTTAAAATGTCATTGATGTATGTATTTTATCGACTACGTTCAAGCACTAGCATTAGAGTGAATTTTGATGTATTGTGTCAATTCTTTGTGTGCGTTATACTTCAAATGGTTGAAAGTGTTTTCATGCATTTGTATTTTATGACTGGTCCGTTAGTTAATACGTCCATGTTTTGCCCAATAGTTTTCATTTTATGAACATTTTTGTTGGTTTACGTGGATGATGTAATTTTAGTATGTGTACTTTTATATGAGTTTTCATTTACGTTGTTTATATATTATTATTATTCCGTTCCCGTTTCTTGGGATTTATATTGTTTAAGGCACGCGGCACGATTTGTAGATACTATGTATTTAATATATGATAATTAAAAGCAACAAAATGTTATAGTTTACTTGATGTAATCTAGAAAAATCCTACTGTAGTTTACAGAACAACCTATTACAGATACTGAAATGTAAAAAATAAAATAAGTAAACTACGTTTCCAAAACCGACTTCCGAAACTAAAAAGTTTAAAATAAATTAATAAAGATTAAATTTCATACACACCTTATGCAAACCTCGAATTTAATATTAATAAATTAATATTAATATATTACTATTATTTGTATGTGCTACCTATTGATAGATTTGTAGTCGGTGCCAAGCCCTAAACAAAATAAAACTTAATAATATAAACAGCTGACTTGCTGTAATGAAATACCTACACTAAAGATCAACCTATATAAATAAAGAACAATGTTCAATGTTCTAGTTCAGTACAGAAAATTAAGGAAAAATATTAAATATTTGAACAATTGTAAGATTTAAAATGAGTAAATTATGTAGTAGGTACATAATTTGTAAAAAAAAATTTTTTTAGTTTTTAATTATTTATTTTATGTTCCATTACGCTATTGACTAATATTTATTATTTTGATTTAATTATTACGATTTAAGTACGATATTGATAAGATTTTATTATAAAAAGAAAGTAACTAGTTCTTCATTAAAAAAAAACCAAAATGTACCTAATACATAAACATTGAATGAACAAATAAAGCATCATCGAAGTGCTTCAAAGATTTCGTAGACCACTTTTTCAATAAAAATTGTTCTTTTGTCACGCGAAATTATTTTCATGAAAGAAAAATACTAGATTTACATCTACACTACATTGTACTCTTGTTAACATCGCGTAACAATCCATTCTTTTGCACTCACACTTACCTGGAGGAATAATCGTTGATTAAAAGAAAGCATGGGAACCTCTGGTTGCGGCCATTTTTTAACTGGCAACCATGCATTATCGTGAACAGGTAATATAAAACTTAATTTTGTAATATTTATTTTTAAAAAAACAAATGATTGTAAATAACTAACAATAATGTACCTGTTTACACCTGGCAACCCTAACGTTGCGGCTGACTGGGAGCTGGCAACCATTTTTTTTTATATTCTTTAGATCATTTCCTTTAAAATTACGTAAAATTGATTAAAAAAACATATAGCTGCAATTTACACCAGAAAATGAATTATACATGAATTAATTACAGGTAATTGCGGCCAACTTTTTACTGGCAACCTGTCGCTAATCCATTGAATGCTTCCTCAACATTCATTTAAAATTAATTTAATCAAAAAAACGCGTACCTGCAGAATCATGCAGTGGGATCTTGGAATATAAGTTTTCTGTTCTTCTAATGTTTTCAAAGTTACTTGTTGTTTGCCAAAGTTTCGTCTGCTTTTCTTTGATGATGATAAGTTCAGAGTAGCTCTAATTGGTCTGTGGTCTGATCCGAAGTTAAAAGAGGTTAGCACTTCATATTTAGAAAATAGTTGTGGTTTTGTTGTCAACAGGTAGTCTAATTCATTTCTTGTATTCTTATCTGGAGAGATCCAAGTCCATCTATTTTTCTTTTTTAATTTAAATGTGGTATTTAATATTGTCAAATTATGTTCATGTGCATATTGGATCAATCTCTCACCTTGTTTGCTTCTTTTTCCATAACTGTATTTACCAACTACCTTGTTTTCATAGGTCCTCGCTTTTCCAATCTGCGCATTAAAGTCACCCATTGAAATAACATATTTGGTGGCAATCATTTAGTGGGCCCGCGTAAGGTCTTTGTAGAAGTTGTCTTGTTCTTCCTGCGTAGAGCTCTCTGTTGGAGAGTAAGCTTGTATGATTGCAAAGTGTTTCCTTTCAAATTCTATTTCCAATATACAAACTCTATCTGATATGCCTATAAAGCTTATAATTTTTTCTTTGTGAACTTTTCTTACTACAAACCAACTAAACCCACATACAAATAAACCCACACCATATAAACCTTTTGTTTGTCCTATATGATACATGATATAATCTTCCTCTTCAATAATTTTTTCACCTAGGCGTCGAACTTCACATAGTCCCAGCACATCACATTTTATTTGTTGTAATGCTGTTTTTAATTCGAGGAATTTTTCTATTGAAGATAATGTTCTGACATTATAAGAACAGATATGTATTTCTTTATTCATTTGTCTGTTTCTCTTTGGAGGGTTATGGTCAAGATCCCCCGCGGTGACCGGCCGTACTGGGGGCTGGAGATGAGAGGGGTCCATCTGTGGCTGCTATATTGTATCTTGTTGTTTTGATTTCAGTTGTTCTTGGTTATCATTTGTGCAGTTGAAGGTTAATCTTGGTTTTTGTAAGATGAAGTCTTTAATATTAGTAGGTTTGTTTTTCTTTGGATGTTGTTTATTTGTTTGTTTGGTAAAATTAGGCAGTTCTGGAGATTCAGAGAGGTTTCTTTTACTTGTAGTTTGGCGGGCAATGTTTTAGTTATTATCCAGTACAATCAGTTTGTCATATTTAATAAAAGCTGTTTTGCCTAGGTCTTTTTCTATCTTGAGCTGAGTTTGTAATTCTTTATGTTTGTTTATGACTTCTACTGGGTAGTCCTCTTTTATGTAATATTGAGTGCCACGTAAACATTTCCCATTTTTGTGAATTTTTAGTTTCAGGCCTATTGTACTGAATGATATTATAACTGGTCTAACCTTATCGCCTTTTCTCCCTATTCTTCTAACAGCTTCAATATTATTGCTGTTGTACTGCACGTTGAAGTTTGAATTTATTATTGTAAGTATTTTTTCCTCTAGTTCATGATAGGAATTTTCACCTTCTTCCACTCCGAACATGACTAAATTCTTACGCCTAATATGTCTTTCTAAAGTTTTTATTGTGGTACTTTGTATCTATACAATAATTATATAATCTCGACTGATGAAATCCACACTCCGACCAGCGCCTCACCAAATCCAAAACCCCGAGAGCTTTCAGTTAGAGCTCAAAAACCGTTTCGATTGCCTGGATAGCGATGTGGACTCCTATAATGATGGGTTTGTAGAAGCTGTCCAATCAATTGGGTCTAAATACTTGAGATGCCCCTCCAAACATAGACCCAAAAAGATCTCTGATCATACCCTTGAGCTCATGAAGGAAAGGAGAGACATGGTCTTGCAGTCGTCGGATGACGCGTCTAAATACCGGCAACTTAATAGACAGATTTCGAAGTCCCTAAGACGTGACCTTCGCACCTATAATACTGAGAGTATTATGGATGTAATAGAGCGAAACAGAGTCACCAAAGTTTTTGCGAGGGATCTGTCTATTGGACAAAGCCGGTTTGCTCAAAGCCGACGACGGTAGGATCGTTTCATCTAATCCTGAGCTTATGGGCGAGATCGAAAGATTTTATGGACAGCAATTTGCATCAACGCGACAACCCATCTGTCTGGACAACGATCCGAGGGCCAGACTAAGCCGGCACTATACTGAAGAGATCCCGGACGTCAGCCTGAGCGAGATCAGGATGGCTCTGAAACAGCTCAAAAACAGCAAAGCAGCGGGTGCAGATGGAATTACGGCTGAACTTCTGAAGGCGGGTGGAGAACCGATCCTTAAGGCCCTTCAGAAGCTATTTAATTCCGTCATATTCCAAGGAACGACCCCACGAGCATGGAGCAGAAGCGTTGTGGTTCTGTTCTTTAAAAAAGGTGATAACGCCTTGCTAAAGAACTACAGACCCATAGCACTTCTGAGCCATGTCTACAAGCTGTTTTCCAGAGTCATTACGAACCGTCTTGAAAGCAGGTTTGACGACTTCCAGCCTCCCGAACAAGCTGGCTTCCGTAAAGGCTTCAGTACCGTAGACCACATACATACGCTGCGGCAGGTTATACAGAAGACCGAGGAGTATAACTTGCCTCTTTGCTTGGCGTTTGTGGACTACGAAAAAGCCTTCGATTCCATCGAAACCTGGGCTGTGCTGCAGTCTCTCCAAAGGTGCCAAATGGACCACCGGTATATCGAAGTGTTGAAGTGTCTGTATGAAAACGCCACTATGTCAGTCCGACTTCATGACCGAGACTCGAGACCCATCCAATTGCAGCGAGGAGTCCGACAGGGCGATGTCATCTCGCCGAAATTGTTTACCGCTGCATTGGAAGATGTCTTTAAGGTCCTGGACTGGAACGGACTTGGCATCAATATCAACGGCGAGTACATCACTCACCTTCGATTTGCCGACGATATTGTGGTCATGGCTGAGACCATGGAGGACCTCAGTATTATGCTGAATGACCTCAATAGAGTCTCCGAGCGAGTTGGTCTCAAAATAAACATGGACAAGACGAAACTTATGTCGAATGTCCATGTTGCAACCACTCCAGTTTCTATCGATGACTCTATGCTCGAAGTTGTAGACGAGTATATATACCTAGGACAAACTGTCCAATTAGGTAGGTCCAACTTCGAAAAAGAGGTCAATCGAAGGATCAAACTCGGATGGGCAGCGTTCGGGAAGCTACGTAAAATCTTCTCGTCACCAATACCGCAGTGTCTCAAGACAAAAGTCTTTGACCAGTGTGTGTTGCCAGTGATGACATACGGCACAGAAACGTGGCCGCTCACGATGGGCCTCATAAGAAAGCTCAAGGCCACACAGAGAGCAATGGAGAGGGCTATGCTCGGGGTTTCCCTGCGTGATCGAATCAGAAATGAGGAGATACGCAGAAGGACCAAGGTCACCGACATAGCCAACCGAATATCGAAGAATCGAAGCTCAAGTGGCAGTGGGCGGGGCACATCGCTCGTAGAACGGATGGTCGATGGGGTCACAAAGTTCTGGAGTGGCGGCCACGTACCGGAAAGCGAAGCGTGGGTAGGCCTCCCGCAAGGTGGACCGACGACTTGGTTAAAGTCGCTGGACCCCACTGGATGCGGAGGGCGCAAGACCGGTTGTCGTGGGGATCTTTGGGGGAGGCCTATGTCCAGCAGTGGACGTGTATGAGCTGAGAGGAAGGAAGGAAGGAAGGAAGCAATTGAAATCATCATAAAAACATAATTTTACCATTTACCTATATTATCAGTAAGCATTCAAAACAATAAATCATTTATCACTATTTAGAGCATAGAAATAATATTAAAAATTACTAGCGACTCACCCTCGTTTCGCTCGGGTTCGTCCCTAGATTTAGCATCAGTGAAGCCACGGGAATTCCACTAGTTAAAATAAATAAAATGTCTACCTCCTCCTTTTTTGAAGCCGGTTAAAAAGTAGCCTAAGTTACGCCTTTTAACATAAGCTATCTGCGAGTGAGTGTCCCGTCAAATTTCAAAATCGGTCCAGCCGTTTCAGAGATTACCCGGAACCAACAGACAGGCAAAAATTTCAAAAATTGTTGTTTTGTTGCTAGTATCGTATAAACTTCATATGCATTTAGTGAAAAGCTCTCAATTTGAAATTAAAAACAGACACTCAAATTTTATTTATATGTATAGATTATTTCTCCGTAAAACGATTTTAAAACGCGGTCGTCGATTTTCTCTGAACAGTAGCGCTGTTCTAGGAACTAGTATAGTGGTACATATTATCAACTTAGTACGTACAATTATTGAACTAAGATCCAAACAATGGTTTCGCTTTACATATAATATGGATTTAGGATAATGTGCTAAGAGATTTGTTTCAATGTGTATTGGATACTGTAATTCAAATTGTTTAGTTAATTTCTATTTTCATTGCTTAGTATCGCAGGTTCGAATTCGATAAAGTGAAAAGAGTTTTTAGCAGTATGTAGTGTGGTAAATTCAATTTAAGATTGAAAGAGAGCTTCACGTGTCTTAATAAAAGTTGCTATTATGTTCTTTCAGACATATAAACTTCCTTACGATGTTTTTCACCGTAAAAAATGGAGATGCGAGACCCGGACTATAAAAACCTTACTTAGTTTTCTAAGCAAAAGCGTTACCATTAAGCTATCTCTGCCACAATTTCATATTTCTCTATTAATATAATAAAAAAAAACAAGAAATAACCTACTTATTTTTTCTATTTTCGATTAGTTTTCTATGAATTTTAAATTATTATAACGTAAAGACTGCATGATTGGTTATAAATGTTCATATATCTTGATAGTTCGTCAGATACTGGTTAGTCATTGGCAGGTTACTGAGGTCGTAACGCAGGTTAATAAACTGTGTACTTTTGGTACTTGTACCTATAACTACGTATCAAAATAACCTTTGAGAGACGTTTTGCAAAATTGATTATGATCAAGGATATAATGTAGATAGATGCAAGGTAATGCCGATGAAATAAGTCATATTCATACATTTTCCAAGTAACTTTTTAATAATTCAATATTTTGGGACTGCTAACACAGCACCATCTAGTTTACAGACGACATGCGTGGCGCAGTTTGTAGTGACCCTACTTGCTGCGCCAGCGGTTGCGGGTTCGAGTCCCACTGGGGGCATTCATTTGTTGAGCACGAATGTTTGTACTCCAGTCATGGATGTTAATATTTATAATATGTATGTATTTAAACTTATATATGTGTAGTATATCAACCATCTAGTATCCATAACACAAGGCTCGTACCTTACCGTGGAACTAGATAGTGATGTGTGTAAATGTCCCAACATATTTATTTATTTATTACTGTGGCTTGTGTTATTGATAACAGGAAGTTAGTATGTACACTATATATATATATATATTATATGTCTTTAAATACATACGTATACATAATATATGAACACCTATAAGTGGAGTACATTTCGTGCTCAACAAATGAATGCCTTTAGCTAGACTTGAACCCGCAACCACTGGCACAGCAAGTTTACATAATACAAACTTAGCCAAACGTGTAAAGCATTTTATTTATTTACCTCACAAAAATATCAACGAAAGTTCGTTTTATTCTATTCGGCCTACAGTCAGACAATTTAACAACATGGCAATACTTAAAATGTCATAATGTTTAATATTTATGGGCTATTTACAAGTGGATGAAGTAAAATCATTATAAGTTCTCTAAAGGTTGCCATTCACAAATGTTAAACTAAAGTGATCAGTTAAAAAACTAAGTAAAAACCACTCTGTTTGAGTTTAAATAAGAATTTTGACTAAACGATCGAAACAGCATACCTTAGCGTGTATGGCCACCTTTATACTTTACTTTTCATTATAACAGTTGTCGAGTGCTTAGATTTTACTACAAGGGTTCTCAGTATTTTTTATAACAACGTGAACAAAGGCCTCTAAGGGATTTAACGCTTTACTAATTACAAGGATCACTTTTGACTTGCGCCTGAATTGCTTTTTTGTTACACGTATAAGTAAGTATCCATAAATAGAAGTCGATATACCATTTGTATAATGTATAACATTACGTTTATTATACAGCTAGCATTCACCTACGGCTCTGTCTGGCATTTAAAAATATGCTAATTTCATTCAAACTCCCAATCTTTCTTTTTACCCTTTTAGGGGTGGTATTTCTAAAAATTCTAACTTAAATGCCTATTACACTATTCACTATTAAGACAGTCTTATTAGAACTGTCTTAAAATGTAATAAGACAAGCACGCTATGAAACCGCCCGAAATACCTCATACAAACTCATTTGCAAAGCGTACGAAGCCGGTGTCGGTTAACAGACAGACGGATAACTTGCTTACACTTATTATAACACTACGTTAAATCTTAGTAAGATTGTCTTGATACTGAGTAGTGTGATAAGCTCTATAATACTTTCTAAGATTTTGCGATTAATCAGTGAATGGTATTTCACTTTTATATATAAAATATATATACATATATAGTAAAAGTGGAATTTCATCGACGAATACTTTGAATATTTAATGAGAATTCGTCTAGTGGTAACGGTACATAGAATATGATTACATATTTCTAATAACTTATAGATTATATAGTAATAAAACTGTAGAAAACTAAATAATTACACTAATGCAGCCATAAATAATAAACTTTAATGTACACCGTCTCATTAATATCGGAAATCACAAGGCAATTTATGTATTTATATACAACCTTTCACCCGCAACTTTGTCTTTAAGTGATGGTAAAAATAGCATTTATATCTCTAAAATAATAGTACTACTATAAACTATTTCGATTTTTTTATTGATTATACCAAAGCTCGTCAATTGCCACTAAATAAAAAAAGGGTAAACAGAGTAGAAATTGTAATGAACTATTTTTTGTCTTTCTAGTTAGAAATGACTAAAAATATTAGTATCCCTCGGAACCATTTAATGTGCAAAAAATGCAAACCAATAAACAAGCTTTCATAATAATAGTAGATGAGATATACACACAGAGTATATGATAATTCTATAGATATTATTGATAAAGAAATCTGTGTTTGCTAAAAATGTCATCTAGACTTAGGTCGGGTAATGTCCTGCAAGAGCAATGCACTCTTAACACACTAGACGTTTTTTCTTTTTGAAATCGTTATACGTCTGGCGTATCGTATTATTTTATTATATACCTTATACCACGTGTGTACAAAGTTATATAAAAATTGTTTATTAAAATTTTTAACTAGCGCTTCGCCATGGCACTGTCCAAATCCTATGTGTGCCTTTATTTTTTTAGTTTTAACGTACTAACTAGGACCAAACACTAGAACTACAGGTTTTATATAATACTAGCAATACGCGCGGCTTCGCGCGCGTTCATTTTTTTAATCGCTACTAAACTTCATTCGATCACTCGCTGGGTTGAAAATTCTCCAAAATTACTCCAGCTTTAATATACTCCTGAGCCGCGCGGCTACTTATTTCATATATTATATTATGTGCGGCGTGCACTCCTCCTCCTCTTCTGTTATTGTTGTTTTAGTAGGGACCTATATTAATCAGTGATAATGTAGCATTCAAACGGTGAAAGAATTTTTAAAATCGGTCCAGTACTTTTTGAGCCAATTCGTTACAAACATACGTACATACATGACAGCAATTACCTCCGAATCCGTTTTTATAAGATGTACGTTCTGACACGTGACACTATCGATGAGATCTTTAGTTTTGACTCATTCGCCAGCAAGTGGTAATCATGTTGAACATTTGAACCGGTAAATATTAGACGTGCAAGAGCCGATTCATTGATTGATATATAAGATGTATATTACGCATATAGCCGAAAATGGATATTTTTGAGAGAAACACGCTCGACTGTTAAAGAAAATTTTTGCAATAATGTTAAAGCCCACCTTTTGTGCATAACAATGCTTTTTTCTTCCGTGAAATACAATATAATAAAATTAAAAAACTCGCGATTGAAATCTCACCTTGAAAAAATCGAGTATCGGAGTAAAGGTAAAGTTTAAGGGTCTAGATCATAAATTTATTTAATCTGTTTTTAACCGACTTTAAATATGGCAGTTTTGATATGTTTATGCTTTGGGTCATTGGATATTTTATTTTCTTCTTTAAATAGTTGTTACGAAAATACTATAACGTTTGTCAAAAATAGTAATTAGAATCTAGTAAGTTTGAATTGTTCTATAATACACATTGTCTAGTTCTCAATCCTGAGGCTGATGAGCGTTGACAAGCGCCAGACCAATTTTGGTGTTGTTCACCCTGGACAGGGTCGTTTCAGTTTATCGCCCTTTGTTGTAGACATTTCACAACTTCGTCATCATTCGGTCATCGTGATTTATCTTATATCTTATAGGTAGGTAAGTACTTTACGTACATATCTGTTTACGCAATTAATAAAACTAGTTTTCGCCAAATGATATGGCAGAAAATGTACGATAATCGTTTGTTGATACATTTGACTCAGTTTGTAGTGATGTGATGATGTGAATGAAGTGCAAAACTTACCATGCGATCGCGGGTTCGAGTCTCGCTGGTAATATTTTTTTAATAAATTTAAAAATTATTAGGACAAATATATTTTGTAACCCAGTCATATCTGGTATCCATTATACAATGTGGTAGCTTACCATGGAACTAGATGCAGTTGAGTTTTAATGTCCCAATATGTTTACGATTGTTATTCGTTTTTGACCCGAAACCATTAATACTAAAAATATCGGTTGTCAAACTGAACTGTTTTGTATTTGCCTATTTTATATAAATGGTGATGAATTATTATGTTGAATGTTGTATTATACATACATTGTAATTGTTAGGTGGTGCCCATAGCTGGGCATTAACTCGTTAATCCGTTAATCGTTAATTAACGAAGTTAACATTTCGATTAACGATTAACTTTTAAGTTAACCTAAAAAAAAACTTAACGGACTCGTTAACTTCCGTTACATTTTCTCAAGTCCGTTAATAGTTAATCCAGTACCTACTCTTTACCAAGCACCACGTCGCGTCGAGTAAAACGAAACCAGGTACCTAAGTTAAGTTTGGAAGTTAAGGTTGTCGGTGCGTGTTCACGTGCCGGACGCCCGGAAGCGTCTGCGTCAGTCTAAAAGTCATGACACCGTGTGGGCCTTCTGACTCAGTGAAACAGGACGAACTGCATCCATTTTCGCCAGGCCCGCCTCTGGGTTTCCTAGTTACTCCCTCCATCGTCGGATCATGGCTTCGTCAGCTAGACGGGAGGGACTTTCACATTGGAAGTTTCCCAAGCACACGCTCTCTCGCCCGGAACTGGTACACTTGCGCGTGTCCTTTCCCTTTGCCTGCGCCTGGAACACCGAGGGTACCGAGGGAGGAGGAGTAGAAGGACGCCGTGCGTCATCCCCTTATTGCCTTCATCGCCAGGACTTGCTGCGTACTGTACAATTGGACCTCGTTAGGGACGGTTAGGACGGACGGCGTCGATCCAAACGGGGATCGTTTCTTTTTCACATCTTTCTTCTTCACCATATAGTGCCATGGACCTCACAATCTCAAAACCGGCAAAGAGATTCAATGCCCCGGACATTCGGCAAAAGCCTACCGAAAGTCGAGACGGCTTCCATCAGTATTGGGATGAAGTGGGAATAATGAAAAAAGGACGTCCAGAATCCGTCCAGGGCCAGAGAGAGATGCCTCATGAGAGCGAAGTGGCTCTTGTAGAGTTCCAAACGGCTGGATATTGAAGGCGTTGAACTGAGCCTCTGATAAGCCCGGTCCCGCCTCCTCGAAATCAATAGATACTCGTATTATAAGTAGATCATTATTGTTGCAATGATTTAAAAAAAAACAATTTTAATCACGTGTTAACGGATTAACGATTAACGTTAACTTGCGTTAAATCTTTCGAAATGTAACGCTTTAACGTTTAACGAAGTTAACTTTTTTAAGTAACGGGTTAACGATTAACGAGTTAATTATTTGTTTAACGGTGCCCAGCTATGGTGGTGCCTAATGATATACTCCAAACAGGTTCTATTTCAATGCTATATAATTAAATACTTTGTCGATTGTTAAATGGCATGTTATTTAATTGTTTTTGTTGATTGACGTACATAGTTCATAAGTTTTCTTTTTCTTATTTTTATGGATGAATATTATGAAGCTGCATAAAAATGACACCTCCAAACCTAAAATCGCTTACTAGTTTTTGCTCGCGACTTCGAGAAGGAAACTGGGTTTTTTTTTCACATTGTCTTTGCCCTTGATATATTTCATCGAAAAGTGTTCTGCATTTTAAGCGTATGTTAAAATAAAATAGTATATAGTGTACTTTTTTAAAGATTGAGAATTTATTTGCCTTTACCGCGGCTACGCTCGCGTTCTGAAGGCTGAAAATCGAAAGAAATATTTTTCTCCCGTTTTTGCAACATTTTTCATTTATGCTCCGCTCCTATTGGTCGTAGCGTGATGTAATATAGCCTATACCTTCTTCGATAAACGGACTATCTAAAACAAAAAGAATTTTTCAATTCAGACCCCCTAAATCCTGAGGTTAGCGCGTTCAAACAAACAAACTCTTCAGCTTTATAATATTAGTATAGATTCGTTTATATACGATTGGTTGGCTAGCTATCTATCGTTTGTATGAATAAATTGTAATGTTGTTATCAATGAATATTTCCTAACGCCGGATAGTGAATGAACAGTGTTTTTTTCATGCTATAAACAACATAATATTATCACCCTGACTTCGCTCGGATTCGCCGCTATACACTTTTTAACGATTAAAAATTGATCTAAAAAATATATAGTTCTTTTCGATTTTTCATATTTTTTTTTGGTTTTCTTCATTTCTCAAGTCCTCAACTTAAAACTCCTGACTCACCCCTCAAAACCCCTCTCTCTCTTTCTCAGTAGAATCACTCTTGCGAAATGTTTAATATTTTGCATGTACTTAAACGGCTCAATATAATATTGATCTTAAATGTTATTGATTGGAATATTTAGTTCATTCTGACCTGAATGATATTTCAGTTTATTATTATGACACTTGTTTACATTTTGATGGCGTATTATTAAAGACCCTATAATTTAGCTGTAACGTTAAATACATTGACGTTGTAAATAACGATAATCGCAATGGAGCTCGAATTACAAAAGCAATTTCCGTCGTTTTTAGTTCTTTTTGTTGTACAATGTTATTCTATTGCGACTGTCCTTCTGAAACACATCGATTTTATATTTTCTTCGAGTGAAAGAAGCTTTATTAATTAAACTCATTAATAACTTTATTTCAAAGTTAGGAAATCCTTCAAAGATTTTTTAGCTTGTGTACTTCGCAAGTTTTCAAATAATTAAGTTTTTCTTACTTGTTATGATATAAACCTTTGAGAATCGGCGATGTATCCTAGATTTGCTGGATGGTCTAAGGTCTGAAAGTGCTATGTGTCTACGTCACCATAGTCTGTCAGTATGCAATATCATCTAAATCTGTTCTATAAGTATTAAAAAGTAAAATATCAATATAATAATAATAAAGGTAACAAACAACAAATCCTTCAGGTTTGATAATATAGCGTAGTAAATTATTCAGAATAAAAGGGTCTCCAATAATGTTAATGGAAATTCGGCTGAAATATAAAAAAAACTGTTCTATTGTTTTAAAGTTTAAAAGTAGCTAAAAAATAAACAGGGCAGTTAATAGTAGCTGGGTGAAGCGTGTTCAAATCCGGGTCTCGTACCTATGATATTTTCATGTACGAATTATTGCTAGTAAAATATCGTGAGGATTTAGGAGAGGGATTGTTTATGGTTATTAATAGTTTATTAATAATAATTATTAAATTAAATTAATAATTTTGTTATGTATAATAATAACTTATAGTGTTAATTAATCTTCATTCGATTTATATGTAGTAATTGATAATCAGGATTACGAAATAAATTATTGAACAAAAATGGCTTATTTATCAATATTTTTATTTTATAAAAGTGACTATCGCATAAATCATAGGCCATTTAGAATTTAAAATATTAAAAAATTGCTCCTCTTTTAACTAATCGTGGCTATTTTCGTATATGGTTACAAAGTATAAGGTTCTGGGTTCGATTCTCGGATTGCGGAAATGTATTTTTCTATTACTACATTTTTTAGTTGTCTAGCCCTAATATGTATTTTAACGCATATTTATGTACTTCAATATTTCGCGTTTATATGACTATAGTGACTAATAAGTTTCACCCATGGTAGTTCTGATCATGAGTGTTATTTTCTTATTTACTCTTCAATTTACTCATAACATAGACTTTTATTTCTGAGAAAAAAAATTAGCATCCATCCATCCAACTTTTTCAATCGATTCACGCAAGACACACTTCACAAAGTCAATAAATTTTACATTGTAATGGCCGCCATGTATAAATTACGTCAACCTTATCGTCTACTACTCATGTGTTATTACTGCTTATTATAATTAAAATCGATAGCTGTCGCTTTTACCTTTTATATATTGTAAATAATTTGTTTGTATTTGATCATCAGGTGGTATTAGAAGTCGCGCATAGAGTGGACCAAGAGGGTGTAGTGGCGGTAGACTCAGTGGTTGAGAAGTTGATCTTCAAGCCGCAGGATGTAGTGTCCATCCGGGCGAAGGACTCGGACCTGGAGTACGCGACCCATGATGTGTTTCAGACTGATAGCGCTATATCTAACAAGTTTAATGGTAAGTCTGTTTATAAATGTACAAGTAGTATTATTGTATATGATTTAGTGCGAGCGAAGCCGCGCCGCTAGTAAATTTATGCATAAAATTGACAAATTATATACTAAAACCTTCTTCGAGAATCACTCTATCATTGGTAACACATGCATGAAATCACACAGCATGAAAATCGGTGGAGTTCATCGCGAACAGACAGACGCGGCAATGGCGTGTTTTAATATATGTAGTGGATAGTGATCATTAAAAATATTTTTTATACTTAAATGAAATAAGGTTTGAAGGTGTCTTTTGTAATACGAGCCATTTATCGACCTCGAACTAAGCCTTTAAGTGGCTTAGCATAGATAACTTATTCTAAAAACTAGAAAATCGGTCAAGCTGATTTTGAGAAAAGGGAGAAATATAGAAACAAATTATTATTAGTATTACCTAAAAATTTAAATTAACTAAAATTTAGTGTAAAAATTGAACCACTTTTCAACAATAGCAAGCTTAAATAAAAATATAAATAAATAAATACTGGTGTTAATATCGCAATAACATGTTTTTAAGTGAGACCTTAATTGATTGCTAATTTTCCACTCGAAAAAGGCAGGGTATTGATAAGGCCTAAAGCCTTACACGCCCCTGAATAAAGAAAAAAATGTGTCATGACGATGAATGCTTTCTTTTTACTTATTTTGAAAGCAAACGATGTTCCCGATAAGAATATATTTATGAGAGAAGAAAAAAACACCTAATACTTGTGAGACTTTTTTCTAGTTAGGATTTTCGTTAAAACTGACATATTTACAGAGAGATTTCAAGTACTATTTATTTTTCCCAGGTAACAGTAGATCAATAGAAGAACGACTGTTGGAGCCGTGGGACGGCTGCGAGGCGGAGACCGGGGACACCCCCTCACTGAACGGGGACTCCCGTCTCGACGACTTGGAGCTGGACCATCGCGCCAACGGCTGGGACGCGAACGATATGTTCCGCAAGAATGAGGAGGTGTATGGGGTTCACAGCACGTACGATCACTCCCTAGCGGGATACACGCTGCCGTTGCAGAGGAAGGATACTCAGGATTATAGGTGAGGGATGCTGGATGATGGATCTTCTTATCATTATAATGGTGTAACTTTTGATCTCGTCCACTGTTTGTACTGTCCTGTAATTGCAGATAATGTGAGCAGTAACCCTGTGTCTAGTGTTTTAATAATGTATTTTTGGATATTAGAAAAAAATATTTTATAAGTATTTTTGTCTTACAAATAAGGATGTTATTTGTCATAAAATATCGAAGAGTTCTCAGCACTACTGGACTATCATCATCAATCCTAAGTGTAAAAGTTTAATTCGAAAATTTAAAAGGCGCTAGCCTGGTGTTTTGCATGTTCTCTTAAATACTTAATTAAAAATGGTCCTACAGGGACGCAGAAGCGAAAGCCGAAGAGATTGCAGCGGAAATAGAGAACACACCGTCGTACAAGGCGCGGATCGAGCTCGAGAACGGCGACGAGGAGGAGCGCTTCGCGGCGGTGGTGCGGCCGCCCGACTCCGGGAAGTACGTCATACCCAACAAGAGGAAGAACATGCAGGTGGGTTTATAGTGGGCGTGGGCGTGGGTTCTACTAGAGGTAGCGTCGTGGTCGACTGTAATGCGATACAATAAATATTAGTAAATAAAATGTCCATTTCACGATGTTGATCTGCTGCTGCTGCGTGGTGTATATTTTATATATACCCTGCAAAGGGCGCGGGGAAACGGTATTAAGGCAAAGCCCTCTGATCGTAGTTTTGATCGCCGCCCACTAATATGGGCGTGTCCCTGGCGAGTCCTAACTAGGACAAAAACGGGAAGGGTTAGTTCTGCGAGGTACTATCATATCGTGGGACTCACAACGAATTTGGTTTCCGGTCTTTAGAACGCGTGCGAAAGTGCAGGAAATGCTAGTTATTTATATTCATAGAAAGATGAATTATTTGAATAAACTAAAAAACAAACAAATCTACCATACCGTGCGACTCAGAACGATTTGGTTTCCGGTCTTTAAAACGCGTGCGAAGGTAGGAGAAATGCTAGTTATATATATTCATAAAAAGATGAATTATTTGAATAAACTAAAAACAAACAAATTTCCAGACGGGAAAGCTCGTAAAACCAAACAACAACGGTGCGCCGCCCGCCCCCGCCGCCAACAAGCCCGCCTTCGCGCACGCGCCGCCCAAGGACAAGGACCACCGCCCGACCCGGCACCACCTCACGCCGCCCTCCGAGAGAGTAGACCGCCCAATGGACCGACCCATGGACCGCTCTATGGACCGCCCCATGGATCGACCCATGGATCGACCCATGGATCGACCCATGGACCGCCCGACGGATCGCCCAGCCGAGCGGGTGGAGCGACGACCTGAAGAGCCACCGGTAATATATTATTTATACTTACATTTATTCACGCACACACGTACGTAATATTATGTAATTATACATTTCATTCATTCAGCATAATCACAGAGGTTTTTGATGATGTACATATTCTCTCCTAACCGATTTTATTGATATGGTCAACGTCATCATGATTAATATTTATGCGGTGCAAATATAGTGTAGTCTTTCACGCCGCCTAAACCTAATACCTGTAATACACACATGCACAAAGAGAGATAGAAAGAGACATGAACACATCAGTCCTACAGTCCTGACCGATTTTCTACTTTATCCTATGCACAAAGAGAGAAAGAAAGAGACATAAGTACATCAGTTCTACAGTCGATTTCTCACTTTATCCTATAGTTTCTATACATTTCACCTCTTTATTGATACTCATTTCTGGATATCAAAAAGTTATGAAGTATGTATGGTCTGTGACGTCTAATATGAATGCTGATAACAGACACGAGAGATATACAGTACGTGTCACGTAAAAAGAACGCTGAAGGAAAGTGGTGTGGGGTGTGTTTGCGCATGGGTACATTCGCACACAAAATTACTAAGCCTATTCTTTTATTTTTGAACTAGCCTTTCGCTCGTGACTTAAATTGGTTATTGGTAGGTACATTGAAAAATATATTAGATAGAATATCATTAAATAGATTTTTTTTTATTAATAAAATATGTTTGATTCATTGTAGAATTTTTAATCTACTTACAAAAAAATTAATTAATTCGTTTAATATGTATTTTTCTCTATTGTTTATATAAAACCATTTTGTAATTAATAACTTTTGTGTGTGCGATGGTATTTTGAACTGACGAACCAATAGCGAGCCGGAAAGCAAGCGGCGCGTGCCTCGCCGTCCCGCGCCCCGCGTCGTACCACCGAATTGGCCGATAAATCGCCTCTGCGCAACTTGACAGCCAGCGTTCTTTTTACATGACGCGAATTATACTTGTATGTAGATGATAGACGATAGTATATACACACACACATTCACACACTTGCTCTATATATTTATGTATGTACACAGGGCTCTTATTCCCTTAGTAAATAATTTCAATGTATAAAAGAATAGTTTATTTAAATATTCATTTTTGTGTATAAACCATGGTAACATGTAGCCACTGTACAATATGGATTCTTATAATCATGTCATTCACCATGCCATAATCACTAACTGTTTATTGTGTACTTTCTGTACTTTCAACTAAATCTTATTTTTCACTACTTTTGGCTTGACTTTGAATAGAGTTTTGTTTTAATCTTCACGGATAATTTAAAAAAGAAAATATGTATCAAAATTGTAAATACTTTCCCACTCGCGTGTTTCAAGGAGAAGAAACATCGTCCGCCGCGCCACAACCTCACGCCTGATAGGCGGTCAGATCATCCATCGGTAATTATATTCTCAATTCTTAACAAATTTGGTTTTATTTTTTAATTTTTATCTTCATTTATCATTGCCATGTCTAAATATCTTTATGCCACAGAGGTTTTTGTCACAGACTACTATATTTAAATTTTTGTAATAAATAAACTTGTATAATATGTATTAAGGCGTTTTAAATTTAATTTAAAAAATTATTGTTTGTATCAAAGATCTTTTCATATTCTGATAGTTTTAAGGATGCATTGTGAGCCTCTTTTCTCCTATACTACCGACTAAAGCATATTACAAAAACAAGGTTATCTCATAATTAATGTTATAATGCGATGAACTTAGAGATCCATTTATTTTAATATTAGATAAGATTTATAAATCTTTAAAATTAACAAAAAATAATTATTGCTTACTAATCTTTCTACAGTTTCTTTTAAACTAAAACAGTTATATTACATATTATATTTTATATATACATTATATCGTCGCTGTAGAATCAAAATCTCGTAATTGTCAAAAATTCATAAATTTTTTTGGTAAAAATTAAATGAAAATTACGTTTTGTTATATTACGGCGAAACCGTAAACCCAATACATGACTACTAGTGGCATATTTGGAGTAAAACGTAAACCTCTTGTTTGAAAAACATTGACAAAATGAACCATTTTTTTCCTGTAAAGTTTGGATTTCTGGACATACGAGGTTTTCATTCTACAGCGACGATATACAATATTATAATAATATTTGGTTAACTTTATGTTAATTAAATAACGTTTGCCCGCAGACGGCGAGCCCGGCGGCGAGCGGCGGCGCGGGCCCCAACAAGAGCTACGCGCAGCAGGCCGGCGCCTACCACGCGCCGCCGCCCTTCCCGCACCACCACCACCACCAGCAGTCAGTGTACCACCAGTTTTTATATTGTTCACGAGACACACATACACACACACACACACAGATACACATACACCTATTTGATTCGACCACCACCACTAGCTTTTATATTGTTCACGAGACACACACACACACACACACACACACACACACACACACACACACACACACACACACACACACACACACACACACACACACAAAGAAGCAAAGAAAAAGGTGAGAGACAGAAATATTCACCGATGGCAAACATTGTGGGAAGCCTCAGAAAAAGGAAGATGGACCTATCGCCTAATACCTAAGATAGAAGAGTGGCTGAATCGTAAACATGGAGAAACGAACTACTATCTCACACAGCTGCTCACTGGACACGGATGCTACCGAGAATACCTCCACCGATTCAAGCATGATGATTCTCCAGAATGTCCTATGTGCACTGGCGCTAATGAAAATGCAGAACATATTTTCTTTATATGCCCTCGATATAAGACTGCTAGAGAGAAGCTGGAAAGTAAGATAAGAATTAAACTCCAGCCAGACAATATAGTGTCTGCAATGTTGCAGACAGAGGAGGCTTGGGACGCGACTTCTTCATATGTAACTGAAGTGCTGAAAGATCTACGCACCCAACAACGAGAAAGAGCGAAGAACTAGCTATGAGCAGAAATAGCGGCAGCTAAATCCTTCCCTCGTGAAGTAATGCTTAACGGCAATCCCACGGGGAACTATGAAGGTACAGAAGAGGAGACGGGTTTTTTAGTCGGTATAGGAAAACGAGGAACCGAGCCCGACATACGGAGTCCCTAACGCCTTCACTCTATGATACGTAATTGTATTTTTCCCGTCTCCGGAAAAAAAAAACCACACACACACACACACACACACACACACACACACACACACACACACACACACACACACACAGATACAAATACACCTATTTGATTCGACCACCACCACCACCAGCAGTCAGTGCACCACTAGCTTTTATATTGTTCACGAAACACACAAACATTTTTGATTCGACCACCACTAGTGTATCACTAGTTTTTATATTGTTCACGAGATACACACACTTTATTTGATTCGACCACCACCACCAGCAGTATTTCTTTTGTTGTAAAGTTATTCTTAAGATAAAAGATTCTTATAATCATAGTATTTTGTTTTTGGTAGTGCTTATTTTGATATATCAACTAATTTTTTTTAATGTACTTTAACATCATAGGTGCAGTACATATTTCATCATAAATTACTTATTATTTATCAATCCTCATACAACGAGAATAATTAATTGAATAATTGCAGACAAGCAAGCGGTAAAATGAATGGTGAGCCCCGGGCTGCGCCTTTGCCTCGCCAGGGCTTCCCACCACACCACCATCACGTAAGTTTTAAAATATAACTGTGACGCATGGAAACGATATATGTAATCTATTTGCGAGTCATTTTTCCTCTGTTTACAATAAAAATACTTCTGATCACAATGAACCATATAAGCAGTGTACAGTGTCCTTTAATTTCCTTAGTAATATAACTTTCACAAATAGAGATACTTTGTATGTTTTAAAAAGAATGGACCCTTACAAAGGTGCAGGAGAGGATGGTATACCATCTTTATTTGCAGTTAAATGTGCGACAGCAATTTCTCTCCCTCTCACATTGATTTACAATAAATCTCTTGCCACTGGGTCTTTTCCATCTTTATGGAAGAACTCGTTAGTTATCCCAATATTTAAAAGCGGTAGGGCGGAGTTGATAAAGAATTACAGACCTATCTCCATCCTTCCTGTTTTCGCTAAGGCTTTTGAAAAACTTATTTACAAGGTAGTTTCTTGGCATTGTAAAACACTAATATCTCCTCATCAACACGGATTTGTAAAAGCCAGATCTACTTGCACTAATCTTGTTGCTTTTGTGGAGAAACTCTCAGCTGCCTTAGACTCCAGGCAGACCGTTGACGTCATATATACCGATTTCAGTAAGGCTTTTGATAAGGTACATCATGGAATCCTACTCCAAAAACTGTCTATGTATGGTTTTGCTGATCCACTGCTAAATTGGTTTAAATCTTATCTTTCTAGTAGACCATCAGTTGTGATTAGTAATGGTTATAAATCTGCTCCCTTTACAGCTACTTCCGGAGTCCCACAAGGTTCTATACTTGGCCCTGTACTCTTTAATCTTTTTATTAATGATCTGTGCAATAGTTTTGAATATTCCGACTACTATTTTTATGCTGATGACTTAAAAATATCTAGATGCATTCATAATGACAATGATGTATTATTTTTACAAAGCGATTTAAACCGTATAGCTTCTTGGTGCACCATCAATGGTATGGTGTTAAATACTGATAAATGCCATTTTATTCGCTTCTCTAGAAGTCAAAATAAGTCACAGGTATCATATCTTCTTAATAATATACAACTGAACGAAGTTAAACATACAAGTGATCTTGGAGTAATCCTTGATTCAAAGTTACGTTTTGATAAACATATAGATAATATTTGTAAAAAAGCACTTAACACTCTTGGATTTCTTCTGCGTAATTGTAAAGATTTTAAAAAACCAGATACCAAAATATGCTTATATAATGCACTAGTACGTAGCATCCTAGAATACTGTAGCGTAGTTTGGAATCCACACTATAATAAGTATAAAAAAAGAATAGAATCTGTACAAAAGCGGTTCTTATGGCACATTTCATATCATAGTGGGATTGCTAGATCTATTCGTAGTTATGAGGATCGACTTAAACATTTTAAAATGCAATCCCTATCAGATCGAAGACATTTGCTTGACAACCTTTTTCTGTTTAAGCTTGTAAGAGGCATATTTGACTCGGAATGGTTATTATCCCAAATCGACTTTGCTATACCATCAAGACTTCCCAGACCTAATAATATTACATTATTTCACGAAAAACTATGCAAAACCAACCTAGGTCATAATGCGCCTCTGAATAGAATTATCCGTTCTCATAAAACGTTATGCACAAGCCATGACATTGATATTTTTTCAGATTCATTGTATAAATTTAAAAGAAATATTAAATTTAAACTTAATCAACTTACTTGAATTACATAGTTAATTAGTTATTAATAAAAATTTTATATAGAAGTAAACTTTTATTTTTAAGTTTTTGTTTTTGTTTACAGGAAGGTACCTAATTTATTAACTTTTTAATAACTTTTACTTAGGTACCTTCTAATTTCAGTCTGTTCTTTTATTCTATAAGTTTTTTTATGTTGTCATGTCATAGGAATGCAGTGTTGCTTTTAATTAGGGCATCATTTAGTCTAGTATTTGTCTTTTTTATTGTATGTGATCTACTTTTGTATGGATGTATGCTCTGTTAGCAACCTATGGAATAAATAAATAAATAAATATATACTAATGTTAATGTGTGACTTCACTTTGTATGTCCAGGAGAGAGTGAAAAAATCATATTTGAATTGTTTTCAGATTTTTAAGATTTTAGCCTTTATAACTAATATTTTTTAGTATAGTGTGTAAAATAATAATTCTAGTGAAACAATTAATATCTCAAAAAGTTATTCGAACCGAAATGCAAAATGGCTTTTTGTAAGGATATTTGTTGGGAAATGTGTATCTCTGTTTTTATTTATCAATGTATGTAATTTGTGCAGAACCCGCCCCCGGGCGCGGAGGCACACACGCGGCCGCCGCGGCACCACGCGCCGCCGCCCGAGCCGCGGCGACAGGACGAAGTGCAGGTTGGTTATACTGTTATATATTGACTGTTTGGTTGAACGCGCTAATCTCAGGAACTACTTGTTTGATTTGAAAAAATATTTTTGAGTTAGATAGTCCGTTTATCGAGGACGGCTATAGTCTATAAAACGACTAATAGAAGCGGAGCATTAAAGAAAAATGTTGCAAAAACGGGAAGGAAGGGCGTTAATTGTGTGAGGTATCATACCGCGCGACTCAGAAAAAAAAATAGTTTCCGATCTCAAGAACGCGTGCGAAGCCGCGGGAAATGCTATTCTATATATATAAAAGAAAGTCGTGTTAGTTACATAACACATCAAAGAAACTACAAGTTATTATAAAAACGCATCTGACATGGAATAACAAAACGCAAATGACAGCTAAACGTAATTTTGTCTATGGTTAAGTATGGTTGAAAATTTTATTATTATAAATTTTGTCAGAAATCAATAATAATCAGTAATTTGTATTCTGGCGGAATAGAGTTCGCCAGGTCAGTTAGTATAATATAAGACGACACGTTTGGCGCTGTTTGTAGTGACCCTACTTTCGTGCGCCAGCGATCGCGGGTTCGAGTCCCGCTGGGGGCATTCATTTGTTAAGCTCGGATGTTTGTACTCCAGTCATGGGTGTTATGTGAATGTAATATTTATAATATGTATGTATTTAAACTTATATATGTAGTATATCAACTATCTAGTATCCGTAACATAAGCTTCCTTCGTAACTTACCGCGGAACTAAATGGCGCTGTGTGTAATAACGTCCCAACATATTTATTTAGTTTGTTGATTATAAACAATATATGAGTTAAAGATAACATAAAAGACGTATAATCCAGTCTCTGATACGTAACAAAATAAACGCCACCAGGAGCTGCGTAAGTTCGGGCAGGAGTTCAAGCTGGTGACGTCACCGGCGCCCAGCGCGCCGCCCGCCCCCGCGCCCGCGCCACAGCCGCAGCCGCCCGTCGCCAGCGCACCGCCGGTAAGCGAATCCAATCAAAATATACGAGAAGGTCTTGTAACTATGGAGATTCACGAGTTTTTAATCAAGACAAGATTTACTTTTATTTTTTTATTGCTTTAGCTAGTCAGTAATACACACGCCACAAATACTTCACACGTGCGTCAGTTTCTTTCGTTTCTGTGTTTTATTTTTTAAGATATTCATATTCCATGGTATCTACAAGTAAAACCGTCCATAGGTACAACACTTTCCTATAATTATCATATATATTCATTTTATATCAATTATAGTATTATAGTATATACATATACCACCGTTATATAAAGTGTGCTTGTCATTATTTTTGTTACTACACTAAAATGGTTGAATTCATTTATCTAAAATTAATATACACGACTAACTCGTTAGTGCATAAATAAGTAACTGTCATATTTCACAATTAAATCCTTAACTGATAAACAAATGATATCAATATTACCCGGCCAGCAGCAGCAGCCAGCGCCGCAGCCTGCCGCGCCGCCAGCCGCCGCCAGCCCGCCCGAGGTGTCCGCGAACGCGGGCGCGCCCTCCTCCCCGCCCAAGCGCGAGCGCGCCCACAAGCACGAGCCGCCCGCCCACAACCCCCACCCCCCGCACACCGCCCACACCGCACACCCCCCGCCCGTCACACACCACAAGGTAATCTGTACTAATAGTCCGGGAGGTACTGTCAAATTTGACCGGAGCATTTTGGCATGGCTTTTGTTTTTTTGTATAGTCAGCTGTTCCAACGCTTATTAATAAATAATTTGTCAGTTGGCCCAAAACCGGGGCATAAGATGAGAAAATGCCAGGAAACTTGATAGTAAAAAAATGTTCTTGGACTATTTTGGCAATGATGAAAAAGTATAAATAATTTAGTTTATGAATTGTAGATCTTAAAAAAAAGTGTCAGCTGTATCATGTACGTGACAAAATATGTTAGCTGATCATGTGAACATGTCAAAAAATCAGAAAACCTTGTAGCATTTTGGCAAAGCTGAAAATTGTATATATTGAAGATTATAATTCAATAATCATAATAATTTATGTCAGCTGGAATTTTAACAAGGCACAACCTGTTAGCTTGACTTTCAAAGTTTGGTTATTAGGTATATCAGATCATTATGGCATGGTTTTTGGTTTTATGTATAGTCAGTTGTTCCATCGCTTATTAATAAATGAGGTATCAGTTGGCCCAAAACCGGGGCATAATATGAGAAAATGCCAGGAAACTTCAATAAAAAAAATTTTTTTTGGACTATTTTGGCAAAGATGAAAAAGTATAAATAATTAGTTAATGAAGTGTAGATCTTAAAAAAAAGTGTCAGCTGTATCATGTACGTGACAAAATATGTTAGCTGATCATGTAAACATGTTAAAAAATCAGAAAAACCTGTAGCATTTTGGCAAAGCTGAAAATTGTATATATTAAAGATTATAATTCAATAATCATAATAATTTATGTCAGCTGGAATTTTAACGAGGAACAACCTGTTAGCTTGACTTTCAAAGTTTGGTTATGAAGTATAATATCAGATCATTTTGGCATGACTTTTGTTTTTTTGTATAGTCAGTTGTTCCAACGCTTATTAATAAATGAGGTGTCAGTTGGCCCAAAACCGGGGCATAAGATGAGAAAATGCCAGGAAACTTGATAGTAAAAAAAATTTTTTTGGACTATTTTGGCAAAGATGAAAAAGTATAAATAATTAGTTAATGATTTGTAGATCTTAAAAAAAAGTGTCAGCTGTATCGTGTACGTGACAAAATATGTTAGCTGATCTGATATTATACTTCATAACCAAACTTTGAAAGTCAAGCTAACAGGTTGTGCCTTGTTAAAATTCCAGCTGACATAAATTATTATGATTATTGAATTATAATCTTCAATATATACAATTTTCAGCTTCGCCAAAATGCTACAAGGTTTTCTGATTTTTTGACATGTTCACATGATCAGCTAACATATTTTGCCACGTACATGATACAGCTGACACTTTTTTTTAAGATCTACAATTCATAAACTAAATTATTTATACTTTTTCATCATTGCCAAAATAGTCCAAGAATATTTTTTTTTTCATCTACGTTAATATTTTCTCTAGCCCAAAAGCCCCGGAGTCGCGCCAGCTGACAATTATTTTTGTTCTCATACAAGTACTAACTATCAAAATAAGTTCATAGAGTCCATGCCAAAATCACCGTAAAAATTTGACACTACCTCCCGGACTATAATATTATAAAGCTGAGGAGAGAGTTTGTTTGTTTACTAAACCTAATCTTAGGAACTACTGGTTCGAATTGAAAATTTTTTTTTGGGTTGGATAGTCCATTTATCGAGGAAGGCCAGTAGTGGTAGTACCCTATTGGTAGAATAGAAGCGCAGCGTCAATGAAAAATGTTGCAAAACGGGAGGTATTCGATTTCCAGCTTTTAGAAACGCGTGCGAAGCCGCTGTATTTATTTATTTATTTATAGCAAAAGATTAGGTTATAAAAAATATACTCTTTAGTCTTTACATAATTGTCTAACATACAAGGAAAGAATATCCAGAACGAGTGAGAGAAGTGAAGAGAGATTTACATTACCTTCCTCTTGAAACACTATCTCTGGTTGTAAAGTGTATGAAAATCCATTCAGTAGATTTTAGTTTATCGCGTTCAGATAGATAGTCTTGGCGGGGTACTTACAATATTAAGTGCCAATTTCTAGATTGATTATTATTACTGACTTTATTGATAGATTATTATCAATAGCTCACAATTATCTTAAATATTTAATCTTCAATGTTTGTAATATTCAATCTTTTTAATATTCAATTCAATCTATTTAAAATGTAAAATTAAAATGTAATAATCGTTATGGCCAATTGCTAACCTAACAATTTTCTTCCAGCCTCCACCAGCACCTAAACAAGAAGAGCCACAGCAAGAAGAAAGATCTCCAGCGTCCTCGTCTCCGCCGTCCTCATCCTCCTCCGCATCACCAGGCGCCGAGCGGGTGGAGAGGGTGGCCGCCGCCCTGAAGAAGTCCACCCTCAACCCCAACGCGAAGGAGTTCAACCCCAGTGCCAAGCCCTTCACCCCGAGGAGTCCCACCACGCCCAGTCATAGCAGGTCAGAGATTTTTTTAAATAAATTTATAAGTAAGACAATTTTCTCTGGTGGCACATTAAATTAAACCTTTTTATGGATTCATTTTTAATTTTTGGTAAGACAATATGTGTGCCATGATTGCTGTAAAATATTGGAAATAGCGAGTAACAAAAAATTACATATGTACGAAAATGTTGGAAAAGAAAGTATTATTTAAAATTTTCCTATATCTAAAATTATGTAAAAATTTAATATCTTTTTGATATTTTGGTATTTTTTAAATTCCATAAATATTTCTGTATTTATGTAACATTTTAATTTTAATAAGATGAATCCTCTGCAGGCCACACACGCCCGGCACGCCCGTGGGCATGGGCGCGGGCATGGGCATGGGCGGCGTGGGCGTGGGGCTGGGCGGCGTGGGCGTGGTGGGCGCCGGCGTCAGCTACGTGCCCGCCCCGCCGCCGCCCACTATGGTAAGTAGTGGTTTTGTTTTTTGAAGTGAAACTTCTTTAGAATCGTTGTGATTTCAAAAATAAGTCCATAGTACCTGGCGCTCAGAGACGGGGAAGAGTTAGCCTTAGTTAGATCTCGCCCACCGCGAGTCAGTGACATCTCTAACTCTGTCTAACTCGTGGGTGTGACCTTTGCGCCATCTCCCTCTCTCAACGAGCTTAGACGGGGTTATTTAGTATAAATATAAACGAGATTTAAAAATTAGTTTGCCAAAGAAGTTTTACTTCTGACATGTGTACTTTGTACACACGAACTTTTGTTTTGAATAAATTTAAATTTGAATTTTGAATCAATTTTATTGACTGATTTGTTTATGGCTAAACCATTGGACTTAAGTGGGTGGGTTTTGATTTTTTTATAACTATATATGTATTTTATCTTATTAGATTTTGTTATAGGACTTATGCTGATAATTTGTACAAATATATAATTATTTTAATTTTCAACTTCTTTAGACTATGTGTCTATTTGTTTGTTTGCTTGTAAAAAAATGTGTTATTGTTATTTTCTATAAAAAGTAAACCGTACAAGTGATTTAATAAATAAATAATGAAAATTGTTGGTTACAAATACACTACACCCATAAGGGTGAGAGAGTAACAAACATGAGTGAAGAAAATTATAAATAACTTCATATCTCACACAAATAGTTTATTTTTTTCTTTTTACTTTTAACTGTAAAGATACTATAGATGTAAAATATATAGTATAAGAGTATGTATGTAACGCGTGTCGCATCGCAGGTGGCCGTATCCCCGCACACGTACATGGTGGCGGCGGCGGCGGCGCAACAACCCCCCGCCTACTTGCCGCATCCGCATCCGGTAAATATATACACTTATATACATCTACTTTATTATATATTTAATTTTATTATGTTATCTATAAAATATACTAGTAATAGACCTGGTTCGCGTTTAAACTTCCGAACGCTACCAAATTTGTTCGTTATTAATATCATGTTTAAAAGTTAAATCAAAATCGTTTTAAAGGTTTTGGACTCCATAGGAATTCATTGATTTTTATACGATGTATAGATATTTGGGATCATACCACGTCAATTCATTGACCATGAATGACTCATTCAATGTTCTGTAATATTTTAACACTATTATAGTTTAGTTGTATTTGGCAAAATGCAATTGTAAAGCGATTTTTGTCATTTTTTTGATACATAATGTCTTATAAAATATTGAACTGTCTCTCATACATGAGCCTTAATTAGACAGTGCAATCATGTTGGGGTGAAACGTTAGTCGACTAACGTACTTGTTTTTGTATGCAAGTCGGGAAAAGACTATGACAGTGTTATAACATCGAAATCATCATGATAATTGGTACTTTTCATTAAAATCAATCTAATGTAATATAAATATACTTCTTACACCTCTTTTGAATCGTCATTTCCACATTAAAATATAGAATTTAAATTAAATGTCTATAAGTAAGTTTGTGAAGAAGCTACCACTGGTTCGAAGCACTTCTGCTGAAAATAGCCATCAAGAAACTCAACAGTCACTTTTGTTAAAAATAATATTTGCTTATAATATTTCAATACACTAATTATCTATTTATCCTACGTGAGACACAACGAGACATTAATCCCACACATTTATATCTACTAGTTATCTATACTTAATATTATAAAGCTGAAAAGTTTGTTTGATTGGTTGAACGCGCTAATCTCAGGAACTACTGGTTCGATTTAAAAAAATTTTTTGTGTTGGATAGTCCGTTTATCGAGGAATGCTAAAGGCTATATTATATCACGCTACGACCAGTAGGAGCGGAGCATCAATGAAAATTGTTGCAAATGAAATTTGTTGTTAGTTCTGCGAGGTACCACACCGCGCGACTCAGAAAGAATTGGCTTTCCTATCTTTAGAACGCGTGCGAAGCCGCGGGTAATGCTAGTGTTGTAATAAGATAAATCAATGGTCTACTGTATGGATTTTATCCTATGGTGTATACGACTAGATGGAGGTGGGGTGCGAGTGTCGGCAGTACGCGCCCATCCTCGTGCTGGACAAGCGCGAGCGCGACGCGGTGAGCGTTGGTTTGGTTCGGTTCTCGTTGTGTGCACTTTGCTAACTTGCCCTCTACTTGTTGATGATTCTTAACGATTCTAGATGATTCTGGATGATACTTAATAATTCTTAATAATTCTTAATGATTCTGGATTATAAATGGGGTCATTGTTGAAAGTAGTTGCTTACTTTATATCGGAATAAAAACTAACAGAAGTATAAAAAGTGGACACGTCCTTTTATAGCATTTTAGTGAAATTTTTGAGATCGGTTATTATAGGAATATTTTTTTTCCTTTATTTATAACTTTCTCCTAACAAAGAGTTAACTAGTAATCTTATTTGATTTAGTCGAATTATATTAAATTATATAACAATGTCAAAGATCCAAAGAGAGTGATAAATGTTATCACTATTATTAAAATTATAAATGCGAAAATTGGAATGGATGGGTGTTTGTTACTTAATTAACAAGGACAGCTGACCGAATTTGGATTAGATTTGGCACAGAGATAGACCATAGTTTAGAATAACACATGGGCTCCTTTTTATTTAGAAGAAATCAAGGGATTATGGGGGATAAATTTGTTTTCGGTTTATTAGGGTGCGAACCCAAGCGAAGCAAGTGTGAGCCGGTAGTATAATATAATTTTTAATCATTAATAGAATATCAATCAAGAATATCAAGTTTTAATTATCTAAATACTTTTTGTATATAAATGAGAACTCGTAAGATCAAATCGGTACTAGCACATTCGAATGTGTGTTTGTCAATGCAGGCTTTTGCGTGTCGGTGGACTTCCTTTAACCAGAGATAAGCTATCGTGACGTAATAATAATTATGTTCTCATAATTTTTTTTTACCTACATTACATAAAAGAGGTATTCTTTAAACTTTCATGGGAACTGACTTATTATGATGTTAAAACTATGCTTAGACCTTATTTTTTTGAAAGGTACATATATTACGCGCCATGGTCACATAATATGTAAACCTTAGTATAATGAAACTTACTTGATTGCCAAAATATTGGCAACTTTCAAAAATAAATGCTAAACATAGTAATGTCATTTTAAAATAGTTATCTTTACTCATTTACATTTAGAAATGAGGTATAAGAACATGAATTTCCATTGTTTGATTATAGGGCGTGTTTTTAACAAGGTTTTTTTGTTACTAATATTTAAGTGACTATTTTTGCTAAGCCGTGTGATAGTGTCTAGATTTTGACTAAGACAGTGCTCTAACAATATGCTAAGTGTGAAGCTAATGTTTTAAAGTAATGTATTGCAGTGTTTTTTTTACAATTTTTATTACAATCAACACTTGTAAATTTATTTTTCTTAAAACTATACAATTAAATATTTTAAATTATATTGGCGTATCACCAAAACATTCGTTCGATTCCTCTTGTGTCAACTTAACAAGATCTTGGGATAGGGACCATAACTTGGCAGCTGCCACCTCATCTTCAGCCTTATAAGACGGCTTGGCTTCCCGACAGTCCTCAAAGTATTTGCCACTAACTTGGTCACACTCGTGCGAAACCGCCAAGTACACAGACGTCTGTGCACCGTCTACTGGCGATTTGAAGAACGCATAAAGCAATAAACTTCTGATCTTCTCCAAAATATTGGAACTCCGATACAATGACGTGTTCACTTGACCTGGATTCAAGCTGTTAACATCGATACCAGTTCCTTCGAGCTTTCTAGCTAGCTCCTTACTAAATAATATGTTGCATAACTTACTATTCGCGTACGATTGAATGTAATTATGTTTCTCACTGTTTATGTCTTCAGTCGTACCAAATCTGTGCCATGATGAAGATACCACGATGATTCTACTTGGTGCTGCACGTTTCAGCATGGGTAGTAAGAGAATTGTTAGTAAGAATGGTGCAAAATAGTTGATTTGCAAGTCTTTAAGCATACCATCCTTAGTTCTGTCCCTGGTAGTGCATATCGCGCCAGCGTTATTTATCAGAACGTCTAATTTGACTTCGGAGGCTTTCAATTTTTCAACGAATTTCCTCACAGATGCTAAAGACGTTAGGTCCAAATGTATGAAACGTACACGCTTGTTTTTCGTCTTACTTATAATTTTTCGAACAGCCTTTTCGCCTTTTTGGATATTTCTACAAGCAATTATCACTTTTGCCCCTCTCCTCGCTAATTCCAGGGCGGTTTCGAACCCAATACCCCCACTCGCGCCGGTCACAACCACAACTTTGCCACTCATCACAGTGTCCGCGTAACATCGTCCCGTAGACAGCTTATTAAAAAATTTTATTGATATTAGTAACACTACGATCCATATGAAAAATAGAAACAACATGTTATTGAAAAACTTACTACCTAATAGCTAGATGCTTAGATCTGAAATAAAAAAATATATATTTTATTAATCTAAAATCAGTCCCGTATTAAGTAATGAAGAAAGATAAGATTAAATTAATGTGATAATTTACTGTATTTGTTTTGAAATTTTAATATACTCATTGAAATTATAAGATAAACTATATAATACTATACGATAAATAAAATCTATACATATAATAAAATTCTGAGTCGAATCTGTAATTGTCTGTCTGTCTGTTTGTTTGTGTGTGTGACCATCATAAGAAAGCCATCGGACAGATTTGATAAAATTTGGTACATACGGTACGTACGGTAGCGGAAGAGGGAAGGAAAGGGAGAGCTTAATTTAATTTTATAAATATTAACTAATCACTTTTTATCGTCCCACTGCTGGGCACGGGCCTCCCTCAGTACGAGGGCGAACAGGCCATAGTCCACCGCGCTGGCCTAGTGCGAGTTGGCGGACTTCACATGCCTTTCGAAAACTTGTTAGGTTTTCTCAGACATGCAGGTTTCCTCACGATGTTTTCCTTCACCGTAAGACAAGTGGTATACAATCATGATATAAATGATTCGCACTTGAAAATATCAGAGGTGCGAGACCCGGATTTGAACCCGCATCACTCGGTTATCCAAGCGACGCGTTACCGCTTCTTATAAATTAACGAATAACTATAAATAATTATACCGGGTGTAACATTCAAATGGGTCAGTATGGGGAAGTCTGAAAGTATAAGACATACGAAGACCTGTTCTTAGGTACCATGCCATCAATTTTAGTAACAAGAAAAACTGCATTCATAAATTTAGAAAAAACTTGTTATATGTATGTAGTGTGTATGTGATATTAATAAGTGAATTAAATATTAAATAAATTATAAATGTTATGTAATGTAAAGTTTAATGCTTAAATATTACATATATTAATTGTATAAGTCACCTACAAGTTAGTAAAGCATTATTTCAAACTTTCTATTTTCTTGTATCTAATATATAAGTTATTATAAAACCTCTTTAATCATAATTTATTATATATACATACATCTATTCCAAATTGTTTTATCGAATCAACTCGGATCTTAAGTTAGAAAAAAATTGTTCCACTCTCATAACTTTGAATAAATTAAAAGAAAAAGTAGTACACCAGACGTTTCTATACAACCGTGTGCTTCATACGACTGTCAGGCGGCCGAATGAAATAGGCTTATGTAACAAGCCATACGTTTGGCTTTACGTGCTCATTTTAATTTATCGATTTATATTTCGTGATAGAATTCAAATTGTCTTTTAGAGGTCAGAATGGAATTTAGAACGTTTTACATAATAATAGTTTTAAATATTTTCTTTTTCTATAAAATACTTAGTGCGAGTGCAGCCGCGGGTTCAGCTAGTTAAAATAAATTAAAAGTCTTAAATAAAAGTAGCCTAAGTTACTTATATGATTAGCTATCTGCGAGTGAAAGTCCCGTCAAAATCGGACCAGCCGTTCCAGAGATTAGCCGGAACCAACAAACAGACAAAAATAAAAAATATATATTTTTTGGCGTTAGTACCGTATACTTTCATAATAAGCATTTAGTGATAAGCTGTTCACTTCAATTTTTATATGTATAGATTATATTATGGCGTCAATATCACCCACTTATAGTCTATATATGTATTCTACAAATATGTATATAAGTAGATAAAAAATTATCATGAAAGTCGATAAATATTTATATATAAATTATACATAATGTATATTCTAATCGCTTAGTAGACAAACAGACAAAACAAACTCCTCGTACATTAGTAATTGTAACAATATACCAATTATTGCTATCTAAATGTAAACATCTAGCGGCAACTATCCGGATTCCGGACATCGTGCTATCGTTTGATTATGTCGTAATGCATCAATCTTATGCCGATTATAATATATATATCGCGTATTTCATTTAATTGTTTCGAACATTTTATCTTTTGGAGAATCAATAAAAAAATCTTTTAACGCTGCTTTACTGTATAATATATACTATAAAATTTTAAGAGTTTGTGCATATTTCTCAGAATAAGATATTTCCATCAGTAAAAATCGAACTTATATGCCGGATTACTATGCCGTCACAAACTTAGAGACAGAAATTTTAAGATTTATATATTCGGAATAATAGATTCGGCTCTCTATTCTTTATATAATAATAATTTTTTCAATTTGATTTTTCAAAAAATACAGTTAAAAGTACGAAAAATTCAGTAAATTACACATTCTCAGTAAGAATTCTATTAAATTGTGTATAGATTGAGAAAAAACATACTGTAAACAAATACACGAAGCATTATTTTACGGACTTCTTGCTACTAAATTATATTAACATATTTTCACATGATAATTCATTGAAATCACGTTAATTGTGTATTAGTAGTAGTATTTTATATGAAACTTTGAATATTATCATGGATTTATTTTGTTTTTCACGTTCTCGATAAAGCAAACATGTTTCTGTCTCGTACACATTCTTCGTTGAACGGATTCAAAAAGATATGTATAATGTAGTTTCACTTAAACCCCCTAGTTGCTAACACCAAAAAAGGATGAAATAGCAGTACGAGTGTTTCATTTCGAATTGTATACGCAAACGAACCTTAGATTTTGATCATTACATAACAGGGTTCAAAGGTTTACATCATTATGTAACAGGGTTCAAAATGATTTCTAAAGAGATATCTTAAAAAAAACTTTATAATAATCATTACTTCAATATATATAAAAACGATATTTTTTTCCTAAATAATAATAAAATATACATAGTGTGAACTGGGTTTTATAGATACATATTTTCATTAACACTACATGTAATGTGATTTTTTTGTTTGATTTTGACTAATACATTTTTGTATACCCGATCACCCCCCATGTCCCCATTAGGGCCAATCTTCACTATAATGCTGTTCACAGTTCTTTCTAGGTCCGATCTCGGTCTGGTAATGTCGTATCATGTCACATTATAAAATCTGGCTTTATTCATGATTGAAAATTGAAAAATGAAGTTTTTTTTAAAAAACAGTATTGTCGAATGGATTTGAGTAAAATTTCTTCGAGATTGATTGTGATTGGAATGGGATGAAATGAAAGACTGTTACGAATAGTGTGAATTCACACATATATTTTATACTTAATAATATGTTACCAGTCCTAAATCGAATCGAGAACGAATAGCATTATAGTGAGGCTACTATGTAAAAGTAATCGAAGTTACTCATATTTTTAAAGTATTGAAGCTAGATTTCAATGATAAATTAGTATTTACATGACATTCACTGTCCCGTTATCTCTCATTTGATCCCTTATGCTAATAACGTTCTAGAAAGCTCTTTCATCTATTATTACCTATTATACATATAAATCTGGAATGTGTTATATTTTAGCAGTTGTACACAATGGGCGGTGGTGGCGCTGTTGCCGGCGGCGGTCAACATGCTCCCTTACAATCACAATCTCAGAGGAACTTTAGAAAAGGTAAGTATAATAGATATATTGTTAATAATAATTATTTATTATTGTTTTTAAAGATAACTAGCTGACCCGGCGAACTCTGTTCCGCCAGAATACAAATAACTGATTATTGATTTCTGTCAAAATTTATAAAAATCATACTTAACCATAGACAAATTAACATTTAGCTGTCATTTTCGTTATTCCATGTCAGATGCTGACGTTTAATGTCACGTCACATGGGAACGCGGTTGAACGGGATAAAAAGTATCCTATGTCCTTCTCCTGGCTCTAAGCTACGTCCCCACCAATTTTCAGCTAAATCGGTTTAGCCGTTCTTGAGTTATAAATGGTGTAACTAACACGACTTTCTTTTATATATATAGATTTAGTATGTGACTAATAAATGTCAATATATAATTGATTATAATTTATAACAATATTAATATAGCACATAATCTTGTTTTTTTTACTTATTTGACATATTGTTATAGTTAATTTGCCTTGTGAAATTTAAGTTTCATCAAAATTGGGCCAGTAACAACTGCACGGTGCTCTAATTAAAGATTAAACAGACAGTTAAAAAGAATGGATGAAATTGATATGTAGCAAAATTCTAATTTCGAGAATTGAAAGTGGCAAGAACTGAACTGTAATAGTCAAATATGTTTTAAGATAACTAATTATTTACACACCCATAACACCGACATCTATACATAAAACAGCAAAAATTAAAAAATGCGACATAATACAACCTTCATCCATTCCCACCTTTAATTGTAAAATTGAGTCACAGCATTATATTGTATAGGCTTTAATTCACCCCACTAAAGTCCCAGCAGTGGGATGTTAAATAGGGTACTACCCTAAGGGTAGTATATAATACGACACGTTTGGCTCAGTTGGTAGTGACCCTACTTGCTGCGCCAGCGATCGCGGGTTCGAGTCCCGCTGGAGGCAATAAATTGTTGAGCACGAATGTTTGTACTCCAGTCATGGGTGTTTATAATAAATAATAATAATATGTATGTATTTAAACTTGTATATGTAGTATCTATAACACAAGGGTCCTTTGTGCTTACCACAGAACTAGATCGCGCTGTTGTAATAATGTCCCAACATGTTTGTATCATCATCAGCCCTTTTTAATGGACCTCCCTCAGTACGAGGGGGATTAGGCCATAGTCCACCGCGCTGGCCTAGTGCGAGTTGGCGGACTTCACATGCTTTTCGAAAACTTGTTAGGTTTTCTCAGACATGCAGGTTTCCTCACGATGTTTTCCTTCACCGTAAGACAAGTTATAATCATGATATGAATGATTAACACATGATAATATCAGAGAGCGAGACCCGGATTTGAACCCGCATCATTCGGTTATCCAAGCAACGCGTTACCGCTAGGCTACCACTGTCTGTTTATAATTATTTATATAATATGTGGTTATCCGCCAGGGTCGGGAGTGCAGGTGGCGGCGGCGACGGGGCAGCCGCTACTCGCGCCGGCACCCATGCAGCCCTTCGTGCCCTACCCGCACCCGCACCCCGCGCACCCGCACCCCGCGCAGCCCGCGCTCCAGTACCAGCACATGGTGGGTGCACTATATACTGTCTTTGTTGCGTGCTGGTTCTTTAATAAATTTACACAACATAAAAACACTTTAATTAATTTGAAGTAAACTGTAAGTACATAGGTAACTTATAATTTAGGAACAATTGAGGGAGACGTGTAGTAGCTACCTGTGGTTAACGTGGACTGACGAGTGACGACTCATTCGAGTGAATGAGACCGCGAATATAACAACATACATTCATCTACCGATAGGTACTGCTCTATGTGTCTTGAATAGTCTTTATAGGGTGAAGCGAATACTTGTAAGATTATTTTGTTGTTAATCTGTCCATATGTCTATCAAGTATCAAGATCTTTTGTCAAAAAAAAATTGTTACAATTTCTTACTGAACGTCATGAGTCTACTACCAGTTCGGAAAGAAGAAACCTCTGACCTGAGAAGAACTGGCGAAAGAAACTCAGCGGGACTATTTTTTGTTTATCTCTATTTTTCAAATTAAATTGCGAATTAACAATAATTGTATATGTTGAAATAGCCTGGCGGCGATCACATCATTCCCAAGTCGTACTGTCTTCTAAAAAATCGTTAATATCTTAAAAAATCTTAAAAATCGTAAGGAAACATTTTTTTAATATTAATCATTCTCAAATCTAAATATGTTTTATTTTAAATTATTCTTAGTAACAGCACGTGAATTAGTAAATAGTATCCCGCGAAATATAAACTGCAGAATTGCTGTGTGAGTGGAACACAAAGTATCAAACCTAATTTCAATAATACAGATTAAATGTTTAAATTCTAGGTTCGAATGTACCACCACAGCGGCGGCGGTGGTGTGGGCGGCGTGGGCGTGGGCGGAGTGGGTGTGGGCGGCGTGGGCGTGGGCGAGTACGCGCCGCCCGCCCAGTCGCCCGTCGCGCCCTCCCAGCTGTACCCGCCGCCCTCCCCCGCCCACACACCACACCCACACCCACATCCACACCCACACCCACATCACCACTATCAGCAGCCACCTTTCCAGGTAATATTGGATGTTTGTAAAAGATTATATAGTTTATGAGAAGAATGTGCTAAGTAAAGAAAATATGTAGCTTGGTTTACCAAACAATTTTTATTAAGAAAGGCTGCTGCTTATGAAATAAAAATATTAAGCTGGAAATCGTAGATATTTAGAACTGGGCTTTATAATTCTTCTTAATCAATAGAAATAGAAAACTTATATTTTAGATAATTGCGCCAGATATCTCAATAAAATTGAAAAACTGAAAAGAGTGATAAAAATGTTTAATTAGTGAAATCGTAAATTATTATTGACAATAAAACACATTAGACTAGTTAAAATTGTAATACTGTAAAAGGAAGCAACAGTATAATAATAGATAATTTTTAAAAGTATTTTAAAATAAGCCATATTAAAGAAAAAAAGCATAATTACTAACTGTTGTCTGTTTGTGCAGGTGCTGTGCCCCCTGATGGGCCCCACGGGCTCCCACCACCACCACCACCACCCGCACGTGGCGTACCTCAACCACGCGCCGCCCACCGCCAGCCCTCCCCACCACCCCCACCAAGTACAGGTAACTTTGACATAACTAAAAACTGTCCTATGCTTCGTCATGTCTGTCTAAAAATTGTCCTAGATGTTATTGTTAGTATTTGAAAGGCATAGGTTCTTAAACCTAAACTCACAGTTTCTCACTACAGGACCAAGTTGAATAGTTAGTAATCTTGATTAGTTAGTGTGAATAATAGGACAGGGGTTCTTAAAGTATAATTTCAAAACTGTTCTAGATGTTATTGTTAGTTTCTAAAAGTGTCAAAACGGCATTAGTCAAAGGTTCTCAAACTTTGAGAGAGACTCACTATAGGGGCAGGTCATATAAAAATAACAATTGAATTGAAGAATGCTGATTGATTTTTGATGATATCTATCAAATTTCAATACTTAATAAATTATAATAAAAGCAATCATATCAAATCAAATCAAAATATTTTTTATTCAAATAGACTTTTACAAGGTCTTTTAAATCGTCATTTTTACATTATTAAAATTAAATGTCAGTCTATAAGTCTGTGAGTAAACTACCACCGGCTCGGAAAGCTGTTGCTGCTGAGGAGAACCGCCGAGAAACTCAACAGTTGCTCTTTTCAAAAAAAAAAAAATATTTGGTAACAGTATTGTATTACAATATTTATCTAATCAAATCAAATCAAAATATTTTATTCAGCATAAAAATTGTTACAATTTCTTGCTGAACGTCATGAGTCTACCACCAGTTCGGAAAGAAGAAACCTCTGTCCTGAGAAGAACTGGCGAAAGAAACTCAGCGGGACTAATATTTTTTTTTATCTTAATCTCATTCTTTTTTTTTTTAAATTAAATTGTAAATTAACAATAATTCTATATATTGAAATAGCCTGGCGGCGATCACATCATTCCCAAGGCGTACTGTCTTCTAAAAAATCGTTAATTAATTTATGGTAACTTAACTATGCTTAACTTTAAACGTGTTCGTTACAGCAAGTGCTACTCCCGCCGTCGCACCAGTCGTCGGGCGGGTCGAGCACGCCGGGCGTGCACGCGCACCCCTAACGCGCGCGCTAGCTGTGCGTGCTGCGCCTGCGCGTGCGCCGGCTGATCGCTTAGCTCACTCTTACACACGGTTTGCTCTGTCTCACTATATAAATATTATGTAATATGGTACACCACGGGGTCATTTTTTTTTTTTCATTATTATTGATGCTATGTAATCTTTTTTAAATATGTCTATATGGTACACCACGACAAGCAATTTTTTTTTTGAAGTGAAACTTTAGAATCGTTGTGATTTCAAACTCGATGCAACGAATGAATAAGTCCATAGTACCAGGCGCTCAGAGACGGGGAAGAGTTAACCTTTATTCAAATTCAAGTTTTTCTTCTGACGTGTGTACTTTGTACACACGCACTTTTTTTTTCATTATTATTGTTGCTATGTAAACTTACAATATAAATACGTCTATATGGTACACCACGTCGAGCTAATTTTTTTTTCATTATTATTTATGCTATGTGTATGTGTCATCTGTGCTTTCAGATTAAAGTGATAGGTTAGTAAAGCTATGTGTAAATTATAATTACGAACTATGAGACTTGTTAAATGAAGCTGATTTGTGTCTATTAGATTCCAGTGTCAGACAAACTCGGTGATGTCAAATTATGAATAGTAATCCAGATTTTATACGCAAATTAAAATCAATTTAACAATTAAAAGTAGAGTCAATTCTAGTTACAACATTTGTTTATATAATTAATTACAAGTAAAATATTAAATGTGTGGTTTAGAAAATAGCCAGTACAGTCAACAAACAAACAAATTCAGCTATTTATTCTCTTTAAAATTCATTTACAAATTACCATCTCACACTATCTTATTATTTTAGTCTGAAACAGCACTGAAAGTTCTTTGTTTGACTTTTATTTGAGGATTTAAACATAGTAATTATAATATTCATATTTTATTTATGTATTGGAATTTTTAACTGGAGTCGTCAATTGCATGTTTCCACTAATGATGTATTAAATTATTAATATGCACCTATTTTTAACATTATTTTTTTTAACAGAAATTGATAAATAATAGAATACTATTTTACTTTTATTCTATATATAGTGTCAGTTTTAAATTAGATTTGGTTTTACTGCTTTGTATGTGGTTCTAAACATTCTAAATGTCATATTAAGAATATAATATTTATAGTAAATAAAGCTATTGTCGAAGTGATTGTACCATAACAATGATATATAAAATACAGACAGACAAACTTGTGTTGTGTAAAACATTTGTAAAATGTAAATATAGAGCTAATATATTCACTTATATTTATATTAAAAAAAAAACATCCTACTCTATGAGTGACATTAAATATCTAGAAAAAGTTATTGAATGATAATTGTTTTCTATGAAATAATATTATATATTTTTGCTTTGGAAGTATTAGCTCTGTAAAACGAAAAGTAATAAATAAAATGCCTTACCGTAGTTAAACGTAACGCAATAACTTAGTGTTAACGAGACTTGTTATATCCAACTGGCAACACTGTTGTACGAAGTTATGTAAAAGGCCCGTTATATTATCATATTATTTATATTACGGTATATGGCAATTTTTTTTTCAACTCTCTAATAGTTAAGCGGTAAAATTAAGGTGTTTTGATATAAAAAATAATATAAACAATATATAGTAATATTTGTTTTCCTAGTTTTTCACAAATTTGTTATGTTCTAAACAAAAAAAATTGAATCTCCTACATTTTAAATTGACATTGTCAAAAACTGCCAATTTGTGGATGTATTATATGTTGTCATTTTGTAATATAAATATAATAATGTGACTACGGCTTTATGCTCGAATTCAGTGTTGCCAACGTACCAGTGTAATGTATGTATAGGTAGGTTAGCTAGAGTGTGGCGTGACCGCCGCGCTCAGATGTATTATAGGTAGATAATTCTCCCCTTGACTGGTGGGATTTGCTCATTTTTAAAAATATATTATGTATATCAAATACTAAACGCAGGGCGTCTTAATGTAAACACGTGTAAAATCGTCTGAGAATTCTTTTATTCAAAACATTATATAATAATCTTATCTGTTATCAATAAGGAACGAAATATACAAATCCTACCAGTCGTTTCGTTTCCCAACGCATTCCCCTCGGGCGGGTCGCGGTGTATTTATTTAGTTATATCTTTAGTGTTATTGCGAACTGGAAACATTTACGCGAATGTCAATTACGCGCGGTGTTTTCGCGTTATCTGTGGACTGGTTGAAGTTTCCTTTTTTATCCGTCTGGGTTTAGTTTTGTGTTGCCAGTTCAAAAATATAAGCATTTTAACATTTTTTTTGAAGTGAAACTTCTTTAGAATCGTTGTGATTTCAAACTCGATGAAACGAAAAAATAAGTCCATAGTACCAGGCGCTCAGAGACGGGGAAGAGTTAGCCTTAATTTAAATTCAAGTTTTACTTCTGACATGTGTACTTTGTTTGTTTTACGCACTTTTTTTTACTGTTGTCTGATGTTATGGAGACGATAGTTTTAAATTATGAAAATTGAATTGTATTAATACAAAACAGAAATGATGAAAAATAATAGTGATAAATCAATGTAAAATATTAGTTGAAATTGTCGATTTACTGTAGAAGATTGTTTGCAACTGACAACACTGTTGAACCCAATAATTCCATGAAAAGTATGTCAGTTTATCCTCTTATAGCGTATGAACTATATTATATTATAAATATTTATTTCTACTGTTACTGCCTTTAAAGTTGTGCTCGCGTTTATAAATTAATCTTGAGGAGTGTAAGTAGAATTGACAATAAAAAGAAATTGATAGGTATAGGCTCATCTCGCGGCGTTTTGAATCGTATCATAATAGTAATACGGCTCAAAATACATAGAACTTGGCAACTACAATATTTGTACATATAGGTCTATCAGTACTTTCTTAGGCTTACGCGAATATTTGACAATATAAATAAAACTATCTCTTTGGATTTAAATCCAAATAAATCCGCGACAAAATCCCTTAAGATAGTTTCATTTATAGGTCTATCAATTTAATATCTAATAACGCTCGCTTGATCAATCTCGATTATTGAACGCCTTTATTCCTCCCAACGCTGATATAAACTTTTTTTTTATTTATTTTGCACAATTTTGCTGTTAGACATAAAAATATGATAGGTTATAAATAAGATATCTAGTGTATTAGTTTTACCATCTTATAATCTGTGAAAGATAATACGGTATAGGCGTACGACCAATATGGGTAAACGGAAATTTGTAAAGATTTGTAATTTAGGTCGAGCGATAACCCTCTAATATACGGGTGCCTAACGGACCGGACTGTCTGTGCATTTTGTTTGTTTGTTTGTTTGTATTAAGGGGGGCTAGTCCATGACCTCCGCGCGGTGCTCCCTGGGTCGCGCCAAGTGTGGACACATTCACGCGCCAATACTGAAGATATCGATAGAAACTAACTGTTATTAGACTCGGGGAAAAGATTTGACGATCGTTATTCTACACTTTTGCCCGAAATCGATTCACATTGATGAATTTTATAATCGATTTTTTTTTTCATTATTCGTCTCGTTTTGTTTTAAATCGTAATCGTAATTAATGGGAGCATCCGCTTTTTATTTTGTCTTTTCTACGAATTTGATAACATGTTGATGTTTCTTGATTGAGAGTCGACGACTCTGGGGCGCCTTCGCCCTACAAAGTTTAGAACCATTGAAATTTTATACGGTGTGATAGTAGTTGTATGAGTCACATCAATATTAGTTGAAATACTCATTGATTATGAACTTGACATTTGTAACTCGATCGTTGGTTTCTGACTCGTTTTCGGTATATTTAATTGGACATTTTATAAAAAACGTAATTTAAACTAGATATACATATAATATAATAGTGGTATTTACAATTATATAAATAATGAGGAACGCGTGGCGAGATATGTATGTATAAAAACTTTTACCTAAGTCCATAGACAAATTAAGACGACTGTACATATTGTATATAAGATATCTATTAAGATTATGTCCTTTCCCGACATAGCGTTGGTTTTAATTTGTGATGTATACACTAAAGATTCAAAAAATCACAAAAAAATATTGGAAAGGGCCTACTAGACCCGTACCACGTCGTTGACGTGTTAGCTATAATATCATTTACTCGAGAACGTGGTACTGGTCGTATATTATTATGTTTTATTTTCCAACTTTTGTTTTTTTTAATAAATTTTATTACGTGCGTGTCGCCGCGTATGTTTGTTGCTAGTGACGTGAGTGAGAGAAAATTCTAAGTGCGTCTGTTGATTGTTGTGCGCCATAAGTATATGATATATCGATATGATTTCGCAACACTACTTTGCGAAGTTTCTTAATAGATATAAGTACGTACGTGAATGTGAGGATGATGTATGTGGAGTATTTTCTTTTTATGAGAATCGATTATATTCTGAACGTCGGAGGTGTTTTCACCGTTTCGTTACACGGTTGTGCTAACTTTGTAACATTTTTTTGTAAATTTACAAAAAGCGGGCCCCGAACGGGTGGGTGGTGTGTCACAATTTTTTCTCGCAAACAAAAGTTTATATATGTCGTTTAGTCTATATTGATGATAAATTTGATAAGATATTTTTGGGCCCGCCGGAATACAACGATTTAGCAACGTCTCCATTGTAACTTGATGAAACAGACTGACGCCTTGCAGTACCTAGGTTTATTATACATGTATATATTATGCCGTTTGTACTATAATTTTTCAAGCGTGTTTAATATTAATTTTCAAGTTACAACCAAACGTTACACCAACTATACATATATATGTAGTAAACTCCGTTGATTTGTCATTTCAGAATATATAATATATATAAATGGAAGGCGCTAAAAGTAATAGGTTATTTATAATGAACGGAAAGATAATTGTACCATAGACATAACTCATAAACAATGAAGTTATATTAAAATATATAATGTAGTGGCATTTTAATAGAAATGTCTGCTGAAAATGCGATATTTTCCCCCCAAAAACTGGATAAATTATTTATCTGTGAATTTATCAATCGCAATACACGAGCCGGTGCGAGACTCAGCTCGATAATTAATCACAATTTACATTTGAATGACACCGGTCGTCGGTGAATACAGCTTTTTATGTTTGTACCTGAAATACGGCACGTATTTGCGTATGTAAATATTCGTGCGGCTGCGATTGCGCGATAAGCGTAGTGTTATATGCCTTATAATGCAAAAAGGAACGGTTGTGTGCCGATGGAACTCTGTAGCAACAAGCACGCGCAATAGATGCATACTGTGCGTAGTGAGATGTGAGTGCGACAGGGTTCTATCGGCAACGGCGTAAAGACTGAAGTGGATATGCTTGTATGGAAATGTGCCGAGGCACGTACTCTTGAATGACACGTACAGCTGTGTCAATGGATATTTTTCAATAAAAAATGATAAAAAATGTGTTTTAAACACAACACTTGAGTGTTTTATTTACTTCCCTTCATATTTGATACTTTGGAATTAAAGACTGTATACATAGTAATATTTTATTTATATCTTATAGAAATTATAACTAAAGTTATATTAGCAAATAAATTTTCATCATATACCTTAATAATTAATTTAAATAAATTAATAATCTATCTTTAAATTACAGTAAAGAAGTGGTATTTAAAATTAAATATTCAATATAATTATTAGTCACTTTTAAACATATTGCGATTTAAACAAATCATAGGCTTTGATAGGAATGTGACACTCTTAATTCATAGATGTCTTAATACCATCTAAAACATATTTAGTATGAGTAACTTGTACGTTACACAGTAAGTTGAATCATAAATTGATTGAAAAATACTATAAAAAAGTTTTATTTCGTCAGGACAGAGATCTTTAAAATTTAATATTTTCTATATATAGCTTAACATTAAATATTACAGGTAAATCTCACATGTCTGTTGAATTAACTAATTATGTATTTTAATTTTCAAACATAAAATACTCCAAAAAGTAAACAATACAACAAAATTTAATTTCCATTTTCGATATTGATATATTAAAAATAAGTTACACAATTATTAATATAATTGTCTCAATAGTGTCAAAACGACTTTAAATCTCTTGCCCATTGCTTTTCAGATGACAAAATTACGCAAGTTGTTTCTTTTAAAACATTACTTTACGTGGATTACGTAGATCGAGTTTGTGTTGAGACAATTAGAACTTTAGATTGTTTTTTTTTTAATCTTCGTTACGTCGACGACACTTATTGAAGAAATATTTTGAATCTATTTTTTTATATCAATGCTTTGTTCTAAGCCGATTTTGATTAGATTTTTCTGGATATTACCATTACTTATATGTTACGAATATGCCGCGTATGCGTTCTGTGTACACCTTGCATGGCATGTTTCACTTCCTCTAAAAATGAGGTAGAATTATGAATTGTTGTTCCTCCAAGTACAATCCTGACTCCTGGGTTTGCCTGATTCATTTGGTGAACACAGAGAGCTTCTTCATATGTGGTACCCCCAACTATGAAGACTATGATATCCTGAGGTCGTCTCCCTGATGAAAAGTCATCACCACCAATGATGGGGTATTGGCTTTCTTGCAACTTGCCCTTTATCAGGTCTTCTAGGGTATCTTTTAGCAATGGTGTGTGTTGCGTGTAGATGTTCTCTACGCCGCTTAAGCCCTGAAATAAAAAATAAAATACATAAAAATGTTCTTAAAAAATTACACAGTCCACCAGGTTGTGATGTGGGAATCACCGGTTTAAAAGATATTATTACTCAGCATGCCAGTATTATTCATTAAAATCCAACAAAACCTCCTTCTTAATTGGGCTTCGCAAGATCCTTTACGCATTCAACCATTCATGCATCAACATTGCATGACTGCAGGTCCGCCGAAGCAGACCAGCACCAAGAGGTTGCTTCACAGTCCACCCTGCTTTCAGAGAACTACTAGCACACCAATTAATGCATACTCGAATAACCAACCACTACCCAATAGAACGCCATCTCCTTCTCTCCCTCCCTCCACGACTCCGACATACCTTGAACAGCCTCTTCGTGATCTTAGCAGCATCTTGCAGTCCGAACAGATCGCTCTGCCTTGCGTGCACGCCAGCGTGCTCGAGCACTAGCACGGGGGCGGAAGCGGAGGCGATAGCGGAAGCGGGGGCAGTAGCGGAGGCGGGGGCGGGGGAACGCGCGCGGAGAGCCTCTACCAGGGCGGGCAGCGCGTTACCCGCGTGCTTCTCGTAGCGCAGCCCGTACAGCGTCACCAGCCTCACCAGGTCTTCGAGCTGCATGGCGTCATTTGCCAAGAAGGCTTTTAGGCGCTGGAAATTGAAAAATTAAATGAAACTATCTTTTCGGATTTTGTCGCGGATTTATTATGATTTTTGGTATTGTTCCAAAGGGAAACATATAGAGAAAGAACTTCGCCATGACCAACCTTGTAAAACGTTACGATGTGTTACAAGGGCGGGAGGAGGCTTCGAACAATGCGTTACGTAACATTGTTTTTTTATTTTAAAAAAGTAGTAATCTTAAGAAAATGTTTATTAGGACTATCGAGTCCATTTAATATATTTGAAACTTAAGCAGATGCTTATTAAATTATGTGTGATTATTTATTAAATAAATATATGAATAAATAAAATACGCATGTATTTCGAATTAGAAATCTATTGTTTTATTTTATTAATTACTACCGCAAACGCGATTAAAACAATAACAAAAGTAATTTAGCGAGTTTCCGGTAGTTTGCGCAACATAGTTGTGACATTTGGGTAAAAAATTTTAGTTGGGTGATATGTAACGTTAATGGGGCTGTTTACAGGAAAACGTTACGGCGTGTTACATAGGGGGGAGGAGGGGTAAAAAATCTTCAAAATTTACGTTACGTAATACTTGAACGCTAAGATAAAACTACTGGTACCTGCAAGTGCTTGTTGTGGTCGGAGTGGCAGACCAGCTCCTGCTCCAGCTCGGAGGCGGCCAGCAGTGCGCGCCGCGAGACCGCCGCCGACAGCTCGCCCACCACCGTGATGTGCTTCGTCACCGTACCTGACATTTTCTACCAACAAACAAACATATCGTCTATTCAAATGAAATGAAAATATTTTATTCAGCATAAAAATTGTTACAATTTCTTACTGAACTTCATGAGTCTATCACCATTATATTGTTCACTTCACACATTCAAATCAAATCAAATCAAAATATTCTTTATTCAAATATCAAAATATTCTTTTGAATCGTCATTTTTACATTATTAAAATTAAAAGTCAGTCTGTAAGTCTGTGAGTACACTACCACCGGCTCGGAAAGCTGTTCTGCTGAGAAGAACCGGCGAGAAACTCAACAGGGGGCGTACCATGAACTATTTGAAAACATTCTTATTTCAAGACTGTTTTGTTTCAAGTTTACAATAATCTTACTTTCCTTGCTATAAGGACGTCATGGTACGAAAAGTCAAAGTAAGATTATAGTATTCATGCTATAAGAGTTCATAGTACGCCCCCAGTTGCTCTTTTCAAAAAAATATTTCGTAACAACATTGTATTACAATATTTATCTATTTATCCTACGTGAGACACAACCAGACATTAATCCCACACATTTATATCTACTAAGTATTCCGTGATGCCGATTTAAATTGCCTCAAAGGCAAGTTCAATATGGACTGTGGAATTTTATTATACATGCGTACACCTTACCCCATGAACGATCTCTTTACTTTTTGTAGGCGAAAACTGGGTGTTACATTGGTATACAAAAACTCTAAACATAAATCAAAAGTATTGTCAAAAAGACGGGCATCATTCCAAATTGTGCGCTTTTTTCCGGATGTCATAACTAAAACACGTTGGTATACTCGAAAAAGTACTTTGTGATGTCTTCAAAATAATGATTGGAAAATTAGAGCCCTAGATATTTGAATTTTATGTTTTGGTTTGACTTTTTAATCAACTTAAGGGTGTTTATGTATGAATTTTCTAATCTATTTATAATAGGTGCATATTATAAATCGCCCCCCTCCTCCCTTAGTACTGGGGGAGGCCCGTGCTCAGCAGTGGGACGTAAAAAAGGGCTGATGATGATTATAAAGTTCTAACCTAATCGAATCTGCACATTAAATAACCTTTTTTGATTTTTTTCGTCTATCTGTCGGTGGCTATCACGCGAAAACCAATGGCCAGATTTTAATGAGATATGATGATAGCTGATTATCCGGTTATATTATTACGCCTAATCCAATGTTTACTATACAGCTGTAATGACCTGGAGTACCAACTGTAACAGGCTACCGCACATATTATGATGTTGCGAGGGTCAATAATATAATTGATAGTAAAAAAAAATTATTATTAATAATATCAAAAACCTTAAACAGAGGGTAGTTCTCAACAAAGTTCTTCATGTCAGCTATACTCTCTACTTTCTGGTGACTTTTCGCTTTCTTCTGGAACTCGTCCATCAAAGACTTCATTGTTTGACCAATTTCACCAAAGTTTGCGTACCGATTCTGTAAAATATATTTAAACTTATAAAATAGAGTATTTATACTGGTAAGTAAGTAAAAAAATCTTTGGTTTTTCGTTTATTTGAAAAGATTTTGAGCATGCTTTGCTCAAAAACATTAAGTAAAAAAAAATCCAACAATGTTTGTCATAAATGTATTCAAGAAAATAAGGTAATAACTAATTAGGTATCATATGTTTAAGAAATTTGTATTTTGAGTACATTTATAAAAGCAGTCTTATAATTGATAAAACAATTTATTAACAAAAATTAACTGAGAAATGAGAGTGACAGAAGAGAGTACACTTGTGTCTCTCTCTCGATGTAGGCTATTCCCAATGAGATTGGCAGCCATGACCGGAAACGGTCGAGTGGACATTATTAGTATAAAAACCAGCTTTTTTAACCGACATCCACTTCCGATGTTCCACTGTAAATATATATTTTTTATGTATGTTCACCGATCTTCCCGCCAACTGTGAGCCGAATTCAAACACTTTTGTTTTGTTCGGTAGGGTATAATTCCGAAGGGGTCCCATGTCACCAAGTCAGGATCTGATGATGGGATCCCAGGGAAACCGAAGGTAACTCTCAAATTTTATAAGCACCTATTACGTTTTTGATATATTTGAAGAAGTATTTGTGATGTATCTCCTTAACGGTTAGAAGTTGAAAGAAAATTCTTTTAATATTATACATACTTATTACTACTTAATTTTTTTAAAACTTTAATTATAGTATTTTACCAAAAAAATCAAATCCCTTACTTTAGCATAAAATTCATCCTGCTCCGGAGCTAAGACCACTTCTTTAAAGTCTTTAGGCACGTTGGGCAAGTGCGCCAGACTCACTCTATTGTTGTTGATCGTCAGTATCTCGTGCACCATTGCTTGGTAAGTCCACTGGAAAAAAATTATGGTTATTACTGTAGAGTGTTTTTTCACTCCTTAACGTTGAAGCGGCCAAACGTTTTTGATGAAATATAGTCAATGTCAGTTCAAAAACCAGTTGATTTTTTTAACCTCGTAAGGCCCACGGTCCTACCAATAGTACTAATTTATTATAGTAATTCAGACCCGACCCTCTTACGCGCTATGTAGTCATTACGACCCAAAGGCCTACCTGTAGGACTTTTTACAAAACGTCACATTTTCGATTCGAACTTGCCGCTATAGCAATAGAGTGTATCAGAGTTTGTAGATCATTATATTTAGTAGCATATGGTAACACTGAATTTAGGTGCAACAAAAATACAACTGTCAGACTTTTAAAAATAGGTGGCGATATGGCAGGTCCACGAGGAAGAGGTAATTTAATCTTTTTTTATTTGAGTTATCACGTGTAATTTAGTTTTAATTATTACATAAACCTATCAATCAATAACTGCTTGATTATATGATATAATTATTTCGCAGTATCTATGCATCATTACGGTAACATGTCAAGTTTATGAAATATGGTCCATCAGTAGGACCTCGGGACGCAATTACTATAAAGCAATTATCATTTATGTGGATCAAATCAGTCTGACTTCCTACCTGTGATTGATTTATTAATAATAATAACATAAATGAAGGAAACTACACAATGTTGATTAAAAATACGAATACATTGGTGGTTTAATTTCATTCGAAAATTATAGTAATACAAATAATCATACCTCACTAATGCCCGTGGGCCTGCCCATAGCACTTATTCTATTTGAACAAAACTTTCCAAAACCGTGTCCTATGAACATAACTACCACGCCCTGAAAATATGACTTCAATACGATTGCTTTGTCATATAAAAAACCACCCAGAAGTGTTGGGTCTGAATGACAATAAAATATTAGTACTACTGGTAGCACCTTGGGCTACAATGACTAGCACGCCGTTTCATGCTCTGGGCCTTAGGAGGTTAAGTCATGAAAATCTCCAAGAATTCTCAAACCAGAAATTGGACCCGCTTCACTTTAGTTAGAAAGCAAGTGCTTTATTAATATGACACTGTTTATGCTGATATTATGTTTAACTTCTAACAGAAAGTTTGACTAAACTTATCCAGATTTTAATTCAATAGGTCTTACTAAGTTTAATCCACTAACCTCGCCTAACCAGTTATTTAGCAGGCTTGACAACAAAAAAAATATGCCCTATATGTATAACAAGGAAAAGAGGGACAGTTTTTTTCTTATATTTTAAAGGAAACTAACTAATCTCTAAAGCCATTCATTTCTTGATTTAGCTTTTGATTGCTTTTTTCATATGAGACCCTAATTACTAATCAATTAATAAATAATAATACACCAGCAATCAAAAACTTATGTACAGAACCCACCTGACTCAACAACGGAGTAACAGGATCATCACGTCGATCCAAAATCAATAGCTGTGGCTGTGGCAAATCTCCATTAAACGGTTTATTATTATCAATCAACACAGCCTCTTTTCTAACTAGCTCTCGAAGCTTCTCCGCCAAACGGGCACATGCATCTGAACCACCTTGGTATCTGATGATGGGTCGACTTGCTTGCTTGAGAGATAAGAGTAAGGCTAGTAGACCCTGGGTACAACGTTGCAAGTGTTGCTGATTCCAGTACTTACCTAAAAATATATATAAAAAATATTTATATTATGTATGTATTATATTTAAATTATGTATGTATATTTAAAATTTATAAGTGTAGTATATCAACTATCTGGTATCCGTAATACAAGCCTCGTAGCGTACCACGGAACTAGATGGCGCTGTTGTAAAAAATGTCCCAACATATTTATTTATTTATTATTTAATATAAAAAATGTGGCAGCATATAAAAATGTCTTCAGGAAACTAGATTGGGACCATTTTGGAATCAACATCAATGGAACAAACTTGAACCACCTAAGATTTGCTGATGACATAGTACTCATAAGTGATAACCCAGCAAATCTTCACACCATGCTGCGAGATCTGGCACAAGAGAGCCAAAAGGTGGGACTGACCATGAATAAAACTAAGACCAAAATAATAACAAACAGATCCCGAGTGGATATTAAATTAGAGGAAGAAGAAATAGAATATGTAAACTCCTATATTTACTTGGGCCAAATAATTGCATTTAACGACCAAATGGACTCTGAGATAGAAAGACGGATTGCCAACTCATGGAAGAGATTCTGGACTTTGAAGGAAGTGTTGAAAGGCGAACTTATGGGTGTCAGACATGGGCAACAACACAAAAACAAAGCCAAAAACTCATAACTTGTCAGAGGGCTATGGAACGAAGCATACTGGGCATCACCAAACGAGATCGCAAAAGGGCCGAGGATATAAGACAAATAACAAAAGTGGAAGACGTCACATCAAAAATAAAATCCCTGAAATGGAGGTGGGTAGGCCACATGCTCAGGGAAAGTGGAAAATGGACGAAGGATGTATCCCAATGGACCCCTAGATTTCCTACTAAAAGAAAAAGAGGAAGACAAAGAAAACGATGGTCAGATGAAATTAGGAAAACTGCAGGTCCATTATGGCAAAGAACTGCCTTATCTAGAGAAGAGTGGAAAGAGTTGGAGGAGACCTTTGTGTCCCAAAGACACGCAGATGAATGTTGACATGTATCTATATAATATTGCTAATCAACATGATTTGTGTGAAATATTGTTAACTTTATCAGCAATAAAGGTTTATTATTATTATTATTATAAAAAATGTAATTTGAGCTAGGTTATATCGAGGACTCTATGTCAGTATGTGGGCAAGTCTGCCGGCGTGAAGCTAAGAATGTTGCACTCTTGGCCCACTTCGGAGTGTAATGTATCACACATTTATAATAGCAGAGTGGACTGTTGGAGCAACCTCATAGTTGTAATAACATGCTTTGGACAACTTGCCGTCGGGCATCATGGTTGAGTATGTAAGTGGGCCTACAATACCACATTAAGATGAGGTAGATTTGATTGGTATCATCAAAAGGAAAAAACTAACCCAATATAACTGATGATAAACATTATCATAGTATCTGACAGATAGTAAAATAATGTTTAATGGAAATACTTAAAATCTTATACAGTAATTTGGATAAACACAGAAGCCTTTTGAAGATATTTTTCATTAAATTCATAACTATCATACACACACACACATATACATAATACATATAATACAAATGTATACTGAATATTAGTATAATTATACAATTCCCAAGTATAAATCCCATTTCTAGGATATATTACTGTTTTTTTTTTAATATATTTTTATTAACAATTCATGTACCTCCACCTACCTGATTTGCACCTCGGCCCACGTCTATAGACAGGGTATGGTATACGATGGGTTAAGTAATCTAATTAGTATTCTATTTATAACTCACCATGCAAGCAGCCTACAATATTGAAGGAAAATAAATGCCGGTCTACAGCAAGATAGTCTGCAAAGACTTCTTGAACCTCTCTCACTGCTTCCTGCTCATCACATTCAGCCAATGTTTTGATATCAGCTTTTGATACTACATTACTGAAATCTAATAATTTATTTAAGATGAGATAGATAATTAATGGATATGATTGCAGATAAAGTCAAATTTCTATTTTTATTCTCATAAATAGAAAATATGTAATCAATTAAAGAATTTTTCTTAACATATATGATGTTTATTTGCTTTTTTATTAATACTTACAGATAAAATATACTCCATATTTGGGACATTTTAGCTCTCTGGATAAAAGAGCAATGTTTTCTGATGTTGGTCTCAAGAATACAATGCACTTCATATGCTTCAAGTTATCCCATTTGGTGTGATTATCAATTCTCTCAAATAGATATACTTCTTTTTGTAAGATTTCTGAGTGACCGAAGACCATGCTGACAATGCTTGTCTAGTAATGTTAACATAAATTACAAACAGCAATTACATTAGAAAAATTACAAAATATTTCACTCCTTCCAAGTAAATATAATTATTATTACTTTTATGAATACATTACTACATATTTCATTTTACCGTTTCTTTATCCATTAAAATCACTTTCATGCCTGGACCACTCTCTTCAGTCATTTTTGTTATATACATTTTAACAGCTTGTATGACATTCATTTTGTCTTAGATTTATGATTTCTCTTTTACAAAATACAAATTTCGGGTTGGCTTTAGTTAACGGGCACGCGATTTTGGTGTTTTGCGGTAGTGGGGGGGAAGGGGGGAGGGATACCCTACCCGATGGTATCACTCCCAGGGTGAGGAAACCAGTAGTTTTTTTTTAATGAATTTTTTAATTTCATCTTTTTGTATGCGCATAACGGAACGTTTCTCCAAGTAAAAATGGTTTGGTAAGTAAAATGGAACGTAACTAAGAGTGAAAAACCATTATAAGTTTGAAAATAAATAACACACAAAATAAATTTCAAATCAATACAAATAAAATTGAAATTACAATTAAAAATATTAAAGTCGCTTATGTAAACTTGGTAATTATAACCACCCAGAAAATATTGCAGATGTAATAATAGTATTTATGTGGATAAAATCTATAGAAAAAAATAAAAAAGACCCATTTATAGAATAAATAAAAGTAATAAAATATGTGTATGACCCATATAAAAAAAAATAAATAATTTTTACATACCACTTTGTTTTAATTTAATTCCCAAACTTACTTTTAAACACTAGGTTAGTTAGTCAAGTACCGTAAGCATTACTAGGCCAGATTGGTTAGGTTAGGTTAGAACATGATTACAAACATAAGCGACTTTAAGCTAAACACTAGGTTAGCTAGTCGAGTACCATAAGCATTACTAGGCCAGATTGGTTAGGTTAGGTTAGAACATGATTACAAACATAAGCGACTTTAAGCTAAACACTAGGTTGGCTAGTCGAGTACCATTTAAGCATTACTAGGCCAGATTGGTTAGCTTAGGTTAGAACATGACCACAAACATAGGCGACTTTAATATTTTTAATTGTGATTTCAATTTTATTTGTATTGATTTGAAATTTATTTTGTGTGTTATTTATTTTCAAACTTATAATGGTTTTTCACTCTTAGTTACGTTCCATTTTACTTACCAAACCATTTTTACTTGGAGAAACGTTCCGTTATGCGCATACAAAAACATGAAATTAAAAAATTCATTAAAAAAAAACTACTGGTTTCCTCACCCTGGGAGTGATACCATCGGGTAGGGTATTCCTCCCCCCTTCCCCCCCACTACCGCAAAACACCAAAATCGCGTGCCCGTTAACTAAAGCATTCCCCAAATTTCTCTGTTCAATGGCTGGGAAAATTGTTAAGCTAACTTTTTATCTGCAATATTTTATTAAATTAAATGTGACTGAACCAAGGGAAACCCTTCTATAACTTCCCGATAACTAATTTACACAGCGTATATAATAAATAATAAATAGTTATTTTTGTTTATATTCAGAATAAAATATATTTACGTTAAATAGTGGCTTAACTACTGATTAATCTAAAATTATTGAATTGTATTTAAAATATAGTAAAATCAACAAATCATGTTTTCCTTATTTTTATTTTTCAATGAAAATTGAAAAGTGACATTGACACTTAACAGTTGACAAATTAAACATTGACAGCTCATATTCTTAAGAATTCCAATTCACATCTTTTTCAATCAATATCGATGTAGAATGCTATGCTTGCCGAATACAAAAATCAAAGCAATTATTAATTTTATTTATAATATTTTATTAAAATTTCTTTTAAATGAAAAAAATTTATTGACTAATGTTTTTTGTGATATTGCTCATACAGTCGGGTCACCCACTTGCTATGCCAATCGTGGATTCATGTCGCGCCGCGCTGGAGGGATTCATTGTCCATAAAATATGTAAAAGTAATAAATAATGTGTCTTGTATCAAATACATGATATTCATAATAAAAAAAATGTCCCAACATAATATTTATTTATAATATAAACCGAGCTATATGGCAATGTGTATGTGTCAATGACCAATGTCCTAACATATTTATTTTGATTTATTAATATTTTTAAAGTCATTTACACGACCAAATTATTAATGGTTTTAATATAAGTGATTTTTTTTTCAATAAATTTTATAATATATTTTGTAATTATTAGTTTCGATTTGTCGATCTTAACTGCCGAAATCGAAAGCAGTTCGCTGTCAAACAGATAATAACGATAACATCTGAGCATAGAGAAAAGTAATATTATTAGACATGCGCAAAACAGTGCTTTATGAAGTAATGAAATATGGCATTACATTACGCACCGAGTAATATCACATCACTTCATTACTCGAAACATTACTTGCCATGTGTGATGCTAAGAAGTAATATTACCCGCGTACTGTCATAATAGTAGTACTGATCTATCTCATGTAATAATATGATGAATATCACACACGTTTTTATTGATTTTAATTTAAAACTAAAATGTTAACTTTTTGTGAGTAAGATTATTGTTATATTTTTATTACTTTTTATATTTAAATATTGTATTTAAAAATTTACCGTCGTAACCTAATTTACTTAAATTATTTTCATATAGCTATGTTTACAATAATGTATGCAGCAAAAACTAACAACGTATACTAGTAGTACCCGCGGCTCCGTCCACATTCTAAGACCGGACGGCACGGCTTTGTTATATTTGAATACAATTAATTTTTAAATTTAAAATGTTAACTTTTTATTTGATATGATTAAGATTATTATTTATGTATAGAATTTTTTAAATATTGTATTTATAATTTTACTGTCGTAAGTTAACCAATATAAATTATTATTATTTTTTCGTCGAAAAAGAAACAAAAACTAATTTACAACATACTTTTATACTAGCAGTATCCGCGGTTCCGACCGCGTTCTAAGGACTGCGACTTTGGGTCCACTGTATTATATACATTATACATATATACTTGATAAAGTTCATTATAATATTAAAATATATAATGAATAATTAAAGTTTTTATTTTTAATTTTGAATTTATTATTATTTACTATGAATACGTGAATTAGTATTTTTTAAAAGCCTGAAAAAGTTTTTTTTATTATTCTTTATTTATAAAGCCATACACCTATATAAGGTTAAGTCAGCGACTGAAAAAGTTGGTCTTAAAGAGTTTTATACCAATTTTTATACTCATTAAACATCCGATACGAATAATTTAAAGTGGAGTTTACAAATTGGATAAGGATTAATATCATGATACCAATATCACCACTATTCAACACGTATTTGAACTTAATAATTTAAAAAAAAATTGTTATAATAAAGGCATGTGCCATCGCAGAATTTTTTGTGAGTAATCATAAGTAAGTATTGTAATATAAAATTTTAATATATAAAATAGTGCTTGATATTATGTATTTCGTCAACAGTTTTCGTTTTATATGCAGCATTTTGATACCTTGGGGATACATTTAAGGTAGGGATCCCTAAAATGGGATATTTTTGAAAATACAATATAGCCAATAATACACTTCTCACAATCACTCCTGAATAGTGTAGCTGTCTGTTAGTGAAAGAGTTTTCATGATCAGATCAGTTTTTCCGAAAATAACCCCCCTACAAACGAACAGACAGATACACAAAGTTCGAAACTTTAAAACTCATAATGTAAGTAAAGAATATTTTAGAATAGATTGCAATTTTGCATTTCAGTCCTAGTCAAATGATTTCTATTCACTTGCGGCATGTTTGCGTACTTAGCGGCATACATTTCATGGCATTGTAAAATATATTGTAGAACTAGCGGAACCCGCAGCTTCGCTCGCGCTAAATCGCTAGTATATTATAGATATTAAATATTTTAGCAAAATACAATTAACACTTACTAAAATTAAATTATAAAAATATTAATAACGCCATCTATGAAAAATCATTACGCATCATTTGATAATTGAAAGAACGGAAATATGATTTAAGAGTTTAGAACACATTATTCTATTATTCTTTTTTAATAGTATTTTAGGAATTAAATATTCTTTTTTATGTAAATTGTGGGTATTCACTGTCTGTAATAAGTATATAAACCTTACAGTCCTTTGCCTTTCCCTATTAGGGATAAATTTTAATCATGGTTCATGATTGCTGTAAAGCATTCAAATTGCAGGAACCAAAAATCAAAATAAATCTGCAATATAATCCAAAAACCAAGTTGAATTTATAAAATATTTGATTAAGACTTGTACTTTTAGCGCAAGCTAAACTGCGGGACCCACTATTTTCAATAAATCAATATTTTTAATGTGTACTATTGTTTTTATTTAAAACTCCCAAATGTACAACTTTTTTATAGGTGGTATACTATTATCTTATTTTTTTATCTGACAGCACTGCGCTCGCGTCATGCTCATGACTAAAGTAATGAAGGCTGTATGGACTATAGTCCTTTGCCTTTCCCTATTGGGGATAAATTTAAAAAACAACAACTAAAGTAATGACTTGAGTAATGTTTGAACTTTGAACTTTGAAGTGATGCGTAATGTTTCGTTCGGTCGAGTGTTGCTACAGTACAATTCTCTAAACACCACCTTGCCATGCGTGAGACATTACGGATCTATCTCGGAATATAACACGCGTTATCATTGTATTTTAATACAATTAATTTTATAATGTTGACTTTTATTTGATACGATTTAGATTTTTATTATATATTGCAATTTTGCATTTTGTCATACTCAAATAATTATTTTAAACTTGCGGCATTTGTACGTAAATAGCGATATACCTTTTATGACTTGGTTTTGTTCTTTAGGATCCCTATTCCCTTATATTGTAAAACTCTTTTTACAAACACCAGTTGCGAAATTTCTGAGCATCTTGCAAAATAATTAATAAGTAAAACAAAATTGTATTGTTTAGCTAAAGGTTGTAAATATGAATGACCCTTTGCGAAGACCAGGCGCAGCTTAGGACCTAGTAATGAAAACCTTATATCGTTGGCCTAACTTATAATATTGGCGTATTTAAAAATCATTTTTCTAGCAATTATAACTTTTTTTGCTTATAACTAAATATTAAACTAAAACTAAACTAAATATATTTTGTGTTAATTATTGCTTTTTAAAATAAATACATTTCGAATTGCTTTGCTATTTCAAAATTCGTAAAACGGAGTGATGCCAAGTTAACCCGAACGATGGAATATCACGCTCGCGTCATGTTTGACGTAATAAGTAATGTTTGGTTCGGTCGAGTAATGAGTGATGATACAGTACTCGCTCGGGTAATATTACGCGTAATGCATTACTCGCATTACTTACACATGTCTAAATATTATACTTTTAACATCTGAGTAGTGACGTGAATGACCGATGAGATGTCAGATGACGTAAGTTACATCACTAGCTAGTTATCTAAAGGTCGGCCGGGGTCGAGACTTGAAGAGGTCCATCGTGTAATAATCGAAATTAAATTAAAGCATTCAGTAAAATACGCGAAAATGTTCTCCCGCGCAGTGAAACCAGTTGCTTCAGTTGCCCAGAATGGCATCAAAAATTTCTCTACATCATCACAGGTAAACCTTGAAAATTTTTATTGGAAGGACACGTTTTCGTTTCTACCGTGATTAAATTTTTATTTTACTTAAGTCAGCTTCTTTAATATACATTTATGGTACAATGTTATACAGAAAAACTTCAAAGTGGTGGTGGCGGGAGCTGCTGGTGGAATCGGGCAGCCCTTGGCCTTATTACTGAAACAAAACAAGCTGGTAACCAGGCTAGCTTTATACGATATTGCTCCAGTAACTCCTGGAGTGGCCGTGGACCTCTCGCACATGGACACCGCATCCAAGGTCTCTGGACACCAGGGCCCAGACCAACTTGCAGATGCCATTAAAGGTAGGCTAATATAATTTGTTAAAATAACTTTATGCACCGCTTATTATATTATTACATAACACTATTTGTTTAACCTATATTCTAACGTAGGCAGATCTCAAGGTCAAGTGCATTTAATTCTGGAATAATGTATTTTGTTGAGATAAAATTGTACTACCTATGCTTACAAATAGTAGGCTATTTTCATTCAAGTTGACAACATTTACTAAGAACTTATTGATTACTTATAATAATAACTATTAATTACATGTAATATTACAAAGTAATTATATATTATACAACTTAACAAATACCAATAAAAGGTTATTTAATTATACATTTAAAATGTATACATTTTATTATGCATAAGATAATGCATATTAGAAAGTGTAATTAGGTATGTATAAGTAAAAATACTATGATAATAGTAACTTAGTTCTGTAAACATAAAATTTAAATTTTAACATGAATTTCTATAGCTATCCCTATCTTTAACTGATAATAATAACATGAAGCTTATAGCTCACTGAACTAGCCAAGGTCATAGATAACTCATGATACTTGAAATTTTCCTTCATTGGCAAGATAATGTAAACAACATGCAAACTTCTTAAAGAATGTAAGTTTTTATTCTTAACTAAACAATAAACATTTTATTTGTGAACTATGTAAAAAAATTAAGACATTAACTACTAAAATACATGTATTTTTACTACTAAGATATACAGAATGACCAATGACCCTTGTTGATTCAAAGGGAATCCTTGGATGATAAGCACAGCTTAATGGTTATGACTTTTAGAAGTGTATAACTCTTCAACTATTGGTTAAACAAAGAAGATGCTAAGCAACAACTATGAATTTTAGTGATCTATCCATATAATATGCATAGTCCTAATGTTACTATAGACTTAAAATATACCATACTTTTGTTACACATATGTTGTTCCATACTTAAAATTTTTGGTAATTGACAATGAAATCGTCTAGCTCTAGACTAGTGGGATGCTCACTCGAGACACCTTTATTACACATTACACACACTATATACCTGTATAGTTCTCCTAGCTGTGATATTTGGACAAAAGAAAATAACAAAACTGTAAGTTGTTGTTTTGCCTCTGTCTATAAATCCCTAAATATTGTTGATTTAAATATTAAAATACCTATAGCAGAATGACTCATGAAACACAGACAAGTATGTCCTTATCATAATAAAATTATTTCCAGGCTCTGATGTAGTAGTAATCCCAGCGGGAGTTCCCCGCAAGCCAGGCATGACCCGTGACGACCTTTTCAACACAAATGCCTCAATTGTCCGCGACATTGCAGCTAGCATTGCTAAGAACTCCCCCAAAGCCATTGTTGCTATCATCACCAACCCTGTTAACTCCATGGTGCCTATCGCATCTGAGGTTTTGAAGAAGGTATGTAGCTTTTAAAAGCAGCTCGGTTTTTTTGTACTTAAAATTATTTATTCCTTAACTTGAATTAAAATTTAGTTACACTAAAAGAAAAACATAATAAAATTTGGGGCCAAGAATATATACAAGCTATAGAGTTTTGTCACTATCAAATCATAACACAATTACATGTTTCATATATGTAGTAAAAAGCATTTTAATATTAAAAATAAAATAATCATTATATCTCTCAATTTTACTTCTCACCAGGCCGGAGTATATGATGCAAACCGAGTCCTTGGAGTGACCACCCTGGACGTTGTCCGTGCAGCAGCCTTCATCGGAGAAATCAACGGTGTAGACCCTCAGTCTGTCACCATCCCCGTCATTGGAGGACACTCTGGGGTGACCATCATTCCCGTGTTGAGCCAGAGCAAGCCCGCTGTGAAGCTGTCCGACCAGGCAAAGATCGATGCCTTGACTCAAAGGATTCAGGAGGCCGGAACTGAGGTATGATTGAGCTTTTGGCTCTGTTGCTTTGATGAAAATGGGAATGGAGTTCTAATATAATATCACTTTAATATTGGTTTACTTGATTAGTCTTTATGGTTGTTGTCGCAAAATAGGCGCTTAGTCGTCGAGTTGCGGAAAACAGCCCTTCTATACCATACCATACCATATGGTTGTTGTCTTGGTAGATGATAATTTTTATCCAAATGTTTAAAAACTAAAGAAAATGAACTCAAATGATGAGGATGTGCAAATACAGAAGTCGGAGGCTCAATTCCGGATTCATTTCACAGGACTGTGAGAGTGACTAGAGAATAGTGGGAATAGAGAGTGCACTTGTGTCTGCACGTACACTTGTGCACTATAATATCTCCTGCACAGCTCAATGAGATTGGCCGCCATGGCCGGAATCGATCGGAGAACATTATTAAAATGTATTATAGTACAAAAATGTATTATAAATGTGTTGGGACATTGTGATGATGATGATGTTGTACTCTTAGGTGGTGAAGGCGAAGGCAGGCGGCGGGTCCGCCACGCTGTCCATGGCGTACGCCGGCGCGCGCCTCGTCGGTTCTGTACTAAAGGGACTTAATGTAAGTTTGTTATGGATGTTATGTTTAAAACTTTAAACCGGATATGGTTAAAAATAACTATTATATGGTTATATGTAACCTACAGGTATTATTAACATATGATTATTATATTTATAACACAGGATTATTTACTAGCCTTTCCCGCGGCTCCGGTCGCGTTCAAAAGACTGAAAATCAATAGAAATATTTTTCTCTCGTTTTTTTTCAACATTTTTCATTGATGCTCCACTCGGCACTCCTGTTATTAGTAGCGTGGTGTAATATAGCCTATAGCCTTCCTTGATAAACGGACTATCCAACACAAAAAGAATTTTTCAATTCGCACCAGTAGTTCCTGAGATTAGCGCGTTCAATCAAACTTCAGCTTTATAATATTTGTATAGATTATTATTTTAATAGGTATAAGGTTTCTTAACTGGTATTAATATTTTAATCTTTACTTACTTTTAGTCTTTGGTTACTTATAACCTACAGTTTATAATGCACAGACAGGCACAGTTTGGCTGTAAATTCTGTTTCAGATATATGTGCCTATTGAAGTGTTAAGCAAATATCTGCTTTTACTACTTTTGGAAAAAATAATACATATTTTGGTATTAAAAATATAATAGTTATTTAATTTTATATATAGATTAGGGCCAGAATTCCCCAAAGAAATGTAAACTTCTAATTAGTAAGTTAGAAATTTACATTTCTTTAACCAGATAATAAGAATATTTTTTTAACCAGATCAACACAAGGTTTTCAACAATAAAATTGCTTTCCAGGGTGAATCCAACGTAGTAGAGTGTGCATACATCAAGTCGGACCTCACTGAGGCCTCCTACTTTGCAAACCCAGTTGTCCTCGGCAAGAATGGAGTGGAGAAGAACCTTGGCTTCGGAGCCCTCAACGATTATGAGAAGAAGCTTCTCCAAGCCGCTATCCCTGAACTGCAGAAGAACATCAAGACTGGCGAAGACTTCGCTAAGAAATCCTAAATAGGGAAAATAGACCAATTAGGGCCATCTGTAGACAATTTAAAACTATTCACCAACAAATGTGTCATTATGTAATATTTATGTGAATCATAAAATTAAGAATTAATAAAATACTCTAAGAGTAAGTGTGAATGTGGCCAAGGAAATTTTTATTTTATTGCATTTTTGGTGGTTATTTATTATCAGTTTGTGATACGAGTGTGGCACGGACAGACGTGCGACATCATGTTAATAGAATTTAAATAATTTTAATGTTTTGTTTTATTTCTGCTTAAACCCCTTTTAAACTGGTGGTAAAAACAAAAGAAAGTCTTAATTTTTTTTTGAATGTCCTTCCTTCCTTCATTGAAGGGTATCACTTGAGTGCAATTTACTTCGTCAATGATGTGTAGAATGGACGAGACGTAGATGAAAAGAGACAAAGCAATAGATAATTATTAAACCCTTAAATATTTAACCCTTATATGGTTTGATTATGCACTTTCAAAAGACATCAGTCTGTATGTCACGATTTAATTTTGATTATAAACAAGTTTTTTTTTTCGCCAATCCATACCTAGCCAGCGTGGTGAACTATAGCCTGATTCCTCCCGTATTGAAGTGAGTTTTTTTATATTGACTAAGTGAAATATGCAGGTAAAATTTCACTTTTTGATAAAATGAAAAATTTACATTGCACCATTCTCTTAATGTTGTAAACATGAAAAAAACTTATCTAAAGTTTTGCTATAATATGCACTAGGCGCTTATTTCATCTAAGCAACCCTAAACCCAGCATAAACATACGAAAAAATAGGAGAATTATAAGTTTAAAAATACTTTTTAATTAGAAAAATATATCCGAAATGGCAATAACATTGTTTTTATTATCTCTAGAACAAGATACATTTTTAATTATAAATGAAACTATCTTTTCGGATTTTGGTCACGGGAGAGACATGATTGCTGTAAAGCATTCGAAACGTCGGGAACCAAAAATCATAATAAATCCGCGACAAAATCCGAAAAGATAGTTTCATTTATAATGTCAAATATTCGCGTATACCTAAGAAAGTATTATACATTTTTAAGTTAACTTTCTACACAATAAAGTAGTAATTACACCATTGTGCTATCACAATATCATAATATCTTCTTAAAACACACATCGATTCAATTCAGGATACACACGAACCATGACACAGCCCAAACAATTTGTTAACTTTCATGCTTTATGAAATGCGCACTACATTTCTAAATTCTTCATCATACGCAAATTGAAAGATTGCAAAAATTCACACAACTTTCGATACACGCGTAAATGAGATTCTTTTTCGTAGAACTCAATATATATTTCCATCATAAGAAGCACTAAATATGCTGAAAACACCGTAACTCCAGTCCAGGTACGATTTTTAGGATTCGAAAAGCTTATTCGCGTACTTTCAGTCATTTTAGCAAGTTGGCGCTTATTCAAATGTATTTTTAATCTTTACTCCTCGTCATGTTCTATCCATACTGATATTATAAATGTAAGTCTGTCTGTTTCCTTTTCGCGCTTAATTTACTAACTGACTAGCAATACGCACGTCTTCGCCCGCGTTCATTTTTTTAATCGCTACTAAAATTCATTCGATCATTCGCTGGGTTGAAAATTCTCTAAAATGACTCCAGCTTTAATATACTCCCAGTGCTGTCTTAAGTCTATTCGGCGCCGGGATGCGGGCCTCAGACCCTCCATTTTAATTAAATCATTTATTTTTTTATCAATTTTGGATTCTATACTTATAATAGCTAAGTTTGTCAGTCTGTCTTGGGTCATGTTTGACCGAAGATAATTTTTTATTAATTTTAATTTTGAAAAGGATCGTTCACCTACAGCAGGCGCCACCACAGTGCACCACACCACTTGCACCCCCGAGTAAAGACGGCCCTGTATACTCCTGAGCCCTATTTCATATATTATGTGCGGCATGCACTCCTCCTCCTCTCCTGTTATTGTAGTTTTAGTAGGGATTCTTATTTTTTCTTGCAATTAAAATAGCCTATATTAATTAATGATAATGTAGTATTCAAATGGTGAAAGAATTTTTAAAATCGGTCCAGTACTTTTTGAGCCAATTCATTACAAACATGCTGAGATTTAGATAAAATTTAGATTTAAATGAATTTTTGATCAAGTTCAAAGACATTTCAAGAACGGTTTAAGACCCTGGGAAGGACATCTTATAGTTTATAATATATCAGAATCCCTTATCCCAGATAAGCCTGAAACTATTATTTTCTGAAAACTTTGAAAAAAATCATATTATTAGGTTTAAAAGACACTATGTTGTATAAAAAAAATGCTGAAAAAAATATTGACTGTAAGGCTTTCAGGGAAACAGCCGTCCTATATATAGGACAGTAGGATAATAAGGGGAAATAAAAAACCATATGACAAAATAGCATGTAATCGTAACAGAATCAACCGAAGGCGGTTTTTAGTTATTTCTTCCAGCAAGGGCGTCCCGGTAAAAAGTTATCAAAAAATATGTGGTAAGAAAGTTCGAACCCACGTGAAATTTCACACATGACAAAATGTGAGTACTACGCTAGCACCCAAGCCCAATTCTTTATATATTGGATTTCACATAGTTGTAGCACCTTCATATGGCTCCATCCGCAATACATACCCCAAACGAGTAGCACCAACCCAAGACTTGAACCCGTACCTAATAGGTTTACCTTTTATGTGCTGTTTGCAACCATGCCTCCCATAATAAGGGATCATGGCTTCATTTTCACTGTAAACTCTTCGAGAGGAGAAAAGTCCAAAAACTTTTTATTTAGAAGTGTTACAAGTGGGCGTACTTTTGTACATGTGTCTTACAGATCCAAATTATCATAGACATGGAGGTAGCGAAAAATAAAGTCAAATCTATCCCTAGCCATAGCAGAGCTAATCAACTCATTCTTTGTATCTGGAGAATTTTCCCAATACAATCTTCTTCGTGGGAGGCATGTATAACCACTAACCAGTAACATGCCGGTCAAGCACTTCATATCCTCAGCGGTTATGTCTCCAGGCAAATTCTTTTTGATGGCATATTTGTTGCTCTCTGACACCAACAAGGCAATAACATCTTCATCTATGAAGTTTTCAAACCACTCAATTGGGCGCTTATCTTGGAATCCTCCTTGAACCTCAGGCCAATTCATTGGATTTTTCTAAAAGTCTCGTTTTCTCCACGCATAGGTTCATCTGTGTTTTATTCGACTTGTAGAAGAAGAAGGTTCTTCTTCTGTATCACTCACTGGAACCTGTCCTTGTATCGATATTTCTGCCGGTTGAAGTAGTATGTTGCGTGGCAAGTTGTTCAGTGTTACATTATCTCCTCACCCGAATCATCATCAGTGGGGTAGTCGGGATCAACAGGAGGAGATTACTCTTTCTCTATTATCTTCTTCATCATCAGAAATGTTTTCCAAAGCATCCAAAATTTCATGCGCAGCTAACGGCCTGTAAAAAAATATAAGTGGATTATCCTACTGTCCTATATATAGTACATCATTATTTATGAAAGCATATATCGAATTATCAATTTGTTATTGCTATAATACTTTATTATTACTAAACTTCAGGCTATCAACCACAAGTTAACACCAAAAAATATAACTAACTTGTAAAATAGGACTATTTTTACATACCTGTTATATGACATGTCTGCAACTCACTTTTATTACACACTTTACTCTAAATTATTCATAAAACTGTTAAAAAAACAGGATTTTATTTATTTTACTATAAAAGCACATACGTTCATCACTACAAATCTTAAGAGTTCATATTGTTATGTTAAGTGGGTAATCTGTAATATATTTTTATTTCCACTGTCCTATATATAGGACAGTAGGCTTATCTGGGTTATAGGGGTGCAAGTTTTTATGGGGAAATTATTTTTTTATTTTATAAAGTTTTTATCTTGTATGTACTTGTATAACTGATGCATGGATATGTATAGTCTTATTATAGAAATATAGGATAGTACTGTACTTATAAGTACTTCAAGCCACTAATATGCCCAAGTGAAGCTAGGGTCTGTTCTTATATATTTAGTACTAACTAATAGGGACTACTGAGCAAAATTATATAATAAGTAATTTATAAAATTTTACTGATGATTAAAAATATCTGTCACAGTATTTTAATTACTTTTGTACTATAGACTTGCTGTCAGGGCGTTGTAGTTGAATGCGACGTCCCATTAAGACGGTGATGGGTGCTTGGATTTTAGTAAGTCTATAACCACCCGTTACCTACATATGGAATGCGTAAACGTATTTCGCAACATTAAAAAAAGGACTTGGTATACTAGTTAAGGAGTTTGCAGTGACCCTGTACTTGATGCTTTAGCGGTCGTGGGTTCGAGTTCCGCTGGGTCCATTCATTTGAGTACGAATGTTTGTACTCTACTTATAGGTGTTTATATTTATAATACGTATGCATTGACGTAATAATACTTGGACTTCGGGTCAGCGCTCAAAAGTGTCCGAACTGAAAGAGATCCAAAACGCGAAAAAGGTTTCCAATCGCACTTCAGTCTCGTGTTTGTCATCAGAGAGAACACGCGTCAATAATGCCGCACTGTGTTATAAAATCTTGCAAAAACTACCCGAGTAAGGTGAGAAAAGAAGATGGTGTATCATATTTTCAGTAAATAAACATTTATTAACGATATAAAAGTATTATTTCGCTTAGAAACACAGTATTCCATCCAAATTTCAATTAATTGTCCGATTTTCGTTAGAAGCTACATATGATAAAAAAATGGGCGACCGTCAGTCGAAGCTTCATAAGCGGATAACTCATTGCAAGCAAAATTAGGCTGTATAGTAATGGTCTAAGACATAAATTACAATGTTTTAGTTTGTTTATAAAAATACACATGTATACTCGTATATATAGGTTTTCTCGGGACACTTTTCTCGTTAATTTTGCATTACACCCGAGGTCCAAGTATTATTACGTCAATGTATGTATGTATTTAAAGTTCTGTAACACAAGCCTTGTAGAACTAGATAGCGCTGTGTGTAATAAAGTCCCAACATATTTATTATTTACGATGTACACGAGAGCTGTAAAGTATAAAGCATGAATAAAACACGAAACAGATTTGCATGTTATTTATTGATCTCCTCCCAAACTTTGTCTCTGCTTATGTCGGACTTACAGGATTATCTCTTCGACTACTTAATACGTTACACTTTATAAAGAAATCACAGTGTGAGGCGCCGCCGCCGCCCGGGAATTAATTTAATCAGTCGTTTTTACACAAAACCCCATAATCGAATACACTCACGCTCCCACACTGATCTCGCGCGTCACAACACACGGACACACCATACAATATTATACATAATTTCCATATAAAATCGGCATAAACAGCAGGAGCCATTGTACGTATGAGTCTGGATTACGTTGGCGGGAGGGAGAGGGGGTGAGGGGGGGGGCGAGGGCGGCGGCGGCGCGACCTCCGGCCTCACACTTCATACTTCATACCGACCTAACTATAAAATGAAAATCTCTATCGTACGTTACACTAACCTGTATAGTTACAAATGCACAGTATGTATACACATCGCTGGGGGACGAGCGGGGCGGCGGGGGGAGGGGGGACAACAAATAAATAACAATATTCACATCTCACTCTACTCTCCCCCTCGCATCCCCCATCCCCCCGCCGTACCCCCACAACGCCCCGCAGTCCCCCACTCGCGCCTAATAATTACATTATATACATTTACATAATAAAAAATATGCATGATTCGCTTTCATAAAAAAAATATCGGCATTACAAAACCATGATCACATTATCGGAGTCCGTTTAAAGCTAGTAACGACGTCCCTGTCCGAGAGTTCACTCACACACACTCACTTAGTCATTAGATTGAACATGTATCGGTATCTCTGCGGTCATTCGTTGTGTCACGTGACGTGACGTGACGTCGCGGCACATAGAGTCCGTCACGTGACGTGACGTCGCAGCACAAGTGTCCGTCACGTGACGTGACGTCGCAGCACATAGTGTCCGTCTTGTGACGTGACGTCGCTTCACATAGTGTCCGTCCGTGACGTGACGTCGCAGCACAAGTGTCCGTCACGTCACTATCTGGTGGTGCGGCGGATGACGCTCCGCCGCGGCTGTCGCTAGGGGCGCGCGGGGGCGGGGGGCGGCGGGGTGCGGCGTCAGTCCTCGTCGGACAGCGGCTCGTACTGCGCGGACATGAGCGGCGCGGGCTCGGGCTGCGCGGGGGGGAGGGGGGTGGTGGCCGCGCCCCCGCCCCCGCTACCGCTACCGCTGCTGCCGCTCACTGTTGTTGAACCTGCACATGTATTATAATTATATATTCCAATTATATATTTAAAGTAAAATAAATAAATAAGTTATAATAAATTAATCGAAAAATAAAAGCCATACTAGATACAATATTTATAATTCTAGTCTTATCCAAAATTGAAATTACTTAACCGATTTAGTTATCCAAGCTAATTCCAAACAAGCAGTACATCAGAAATAGGGGTGTGCGAATAATTCGAACTTACGAATTATTCATTCCGAATCGAATAATAATATTCGATTCGAACGACACGTCCTTCTAAACAAGCAAGCGTACATACCATCAGAGACGGGCGTGGCCACATTGAGCGCGGAGTATGGGTACGCGTATGAGGTGGGGAAGGGCAGCGGCTTGGCGCGCTCGTCCGCGTCGTTGCGCATCACCTCCACGATGCGGGTCGTCACGTAGTCGTACGCGGTGAGCACGCCGCCCACCGCGCTGTAGCGCCGCCCGCCCACGCCGCCGCCGCCCACGCCCACGCCGCCCACGCCCACGCTAGAGCCGCTCGCGTTTGAATTGCGCCTGCGGATTACAATGTAATTTTATTGAAGTGAATTTTTTTTTATCGACATATGGGAGAAATTTTGTAGAAAAGCAGTCACATTTTTCGGTTACACGCCATGTTGCTTTTTGATGAAACTTCTTTATCGACGTATGGGAGAAATTTTGTAGCAATGTAAAAATACAACAAGAGCAATTATATTATAATAAGAACAATTATAAAATAAATTACTCATAAATTGTATGCATGTCTAGAATAATAAAATAGCTTTAATTTAATACGGAAAAAATTGTTTTTCTTAAGGCTTAAGCCTTATCTACCCCATTTTCGTGAAGTTGCAAATAGTAGAAAAATGATATGTCGTAAAGAAGTTTCACTTCTTACCTGTGTACTCTGGTACACAAATATATATTTATTTTATTTGAATAACAAATAAAATATTACACAGCAAAGTTTCCACTAATTTAAACACACATACACATAGATAGATAGAACGTTATGATATAGATAAAGTAAAATTACATTACATCCCTATTTGGTAATGCCAAATAGGGATGTAATGTAATTTTACTTTGAACGCGCGATTACTGAACCGAAAAGCGGTGTGTGACCTTGACTCACCCTTGCTAGTCAGGGATAGATATAGATGTTAAATTGTAATTAAAGATAATAATATTCAGATTTTTTAAATATCTAATGACCAAAAAAATACACGTGATTTTTGGGTGGAAGGAGATGTACTCTAGAACTACGTATTACCATGGAGGATGGGATGAAGGGTTAAAAAGTGTCCACTCACCCAGTACAATGGTTGTCGGGCGGCGACACGGGCTCGAGGTAGGGCGCGTGTTTGGGCGCGTCGCGGCGCCACTCGTCGCCGTCCGCCCCCGCTCCCGCTACCGCCCCCGCGCCCGCTACCGACCCCGCGCTCGCGCCCGCCACGCTGCTGGCGGGGTACGACTCTGAGGTTGACGCTGCGAAGCGGTTGCTGCGGAGGTAAATTATAATTAATTAATATTAAGAATCATAAATATTAAAAAAAGAAAAAGGAACTAATAATTATTATAACTGTTTTTTTTTATTTTTTATAACTGTCCCACTAGACAAAGCAATATTCCGTCTACAAATTACATCACAGTCACAGTATGTATATATAGACATTTTTTTGCTATTATGTTGACTCTCAGCATTCTCTCAGCACAATACAGTATTATTTTTAATTTATGTAATAAATAGCAAATAAAATACGCTTAAATTGTACACGTAAATAAATAAAAACAAGACTAAATAAACTTACTTATGATGCATAAGCGAGTTAGTGCTCGGACTGTTAAAGTCCCGAACAATGATCTTGGACGCGAGTTCCCCAAGTTTGATGCTCGTCTTATGCGTGATGTTGTCGTCGCGGTCACGCTCCCGCTCCCGCTCCCGCTCCCGCTCCCGTTCACGCTCGCGGTCTCGCTCGGCTTCACGCTCGCGATCACGTTCACGTTCACGCTCGCGCTCGAGTTCTCGCGAGATTCCGATCGATAGCACGCGGTCAGGCTGTTGCTGGACGGGATCGCCTTCGCGTATTATCTTTTAGGACCAACCGTAAAATCGTATTAGTATATTGTTGAATTCTAGTTAATATTAAAATAATATAATTTAAATTAATTAAAATGAGAAACAATATTTTTTTTAGTATAAATAAAAATCGGTTTTACAAACTAAAATAATTTTTTGGATCATTATTGTACCTAATTTAAAAAAAAAAAAATTGATCATTAAATTTGAAACTCAAATAGACTCAATCTATTATTTCTTCTACTTAAATTTAATAATAAATAAATTAACGGATTTATTGATTATTATTTATTGATTTATTATTTAATATGATCTAAATTAATCACTAGATACAAAGCAATCACTCACCGGCGGGAATCTCTGAGTCTGATCGCACGTCTGATTGATCTGGTGCGTGATGATAGCGTTGATGAGGGAGGCGGCGGTTAGCTTGCTGCTGTCTCCCGCTCGCCGCTCCCCGCCCGCCCCCGCGCCCGCTCCCGCTGTCGCGCTCGCTACCGCGCCCGCTATCGCCGTTGACATGGTCGCCGCGACGGTCGCCGCGACACTGCTTACTGGTGTTCGTCTGGTTATATATAATTGATTATTAATTACTAGCGAATAACTCTTATGGCGTACCAACGCCTTATATCTGTATTAATGATTATTAGTATAAGATCAGATGCAATGTATTAGAGCATGGAGTATTAAAGGAATCTTCGAACTGTAAACATCGTTATTATTTAGTCCCGTCCGTAGTTACACTCTGACTTCGCTGATAATATCACATAATAATATAAATCAAATAAATTTCAAATTCATGCTCATTACACCAAAGGCAAAAATGATTCTCAAAGAAGGTTTTAGTATATAATTTGTAAAGTTTTTGTATCCATTTACGCTCGCGCTAATGTATTGGCATTGGTAACACATTTTATAAAAATCTTTAGATCAATATTTTTAACAATGTAGTCCGATAGCCCAACATACTTTCTCATGTCCAAAATTAACCAAAAATTGTATTTAAACAAAAATTATATATAAACTAATGTAAACACACCCATCTTTCCTCTCAATAGTGTGTACCCGCTTGCCGGCCGGGCTGTAGGCGGAGGAGCCCACGCTGCCCACGCTGCCCACACTACCTGCTGATCGACGATCTTCGTTTTGCTGCAAATAATTAAACAAATATTTGAAATAATGGATTATATTAATATTTTATTATAGAGAGGCTGTTATAATCTTCATAAGGGTTTTTTTATTTTCATGGAACCCTAATGTCAAAAATAGTACTAATTTAGGTCAACTAAATGCAGGCTTCGCTATATTTCTATAATCTAAATCGTGAATACAAGAGCTCCATTTAATTTTTTTTCAAAATCTTATCAAGTCAATTTGATTCTAATTTAATTTTTTTCCAACAGACTCAACTAAAATAAAAGTTGTAAATATTTAAAATTTGATTAATAATATAAAGAAAATATATTAATCAAATTTTAAATCTAATTTCACCCAAACCCACCTGCCCATGTTGAATGTTATGCCGCTCGATCATTCCGTGTGGGTGCGTCTGCGAATGCTGCGAGTGTGGGTGTTGTGGGTGTTGTTGGTGCTGTGGGTGTTGTGGGTGTTGTGGGTGCTGATGCTGCTGATGCTGCTGCTGCTGCTGCTGCTGCTGCTGCTGATGCTGCTGATGCTGCATGTGGAGTGGACGCGGCTCTATAACGAAGTGGCGTTCCGGTATCGGCACTGTGAAGCGCTCCCGACTGTGCATGCTGGAAAAAAATATATATTTTTACTGTAGCTTAAAAGTAATACAGAAAAAAATACTAAATTATCAAAAGTTTATTAATGAAAATGATTGCTTTTTGAATGAGCGAAATTTTTTAAATGAGTTATTTGGTTTAATTAAAAAGTAGCATTAAAAGTTTCTGTCACGAGTCATCAAAAGTCACACATGCAGGTTTCCTCACGATATTTTCCTTCACCGTAAGAAAAGTGGCACATGGAAACATCACAGGTGCAGTTCCTTTGATTTCCCTACCTATATGAATAACTCCGCAGTAAGTTACGAAGGAAGCTTATGTTACAGATACCAGATAGTTGATATACTACATATAAAAGTTTAAATACATACATATTATAAATATAAACACCCATGACTGGAATGGATGCCCCCAGCGGGACTCGAACCCGCGACCGCTGACGCAAGAAAGTATTAATTATTCAAATTACCCGTCTCTCGGTTGCTGTGGCGGCGCACGCCGGTCGTTGCTGGCGTATTGCGCGTACTTTTGCGACATGGCGAACTCGCGAGAACCCCTTAAATAAATTAAATATATATTAACACAACAACTATTAAAAAAACGCGAAATGGTTTAATTTGATGGTCTGACTTTGGGTTAAAGTTGACGACATGTTTTTAAATAATAATGATCAACTCATTTAAAGTGGTACTTTAAATTAATTTTTATATAAGGAACAAAGAAAAAGTTTAAAACATTCTTGTAATAATAAAACAAAAATTAAGGATATTTCCAAATTTACATACTTGATATCATGCATCTGGTTGTGCCCGTGATGCTGCTGGTGTTGCTGGTGCTGTGGGTGCTGTGGGTGAGACGGGTGCGATGGGTGCTGGTGATGTTCGGGTGACGGCTCGGGTTCTCGCGCTCGCGGCACTGGCAACGCGGGCGCTGCTGATGCTGCGTTGACTAGCGATGTGAATGCTTCGTGACCTGCGGGAAAAAACGTTTTGTTTTATAAGTATAGTACAAATTATTTCAACGAGACAGAATCAAGACTTTAGAAAATACTACATTCAGCAGAGGAAGTTGTAAAACTGAGTGTTGATTTTCATTTTTTTATAATTATAAAAATAAACACACTGTAGTTAAACATTTAGTAAGTAAAATATTAAATAAGTAGCTTCACTAAATATCCTCAACACTTAATTAAAACTTCTTTAAATCATTCATTTGGGTTGTTATACATGTATTTATTTTAATATTATAAATGACATCAAAACTTAATTCAGTTAAAAAAATGACGTAAACTATTAAAAAAATATCCACTCACCGGGCGGCGGATGTTGATGCGAGTACGCATGCGTGTTGTGCCGTTGTATTACTGACACCGTGTCTCTTTCTCTTCTGATTGGGTGTTGCGACGGGTGCTGATGCTGCTGTGGGTGCGGGTGCTGCTGGTGTGGGTGCTGCGGGTGAGGGTGCTGCGGGTGTGGTTCACGATCGCGACGGGTGCCACCGTGCATTTGCTGTGACGTGATGAAGTCTGTCAGCATTATCTGTCTGCGTTCTAGACCGGTGTAGGGACCTCTTGATACCGCTGCTGTTGCCTGTAAGAAATGTTTTTTTATTATTTTATCAATAAAATATTCTAAATTACGTACTGAATTATTATAAACGCGAATGTTTGTATGTACACTCAGTGGTCTCCACCTCCTAGCCTCCTATAACCTTGACCCAGTCGGTCCACCTTATGGGATTTATCTTATGGCCTGCCCACGCTTTGCCTAACAGTACTATGAACAGGTATTATCAAAAAAATACCTTACCGTCGAATACGAAGGAGACTGTGGTCGTGGCTGATTACTCGTGCCATAGTACGCGCCACCTGGACTTCTTCGCCTATGATAGTCCATGTTCCTTTTCTCCGGGAGGTGATGAGGTCCATGTACAGGGGTTCCCGCTGTGATGGACCCGGTTTTCGTATCTGACGGGATCCGTTCAAATCTGGACTCGACAGGGGTTCCGAGGGTTATGGACCCCTTGGGATTCGACAACTTGATTGTAGGTCGAGGGGAGGCGACGGGTTTCGGTTTGTTGTTCGTCGGGGATTCCCGCTCCGTCTGTGTCCGGTAGAACGCATATTCTGCGTTTCGGTGTTGCTGTTGATAAAATTATTAGTTAGTTTTTAGTTTTTAGTAATAAAGACACTAGAATTCTACGATATTAAGATGTGCTGGTATTTTTTTTACATAATTTTAACCTAAACAAATCGTTTGCTTTAAAAAATATAGTATGACTATGAAATTAATTTTTTAATGCAATAAAATTTAAAGGTATCAAATCAAATCAAAATCTTACTGAACGTCATGAGTCTACCACCAGTTCGGAAAGAAGAAACCTCTGACCTGACAAGAACTGGCGAAAGAAACTCTTTAGTATAGTATAGTAGTAGTAGTAGTAGTATTAAAAAAACTCACGGGCTTAGGCACTTCATGTCTTGGCCGCTTCACACTCAAGTCTAGCAGCGGCTCTGTTGAGTGGGTGGAGTGGTGGCCTGAGTGAGGGTTGGGGGGTCGGGGTTCGATGTGCAGTAGCATCACGTCCTTGTCCGGCGGGATTGGCGTGATGGTGGCCCCTCTGTGCGGGGAGCGAGGAGAGTGGGGAGAGTTGGCGTGCCCCGTCCCACTCACGACTGTTAGAGTTGCTAGGGACTCGTGTGTTGATACCTTTATGAAGAATATGTATTATAATTTTAATATATAACAATGATGGAAAATAAAAAGAAATATATATTATAAATATGTCAAGCTTGTAGAAAGTAACTTCTAAACCATAATTATCCATTCTAAACACACAATTTTAATTTTTTTTTCACATCATGTTTATTTTTTGATTTTTGATAAGTGTTTACTGCAAAAAATCATGTTAGCTTTTTTTCCTCATGAAATGATATTATGTGGTAGGTTGCTTTTAAATGGTTTAAAAGCAATAAAATGTATGGAAGTAAGGAACCTAAGGTCACATACAAACGAAACAAGGGTAAATCGTAAGTTATGCACAAATATATTATTAAACAAAAAAATTGCGTCATATTGAGAATAAAACTAACCTTAGGCGGCTGGTGGTGCATCTGCGGTAAGGGCGGAGGTCGTGAGTTCTTCATTAAGCTCACTTCAATCATATTGAGGACTACGTCCCGCACCGTAAGCTGCGCACCCGGCCCCGTCCCGGTCAAGGGTACCGACCCCAGACCAGACCCAGACCCAGACCCAGTTGACCCCGACCCCGACCCCGGCCCAGACCCGGAATTCGACCCCATGGACCCTAGGTTTATACTAGGTGCATTGGGCGTCGAACAGGGTACTGGGGTTGGAGTTGGAGCTACCGTCTGTAAAGATCAATTCCATATAGTCAATCTCATCTCTGTAACCATTAACTATATTCATTTTAAAATATTTTTAACCTTATCAATACTATTTGATCACATTATAGCCCAAAGTATAATTTTACATATCTAATCTCTATGATATTAATGATTGAAATATTTAAATAAAATCTTCTATACTATAACATTATAAATCGATAATATCTGCAAAACTGCTTTTAAAAACTTGGGTTTTATTCTACGTAACTCTAGGGACTTCAACAACCCTTCTACGGTCATAATGTTATACAATACTTTCGTTCGTAGTGGTTTGGAATATTGCAGCGTAGTATGGAATCCATTCTATAAAAAGTACACTAAAAGATTAGAAAGCGTCCAGAAACGTTTCATGTGGCACCTTACGTATAAGTACGGCTTAGCGAAAAAACTCACCAAATACAATGACAGACTAACGCACTTCAAAATGATATCACTTTCCGAGCGAAGATGCATACTGGATAACGTGTTTTTTTATAGATTGGTTAACGGTATGGTTGATTGTCCTGAACTCTTATCTCGTATAACTTTTTGTGTTCCATGTAGATCAAAAAGACAAAAAACTAGAAAGATCTTTATAAGTTACCAGTCTAAAACTAATTTGGGTATTAACTCGTCAGTCAATCGGCTCATAAATTCTTATAACAGTATATTCAGCCAGAACAGCGAAATTGATATATTTAACAATAGTCTTAACAAATTTAAAAAGAATCTATCAACTATTAACTTCATCTGATTAAATACTTAAACAGATAATATGTATATTATAATGTATTTATGGTTTTGTTTCATCTTTGTTAGCAGTAGATCTATACAAGATTGTTATTATTATTTCTTTTATTTGATAATAGCATGTTTTTTATCTAATCTCATTGTTGTCTAAATTTTTTGCATGCCGTTTTCACCTGTAATTGAAATACCATTTAGTTCACCTAGTTTAAGTTTATCCATGTATGTAAAAGAATGTGTTATTGAGTATTTTGTTGGTGATAATAAATAAATAAATAAATAAAGCTGAAGAGTTTGTTTCTTGGGTTGAACGCGGTAATCTCAGGAACTACTGGTCTGAATTAAAAAATTCGTTATGTGTAAGATAGTTCGTTTATCGAGGAAGGTTATAGGCTGTATAATATCACGCTACGACCAATGGGAGCGGAGTATGAATGAAAAGTGTTGCAAAAACGAGAAGGGCGGGTGTTAGTTCTGCGAGGTACCATACCACGCGACTCAGAAAGAATTTGGTTTCCGGTCTTTAGAACGACGAAGCCGAGGGAAATGCTAGTTATAAATTAAGTAGTAAAAAAAATATTAAAAGTGCGTGTGTACAAAGTACACATGTCAGAAGTAAAACTTCTTTGGCAAACTAATTTTTAAATCTCGTTTATATTTATACTAAATAACCCCGTCTAAGCTCGTTGAGAGAGGGAGATGGAATTAGAAATGTCACTGACTCGCGGTGGGCGAGATCTAACTAAGGCCAACTCTTCCCCGTCTCTGAGCGCCTGGTACTATGGACTTATTTTTTCGTTTCATCGAGTTTGAAATCACAACGATTCTAAAGAAGTTTCACTTCAAAAACAATGATTACATACCTTCGCACTAGGTGCATCATTTTCCTCGTCCGCCGTCTCTGTCGCCGACGAGTCGTACTCGTCGCGTCGGTGTCGTCTCGGCGCTACCGCGTCCGTGCGGGGCCCGGGTAGCGGCGGCGGCCGCGGGGACTCCGCGCTCGCCGTGTCCGTGTCCCCTGAACTTAGTATACTGTCATCTGTATCACTACCCCTTGTGGGCTGCTGTTCACTTAACAATGTATCTAATTGCAGCTTTTTTCTGTATGTGAAGTAAAACGCTTTAAGGCTAGCAGGGGTCCTTCCACTCGCAGAAGACATTCGATCCCAAGCGGTTCCATGTTCTCGTAATAGTGTACGGAACTTTGCCGCTTCGTCCTCGGTAGGCTCGGGGGCGGCACCCCCCTCCCCTATCGTGTCTAACCGTCGAGTTATCCTTTTGAAACACGTTAAGCAACACTTGCTGAGGTCACTTGGGATTTCTGTTGAGAGATAAATTATGAAAGACAACTTCGAATAATGTTTTTCGTATCGACAATAGAATATATTACCTAGTTTATTCTACAAAAGATACGAATATAATGTAAGAGAAGACATAATGAAAAGAGAGAGAAAGAGAGCGATAAATCAAGTTAAACTTACGAAACTCATCCATTAAAGGCCTCTTCAATTCTTGTGGCAGATCGTGCCATCGAGGCGGTAGATGCCTCAACCTCTTCGCTCTAGGCCCAGCACAGGAAGGCACCGTACATCTACTCCGCCTCGCCCTCACACACCTGCAGTGACAGGCTTCGCAGACCCTCGCACCGGTTATTGAAGGGTCCAAGCCGTATTGGGAAGCTCTTGAGGGTGCGACGGCTCGAGTTGCTCCCGTTGCTGAACACACAGCACACGAACTCGTCGAGATGTTGGTAGGCGTTGAAGATGGTGGAATGACTGAGGACGGGGTACTCGTTCTTTCTATTACGGCTGTAATGTTGAAAATAAACATTCTATATAACTGGAGAAACTTGTTTTTGTTTAAAACATTTTGTATTAAGAATAGTTTTCTACACCTTAAAATACAGAATAATTGCGTCTGTTAACGCAAATCTCAGCCATAAGAAAAAAAATACAGAATAGGTCTAATTTTATTGCTAGCTCACATTATGTTCATTACCTTATCAATACTTCATATAAATTATCCAAATAAATGTTTTAATTAATATTTATAATATACAATCTAATAAAATTATAACTTAGTCATATCTGTACATTCAAACAGTCATTGCTATCGATACAGACGCCAAATCTACAGTTACCTTATTACGGAAGAACTTATATGAACTAATAAAAAAATAATATGACGACATCGAATTAAAAATATAGAACACTTTTACAGCGGAAAAACATCTCGCTTCTGAGAAATCTCCACTATTTGTTAAAACGTATCAAAAATATATACCAAATGACCATAGTTAAATTCATCCGCAACACAATCAAATCCGTATCGCGCTTAACAATTAAACATTCAGCCTTAAATCAGAACAGTAATTCCTGAATCAGAGCGCATCAGACAGATGCAATATTCAGGTGTACGATGGGCACCAATTTGCAAAGCGAAGCAGATTAGAGGCGGGGGCTCATAATCCGACATACATTATTTAACGCTTAGTTCAACTGTTAACTATTATCGTTTAATACCGCTTTAAGTTTATTTGGGCCAAACAAATCTAATGTGTTTGCATTTGTAATGAATTAACGATCAGTTTTTACGTTATTTCACCACAAAGCGTCATATAGAAATCGTTAAAACTTAGTGGCTTATTTTAAATAAAAGCATTTTTTCGGACTTTTGGCGGATTTACTTTAATATTTGAAATTAAAGAATATAATTTCGTAATTATAATTGCTGTAAAGCATGCATTCAATCAATTTTGGGACCCATAAATCCAAATATACTTATTCATAAGAAAATCCGAAACGAACGTTCTATTTAAAATTTCACGTTCGCGTAAATGTAAGAAAGTATTATTTTATCAAAACTGTATGTCTCGAAAGCGTTAACAAATACGTAGTAAATACACACTGTTATAATTTCTCTGCTTGGATATAACAGCTCGTTAGTCAGTTAACTAAGAGTTTTAGAACTTACAAACTGTTAAATGTGTTTCCTACGGATAATTTAGCGGTCGGATTGCACTTTCAAACTGCACTGTTTGCTTAGTTATTATCAGAGTTATTTAGTAGAATTTTGATTCATTTCTCCAAAGTCATTATCGTCGACTATAAACTAACTCAAAGTAGAGTAGTATCGTTTAAGACGAATGGAAAATTGTCAAAAGATATAGATTTAGTTTATAACGCATACATTTTAATTTAATAACTAAAAACCTTAAAGAGAAAATACCGGGAAAATCAAGTTAAAACAAATCTTCGATTAAAAAGATTCGTGGAAAACTCCTGCTATTCGTTATTCTGAGAACTTTCAAATGGCTGTCAAGTAAAAGCTTTTGCTGCCAGAAATATACTAGCTAACGTTGCTTCAAAATAAACAGATTTTATAATAAATGCTATTTTTCATAATCTTCAGTAGCTATACTATTATATAAATTAATATATATTTTTTTTAATTTTACATGACTTGTCTAATATACGTATGATATAAAAGAAAGATGTATAAAAATAACTGAATAAAAGCAGATTTCAATCACTAAAAGTAACGAAGAATTTAGATAATTAATTATAACAAAATTATTATATTTTAAAATACAGCAGTTAAATGAAAAGTTAAAACCAAAATTTATACAACAAACACGTAAAAGGCCGCTCCAGCTAAATCCGAGCGCTGTCGATTAATCCACCAATTACTGATATTTGCACAAGAACTAATTGGATCCGACTCCACGATTTATTCTGTGTAATTAAACTCAGCATAATTCGACGTTCATTAGCGGTGGAAGGAGTGGCGCCCAGTGTGGGACTCGCTCTATGTTAGGTACTTCATAAAAAATTTACTATTTTATAACTGACTTAAATCTTAATATATAAAAGCAAAAGGTTCTCACTCCCTTACTTATCAAATATCGCAAACCGCTTTACGTATAAAGATAAAATTTGGCAGGGAGGTATTCGCAGTTTATATTTAGTAGATGTTCGCTAATAATAGCTTTTGAGACAAGGCCGCATTAAGGAGGTATAAGGGTTCTCACAAGTTTTAATTACAGTTTAGCTAACAAAAAATTCGCGAGACGAACCCGAGCAAAGTGAGGATGAGTCGCTAGTTAAATATAAAGTATAGACTTTGTTAATATTACGTCTTAAATTTTATAATTTCGTAAAATTTGGACACATCCAAATAATTAATATCCCCCAAGGGCTTAAGCCCTTTATAAAATAACTAAGTTTATAAAAAAGCTACGTAAAAATTAACTAATACACCCAAAGCTCTACAGCTTTTAGCTTCGACTGTTTGAACATTAAACATACAGTGATAAATAAACAAAATGAAAATTACAAGCAATCACTGGTACCCCGCAATATCACGTCAAAACGATTTGGGTATTGCGTGTCGCGTGTTTGCCGTGATACCAAGCGTGACATTTTAACGAGCTGACAACGTATTTGGTCAGCAAACATAAGGGAGACATCTTGCAGATTAAACGAGCACGGGCGGGCCGGGATACTGTATAAATTGATTTGGATTGCGATGACAACACACGGTTAATTGTTTTAATATAAATTAAATTATAAATGAAACTATCTTTTCGGATTTTGTCGTGGATTTATTATGATTTATGATTCCCGACGTTTCGAATGCTTTACAAATTATGGTCACGGGACAAAGTATTATAGTTAAAATTATTATTTTTAACTTTACATTTAAATTATCTAAATAAACATTAACAAGTATATAAAAACGATCGATATAACTTATTCTTACTCTTAACTCTTTCGTAAAATATATAATGTAAAGATTGAGGTATGTACATATGTACGTACATATATGTGAATAATTCAATTAGCAAAAGAAGTCATCTGAATTGTAATTACATTTAAAAGCTGTAAAACGTGACAAAGCAGAGCAAATATCCCTTTTAAAGTGCGACAGGGTTGATTTGGTATTCCGTGTGAACGTGGACGTCAGCGGAGCCAGGATTACGCGTGACGACCATAAGCCTGTACAGTGGACATGTTAATTTCATGATGGAATTGTCCAAAAATCGATCCAATTTTTTTTTTTTTTTGAGAACGAATCCCTTGATTATTGTGCCTTTTACTAAGGATTTTTTTAGACAAATTAAATTATTCTCCCAAAATCCAAGTCACTTTATATTCGCAAACCCTGTACAGAACGCCTCGACATCTTTTACATATTAATTGAATATAAAAAATGTAAGAAGAACTCTACCTTAGGGAAATAATAGCTTTGAATAATAAAGTAGTCATCGTAGAGAAAAACTCTTGGAATTTATACAACGATTGTTCGCTCCTTTTGTTGACTAACTGACGAACCAATCTTTTTAGATTGATTATGACATACATAGTTATTATTACTATTCTTTAAAAAAATCTACTTCCAAAAAAAGGAAAATTGTATAAGACTATATTAAAAGTATTATGATAATTTCTTGTTATTAGCAAATTAAAAGCTAAGTTTAAATGTAAAATTATACCGAAGTTAGGACATTTCATACTTTAAAATTCATCTCGTCAGAGGAATATCATAAAAATTGTACGAGAGCCTAATTTTCCTAAAATCTCAAGTAGTCTAACAAAAGACAGTTATGAATACTAGTTAGATTCGGTGTTTAACTCTCAATGGGGCGGTGTTGAACAAGGTCCGCCGGCCGCGGGGACCTTTAAGTGAATTAAGTGTTTGCCGACTCACAGACACTCGCCGGTTATTATGCTGAGAGGAATATTTTATACGCCATTGTGGATCGAGAACCACAAAAAATGTCAAGTGCTTTGTTGAGACCTCGTATTTACATTTTTTAAAATACGCCAACGAATCTGGCAAATTAAAATATTGAGGCTGCGGTTTTGTATGTTATTGAATAGACCACTTTTGTGATGAGATAGTAAACCCTATTATGTCACAACTAGATCGTTAATTTTCGATCGCGTTTTAAAATTTATAAGACGTTTAACATTTTCGGCGCAAAGTTTCCGAGGGCGGTATATATAAGGCGGGTTTGGGCGGCCCGCGCTCAGTCTGCTTCGAGGGGCGGCGCGAGGATGTTGTCGTTGTATCGAGCCTGGCTCGGGCCGAGTCCGTGCGTGGCGCGTCCGGCGCCGCCGCCGGGGGCGCACCGCCCGGTGCCGCGGCGGGCGCGGGTCCCATCACCACCATCATCCCCACCACCACCATCCCCATCATCGACCACCTCTAGCGAGCTGGACGTCGAACGCATCGAACCCAACGAACAACCGAAACCCAGCAACGCTGTTCTGGACATAGCCTCTTGCGACGGGCCTGTGCGCTTCAGCCGCGTGCTTAACGTTGCTTGGCGAGAACCTACTCCCGAGCGCGAGTGGCCATGTCGTCACCGGAAAACTCAACGTACCACAATACACTATTACCCGTGCAAGACTTGCGGGTCAAAGTTCCCGTCATATTACTTCGTCCATAAACACAGGAAGCGTTGTCATGCTGAGGAGACCACCGGGCAGAGCTCGCCGGAGCCGTCCACTTCGAGTGCGTGAACAGCTTGTTTAGTGCGAAACATATCAGTATTGAGAGTGATGGAGCGAGCTTACGCGCCGTAGGATAAAGTGATTTAGTTATGGTTGTTGAAATAAATGTTTATGAATTAATTACTATTGTTTCAATTAAACTTACGTATGGTCAGATATAAAATTACCAGTTTAAACCTAAAGAAATTAGTAAAATTATGAAAGTTTATCTTTTTCATCCTACAAATTTTAAAGTTACCCTTATTAAAAAAATATTAATAACATGTTAATTAATGCCATAGTTCTTTCGAGTTATTAAATTTTACAATAGAATACAAAAAACTTTATAAAATAGTAATTCACCTTCAATCCGCTCGCATTCGTTCCCTAGGTGTATTTTAACTTTTAACAGTTAGTGTCAGATTTGTCAGAAATGTAATATTTTCCTTCAGTAAAAAGTGCCCTCTATACCACCACCGTATAACCATCTATTATCACTACAAATTTCATCAAAATCTGTTATGTGAACAGAGACAGTTAGACAGATTGATTCGGCGATTGTTTTGATAGCAACGACTATTTTAATAGGATTTTTCCAAAAATATTAAATGTACCACTCGGCTAGATTTTACTATATATTTTTTAATCTTTATATATATTTACTCTTAGAGTCTGCGAAAAATCTGTGCATACCTTTAAATCTACAATAGACATCTAAGTTTAAATTCACTATTAACAAAATAGGTTGATCTCTTTAAAACCAAAATTTAGCAATAAATCACAAAAAAACTTTCAATCAAGTAAATCTAGAAATTCGTGAATGCCTTTAACCATAAGAACACAAGATATGCTAATCTAGAGATGCCAACCCTACTATATAATATACCCTACGGCCTACTGTATTAGTGAAAAAAGAAAGAAAAAAGTATATACATAAAACCTACTATATATAAAAGTATAGCAGCTGAACCTACTATATTTCAAAGGCATGAAACTAATGGTATTTTGTAATTTAAATTGCAATAATAGCTATAAGGCATTCCTATCCTAATCATAAAAAAATTAATAATAAAGGCTAAAAGTAGCAAAAAATATTCTTTCAAGAAATAGGTACTTTACCTATTTGGAACCTACTATAATTTATTTCATTTTTCATTATCTACTATATTTTTATGGGTAATAATTGTAGAACTACTATTTTTGACCGACAAAGAGTTGGCAATGGCTAATCCCAGCTCACCTGGCTCAGGCGTGGGCGGGAGCTGCGTGGGCGTGGGCGGGGGTGCCGGCTGGGGCGTGGGCGGCGCGCTGCCTGATGAGGATGTACACACGCCGCCACCACTCGACACAGATGTGGTCTGAATTAACATATGTTTTTTTAGATTTACTTTCTATTGAAGCTTAAATAAATAGTTTTATGTAATCTCAATAGATTTGTTTCAAATTCGAATAAGAAATGCAATTTAGTAACATTAAAAGCGAACAGTAACGATAATTCCTTATAATTTAATGTGAAAATAATTTTACAAAACTTTAGCTAGATAATTATACTTTTAGAGATAAGTATATTTTAAATATTAAAACTAAAAAAATATTAAAAAATTAACATGTTTCACATTTCATTACTATTAACTTTAAAATTACCTAAGTAATCCCGCCAGCGGTTGCGGGTTCGAGTCCCGCTGGGGGCATTCATTTGTTAAACTCGGATGTTTGTACTCCAGTCATGGGTGTTTATATTTATAATATGTATGTATTTAAAACTTCTATATGTAGTATATCAACTATTTGGTATCCGTATCACAAGCTTACTTCGTAGCTTACCATGGAACTAGATGGTGCTGTCCCAACATATTTGTTTTAATGAAAATCTCCGAAAAAAATATGAAACTTACAGTAATCACAGTGGGGGTACTCGTGGTAGCTGTTGGCGGTAAGTCCGGCAAGGGCGGAAGCGGAGTCTCCGAGACGGGGGGCGTGGGCGGGGCGGGACTCCCCACCGGGACGTTTGGTACAGTTGGTACACTTAGAACACTGACACCGTTCACACTCGTACTTGTCAATACACTGGGCACATTTGAACCGGTACTGATGCCGGAGGAACCACTCGAGCAGCTCATGGAGCTTGGACTTGGTACGCTCAAGTTGGTACTCGTGATGACCACAGGTGGTGCAGACGAGGCGGGCGGCGGTGATGGCGGTAGAGGAGGTGTTTGGTTTAACTCCGACCTGTTTAGACAAGAAAACGCTTAGATTAGGCAAAAAAAGCTATTATTAATAATACTGTGCGTAGTTGATAAGTATGACATTTTTGCAGATAAGAAGCAGAAAAGAAGTATGAATAACATATTTAACAATAATTGAAACTGTGATAAAAATGACACGTAATATGTTTACACAGATTTAACTTATACATTACCTATCTTACATAAAGAACTAAAACAGTACTCATCAGCTTAACAAGACAAGAAAATCTGACTAAATCAACAGTGCCACACACATGACATCACTATTGTCGTGCTCCAAGAAGACTAGCACACGATAATAATATTTTTCTCAATACACTATCCTAAAAACCCCAAATAAAACCAATCATAATAACAGAATGTGCTTATCTATATACCTAATGAAATTTATATTTTTAGACCTCAATTTATTTAAGTTAATTTCCTCATACTGTTGTAATGATTTTATTTATTTCATAGCACACTTATGAAGAAATTAAAAAAGACCTCTATATATAGATTCCGTATAAGTTTACATTGTAGTCAGCTCTTTTTAAATGGCCCACTGTTGGGCACCGGCCTCCCTTGAACAGCCATCAAGCCATAGTCCACCACGCAGGCCAAATGTAGGTTGGCGGACTTCACATGTCTTTAGAAAACTTGCTATGTTCTCTCAAACATGCAGGTTTGCTCACAATGTTTTCCTTCACGGTAAGACAAGTGGTAATCATGTTAGAAATGATTCGCACATGAAAATATCAGAGGTGCGAGACCTGGATTTGAACCCGCATCATTCAGATATCCAAGAGAGCGCGCTACCATTAATCAACCTACAACTGTCTCATTAGTTTACAATTTATTAACTATTTTTTGGAAAAAAAATAAGAGATATAGCATGAAATCTTTGAAATAGCATTAAATGCATAGTAATAGCTACATAATTAAAAGCGTATGCTAAGATTTAATTGTACTTTGAACGCATACTTTATTAATGCCGGCCGGGGAGCCGCGGGGAAAATGGTTAATATAAAGAGTGGCGAATTGCGCTAATTATGTTTACTGTGGCCCTCGCCCCGCGCCCCTCCCTCCCCCGACCCCTCATCGCTCTCACTGTTTGCGTTTGTGTAATATCATATTAATCAGCTCAAATGTATGTTGAATTTTATATTTTTCGAAAAATAACGTCTCTATTTGTGATATTATTACAACGTAATAATACTGTACACTGAAAAAATAAGAATCAACACCAATCGCAAGAAAAGAGTCATTCTATCACCTAGGCTATAAAAATAGCCTACGACCTGAGAATAGGTCGTAGGCTATTTTGACCTATCAAATATACACAAAAAAATTTATAAAAATCGGTCGAATCGTTTCGGAGGAGTTCAATAACAAATACTTTGAACCGAGATATTTATGAATATATAATATTATAAAATAAAAGAATTTTCGTATAATTGTCCAGGTACACTTTCTTAAATCATTGATCCGATTGTGATGATACTCGTGTTGGTTAGTATCAAGTACATGTATAAAAAGCCTTCAAAGATTCCTGATGCGAATTTTTTTCCCTACGACGAATTGTGCGTTCATAAATTATTCGGTCAGTGAATCAGTTTCAATACAAAAAAAATATATTTTAACGTGTTTAACATTTTTTCTTTAAATAAAAACGACAACGCATCCGCATGGCCCCACATATTTAAAATTCGGTCAATTATACGCGCGCGTAATTAACAGTTGTGCAAACAGCGGCTACCTGCATCGGATTACACTCGCTTTACACTGTTATTTGTTTTTACGGTAACAAATAATTTATACTTAAGTTTAAAATAGAGCTTCTTAAATATACGTTACTAACGACTCGCCCTTGCTTCGCTCGGATTGAGGGCGGGCGAAGTCGCGGAATCACTCTATCTATTAAAAAACCGTATTAAAATCCGTTGCGTAGTTTTAAAGATCTAACCATAAATAAGGACAGACAGCTGGAAGCGACTTTATTTTAAACTATGTAGTGATAGTTGTTCTTCTTTATTTTTGTCCATCCGTAACGTATAAGTAAGAAGATTTTAAAAGATAATGTAAAATGTTCTTAAACAACAAATTTTTAGAGCAAAAAATGTAATGTCTTTTAATTATCATTAATTAATATGAGTAAATACTTTGCTCGCTTTGCTAGAGTGCTTCCCTGAGTGCCAAACAGTAGCCTAGGTGTTACTCTAGGACCTAGGTCAAGCTATTTTGCAATAAACTGTGTACCTGATAAACTTTCTCCAAAACTCAGTCGCGATATTGTTTTATTTTTGTTTAAGATTTGGTAATATAATAAGTTCTTTTAATTATGATAAGTTCGTGCTAGACTCCTTAAGACATTATTGAACGTGACTCAAACAATTCTAACAAAGAATTCTCTAAGAAAGTCACACTTTCATCTTAACCGTATGTATAAAATATTGCAATAACACTAAATAGCATACTATATACATACAAGTACTATATACGAGTATATGTACATATATCCTTATTTACTAACAGATACTATAAATAAAGTTATTTCTTCAAACATCATTATATTTATTAAATACATAATAACATGAACGAAATCGCAAAAAAATCAACTTTTTCCATTGCCTTGTGTTTCGTTTTCTCGATTGGCGGGCGCTTTTAATTAAGGCAATTAGAAAGATGGGCGCTGTGTTTGCGTAAAAATCTAAACAACCACCGGGAGAAGAGTAGGGATGGATTCGTGTCGCTATCGATGGCAGTAAGTATCGACTTGCTACATTCCTAAGAAGTTCAATATGATTGCTTTTTTTATATAATTGTATACGTTGAAAACTATGAAATATTTATGCAGCTAAGTTTAAAATTTGTTAAATATTAACTAAATGATATTAATTATTGTTATCGATCAAAGCCGCTTGGGCTAGACAAAATAATCTATCCCGCAAGAAAATATTTAGATTATTTTGGAGCAAAAGGTAATCGAACTAGTATAATGAATACGAGTTGTGTATGAGTGTGTATGTTGGTCACGCTAAAGATTTGAGACACAGTATACAGATAAACCATGACCTGTAAGTCACTTATGGCTAAACAAAACAAGAAAGATAGTTAGTGTTTTGGAGAACAAAACTTTCCCGTGACCATGATCGCTTTAAAGCATTCGAAACATCGCGTCGGGAACCAAAAATCATAATAAATCCGCGACAAAATCCTAAAAGATAGGTTCATTTATAATGTCAAATATTCGCGTAAACCTAAGAAAGTATTATAAGTTCAACTTAAAAAAAAGCAAACAATTGATCTATCGACATCGATAGAACCGCGGTAACATCCCATATCCCGCGGGATCGTCTACAAATAACAGCGGGAGTGATTGTCAACACACGCACGAATATTCGCATTATTATTCCTACCTCTATTGACAAGCGCCCCGGGCCTCCCCTCCTTTGGGAGACTCCAAATTGGCTATATTATTTGGTTTATTGATGAAATACGCGATTGAGTTAAAAAGTATTTGCGATCCAAAAAGCATTCATTTTTATACGATTCAATTTTTATATTAAAATTGAAACGTTAAATTTCAATGTAAAAGAATATATTTACATACTACGGTAGCTACGCTTTTGGAATATTTTAATGAAGAACATTTTTTATTGAAAACTAGAAATTCACCTTGCTCTGCTCGGCTTCGTCCGTTTACGTTTTCCCGGTTAGAACCTTTAAATTTCTCAGAAATATTCATTTTTCGTCTTAAATGTATATTGGTCTAGGTAGCCAGCTACCGTCAAACCGAATTTCATCAAAATCTATTAAGTGGTTTTCATTTGATACGGTGAGAGAGACAGACAATAATATTCTAATATTATTCTGTAGCTTCGGCCTCTGAATCGATAATATTTTTTACTTCACTAAGATATTCGAAAAAATATTCTATGACATACAGAGATTTACCCAAAAAAATTATAAATACCCATGTATATTACTACCGTGAAATAATTTATGTAACAGGAAAATTTACGTTTGTTTGTCTCGTTACCAGTGCTTTAGATGCATCCGATGAAGTAATATTAACTTTTATATAAACAAGTCATATTACATACGTTATGTAAAATATATAACATTGTAAATACAATAAAGTATGAAAGTTATCTAACATTGTAAATACAATAAAGTATATTGTCGAAAACAGCTGTAACGATTTGAATGTTATTTTGAACATAAGAGCTTTGGGGAAAAATCAATTTAACTAGGTTTTATATTTAGTAAGATTCGTTTATTGCCTATTTCACACACAGATTTGTCTGTGCAATAGAGTTCGTAATTGCGACTGAGTTTCTATTTTTATATCTTATATATATATAAAAAATAAATGAGTAATTATTTTTGTACAAACGAGTATATAGGTATAACACTTAATTTTAAGGTTATGTGCTCAAAGTTTATCACCTATAAGTACAGGTGCTTTTCCGAAAAAAAAGGATTTTACACTAAAACCAGGGTTGCTAATTAATAATATAAAATTATAAAATAATTCTGTAATAAAATATAACACAACTAAAATAATTATAAAATATGACCTTTGAAGAACAACGATAACTTCGAGACTACTCAAATTGAAATTAAAAGTCTACAGAGATACAAGCGCTTATCTGAGATCTTAAGTGATTAGACAAGAATATGAATTTTAAACGATTAACGTAAGAAATAAAGAAAAGTATCCGAACTTCATAACGGAGAGTGGAGGGCAAACATGGAGAGTTCACAGAAACCCCTTTCACGGTTGCCTTTTTAACATTTTATAAAGATTAGATTTTCATCGGACGATTGAGATCGCTGCTCCGACGTTGAAATTTAAATTGTTTCATTTTTATACAAGTATTTATAATTAAGCTTCCTTTTATTGTTATGGGTTTTGAAAATAATATGGTGTAATAGTACCATATGGTAACAGGTTCGACCTATATTGTATCGTGTATATTTTCCATATCCATCATTCATTTTTTTTGACAAACATAGCAAAAAATTCATAACGAAAATTTTGGAAATCTTTATGTTTACAAAATTCAATTTTGTAATCATAAACATTTATTCACAATCTTGTTAGGCACCTCAGTAACAGTCATATTGTCATGAAATTAAGATACCGTTATTGTTCTTAATTAAGAACCAATTGATCTCAAGAGTTATTAGGCCAACCTTATTATTATATTTTTATATTTTTAACAGGCGAGTAATACAAAAGTGGCCTGGGCTATAGCCCAACATGCTTACATATAGATCTGTCTGTACGTCATCCTATAGAGACAATTAGAATTTAGAACAATGCCATAAAAAAGCTAATCACAGTTAGTATTTCAATCGTCCAATACACAACGGGACTCACACCGTGTCATCTCATCCTGAATAACACATAGCTCAGTGTTGACACGGCGCGGGTATAATAATTAAAAAGCTCTGCAACGCTATTGATAGAGCGTGTTTGACCAAAATGTACTATTGTTATTGAATTGATGGTTTTGCTGAGTTTTGGTGGTTGCTCCTTTATTTATCCTTTCTAATATGAATGTGGCTCTTTTGAGTTAACATTTTAAGCTGTGTTATTGAATATTATCTAATATCTAATGGAATATACTTGTGTATCAAATTATGGACATAAAGTCACTATTTAGCCCCTGGAATAAACGAATGATTTTAACCAGTTTTTAAATCATGTATAAACCCGTTCTTAATTCATGTATACATATACAAAATACACATACAAAAATTTGTGCAGCCTTTCCTAAAGCTTCAGCCCAATAAGAAATCAAACTTATAATAATATCAGAAGTTGGTAACAGTGACACCATCTATAGGTAAAATTTGAACCTAAATTTCACTCTTTGCTTTGTCTGAAACAGTCCAAAATAAACCCTTCACTAGTCATTTGCATTTCATTCACTCACACGACAACAGATGGCGGTATCGTAGTGGAGATAGCAATTTCCCATAGATGGCGTTATATTTAAAAGTTAAAAGTTTTAACCATCATTATATTTAACTGTTAGTTACGGAATAGTACCGAATTAATAACTATAATGTTGTCAAATAGAAGAAGAATATACACATAATTTGAAAGTACTGGTAAATTTAAAACTTGTAAATAAAAAGTCCATATCTGACTGATATCACCTCTGCTCTAAATACCTAAAAAAAAATTTAAAAAAAAAACAAATAATATAAACAAGCAAAATATATAAGCAAGTCAATCTTTTAAGTCAATATTAAATAAGATTTTAAAAATATCCAATGTCACTCAATCCCATTAAGGTTGGGCATTAGTTAAGTCTCTGCCTGCAAATCCGTTTGCAAAGCAAAAACCAGTATATCGATAAAGATACCCCTTGTGTTAATACGAAATAACCGTAAAATAACAACATAAATAAACATCAATATGTATGCTACAAAATAATTTAAGACCACACACTACGCGACCAACAAACGAGCAATCACATCCACAGTTGCAATACAAACTTGGTCGCCATCATGGTAGTGACTATGTTCATGCAATACAAACAAGGTCGCAATCATGGTAGTGACTATGTTCATGCAATACAAACATGGTCGCCATCATAGTAGTGACTATGTTCATGCAATACAAACAAGGTCGCAATCATGGTAGTGACTATGTTCATGCAATACAAACATGGTCGCCATCATGGTAGTGACTATGTTCATGCAATACAAACATGGTCGCCATCATGGTAGTGACTATGTTCATGCAATACAAACAAGGTCGCAATCATGGTAGTGACTATGTTCATGCAATACAAACATGGTCGCCATCATGGTAGTGACTATGTTCATGCAATACAAACATGGTCGCCATCATGGTAGTGACTATGTTCATGCAATACAAACAAGGTCGCAATCATGGTAGTGACTATGTTCATGCAATACAAACATGGTCGCCATCATGGTAGTGACTATGTTCATGCAATACAAACAAGGTCGCAATCATGGTAGTGACTATGTTCATGCAATACAAACATGGTCGCCATCATGGTAGTGACTATGTTCATGCAATACAAACAAGGTCGCAATCATGGTAGTGACTATGTTCATGCAATACAAACATGGTCGCCATCATGGTAGTGACTATGTATATGCAATATAAACATGGTCGCCATCATGTTAGTGACTATGTTCATGCATTACAAACATGGTCGCGATCATGATAGTGACTATGTATATGCAATACAAACATGGTCACAATCATGGTCGCGGCTATGGTCATGACCACGGTCGCGTAGTGGTCGGTCGCAGTGACGTCACTAACCTGGCATGCGCGGGGGCGGCGGGCGGCACGGGTATGCAGTTGACGGGAGTCGAGTCTTGAGGCATCTCCTCTAGGCTTGGCTCCTTGTCTGACGTCCGCGCTGAGCCTGTGGGTTGACGAAATAATAATATAGGTATATTTTCACTTTAATAGATTATATATTATTTTATTTTGTAATGACTCTACTCGTTGTACCAGCGGTCGCGGGTTTGAGTCTCGTTCAAGACATTTGTTGAGTCCAAATGTTTGTACTCTAGTAATGGGTTATATTAATAATATATATATGTATTTAAAGTTATATAATATGAGTACTGTATCTACTATCTGGTATACATACTCCTGTAAAGGCTGAACTGGAAATCTCAACATATTGAAAATGATTTTTAGGTGAAAATACCAAATGCGAGGACCGGGATTCGAACCCACTTCACTTCACGCGGTGAAATACAATCGACTGAAAATATGCAGTGCCTACTCTATATGCGTTTATTTATCTATGTACTTCCACTTCCGCTTTGTACTTCTTACACGCAATATACGCTAGTAGTTATATTCTATTTTTCGGTGTTTTATTAAGTTTCCCAAAGGTTATATGTAAGCAAGGCACCTTGCGAGCGCTGCAGACGCGTGGTGACGCCGGCGGGCAGCTCGGGCTCGGGCGCGGGGCGCGGGCGCGCGTGGCGGCGAGGCCGCGGCTTGCGCAGCAGCTGCTTGTAGTTCTCCGCCTTCTTCGACAGGTAATAGAACCTGTACGTGGGAATTGTTTCAATCATTTGTATAAATATAAAGGTGTTTTTTCGACTTGTGCCTTTCTTACATTTTAGACAATTGCTATTCATTTGAAAGTGATTACAGCGAATTAGTTTGATCATGAAAATATTTTTGAAGTGAAACTTCTTTAAAATCGTTGTGATTTCAAACTCGATGAAACGAAAAAATAAGTCCATAGTACCAGGCGCTCAGAGACGGGGAAGAGTTAGCCTTAGTTAGATCTTGTCCACCGCGAGTCAGTGACATTTCTTCATTTAAAAATTAGTTTGCTAAAGAAGTTTTACTTCTGACATGTGTACTTTGTACACACGCACTTTTAATTTTATTTATAACTCCGCTTTCATCGAAAGGTATCTACTAAAATTTGAATATATTCAAATTTCAACATCCTATAAATGTTACTTATATGAGAACGAATGTATTTTTAGGTACTAAAACCTGAATATAAAGAAATAATTTTAAAATCATATAAATATAACTTATATGAGAACAAATGTATTTTTTTACTTTACGCCCTTATATTGAAGCTTTACAATTCCTATAAGCGTTTAGTGTAGATATTTTTTGTAAGATAATTTTTTGCCGTTTACACATTTACACAAGAAACTGTTTTTGTTTTTGATATGATAGAATATCTTTTCCAATTTTCTTGCGATTTTACTTTATTTTTTGTTCCCGACGTTTCCAATGTTTTAGAGTAAATATGGTTACGGGGGAGCCTAATGTTTTAGACATCTCAAAAGTAAAAAAAATGTAATACAGACCATATCTATCCACAAGATGATCCAGTAATTTGTAAGACAAATGGGAAGGGCAAATTAAAGTTCAAAATAACTTAGTAATAGAAACACTAAATTAAATGAAATAATAATATTTTTTTAAAATGGAAAATTCATAATAAAACAACCGAAACTTTAATATTCAAATATGTAACTTTTAAAAATATTAAAATACTTAAAATTATCAATTATTTTAAGTTTTATGCCATTCATACTGCTATTAGATATTTTTTATCTACATATATTTCTAATAAAATTGAATTCTACATTATATATTAATTAATTTTTACAAACAATTTTTAAAGTTTTAAGGTATATGTTTAATTTAACAACAGTCCCTCTGAATGACCCAAAATCTACAATTGACTTGACTAGGTCTTGTTAAAATCATTTGTAGGCAGAATGCATTACCTTTTCTGAGAATGAATACAAAATAAAATAGTTTTCTTGCCATTTACACCACAACTGTATAATTGATATATAACCATTGTATATACAATTCGTACGTTGACGTAGTTGCTGCGGCATACTTAAAATATTTTTTCTTTAGCTTGGGAGTAGATTTTATAACCGTTCCTGAGATTCTCACTCATGTGAATCATTATTTTTTCGATTTAAGAACAGCCAGGTTAATATCTATCCTGACTTTTAAAATAAAATAAATTACATCAAATAAGTAGTTTCAGAGTCCATCGCAGACAAGCATGAAACTTCAATATTATTTACATGCGCTTTTTGATTTGAGTATAATGTTAAATTAAGTTTTTCTTACTTTTTATTTAGGATTACAATAAAGTCTTATCTTGAACTTAAGTAAAATCAATTACTTATTTTATTTATTTAATAAAATTAAACAATCAAACTTGTTATCATACATATTTTTGTTAAAACTTATTAATTCTCTAACAGTTCACAAACACTAGATACCAAATAGCCTAAGTCTTGGCTGTAACAACGTACATACAGACAGAAAAAGTAACTGTTCTGATATTAGTCTTAAAACCCCATACCTAACACAGTCTCGAACACTTTTCCTCGGCAGGAAGGAAGCTATAGTGCCGAAGTTCTTGGGATGCTGTAGGTACTTGTCCTTGAACACCTCTCTCTCCGCGGTGGACCACACGTTCCTCAGCTGCAGGCTCTTGTGCTCGAACTCCATGTCCATACATTGCCCTGAAAGAAATTATATTTGTTAATAATATCTCTTTACTAGCTTTATAACAAGATAGATATATAACAGATAGATTTATAACAGGCAAAGCCGCGGAATCTGCTAGTTATGCATATAAACCTTCCTCTTGAATCACTCTATCTATTAAAAAAAACCGCATCAAAATCCGTTGCGTAGTTTTAAAGATTTAAGCATACATAGGGATATAGGGACAGAGAAAGCGACTTTATTATATTATTATAATATACTATGTAGTGATACTTAATATTTACGATTTATTTATTTTAGTAGCATTTCCTAAGGTTCCGCCCGCGGTCAAAGAGTGCAAACCAACTGCTTAGATTCTTAGATTTTCTATATATTACTATATTACTGAAGAATAGATTTTAACTTTTAACTGGTATATAATAATAAAATAGAATGGAAATTGGAATCAGACATTAGATGTTTTACTACAGTATAAAGTATCCTTAGTGCCTTGTTGCCTGGATTTATTTATTATCATAATAAAAGAAGAAAAGATCACACAGGCCAAAATCTACAGCCTTTTGTGCATATATATCGATGTAATGGGTTCATAAACAGTTTTAAATCTTTAAACCCATATTTCCACCAATTTTCTTTAAACTTTTCTGAATTTTCCGACATATTACTTCGTCTTTCTTGTCTCTTGTTGATCTTTAAAAAAATGTTATCAATACCTGCAATACAGGCATTATACTCTCACTGTTACTGTCAAGTCATAAAACCCTTGTCTTGTCTTACGGTGAAGTAAAACATCGTGAGGAAACCTGCTTGTCTAAGAAAACCTAACAAGTTTTCGAAAGGCATGTGAAGTCCACCAACACGTACTAGGCCAGCGCGGTGGACTATGGCCTGATCCCACTCGAACTGAGGGAGGCCCATACCCAGCAGTGGGACGTTAAAAAGGGTCGATGATGAATATAATAGCTCACTGTTACTGTTACGTCATAAGGACCTGCAAAATAGGCATAACTGCCACTCTAGACAAATAGCAAACGCTCAGTGTCGATTCTATTTTGATAAACGCATTTAGCGTTCGACGAGTGCCGTACGCTAAAAGCAGAATTCGATTGTCAAAAGTGCCACTTGGCTTCAATCTGTATGGGGAATTATGTACTAATCTGACGTTACGTTTCATCGAATAGATTATATCAACATTTGGCTACCAATTACAAATTCGATACGTTGAATCTAATCACTAGTCGTAAGCTTATGTCAATCCCATACATTGATTATTCTATTCTACTAGCGTTTATGCCACTTGTCTAACCCCTCTGATACTGTCAAGTCATAGAACCCTGCAATGTAGGCAATTTATATAAATAAAATGATAGAGGTCTGCAGTTGTGCGCGCATCACGGAAAAACTACTGGATAGATTTCAATGAAGCTTTCTAAATGATTGCGATATCTTCATTTAATAAAAAGTTATTAAAGTTTCAAGAAACAACGATTTGTATATGCACTGCGTGTTCAGTGATGTATGTTTCCTTCTCGCGGAGTAGTGGGGCAAGCGGCGTAGTGCGCATGCGGAAAACTTTGTTAATATTTCAAGCAACGCGGACGAAGTCGCGGGTATCAGCTAGTATAATATAATAGCTCACTGTTAGTGTCGAGGTGTCTAGGGCGGGGGTCGCGCGGGTCTCGCAGTAGCGGCGGTACGACGGTGAGAGATCGCATCTTCTTGTCTTCATGCTCTTGTTCGTGCAGTCCATCTGCTATCTCCTCTAGCTCTGCCTCAGACTTCACTCGCGCGCCGAGACGGTTGAACCTTTCCCTCTCTTCACGCTGTTTCCTTAGCTCTGGGAACACCTGTGTGGGGGATATTTGGTTTAGATCGTTGAAAACTAGTAGCATACCCAATTTTCATGTTCAAAGGAACGTTTTAATTTGTTTGAGCGGAATTTTAATTCTTTTCTTAAATGAAACTAATCTAAGTAAATTCTAATAACATCAGCTATCTGCAAAGTCTTCAAATTCAATTAAGTCGTTTCGGAGATTGATCGGAACAAATAGACAGATTAGGTTCCGTATATAATTGCGAATGCATTTAATGAAAAGCTGTTTTTTGACATTATGTACAAACTAAATACGATACAAATTTTATTTATCTCTATGGATTACGTCATTTTATTCCTTATACGTAGAAACAAATAGGTGACAGGTAAAAAAGACTGGACCCTACATTGTAATAATATACAAGGTGAGAAAATGAAAGGCACAATGTAAGTCAGTGGTAAGCCTTACGAGTTTGCGGTTAGCCATTAACACTGACCACAAGAATGACTAAATACTTATTATATACAATGTAAGTTCTAAAACTCGTTTCCTTCCTAGATTTAGTATCGAGTATAAACTACGAGTACGAATAGAATGGTAACCATTCGCTATACGGCGTTTTCTGAAGTATAGTAATGAATATGTATAATATAAACCAAAATTATGTATCGGTTCTTAGGATATTGAATAATTTTGATTCTCACGAGATATGTCTGTTCACACTTCCATAATTTGAATAAGACTTAAATGTACAAAGTATGACAGGTAAACTGTAAAATATACATCATTCGTTTTGCTTTTGAATCTTTTAATTAGAAATGCACAGCTATAACAAAAGTTACAGTTTTCCTATCTATTTTTTTTTTTGTGTTAAAACACACCATTATCATCATCATAAAAACATCGACCCCGCATACCTTTTCAAAGAATTCTCTATTCCTCGCATCCTTCGCCTTCCTTTTCTGCCCCTGCTCGATGCGTTCTACCCGCCGCAGCCACTCCGTCGTGCGACGACTGTACTCCTCTGTCAAGGCGTCTTCACGCTGCAAACGGGGAATCGAACTTGTTAATACTTAACTTCAATTTACTTACATGTAATGTATACGATATTTCTAAATACATACAGAGAAACATGGAAACTCTTAGTTTTATGTAAACCAATAGTAAGTTATATATCTATGAAATATCTGTTAATTTAAGATCAAGCTCAGATTTTTTTTCATTGAGACGCTTAGAAATATTTAATATCTGTACAACTGTAAATTCTAGCTTTGCCGACATAGCATAATGACAGCATGACATCGCATGCCAATGACGTGAACGCAACGTGACGTAACATATTGTCAGAGCATAATGACAGCACAACATAGCATGACAATGACGTGAATGCAACATGATGTAACATATTATATCAAAACACAATGACAGAACATGCATGAAAATGACGCGAAAGCACTATGGCGTGACATAATATATCAGAGCACTATGACAGAACAACATCAAATGACGTTGACACAGATGCAACATAAGGACTGATGACGTGAAGTAATTCCTTACCTTTTCAGCCTCTAACCGGACGCGGCGCAAGTGGTCCGCGAGCCGCTTCCGGAAGGTGCGGTGTTTCCGGATGTTCTCGTGGTAGACGAGTGTGTCCTGCGGTTGGTTGTAAAGTGGGTAAAGCACTGTGGGCCCGAGGTGTGCGAGTACGGCGTGGGCCGCTGCCGCCTGTTGACAGGTGTATAATTAATAATGGATCCTTATTGATATAGATAGATTAAATTAAATATGTTGGCACGTTATTACACACAGCGCCATCTAATTCCGTGGTAAGCTATGAAGGAAGCTTGTGTTACGGATACCAGATAATTGATATACTACATATACAGGTTTAAATACATACATAATATAAATAGAAACACCCATAACTGGAGTACAAACATCTGAGTTTAACAATAGCCCCCAGCGGGACTCGAAACCGCGACCGCTTGTGCAAGAAAGTAGGTCACAACAACTGCGCCAAACGTGTGTCAAATCTCACTCACTAGCCAGACGTGCAGAAGATATTATAGTGCACAAGTGTACGCTTAAACACAACATGTTTACACCGTGTTAAGCACTGAATATTCTGCCTCAACAAGTAATTACGCATTATTTTAAGAGATAAATTGACATTAAATATTTTGTCCCAATCCTTGACTTTTGAACCTCTTTTCTCTCTCTTTCTCTCTCTCTCTCTCTCTCTCACACACACACACACACACACACACACACACAGTACAAGACAGTCTTCTACATAGAACAAAGTAAAACATACCCGTTTTCTATTATCAGCATATATACACTGCGCTAAACTTCGATGCCGTGGAGGCGCCTCCTCTGGCTCTTCTGCCCTCGCTGGCTTCGACGCTGTCTGTTCAAGCTCCTCTTGCTTCTTCTTGAGTTTGAGGAGTGTGGTCTCCGACAGCGCCATCTCTCTATCCACCTGGAAATCAATTCATCATTCATCAATTGGATATTTTCTTTCACATTGGAGTGGTGTGTGGAATAAGGTACTTAATTTTTTTCTGTATTTATATACATATTATTATTAATATTAAGTATATACATGAAGATTAAGCGTAAATTTATTCAAAAAAATTAAGTTTTTTAATTTAAAACGTAAAACAATTTGAAATTCGATTTGAACATTTTTCTAGCTCACCAACACTATTTTTGATGAGAATGGATTTAAAATAAAACTTTACATATAGATTCAGCCCACAACTGGAAAGAATGGTAGCTTTTGTATTATTTAATTTAATTCGCATGAAAAATTGTTATTTACCTTAGATATTTGCTGTAGAAGTTCATCTTTTGTGGTGCGGAAGCTCTGTTCATCGAGTGTGGGCTCGGAAGGCGTGTGTGGAGATAGTACCTCCACGGTATGTGAATTCATAACTGGCTCCTATAAAAATTAACAATATTTGTATTATTATCTATACAGATAAATAAAATAAAATGTATATTTGTAATAAAAAACGTAATAAGTGACTGTAAAATCTGAGGGTTTCCCTCGATTTCCTCGAGATCCCATCAGATCCTGACTTGGTAATAATGGAATTAAAATTGGAAAAATACCTTATCTAGCAAAAGAAAATTTTTTTAAATTGGTCAACAGTTGGCGGAGTAATCATAATAAATATGTACTGTATATATAATAATAATAATAAATTATAATAATAATAAATTTTACAACCTCCTCCTTCTTTAAAGTCGGTTAATAAACCACATTCGTAACATCACAATTAAAATTAACAAAATCCCAATCTTATCCAACTTACCCTCGTATCAACCCTGAGTTGCTGGTGAGGAGGTGCGGGACGTTCAGCTGAGAGGCGGATCTTCTTGAAGGGCGGAGGGTCTGCGGGGGGCGGGTGGTGTACGGGGGGCGCGGGGGGCGGCAGGTAGGACCCCAGCAGCGACATCCGCGAGCCGGAGCGGTACTCGCCCACCGCGCCGCCGCCGCCACCGCGCGAGTAACTGTCCCTACTGGAACACAGAAACTTTCAAATTAGTACATATATATAAAAACATATGTTGGTACACTAATATTATAAAAAATCCAATATCGTTAGTTCGAATCTAGGGTAAGATTCATATTACTAAAATATCCTTTCATTAGTAACAAAATATAACGACTGCCGAGTGCTTTACACTATTTTGCTGTTTCGACAAAAGTATATTTATATTCAGAAATCGTAACAATTTAAAGTCGCAAAATATAATTCGTTGGAACTACTTCGCCACTTAAAAATTTATAATGTAATTATTTTATTTGATTAATTTCGCCACGTGATGACCCTGGGTCATGTGATAGGGAAGCGACACGAAAACCTCCCTGTCATGGACCATAGAAAACACGTGGACCACGATAAATATGTATTGAATACTCATATGTATGACTATTTGTATAAATCTAGAAGTTATCTAGAGGTACACGATATGTTATAAACATTGAGATTCTTCAATATCAATAACAACTTTTCCTTAGCCTCTAGTAACATTAACGTTATAATTAGGTATCTTAAAGGTTATTTACCTACTTTTCCTAAGCAATGAACTAATACTCACGGGATAGACATTGGACAATATCAGCAAACATATAATTTAAGAAAGAAAATGAAACTTAATATTTTTCTATAGCATAAGATAAGTGATAATAACGTTTGTAATTATTGATATACGAGTATATCAGAGGTGCGGGAGTCCGGGATCCGAATTCGGTTTGCAAGCGAGCGCGTTACCACTAGATAAAGATGTATTATCTTTTTTATTCTTTAAGTGATTTAGATTTTGTAATAAAGAAATTCTTCATTCATACACTATCTATAACTCACGTAACGTCTTACAAGCAATAAGACTGATATTTTAATGGCCAGTTTAATTACGGCTCTTGTAATAGTGATACGATCTTATACGATGTCAAGTACCGGACCGACTCATCTCACATCTGACATATTATGTATTATGTCACGAAATCCGTTGTATACCACTTAGGTGACTTAATAATAAATACATTACCCTGTACCTATTATTTCTATGGGGATTAACGAAAAAAGTATTTCAGTCATTGTTTATTAGGTATTTAAAATATGTAATTATTTAAAGTTAAATGTAGCTATCTATTATTATCTGCCAACCGTAACAAAAGTCTCGTAACTATGGAAGGTTAAAAATAATCGAATTGAAAACCACTATAGTAAGACAGTAAAAAAAATTATAAGCATGTAATGAACAAGCAATAATCAGTGTATTGTGTATAAATTATATACAACAATATTCGTAGATATATTTAAATAAAGATTCAATAGTAGATACATTCTTACTCATCTTTCAAAAATAAATAAATAAAAGTGCGAAGGATTTTTGCCTGTCAGTCTGTCCGGACATTGCGTTGCTAACTGTCACGAAATTTGATACGAGAATAATATGTAATAGCCAAAATATGTTTATTGAATTCAAAAGTCTGTCTGGTGACAAGTTATTACGCTTCGCCGCTCACACCGACGCGACCGATGACCCGACGACTCACAAAATACTTTAGGTAACATAAATAATATGTTGAGACATTAACACAGCGCCATCTAGTTCCGTGGTGACGTGACTGGAGTACAAACATTCGTGTTTAACAATGAATTCCTCCATCGGGACTCGAACCCACGCTCGAAGGCATAGCAAGTGGGGTCCCTACAAACGGAGCAAAACGTATTCTCATTCCAGATCATTTAATTATCACATAATTTCAAAAAATATTGATTTATTGTTTAATTTAAGTTATGACTCAAAATTAGAACTTAGTAATTCTTTAATAGAACATAGAATAAATACTAAACCTGTGCCACGTCATTACACACTTACATTATGCTACACTTCTATATATATATACTTTAGCAGATAAACATACATGTTTACAAACATAATTACGTATATACAATATACATAGTTATGATTATACCTCGTCCATCCGTTTTAGATTAGAATACATAAAATAAGAGAGACGCAACTCAACGTCTGGCCAGTAATGCCGAATGCCGGCCGACAATGTATTTCAGACATTAAAAAATCCTCAACTCGGCTACATGTCTCATTTTGTTTTATTTTATTAATTACTAACTGTACAAGTAGTTTTCAATACGCTCTGAAATCAAAAGTACATACATACATACTTTAATAAATCTAACAAATCGGTTATAGCAACCAATATAATATAATATTTTTATAATGTATCGACGACACGAGTAAAGACGGGGTTAAGAACTAGCATGCCACAGTGAAACTAAAATTGGATGGATATACTGTTTATAATATCCATTTCAAAAGCATTATCATATGTATGTCATCTTATCATCGCAGTGGAGTTGAATTGCACACGATAATGACTGTCGATGGTCCGATTGACGCTTGTTGACATTCACCTTATTTCGTATTATTTATGTCATCATTATGTCAGTGTTTTTGTTCTTTTGTTGTTCGATAATTACCCCAGTCGGGTTGTCCATATACGTACATATAACAAAATTTAACTTAGTCGATTCTATACATGAAATATTTTTATATAGTTTTTGTATGTCTGTCTGTCTGTGACCGCATCAAAAGAAAACCACTAAACAGATTTTGATGTAATTTGATAAAATTAGATGATGTAATTTGAGCCAGCTTTTCGGTTCAACATATACCTCTAAGAAATGTATACCTACTACTCGTTAAAACTAGGAACGGGACCGAGAGGGATGTCGATGAGTCGTAAATTAGAGCCTGAACCCGAAAAAATTTGCAGCCTTCCCCTTATTTTGACAAGGGAAATTGTTTTTTCTCGATATCTTTGTTATTGTTACACGCTTTTTATTAGCTTCACCTGTATGTATGTTTGTATGTTTGTTTGTTACCGACTTCTTTGGGCGCGATTTTGACCCACTTTAAACGGCCAGATTTCGTTCAAACTTTGTAGATTTATTGAGGACCGATGACAATACACTAATTTGATAAAATTATTCCATTTTTCAATTTGCAAAATATGATTTTTGCTAGAAAAAGTAGAAAATAAATAATAGTTTAAAAAAACTAAAAAACACGCTTTTTATAGAAAACCGAACTAAAAAATAGAAAATAAAATTTTATTTTAAAAAAAGCGTGGGGTGCTTTTTAAGATATTATCGAAATGATAATGACACCATGCACCCCACGCTTTTTTTTAAATAAAATTTTATTTTCTATTTTTTAGTTCGGTTTTCTATAAAAAGCGTGTTTTTTAGTTAGTTTAAACTATTATTTATTTTTTTCTACTACCGCACAAACTCATTCGTGACTTCCTCACAATGCGTGTCACTGGCAGAATGTATTGCGTCTGTTAACGCAATTCTAAGCCATTACGAAAGAAAAAATAAAGAAATAAAATATGAAGCATTCTCAACCCTGTTATAGACCAATTATTATACTTTTATTAGTTTTGCTTTCCATTTATTACTGTTGTACCTCTGATTGATGCTTTCAAATACGATGAATATAGCGGGTTCGATTTCCCACAAATCTGATTTTCTGTGCCTCTATTATTATATATCGAAAAAAAACATGAAAAATATATTTAATTTTACAAATACAATGTATGGACTACGACCTGATGCCCCTCACATTGAAGAGGCCTAGTCATCAGGTTCAGTAGTGAGACGTCAAAATTGATTACATACAATAAAATGTATTTAAAATTAAATAGACACTTACATCACAAACATTATTTTTTTCAGTAAAAAGATACTCGAACATAAATTGAAGGTTTCCAACGCAGTACACGAACAGCCTACCGCGACCAACGAACTTCACATAGCAAAAATATCTCTACAAAGTTGAGAAATCTAAAACGCACGAACGAACAAGTTGAAAAATATCTAAATTAGGAACATCGCACGTGATTTCACATTTAATCTCGAGACGACGCGTTGACGTCGCGGGGGGTAGAGGGCGGGAGGATCGAGGGGAGGAGAGGGGGAGGAAGGCCAAGGTTGCGAGGGGGGGTATAACTGTAGCGGCGCGCGGTTTATTTTTTATTGTTATTCCGAGCTCGTCCCGAGCACGTGTTTTTGAAATGTGGAACACAGGACTCGCCGCAGTTCATCAATTTGAGGTGTAAAGATTTACTTTGTAATGCAATATAAGATGCTTTACACAAAGCCTGTTTTGAATCCTAGAAATATTACACCTACAGTATTAAATAACGTATCAAAATCCGTAGAAGTATTAAACATAAATTTTATTTTATATTTAGTAAAATTACTCGAAAACGCCTTCATTTAGACATTTGAATGTATTAGATGTCTAGTTTAAAATTAAAAATGAATTGAATACATGTATAGTATAGTATTGTAGTTATTTCAATGGTGAAAAGCACCAAATGGCGACAAAATGAAATAAGGAAGCTATTCCCGAAATAAATCTCATATACATATACAGTATGTATAATGTATATAGCCTCATAAGATAGAATAGCCTGATATAAATTGTAGGGCCGAAGTTACTGAAGCGAAGTTCTAAAGGGTCGAGGCGTTGCCAAAGCACAAATAGTGTGGAGTAGAGAAGACAATGAAAATAAAAACAAGTGTTGGCCCGCCGCCAACCGGAGCAGTTATGAAAGAAGATGCAAATACAAACTATGCGTATTTGAAATATAATTTACGATTTCCTTTCAAAATATATAATACTAGCTACCACGCTCTGCTCGGCTTTAGAATACGTTTCTCAGATATGGGATATTTTTCCACGGTTTAAACTTTAAAGTAATATCCTATTTTTTGACCCGGATAGAACCCACTATCATCCTATCTATTTCTTTCTTTCATAAAAATGTCACCAAAATCTATCCATACACACACGCACACTCAAAAAAGAAATATACAAAACTAAGATTTATAGATTCAGTCTTTGTTCGATAATAATGAGTTACAATTTTAATACACGTTGTTAACCGTTAAACTTATATGTATCAAAAGGAACCTAATTAAATAATGTAGAGCTTAGGGACCTGAAATCTTATTTAGGCCTCTCAACATGTAAATACATGACTTATATACTAGGTTAGTATAATAAAACATTAAACAATAGTACATAAGTACTTTTTATTGTGTACATAACAATCAACAACATCGAATCAAATTCATTAGTCTCAATAAAACTGGTAATACAAAAAAAACTGATAAAATCTCGTTGCCTACTACAAAATAGCGAAACAAAAGCTAACAAAACCGGTTAGTATGGTTCATAAAACATGAAGCTTCCCGTTGTTTTTTCAACAAAAATTCGCTGTTAAATGTGAATCAAAAGCACAGTATCTGGTAACTATCTCGAAGCTCGATTCGCAGGAAAATCCGTTTTATCTTACAAAACCACAGCCTTTCACAGACGGCGCTCGTTAACCGATTGCAAATCGCTATGAAGCTTAACGTTTTATTATTTCTTCATTATAATATCATATTTTAAAATAATTCATTGGAAAACCTAAAGAAAGGTATAGTTTCGGGCTAAAAAATTGAGAGACGGAGTCAGCTAAACTAAATGTCATAGTCAAAAATAGTAGCTTGATTTACTGTTTATCTTTGTTTATATGTTTTATACTTTTAATAACATTGGAAAGTTTATATACGTCCTAGACCTAAGTTAAATAACTATTATAAATTAATAATAATACAAATTTTCATTAAAAATAATTTTACTTCTTTTACCGTTGAGAAATAGTATAGTACCTATATAATTATATTAACTTATATTTGCTTTAATATACTTAATATATAAATAATGTAGCTATAGTTTCACAAAACTCAGTATTTTTAATGACATTCTATGTATAAAAGATAATATTAACTTTTTAATATGACAACAAAAGAAACAAAGGATGAATATACAGGTACCTACTACTTAGTAAGGATAAGTGACTCGGGAACGATTTTCTTATCAGGCAACCACAAGGAACGACTGCTTTGGAGTCAGATAAAGCGGGGATTCCCTTAATACCTACTTGGCTTTTGAGTCACATTTGAAGGATATTGGTTTATTTTGTTGCAAAAAATCAAGTAGATTCGGCTAGATATGTTGGGACATTATTACACACAGGTGGATATAGTTCCGTGGTAATCTACGAAGCTTGTGTTACGGATACCAGATAGTTGATATACCTACTACATATATAAGCTTAAATACATACATATTATAAATGTAAACACCCGTGACTGGAGTACAAGTAACCAAGATTAATTACAAATGAATGCCCCCAGCGGTACTCGAACCCGCGACCGCTGGCGCAAGAAAGTAGGGTCACTACAAACTGCTCCAAACGTGTCGTCAGTGTCGATATAACATTTTTCAATAGAAAGATGAGCAGTATATTATATTGTATACAAATCGTATTTAATAATTTAAAAAACTAAAACGAATAAAATTTTAACTAAGTCGAATCTGAACCATCAATATTTTCCTATAGTTTTTAGACTTCTATTCTGTCTTTGATCGCATTTCGAGGAAACAACTGGACAGATTTTGGTGAAATTTTGTATGATTGTAGCTAGTTATCTGGATCAACATATAGTATACTTATTACTACAGTAAAATATATAATTTTTGAGAAATATATACCAACTTCCGTATGGACGAACCCGAATTGAACGAGGTAGAGTCGCTTGTATATAAACTTATCTATAGACTTTGAGCCGAAAACAAATTTCAACTTCGATAAGTAGAACAAAACATATAACCTCCTCCTTTTTTGAAGTCGGTGAAAAATATCAATTGGTTTCATTCTAAACGAAAGGGGAGACGTCCTTTGAGTATTTATTGTTGCTAAAGGCTTATTGTTAATTATTCAAGAACAATAAATGAAGATATGAGTGGCCATTGCTACAATATAATATTATGATGTATACTATATATTAATTTTATATTTTTATGGGGTTTCTACAAAACGATATAATAATAATATTAATCATATATATTATCTGTTCGTATATAAAAGTGATATCTGGGAAAGAATAAATACTACAATCTTGGGCAGGTAGATTTGTCATAGATTATTTATGTTTTATGTATAATATAAAATTAAAGAATATATATTTTAAATGTCTTAGTATTTAAATTTTAACAAATCAAATTCATATAAACGAAATTCGTACTAATTGTGCAACGACTATAAAACATTTTTATAATAGTTTTGGTCATATAGGTCAGTACTTTCTCGAGAAATTTCTACCTACCTATGTACTTGTTTAGCCCTTTTTAACATACGACTGTTGTACACAGACCTCCCTTCAATATGAGGCCATAGACCCCAATGCTGACCAAGTGCAGGTTGAAAAACTCTACATTATCTTTCGACAACTAAATTTTCTGACACGCAGGTTTCCTTCACCGTAAACTTTATATTAAAATTTATTATTGAAAATAATTTTATTATTTCGTTACATTTAATACATAAATGAAGGAAGAATAACCTAAGAATATGACATGATAAATGTTAAATGGACTAATCGTAATACTTATTATCCGGGACAATGCGGCTGGCGTGGGTAAGCGACGACGTAAACAAGTTCGCAGCATTCATTCTGTTTATCTGATATTCCCACGTACAATTGAAATTTATCTATGTAGGCTGAAGTATTACTTAGGTATAATACGTCTAGATTTTTTTTAATTTGTGCTATAACAATCGCAATGGTGTAAACAGGACAAAATGATACATTTGTCACATTTCTTTTGCGTATATGTACATACAGACATATATATACTGTACTGTGACTTACATAAAAAGCTGGCTATTCATTAGTTTTCTAAATAATATGAACACATATATCAAAATTATATTATTTTTTTGACAAATATTTTAATAGTTTCGTACACTATCGTCAAAATTTCTTCAAGCCAAATAGTTTCCCTTTTGTACCTAAGTGACCTTAATAACTAACCTCACCTTAACTTAGTCAATATGTAGCTAGCTACTTGTATAATATCGTTATTTTCATCCACTCAATATGTAACAATGAACAGTCTATCTGATTTGTATCAAGAACAAGAAGCCTAAAGTTTATACCTAGAATTACTTAACGAAAGTTAGTATTAATTCGTTCCCTAATGGGGTTAAATGTTGGTTCATAGTCTGAATAGTTTGTCAAAGTTAGAGCAGACTTCAAATAGACTTTAGTTTATAAGTAAACCATCGTCCCTAGATACCCTTCACAATGATATTTCATATCACAATGATAATTAACAGTTAGATTTTTAGCAAAATCATCAAAAACACTCAGCCCTTTTGAACGTCTCACTGCTGGGCACGAGCCTTCCTTCAAAAATAGCAAACTATTTCTTAGATAGTCCTTCGTGAAATTGTTAGAAGCCTTATGATAATCTAGGCAGTACTAAAAGTCTCTAAGATTAACACGAAAAACAAACGCAACGCGCGTCAGAGAGACCTTAATTTGTTTTATTTATTTACTTATCGACGTATCTACATAGGGCACGGCTAGGGAATGAACTGTTTCTAGGCCAATTCAATGCTACAACATTTTATAATTATAAATTTCATTCATTAATTATTAATTTTTATTTACTTAGCTTTAGCGAGTTTTAGAGGCCTTTTCTTTCTGAACTGCCGATGGATTTATGACGTTCATTAAAAAATTGTAATAATTTTATATAAAACCTCACTCTCTCTTGAGTTTTCAAATATCCTCGGATTTTTTATATATGTATTTCGATTTTTTAAACTTCATAGCAAATTTTTAGCCCTGTAACACAGGGTCCAAAGTACTATGGAAATTGGTTTTCTCCTTTACGTTTCGAATGCTTTACAGCAATCATGGTCACGAGTTTTTCGAAACATAGGCAAATGTGGAATACTGGTTACAGATAGCACAATTTATTATTGAATAAGGTAATATTTAGAATTGTAACAGACCTGTAAGACAAGGCAGCCGAGCCATACCCGGGCTGCAACCGCAGCGCGGGCGAGTAGGGCGCGGCGTAGGGCGCGGCGGGTCTCGCCGGCGCCACGCCCGCCTGCTTGCCGCCGTACGCCAGCGCCCCGTGCCCGTGTTCCGTTTGCCCGGGCCTGAGGACAAAAACAAACATTGTTTATATATTTTATTAAGTTCGAAACATACTGAAGTCTTTTCAAATTATTAACTCATTATTTTGTTGGTATTATGACAGTAGTAGTCCAGCGGTAACGCGCTCGCTTGGATATCAGAGTGATGCGGGTTCAAATCGGGTCTCGCACCTTGATATTTTCATGTGCGAATCATTTATATCATGATTACCACTTGTCTTACGGTGAAGGAAAACATCGTGAGAAAACTTGCATGACTGAGAAAACCTAGCAAGTTTTTAAAAGACATGTGCAGTCCGCCAACACGCACTATGGCCTAACAACAGGCCAGCGCGGTGGACTATGGCCTAATCCCCTTCGTACTGAGGGAGGCCCGTGCCCAGCAGTGGGACGTTAAAAAAGGGCTGATGATGATATTTTGTTGGTAAGCCATCGAAATCCAAACTAAACGTTATATGTTTTATATAAGTTATATATACATAACAACTATTGTATTTATATCGAAATAGCAAAGATAAATTGAGTGGATATCAGCAGACGGCTGATTGCGGAAGATATGTCATTTTTTAATAACATAGTGTACAATTTGTGACGATAACAATTATTCGTCAATATTGGTCGACATTTCAGATACGTTTACCGATATGAATGCTCCTAAATCCTTAGCTTATTATTCATATCAATCGCAAAATTTTTTTTTTTCATTACCTACTATACTAAGCTACTATAATATACACTAAGCCCAAACAAACCAAACACATCTATAGCTATATAATGAACTATATACATCAATAAGTATCGAATTGCTGACCTCCAACACCGTGGCAACCACACACTCGAATTTCGCCATGACGACTATTACAATATTACAATTTTGAAGAAATATGAAAATAATCATGTAAAAACACAATTTTAGCGAAAAAAAACATTAAACATTATAATCAACCCAAAACCTCTGGAATTCCCTCGAGCTCGATCATAAAATCCATTATTCATCAAATTCTAAAAACACGCCTACGCCATTTCGCACTTACCTAACATTCTATATATCGTTACCTTAATTTGCAAGTCTGCTAACTCCGTTTAAATGCACTTCTCAGGGGACACTAAAAAGTTAATTTACGTGTTATTTCAATAATACAACGGTTTGGGAAAAAATAAGTTTTAGTTAATTTTAAAATGGAAGGAAAGATTCCCAATAATGGAATATTTATTGGTCCGAATTCATAATAAAATATGATTATTATATTAAATAACTTATGATTTTAGTAGCTTTTGTAAAATTTAATAAGACAGTGTTGCCGACATACTAATTAAAGTATACAAAATCCGTCTTAGCTTGTAATCCTGTACTCTTGAGTAATTCCAATAAAATTAGTAAAGTAGTAAAACTGTTATAATATGGTGTAATATTTTGTCTGCAACGAAATCAAAACAGTCATATAATTAACGATTGTTAATTAACTGTCAAACTATTCGAGGTCAAGATCGTAAACTAATCGACTATTACGAAGCTAATGGGACGAATTATTCACGCTAAAAATACACTTGCCGCGATAAGCACCAGGGTTACCGAGTGCACACGCTTATTACATAATGCACATTATAAAAACATATATTTCCTGAACTTATGACTACTCTATCTTAGAACGTAAATATAAACGTTCTTTTTAAAAACCTATATTTAGTTTTTATAATTTAACTACTGATAAAATTAATAAATAACAAAAAAATGGTATGTAGAGAAAATAGTTTCTGTTATACCTATATAAATTAAGCAAGAGGAGAATATAGGCAATAGCAACTATAAAACTTAAACTATGGACTTTTTTCAACACCATAAAATCAACAGATTATTTAGTCCGATAGTAGCGATAGTAAAATTTGTTTTAACTGTTTCTAAAACACCATGGCAACCCTAACCATCATTTTTATTACGGCTTATCTCATATTGATGGTGTTCAATGTAATTAGACTACAAGCGGTCCATTAGGAGCTCTTGACGCTGATCGGCAGTCAGAGTGCAACTGTCAAAATCACTTCTAGTCTGTATGTACTATGTAGCATTACCTAAGTTTAATCGATATACATTATACATAACCTTAACTACTTCTAGTTCATTTATTTAAACTATATAAAAAAAATCATACTCATTTACATAATATCCTATTACCACGATTACCACAACTTTATTCTTTTGAAAGTTTGATTAATCATCATTTTTTCGAACAAATGCGTATAAATTTCTTAATAGTCATTACTTTTTTAATTTAGTACATCCTGTAGAACAAAACACATGTTTACTTATTAGTTAAGATGACTAACTACTATTTGTGTGGTACCTGACTAACGTTTTGAGTCACCGTAACTACTCGTATGCGGTAGAGTTTTCCTTATCACTGTATGTCATGCCATGGTTGGAACGCGAAACTAAAATTATTTAGTCAACTTTAATGTAAAATAGTTGTATGGAATGTTAATAACCTTATTAGTTTTCCTTGTTATTATGGAAGTAACCGTTCGATTACTGCGTGAGGTATTTATTAGTTTTAGTGCTCTACAAATGTAGAGCAGCCACCACATCAGTCTCCTGATTAGAATATTCAAAAAATAACGGAAATTAACAATATAAAATCTTATTATGCTTTGGTCTAGCACTTAGTTATTAATACATAAATAACATCGCATCTAATTTAATAAATTTCGATTTACACACACTTGTAAATATGAAAATGCCATGTCATGCTAAGACTTATAAAACTCTACCTACCTATTTGTGATATTTTTTAATTAATTGTTTCCTCAAAGCTACGTGGACAAACCAAAAATAAATTTACATATATAAGTGTGAACCGTAAATATTTACCTCAAGCGGGAATCGAATCCATGTATTAAGATAGTCCCACAAACTCAGTATTACAAGCCATAGGTGAATTTAAACTGACGGTAATTACTTAGAAGGAACCAATAATAATAAACATTGCATGAACTTTGAAACATAGTTATCCTTATTATTCTGCATAAATACATAATTACAATAACACGAGTCAATGCGTCGGTTGACTGATAAGTTGGCTGATAACCGTCTTTTATAACGACACAAAGCGATTATCCGAGAAATAATCTATAGTTACAATGTTATATTTATCATATAATTGACTTTAAAGTACGGAACGTAGTTTGAAAACATCTTGTTATTTAAAGAATAAGTAGGTCTGGAGACGTCCTTGGCCTTTAACGCGTACGACCGATCTAACGATCTTGACGTTTCATTCATATTTTTCAATGAAACTTTCAATTCTGTTACATTGAGATACTTTGTAAATACTAAATTATTTTCTTTATTTCCATATAATGTGAAATGAGATAGATTTTATTTTTGCATTTCAACTTTTACGATGTTGTAATACTTCCAACTACTTTATATAGTGTTTAATAAAATATGTACAAGTTATACACTTTGAATTCACTTAAGCCTTAATGGTCAGTTCGCTATAATATATTTAGTATAGTATTTAAATATTCATAGTATAATTTACCTACTATGTTTTTGTTTAAACCTTTTTTATTTAGTTTAGGGTAGCTCTGAATATATAGGCACGGAATAGGGTCTTTTTTGTGTATAAAGGCATCTCTACGTATAAAACAAAGTCGCTTCTCGCCGTCTGTACGCTTAGATCTTCTAAAATACGGAGCTGATTTTAATGTGGTTTTCATAAATAGACAGAGGTATTTATTTATATTTATTTTTATAATACATGCATATTATAGTACAAAAAAGCCGAGAAAATATCGAACGGACTGTCGAATCGAAAAAAATTGTTCATCATAGAGTAACGTTAAGTGAATAGAAAATTGATATTATAGGTTATAACGCTTTATTAATCATTGTAAATGATTTACGTCGCTAAAAGAAAAAGTATATAATTATTTTTGGTTATAAACATTGCGATTAGTTAAAAATACGCTTATGACTAATAACCAAAATTAATAACCTATCTGTTGATCGTTCGACCAATCATAAACAAACATTTGGCTTCTGTGTAATGTACATGTGTGACACATGGTGTTAAATGCGTCACGACATAAAAGTGTGGTGTTTCGACTCGTTCTTTTTACTTTTATGAAACAACTCCTAGAAGTCGCTTCGCTCGAGTACCATGGGTGCCTAATTCTTAGTTCAGAAAGTTCTTATGCAATATACTAGCATCTCTACCTCGCTTCGCTTACATTCGTCTCTAAATAACACTTTAGGTGTTTGTGTTTTAATTTTTTTAACAAACATACATACATACATGGACTCTTTAGTATTTTTAATATTAGGAGAAATAAAAATGACAACCCTAATGAAGTTCACTAGCCGGTAATCAGCTGTTAGCTCGATGCGTCAGTGCGGAGGTAACGAACCCTCGGCAATTAGGGCTTTTGTAAACGACAATGTCAATTCAAAAACATCAAAGGTATTATTATGTTTGGTCAGTTTCATAAAATATGATCATAAACCAAAATAATTATATAGGTACCTCAGTATGAATACATAACGCTTACACTTTAAATATTTATGTCGTATCATGTAGAAATTTATATGGGGATTTAATGTGTAAATAATCTTTTGTTATTAGTAAAATATTTTGTTTATTATTTCCGTTATTAAATCATTTTAATTATTATTAACAATAAGTTATAACCATATTCATTATTTAAGTAACTAAGTATTTAAACTTTAGTTGATAAGGAAGAAATCTTGAGTTAATTTTATTAATTAAAAATGTCCATAAAAATCAGTTCCTAATATTCGAAAATATTGCATAATGTATAAATGTACGCAAATTCAGTATATGTATCATATTCTTTTGAAATCAGTCACAAGCAAAGCCACAGACATCAGTTAGTGTAAACAACGTTAACGAAACCAACCATCGAACGAAAGCGTGACGTAACAATAGGCATCCCGATATTATTCAGAACAACACCTATGAAAGTGAAATTAATTAAAGTTGAAATGGCGCAGCTATTATAAAATGATTTATGGGGATAATCCCTTGAAATTATTGCTATAAAATTTTTATTTTAATTGAAATACTTTACATATTACTCGCACTTGAGTGTTTCACATACCCAGCCCCGGGATTTGAACCCACATACCTCGGTTACTCAAGGCTGAGTACTCTGCTACTGTGTGCTATTTATAATCATTATATTACATAAAAAATTACATTATACAACATAAACATTTACACAAGCTACCGTCGCCTAAGTGGTTATTGCGTAATTAGTGAACAAGCAAACAGATCAACTTACTATGTGAAAAGTGGAACTGATGGAGGTTTATTTACGTTGGCATGGAACTCATTTTCTCCTTGCGTCAAACTTTCCAAACAAACTATAATATGTAACATATGTATGTGTATACATATGTCTAAACAGTTTTATTTCTTCGACTAATTAAAAATCTATTTTGAACGTTATAACGTTTAGCTTTCAAAATTTTATTTTTCGTAAGTCCATATTCTATGTACGTATATTCTATCTTGCTGTAGCACAGTCTTAAGCAACCTATAACAAGTTTCAGACCAGAAACCATAAGATGTATGGGAAAAAATTTTGTTTGTCACTTTCTCTCTCACACTCTCTCTTCCTAACAAAATATATCAACACCTAAAATTACATACATTTATAATTTAAGGTTGTCATAAACTATTCCTATGCCTTGAATCATAAAAAATCGTATATTTACAGGCAAAGCCATACACTAGCACTGGTGCAGAAAAATCAAAGCATATTTGTTATACAAGCTTCGGCCATCAATTCCGAGCAATAAATAAACATTGAAAATAAACACGGCGAGATGAATATGGGACGTCAAACAAATTAATTGTAAGCGCGGAGTGAATAACCGGACGACCGATTACCTATATATAGCTCGGCCGTTTCAGTTTTCACGGTCACACTGTATATGTGAGATACATCTTCTTTATTGTGACGAGACGATATAGCACGAACATCTTAAATATCCGTATTATAAGCTACTACAAGCTAATGAAAGAAAACATCGCAAGGTGAGCTTGTCTGAACATGTCTGAGAGAAGAGAATTAATTCTTGAAAGACGTATGAAGTCCACCACCCCGCATTTGTACCACCAAGAAGTGAGAGGAACTCTGTGCTCAGCAATTTGCCGTTAGAAAATTCAACATTATGTAGATACCTACTGCATGGAAAATTAGTTTTCTTGAATATGATGTTTTGCATTTTTTGATTAGAGATTTCCGATATCGAATGAATTTATCAAATTATTTATGAGGAACTAAATACCAACACTTTTTAAAGTTGTAATATTAGGTAAATTAGATCAAAAGTTGTGAATCAATGTTAAGAATGCATACACAAATATTAGTAATATAATTGTAAAAGTAAAATGTCAAATGTTGTAAAAGAAATAATATAAAAATTGATCTAGGTAATTTATTAATGAAAGTGAGAGTAAAATATCAATTTACTTCAGCAATAAAAGCTATTTTATTTTATTTCTAAATTCCAACACATGTACAAAGTGATATCCGGGAAGAACGCTCGCATTGCGAAATATATAATACTAAAACAATGTTTGGTTAACGAAAAATAACAGCGAACAGACGCTGTCAGTGGAGCAAAAATACAGAAAATTTCAACGCAGGTGGCCTTTACGTAATAAGCAGCTAAGCGAAATAAAACTAATGTTTTTGTGCAGCTAGGAGTTGTTATATCGAATATCCCGGTTTCGTGTTTAAAAGTGGACCTTTAATTAAAAATACGTGGATTATCCACGACAATGTCTTTAAAATATACGCTTATCCTCGTTTTAATCAATTGCGTACGTTTATAATTATTACTAACAGTACGAGTAGTATTTATACGTTTAATAATAAATAAATCCTTTGAAATTATCATTATAATCGATATAAACACCAAATCTTATTAAAATTTTCTGTCTGTCTGTCTGTCCATGGCAACATCACGAGAAAACTATAGCACAAATGATGAAATATGGTATGTTAGCTGGTCTGTACTAAATTTCAACCGCTCTACCGCAAACATGCACACATACAAAGCGTACTTTCACAAACATGACTTATTATAAATCCAAAGTGGTTTAGCTACAGACAATTTTCAATGAAAAAAAACCATCTATGTCAAATAAGAACGTAACGTGTATCTCAAGTTAGATAAGTGATACGAAACTCTCGTGTTCCATAAACATTAAACAATGCGATGCGCAGTCATTAGCCGCCGATGGAATTCCCTCTGAGAACCGATTACTATAACGTGTTACGATAGAACGTAGCTATGATTTAATTGCTGGCAAACAATTTTTAATCGATAATAACCTTATACTTTTTCTATTATTGTACTATTTTTTAGTTCTCAATAGTTAAATATCACACTTGGCTTAGACAAGTTTACTTTCTACAATCGTTATAGCTAATAGATAACTAAAAAAACGCTGTCAAGGTGTTTGTATGCGCACTTCTCCGAAACGACTTCACCGGTTGATTCATTAAGAATGTATTTTGGTATATTTGGTAGACATTAGAGGAGAACGTAAATTATTCAATTTTTTTACTAGCTATAGTGAAGAATCATTTATAACGAAAAAAAAATTACATATACAAGGTAATTAAAGTCAGAAAATCATATTTGAAGCAAAATAATTACCAAGCAGTCGTGCATATATTTATAATGCATTTACACTTGAAACGTTCGTTCTGCTATAACGCGAGTACGGTCGTTCAAAGTCACCGATGATAACCTGTCTGTACAACGCACGCATCGGCATTATAAAGGAATTACGTAGGAGATTTGCTGGTGAAAGCGAGATAACTGGATTGACTTTTCTACCATTTTTCTATTTATAATAAGACGTATTTCTGATATTTTTATCATCAGTTGACTTGAGGTTGAGATTTAATTCTAAAATATTTATAATAAACATATTTCAAATTATTACACAAGTGATAAAAAACATTAAAATCAGCCTTTGTTTTATGAAGTTAGACCAGATACAATAATAGTATTCTCCAATAATTCCGAGACATAGGCATTATATTTGTGATAACACTGTTATACAGAGAGAAACTACCTAGCTCCTTATAAGTTAAGTTAAAGTAAAACTTTCCTTATACATAATTTCGCTTAAACTTTTGAGAGTAAGATGAATCAACTCATCTCCATACAAAAGCCATCAAAGCCTCACATATTATTCTATACTTAGGTACTTATAACTCCAGTCACGCTAAAATTTCGCTTCCCAATGCCTAACTTCATGAAGTTTTCACGCAATTTCAAGAACTTCCTTCCGCAAATGGAAAAGTTTATTTTAACTGAAATTGTATACTTAATTAGAACTAGAGTCTTTAGTTCTATGGATAGCTTGTTGTCGAGTGACGAAAAATACTGCCTTAAGATATCAATTAGAATGATAATATTAATATGAAAATCTCTATAATTATATAAGTTTCAAGTAGAAAATTTAAGTAATAAGTATTCATATAAATAATAATGTGTATATAGATTGTCTAAGATATCTAAGAACCGTATAAGCCAATTTTGAGAGAATCATATACCACAATTATTAAGTTAAAAAAGGTGAACAAAAAGTTAGAAACAAATAAAGCCAGTTAATACATCTGACATTGAGGTTATCGTTTATCGTAACTGCGTGAGTCATGCGACCTTCAACGAGCGCTACACCCTCGGTCGGACAGCGGTGACTTTGAGATGCAAGAGCAATACTAGTAATTATGTAGAGTCGAAATTATTTAAGAAATATGGGCAGAAAATGTAAATTTATAATAGATTAAATCAAGTTGTGTAATTTTCAAGTGCGATAACTCTAAAAGAATTTTAGCTCTACCTATAGTTATAACAAAAAATGTAAAAAAACACGTAACAATTCAAGGTTTAGGCAGAAAACATTTAAATAATGTGTTTCCAACATCAATATACTGCTATATCGCTATTTAATTTTCAAATCGGCACATAATGTCTTAACAAAATGCCAACTGAATACCATTTGCATACATAGAGTCGGTCGACGACCGCCCATCATGCATTTTAAGTGTGCACCCGAGATTATTCTCGCATCGGAATTAATATAGTAACGGGAAATGTGGCCGGGAAATAGCAGAGACGTTCGCCAAACTTACAAGATTCGTATTAAATAAACACATTTTAAATAGAAATAATATTTAAAATAATATATACTATGTTAAGACAGGCCAACACGCACTAGGCCAGCGCGGTGGACTATAGCTTGATCCCCCTCGTACTGAGGGAGGCCCATGTCCAGCAGTGGGCTAACAAGTGGCCGTTAAAAAGGGTTGATGATGTTAAAACATTAATAGAGAGTTTCACATAGTTCCATGGTAAGCTACGAGGCCTGTGTTATGGATACCAGATAATTGATACGCTTTACATATATAGCTTTTAATACATACATATTATAAATATAAACACCCATGACATGCGAGATTCGATCCCGCGTCGCTGGCAAAGCAAGTAGGATACAACAAACTAAGCCAAACGTATAGTAAGAGTTATTTCTATTGAAAGATAAACTATTCTGATAGCACAAATAACTTAGCATTGTGTGCTATAAACTAAGTTAATAGAGTTGACCTTCAAAGTTTTTAACCATTATGGGTCATTACCATACTCTATTATGTCTTTCTCTTAGGTATTTTAAAAGCTTTCACAGTAAGCTTATACAAAGTATTAAAATAATAATATTTTATATGAAAATGTATAATATAAATTAAAGCACATACTTTTTTCAAAAAACGTAAAATATAAACTAATTTGATATGAAAAGGCAGTTGACAGTTGAACACAAGCTAACATTGAAAAGCCGCAGATGCTAATTCCATGCGGGACTGACGCAAACAAAGCGAATGCAGTATACCGCTCATAACACATAAATAAAATATTATTAATGCATATAAAACATGTAGATATGTTGTATTTCTTTTTATTATTAATTATTACTTTGGTGTTCACCAGCCTATTTCATTTATGTATTACTACACATATGTATGTATAAGTTATTCTTATGTATTCATTCATTTAAGTAACCTCACAATATTTCAGGTTAATAATACTTTCTTAGGTTTACGCGAACTTCTTTTCCGATTCTTCATTTATAACGGGTTAATAATGTTAGTAGAGTAAAGAAAGATAGTCAAGGCAACTTCAATATACATATATGAAAGAAATGCGTACGATAGTAATATATCATAAGATAAACTAGTATTAAGAAAACATACAAATAAACAAAAAAATATATCTATTTTACACTCATAAGTAAAACCCATTCAACCTGGCATTGTTTCAAACAAGAATTGTGGCAAAAATAAATGGGAGGCGGAAACCGTAAACGCTTTGAGACATGACTGGAAAAATCGTAAACGTATTCATCCATCGACTGAGCGTAGTTTTAAACGGTGCAAATAAAATGTATTGGGCATGCATCCACATACCGCTAGTGACCCAAAAAAAAATCAAAGTACAAAGCACTGAATTTTAAACGACGCGTTTGGTGCAGTTTGTAGTGACTCTACTTTCTTGCGCCAGCGGTCGCGGGTTCGAGTCCCGCTGGGTGCATTCATTTGTTAAACTCAGATGTTTGTACTCCAGTCATGGGTGTTATATATAATATGTATTTAAACTTATATATGTAGTATATCAACTATCTGGTATCCGTAACACAAGCTTCCTTCGTAGCTTACCACGGAACTAGATGGCGCTGTGTGTAATAATGTCCCAACATATATTTATTATTATTATATTGAATATGAAATCTCCCGCTTCAGGACGGCGGTACGTAACAATTCAAACTAATACCGTTCTTGCTCTAAATTCACTCATAAAATATGCATTGATTTAAACTTTTATTGAACATTTTTCAATGATTCCAGAAAGAATTATGAACTGTTTCTTATTTAAATATATTCATTAGTGTTTAACTTTACTCGTCGACTTTAAAACTGGAACTTTAACTGTAGAATGAATAACTTATCTCTTCTTATTGAAATCAAATACTTAACGAGACTCGTTCACTACATTTTATTTAACTAACTAACAGAGCTTTGATGTTATACTGATCTGAATACCAAATTTTTTTAAGTAACACGAAAAAATTACGTGAAAATAACATTAAGTTGATCTAAAACTATAGCGTACCTTAATCTTAATCATATATTATAACACTATATCAGCTTTTGGTGATTTGAATAAGCCGCCATTTGCGTGGTAACTATCAGGAACAAAAAAAAGTGAGCCATCTACAAAATAACAACGTTTTCATTGCTGAACAGTATTTTAGTTACAATGAAAGTTTCGCTATTACAGTTTCGTGCAAAATGCGAAAGAAATATCGATTTAACTTTGCCAATTGTTAAGAGAGCATGAGACATTTCCTGGTGTATTCTTTCATGTCAGTGATCAGAAATAGTAGATAATGTGATTTAGCACAATTGGATTGCTTTTTAGCCGGTTATCTGTAATTACAGTCTTAGTAAACAAGCCTACATACGTACATTGAAAATGGAGATTCAAGGCCGCATCAACAAAATTGATGCCAAAAGACGAAATCATTGTTATAATCATGGAAAATTTCGCCAAATCGCCTTTCTCCTCCTAACGATGTCGGCGAGGTCAGGAGTAAAACCGACAAACAAGTGCTATGTACTCGAGTACTTTATATATAAAAAAGAACCTTGTAGTATACATTATAATACAATAGACACTTTAAGATGCCATTCAATCGTCCCTACGAAGAATTCTTGACCGTTAATTTCAACCATACTTGATCTACTGGTACAACTTCCGCAACTTGGGTGTATCTCACTAGAATCAAAGAATGTGAGGACTAAAATAGAAGAAAACATTACTCTATTCCGTTTCTTAGAATACACCGTTTGTTTTTTCCGTTTCATTACAGTCTAAACTTTCCAATGATATTAGGAAACGTATGCGTGTGAAACTTTCAAATGTTACTAACGAAATTACCATGATTCCGATATGGTTAGATGGGAATTTTGCTAGGTCTTCAATGACTATGAATGATGATTTAAAAATACTAGTAAAGACATTTAATATTAAAATAATACTAAGAAGAAAGAAAGAAATATGCGTAAATAAGCTTTAAGTTCTCAAAACATAACTTATTACTTACTTGCCTAAACTTTGTTACTTATAGAATTCAAAATGTACTACATATATGCATAATATAAACTTTTGCACATTTTATATTAAGATAGTACAAAGCCTCGCTAAGTGCCATAGTTTTTAGTGAAACCATTTTAATAAAACAGCAGTCCCTCTATAAATTATATTTTTATACATAAAACCATTTAAGTAGAAATTGTTTAAATATTTCATAGAATTTAATTACTATGCATAAATTTTTTTCTTAAAAGACTAGAACGGTTAGAGCTTTGAGCAGAGTATTCATTGAGAAATTATCTTTTCAAAAAGTAAAATATGACTAGCCTTTCCTACGGCTTCGTACGCGTTCTAAAGGCTGAAAATGAAAAGAAATATTTTTTTCCCGTTTTTGCAATAATATATTTCATGGATGCACCGCTCCTATTGGTCTTAGCGTGATGTAATATAGCCTATAGCCTTCCTAGATAAACGGACTATCCAACAGAAAAAGATTTTTTAAATCGAACCAGTAGTTCCTGAGATTAGCGCGTTAAACCAAACAAACAAACTCTTCAGCTTATATCGTATAGAAATGTAGTACCCAATTTACCTAAAGATATATCCGAAGCACGAAGTGGTAGAGCCCAAAAAAATTCAAAAAACCCACAACCAGAAACTTAGAAGCGCATCAAACTATGAATAAACAATCGCAAAACGCACCGTCTGTTCTATACTTCTTGGAATTGCACTTGCGTTATGGCTGCAGTGCACAAAAATAAATACACTTTCCCATTTAACTATAGCAGGCATTTGAAAGTGGACTCTATCTTTAGGTTGGTAGAGTTTGGTGTGTCGTTTCCGGTGGTTGCGGCGTTAGTGTCGCGGGCGATGCGTCACAATATGGCTGAACGGGTCATCGTGCTAGGCGTATAACTTTGTTGATAGTTATAGTGTACGTTGTGAGTGTACTCGGTTGCCAGTCGCTCGAAGGTCACTCACTCTACGCGCGGTAGATATATCTACACGCTACGTGTATAGCTATACGTTAGCGAGTTTCGTTTAGCGTTCACTGCGATGCTTTACAATTGTAGTTTTAGTTAGAAATACATATTAAAATGTTGGTGTTTTATTAATTAAATTAATTTTAGGTTATGGGATATATAATTATATAAAAGATGTAATATAAAATTATTTCTATTAATTTCATGATAGAACGTAGAGTTCACATTTCATCATTAATCATGAAGGAAATGACACTTTGAAATTGACTCGATAAAAAATAAATATATACTAAGAACTTTTGAGGCACCTTAATATTGAAAAGGAATAAAATTTCTAACAAAAACACATTTACTATAAGACGTGTTTTAAAAAGTGATTTCAAAACGAGTAAAACTTTTATGGTTTTTACTTTACTTCAATCTATTGCACGCTTTCTATCTAGAGTTGAATGACGCGAGCAATATAGAAGTAATAATAAAATCTATTTTGTCTGCGGATGTTATTTATAACTTTATTCGCATTTTGCGTCTTTAAATATATATTATAGTGCTTTCTTGAGACATATTTTAATTTAAAGAAAAGATATATTATATTTCAATGTAGCGCAAATTTTTAATAAGTAGTATGTTACGATATTATTACATTTATTTAATCTATGTTTCGCTTCCCCATCAAAACTAAACTCGCTGAATATATTTTTACCTATATTAGTAATAACAATAATTAGTTATATTACAACAACTTTGCCTCTATACATTCTATTTTGGTTTCGTATTTTTTCTATCCCGTAGAGCTTTTTCCTGTTAGCCAAGCCAAATTAAGCTTTTCAAGCTAAGAAAAATATTTCATCACAAAACTGTATTATGTAAGACCTTTAATATTGTAGAGCTTGTTATTAATTTTTAAATTAATGTAAAATGTAAACGACTCTACCATATGTTAGTTACTTAGAAATTACCAGCAAATGAAAGCGAGATAAAAAAATCTCTTTTCATTAAGACATATATTTATAATACTGGCATGAAATAAAAATAATTTTAACGAGTTCTCTTCAATAAATTATAATTAGTACGTACCTACCAAGTTACGCTTGTATCATTAACAAAACCGTATTGAAAATTAATAACATAATTAATTATAATTAATACATATATTATATATTAATTAATAATCAAATGCTATATAAATGTTATTTTATAAAAATAAACTATAAATTAGTTTAACTTCATTCGTAGTCTTGTTGAAAAAGTGTAATAGAGCCCAACGATAAGCAAAATTACGTGTTGTATCTAGACAATATTATCAAAAGCCATATTACAGGTTTGATTATCGTACAATAATAGTAAATATATGCATATAAATATGACTATACACAAATATCAACTTTATTTACTTAAAATCAAAGTGTATAATTGAGGTCACTTCTTCCTATTTTCGATTTAACACTGATTAGTTTATAAAAACTTTCTAATTCACTAGCATCACTCCTGGCTTCTCTTAGATATAAAGTTACGCTAATACATACTATTTACATACATAAAATAACGTATTTATAATTTAAAATTAACTACCTACTGTAAAAATCGCTATCACACGCACTAAACCCACTCATATCGAAACTGTGTACAGTCGAATATGTGTACTACTTACTACTATGTATTTAGTACTTGTTTATATTTCCAATAATTTATATACACGTAGTTTACAGTTCAACGAAAATTGTAAATAACCTGTTCTGAAACACCTAGTTAATGAGTATATATAAGAACAGTAATATATTCACATCACTATTCAGTAGAAAGCAATTAGAAATAGCTTTTCACAACAATGTCTTGACCTCATGTAGTTACTAAGGCTTGTAGTTGTAAAACTTCTATACAAGTTACAAATTCCTGGAATCGAGACTTTTTATACGTACAATTTTTGTACATACTACACGTACAAAAAATGTATGTGTATCGAATATTTATAAAGTATTAGATTTAGGGGTGAAGTTTGAGGGAATTTGTATCAATACTTGAATTAATACAATGTTTACATGTATATAAGTAGGTAAGTATATATAAATATAAAAAATAATGTGTTTTTGTAAACGAATATTAACGACTTTATTATCTTATTTACATAGTGATTAGTCGATCGAAGATTACGTCACAAGTCGACACACTTTATTTACTTGTATAAATTAGCCTTTTATCACCTTTCATAAATGCCTCAGTAATGTTATGCATACAATAGATTGATGTTTTTACATTAGGTTACATTTTCTTATTCATACGCTATCCGCTAGTAAATGATTGAATACAAAAACATGATTTTATATTTTGAAATATCATAGTACATACGTCCTTTTCAATATCTCTATAATTAACTTTTATTTTTGGGTAAAAATTTTGAAAAATTACGTATATTTGAAATAAAAGTTTCAATAATAATTGCTACGAAATATAAAAAACTTATTTTCCAATGGCAAAATTGACACAACGCGCAGAAAAGCGAGCAAAAAGCAAGCAGGGGAAGACTGTTAGTTAAGATTTAAATTAACAAACCTATTCAAAGTTGAACAGATATAGAAGTCACGTTTACAACTAGGTACATAACTCAGCGTAACACTAGATTTGTGGCGGCCATGTTGCGGCGAAACCTGATTACAAACAGTTGGCATTATACAAATAATCCAATTCAACGCGAAGCCCAACAATTGCATCACAGATAATAATCAATGCTATTTCCGACTTCGCAGGTTTACTGTAAATTAACTTTAAAACAAAAGATAAATTTTCTATGTGAATTTAGAATACTTATTATACCTACGAGTATATGTACTTTATATTATCAAGCCATTCATTTTCAATAAAGATAGTGCGGGTTGGCGGACTTCACATGTCGTTCAAAAAGTTGCCAAGTTCTCTAAGACATGCAAGTTTCCTTACGATATTTTCTTTCACCATAAGGCATGGTAATCATGTTGAAAATTAGTCTCACATGGCACTATCAAGAGGAGCCTGGGATATTCAGCTACACTTTCTTTCCCTGAATAAATTTATTTTAATAATTGTAATGATTAAGATGTCATACTTTAAAACATAGTAAACGTCAGAAGAAAATTCTTAGACAATATTTTTTAAATTATACATCACATCGCAAAGATTTATTACAAATTACGTTTCAAACGACAACATACGACGGTGCCAGCTATAAGTAATTCAAGAAGATGCAGCTGTGTCTTAAATAATAACTGCGTAAAATATGCTAATTATAGGTACAAATTTCACAATAATTATAATCTTAATGTAACAATATTATATTACGTTTGTCTGTCTGTTCCCGATAATCTCTGAAATTGAAGAAATGGCGTGACTTTCACTGGCAGATAGCTGATGTTATAATGAGTAACTCAGCTTATATATACATAAAAATACGAGTATGATTTCGTCATAAAAAAAACTAAAACTAGGGTGATTAGCTTGTGTTTAGATAAGTTAAATCCTATCTATTTTAGTATCATAGTGAGACGTCACAACAAGTTTTTCGCTATAAGATATATAAATCGAAGTAACTTGAAGTACCTATTGGTGTATGAGACGAGAGACATTTCCGATCTCATCCTAGTCTGCAATCTCGTAGGAACAACACAAACTAATTAAGAGGTCGTATGGAACCAGTGCACCGACTTTGTCAGGGGATTCGTGAACTTAGGCAATCAATACCATATATTATGTAGTTATATGCAGTATAAAATTATAACTGGAAAGAAAATATTTTCGGACTGAAAGTCTCATAACATTTATTCTATGAAAGAATAACTTATTAAAAAGAAACAATCATATTAAAACCTTCCGTTCTGTGAAGTCGGTTGAAAATTATATCATTGTTCTAAGTGGAGCATATAGATATTATATCACTATTTCGCTCATTACATAACAGTAATAATTTATAATATAAAATAAATCGTTATGATATGAGATTCGAACTCACTACCTCTATCTCAAAACACAATAACACAACATGTGTAAATAATAGAATAATTATAATTATATCCAAAGTTAGCCTTGAATATCTACTAATTAACTTTGCAATTTCTTACTCAGGTCTAGTTAGCTTGTGTAACGCATTAAGCTTGTTTACGCAAAATAAGAAAACAGTCTGAGTGTATAAATAACCGAAATCGTAAATGACGACTAATGTTGGACGTATTCCAGGAGGGATAGGATGTTTCTATAGTTCAAGTGAAAGCGTGACGAGAATTTTAAACTACTACATGTGCCTTAAATGACTTATTATAATAATTCGTAATATCCCACTAATATTCAATTTAAAAGTAAACATTTCAATGTAAAAAACTTGGATGTTTTCAGATTTAAATCTAAAAACCATGAAAATAGCTTCACATTTTCAGTCGATGTTATCGAAACTTCTTTTGGAAGTCGGTTCAAATATATACCTATAGGTAAAAGCGGGATCTATATTTAGAATATACTTTGCAACATTAAAATTCATACATGCCTCTTATCCAAATGGAGCAGTCATTTGCCAATTGGGACAAGTGCATGAGCATAACTAGAAAATTGGCATTACTACATCGGATGTTGGATACAGAGCACGATGATTCAGGACAGTTTTAAATTTGGTGGTTAGGAACCACTAAAAAATTTTATTGCACAACCTGAGGTTTTAAAAATGTAATTTTATATTTATAAATACTGCTTGTCGTTAAACACTATTTAAAGCTCTATCAATAATTGATTAAAAGTAAATTTCAATAGGCTATCTGTGATTCTACTAACTAAATTAGTTTGACATAAATTGTATGAGGCTTACATGTATTGGCTTATTATAGTGTAAGAAATATGCTGCAGTCAAAACTCGTTACAACAAAAACGTAGGTGTAAACTCCTTCAAATGAAGACCGCTTCTTAGCGGTCTTCATTTGAAGGGCAAAATTTAATTAAAATTAAGTTTGATTTAAAAAGATTACATACGCTGATATGAAATAATTATAATGTTATATAGAATGTGAATAAAAATGGAGAAACACATGGTTGTGACGAGAATAATGAGCACCATACTATCGATAAGAACTAAATCTGAACTTTACAGCTGTAAAGTCATATTGTACTGTACTTATAATAATATTTTTATATAAAAAAACAGCATAAAGCAACACAACTAAAATCACCTGACATTGAGTTTAAAAAAATACTTTTATAGCCCTAACTCACCATTCCCCATGGTACCATTAACCCCGTAAAGCACGCTTCACACGTGCCGCCCACACTCGTCCTTGACTGCGCGCGCGCATCGCGTTTGTCGTCGCTCGGTTTATTTTAGACGCGGACTCCTGCCGGACCTATCCGTCTATTTTTACTATTTGACGTTAAATGCAATTTTTATTGACATAAAGATGATAATTCGTTTAATATATGAGTAAGAGTAAAAATATTATTCTAATATCGAATCAATGCTAATAAATGTATTGTTTTCAAGAGTTGCTTAGTAATAAAATACACAACATAACAAAACAATAAATTTACACATAAAATTTCGTGTATCTTGGAGAATATAACGATTGGAATAAAATTTTTAAGTTAACCTATATATCATGTATGTACATATATACGTATTTTTTATATCTTTTCCGAATAATCCTGAGCGAAGCTCGGTCACTTATATACTAAATAATACATAATATAATAACCTACACTACACATGCTAATGTATTAACCTTATCATAACAGACAATGTACAATGTAAATTATCTAAAACATACGCCATACGTTCGCAAGCGCAGGTGTGAACACGGGCATTCGAACGGACTCATTTCAGACATGCAGTTCGTGACTCACCGGACTTCCTTTCAGATGCTACGCTACGAATATTTTTGGCATTTCTTATTTAGGAAGCTGTTAATTTGCGGTTTTTTACGATTTTTAGTCACGATTAGTTTCGATGGAGCGAGAAATTCGTTTTGAATTGATATCATTTGAATCCAATTCGTCCACATTATCCTTCTATTTCCTGAATGTTAAAATTTTCATGAATCGTGTTGTCAAGATATTTGAAACGATTTAGGTCAAGTACCGTTATCATTTTTACATTATTTTTATTACGACGTTCTTTTCAAATCATAAGTGTTAAAATCTTCGCAAAAGTCGTCGAGCTACATTGACTCACGACGTAATTAGTTTTATTTACATATTTTAAAAGCGAACAGAAAACACCGATAAGATATGAGATCATCAAAACAAAACGCATTTTACGATTGTTTGAATGTTTGTTACCTATTTACGAGTATTTAAAGCTGCTTTATCAATCAATTTGCAAGGTTATATACGAAAAAATAAAAAAGTGCGTGTGTACAAAGTACACATGTCAGACGTAAAACTTCTTTGTTTATATTTATACTAAATAACCCCGTCTAAGCTCGTTGAGAGAGGGAGATGGCGCAAAGGTCACACCCACGAGATAGACAGAGTTAGAAATGTCACTGACTCGCGGTGGGCGAGATCTAACTAAGGCTAACTCTTCCCCGTCTCTGAGCTCCTAGTACTATGGACTTCTTTTTTCGTTTCATCGAGTTTGAAATCACAACGATTCTAAAGAAGTTTCACTTCAATAATTTGGTTTTTAAATATCTTAATACTGAGTAACAGTAATGTCAGCAAGATATGTACATATATCTCAATAATGTATGACGCACTCGCTGTGACAAAATAATAGGCTAAAATATAAAAGTAAAAAAACACGTAAGGTTGAATAAAGGCTTATGTAAAGTGAAGACGTCAATACCATTCAAAGAAACTTCCGGGAGGTATTTGGGGACGATTACAATTGATGCGAAAATTTATGTTACTTCTTTGTAACAATGATGGACCGGTTTAGATAATATTTTGTACATAGATAGACCTGTGTTGCTCAAACATAACCTATTTATAAATGAAATCCTTTCTAATTTATTACCTCCAACCCATAAGAAAAGCTATAAGCCTCATATAGTACGTAACATATAAAGTTCAACACGACAATTCCCCATCGTAGGATCGAACGTCTAAACATCTAACTGTGCAATTACTAGGATCTAGGTCTTAGGTCACGTAGCTTACGTGACGCTAGCTTTCATTGTTCTGATGCGAGTTTAATTCTCTTAAACGTTTGAGGCTTTGCGTGATTACCGCAGTTTAATCTGGTACGAAAATAGTTTTAAGTAACGGAATATATTTCTATACTAACATTAGTAAAGTAGAGAGATTCTCTTGATTTTATTGGGTTGGGTTTCTTTCGAACACTAATTAAAAGTTAATTTTTTTGGTCTTTTCAATGTTACACTATCACAGAGTGAGATTTCACTAGTGCTGGTATATTTCTAGAGCAAAAAAATAATTTAGTAGTAAAACTGCTTAAATTAACAATAATAAAACAATAAGAAACAAAGTAATGTTACGGACTTTAAATATTAATAATTAGTATAAAATTTAATGAAGCGGGAATATGCAATATGTTAATGGGTTATGAACTGTTTTGTATAAATAATTTAGTATGTCAATTGATTCTTCTCCTCGTAAATGAAATAATTATTTTCTTAAAGATAATGGACATCGTTTTGGCTCTAAAATGGATATGATATAAAATTGCATCGGAGCAAAAAAGGGATGCGTGAGTTAGATATTAAGTAAGATTATTAATACATAAATTAATTATAAATAATTATAAATAAATGGTAAGTTCTACCTAAAATGTTATGAAAGTAAAGTGCTAATGAAAATATGTTGGATAATTAGTTATTTAATTGTTACTGAGAAGGCGTTAACAGTCATAATAATTAAGGTTAAAAGACAAGAAATAGAGATTCGAAGTCAATTTTCAAGTAACAAGATATGTCTGAATACATGCTTGAGAAACGTTTGTACTGTAATTGAATTACAAATCTATCTAATGGCAGACTTTTTCCTTTAAACGATTAGTGTATTTTGAAAACATCGCATGAAGCATGTCATTGACGAAGTATGTAAACAGAGAATCATTTCACCGGCACGTAACTACCCACGTATAAACTGGCTACACCGATATCTATACTAATATTATAAAGCTGAAGAGTTCGTTTGTTTGTTTGTTTGGTTGAACGCGCTAAACTAAGGAACTACTGGTTCGATTTGAAAAATTCGAGGAAGGATATAGGTTATATAATATATTACATCACGCTACGACCAATATTAACGGAGCATCAATGAAAAATGTTGCAAAAACGGGAAGAGCGAGCGTTAGTTCTGTGAGGTACCATACCGCGCGACTTACAGTAATTTGGTTTCCGGTCTTTAGAACGCGTGCGAAGCCGCGGGAAATGCTAGTCAATAAATATAACGATTATTATTTAAATTGTCATTAATTAAATCTCAGTTTTCGCGTTCCTTTATCTCGAGTTTCTAAATATATGTTAGTTAACAAATATCGATGTAAGAAGTCCAAATGAGCAAGATTTAAGCCGTTTATTTTGTCTAACGACAGTTTCTATGTCTTTTTTATGGGATCCCATATATTTGATATTACGTAGTATTTTTCGTACCCTGTTCCTTGTGAAAGATATCTAGTGTAATAAAATAAAAATTTCCTCATGAAAATTACTAGCTACTAAGAGAATGGTGAAATAAACATTTTGTAGATGCTGCGTTCATATAAAAAATGTCTATAAAGTATGTATATAATATGAGTGAAACCGTGAGTTTGCGCTTAGTTGTTTTTATTAACTTGAACAAGTTAGTGTAAAAAATATTTCAATTATATTATTTAATGAAGTTTTTTACAATCTTATGTATGTGAAATAGAAAACTAGAAGGCAAGAAAAGCACAGTAACTAATTCTAATCTGCTAGGTTACCAATAGTTATTCATACGGGTTACCATTAAGTTTACGTTGAATAAGTAGTTACCTTACAATTTCCTGAAGCAATAATTTCCTACACAAAACTTTCACCGACCTTTCCAACAATAACAGTATTCGGCCCTATAGAAATATTTTTCAATCACCCAATCCTTTTATCTACGTTATGTAGAACGAATATATTCGGTCGGCTTAGGGCTAAATAAATCTTAACAAAAGACTCTAAGTTAGTATTTTTGACACGGCGTTACTTATTTAATATAGTAAAAAATTATATCTTCCTGTAAAATTAAATAAGAAGAACATGCTTAATTGCTGTATCATATTCGAAATAACTTATGCAAATCCAGAAAACATAATCTATTAAAAGAGCAGTTTGGCAGTGATAGTGTAGTGTAGAAGTAGGTCGCGGGGTATAGCGAGGGATAAGAGTTATAACACTGTTTTCTTCATTTTGGGCCATCGCCAATGGATTCCGTTAATTCACATGACTGTCGTCACTATAATAGACAAAAGATAACTCAATGCTTATTTAGTGCTATGAGTTCAAATATATCGTTTTGCTAGAGCGTTACTACCTTTAATAAAAATATGTAGGTACTAAACTTTAACTTTACTTGCGTAGTTTATGAATGCCTAATGTATTTCTATACAGACCCCAACCCTTTTTTTATCCTTTTAAGGGTTGAATTTCCAAAAATCCTATCTTAGCGAATACCTAATCCCTAAGAGGAATCTACCTTCGATATTCAACTATACAGCATGTACACTTTCTAAGCATTATGCTATAGAAATGAGTGATATTTCGCTTTTATCATATAAATTCAAAGAGTGCATACTAAAGAAATTGAATAAGTACGTATATAACATAGGTATTAGGCAAAACTTAATCTCTCGACAAATGTAAACCCCACAAAGCCCGGATCTACAGGCAGGGATCTAGTAGGATCCAAAATAATCCTTACTAAATTTATTATAAAGAAAATATTTTGTGGCATCGTGTGTATCTTTTGAATATATTAAAGAAACCTTATATGGATTTCTTTACAAAATCTCATACCCTATTTTATTGAAGCTGACCTCAATCTATATGTAAAAATCAATAGCTGTACGTTAGTCTCGTTTAATTCAACAACTGAACTTTGCTTTGAATATAATTCTTGCTTTACTTTGTTGAGTGTATCAGTAAATATAAAAAATAAGGAAATCCCAAAAAAAACAGGTAGAATATTGAAAATTCAGAACTACTTTTGTATATGGGATTTACTGACCATTATAACGTACGTTATCTGAGCGAAGCGAGACTGAGCTAAAGCGTTTGTTTGATTATCTTTATTTTATGCAACTTAGAAGCTTTTCTTCTATTCAAATATATAATATGTATATGTTTCGTATAATTTACGTCGAAAAATGGTCGAAACCATCGGACACACACTAGTTTATGTAAAGCTCTCATATTATATTTCGAAAGTAAACAACATTTCCAATTTTTCAACAAACATATTAAATACTAAAGTATTTAAGTAATATTTAATCGGTTCAACGTGACAAGACGAATTACACTGGTTTTTTGGTAATACAAGATAATCTGATCATTAGTTTATTACTTAAATTGATAAATGTCCTCAAAACGAGACTATGTTTCCCAAATGTCATATTTTTATTCCTTTATAGTATAAATAATAAAACACATTCATGGTTTTTGTGTGTGTATGTCTGTGTTCAGTTTAGTCATTTTATTTATAGATATTTGATAAAAGTTCTTCCAAAAAGTTTATATATAATATTATATTAAAAATTAACAGTAATCAATACATGAGTTAGAGCAAAGCAAGGGTCGATAACTAGCTTATATTTTTGCATATTCACTAACTTTAAACAATACAGTATCAAATAACAAAAAACGATAAGATAGACATTCTGCTATCGATGCAAATGGCATACATTTGAAGCACAAACAATATTATATTACGCCTAGTGGAATAAAACCTATGTACTGCAACGAAGCAAGACACGCGGATATCGAATAGCGCTGGAGAGTCATCGAACCCGCACTTCGTACCGATTACTCATTCTATTGATAAGCTCGCCCTAATAATTTGTTAATGTCAATATATTCATATTATTTATCACTTGTACACTATACAATATGAGTAGGTAGTAGTAACTTAAGTATAATTATTTTTTGTGAAGGAACGTTTGTGTACTAAAAGCTATTATTCGATTAACAATTTTTTAGAAGACAGTACGCCTTGGGAATGATGTGATCGCCGCCAGGCTATTTCAACATATAGAATTATTGTTAATTCGCAATTTAATTTGAAAAAGAGAGAGAAAAAAAATAGTCCCGCTGAGTTTCTTTCGCCAGCTCTTCTCAGGTAAGAGGTTTCTTCTTTTCGAACTGGTGGTAGAGTCATGACGTTCAGTAAGAAATTGTTACAATTTTTATGCTGAATAAAATATTTTGATTTGATTTGATTTATGTGAACTTACATTTCTACCTATTGGGTGAAGTAAAGAACTTAAATTATGGAAATTTCCTATGAGAATAAAAACAGACGATAAGAATATGAGAATGATAACATTTACAATCTGCAATTAAACTTAAAAAGACGAGTTTAATGCATTAAAAATTACTTTTTTTATCTTTACGTAGTTAGATATTACAAAAATTACATTTTATTGAGAATATTATATATTTATACTGTAATTACAGTATGTACATGTGTAATGTACGTGATATAATACACACATTGCCTGAAATAGTACTAGAGCGTATTTGCACAAACATCTTACGTTTCACTTGAAACAAAAATCTATTTAAGCTCTACAATATCAAGTACTAAGACTACAAAATTAAAGATAACAGTAGTTATTACTTAGATCTTTATAATAATAATTATGAATCATCAATAAATATTATTTATTTAAGTATGTTATTGACTTTACATGAGGCCGATCGAGCAAAAGACAAGCTAAAGGCACGTAAGTACAGCAGACTGGTAGAGCATAATGATATTTGAAGTTTGAACAAACAACGAACTAAAAACGATGGAAGGAGGAAAATGAATGTTACCTACTGTGTATGCAATGTTACATACGTTGAAGGTAGACTTTGAAATATAAATATAATATTTTTTTGGAAATGTTGCTGAAAGAAATAGTCGATGTCTGTTATAAGTAGAGTTTAAACGACAAACATTTATTATAGAAAGATGATGTCATGAGTTTGAGGGCCACATAACGGGTTTTTGATTCTTTCTGTCTGCTCAAGGGATGTCGTAATTTAATATTTCACATACATACATCCCTTATGAAATATTCAATTATACTTTAAGATGTGTAAAACGTGTTGCATAAAAGTACCATGTAAAATAAATAAAAAATATATCGACAGAACAAAATAATGTACTCAATATTTGTAATATACCTAATAAAAATAAATACAAATAATGTTAATTCATTGAACTATTGAAATTAGTGATAACATAGTAATTTTGAGGATAAATTAAACCATTACTGTTTGACCTGTCATAGCTTTTTTCCATCACACATATCTAGGTTCAAGATACGTTGGGTGGAACCAACAATCTGTACGTACAGAAACATAGTCAGATTTTAGTGTATACTATTTGTGATATATAGTTTATTTATTTAATACAATCCTGTCTTAGTGACGGTCAAGGTCGATCGACATCGTAATTCGTTTATCTGAGGTGACCTTCACGTATTACGTTATCACATCCGCCACAATCTGACAACAAAAAGCAATTTATTTCTTGTTACTATGAACATATATTACGTTTTTTATTAAACATACGCTAGTAGCCAAAATTATTATCTTTTGATCCTTTAGAAGTATACAAATAATACTTTCTTAGGTGTACGCGAATATTTGACATTATAAATGAAACTATCTTTTCGGATTTTGTCGCGGATTTATTTTGATTTTTGGTTCTCGACGTTTCGAATGCCTTACAGCAATCATGGTCACGGGAAAGAATGCTGTAAAGCATTCGAAACGGGAACCAAAAATCATAATAAATCCGCAACAAAAATCAAAAAAATAGTTTCACTTATAATATACATATAATATTTAATTACTCTGGTGTTTTATCAAGTCTTATCTGTTTTAGGCCAAACGTAGATAGCTAGGTCATTACTTATGTTCATTAGAGTATTAAAGACGCTCAGTTCCAATCTATAGGTATCAATGTAGAGACAACATTCTTTGGCAAGAAATATTCATTAAATTATGAAAATCTTATTTTTTACAATGATACGCCTATTCCATTAGCTCATTTTGATACCTAGCAAAAAAACGTTGTAAACAGGTTTATGAACTTCGTTGGCTGTACAGCCACGTTTGTAGAGTTTTTAAAACTTTATACATCAATTTTATTTACAATCACCTAACTTCTAAAGTATTTTGTATAGAAAAATTTAATTAGATATATGTATAGGGAAATTATTACTTACTTAAGTCTATGTATTGTTGCTTATTATAGTAGGTATCACATCCAAACTTAGTAATGTTATGAATAATGTAATAATATTGAAAATTTAGTTTATTTAATATTAGTGTAGCTGTAGCAATCAATTAAAACCTGTGTGGTGACATCTGGAACTTTCCACTAATCGTAGTTGTTTTGATTCTGGTTTTAGTAACCTGACACCTATAGATTATAATAACTGCCCACGTACTACAATTAGATACTAGCTCTATGACCCCATTCCACGCGAATGTATACAGTCAACAGTCTGTTCAATAGTACCGTTCTAAATTCGGTCATCTCAGAGGAGGTTTCTTAAACCATAAGTTGATATCAAGTTATGGTGCTCGAAATGGATGGAGAAGCCATTTACGTTATAACTCTATCATGTTTATACGAAAGCACTGGACATCTGCTAACGTTGCCTTAAATGGGTTTACAATCAAAGTATTGTAGAGATCGTTGGCTTCAGCGGACTTTGAATCGCGCTCTTGTTTGACTCTCACTCCAAGTTACAGGTACACGTTGCACTTATTCTAGACTTACCGACAAACCTCGTGAGAAAAGGAGAGTTTCCTTCAAACTCTACGTACAGCGACATTAACCACCAATATGTATAGCTAGCTACGGTTTCCTATAGCGTGGTGTCACCGTGCCGCGCTAGCACGAGGCGGGCAACGCCACGTCACATGACAGTATTTCAATCCAAATATACCTTGAAACGACGTCTATCAAGACTTCCCCCGATGGCGCCGACCACACCATACTACACTAGCACTGCACTACGAATCCACCTATAGAACACCATCACACATATACGTTCCCGAATGATAACGCGGCCAAACAAAAAAAAACGAGGGTCCTAAGAAGGTCGTGGTATTTTTTTGTGGAGAGTTGGCAACGTCGCGCCGGTGGCCGGACGGACGCGCGTTCGGTCCGCGCGGCTCTCATTGGCCGAGTGAGACGGCGGCCATCGCGGCGCGCCGCACGCTTGGCCAATCGCGCCTCGTCCCGCTCGCCCCGCCCACATCCTGGCGCCCTGTTGAATGGGTGCCGCGGCAGTCGCGTTTGGGACGCCGCTCGAGTCACACGCCTCGGGACATGTCGAGTGTTTGTGCTCTACTGACACCGATACGACGATATGAAGCTACCAGTGCACGTATGTTTCTACAGCTACTTCACACAAATAATAAGTATATGAAAGTATGTATTTTAAAAAGTGTTTACAATCAAATCTATCTACAAGTGAACGACCTATAAGAGTTACTTGAAATGTGCATGATGATAGGCAGAAATGCAGTAGGTATAATAAAACAAGTCAACTAAGACATTATTATGATCATTAACTTTACTACGTACAAACTTTGATATTTTTTGACATCTGAGACGATTGAGGATCGTTACCTGAAAAGAAAGATAGTCATTAGTTAATTATGTAACTTAAGGAAATTAAATATAAAATTTAGATTAGCATTCTTTAATTATTTAACTTCAAAATGACTAACAATAAATGAATATGGGATATATCACTTTTTTTAATATTTCTTTTCTGTCTTAGTAAAAATAAAATAGTGTGAACAAGAAATTAAAACGATCTTTCGTAAAAATAAGAGGTTTTGTCTTTGTCAAATAAATAAAAGTGACTCGTGGCAGAGCATGAATACAGTAGTATTTAATTATATCATAATATTTAAAATATTAAATATAGTTTAAATATAAATTATTATATAATAAGAAAATAAGCCCTACATTATACAATATATAGGTACCACCGATTTAATCCACTATGAACTAGAATTATTATCGCAGCACTAACGACAGCGCTAGCTAGATATGCCACATAAATTACGTCGAAATGATATATCTGAGGTATGCTATTATCTACAAGATATTCAAAGTACAGTGCGGGCGGAAATCTATATTTATAAGAAAAAACACTTGTGTAGGCGTGTGGTACGATTCTGAGGAATGCGACAGATCGAGGTGCGTCGTGCATGACGTCTACACACGTGGACACGAAGAACTAATAAAACATTAATACAATAAATAAAATTTATACTAAATAATATGATGAATGTACTTTACTAATTTCTGATTTCTTGCCATATTATATACATTATAGAGTATGGAAATGAAAAAATTACGACCCTATAATAAATTTACTTTAAATGTGTTCACGATTTTTATGGAACTCTACTTAAGGTTAATAATAAGTAATGTATAATGTATCGAGAAAATATACTTCAAGTACAAAAAACTTCAAATTAGGTACCTAAGTGCATACATTGCAAAATAACTTCATTTACATTACACATAGGAACAAAACAGGAAAACTGAATGTCTAATTACCTATATTATCACAAAATATTTATAAATTACGTACGACATTGTTCCAAATATCTAAGAGCCATGTGAGTCCTTGAGTAGGTTCTGACTATAGTTTTCAGTTCCAGTAAAAGTGATCCTATATATTGACAGAGATGATCAGCTATCATTATATAAAATTTTATCAAAATCTTTCCAGTCGTTTTGTGATGCTTCACAGCAATACAAACATTCTTGAAACTATACATACTAACCTCCTTTGATAATGATGATAATTATTTAAAAAATATTTAAGGTACAATTTCGACTCTGAATTTTATATATTACCTACTAGCTTTTCCCGCGGCTTCGCGCGCGATCTAAAGGCTGGAAACCAAATACCGCTCCTATTGGTCGTAGCGTGATGTAATATAGCCTATAGCCTTCCTGGATAAACGGACTATCTATTTTTCAATTCGGAGCAGTAGTTTCTGAGATTAGCGCGTTCAACCAAACTAACAAACAAATTCTTCGTCTTTATAATATTAGTATAGATGTGTATGTGTAGATTATTATAATTCGATCCATATTCTATGAATACAATAACCAATATAAATGAAACAACAAAACAATCAGTCATTACACGACGCAGTCATTAGGACTAGAAATAGTGAATAGTAATTAGTTAATTAAGTTGATACAAAGCAGAGATAACTTGATGCTAATTAACCAATAGAAATCACATTATGCAGTGATTTAATTAAGCATTTTAATATTTTATTAATTATTGGATGATAAGGTTAGGATATTTAACTCTAACATTATAAGTCTATTCGACACTCACGCTCCAGCGAAACCGATTAAAGTTAAACACCTACCTGCACCTTGGCTCACCTTATCGATAAAAAAACTAATGGCTAAACGTAACAAAGCCAAAAGCAAATGTAAGAGGCATCCGACGGAAGAAAATATCGCTACTTATAAAAAATTGCGTAATCGCTGTAATAGGGAATGTAGGGACGCTAAACGCCGGCATATCCATACTGTAATTAGTAATTCTTCCCCTACCCAAGCATGGAAAATGTTTAACTCGATAGGTGTGGGCAAATCACGCAATTCATCTCATGAGGACTTTGACATTGATTCTCTCAACCTACACTTTTCTTCTCCTCCTGTACAAATCGGTACAACTAATAAGATAAATACTCTTCTCAAACTGACACAAACCCAACTCACTCAACCTAGCGATAGAGTCTTCACTTTTCGCGATATCACAATTACTGACGTAAAAAACGGGATCTTATCCATAACTTCCAAGGCGGTGGGCAATGACGATATCAGTCGAGATATGCTATTATTAGCTATTGATAACGTAAGCCCTATCATCACACACATATTAAATTTTTCGTTATCTTCTAAAACTTTTCCTACAGCTTGGAAATTTGGCCATGTACTCCCTCTACCCAAGTCACCTAATGCTTCCCTCCCTTCCCAGTTTCGGCCAATTTCCATTTTGCCCTACATTTCGAAAATTTTCGAAGACTGCATTTACAAGCAACTTTCTCATTTTTTACAAAAGAATAACGTTTTAAGTCCCTATCAATCTGGATTCCGTCCCTTACATAGCACTTCTACCGCACTACTAAAAGTTACTGACGATATTCGCTACGGTATGGACAATAAGAAACTCACGATTCTCATTATGCTTGACTTTAGTAGTGCATTTAATTCAGTGGACTTTGATATTTTACTGGCTATACTATCATCTACTAATATCTCTCCTTGTGTTACCGCATGGTTTAAGTCATACCTCACAGGGCGGCGGCAGAGGGTCTGCTATAAAGATACTTACTCTGACTGGGCGGATCTCAGTTCTGGGGTTCCACAAGGCGGTGTAATATCTCCGTTATTATTCTCTATTTTTATAAATGAGCTCGCTAAATGCATTTCTTCTTCCTACCATCTCTATGCTGACGACCTGCAGTTGTACAGACAGGCCTCGATCAATGACCTTTCTACTGAAATTAACAACATTAATTTAGACCTGGCGCGAATCAGTGACTGGGCTGCTGCTTTTGGATTACTTGTTAATCCAAATAAGTCCCAGGCGATCATTATCGGTAGCAGACAATTACGGAACAAAGTGAACTTCCATAACTTGCCTTGCATCACTTATGAGGGTACGATAATACATCTCACCGAAAAGACTAAAAATCTGGGCTTGCTTATGGATTGCCATCTGTCTTGGTCGGCGCACGTGAATGATATTAGCAGACGTCTGCATTACTCGCTTCACTCGCTCAAACGCCTACAAAGTTTCCTTCCCTTTAAAACAAAAATTTCCTTAGCCCAATCCTTACTACTTCCTCTTTTAGATTATGCTGATGTTTGCTTCTTAGATGCTACCGAGGAGCTGCTCAATAAGTTAGATAGACTTCAAAATTCATGTATACGCTTTATTTATGGATTACATAAACTGGACCATGTAAGCGATTTCCGTCTTCGTTTGAAGTGGCTCCCCATTCGCCTTCGTCGGAATATGCGCATACTCACGACCCTATACACAATTTTATATAATTCGTCCCCCACGTATTTACGCGAGCGCTTTCAGCTGGCGATCCCCAGAACCAGACCTGCGCGGTCATGCGTTAGGCTAAAAAAGCTTAACATACCACCATTTAACACTACTTTCTATGAGAATTCATTCACAGTTCAAGCAGCAAGACTCTGGAACTCTCTACCCGATGTGATTATTGATGATAATCCATCGCTAAAAGTCTTTAAAACTCGCTTGAAAGAGTTTTATCTGAATCAAACAACATAATTTTCTTATTTTATTTTGGATATACCTATGCATGTATGTAGGCACGTATGTATGTATTTATGTATGTTATGTGTATGTATGTATGTATGTATGTATGCGTATGTATGTATATATGTATGTATGTACGTTTGTAATTTGCACTGCACCTTTTTCTTGATAACTATGTCCTTCTCACGCTCAAGGGTTTCTGGAAGAAATCTCTTAAAGAGATAAGTCACCCGTTGTACACAATGTCTCCGCTTCATTTATGTATTTCTCTTTTTCTTTTGTGTGGTACATAAATAAATAAAATAAAATAAATAAATAAAAATAACTTATTATGATAATTTTATAAAGTTAATCGTTTTATATTGTCCTAATAGGATAAAGCTAATCATTAGTATGGAGAAATCTTTATCACTACATAGTATAAAACAAAGTCGCTTTCTCTGTCCCTATATCCCTATGTATGCTTAAATCTTTCAAACTACGCAACGGATTTTGATGCGGTTTTTTTAATAGATAGAGTGATTCAAGAGGAAGGTTTATATGCATAACTAGCGGATCCCGCGGCTTTGCCTGTGCTAAATCTAGGGAAGAGCCCGAGCGAAGCGAGGGCGAGTCGCTAGTATTATGATAATTTTATAAAGTTAATCGTTTTATATTGTTCTAATAGGATAAAGCAAATCATTAGTATGGAGAAATCTTTTTTATAAATATAATATAAAATAAATTTTAGACTTATGTACCAGTAGTACTTGTATATACTAACTAAGGATAGATTAAAATTATGTTTGCAAGAGATAAATGTATGCAATATAAGAACATGTACATACATAAGTATATAAGAAATAGAATATAGCATCTATTTTTTTATTTTATTGTATTAGATTATAGAAAATCTATTTTGAATAGCCTTTATTAAAGAGACACGTGGATTAGATCTTCTGTTGAAACCTTTGAGCTTCACCTCATTTCACTCCTTTCGTTGAGTCCCATATTATCACGCTCTCTATACTATAATTTAGTTCCTATAATTTTCCTTGTCTAGTGATAAGTTTATATATTATTTTATAGACCATGGTAAGACCTATCATTGATGAATCGAAATCGAACGAAATTACACTGAGTGGCTTACTTTGAATGTACAAAAAGTTGCATAAATAAAAACAAATGTATAATATTTTTTTATTTAAAAGAAAAACTGATGCACCGATTCACTGTGTTTAAAATGCTTTACATATAACAGTATATTTGCGTTAATATCGTCAATAATTAAAAATGCATAGAAACTAGATGTAAATCAATACATAAATGAAAGTATAGTAGGGGACGTAGATAATACTTAATTTAAATATTTGTGGTAAACTTTTATGTAACTGTCTCAAAAAAAATTTAATTAAAATTTTTTTTCTTTATCGTAAGGTTCAGATTTACACAAGAAATAGATATATTTGTAAGTAAAAATGACTAGAATAAAAATATAATTAAATGTCCGAGTCATAGTTATTTACAGTACCTCAACACGCCTTTAAACCCTTTACAGAAACTAGTCTAAAACTAGTATAATAACTAGTTGTACGCGTATATCTAACTAGTTACCTTTTGCAAAATCGTACTAACCTAATTTTTTATTATGAATATAACAAAATATATAAAACCTCGGGGAGAAGAGCGGGTTTCCCAGCGGCCGCTCATATTTCTGGTAATCTTAATTAATTGCCTCTCGGGCTGGCCTGAGGTCGTTGCCTAGCGACGAGGGTCCTCCCGACAGAGTGCCGAGATCCTCGTGTACGATGTTACACTTGACCTTTATTGATTTAGGAATCAACTTTTATTTAAGGCTAACTAGTTAATTGTGAAACAACTTCATTTTTATTATCTGTTCTGAAACATACTACTTAACATTTAAGTCATTCATGAATCATGACTCATGTCAAAACGAAATAAATGGATATTCGGCTTAAATTATCTTCTAGGCTTTGTGCGTACAATAGTAACTGGCACTAATATTTTTCCGCAGTAACGTCTAGAACAGTCGACAATGGGAACAGCTGATTCGCTCATCCGGGCTCAAGGTCCCCTAGGCCGAGGTTGCCTCCCTCCGCCCCCCGCGAGGGTTGAGAGGTGAATACTCGCCATTTGCCACCCCTACGTTAGGGCGGGAGCGAAAATTCGATTTATTTTGATTAAAAGCAAAAAGAATCGAGAAATTAAGCAAAAGTAATGTAAAACGCATAGTGCATAAGCCGTCATAGCCCTATTTGATGACTAGATGAAAGCGAATATTTTTTTTATTTTAATTTTAATAATATAGATCAAAAACTTTAGTTCTCAGGAGACACATCTATGCATAATTTGTTAAAATAATTACCACTAGTAAGAATACATCGAAAACGCACATTAAAATGTAACGTGTGGAACGAATAGATGAAAGCCGCAGTATACGCATTGGCGTAAATACAGCGTGGAGGGTTGGTTTAGAAATAAAAGTACGTTTAAAAGTCCTAAAGATGAATGGTGGCAGTGATTTACGCTCCAGTACCTTTTAGCGAGATTTGAGAAATGAAAATTTTAGCGCATTTCTTTATTATTCAAGTCGAATGTGTACCTTGGTAAGTAATTAAAAAGTGTATCTAATCTATTATCTCATTACCTGACCTTGTACGTACAATTATTCTTCATAATAAAATAAAACTATATCTACATTAGTGAGTGAATTACCTACTAAATGTAATTTGGCAACAATAAATTAATATTGAAAACTCAATATTAATTATAATATTTGCTGCTTTCAAAACTAATATAAGTACATAACAAATAAAAAAAATGTAATATTATAAATGATGTCACAGATTATACATAATTTTAAATTAATTTATCATTAGAATGGCACCTTCGACACATAAGCTCTAACAATAATTAAAAAAATCTACTTATTTACTTAGACACAAAAACAAAATGGTCGAGTACACTTTGCGAAGTTCTAGTAACCTTTTTCCAGGACAAGGTCGTTTTGTATCGCAACGCTGGTTTTAATGATAATACAGCATTTAAGCCCACTGGACTCCCACAATAATTGCGACAAACGTAGGGTTGGCAACATTTATTATTTACATGGCGTATAAAAATAAAATTGTATAATAAAAATAAATATGTTGTTTGACTGAATGTTTTAATTTAAACGAACAAAGGCTTCACCTGCATTAGTAACTAGCTATTGCTAGATGCTTCACCTGTCTAGTGCCTAGACTAACTTCCAGAGTATAGAAACGCAATACACATTCTGTTAATAAGAATTTATTTTATTCGCAGTATCGATTCTATGTATAAAACAAAATAATATTGTGTAATGCATTCAAAAATGTGATTGTCATTCCATTGTTTATGTACTTAGCGTTCCAAAAACATTGATGCAATTGTAATGACACTGGCGTATTATACTGTATAAGAACCTTGTTCTGGACGTTAGTCATTTATACGTTCCAAAACCATTTAAAAATAAGAACGCACCCGAGCGAAGCCTGGACGAGAAAGCTGTTTAAATTAAAAAAACGCAACCATTTCGTTAAGTTGAATGCTAATAAAAATTGTACGAACTCTCCATTTTGTTAAAATATTATTTAAATAGTTTCTCCATGCATATAAAATAATTTTAAAACTATTTTAGGAACGTATAACGTGCAAATAGCAATGTGAGGCTAAATTTATTTTTTTAATTTTTGTTCACTTTTGCAGCTGCAAAGTTGATAACATATTTCATATTAAAACCTGGCTGTAAAAGTTAGAGCTTACCTATACTTTTAATTAACCTGCAGTTAGAAACTAATATTGAAATAAAATAAAACTTTTAATTTTAGACATATTATAACTTTACATGGTTTTAACTGTAGAGAGTTGATATTTCAAAAATATTGTTTGTTTATGTTAATAATAATCTCTATAATTATAATACTCAATTAAACCTATAGAATAATTCTTTTAGTCTTATATAGGCTATATTCTTGATATATTGGGACATTATGTTTATGACACACAGCGCCATCTTGATCTGTGGTAAGCTACGAGGTTTGTGTTACAAATACCAGATATTCATAAAAACACCCATGACTGACTAGAGTACAAACATTCATGCTCAACAAATGAATGCCCCTAGCAGGACTCGAACCCGCACCGAAAGTAGGGTCACTACAAACTGAGCCAAACGTGTTTCGATGTATAACACGAACGCAGTCATCAACGAAAGCTAGTGTGAAACATAATTAAAAGTATAAACTTCGAAAGGATTTTACAAGCAAAATGCGTTTCGAAAATGCTATACGAAAATGAATAGCGATTTCGCCTCCCATGGGAAAAGCTTCGTAAGTGCCAATCAGCCTGTTCGATATTCGCACCGGAATTCTTGCATGAAACTGTACTTGCGAAATTTGTTACTTCTACAGCGTTCGAAGAGGGAAAATCATTGAATAGCAACATGTCGTTGCTTTCGCTCAAAAAAAAACACTTTCTTTGTACCTAATAAAATGAATAAGCAAACAGACTATTTAAACATATAAACGTATACATAAATCTAGAATATTTCAATTTAATATATATAAAAATGTCTATTTCCAAAAGCAGCTAGTTAACTAAACTTATAATATGCACAAACATTTATTATAGCCTGTGGGCTGTATCATAAGTACTACAATCTCCTAAACATCTAAGTCCATTTTAACGAGACTTTCACTAGCGAATAGAGAATAATCGAAAGAATTGTGTAGACTGAAATACGAACTACGTCGTAATGAAATAACAGCAGTACTAAATACATTGTTTATTGTAATAATAAATAGATAAACATGAAAGTTTTGTCATTCAGTACAAGATAGCGAAAGGTAAGCCATGGAGTAAATTTCCACAAAACTGAGTTTAACGGTTGAAATGGTTTATCGCGCCCGCCTCTTCGTTGTTTTGACGATCTCACAATCGCATTTGTAAGAAATTTTACATTTGATAAGAGATAGCTCGGAACCGTTGATAAAATTACGGGTGCGTTGTCGTCTCGCTAACGGGAACGGCTTTCAAGCAATTATGAGTCTTACTTATAACAGATAAGGTTTATTTTTGATATTGCTATGTAGAATATAAATAGTGCGACGTTGCCGCTCTTCAATGCCGCCATTTGCAACTCGGTGAATTACGCCACACCACTCTCAAAATAAAAACAATACGTTAGTTATGTGTTGCTAATAAAAATTTGTTCCACTCAACTTATTTATAAATGAAATATGTATGTGCGTGACACGAAACAGAGTAAAAGTAAAACACACTAAGTGAGTTGACCTATTTGAGGAAATTATTAACTTTGTGTTATGTACTACACAATCACGTGACAAACTCACGATAATGGAGGTAAACAAAACGAAACGAATAACTTTGGAGAAAGGCTTGAATTTTATATGCAAACTAAATACATAAGATTTCATTTAATTACGAACAATCAAGTTTACTAAAGTTTCGTAAAGAAAACTTGGACAAAGGCTTTGCAAATTTTAATTTGTATTAATTGTACGTAAGTTTTGTTTAACTTGCCAGAAGTTTCTAGAAAAAACATTAAGCGAATAACTTTACAGAATTTATTGGCTGAAATAAAACAATTTCAAGACATCTCCATGAATTTTAAGCGAATATTTATTATAGTTTTAACATTTATACATACTTCATGCATTCCTATTTCAAAATTTTTACGGGCTTACTTTCAACGGGTTGAGTCACGAACGGGCCGACGGACGGTGGTTCGAAGGACTGGCGAAATATTCAAGATGCCCGGCACGTTGTCACTGTGCTTATTGTAATAAAAATCCGATTAAATAGTATTATTATTTGTAAGCTGTTGCTAGGGGTTAAGGCTGTTTAACGGTCAGTCATTTGCATTTTTATATTTTTACTTTAAAAATACACTAAAGCTGGTTTCATTGTTACTAAGCAGAAACATCGATGTGTACAATAGGTATGTACATTATTATATTTTACGTGTTAAATTATTATATTACATGTTTAAAAAGTTAGTTTATCCACATAATTTTTTTATGATAATTAATTTGTTTTTGCTTTATTAAAAAAAACAATTCTTTAATAGATGTAAAATAACCTATCTATTCGACACAATGGCAGTTTAACACAACATTAATGTTTAATTATTTCAAAAAAATACAATTAAGTTTTGCAGAGGAAGAGTAACTAACTAACTAACTGTGTACTGTATAAAACCTCCCCCTAGTGAATTATACACAACGAAAGTATCGTAAAAATGAAAATGTTTCAAATTACACGCTAGTTCACATAATTGTATAGAAATAAACTACTGTGATATTTAAAAGTAGGTATAACGAGACATTATTTTCTAATAATAAAATTTATAAGTGGTAAAAAATTAAACATTAACAAAAAGATAAGTAACCATATTGTAGGTACCTACTTTATTCGGATTGGTGGACAAAAGATTGATTAATTATTGTAATAGATTGACACTTGTACCTATAACGGTGTTTCTTATCAAATCTCGAACATTGTAAATAATAAACACTCGTACATTATAACGTAGTCATTTAAGCATTTTATGATTATTTCTATACACTTCAAATACCTATTTGACATGAAGTCTTTGTTAATTTATTTGCAATATACTTTTATTAAGTACCTACTAAGCAATCACGAATTGCGTTATACAAAATTTAGCATGATTGACGCTTTGTCAACATTCTGTCAATCGGCTTCAGTCAGTAGTCGACGCTCGCAGCGCGATGGCGTCAGACACTCGCACGCCCTCGCCGACCGCCGCCCGCACCCCCTCACCCCCCGCATCTCCTCGCCCCGACATACCCAATCTCTTCGTAGAAAAAGCTTTCATACGAGAATTCGAAAGATTACCGTTACTATGGGATAAGAGTCACCTGCATTACAACAACAAATACAAAAGAATGGAAGCTCTGAAAAAGCTAGCTGAAATACTAAAAAAAAAGACGCCTGAAGCGTCCGTGTTTGATGTTAAGAGAAAAATTAACACTCTTAGAACGAATTATCGCCGTGAACTTAGGAAAATAATCGCTAGTGAAAAAGAAGGAACAGTTCACGAACCTAAGGGTTGGGCATTCAAGTATTTACATTTTTTGAATAAAAACAACGAAATGGTATCAGAGGTATGTGTTTAATGTACTAGAATACCGATAGATACTTAACAACTATATTTATTACTATATTTTTTGATTAACACCTTGTAAATTTTACAGTTGAAACAAAGTGTGGACATGTCAATCAATTCTGATTGCGTTGATAGGAAACGGAAAATGGCATCAGAATCTCCCATCTACTTACGGCCAAGGGCGTATTCGTCGTCAGATTGCGACATTCCGGACCCAATCGAGTTTAAATCTGTCAAATATCGAGAAAGTCAGGACAGAAGCAATGAAATGGTACACGACCCATGTACGTTTTCACCATCTCAGCCAACGAAGCCCAACACGACTGCTATCTACTGGACAGAGAAGCTAGCAAGATTGGAATATACTCAGAGAATTTATGCAGAGAAAGCGATTAACGATATTTTGCTTGAAGCCGAGCTTGGAAATTTAAACAAACATTCCGTTAAAATAAATGAAGGGATGTAAAGTATGTTTTCTTTTCATCAATATTTGTAATTGGTTTTGCATGAAAATTATTATATTTGATACAATTCTATATTTCAGCAATCGTTTATTAATTATTATACATATATAGATATATAGATATATACATACATAGATATATACATATAGCATATAAACACCAAAATATTTTCAAAATAATTGGGTTTTTGGTAAACATCCATAACTTGACTGATTGACTTGCAAATGACAATGAAATTGAAATATCACTGCCATTTGTCATCAGTCAAATATTTATATTATAATATATACGCATAATAAAATTTTTAATTAATTGAATCTTATTCAAATGGTCACGGTACAAAGACTGAAACTATAGTTTTTAAGAATTTTTGTCTGTCTGCGACTGCATCACGTGAAAACTACTTGACAGATATTGATGAAATTTAGTATGATGATAGCTAATTGAGCGAGTAGACTTACTCAGATTTTTTACTACGAGAAAATACCTCTTTTTTTGAGAAACCTATTTAAAACTTAAAAGCGTATTTAGTAGTACTTAGATATAACTAAGTACAATCTAGGTAATAAATAAAATTGTATAATTATTAAACATATTTGATTGTTTTAAATATAAGAAAGGTTATGTATGTCGTTTTGTTTAACCCTATTCGAAAAGAAGAAAGAGTTAAGTTCATTAAATATAATATTGTCATGTAGGTAGTATTATTTTTGTTACTATTAAAGCGTTAATAATATTATGGAAGTTGGTATTTATTTCTCTCTCTTATTACGAATTTTTAACATCACCATCTCTCTCTAACACACTTTTACTATATTATAATATACTTTCTTATATTGATTGAACTATTTGAAATATGTACATACTATGAACTACCTTCATTTATATTTAGAAACCTAAAATTAATAATTTTATTACATTTACAACTTCTCTTTGATGAGTTGATGACAAAAATAATATAAAACGCCGGTAACATTCAGTTTATTTAGGACAGGTGTACAAATATTTTTCCACACAGTCGGGCGCGTAGCTACTGCGCCGTGAGATCGACTCGAGTTACTATCGCCAGTATTGACTTTCACGATGCTAGCAACCTTATCCGCACTGGAACGTATATCTATGTATTATACATACTATGTTTATACGGCGTATGAAAAACATACTACTACCACTATATACTATACTAGTAATACGCGCGGCTTCGCCCTCATTCATTTATTTTCTCGCTACTAATCTTCATCAGATCACTCTCGCTGGGTTGAAAATTCTCCAAAATTACTACTGCTTTAATATACTCCTGAGCCGCGCGGCTACCTAATTCATATATGATGTGCGGCGTGCACTCCTCCTCCTCTCCTGTTATTGTAGTTTTAGCAGGGATCCTTATTTTTTTCTTATATAATTAAAATAGTCTATATTAATCAGTGGTAATGTAGCATTCAAATGATGAAAGAAATTTAAAAATCGGTCCAGTGCTTTTTCAGCCAATTCGTTAAAAACATACTAACATACAAATATTTCCTCTTTTTAATATTAGTATAGATAAATAATAGCATAGATCACATAATACTAGTATAATAGCAAAAGTTATTAAAAACGATCTTTGTTACTGTGTTGCGTGTGATTGTTGTAGCAGGTTTGATTATCGTATTTTAATATCACCATAAATACAAATATCTATTACAAAACAATGCTATGATATTACTGATTTACATTGCAGATTGCCAGTGATAAGACAGAGAAAGCGACTTTGTTTTATACTATGTAGTGATTTCTTATATTTGCTACACAGTCAAGTACATTTTTGATGGAATTGACGCGATTGCATCTGGCAACTGTTTATTTTTATTAAATATCTTAAAAATTTCAGTTGAGGTCTCAAGAGATAGAGAACGAACTTTCTACATCGAATTAAAATAAGAGCAGTTTATACGAAATAAGCATTTCGTTTTGCTTTTTATAGGCAATCTCAATACAAACTTGGACCAAGTCATCTCTACCTATTATTGGCATTCGATAGTGCAATTTTAGAAGTCATTTATTTTTATTATTGGAGTCTTTTATACGTTATTATATCGAAAGCATGATCAAATTTTATAACTAGGAATTTTGTTTTTACCGTTTTAACTGTTTTACGTATTATTAGCGGGAATTTATACTAAATCCTTTTTAAATACCTGCTACCTACTTACATATTATACCTTCACCGCAGTACAGTCCATTATTTATACCTAACAAAAAATTCGACTGAATACCAGGCAATTTCGACAATACCAGCTCGTTTGCATAATCCCAAAACCTGTACAGAAAGACGTAGAAACGCGAAGGTCGATAGCTATTCTGCTATATTGTAAAGGAAACTTCTAGATGTTTACGAACACAATAAGCCAGATAACAATGTGACTCTATTGTGATTTCTGAGAAAAATTTTTTTTCATTACAGTACTACGGCATACATATTTCATTAGGATGGTTGATACACGGCGCAAATATGTCGGCGTAAAATCTTAATAAGAAACATTGAGGCAATTTATAGCTTTATAAATCCGGTGAGATTGTCACGCTGCATGAATTTCTACGTCATATATTTCCACGAATTTATGGAGACGACCGGTGTAAGAGTCAGTATGTTCATTATAATATAATTTTCCTTTCACCGATACCAAATTCTTGTATTACAGTCTAATTTCGAATAATTTAAAATTTTAAAGAATATCGAATATAGAAATCGTGTGGCTATTCAAGAAATTACAAAATGAACAAAAATTAACCCTTCGGCTGCGGAAATTGGCCCATCAGAGGGTTATATTACTTTTATTCCAGAGAATTGCCCCGTTATTAGGAGCCGTGGAACAGAAATACCTACGGTAAAGATATTTCCTTGCTTAATCACATCTTAATTGGATAATTGGACGAGAGATTACAGCAGTTATTGCGACATGCTTTGTAATTAACTTTCTCAGTTTTAATTATTATTCATCATAAATAAAATTTAATTGGACGACACTTGGTCTAAACTAAAATGTAACACTAAATCCGGTTTTTCATTTCATAATACAAAGCTAAAACAATAAGTAAAAAGGTCAGCCATAGCACAGTTATTTACTGGAGTAGGTATTTTTGTTAGTCATTGTTAAATAATAGCCAAAGAAATAGCATAATACTAGTTTAAACTGTTTATTATTATTCGTACTCCACAATTCTAAGTCATATCTATATTCTAGATAAGTTCAACATTCATACAAAGAAATTAACATGACAAAAAGAGGTTTCTTAACAAAAAAAAACAAAACATTTCGTATGATATAATCTGTATTTATGAAAAGTCAAAAGATTCACGATCGCGGGCTTAATTGTATGAATGGTATCGGTAGAAGCGGCAACGCGGCGCCGCGCGGGGCGGCAACATGGCGCCCGAGCGGTACGCACGGGGCGGCAACGTCGCGCACTGATTCAGCACATCGTCGCATTCAACGTGGATTCACTATACGTATTTTCGTTATACTTGTGTTATGTAGATATATCCTGTTTACTACTTTATTATAATAGAACGGTGTTACTTTTGTTTACACGCGAATTTCAATGGCGTTCAGATATCAATAAGATCATTACATATTAGAAATAAAGATTTGAAAAAACAGATTGTGGCTTGTAGGTATTACAAATTTGTACTAAAATATGAATCTCATATTCGACATCGCAGCAAGCAATTTCGGCTTACCTTGTATATTTGTATTGTAGTTGTAAGTACTGTCATAGAATAGATAGAAGTTAAGATTAGGAAATAATTTTGGTGCTAAATTTTAATCTTACTTAAACAAGAAAATTAACCCTTAAACGTCGAATTAAATTTAATTCTCATATTATAACAATTTAAAATGTACTAAAGTTTATATTTAAACATACTTCTAAAATAAAATTTTACGTTAGAAGCTGCGGACATAAAATTTTTATTTTACGTTATAACGAAGCGAGTCTGGGGAGCGAAAACTTTGCATTTTAAACCAGGTTTTTAATATTCAACATAACTTATTACTTATTAGTATGATAATGTCTATTGGTATACTTTTACTATACACTATATTTATAGTGCTATTTTCGTTGCAGAACTGAGGTTTTAGTTTTAACCTTCAGCAAAGGATAAACTTCGTCTATATCATTTCATGCCTTTGAAGATCTTTGCAGTCTGTCCGTCCGTCCGTCTCGAAAATTTCGGTTTTATTATAAAAATTATCTAACCTGACCTATTAATTCACTTCCGACAGTTAAAATAGAGGAGTACCTGCTCGATAGAGCTTGGCTCAATGTCTTTAAAAATAATAATAATTAGGCCATTTTTCGAAAGAACACCTACAATGTTAAAACCTTATCTAAATTTATTTTTATCCAAATCGTTAGAGCATTTGAGAGATATACTGAATACACTTACATACCTGGAAAGATATGAATTGCTCATTTAATAATATGAAATTAAACCAAACTCCTAACTATAAAATTAAACCTAACTCTTTTACTACTATTTATATAAATAACATTAATAAAGAAAGTACAAAAACAATAACAATGCCATTTCACTCTGGCATAAGCAACGAGTGTACTTTAATTGTTTGGCATGAAACGATGTCAGTAGGTTTAGTTTATGGTGCCAGCTGCCAAGTCGTGGCGCAGTGACTCACGCTATGGCAGTCATGGCGTCAATTTCGCCGTGCTACCGTCGCCTCGCAGTTACGACTAGTCACTAGAGATTAAACGCCATAATATAATCATGTTATTAAGTATATTTGCTCTAATGTTTACTGTAATATGCTGTACGTGCTCTAAAAGTAGTTTGGAAAATTCGATAACTAGCTTTATATTTGCTTGGGATATACTTTTAATTTAATATATAAAGTAAAAACATAAAACGACTCACGTCTCTAGTCTCGTATGCTGACGTTCACAACTTCGTGGATTTTTTTTTCCCCCGTACATGTTAAACATTTAGTAAAAAACTGTTATTTTGGCATTAAAAGGAGGCATCAACTTCATTAATTCGTATAGATTTGACTCGAGACCATAAAATGAGGCAATTTCAAACCAAATAACTTGTGTGTTAAAAATAATAGAGGAATAAGGCAAACACGTCGCATCGCGACACAGATTCCTTGAAAAGTTGTTCAAATATGTGACAGTTCACGTTTCACAGGTCACCGGATCGTTACGCAGCGCGGCGGTCCTGCACGCCTCGAATACTTCTACTTAGTGGAAGCCTTGCAAAATATTTTATAAAAATCCTCAAATACCACGGAGCAAATGGAAATTTTAATTTGCCTTAGTTATATTTAAATTTTTCCAGCGACTGCCTGCAAAATATACTGAAAAAAAAACTATATACAGTACATTATACAGCTACAGCATAAACGTTATGATAATAATTTAATCATTTTTATTTCATAACGAATCGTTCGGTATTTGCAGGATAGACGTAATTAACTAGTATATCTAACTATAATGTTAATAAACAGTAATTCTTAGATAATATTTCAAAATTTACATACAAAAAAATTCTTACCTATAAGTATAAATATGAATGTTCGTATCAGGTCTGGTAAGCGATACTAAATTATTGATCCGAACTTGATGAAACTAGTGGGATACATAATACGCCTGCGAAAGTTTGAAACGCAAAAAAATGGTTTTTACGTGTTCCTAAATCATTGGGACCCGAACGAAGCAGGGGTAAGTAAATTGTGCTAATAAAAATCATAACTTATTAACTTATTTTAACGAAGCCGTCTTCGTTAAGATTAAAGCAACTTTTAATTTTAAATAACATTAATTAAACATATTCTTTGGAACTTTCAAGAGTATGAAGTTTAGCATTAATTTTTCATCAGAAATATTTATTTTAGCATTCAAATTAACTTGTATTTTAAAATAAATAAGTGGTGAATCACTTATTTATTTGATTCGCGAGCGATATCAGAAACTTACAGTGTAGATACGACCCACCTGCAAGAGCATATGTATTTATAATCAAAGGTCATCGGTTCTATTCCTACTGGTGTTATTTATGTATTAGATAATGCAGTATCTTTGAACCGCTCACACTCCGTTGAGAATTGAGACTCTACTAAGAAGCCTCGTGCGGTCGATACATATTTTTGAAATCTGTATACGTTGTAAAATACTTTTATTCAGAAAGTGCCATTCTATAATACTTTTAGCATACACATAAGCATATTCTTACTTAAGACAATCTAACTAAAATAAAGCTTTAATAAATATTTCATACGTAGGTATAAACTTAACCTACGTTACACAAATAATTTATATAGGTCTAATAATTGTATATATACCAAAAGACACAAAAAAATAGAACATTGAATATTTACCAACAGACGATGAAGGGCTCAAACATGGCGCCACGTTAGCAATGCTAAAATCGATAAGGTATCGTTTTCACGTAAACAACTAAAGTTGGGACGATGCCAATGTATTTAGCGAGACGAATAATGTAACGTAGAAAGTAAAAGTGTAGTTCTGTCTATGTAAGCTTTTTGAAGTAAATAAACTACAAAACTATCAGGAAACAGATAGTTTTTACACTAATAATAGTAAGAAAAAATATTTTCCTGAGTGATCAATTTTTAGAAGTCTGTCATGACTCTCAGTATAAGAAAAAGTCTTAAACATTGAATTTGTAGTTCTAGTAGTTTGTAGTTCTATAGTATAAGTACTTCCCAAAAATATATACATAAATATTTTTCATGCTACAGATCTCTCAAGTCAAATTCGCACTTATCCAATTTTAAAATAAAGATTTTAAAATTGGATAAATGCGAATTAACAACTTTACGTTCAAACTTAATCTATAGAGATAAAGAAAACTAAAGAATATGTCTGTAACATCAAGCAACAGTTATTAACCCCATATATTATTAACACAAAAGCTTTACCAACATTGAATCTAGAAAATTGTAATGTTATCTTAACTCTAATTAAACAGTCTTTGTTCACATCGCGATCCATTTCTTATCTGTAATTGAAAACTTTGTCATAATAACCGGGGTCAACGACCTCGGCCGATTTAATTATACGTATAATATTTGAATATTCATGGATATTTTTATGGTTTCTTGTACTCTGATGATTATATTTTAAAGATAAAACGAGTCATTTTTACGGTATTTCCTCCCATTAAGTATGGTGTTTGTCTTATTTCTATGGATTACATCATTCTTTTGTTTATACAATAGTTTATTAGTTGTTTACATAATAAAACATTATGTATAATTAGATTTTACTTTACATATCTATGTATTTACTGTACATTTGATCGACCGTGTTACCTCTCCACCATATAATATAAGCATTTTTGTAATATGTATATTGTCGATCTATAATAATCTATACTAATATTATGAAGCTGAAGAGTATGTTTGTTTGTTTGTTTGGTTGAACGCGCTAATCTCAGAAACTACTGGTCCGAATTGAAAAATTCTTTTTGTGTTGGATAGTCCGTTTATCGACGAAGGCTATAGGCTATATTACATCACGCTATGACCAATAGGAGTGGAGTATCAATGAAAAATGTTACAACAATGGGAAGGGCGGGCGTTAGTTTTGCGAGGTACCATACCTTGCGACTCACAAAGAATTTGGTTTCCGGTCCTTAGAACGCTAGCGAAGCCGCGGGAAATGCTATTATATATATATAAAGTCGGTTACACAGTAAACTAAACGTCCTAAAATAACAAACGCACTGAAAAGTTTAATTTTGCACAGTTGTGCGAATCAACAAGTGTTAACGAAATACTCCCAAGAACACCTCAGCAAATATCATTTGTACCTGCGAATTTGCCTCACGTCACCTCTGGATCGAAAATAAGATTTAGTTATTCTTTAGCACTACACAATATGGTCATTGTACTGTTGTATTGTTAACATTTACAGTACTATACATGTAAATTGCAAACGCTATTTTCTACCTTAAAGTTATAACAATAGAGAACATTTTACGTAATCTAATAAATTATGTTGTTTTATGAATGATATAAATTAGACTGTAATATCAAGGGGTAGGGTAGGTTTTCGGGTGGCGCGCGGCATTTCACATGTGCAGGTAGGCGAGGGAGCATGAAGATGCAGATCTCAACAATGAACCGGATGTGCATTGTGCCCGCAACTGGTGGCGCAAAAACAGTATGGAATAGGGATGGGCCTTATAAGGTTATGTAGTATATATCTTTATATAAAAATAGTGTATGTTTGTCTGTTAGTTTATGTAACTTATATTTGCAATTATTTTATTTATGTACTTCCTTATTTAATAATATTTTCTTTTTAAAATTTTAGCCCCTATTTCATAACAAGTCAACTTGTAGTATTTAGTATTTAATTGTAAAAGCTTACTTTTAGTGTGTTAAATGTATTCATAGTCTAGGACACTATGAATACATTTCTTCACAATATTATGTTATTGAGTAAACAATCCTTCTAATCTAAATTTCATAATGATTTTCTAAGCTATTAAACAGCAGGCATACATGTATAATTAACACTCCAAAACATTAGAAAGGATTTTGCATATATATTATTATATTTGCATATTTTAAGCATACATAAAAAATATTCACAAGAAAGCTATGGAACAATGTAGACATCTGTTAGAACACTATACATATCCCATAAAGGACGAGATACACTATGGGTATTGTGCTGTACCGAGTACAGCAGGTGTTTACTTTGTTATTCTTACAATGGAATAGAAATCTTGCGAATAGAATCTAATGGTACGGCAGTGCGCTTACAGATTTCTTCATTATCGATCATTCAAAATTTCTCCAATAAATAACATCCTAGTTTCAGAGATTAGCCGGAACAAACAGACAGACAAAAATTTTAAAATTTGTTTTTTGTTGCTAGTATCGTATATACTTTCATATTCATAAAGTGAAAAGCTGTTAGTTTGAAATTAAAAACAAACACTCTAATTTTATTTATGTGTTTAGATGTATAGATAATAATCAAATATTAATATTCATAAGACTTATATAATATAATAATAATTTACGAAAAATAAAAACATGGTACCATAAATCGATGTTTTATGTAACATTTACAGAGTTTTGTAAAGGATACCTATTTCTATTTATAAATGAGTATGAGTCACGGTACGTGAGTTGAACGTAGGGCCGCCGGGGCTGAGGTCGGCCGAGAGTCGTGTAATGAAATGAAGTAGGTTTTCGCTGGAAAGTAGGTATTTTGTCTTTAACTTGGCTGTACTTGAAAATGTTTGAGTTATTTTATCTTTAGGAGAAGATAATTTTAAATTAAAACTTGAAGAAAAACCTCGAAAACATTTTTTTATAATATTTACAAAGGATAATTAAATAAATAAAGTAGCTTCCCGCCGTCTGTAAGCTATGATCTTCTAAACTACACAAAGGATTTTAATGCGGTTTTCATTAATAGACAGAATGATTCAAGAACAAGGTTTATATGTTTATAACATGCTATGTAAAAAAGCCAAGAAAATGTCTAATTTCTGAGAAACATCTTCTAATAAGTAAAACGTCGTCATGAGTCGCTAGGCACTCAATAACAAGGAAAATATTACTAATTTATACTAATATTATAAAGCTGAAGAGTTTGTTTGTTTGTTTGGTTAAACGCGCTAATTTAAGGAACTACTGGTTCGTTTATCGATATTATATCACGCTCGACTAATAGGAGCGGAGCATCAATGAAAAAAGTTGCAAAAATGGGAAAGGCGGGCGTTACTTCATACCGCTCTACTCAGAAAGAACTTGGTTTCCGGTCTTTAAAACGCGTGCGAAGCCGCGGGTAATGATAGTAATATATAATTAAGCGTGTTTACGAATAAAAGCATAAAGTACCGTGCTTCTAGTTCCTGCATTGTGCATCAGGAATAAATGTCGATACACATATAGCAATCGATCCATGTAATTAACCTACATTCGCTGCCCTACCGCAACCTTTGCTCGTATTATATGCAAATGAACGCGCCATACCATCATTAGTTGCACACCACTTAGGTATTGTTTGCCAAATATATACATCTATACATATATAATAAAATTCTAACTCATTCGAATATGTACATTATATATTTTTGGAAATATTTTATTGAAATAGTCATTATTGTCAATATAGAGGCGACACCTATAATTTTTATAATTTTGTCTACACAGATTTTGATGACATTTGGTGCAACAATAGCTGAGTATTCGGGTAAACATAAAGGATACTTATAAATGAAACTATCTTTTCGGATTTTGTCGTGGATTTATTTGGATTTTTGATACCCGACGTTTCGAATGCTTTACAGCAATCATGGTCTCTTCCGTGACCTAAGAAATTATTATAAAGAATACTTTTTATTGCGAAAAATATGACATCTCTTGTTTTGCGTAGGAACGAATTAGCGTGGAGCGAGGTTGTCTCTAGTATACATAATATATATTATGTACCTACATAGTAGAGATCCTTATTTATTAAATTAGAGACCCGTAGATGACTTGCAGGTTTATATATTACAGAAGCTCTTAGAAGGAATTATATTATCCAACACATCTAAGCTACTTTTTATGTTGGGACATTATTACAATAGCACCGTCTAGTTCCGTGGTAAGCTACTAGGCTTGTGTTACGGATACCAGATAGATGAACTACACACATGAATTTTAAATACATACATATTATAAATACTTTAGCTTAGTATATTATTATTTTAGTTTCATGACCTTTAAATTAATATCAAAAAGCAAACTAAACATCGTAGAATACCAGATTTACGAAGAACATTTCGGTATCAAGACCGCACCAATATCAAATCTTTTACTACATTCTGTAATCATTCTTTGCTAATTACAACCGACAGTAATGAAAGTCTGCCTTTTCTTCAAAAGAAACTTGAGCAAATGACAGAGGTAAAAAAAAATATTTTATGATAGACGCTACGTAGACGAAACAGAATCTCCTTATTTTTGAGTCAGTTTAATAGAAATACATATAAGACATGTGCCAAGAAAAAATGATGGAAGAGGGGTTGCAATGTTGGGCTGGTATTTATCATATTTGCTTCGTTCTATTGGCACTATTACAATGCTTTCTGTTTATTTATTGCAAATTTCCGTATATTTTTCTTTGAAATATGTAATAAAAAATGTTCTTATGACTAATTTTAGAACACGTTTGGCTCAGTTTGTAGCGTTCTTGCTGTGCCAGCGGTCGCGGGTTCAAGTCCAGCTGGGGACTATCATATTTTACGTGATATGCACGAATGTTTGTAGTTCTGCCATGGGTTTTTCATATTTATGATAAGAACGTGTTTATGTGTATTGTGTAGTATAACAGCTATCTGGTATCCGTAACACAAATCTAGTAGCTTACCATGGAACTAGATAGTGCTGTGTTAGTGTTTCAACATGCTTATTTAACTCCGAAAACTACTTACTGTTTGAAAACTGAGACAAGTTAGACTCGTTTTACGCAACTATTACTAATGACTAGTTTTATGTGAACAATTTGTAATGTAATAATAAAAATGCGAAATTAATTATATGTAGTTATGCCGCATAATTTTTTGTAACATGATGAGAAAAACAAATAATTATAGTTATAGTATAACTTTAAATTATATAAATACACCATGCTTTATGAAGTTTTAATAGCGATCCTTAGAAACATAGTGCCGTTAGTAACCTTTACCAACTATCGTAAAACTAAGAGTTAGTGGAACTTTTAACTTTTAAGTTAAAAAGAATTAGAACAATCTATCAAACGACAATGTCTAAGTATTTTCTTAAATAACTAAAACATAGTTTTAATATCAATGACATAATAAATACGTTACAAATAAAACAATTTATTGGATTATTATTTTTCTTTGATACAGCGTTATACATATGAAAATGTTTATTTAACGTTATATCTAGACTTGCTTTGGCTTAGGCCGCAAGCTTTGGCATTCTTCCCAACTAAATTATTTTGTTTACTGCTCTACTTATGTCTAAACCAACATGTAGGTATATAATTCATATACATTATACACAATATATATACAACTTATCTAAAGTTACCTATACTTAATTTTTTTATATAAACTTAGCTTCCTTTTGAGATAAAATCAAAAACCTCTACAACAAGTTTAGTACCAACTAGAACCTAAATATATTATAATATCTATGTATATGGAAAGAGTTTAATTTGGTAACGGAAATTAATCCATATTTAAAGGTTTCTTCAATTCAAAATTGCTTCACAACTGAATTACAATTTCTTTCCTAAGTCTATTCTGTCAGAACTAACGCAACTCGACAGCTAAATCGAACATCATACGAGTAATATAGGTATTTATAAGAACTACGAAGTATCATCGTGGATTCAGCAATCGTATTACATAAAAATTCGCAGGAAAAACCTACAGGTTCGTTTTATTTCTTGAAAGTCTAGCAACATTGAATAAAGCTACACGTTATCTGTCAGGTAGAAAGTCAATTATTCAAAGTACTGTTTGAACGTTGGTTCAGTTCTTAGTCAATCTACTTGCTATGCCAGCGGTTGTAAGTTCGAGTCTCGCTGGAGGCATTCATGATTAACACGAATGTTTGTACTCACGTCATGGTTGTTTATATTTATAATATCAAAAATGTATGTACCTATTTAAAGTTATACATGTGTAGTGATTCAGCTATCTGGTATCTGCAACACCTTTACCGTTTCGTTAGCTTACCACGGAGCTAGATGGTGCGGTTCTAACATATTTATTTATTTTACTAATTGATATAGCCCGAAGCAATCATATCTATACAACGTACATTTACGTACGTGTACTTACAAGTTAGCCGACCAGAAAGGCTGTTGACCTCTGCCACCTATAAAGGACGACTCAATAACATCACGATCGAAAGATAATAAATGGATCGACTAATGAATTTGAGATAATAATCACTAATCAGTCTTTGATAACGATAAACGTTACATTATCTACAGTATTTTTATATATAACGTGTTGTATTACGCTTTGTAATGTAAATTATAACCAAACTTATTACGAAAGTCATAATAAAAATGAAATATAATGCAACTAAAATGGACTCGACATCTATTCGGCGTGTTTAATTAACACTCGCACGCATTCGATATGAAAATAAGTTACGTCTCGAGTAATTTATTTATAAAAAGGTAAACATGGCGAGATAAGTATAGAATATCTGAAAGGAGTGGGAAGGGAAGGCGTCCTGCGTCTGTCTGGAGTACGCGTTGTAGAGTGGGGTGTTTGTAGCACAACAAAGTTAATTGATAAGCAAGAATGGCGGCTCGTATCTCAAATTTACCGGTACATCTAAAAATCGTTTATAATTAAGCTGTAAACAAACTAAGATAATTTAGCAGAGTGAAAAAACCAGCGCCTCGCTTGGAAGTTGGAAGTGGGTCGAGACGGCAACGCCGCTAGCGGTACCGCGAGGCACGGCAACGTCGCGACAACGTGGCGCGTTGCCACACTTCCCCACCTACATCAATACCGCGTGCTCCGGCCGACTGTAGCCGACGCGAGCTCGGAATTTGGAACTCGTACACAATATTGTTACGATTCGTTTCAATATCTATTTTTAGAGTTATTTTTAAATGAAATTTCAATGTCGTCGTTTTAATTTGCGAATTTCACTGTGGACCGTTTCACCATTCAGCCCTTAGTCCAGACGATCGATATTAAACATTTTTTGCCAGGAAGCGGTTTGCAACTTCTAATTAGGTATTATGCTGAACACGGGCCCCGCGAATGATACGATAAAAAAACAGAGTGCGTGTATTAGATTAATCGAGTATATTATGGCAATGGCGATGTTGTCTAGACGCGAGTAACTTTTTTCTTAGTTCGAATTAGATTTAAACCCGCCCACGCAACAAATCGCTCACAAAAACTGGTTTGATCTGTCTCTTTTGTGATTGTCTAATATTAATGATGTTGTTCTCGGTGATGCTTCGAATTTACCTGTCATATTTGATAAATATCGCACACAATGGGCGGAGACGCCGCATTACATAATATACAAGGTCTAATGAAGTCGACGCCTACAAACCTATTGAATGAGTACAGTTCAAAGAAGGAGCAAGTGGCAATTCACGCAATTGTTAAATTCTAAAAGCCTGGTGAATAGAGTATGTAACAGATATCGCAATATATTATAGTGACAAAATTTTCAATAGTATAGTACCTAACTAGTTTCATAATCAAGAATTTGTCGCGTCATTGTGTCAATATAACATGCTTAGTTTACTAGTTTGAAATAAGAAACGCTGACAAGTACTATAGGTACCTAGTTGCGTTTTCAATTACAAATATGTTGGGAATATGTTGTCTAGTTCCGTAGTAAGGTACGAGGCTCGTGTTACGGACACCAGATAGTTAGAGAGATACATATAATACACTTATTAAATATATACATATTATAAATATAACCATACATGATTGGAGTACGAACATTCGTGCTTAACAAATGAATGCCCCCAGCGGGACTGGAACCCGCGACCGCTGGCACAGAAAGTAGGGTCACACCAACCAGAGCAAACGTGTCGTCAAAATAAAATTATGCAACTGATGTAAGTTTAAAATACTGTTATGAATTTTTATTAATATATTTAAAAATGTGCTATTAAAAAGAGTATAGCAAAATAGAATCTTGGAGAGCCACGAGTTGGCAACGCCGCACTTTATTGAATAAAAAATATTTCACCAACGCCACCGTGGCACTTCCATATTTTTAAATTTTAAATGACGTTTGAATAATATACTGGATGCATTAAATTTATCTGTGGATTCTTTATTTTAAAAAGTTTTGCAGCATTGCGTCAAAAATAAAAATGGCGGGCTTAGAAATGTCGGTTCCGTGTGAAAATACCTACATGCGAGGCATTACACGCTACGCCTTTATGACGTACAATAGACTAGAATATAATTATTATTGCAATCTAATGTATTAAATAATAAATAAATATTTCGTCAAGAATACTTTATACAAGTATAACTAAATCAATAACCGTATATAGAAATAACAACTGTGGCAAAAGAGCGAAGGAATTCATGACGAACATTTACCGAAGTTACTTTTTGGTTATATTCAAAATTTCATATCAAGTCCCTAGGTCACGCTGTCTGAGCTAGGGGCTAGGGAGTTAGCATAATATAAAAATTAATCATCGTAAACTAGGGCACATGTGAGTTTTAATAGTTAAAACGTAAAGTAAGCTAAATGGTAGTTGATTTCCATTTAAAACGAAACATAAATAATGCAGTAATAACGCCGCTTCACCTACGTCCCGGCCTGCGTGGGCTGAGCAATAAATACCTAGCCTCCAGTTAAGTACCGCTTTGTTTCATTTAGGGTCTAACAATATCTATAGTATGTCTAAAACTTACAAGTCTTATATTCTATCTCGATAGAGAAATAACTTTTTAATTGTTTTATTAATGCAAACACGTTATTTTGCCAGATGGTATGTATGTTTTAAAATAAAATTCTACAGTATAGATTAAAAGTAAATATAAATTACATAAACGAAATTTCATATTCTGTGGAACGTGTTTATTTTAAATAGAAAAGAAATCCATCCAATAAACATAAAGTAAACGTTTAAAATTTTATACTAGTAGGTATATATTAAAATATTTTTCAGTATACACCTACGTTATATCACAACTTAATATCAAAATAGTTCCGGGTAATCCCGAAAACTATTACAGAGATCTGAATACAGTATTAACCAATAGAATGACGCATTACCAAGGAAGGTCGTACTGCGTACATTATATTAAATAGTAAATTTGATACGACATTAATATAACATCTAATAATTCTATTGTAAGCTACGAAGTTTGCTATAGATACCAGTTAGTTGATAACATTACTCAAATATAACTTTTAATACATCACTAGTCACCACATAGTATAAAACAAAGTCGCTTTCTCTGTCCCTATATCCCTATGTATGCTTAAATCTTTAAAACTACGTAACGGATTTTGATGCGGTTTTTTTTAATAGATAGAGTGATTCAAGAGGAAAGTTTATATGTATAAGTAGCGGAACCCGCGGCTTTTCCTGTGCTAAATCTAGGGAAGAGCCCGAGCGAAGTGAGGGCGAGTCGCTAGTGATACATAAAATTATTTATAAATATTGTATACCCATGACTGGAGCTGCAGGATTCGAACCCGCAACTACTGGCACAGCACTAGAAACTGCGCCAAACGTGTCGTCTCGAAATATGTAATCTTTATATACCTATAAATAAATATGAATTCTCAAAAAAGAACATCATCCTTTCTATAAGCTTGTAAAATTATTAATGTGAAGGGCACGCAGGGTCGCACTCGAGGGAAGCCGGGGGTTCTAGTATAACAATCAAAGCGCGTATTAGAATAATATTACTCTATGCAGACCGTATCTATGTTTGGTTAACTCTGTGACGTGAGTTAATATGGCGGCAGAAAAATTAATAAAAGATAATTAAAATATAAAAAGGGTTTTTATTTAAAAGTGAGATGCGTAGGGTCTAACAGCCTAAAATATATAATGTTAAATAATGATATACTATAATATATAAATTCTCACAGCGCGTGCCCCAACGTGCCGCGGACATGCGACTGAGACTCGCAGGGAGTCGCAGGGGGCGGGCCGACAGTCGCACCCCGCGCCCCGTTCGCGCTGCGGCAGTCGCACGCCACGATTCGGACGGAGCGTGCGTCACTTTTGTCGCAATATTACGCCGACGCAATTTGTGGACATTTCAAAGGACATTATACTCAAGGTAAGTGATACAATATAAGAAACAGGTTTTAGTACAAAAAAAGTTTAAAGGTCTTTGGCTATGTTTTGACATTTTTTATGACAGGGTAGTAGACATAGAGAAAAATTATATTATACGTAGTAGATAACAGTTGTACCGTAAATTATTATATTAGATCAATGGTTTTAAAAGTGAGAAAATATATTTAGACTTTACAATAATTTAATCGCTGCGTTCGACGTCCATCTTATACACGTCTAGATAAAGAGAAGTGACTCGAAGCTTGCGGCCTTTGACGGTACAAATTACGTTTCATATTATTTTATACGAGATTATAAGTTTTACGATAATAATACTTAAAAATATAAATGTTTACAAAAATTACATTTAAAATCGTACAATTTAAAACAAAATTTTATCTATAATCAGTCTATGTAATCTACTAAGGTCTATACATTGCCATAACTAAAAACAAAATATAATAATCATAGAAGTATAACATTTTCTTTCTAGATAACGCTAACACAGGAGTGATGATACGAAAAACCCTATACCAATTGAATCCGGTGTGCCTAATCGAGGAGATCAAGAAACGTCCGGGACTGTACCGTACGGAACAACCGGCCGACAGGGAGGAGAAGCTACTGCTTTGGAAGGAAGTCGGAGCGGCTATATACAGCGACTGGGAAACCTTTAATAAGGCCACTGCGTACGATAGAGGTATTGAATTCATAACCTATACATATTATTGTGACGACACGTTTGGCGCAGTTTGTAGCCCTTTAGCCCTATTTACTGCGCCAGCGAACGCGGGTTCGAGTCCCGCTGCATGGATGTATGTACTCCAGTCATGGGTGTTTATATTTATAATATGTATTTAAACTTATATATTATGTAGTATAACTATCTGGTATCCGTAACACAAGCTTCGTAGCTTACCACGGAACAAGATGACGCTGTGTGTAATAATGTCCTAACTTTATTTATTATTTATTTATTTATATTATATATAGTAGTTCACTTATATATTATATATAAAATCTGGTTAAATACTTAACTATAAACTTTAACCTATTTTGCTTAACTTTCCAAGCCACGTTGATAAGACGAATCAAAAGCTGCATAAGAAATACTTTCTCTCGCATACCGATGCGATAGTTCAGTTTGCACCTGTTCCTATGAATAATTTATGGCTTTATTTTCGACATCAATGCATTCTATGGACATGTGTGCAGTGGCCGTACAATGTTGGAAATACAACATTTGTCATTTTTTTATTTTATTGGCAATAACATTACAGTACTAATTTAAATGCAAGTTTACAGATTTAACGTGTAAAATGGTAGTTTTGTTACTTCTCCCTCTAAAACGACTGGACGTTGCATGAAATTACATACATAAGTAGACTGACCTGGAGTAACACATATAATACAGCTAGACACCTAGGGATCCTAAATATCCCATAAAACCTAATAAATCCTAAGTCGTGTGTTCGGTCAGTGTTACAATTGCAAAGAAAGTGGCGGTCTCTACGCGACGCGTACAACCGGGAGCTACGCGCGCGGCGAGCAACGCCGCGGGGCAACCGACGTGTTTATATCTACTTCAAGCGGATGAGTTTTCTGGGCGGGTTCGAAGGCAGTGTTAGTGATGAGTAAGTTTGTTAGATTTATATACAATAGTATGAACTATTATATCACTATAAGTTTGTGTGTTTGTTGCTTTTTTACTTATTAAATTTAGTCTACCCATCTGTATTGAATCAATAATGAAAATCCGAAATTGGTTTATAAAAAGTTTTTATTTGTTTAAATAAATAAGCTAGTGTAAAAATGTATGCGTTTGTGTAGATATTATTAAATCGTGTAGGTTATAAACTAATTCAACAAGCAGTGTGAAAGCATTGACCTATATAATAACAACATGAAGCGTAAAACGGACTCTGACTATCCCGAGGGTGAGAATCGTCCAATCAAGGGACAAGTGCGGAAACCTGTCCGGAACAGCCTCTAGGGTTGAGAAGGAAGGGTCTAAAAGGGTTGGAGATTAAACTAAGGGTAGCTGGGACTAGCCTTAATACTTATACATATACACTAGTCATATACATAGACATTACCATATAACCTACATTAGGACGAAGTTTCGTAAGTACATATGTAACAGTTCTATAAATGCTTTTGGTAAAATATTAATATATATATCGTTATATACAAAAACATACATTTTCATGTCTCAAAGATCATTAGTAGGTATTTCATACATTTTCTTAGTTATGAAATCTAAACAGTATGACGTGATATATAATAATAAAATTACTGAATGAAATTTGTACGTTTAATTTTTTTTTGGTAAGTCTTATCGAAGTAGAAGTCATTATTTTCGATAGAAAATATGGTTTTTAGAATTATTGCCCGTGTAAACGCATTCGAGTAAACCTCTAAATAGATTTTGATAAAATTGTATATTATGATATTGGATATTGTGTTACTTCGGGAAAAATCTTCTGTGAATTTTAATATGATAGTTAAAACGGTATCTAGTATTAAAAGAATTAAATTACGTATTTTTATAAGTGAAGTAATCGTATCTTATCTCAATTTACGCTTCCTATAAAGGAAATACAGTTGTATAATGTAGAGAGTGCTTTTTCTGAACCTTGTTGAGAAAAGTTGATCGGAACAAGAACGCATAGTTCCGTGAATTGTTTTTATAACGAAGACAGGTGTATCTGAAGCCATCTTGTTTGGTAGAAAATACTAATTTTATGGCATCGTTAAGGTATTTTCATACCAACTTTATAGAGGCAGCTAATAAAAACTACGCAATATTACAAGATAATAAACTTAATTAATTTAATAAATATTAATATCATAATATAGCTCGTTGCTTTTACGAGAAAAAACTACAAATTTAATATTGTATTTTTAATAGTATATAAGCAGAGACAGTGCCACTTTAGCAAATTATATTACTGTGTTCTCTTAGACTTAAATCTAAAAGAGTGTACTATTTTATCAAAATTAGTCCAGTCCAGTAAAGAAGTACCAAATATGCCCAAATATACTGTATACAACAAATATCTTTTTATTTGTTAACAGAAGTTTAATTAATTTCTAATTAATTACCAGTACTCAAGTAATGTAGACAGAAAGAGCAATTAATTTGTTTTCAATTATCATTAAGTTAATGAATATAAAAGTCCCTAATAGATAGATGACCAATCACTTTATTTCTCGTCTTTCACTAAATAAAGACGACCTGTTCTTATTTATAATATGTATGTGTATGTATTTAAAGTTATATATATGTAGTGTATTAACTGCCTGGTATCCATTACACAAGCCTCGTAGCTTGAATAGATGGTGCTGTAATGTACTAACTTCAAAAATATTTATCTATTTAAATGTTATCGAATATAATATTCTTCATATGTCTCAAAAGAACATTTCTTTCAAAGTGACAATCAAGACGGAAACCAAGTAATATACAACCAATCCGAGGACCCTCTACTCAGCACCACAACGCACAGATCAAAGAAGAAGAAAAAACGGAAGATATCCAGCTCTGAGAGTGACAGTCCCCCTGAAGAGTTGGAGATGCCGGTCTGCCCAGTGGACGTGCCTGATGATGATAGCGACAAGTTGTTCCTGCTATCATTTTTACAAGAAATGAAGCAATTACCGTCACATATTAAAATGTGGACGAGAACTCAAATAGCCAGTGTGATGCAGGAGGCTGTTAGCGCTCACTACAATAACTCAATGCCCAATGATAGGAACAGTACGGTTAAGTATAGGCGGGATAGCTCTGACACGTTTATTTGAGGTATCACAGTAATAATAACTTAAAATATTACCATATATTACTAATTAAAATGTCCACTATAAGATCAGAAATGAATGTATGGATTTTAATATGGATTTTCAAAAAAATGTATTAAATATTTTTGGGAGAACAAGAATTCTTTATGAGTACTTCCATAATTTATTATGCGTAGAAAATACTAAGTGGGTCACTAAACTCCCAACAAATTATAAATAAACTGAATATAGACGTGACATTAGTTAACTATGTTGTTCATAGTAGTGTAGTTTTAATTAGTATTGGTCTAAGAGCCGGTGGAAGATCGACCTTCATCGATCTGATAACCAGATGAGACATATTTTTTATCAAATATAATTCATAAACAAATATGCCTATAATGACTTGCCTATCTGAAAGTGCTCATGGCTATTTTTAATTAAATTAACTTTAATCGATTTTTTTTTCATCACTTTCATTCTTTTGATAAACAAATGAATTTTATTTCACTGTTAGTTTTTAACACACAGAATATGCCTCAGTAGGTAACCTACTCATTTTTGTGTATGCTACCTGGCAAGCCGATGTGAACAGGTAAGTCAATATAGGTGACTCCATCGTTCTGCTAACTTATCGAAAGTTATATCAAATTTTAGATCATTTTATTACAAAATCAGTCATATAGAATTGCCTGCAAAAAATCATACTTAAAGCACTGTTGCCTAGCTAAAAATAGCCATGAGCACTTTCAGATAGGCAAGTAATTATAGGCATATTTGTTTATAAATTATATTCGATAAAAAATATGTCTCATCTGGTTATCAGATCGGTGAAGGTCAATCTTCCACGTCTCCTCTACCATATGTTTCTTATAGCTAAAAATTAAATTGATGATGGAAATCAATTTATTTGGTCCATGATGAAAACGATGGCTACAGTTGGTTCGTGTTCAATAGGTGTTAGTCAAAGTAAAAATCTACGATAACTCTTGGTTACAGATTTGATTCATAGCTTAAATAAAGATAGTCTTCTCAGTGCATATTAATTGTTTATTAATTATTACTATACAGTAGAGAGCTTTTTTCAAGTAATGTACATAATTATGTAGATAAAATTAATACTCTTTTCCGGTTTATTTGATGTAAAGTCTTAAACTTAAAACTTAAAAACTTAAAACTTAAGTCTTAGTCTTAAACTTTAAACTTAAATAAACTTTTAGGAAGAAATTTTTTTTAACGGGGGGAAATCCTCATGGTATACTGCTTATACATATTATAATAAATTTTAAAGGTTAATAATTCTGTCGGTTAATAAGTATGACGTTAAATCACTAGATGTAATTACAATTAGATTTAAACGAGATTAAATCCCATATGTTTATATTATCGCAGAATAAGAGTTGAGTGGAATTGAAAGTAATATTTTAAGTACTATTTTAATGTTAAATTTATTGAATTGCAAAGATTTTGTGCAATAAAATTGCAGTTTCTGCTTATATATTAAATTTTTGTATTAGTTTAAATTGTAACTTACTGTTTAGTATTATCTTCTAGCTTTTTAATTAATAGAAAGAATTTAAGTTAACATAACTAAATGCCTTATAAATACGTTAGTATTAATTGTAGGTTATATAAGCGATAACTATTCTGTAGACCATACTACTTTTAACCTTCATTTGATACTAAGAAATAAACTTTTATTAACTACAATAAGTCTTTAAACTTTCATGGTGACTGAAAATATTATTAAGATGTATAAAAACCGACGATTTAAACGAATTAAATTTCTAAAAATTCATTATAAATATTGTGAAATACAGGCAAGTTTTTTCATACGAAACTTTGATTTTGGGCCTAACATATTTTTTATTATCATTATCGATGCATTAATAATATGTAAATTCTTATAATAACATTTTAAATTGTTCCATAAGAGCTATTGTTACAGCCAGCTTTTATATAATGGTAACTTGTTGAAATAGTTGTAATTTAATTATTGTTACTATTTGTACTATGAATAAACCTATTGTACCTACATCACGTTTTTCATTTCTCTTTTTTATGTAAGTACAAACGAATTAACTGAAAATGTTTTATTTAATACAAATTTTCTAATAGATTATTTTTCTTCATATGAGGATATAGTCACTTAAGTGATCTAGTCACAAATCTCAATCTTAAAATTAAATTTTATTGTGACTAAGTTAAAGCTGTACATTATTATATATTTAATAATCTGAGCATCAGCAAGTATTTTTTTATAAATCGTACAGATCAAACCTTTTTATGGATATAATGAGATACATTTACTCTGAAATTATAGAATTACAGAGTAAGTCAGCAAAAAAAACCACTGCCTTGTTTCAATTTATGTTTCAGAATTTCTACCTAAAATACTATACTATTAAATCTTATATATGTGTATACTTAATATCTATATACAATATACCCTTTACCTGTAGTAGAAATAATCCTATACCTGTAACAAAAATAATAAATTTTAATATTTAATGTAACCACAAAATGTTTTGAATGATAACAGCCGCAAATGGACGCGAAAGCTGTCGTATATCATCAAAGCGAAAAGTTCTGGCTCGGAACATAATAGTCTCGGGAAGCAAACTTCGGCGCAAATTTCAATTTTTGCAAATACCAAAGTTTAGACAAACTTGAGCTATAATTTCAAAGTTCCGCGGGCCTGAAGCCAACCGCGATTATGCACTTTCATAAATCTGTGTAGTTCAGTACTTAGAGGTTCAGACATCCTCAATGCAGATGCCATGCGTGTCATGTAGGCTGAAGAGGATAAGGAGATCTCTAAGAATATATTTAGGGAGAATATACATAAGTATATATAGAGAATATTATTATACTCGTTTAAGGATAAAATAGATTTTGATCTAAATTAACTACGATAGTAGTGGAAAAACTTTGTTACGATTATTTATGAATATTTATGAAAGTTAATAATGTGGCAATAAACTTATAATTTAATACTTTGAATAAATAAAATTTTTTAGTATGACATAAATTTGAACTATAAAAACCAAGTAAGTTGTTCCATAAATCTGGATTTTTGTTAATAAACAATCTAAGCAAAGTGATATAAGATCGAGTTACACGTTCTTTATGAGTAATACTAGCATCCCGCGGCTTCGCACGCGTTCTAAAGACCGAGAACCAAATTCTTTCTGAGTCGCGCTAATACTAACGCCCGCTCTCCCCATCTTTGCAACATTTTTCATTCATTCTACGCTCCTATTAGTCGTAGCGTGATGTAATTTAGCCTATAGTCTTCCTCGATAAACGGACTATCCAACACAAAAATAATTTTTCAATTCGGACCAGTAGTTCCTGAGATTAGCGCGTTCAACCAAACAAACAAACAAACTCTTCAGCACAATATTAGTATAGATTATATCATTAACTTATCACTTTTCAAAGCCTTTTTCATGATACATTATTCTAGTAGTACACAGTGGGCCTTTGAAACTATGTATTTGATAATACGTTGACGATTCCATAAAGGTCGAAGGTGTTCGTTCCGTCCTAAGAGTGAAATATAACTCTTCTTGCACTACTCGAGACTCAAACCCAGTAGCAAGCAAGGTATATCATAGAGGATACTCGTGGAACTTTGGAAAATATCCGGTAAGTATCCTAGACTAAATGTCGCGGTTTGATTTCATGATTTAGATATTTTTCATTCTAAAAAGAACTTTTGATTAGTTTGGACCCATTTGAATGAAATGAGAACCGATTAAAACGTAGTTAGAGTAACACATAGGCTATAGGGCTTAGATAGTCAAAGCATCTACACAATGCAAAGGTTAGTCGCTGTTTAAAAATAATGTAATGTATATAATTATGGCATTTAAACACCATTGAATTGCTATATCAAAGAAATCAATCTCATAATTTACTAACAGATTATAAAACACTGATAGATATTATACTAATGATTACAAAGATCCGAGCTATTGTTGTTAAAACAATAGAACTTCTCAGCCAAAAGGAACTTTGCACTAGCAGTCGCGAGTGTTTTAACGATCGTCCTTGAAGCTTGACTCTATCGATGTTGCTGAATGAATACTATTTTATAATTTAAGTCTATTTTTATTGGATCATTTTAACTCAACTTAAAACTTATAATTGTACAAACAATTTAAACATAAACATAATTTATAAGGGCTCTCTCCAATGGAAAGTTTGACGGTATAACTACTTTTCCCATATTTTACCACTTAACAAGTAATGTTAAAATCTTTGTTTCACGTGTAATCTGTATATTACGTGATATTTATGTACAACGTTCACAAACAAATTGATTCGAAAATGAATATTGATCTACTCGTAATATTTACAATGAATTCTCTACAATAAAGAAAGATGGGAAACATAACATACTAAGCATCTTTATATATTACAAATTAATTAAAGAAAATAAATATTTTAATAATAATAAGCTAAAGCTAAAAATACTATATCATAAGGAAAGTAGACGCAACGGTGGAGCGGCTCGAGTACTGCGGTTAGCGGCGTTGCCGCTTCGCATTGCAGCGGATCGACCGCACCGCGATAGCGTTTCACTTGGCTTTTATTGCAAGGGAATACGCGATAAAATCGCAGTGACGTCGACACATCGACGGCAACGTCGCTGCGACTGCGTCACTCCGCGCGGATTGCTCGTTTCAGTGCGACGCGTGTTTTGTTAAAACGCACGTTTTAAGTGTAACAGCGAGGTGGAATGCGAGTGTTTACAATAAACATATGATAGTGAGTAACGCGGCCGGCGCCGATTGTAGCGGCGTTGCCAACTCGACGCCGCCACGCGTTGCCAAGTCGCGGCTACATGTGGGGCTTGTATACATTGCGGAACACATTTAATTGCTTAATGTATTTTAAGAATAAAACTTGTATAATATCTAAAATATAGAATTCATGAGCGTCAATAAAAGCAAATAATTGTATAAAATGACGACGTATTCGTTAGACGCCGAAACTTTTATAAATGAAATAAAGAAACATCGAGAGCTTTGGGACTTGAGAAGTGATGGCAACAGATATAAGAGCGTCGTGAAGCAATGCGCATGGAGTAAAGTAGCTCGAGTGTTTATAACTGATTTTGACAACATGAAAGATCTAGAAAAACTAGATGTGTGTAAGTTTTTATCATTATTAACTTAAAAGTTAAATTAGACCAATTTTGCACAGTCAGTGTAATGTATTTATTAATATTGCAAGAAATTCAAGAAACGGTTACGTCGTAAAATTATTGTGAGTCATATAAACGTGTTTCACATTATACAGCGGTATTTTATATATGTTCCACCATTACGAGACAGGCGAAGCACGTGCAAAATATGACATTTCAAAATAGTTTCTACCGTAACTTATAGTGGAATAATCTGTATTTCTAACTAATAAAAAATATCAAATATCATTTATAAATTCCTTTTCCGTTTATACTTAAGCCAAACAATACGACTAAGCGGATTTTCATAGAACTTTTTATGTCAGGTTAATTTGAATTTACGTTAAAACATATTCAGAATATTTTTGAAAACCAATACTCCATACACTTTATAAATGGGTAAAGTTTTGAATTAGATTTGTAATGAATAATAACACATATATGACTATTTATACAGTTCGCAAGCTACACGCCAAATGGCGCAACATCCGTGACGCGTACGTGAGGAACCTCAAGCGGAAGGTCAACAAGCGGGAGTACATGTACGCGAAGCATCTCACATTCCTGAACAGCAGGTATACCGGCGCCCAAGCACAGGCGAACAGTGACGACGAGACTTCAGACGAAGACAAAACATCTGACGGTGGCAAAACTAAAACCATTGATCTAATGACTACTCAAAGCGATGAAGAGCCAACTACAATAGTCAATCTGAAAAGACAGAGAGTCGAAAAGACAAATATAGAATTCGTAGACACGCCTAGTGCTATATCGAGTGTTGATTTTAATCACTATGGGGAAGACGAGGATAGGTCATTCTTCGACTCTTTGTTGCCAGCTGTGAGAGAGTTCGATCTAGACCAAAAGTTAGAATTTCGGTGTGAAGTAATAAAATTAATTAAATATATACGTTCAGGGTCAAATAGACTGAAAACCGAACGACAAACTGATGGTTATGATTCTTAGAATAGAATGTTAGGAAATATGTTTTTTATCTGTGATTAATTTTTGTTAAGTAAATAAAACAATTTTATTGTTACTTCACTTAGAAGTATATGTTTTTTTTATTATGAAGAACCATCTATATTAATTAAAGTGAAACCATAATAGGATAATATATTATTTTTATAAAACGGAAATATAATGAATGTTCATTTCTATTCCTGGGATGTAATTTGCATTTTGAAAGTTTAAAACATTTACCATAAATGCGCTGCGCTACTTAATTACAATGATTAATGTAGCGTTTTAAATCCCACCAACTGCTCCATCATGGACTTTTCTCACGCTGTCTTTAGTTTTTTTGCTCTGTTTCTTATCTCTTTCTTAAATAAAATTGTAATTAACTGTTATATTATTTAATATAAAAAAATATAAGTACAAAGTATGAAACATTTGCTACACAAGCTTATTTAAAAGTAAATAAATCTTATCTATAATATAATATTAAATTTGCAATTCAATGTATAAATTTATTTCGTGAACTCGGAAACGGTACACGATTTAGATCAAAATTAAGGTTCTCCTTTTCAGTTTCTTTTTATACAGGTAATATCTTATCTGGAAACAAAAACTTAATTTAATTTCTATCTTTTCCGAGAAAACATCGAGTGAAGATCGCTGATAAACAAATCTTTTTAATTATATCTCCATTAATCTAATAATATATAAGGACTCATTAGTTTTAAATATCATAATAAAAAAAAGTATGCACTTAAGATCTACATTTCAAATAAAAAAAAAGAAAGCACAGTAAGTATTCCTCATTCCTCATAGACAGCAACAAGTCATAACAACGCCGCGATCAGTCTGCGCGGCGCGGCAACGTCGCGGGGAAAGTGGTGCGAGCGGGACGGCAACGCCGCGCGGTCGATACGCCCGAGCTGACCCGACGGCCGACTCGGCGACTTGATTTTCATACGTTATAAGTATAATAGGTGCTCTGAACACGTGTCTTTTGAATGTTGTTTATTGATACCGCTCCAGCCGGAGTTACGCAATGTTTTACTTTTGCTGATACGTATATTATAATTATAAAGATGAAAGTTTGTTTGTATGTATATAGAGGACAAACTATGTTATCGACGTACCATGAAAGCAGAGTCGCAGACGAAAACCTTCTTATATTATATTAAATTTAGTCTTGTTAATAGTGTATGTACATATTTATTTATATGTTGGTACAATAAGCGGTAGGTGTCAGGAGCGTTGCTCGCTCGCACTCGCAGTTCATTTCCCGTCCCCGTGAGATAGGTAAGACGGGATAATAAATGTAAAATATATATGAGCTATATATTTGTACGAAGGATGATATTAGAAACCTGATTTAAATGTATGTACGCCCAATTTTAATTCCGAAATTTTTATCGATGTTATATAGAAAGGTTTTCTTTCGATCTAAAAGTTAAAACTGTTATAAATACCTCGTCGGGAGGCCACTACGTGCCCCTCATGCCGTAATACTTTCTTACAATTCGATATAATACCTATGTGAATTCGGATTTACGTCTAAAACCTTTGTATCACCCGTGACTATATTTCTTGAATACGACACGTCAGAAACCGAAATATAACCAGCCAAAATATCCGAACATCTGGTTTTGATTAAAATCACCAAAATTACCAAAATTTTTTACCTTTATATAGTAATATTTTAAGTCTAAAATTAAAAAAAACCTTTGTTAATACGACTAAGATTAACTTTTCAATGTGCGAGACGTTATCCATTGCGTACATTAGTAATTTGCATGTATTGAATCGAAAGTCCGTCTGCCAGCAACCCTGAGCGAACCAGTTCTGCACCGCGGGAGCTAGCTACTTTCGATGCCGTTCGTTTTATACATATTATTAATTATTAAAGTATCAAGTAAGTAGCCTTAAACATTGAGAAATAATGCTTGATCACTAAGTTAAAGTGAATTTAAATACGGATATAAAATAGAATGAAATTAAACTTTATTCAAGACTTTATTAATAGGCACTTTTGAATCGTCAATATAGTTTTAAATACATCTTCGTATTTATAGGATTTTAGATCTAAAAATATTAGTCCCTCCCATGACCATGGTTGATGTAAAGTGTAAAGTATTCTAAACGCTGAGAACCAAAAATCAAAATAAACCCACAAAATATCTGGAAATCTAAGAAAGTTCAAAATATTCGTCAATAAAATTTAAAAAGCGTTTCTACAGTCTGTGAGGAAGATACCTACCAGTGACTGGAATAGCAGTTCTGCTGAGAAGAGCCGACGAGAAACTTTTGAGAAACTCTTATAAATATTCAAGATATGTACTATTATTTACTATTATTAGCTTGAGTAATGAAATTAAAGGTTTATCATTTACTAAAATATTAGTAAATATTATATTTACTAACATCGATATTGTAAGTCGTCCTCAAGATTACTTCGGACAAGTATAGAATCTGCGACTTCGCTCAGTGCGATAGAGTACTTACCAAAATTGATATTAAATAATATATTAGCTGAGAATGACATTATACAGTTTCAAACTCGTATGCTCATTACACGTACTGTAGTAGAAAATCTAGTTATAACTTTGTTGTACGCTTAACCACAACGCGCATCTAGGCACTAGCTACAATTTATAGTAGCTGCAAATGGTCTTACAGAAATACATTCGTATATATTTAAACTTTCACATAATCCAAATGAAGTATCAAAGTTCGACCATTATTAAATCTCTATTTAAATAATAAAATTATAGCTTAGTTGAATCTGTAATTGAATATTATTTTGAAAATATTATTGAAATAGTCATTAACAGAGACCGAAAATATAGTTTTTTGAATGTTTGTCTGTCTGTCTATGATCACATCACGAAATACCTGTACCAACCGTTAAAACTTATATTTAAAAACTAACTCGAATTTAGTAATTACACGAACGACTTAAAAATAAAATAATTTTGAATGACCAAAACATTGAAAGTATCCGTAGTTTTCAACGTTGAACGTTTTCATAGGCCGGGTATATACAAAGTCATTAAACACGTATTAAATCATGGGACCAATAATGTGAACGGTACTTCGTGACCATATTCACCTCGGTGGCATTTCTAATTATACAGTACAGCTATAGCTGTTTTTAATGGCGAGCTGCAACGCGAAGGTCTTTCTTTTAATTAATTACGTGGATTTGTTGCTCTATGTTTCCTTTGGTTACTAGTAATTACTAAACTTATTAAAGTACGCAGTTATTCTAATATTGTAAGTAAAAAGTTCGCTTTGTTGGATAGGATTCACGGTTTTGGCAGATATGCTTGAAAGAGACAAGCTCTTATTATTGGTTTCTATGTCCACATATTCTTATTATTAGTAGCAGAAACTTTAAATATAGTAATTTTCTAGATTGGTGTTGAAAAAAGGATTATTAACGTTACAAATATTAATTACAGTACAATAAACTAAGTTTCATACAATAGTTGATTATTATCTCCGTGCCTAAGAAAAGCGTTGGTACTTCATAATTTAAATAGGTAGGTTTAGTAGGTCTTTTATTTCGTAAGTCTTTACTTGGGAGTTTAATTAAGTCGTAAATAAGACGAGGCACGTCAGTAAGAGCGGATTACGACTAATACATACTTTACATGTGCGTAACATATATATATAATATAACTTGGTATATTTACAAGAAATGATGTAGACTATGAAGATATATCCACGTTACTTATAATATGTATGTTTTAAGTTTATCATGTGTAGTATAATTATATATTATATAACTATCTAGTAACCATAACACTAGCCTTCAGCTTACCATGGAACTAGAAAGTGCTGTGTTCTTGTCCCAACATATTTATTTTTATTTACATAGAAGGTTATCTGAGCAGAGACTAATTTGAATTTGAATTCCCAGTTATAGGCTACCCATATTTTATTTCTGTAGTTTACATAATTACGCATTACGTAGTGTCACTCTGTCTATAGAAAATTATTATATAAGCAACTATATGTACATTGTACATATTATACTATAACCGCTAGTGAATAGCATAAAGACCTAGAAATAAGTTTATTTAAGTAGTAAAGAAGTAAAAGCGTAATGCATAATCCAGCGGATCGAGCTCCGCGACCTTGAATGACCCCTTCCGACGAGTGCGGTCGATACACAGCCGCTTTAAAATGTAGACTAAGAATGTCAACTACGACCTCCGGTGTTTCGCAATCGTACGATAGAAGTGGGGTGGCGACTACTTAATAAATAACAAACCATATATCTTTTATACACAAAGTATTATAGTAAATAATTTAATATAATTATCTATTTTGGTTATTATTTACCAGCGTCTCTTACTTTTTTAAGTTAATTGCAAATGAATTAGAATCTATACTAATATTATAAAGCTAAATAATTTGTTTGATTGAACGCGCTTATCTCATGAACTATTGGTTCGATTTGAAATATTCTTTTAGTGTTGGATAGGCCTTTTATGGAGGAATACTATAGGCTAACATCACATGGTATAATACTATGGAAATCTAAGAATTTGGTTTCCGGCGTTTGGAACGTATGTGAAGCCACAGGAATTGCTAGTCTTAAATAAAAAGATACATGAGTAAGGCAATTGGTAATTAATATCGTGAAATATTCAATTTGGTCTAACGACACGCCAGCTGTCTTTCATTTCACGCTGCGGCTGGTTCGCACGTTATAGCACTCCATTACCTACTTGTTACGTTTCTCATGACGGCTCATTAAAATACTATAATTAACTAATTAGTGTCGTAAATAAGATATTTGAAAATGTTAAGTGTGGAGCTGTAAGTATACAATAGTATTTAAAGAAAATCAGTTCTTTTAACAATAAGAAAGTAGTTTTTGAATATCATAAAAAATGGGATTACCATAAGGTAAATATCAAAATAGTCAAAATTTTTGACTATTGCTATAGATAAAGCTGTCACAGACAGACAAACAGGCAAAGATTCTAAAAACTAAAGATTTGGCCTCTGTATAGTTAATAATGACTCTTTTGAGATTTCAAAAAGTATTCAATGTACACATTCGACTACATTACTATTTTTTTATATGTATAGATAAGAAAACAAAGCTAAAAGAGATTTTATCTAGGCTTCGTCATATCAATTGATAACACCAAGCACTGATATCAACAACGCAAACGCACTTTCACTATTACTGCGACACATGTTAATTAGAATTAGTTATATGTATTATATATGTAAATATATCCTGCTATACGGTTATCTTTCTACATTTTTTAAAAACTGCTGTTAACTTTACGTACTTTTTTATCAGTTATCTCGTTCTTTCTCACCTCCTATCCTATACCTGCTAGTGTGTCGTATTTTTATGACTTTAAACTATACAAGAAATAAACGTGATTGGTGGCGTCTATGACACCAAGAAATAGACATTTATTTTGTATGTTTTAGGTGTGTTGTAACAATTACTTTTGAGTTTCTCAGAAAGTAGATATAAGAAGTTAGATTCCCGCAGCAAAAAGTATATTAACCCGTGTAACTAGTTATTATCGTACCTAATTTCATCAAGATCTGTTTAATATTTTTCTTGTAAAGCTATCAGACAGACAAAAATACTAAAAACTATAGATTTGGCCTCTGTATCTGAATGATGACTATTTCAACTAGATTTTCCAAAAATATTCAATTTACAAGAGACAGTGGTAGCCTAGCGGTAACGCGCTTGCTCGGATAACCGAGTGATGCGGGTTCAAATCCGGGTCTCGCACCTCTGATATTTTCATGTGCGAATCATTTCTATCATGATAACCACTTGTCTTACGGCGAAGGAAAACATCGTGAGGGAACCTGCATGTCTGAGAAAACTTGACAAGTTTTCTAAAGTCATGCGAAGTCCGCCAACTCGCACTAGGCCAGCGCGGTGGACTATGGCCTGATCTCCCTCGTTCTGAGGGAAGCCCGTGCCCAGCAGTGGGACGTTAAAAAGGGCTGATGACTCAATGTACAATTTCGACTTAGTTAGAATTGTATTAGGTATATGTTTAGATGTTGGTTATATCTTAATACGAAGCAACTGGATGATTTTGGATGAAATTTAATTCTTAGATAGGCTACATTAGGTGCCAAGGCCATTATTGTCGCCTGATATATTAGTACAGTTATTTATTACTATGATTTATATAAATGATTTTGCCCTATTTCTAGTGAAGATCTATAAATTGAACGTTTTACAATAGGAGTGGACGCTCTTAACAATCTATAATAAATCTCAATATTAACTTGACGCTCGCGATCTTCCAGCCGTTACTAATTGCTTATGACTAAAAATATGACTATAAATATAATAAATAAGAACGTTGAGTAACATTTCGTAGAAAGAAGGAATTAATTAAGAGTAAACTAAGAATGGTTTAAGATTTTTTGATTATTTAATATAAAAATCCTTCTTGGAATTTGCTTTTACGGTTTAGGGAGCAACTGAATTTTAACACAGCTTTGAAAGCATTTGTAACTAAATTTTAATCAATTAATGCAAATCTATCTGAATCAACATTGATAAGAAACTTTGTAAGTATGGAAAATCCTGATAACAATTCAATTAATTGATAAGATATTTTTACGAAAAACGAGGTTTCAGTTTCGTCCATTTTTCAAAACACATCAATAGAAATAATTATTTAAGATTTCATCTTATTAGGAATTTCATCGTTTCACTTAACTGAATTTGAAGAAAGGGTATGGGGCTATATTGAGTAATACTCGCATTTGAAGACAAAGCCTACTTTTATGATAAAAAAAATACTGTTGTACATACATTGCAAAAATAAATTTATTTATTTATTTATAAAGAACTTTAAAAAAGAGAAATTTTTTTAAAAATATTGTATTCCATAAATATAATATTACGTGTTCTACATTTCATAAAACAAACAAACCAAAAACCAGTTCACACACAATTTCACTTTGATTTTAACATCCGAGTATTTATCTACACACGAATCACATTGCCGAGCTAAAGTCAGTCACGAAAGAGAATTCCTTGAAAAATTGGCTGAGTTGGAGCGATAAAACGCTACGGCTGTAGAAATAGGGTCGACAAGAAGTAGAAACGCTGCTCTCTAGTCGTGTATCTTTTCTTTTATCTTTGAATAGATAAAGAACGGTCACTCGCAGCCAAGAATTATATAACTGCTTTAATAGATGTATGTACTAGTAACCTGACCTGAGTTGTTGCGCATCGTTTTGAATTCACAAATCTTCAAATTATTTTCATTCAGGCTAGATAAACTATATAGTATTATTTGTCAATTTGTAAAATAAATATAGAAAGAAATAAATTTAAAATTGTTAACGTATACATATAAGTAGTCGTGTTATGTACTTACCTATTACTTTAATTTTAAGTCAAGTCTTGAACACCTGATTTTTTTTATATAAGCTAGCACGTGATATAATATAATCTCAAAGAATTATTATTTATTATACAACTTACGGTGCACTGATTGAAGAGATAAGACGTTGTTTCCAAGCAATGCTTGTGTTCGCATACGAATTTCAATAGAACTATAAAAAATGATAATTTATTTTAATTAACATATCATTAATTTATAACTATAGAGTATGTAATATATATTTTAAAATTAACTATCCACTTATTAATTTAAGTTAAAGATAATTATTTCTTTTAAGTTTTAATATACAGTGAACGTAACGTTATTAATAATTATTATAGTAAAAATGAACAGATTTTGAATCACCATCTTTAACATAAACTAACTTAAATGCTTAATCAACAAAACACGAAACAATCGAATGACATAAACATCGATGCATCGCGACTCGCGGGTTAACAAATAAATAAAATAGGGCAACATTAATCAGATAAGTCGATAAAAAATTCGGAATCCTTTCAAACAATACGCATCGGGCAATGCTCGGGTGACGCAAGCATGCAACATGGCCACAATAATAGCGCGCGGGACGGCAACGCCGCAACGTAATACACGCCGGGCGAGGAACGGCAACGCGAAAATCGATGCGGGCTAAATCAATTTGATGTTACCAGTTACGTGCGAAAAGCGGGAAGCTCTTTTGTGAATAGTGTCATGCGCTGGCTCTTTATATATTTGTCACCTGACGATGCTTGCTTTAGTTCTATGAAATTAGTGTTAGTGAATAAGAATATTTAAGAATATATATTATATAGGTATTAAAAGAAAAATGTTTACTCGAAAATGCCTACACATTTAAGTAACATGTGTGTACGTTAAAATGAACATAACAATCTCAACATTATACGTCTAAAATATTCATATTTATAATATAAAACAATTTATATGTAATAAACGAGAGCTAATAACAAGCTACCGTTTGCGGACAAAAACCATTATGGAAACTTGAAAATACGTTTTTAAATGTCATATGCGGTTGCAGTGTTCTGTATTGCTGTCATAAAAACAGTTTACAATAATTTATATACATTTTAATTACATTAATGATAATTTCTAAGTTATTCTGATACATAAATATGTAGCAACTTAAATTGTATAGTATTTATAATAAATAGTAACAAAATGAAAAGATTTCGTGTTACATGTTAATCGATTATATCAATTATTCGATACATAAAATTGTTTTAATAATTAATTAACAGCTACTTTTAAAATTGTGGCATTAACATCTACACAACAAGTCCGCTTGTCCGCATAACTACAAAAAGAGTGTAAATTCACGTCCAATGCTGCCACGGCCAATTAAATGCGAAATCCAAATTATAAACCAGTTTCGCCACATTTAATTGGCCGAAACCGTTATAAGATACCGCATTTTAGCGAAACTGCGAATATTTTCCACTATTGAGCGGTGGAGTGGTTCTTATTTTTGTTAAAAGCTTTTGAAGGTATTTTTAATGATGACCTTTTTGTTCTTTTTATATTTTTTGCCGTATCTTTAAGGTATCTCTATCACTCAAAATCATATAACGTATCACGTTATATGATTTTGAGTGTAAAATTTATATGTTTAATGTCTACTTAGACTACATATTAAATTCTTTTTAATCCACATTATCACATGCATAGTATAGAAATACCAAATCTCAAAAATCTCTGAAAAAAAATAAACACGCAAAAGTGCGATCAAACTCCTCCCTAACTATACATAAGTACTAAAAGTTCAAACAAACTCCGCAAACTTATCCCATTGGCATCGTATACACAGCGGCAACGCCACCGCGACGCAGCGCGGCAACCTCGCATTTCTCCTGAGCGATACAGTTTCACGATCAGCTGGCAACTTACGAGTATATCTATACTTACAACGACACTGTAACTTGGCCGTCTGTTCTCGAATAACCTGAGTCTAATCTTTCCTTGAAATTTGATTTAATATTTATAATCAGTGGATTGAATTACAAAATCATTCAATAAAGATGGCATATAATCAATATAATATATAATTGTAGGTAACTAGTAATAATTTAAGCGAATGTGAATTTAAATTACCTATTTCTACAAATAACTTCAATAATAAACTGTAAATACTACTACTATAAAGTATAAACAAACAACTATAGTAGTCCTTGTAGTACAAAACATAGCTAGATATTATGTATAGATGGTATCACGCGAATTCATCCAATTCATGTCGTATAGTGCGGGGCGGCAACGCGCGGGAATGCGGGGGGCGCGGGACGGCAACACCGCACCCTAATCGAGTCTGATACAGTTTCACGATCAGCTGGACGGGGCAGGACGGGGTTATCATGGACGGGTAACGTTGGAAGATAAATTGTGGAGGGCTTTGCTATATTTAAACCGGTTTTCTTTACGTATTTTCTGTTTTGACTAAAAAAATGTTGTAAAGATGTAATTTGTTTTTACTTATTGTGTTTCTTATAACTTTTGTAATTAATTATAACGTAAGAATGTAAATGAACTTTGATAAAAATATCCCTAAAATGTCCTGTTTTTGTAGTTAAACATCCTACTATTATCCTTATTATTTTCCTTTTATTCTTGTCATATTTTCAAAACTATTTGTATTTATCCCTGCAATATTATTGCATGTACATAACTAAATTACAACTTAATATAAATATATAATAATTTAAATAAATCTGTTTTTTCGGTTTTTTCGGTCGTCGGGAACCAAAGATCAAAATAAATACGGAAAGATTGTAGAATACTGCTTAGATTGTTTCCAAAAACTTCTCTCGTTATAATTTCGGCAATTTGTATTTTGAAAATAAATGACGTTTCTAAAATAAGCACCTGTCAGTCCGTTTACAAGACAGCGGGGAACGTGGAGCTAGAATAGCAGAAATGACTAATTACATGGTTTTAAATTATTACATTTGGACTGTAGCGTTTAGATCCGAAACTAGATGCCAAAATATAAATATTACAAAATATAAAATATTCTAATAATAGTTGGGGCAAGTAGTTTAAATGATGATAGACACTGATGATTTTTAATTAAAACGTTAGTCCATTGATCTTTACTAACTACTATTAGTTATTCGGTATTTCAATTCCATATAACAAATAAATAAGATTCGTCCCACCTTTCCGCTTGGTACACCATGGGAATCATACGTAAGCGAAGTGAATGCTAGATCTTTTGGACGTCTCTGGCACTGTGCGTACAATATTATTAAGATAATACCTAATACCTAATACCTAATACCTATATTGGAGAGTCTAGCAGACAATATAATAATGGCAGGCAATGATTTGATTTCCACTTATAATAATTTAATGCTCTTTGATTGGACCACCTGCATATTTTTTTTTTTTGTTTTGTTTTTAAAAACGTTACAAATACACTGTTTATGAGATCTGTTATTTGTACAGCCGGAAAATGAAACGCGTTTAAAGCTGATGTAGATACAGGTTAGTTGGATATTTGCAGTAGCATCAACATATAAAACTATGCAAATAACATTTACAAGGCCACTTCAAAACTTTCAAGCTATAAAATTAACTACTTAATTCAGTTTAGAATGTTCGAATTATGCAAAAACACGAAATATACCGGTTGTTTTCGCTATGTATATAATAAATCAAGAAATAAAGTTTAATAAAATTGTATTATGCGTTAACAAATCTTGGCAACACTAAATTTTATACATGTGTGGAACATATTATTAACGAAAAATTTATGTAAATTTATTATAAATGTTGCTCACAACAGAGGAGAAAATACATAGTCATAATTAAATGTCTAGTTGGTTTCTCTCAATATGCCAAAGGCAGATGCACGATCAAAGCTTTGTTTCACGCTTGTTTATTTGAAATAGGGGCGCTGGTAAAGGAATTCAAAAAAGAAGATGTCTGTCTGTACGTATTATTAAAGAGACAGACTATAACAGGTTGGTAAGAAATATTTAGAAAATACTATGGAAAAATCCAAACAAAATAATACATATAAATCGAGTTGCTATCTCGATTCATATTAAAGGTATTCTCGCTGTTATTTCCTTAATCGAACCTTCAAAAACCTGATTCAGGATTTTAATCTCATCTTTTTACTTTTTTATATAAAAAAGGTACTTTTATCGTTTTTATGGAAATTGAAAAATACCACCTGCTGTAATAAATTACATAAGGTTGCTTAGCAACGAGATGTCCAAATTTTTATGTACTAAAAAAATTTAAAAAATATAAAAATTGTTGGTTTTTGCAATGTAAGAGAAATTAACATTAATTAATTAAGCGAGGTCAGACGAGATATCGACAAACAGAACTCTACATAGCACATAATAGATCTATATTTTATTTAGACTGTTATTGTTAGAATAGAACCAACGTAATTTTAATGTGGTTTTTTAATCTAGGCAAAGAGAAAACGCTTCAGTAGATTTTTTACTATGTTAGTTAACAGTATTTTTCTTTATTGACGAGCTTTAGTGTTTCCAATACAAAAAATAAATCATTTTGCACTGCAAGAGCTCGGTACTATTCGCTTTAATTTAGCAATAATTACGCAGCTATAAGTTATTATGTAAAGGGCTCGCTGCCATTTTAATGGCAATTACTGAGCAATCCATTCAATTTTCTGCAATGGACGTCCAAATTATATTTTTGACCTACTTATATACGGGCCATTATAAAATGGTCTAGTTAGCGCTGTGAATATTATATAGGTTACATCAGCTTCAGTATTTGTTATTAAACGTAATATTTAAATAATATGATACGTTATTTTTTTCACTTAATCAACGTTAGAAACTTGAAAGAGAAGAAGAGAGATTTTTCTATAGGTAAACTGAGTGAGCGAAGACATGGCGTAATACTAGTACACAATATTCGTACATTATCACAAGCAGCGTACAGGTTAGGCATTTACTCTGAGCAGTGGGCAGTAGGAATTCCTACTTCAGTAGGAATAGACTCTAAAGCAGATATCCAAGCCAATTGATGTATTGCTTTTCGAATGAAATACGCTGGTAAAGGCTCAATGCAGGTTTTAGCTACCTAACTAAGCTTTGTTACAGGGAGTGTGGATCAATTGTATTAGAGGTCGTGCAAATTACGCGAAATTATTGCATATGTGTAAAAATTTTATATATAATTTAGGTTAGTAGCTTAATATTTTTTAGAGATGATATTATCTCGCAGTAAAAGGCATCGTCGAAAATCGACTTTATAAATAGTTCATTGTTTTAGTTGATAATAAATCCGCGACAAAATCCGAAAAGATAGTTTCATTTATAATGTCAAATATTCGCGTAAACCTAAGAAAGTATTATGTGACTAAAATCATCTTCGCATTGTTGCCTTTTTGATGAAACCGGTTTGGGGCACATCGGTTGGATGACTAACACTAACAATGTCTATAACAGGTAAAAACAATTTTTGTGTTATAGAGTAGCACTATTTGTTTAGATTTCTACGTTTACTTCTATCATACGAAAGTTCTCTTCATTATAATTATTTTAATTTATACACATAGCGACGTTATAATTATGTAAATAACAAGTGTTTAACAGTAACCTAAGCAAAGATGTTTTTGCGCAATGTTTATAAAAGAGAAAACATGAATGTCATTGTTGCCAAAACCCACTTTAAACAATGTAGTTTCAAGTTCCAACGATAAATTTAGTAAGTAGAGACTCTTTAGAGCCCTAGCATTACATAACCAAGTAATAATATTGAACAACAATATTTCTTTCCCTACAGGCATGTCTATTGCACGTCAGCTATTGCGAATCCCTGAAGGAGACAGCTCGATAAATATATTTTCTATAATATTTATATACCAGCGTAGTCCTGCGTCAATATTTATTTATTTTAATCCATATATATTCACAAATATATGAGTTATGCCGGTTCAGCCGTTTAGGAGTTACCAGGCAAAATATAGTCAGATATGTACAAGTCAAAATCATAACCCTCCTTTTGAGTTTCACACAGCCGGATAAAAGTTTTATATAACTATAGTTGACGACAGTCGCTATAACTAAGCGCAAATCGATGCCGCTCCACAAATACTGTGACCTGTCTAGTCTAGACTATTTATATTTTGAATTGCCTTTAACATGACCTAGATACGATGCAGTTTCTGGATATGGATATTTTATTTAGACTTTTAAATAGCTATTGATTGTTATACATAACATGTATGTTTATTGTCCCAGTTTTGATAGATTGATGATATTTTTGGTTGTCAATCGGTAAGTTTGTTGATTAATAACTATTATATTATATACTCGTACCATTTATGTATTACATTTTTTTAATAGTTCGGAAAACCATTTTTTTGCTACCTTCGTTTATGTATTTTTAATTTTTATTATTAAGGTTTGTACGAAGACTGTAATTTAAAAAAAGCAAACCCAAAAATATAAGAAGGCAGCAAAAAATAATATAACAAAAGTAACTTTTTCTATTATCTTAAAACGTTTATAGCGGTTACAATGCTTGCGGCTTTAAACTTACAAGGAGTTTCAAAGTAAAATTTCTAGTGTCCGACCGAAACTGGTTTTTACGACCGAAACCGAAACCGAAACCGAATTTCGGCGACGGTCTCACTTTCGGCCGAAACCGAAACCGAAACCGAAACTTTCTTATAAGGATCATGTTTTCAGAGAAAAATGAAGAAAATGTATTATAATCAGTCAGTTTTAATTAGTAAAATAAATATAAGTGTTAATTTTATACGGATAACCAGGTAGGTTTTTATAATAATTATAAGTGTTAATTTGTAAAAAAAACAATTATTATATTGGTACCTACTTAATAATTATTAAATTGAACGCGAAACTCTAAATCCCTAAAATTATCACCACTAATGCACTAAATACCATGTACCTAACTAATGTTTGTTTACATATCGAGGGTTTACTACGAAAACCTGCTAAACTACATTTTTTGAAAAAAATGAGTTAAATACGTGAAAATTCTTATCTTTTCAAACTCTATAAGCTGGTAAAATCGGCTAAGTGCTACGTTAAATACTTTAGAGTTAGTTGTATACAAGAAATCCTTCAATACTCTACTGCTAAAATATCATAAACGACATTACTAATAATTTACCTAATAAATGTTTCATGTAAAAAATTGAAATAGACATTTTTACTCGACTGCGCCAGAAGGAGGATTATTTTTGAACTTTTTACTTTGTCGAAAGTATATATGTTTTATCGATATAGAGGCCAAATATATTGTTTTTATAATTATTGTCTGTCTGTCCGCATCCGAATCACGAGAAAACCACTGGACAGATTTGCATGAAATTTGGTATGATGATAGCTGTTTACCCGGGCTAATACATAGGATACTTTTTACCGCTAAAAATATCTCATTTCTGATAAATCTCGAGTAACTGTTAAAGACCGACTGTAAAACGTCACGCGGTATGTGAAATCTGAAAATTTAGTTTAGGGTCTTTAAAACGCGGGTGGAGCCGCGGAAAATGCTAGTAATGTGATTAAAAGTCATTAGCATACAGATTGTGCATTTACTCTTTCTACTTTTTGTTAATATTTCTTGAAAATCAATAAATATTTACAGGTAAAAACCAGCAGCAGCTTTTTTTCTTTGTCAGACCAAACCATAAGTTCCCACTTTCAGCATTATTTATTTAATCTATAATACAGTATAATATCAAAGCTACCTAATTTTCAACATAAATGACATTTTTAATTTTTTATGGTAAACTTGATTCTGCTATAATCTAGGTACTCTTTTGTTATATTAAATTACTTTTCGAGGTACTCTTATATTATATGCACTGCAAATAAACAGGTTACGACATGATTACACACGTGGACGCGGCCAATTGTCATCGTCGCTTGGATGTCATTTACCGCGCCGAACACACCCGAGCACAGCGCGGAAACTCCCGAATGCAGTTTCGGTTTCGGTCGTAGTTTCGGCAGGTTTGCTGCCGAAACCGAAACATAACCGAAACTCGTTTTTTTGCCGAAACTCGACCGAAACCGAAACCGAAACCGAATATTCGGTCGGACACTAAAAATTTCTAATCCCAAATATTCTGAGTAATCTCTTTTATGTAATGTAAGATGGATTAAACATCTTTTGACTGTTTTGAGTAGGACAAGGGATGTTTTTAATAAAAATGTTAGAAAATACGCTTACTAAACCTGCCTGATATTAAATTACTAGAACTTTCATGGTATTTGACGATATTATATGATGAAAAAAATAGGATGTTTATGTTTTTCACTTATTTCTGAACCGAATATCAAGAATTCTCAAAAGTAAGTGACATAATATGGTTTAATATAAATGTAATAATTTTATAAAATAAAAATATAAATGATTTAAGTTTATAATTTACCAAGTTAACACATAATAATAACATTTGCCTTTCTACTATAACCTACTCTCTACCTACCTAATAAATTTCATCCAAATCTGTCGTTTGCCACGCTCTTATCTACAGTTTTCCGATTAGTTAATAGTTATCTTACTTCATTAATTTATTCAGCGGCATTCACGAGCCTTTTCTTATTTATTAATTTCTTTAAATTCTATTTTAACTTTTCTAAAAAATAAATTATTGTAAGACTTTCTACTTCACCAAGAGCTTACGCAATAACAGATAATTTGAATAAATTTAAAGGTCGTCTCTTACACTACATCTCATTGAAAGCGGGAAGCCTTGACAGTCGAAGTCACGGCCGCGCCGATGCGGAGTCGGTTGCGTCACGTTCACGTTCAATCAATCATTTATTCATATTGCAATGTCTTAACGAACTTTATGTTTAAAACTGTTGATTATTTTGCTGAACTAAAAATAACTCTTCCCTATAAAAAAACTTATTTGCTAATACCTTAAATATGTATATGCATATGTACATATTTGAAACTTTTCAAGTCCCAGAATCGAATTACGGACTTCTAAAGCTTTAATCGTTATTTATTAAGTACAAAGTTATATTACGAGTACATTCTGTACCACTATTCAAAATAATAAGTGTATATCACGCGATATTCTCGCCAATTATTTACCGATATCCATAATTCATTATTTAATGAATACGTACTTCCAGGGTAGTTCCATGTAAATTAAAAATAACCCTATGTATGTATGTACGTTGTACGTTATATATTTGTAGTTACATAGTAACGTTAGTTAAGTGATTTATCATCTTATAAGGTCTTGTATTAAATATTTCATGGAGACGCCTAGGAGCAAAAAGGTAAAATCTAAACGAAGTCGCTAGTGATATATGTATGTAATAACAAAAATCCGATGTTTCTATGAAAGTTTCATGATAGAGAGAACGTGCAAAGATTACAGCAATTACCGCGGATTACTCCAACCCGAAGCTTACGTCATGTCTTTCAAAAAGTAATTACGTACAATTTTCAATGATAAATTGCAGTTTTAGATTTTTTTTACGTTGTATTGGATTTTTTATAACAATTTTGATACTTCTAGAGCTTAAATTCTCGCGGTACATTAAATTTAACGCTCACTAGGTTGATTGCAGATGTCTAGTGAAAATAAAATAAAGGAAAACATAGTAATTATAATACATAAACAATTTTAGTAGTAAAATTGTAATATAAGACCTAGTAAATTACTAAGACTAGTATTTGTTACTTGATCTTTTAAATATTCTTATTATAGTTACTTAGCGCATATATTATAAGGGCATGAGTATTTTTATTATACCAAAACAATACGATTTTGCAAGTATTATAAGCTTAGGAGATAACAGCGTTATGGACAAGTAATGCGCTTTTATATCTCTTACTAATGTGTCATAAAAAGATATTTACAAAGAAAATACGATACGTTCAAGTTTTACTTTTTGAATCGTAAGATAAAATCGCTAAAATGGCACCATTTTAATTCTATGCACTTAATTTTTTTGTATTTTTTTAAATGTTAGCTGATTTGTATGTTCTTTAAAACTGTTTGTTTTCCTAAAGAAAATAATATAAAATAATTATACTTATTATTATAATTTTGAATGTTTTCAATTTAAAAGCAAATGAATAAAAGAAACTTTTTGAGAACTCATTGAGACGCTTATTGTGTATTTTGATTTTTTGTATTTCTATGATTAAATATAGTATAATATGTACATCATTACCATGAGGAGTACAAAAATAAACTGACATCACCACGCCATTGTTTACAGTAGATAATATGGGGGCAGTAACCTTTATTTTGACGCCATTATTATCACATTAGTTAGTTCGTTTCAAGGTTATTGGAACAATAAAATGAAAGGATTGAATTAGAGGCTAAAAATATACATGACTTTGAGTGCTGTAACGTTTTTTTATTGATTAAACAAAAATTTACGAACTTAAAATAATTTGAATATTATAGGTAGGTACAGTACGTTTCTAATCTTTATTACCTACTTAGTCAATCCAAAAATTAAAACCGCGATTTGGAACAGTGCACATTTTTTACCAACATAAAAAACAAAGAGTACTACTTTTAAACATAAGAACTAAAACGCTACTCTGCTTCATTATGATTTATGATTGTTTTATTTTGATCAACATAATTTTAGTAAAAAAGTTAATAATCTACCACAAAATACGGAAGTAATATATTATAAAAAAAAAAATGTTTAAGTATAATAAATCATAGGAGAGAACAATTTCACAGCCAGTCTTCCACAGCATCTCTGTGCCTTCTGATGAATTACCAGCTTCCTTTACCAGCTCCGGATACACGTCCAATAAGACGAGCGATTAAACTATAATAAACGGCGATAAACGAAAGCTATACGTAGACATAATTTATGCCGTTTCGTTTCCGCTGGAAGCCAACCTTAAATCATTGATCTTTGCAGTTATTTTTAATGATAATATTTATCATTTCTTTCATTTAAAGATAGATACAGATTATTTGATGCTCTCCAATCTGTGCCAATTTTTGACGGACTTCGGCTGGTTGGCCTTTCAGTACATATAAATAAAATTAAAGTTTGTTTTTAATTTCAAATTAACAGCTTTTCACTAAATGCATATATGCAGATCGTTACGAGAATATAAGTTATTGTTATAAGGAGTAATTTAGGCTGCTTTTATTTTTTTACAAAATTATAAGAACCGTTTAATTTATTTTATCTTACGCCCAGCGAAGTGGACCTGGTTGTTTTATTTATATTTATTCAAATATTTTAGATTTTTTTTAAAATAATAGGTATTTGAAAAAAAAAGAACTTTTCTTATAAATAATAACGTTTGCGTTTATGCGATATTGAATCAAAACAAAATAAAGAATCATTTTATCAAAGGTATAACAGCATTCAGCTGTCAACTAAGAATAACAATTAATTGCTTAAAGTCTAAAATTCACTATGATTTTTTATAAGACCACCCACATAGAGCTGATTCTATGTTGCCAACTGAACAAAATGCGCGTGTAAAGCCGTTGACAGATACGTAGCACATAATAAAATATGTACTCAACGAATTGAGAAAGTTAAAGTTACGGACGACCTACAATGACAGTACTGAATGGGTAGGCTCGTTCAAAAAACACCGTTTTCTACACTTGAACTATTAAGAGGTAGGCAAAGTTTGTAAGTTTGGTCGTGGGTTATAAGCTTTTTTTCTTAAGAATTTGTTTATCATTTTAAAGTAAAATTAACTTTTGAATATACAAATGAAACTAAAAAGTTTCCGCGACAAAATCCGAAAAGATAGTTTCACTTGTAATGTCAAATATTCGCGTAAACCTAAGAAAGTATAACTTTTGGATTTTTTGGATATTTTCACGGGTTTATTTTAATAGTTGGTTCCCAATGTTTTGAATGCTTTACGTCTCAAAGGTATATGTTACAGACAACACTTATCTACAAAATTATAAAACAATACTCGTTCATCTGAAACTAATATCCATACAAATCCACAAAACAGCGAGGTTATATTATTTTAAAATATCAAACAATTGCCTAAATTTAAAAAGTACTCGTATTATGCGTTTACAGATAAAAATTATAATCAACTTACGCAAAGTTGGAAAATAGGCTATCAACTGTAGTAGCGTATACTGCCTACACAGTTTAGAATAAAGCTATAAAATGTATACATTTCTAAGGAGGAATCCGAACGAAGCGGGGGTAAGGCGGTAGTATGTAAATAGTACAGAGTAGTGACGCCAACGCGTCGCGCCACGACACCCACTCGCGTATATTTAGATATCTGTTAATAAATGCTCTTTGAAGCTGTGGGATGCAAAACGTTGACAGCTGAATTATAATTGTTTATTTTGGAAACGATTTAAATTTCATAAATTGCTCTCTCCGATTTACTATATTTCATAAAAATTCTACTTTTTTCAAGAAACCATGTTTTTTATAAATGACAGATATTTAAGATTTAATCTATGTAATGAAAATATATTATAATTTGTAGTAATATGAAAAAGCCGCAAAAAAATTACTCACGATTGATTTCGTCTATAAATATTGTCGAACTGTCCAGTAAACACATTAGTGGATGGGACCTATATGTGATATAAATACTATACTAGCGTTTCATTTATACTACATTAATATAATAAACTTAGTTCAGATAAAGTACTTTTTTCATTAAATCCGTTTAAATTAAGAACTGAAGTAACTAAACTTAAATTATGTATTCTTTGAATTATAACTATCACTTAGTTACTTCTTAAGTACTAGTAACACGATACGTTTAGATATGAAACTGAGAATATCCATTAAACAAAGTTCCATTATGTTGTAACATGGAACGTTGTACATCGAAGTACAATGCTTTCATTTAAGTATGACATCTGAGGCGCACTCTATGTAGCCTCGTATTTCAGACTATATATAATACTAGCGACCCGCCCTCGCTTCGCTTGGGCTTTTTCCTAGATTTAGCACAGGCAAAGCCGCGGGATCCGCTAGTTATGCATATAAACCTTCCTCTTGAATCACTCTATCTATTAAAAAAAACCGCATCAAAATCCGTTGCGTAGTTTTAAAGATTTAAGCGTACATAGGGATATAGGGACAGAGAAAGCGACTTTGTTTTATACTATGTAGTGATGATACATTATCATTTATCAGGTATGTAGTAAATGTATGTGTATGTATACCTACAATTTAATGACACTGATACTTTGCATTGTAGCAGAAATGACTGTTCTCTTTCCCTCGAAAGAATGATGAAAGATTGCATATTTTTGAAGTGAAACTTCTTTAGAATCGATGTGATTTCAAACTCGATGAAACGAAAAAATAAGTCCATAGTACCAGGCGCTCAGAGACGGGGAAGAGTTAGCCTTATTTTAAATTCAAGTTTTACTTCTGACATGTGTACTTTGTACACACGCACTTTTTTTATTATAATAAGTTCCCTTTTGGTTACATAACACACCCCGCGTTAGGGGTGGTTAAAGTATAAATTAGGCAAAAACGCAAAACTTCGGATTATCGAAAGGCAATCTACAACTAACCATCACAAACCACAATGTAGCTTATTTTAATTTATACTTATATTATAGAGCTGAAAAGTTTGTTTGTTTGTTTGGTTGAGCGCGCCAATCTCAGGAACTACTGGATATACTAAATTATTTTTGTTTTGGATAGTCCGTTTATCGAGGACGGCTATAGGCTATATAACATCACGCTACGACCAATAGGATCAGAGCATCAATGAATAATGTTGCAAAAACGGGAGAAAAATATTTCTTTTGATTTTCAGCCTTTAGAACGCGAGCAGAGCCGCGGGATATGCTAGTATTATATAAAACATAATTTTTCTGTTTTGTTTCATGTTATGTTTCACAACACTTCATACATATTCTTCCTCTGACTATAATATTAAATAGGTTGTCCGTTTGATCGTTCCCAAAGCTTTGGTTAAAGGTGAAAAACTCAATAATAGATTAAGTCCTTTGTAAGTCAAAGTCAGCCCTTAGGAGCACCTATAATATAAAATACATAAAACATACATATGTCATGACTTGCAAATGTCCTCGTTACTACAAAGTATAATATCTACTATATTTATTGGTAATATCGATATTTGGAGAATGTCATATAAACGTTTAAAGTAGTCGTTAGCCATAATAAAATATATTATTTATTAAAAACTTACAAAAAATGAAACGTTTGCAATATTGAAATAAATAACCTTATCAAAAGAAATATTCCTTGTGATGTCTAATATTATATATTTAAAAAAATCAGGTGTTATTTGTTTATCATCCATTTATTCAATTAGCTTAGGTCCATCCAGGTCTTGTCACTTATATGGTAGCAGGTCGGAGAAGATTTTTATTTTTATTTTATTTTATTTTATTTGGAATACCAACAGCACACAAGACACTATATGATTACACAATTGAAACCTTTTAACCAAGCCATTTATAGGTATGCGCATATGGTTTTGGACTATTGCTAATAAGTATAAGTATGAAAGTTTGTGTGTATTTATTTCTGTTCGTTGTTAATGCTGAAAGGGCTGTTCGAATCTTAAAGAAATTCAGAACGCAGATTGATTACAGTCTGGATTAACATCTAGGTCATCTACAGTCGTACTTGAACGAACCAAGAGTATATTACTATATAATGATATATATAACTGCCGTACATTCTCTTCAATAGAAATAGCATCGAGACGAATATTTGGAAGTCATTTTTAAGTACTTATGTATGTTTCATTATTATACCTTAATTGTAATTCGCTTAAAATGAACTCGCTCGTTACCTAACATCGAAGCCGGTATGTGAGAAAATTAATATTTCAATTTCTATATACTGTAGTAAACTGCTGAAGTGAATGTCTGGTGTAATTACGGTTATCGGGAGACTATAACTCATTATATTAAATATAGTAAATTAATCATTAGGTACCGTAACGGTTGTAATGCCAGCACAAGTTACCGCTCGTTTGGAAAACCTATAAAAGTTCTCTTTAGTACTGTTTTTTTTATTTCCAACTTGCTTTATGATAAATGACGATTTTGAAAAGAAAGTTTTAGAATTGGAATTTGTCATGTAGTGAACAATGTCCTGACCCCCTTGACTTTAGAAGTTCATACCCAGCAGTGGGATGTTAAAAAAACAATTGCATTCACATCATTATAATCAGTATAATTATAATCCAAAACAAAATGCATATTTGGTAAAACAGTATAAGGACTAATAATTGTTGTTTTTTAAATTTATCCCCAATAGGGAAAGGCAAAGGACTATAGTCCATACAGCCTAGTAAGGACTAATAATTGTAATTTGTTATTTTGACATTTATAATCTGTCATTACATCAAACTGTCAACAAGTGTCTTTGTGTAGTTGAAGCCATTAACAAGAAAATTGAATTGAATTTCGCCTAAAAAACTAAAAAAAAGTGTTTACTAATTAATTATTAGGTTTGTGTAGTAAAGTTAGAAAAGTTCACTATGTTATATACCTGTGCATGGGCTGTGACCTCTGAGTGTACTGCGCCATGTGCCAGCCGGCATGGCTAGCGGCGCGTGCGCATGCCGGCCGCGCTAGCTCGCCATGCCACTACACTACACACACCACCACACTGCACGACCACCGATAACCTGTACACAATATTATATACTATTAGTTACATAACAAATTAATATAATAATAATGTATTTATGACAATGGTAACCCAGCGGTAACGCTTGGATAACCGAGTGATGCTGGTTCAAATCCGGGTCTCGCACCTCTGATATTTTCATGTGCGAATCGTTTCTGTCAGGATCACCACTTGTCTTATGGTGAAGGAAAACATCGTGAAGAAACCTGCATGTCTGAGAAAACCTAGCAAGTTTTCGAAAGACATGCGAAGTCCGCCAACACGCATAAGACCAGCGCGGTGGACTATGGCCTGATCCCGTTCGTACTGAGGGAGACCCGTTGCCCAGCAGTGGGACGTTAAAAAGGGCTGACGATGATGATTATTCTTATATTGGTATGTACGTATATTATATCGCAAGGACAATATTGAAAACTATGTTGGCATGTCTATATGTCGTAAGGACAATATAAAAACCGTTACATTTTTACAATTTTGGTTTTAAAACTTTCCCACCACTAAAAACGAACAGATCCTTCCCAGTACATTCAATACTTGAAGTAATACTACTACTATTGAAAATAGTTAGACTAGGGTAATTACAATGTCACTGGATAATTCTTAGTTAAATTGCTTGATGCTGTATGTAAATGCTCCAATATACAACGTATTATATATGTAAATGTAATTATAAGCGAATCATTATATCGTAACGCATCGCAAGACAATAAAATCGGTTAATGCCTTGACGCCCGACGGTTTCAAACTTTCAATTAAAGTCGACATCCTGTGTCTAGAAACCTACGCGAGAGGAAATAATATATTCTTAGAATTACTAATTATTATAAATACTAATACAGTGATAGCTCTGGTAACGCGCTATCTTGGATAACCGAGTGATGCGGGTTCAAATTTGGGTCTCGCACCTCTAATATTTTCACGTGCGAATCATTTCTATTATGATTACCACTTGTCTTCGGTGAAGACTGAAGGAAAACATCGTAAGGAAACCTGCACGTCTGATAGAACCTAGCAAGTTTTCGAAAGATATGTGAAGTATGTCAACCCGCATTTCGCCAGCGGGGCAGACTATGGGCTATAGCCTTATCCCCCTCGTAATGAAGGGAAGTCCGTGCCTAGCAATGGGACGTTAAAAAGGGCGGAATATACACATAAATACTACATTATATTAAGTTGTTATTCCCTCACACAGTCATGTTATATTGAATCAGCGTGAGGTCTAGCATAGGGATAGTAAGAGTACACAGCAGCTTAGGCTATTTACGCAGTTGCGTAAAATGAATCAGCCGAGAATAAATTGCTTTCACAGGAATCAAACCGGCGACTACTCGTGCAGAAACTAGTTCAGTGAGCATTGTATCGACAAACAAATCAGAGAGATAAGAAAACTAATATAGATTAAAAAATTGTTTTTACTTTACCACCATTAGGCTCTGAACAAATATTTACACTAGCTTTACCAATAAATACTTTGTAGCTGATACATAGGCGTACATTAAAAACAAACATCTGCTGTAGTTTTGATGTTTATTGGCTTTTCTCTTTTGATCAAAGATCACTGGTTCGATTCAAAGAGTTCGTTGCAACGAATATATTCTTCTTCTTTTACTCGTACAAAAACGCATAAGAAATATGATCATTTCCAAAGTACTGTTACATTGGTTAATAAATAATTACTACATCTATGATATAATTCGTACTTAGTCGAAATTGTTCATTGTATTTTTTTTGGAAAATCTTATTCAAATAATCATTATGATCGATCAACAGAGGCTGAATTTATAATTTAAAAATTTTTATCTGTCTGTCTGTGACAAGAAAACCACCAGATATTAATGAAATATTTATTATTATATTAATAAGTTAAAGTAATAAGGATTTACTTCCCTTATACTATCATAATTTAAATAAACTTATTGACTCTATGTTACCGACCAATCTCCTTCGTGTCTGCTCCATTCTACGTTACACTGGCGAAATAATCTGTGCTCAACTGGCACGCTTTGAAGCCATTAACAAGAGAATTGAATTGAATAGTGTTAAAGTATACATAATATGGACAAACCCGAGCGAAGCGTGGGTGAATCTCTAGTCCAATATAATTTACTCTCAGACATTAAATCATAATTATAGGCTAGTGAAGTAAACATAAAAACTGTGTAATCTATAAGAAACCTGTTAAGTCGGTCTTACGCTGTAATGAAATTAGTTAATCGATTACTCGTCAGATGGTTGAGGAATATCAGCAATAACTTTTTACCTTAGCGACAGCGTAACACAGTGGAAATGCGCTAGCTTGGGAAAACAAGTGATGTGAGTTCGAATCCTGGGTCTCGCACCTATAATATTACCACTTGCTTTACGGTGAAGAAAAGTATACTAAACATACTTGTATGTCACTGACTGACTGGCGAATGTGGTGGGCTAAGACACAATGTTCTTCAAATTGGTAGTAAGCAGGAGCCCAACAGTGGAACGTTATAAAGTGACGATTAAGATGTTATAAAGTTGCGTAGTTGGTATCTACTACCTAGGGCTCACTAACTTGAACGAACGCTTTGTTATCTATCTTTCTGAATTAAAAATATAGTGAATTTTTAAATTTGCAAACTTTCTAGACATAAACATATTAAGTTGTTTAAATATTAATAAATCAGTATACTTTAAAGCCTAAATTAGTATAATAAATAAAGTTGCTTTATGCTACAAATTATTAATTACTCTATACGTTTATTTCATACCATAGGTATTGTGCGTATTGTAATTTTAGAATATTAGAATGTTCTTTGTTTAAATGCATATTCTGTTTCAAAGTCTATACCTATACTAGTGTATAAGTACATATTATTATGTATAAATAATATGAAAGTGTCCGTTTGCAAGTAAAAATACAATAACACTTTAAATCAATGCTTGCATTTTTCCTGTCTGTCTGTTTTTGTTACAGCTAATGTTCGAAGAAGCTGAACTGATTTAACGGGACTTTCACTGGCAGATAGCTAGTGTTATAACTTATAAGCAATAACTTAAGCTACTTCCGCTCAAAATAATAAAAACCAATGTAAGGATACACTCGAGCAAAGCGAGGGTAAGTCGCTAGTCCAAAATAAAAGTATTATTTAATATCGGACTACTAAAAATATTTTTGGATGTATGTAATATACAGTTTTAAAAAGGCTGTACAGATATGATATTTAGTGCATAGATAGACCTAGCTAAATGCACGCGAAGCACTAAATAACACATTTTTTGTTTCTAATAATACTATTAGTGTTATAATAAAATAACCTAGCAATACCTACATTAATAATAATAATACAATTAACCTCCAGAACAGTATAGAGTTAAGCAATTACGGTTTACTAAACCATAGAAATACCTAACTATGCCAAACAGTTCGATTACATTTCAATGCTTAATAACGAAACCTATTCCATAAATCACAATTTGACCGACTTCGAAAAAGCATTGTATAACTAGAGAGGTATTTAGCGGTATATAGTACATATATAGCTATTTACTGTCGTTTCGCTCTCGCACGTTCCTAGTAACCTAAATGTTATTCTAGAATCTAGACTTCTATATCTGTACCAAATTTCATCCTTATCCGTTTAGCCGTTCTGACATGTTTGTCTAACAGACATCCCTCATAACTTTTATATATTTATAACATTAATAGCAGTAATATTATAAGTAATGGAATTACCGGGTGAATGTTTTTCCTCTAACGTTACAGCTAAATGAATTTTATCATTTTCTTCTTAAAAAACTGGTAACTAATCATTTCTTAGTACTCTTTAGCATAAAATCAATGATATTCCTAACTTGAAAGGTTTTCAAATCACACTTACTGAATACGCACAAAGTGTTTGTTTCAAAGAGATGAAATCTAGACTGGTTCTCTAATTTTATTACGACGGTACCGCTATAAAATACTTTGTACTTAACATTAAACGTAATTTCGCATTTCCTAGCCTCTTTTTCATTGATAACGATTTATTGAATTTGGAGTGAAGCCAGCCGCTGTGTGGAGAGTTTATACCGTAATGCTATTACGAAATTGTATGTGCTTGTGTATGTATGTATGTATTTCAGTACTTTAGATAAAATGTTCTATTTGCAAGTCATTTCTCACACATTTCACTTATTATAAATACTACTTTGTGATATATTTTTATTCGAACTAGATACTAGGATTTAAGTGTGTTAAATATAAGATATAATAAAAAAATCACTGTATGATAAATAAAACATATAATTTTGTACAAAATCTTTAAAAAAAACAACTTGTGAAAATTTACTAAGTATATTGTTTAAATTTTGAACTATTTCAATACAATAATTTTGAAATTTAAAAGTTATTTATTTAATTTTAATTAAGTTTTAATTTAACTTTAAGTACCTATTCGATTGAGAAATATCTGTGTGATCGTTTTACGACTTAAGTTTCGTAATGCTCGCCTACCTCGTGTTTAAAATATAATGATTGAATTTCGCTAACTATGCTTATTATTAGCAAGGAATTATATTTAATTCCATTTAAATTGGCGTTGACGTAACTTAATACAGCTTTTATTATGATTTACCGTTTCTCTACATATTTTTATTATATTTAATGCATAAATGGTATTTATTTTAGCAAGAATCTAAAATGTTTTGATGAAATCATTGAAAGGCAGTGAGAGGCATCGTGGCCTTGCCCGTTCTACTGCCGTTGCTGTAGGCCTAAACGTGAACGGCTCGTGCTATTTTACTGCAATTTGAATGGATTGAATGCTGTTTAACCTGGCCGAGGACCAAATAAAAATAACTCGTGTGTCGACAAGATAAGCTTATCGCCTTATATAACACGGGTTTCTGCACGTGCAGCAGTCACCGACCCATGGTTTTGTCTAACCAGCCGACTACTTTAACGAGGGCAATCTTTTACGCAGTTAGTCACTCAGTACGAACGTGCTAGGGAAAGTTACCGTAACAAAACTTAAAACTTTTCAAACTCACTTAACTCGTGTTCCACACTATGGTTAGGTATCAGAACTAATTTGCACTAACCTTTACGCATAAATCCTTCCAAAAAAGCCTCCAAACGGGATTCGACACCGTATTCACACGCGCGGACACGAATAGGCACTTCAAACACAATATTTACAGAACGGATTGCGAAACACAACTCCCTACAATATTCTCGTAGTGCACGAGACTTTTCACGTTAGCTGACACGTTTTATGTTTTCCAAAAGTCCATTGAACCGTTTCGGTCGAAATTTACGTCCAGCGAAATTATAAGTACGAAGTGGCATCGGTGTACATAGCCGTCGTGTAGTTCGCGCGCGGCCGCCAGGCGGCGTAGCGGCGCGGCGGGGGGCGGGGCGCGCGGGGCGGGGCGCGCGGGGGAGCGAGCGGGACGGCACACGCGCGGCGGGCTCGGCGGCGAGCACGTTATCACGCTGCACGGTTTTATCACGGTGAGTTTATGGGAACCATGTGGAATTGTTTAGATGGCGAAGACATTAGTGAAGTGGCGCTGTGACCTTTGACTCGTGTCACCGGTGGCTGCGGCGTTGCCAGCTCGCGGCGAGAGTGTCCCTTGGACCTGCCGGCTACCTGGCCGTCCTAACCTCACAACAACAATCTGGCAAATCTACCATAAAATGAAGTGATCCATCTATATTTACTCGCCATAACTTCAATGGCCTTACGTTACCAGTTACCATGCAAATTTCGCAGATGAATTCTTGCGAGTCAGGCCTCAATAGTTTTTAAGTAGGTATTTGATCTATTTATGAGATAATTTTTATCAAATATTGTGCTTTAAGTGAACAAAAACCTCTGAATAGATAAACCTGTTGTGTTTTTTATAAATTAAACTTCGATCAACAATATAACCTCTAAAATAGCAAAAATTTCTTTTGACCAAAATGATTATGAAATTCATTATATTGTAATACATTTATTCTTAGATTAATTTAGAAAGCGCAATATATTTGTGATTTTCATGGTGTTTGATTTATCAATAATAATTATCAATCATTAGTGAGTAATGATATGTTTCAAGGTCAATGTGTCGGTCAACATTTCGAATCAAGTCTGTTTTTGAAAGGCTTTCAGATTGCAGTGTACGTTCTATGTACACTGACTTGACTAGTTAGCTATTTAAAAATTTCACACAATAAAAAATATTTTTGCACAATAAAATTAATAGAAAAATGTTTTTTCTAGTAATGACATTTATTTTTAATTTTAACTTAAAAAGAGAATCTGTTCTTAATATTCAGAACAGTGAGTTAGATTATTTAAGGAAGATGAAGCGGGTTCAAGCCCGGGTCAGGTTATGAGATCGTCTAAGGTCTCTTTTTTTAGAAAGAAAAATCTTTTTAAACAAAATTACACTAAATAAGTACCTATCTATATTATTATTAGTTTTCAAAGATAGTATGAACTATGTAGGCCGTCAACATTTAGCCAGCGAGAGCGTGGTGGTGAAATATGTTCTAGTCCTCTACAGAATTTGCATTAAGATTTTGAAGGCCCACGCCCAGCCCACTGCTGGCCGTAACAATATGAAGTTTAGCAGTCATTTCTTTTCTTTCGCCTATTCTTCTCAGGTTCGACTCTTTCCGAACTGGAACTAGACACACGACGTTCAGTAAAAATTGTAATAATTTAATGCTAAATAATACATTTTGAAATTGATTTTGAATTTAGATTGAGATTATTACAGATACATCTATTCGTAAACTTGTTTCTCCACTTGTCTTACTTTTAAATGCCTTCATAATAATGTAAACCTGGTTTGCATTTTAATATCTTTTTTCATACGCCTTTAAGATAATTATTGCAAAATAAAGCAAGCTGTACTAAAATAGTAACCTAACTAGGTGCTCTAGTACTTAGAATTGCAGTCTAGTCTAGGAATCCTAGTCTAGGATCCTACAAGTACATATTATAGGTTTTATGGCTTCCTCAATACTTAACATTCAAGTGTATAATGAGTTAACTATTATTTTGAACCGTTGTTAACTTTAACTATAGCAATTTATTTTAACTGATGGGTAGAACATCTCTTTCTAGGTATTGCTGACGGGTTGTACAACTTGGATCGTTTGCTGGGACAACGACAGTTTTTTTATATACATGATATTTAAGTTTTGTCTTTTTTATTTCTTAGGCTAACTTGTACTTGGAATCAATCAGTTATATATATGTAGTAGTTTTTTATTCCTATCTTTCTGAAATAGTCTATTTTCTATACGAATGAACAGAGTCGAACTGAAACTAACGACGTTCATAATTTTTTCTTTTATATTATACCTATACTAGCAAGTAGCAACATACCTTCGCTTATCTCGGCTGCGTGTGTACAAGGTACTTTTTCATAGAGTACCCAAATTTTCTAATGATAGAGTAGCCTATCATACTCCTTAATCATCAGCTATACTAGTTGAAACCCGTCAAAATTACTACAGCCGTTTCAAAGATTAGAGGATACATACAATCAGGCGGACAAAAAATTATTTTCATTAGCATTTGGTAAAAAATGTTACTTCAATTTTATTTATCTGTATGGATACTAAGCTTTCATCATCATCATCAGCCCTTTTTAACGTCCCACTGCTGGGCACGGGCCTCCCCCAGGACGAGGGGGATCAGGCCATAGTCCACCGCGCTGACCTAGTGCGAGTTGGCGGACTTCACATGCCTTTCGAAAACGTTCGTCGTTTCGTTAGATTTCCTCACGATGTTTTCCTTCACCGTAAGACAAGTGGTAATCATGATATAAATGATTTGCACATGAAAATATCAGAGGTGCGAGACCCGGATTTGAACCCGCATCACTCTGTTATCCAAGCGACGCGTTACCGCTGGGCTACCACTGTCTAAGCTTTAGATTGATTATAATTCGAGTTTTATTAAATTAAAAAGTTGTTTCTAGTTCATCTTAATTAAATTTCAGACATGGTTTATTATATGGCTGGGAATAATCAGTAAGAAGTAGTACTCGTTACTACGTTATTTATTTGGTAATAAAAAACCTTTTAAGTTAGACGGTATCATAATATTAGCGAATTACCCCTGTTTTGCTCGAGTTCGTCCCGGGGTGCTTAACAGTGACCTAGGTGTTACTCCAGATCATAGATCATCTATACTAATATTATTATAAAGCTGAAGAGTTTCTGCTTATAATAATATTAGTACAGATGATCTATGACCTGGAGTATGACTTTGATGCTTCCTCGATAAATGGACTATCCAACAAAAAATATTTTTTTAATTCGGACCAGTAGTTCCTGAGGTTAGCGCGTTCAACCAAACAAACAAACTCTTCAGTTTATAATATTAGTATATAGATACATAGAATGATAATGGACTCTTATGTAAATAACATGCCAAATGCTACATTCGCAATCTAATTTAAATTCTCCTGGCATGACTCACTTGCTAGAGGAGGGTACAGAAATATCCATCTATGAGTTCTACGAACCGCCTAGATATGTAGATAAATACCACATTTAATTATAGACCTGCACTCGCCATTTGATTAATTTTATTTTATGTGCGAAATATTTGTTAGCTAATACTTTATAGTAGAGGGTGGGTCCTGACCCCTATTTTATTTCTTTTTCTAGCGTCTTCTATGCATCTTGAGTTAGCGATACCGTAGAGTCTTTTTATCGAATTCTTTGGAAATTGGAGTGTGAAAAGAAAATGATTATAAGATACTCATACCGATATATATATTATATAAATATAAATAAATTGCTGTTCGTCAGTATTGCTAAAATTTTGTAGAGAAGCTAGGGTGTGTCACTAGTTATACTTATACAAGACTATTAAATATGGGTATAGGTCTTATCTAAACGAATTAACTGAATCTTAACTTGTTCCCTAGCACCTAAAGTAGGTGGGTCATTGAAAAATCGACTTCCAGGCTCTATTAGCTCGAAAATCTCTCTCAAATTATTGTATTATTTATTGCTTCAAAGCTTACTAAGATTACATACTACGTAGTATACACATAGGTTCATTATAACATTATATGCGTGTTAGAAATAAAAAAAAACATTAATACAAATTTGCTGTAAGTATATAAAAGTGACGTTTGTGAATCCCACGTCCCACGAGAATTAGTTGTCACATCAAGAAAAAATAAAACCATTACAAAAAGTTTATTTTTTTTTTATTTTTGCTATACTACACTCTTTTAAAAGGATTTTTTATTTATTTTTGTTATATTCAACACTCTTCTACCCCTCACTCTATCTTACTGCCACGCCCGCCCCATCGGCTGTCAACGCCCTTATAAGACTGAGACTTGAACTAATATTACATATTAAAAGTTTGTGCGTATTTGTCGATACGTTTAGCTCAGTCTGTTGTGACTAGCGACCGTCCTTGCTAAGCCAGAGGTCGCGGGTTAGAGCCCCATTGGGGGCATTAATTTGTATGCTGAGCACGTATCTATGTGATCCAGTCATGAATGTTTATATTTATTAACATGTATGTATTTAAAGTTATACATTGTAGTGTATGAGCTATGTCGTATTCATAACATAAGCCTAGCTTCCATTAGTAGCTTCCATGGAACTAGATGGTGCTGTGTGTTAACAAAGTACAATTACTATATAATAACACAAAAATAAAAACTTCAATTCAATTCAATTATTTCCTTTAATGGCTTCCATAAGTGCCAGTTGGGCACAGTTGACTTCGCCAATGTCGCGTAGAATGGAGAATACACGTTATCGTCACAATCTAAGAAGTTGGATTTGACATCTGTCAAATGTATGAAAGTAAATCATAAAAATCCTTTCTTTGGTAATTGTTACCATAAATATGTCATCGTAATTGAAAAAATTTTAAGCAATTGTGCAGCTTTAACTTCGAAGATATAAATAATATTTTGTGCCCGCCGTTACAAGGCAAGTTGTTGAATTTTGATGAAGTGTCAAATCCGACTTCTTAGATTGTGACGAGTATAAGTAGTATTTATTCGTGTGGTCTCGACATCGGCCACTCGATAAGAGTTCAACACTTGTATTCTTCAAAGGGAGTATTTTCGTGTTGAATTGCTAAACTATACTCAATGATATTGCTTAAGGTATTTATTACAGTAACATAGAATCATTCGTTTAGTAATAACTAGCGATAGCGACCCACCCTCGTTCTTGAGTTCGTTCCTAGATATGTTTAAATGTTAGTATGGCTTTCCCGTGATGCGGGAGGACACAGAAAACAGACAGAAAATTAAAAACCAAAAGAATCGATCGTTAATAATATTACTTTTAATTAGATTTTAAAAAAAACAATACACAAATTCAACTTTTTCAAAAAAAAAAAATTTTTTTTATTTTAATTCAAAAAAATATGTAATGCACAGATTTAGAATTTTATTATTCGAGTAGATTTAGCGCGAGCGAAGCCACGGGTTCTGCTAGTTATACATATGAACCTTCCTCTTGAATCACTTTATCTATTTAAAAAACCACATCAAAATCCGTTGCGTAGTTTTAAAGATCTAAGCATGCATAGGGAAAGACAGACAGCGGGAAGCGACTTTGTTTTATAGTTTATACTACGTAGTGATGTATAGAACTCGATATGAAAATGAGAAGTTGGTTGAAATCGATTTTACAGACTGTTACAATATCAAGTGAAGTTAATAAAAAAATGTTTAAAATAATATTTGAAAGATAGATAAAGAATAAGGCATCGAAGCCTCACATTGTAGCTAGAAGCATATTTTTTTTCTATTTCCTTTTAGTAGGTAACTGAAAAGGTATTGCAAAGTTTCTCTTTTATTGAGTTCACGCATACTTATGGCTTCCAATTGAGCTTTGTGTAATATAATATACACAATACACCTAGTCTTTTTTTAATAATTATCTTGTTGCTACTTAGTTCAGCGTTTTAGCGATTTTTTGAGGAACACATAGTTTTGGTTGCTTTAGAGTAAGAAGCTACTAACTTTTTCATTACCTACTACATGCTCTCTGCCAAATTTAAAGTTTGTAGCACAAAAATGCGTCCCGTAATTAATTTAAATAAAGTTTCTCAAATAAAAGTAGCTTAAGTTACTCCTTATAACATAAGCTATCAGCGAGTGAAAGTCCTGTCAAAATCAGTCCAGCCGTTTCAGAGATTAGCCGGAACAAACAGACAGACAGACAAAAATTTTTAAAATTGATTTTTTGGTGTTAGTAACATATAAATTTTCATATGCATTTTGTGAAAAACTGTTAATTTGAAATTAAAAATAGACACTTCAATTTTATTTATATGTATAGATTTCTTTACTTCATTTACACAAAATGCAAAAATTAGTATATGAACGTAGAAATAATGGCATTTCTCAACGGTTATAGATAATTGACGAAATCTCTGTCTGAGAGAATCTATTTGTGTATGTGAAGTCCACCGTCTTGCATTTCGCCAGCATGGTGGACTTTTTTCTGATCCCAGCAGTGGGAAGTTAGAAGTTTGCATTAGAAGAAAAAGGGACGAAAACAATAAATAAAAACGCTCCACAATTTAATCAATGTAATACTAATAAATGAAAACAAAAATACATATTTGCCAAATCAAGGACAATCAACAAAATTGGATTGGAGCGGTTATAATAATTAGGCATCCATGAAGGTCAGGTCGCGCAAACATCACAACACGGCAGAGCTGCCTTTAGACGAACACAGTTACTTGACTACTACATTCATACTTTTAATATATTTTATACTAGCGACTCGCCCTTGTTTCGCTCAGGCTCTTTCCTAGATTTAGCATAGGCAAAGCCGCGGGATCCGCTAGTTATGCATATAAACCTTCCTCTTGAATCACTCTATCTATTAAAAAAAACCGCATCAAAATCCGTTGCGTAGTTTTAAAGATTTAAGCATACATATGGACATAGGGACAGAGAAAGCGACTTTGCTTTATACTATGTAGTGATATAATATAATCTTAGATAACTTACCTTTATTGAGGACTAGCAGTACCCGCGGCTTCGCCCGCGCTAATTTTTTTAATCGCTACTAATCTTTATTCGATCACTGGCAATCGGTTGATCTGTAGATTGCCTGAAAATTTACAAAAATTACTCCAGCTATTTCAGAACCCATCGTTGATATACTCCTGAGCGGCGCGGCTACCTCTCCCCGCTCTTGGCTCCCACTCCCTCTCCCCATTGCCCGCTGTGCTGCGCGTTATTTTATTATTATTATTTTTAAATTCGTAATATCCTTTGAATGGAGTGTCCGATTTGTAGTATCGTAAAAGTTATCTAACTCAGTGCGAAATTTGAAACTTTTAGCACAAAAAATGAAGGTATTTCGAAAAACTTATGAGACCCTTACACCACCTTAAACCGGCCCTATAGAAAAAAAAAACGTTTTTAGCGTACTTTTATCAACAATTAACCACCTTCGTACCAAATTTAAAGTTCATAGCACAAAAGATGAAGACTTTCACACAAACTTGCTATGGCCCTAAGACCTCCTCGATTCGACCCGTCGCAAAATTTGTTCTTTGCGGATGTCAACTAACTATTAACTACCTCAATGCTAAATTTAAAGTTTGTAAGACAAAAAGTGAATAACTGTTATACAAAATAATGAGAGCCTTCATAATATCATCTCAATCCTACCCTGTCGCAAAATTCGTTCTTAGTAGATGTTCACTGACCACACATTATCTTTATTTATTTATTTATTTATTTATTTATTTATTCAGGCACAGAAACAGATAACAAATTATAAAAAATATAAAAACATGTTAATAACTGAAAATAACATATTAAATTTGTTATCCAATTATATCTGTACACAACGCTCAAAAAACAAAAACAAAAAAACCATATAGTTAATTAATTAACACAAACTTAATAAAAAGGATATAGTACAATATGTGCAGGTGAATTGAAATAAAAATAATAGATAATATTAAAGAATATTTAAATTAAAATTAAAATGTGAAAAAAAAGGGAGAAGATAGATCAAACGAAAGGAAATAAAGCTAAGCATATAGAAAATTGTTGAATATGTTTAAAGAACTATAATTTATATAATTTTTTCTTGAATGATAAAATGTTATTATTAAAAATATCGTAATCATTGCTTAAATTGTTGTAGGTACTACACATTCTATGTATAGGATTATTTTGTGAAACGTTATTAGTTGTGGAAGAAATGTTAAAAAGTTGTGGCTGACGGATTGCATGGGTGTGAATTTTAAATTCTAGTTTTTCTAATAATTTATTGTTCATAATACCATTCGCTATTTTGTGCAGGATACATAAATCTGAGATAGTGCGGCGATCTTCAAGGCTTTTTAGCTTATATTTATTAAGTCTGTCATTGTAAGTATGTAATTTACGTCTGAGACCTTGCCGACTGCATAGTATTTTTAGAAATTTACGTTGTATAGCCTCTAATCTGTTAATATGAATGTCATAAATTGGTTTCCATACAGAAGAGCAGTATTCTAATATGCTTCTTACCATAGTGGTATACAAAATAATCCATGAGTTTGGATTTCTAAAAGGCTGATTTCTTCCCGCCAGATATAAAGTTTGTCGCACAAAAGATAAAGGACTTACATAGAAACTTGCTACAGCTCTTAGACCTCATTAATCCGGCCTTGTAGCAAAATCCGTTATTAGCGGACTTCTACTTAACTACAAAAACTACTTTCCTGCCAAAAAGTTTGTAGCGCAAAAAAATTAATAAATTTCATACAAACTTGCGAGAGCCCTTGGACCTTTTTAATCCAGCCCTGTCGCAAAATTTGTTCTAAGCGGACGTTTACTAACAATTAACTACCTCCCTGCCAATTTTCAAGTTTGTAGCAGAAAAGATAGAGGAACAGCATACAAACTTGTGAGAGTCCCTAAACCACCTTAATCAGGCCCTGTTCAAAACCCATTCTTAAAAGTCTTCTACTGACAATAACTACCGCTCTACAAAATTTTAAGTTTGTTGTACATAAGGTGAAGGACTTTCATTCATACTAACTTGCGACAGCCCTTGCACTTTTCAATCTGGCCCTGTCGCAAAATCGTTCTTTGCGGATGTCTACTGATTATTAAATACCTTCCAGCTAAATTTTAAGTTTGTGGCATAAAAAAATTAAAGACTTTCATACAGACTTGCGAGAGCCCTTAGACCTCCTTAATCTGGCCCTGATGGAAAATATGTTTATACGCGTAGCGAACGATTACAAACTATTAATTACCTCCCTATCAAATTTAAAGTTTTTAGCACAAAAAATGAAGGATTTTCATACAAACTTTCCATAGCCCTTAGACCACCTCAATCCGGCCCAATCGCAAAATCCTTTCTTAAACAAACATCTAATAACTTTAAACTACCTCCCTGGGAAATTTAAAGTTTCTAGGACAAAAAATGAAGAAATTAAAAAAAAACTTGTGAGAGCCCTTAGACCTCCTTAATGCGACCCTGTCGCCAAATTCGTTCTTAGCAGACCCATACTAAATATTAACTACCTCCCAGCCAAATTTAAAGTCTGTAGCACAAAAGATGAAGGACTTTCATACAAACTTGCGAGAGCTCTTAGACCACCTTAATCCGGCCCAATCGCAAAATCCGTTCTTAGTGCACCTATACTATTTATAAAGTACCTCCCTGCCAATTTTCATCTTTATACGTCCAGCAGTTTTTGAGATTTCGTGATGAGTGTTTTTCGCATTTATATATTACATATATAAATTAATAACGCCATCTATGAGAAATCATTACGCATCATTTGATAAGTTAAAACTTAGAACATATTATTATTATTTTATTCTTTCTTAGCAGTATTTTAGGAATTAAATATTCTTTTTTTATGTAGTAAATATATTATATTTTATTTAATTATACTATATATTTTAATTTATATGAATTATAAATTCTTATATTTTAATACGTATAACATTAGAATTTATATTTTTGTTTTAACTGGATGTGAGATGATTTTATTAAAACATACTTTTAAAATTGTTGTGATTTATTGTTAATAGGATATTATTTTTTTTGTAAACGCAAGAAATGAAAGGATTTATTTTATTTATTTTTTATTTTATTTATTTACACTAATACAGAGGTAAATCTTTATGGCTGTATGAATGAGTTCCTTTGCTTCAATATTGACGTGTCATCCGATGTCAGTATCGCTTCGCTAGAGTGGCCAATATGGCGATTTCGATAATCGATTTGTCTTTCAGCATCATTAGAATTTAACAAAATACTCGACAATCCGAATTTTGCGGATATATGTTGTCGACTCGAAATCTTTATTTTTTTATGTTTTATTAATCAGGTAAGGTTTCGATCGAGTCTACCGTACCCCTTGACGAAATTATTAATATAGATATAGATTACACCTTGTGTCCGAAAAACCCAAATATCTTACGGAACCCTATTTTTTTCCAAAATAAAATATAGCCTATGTTACTCGTGGATAATGTAGCTTTCGAATGGTGAAAGAATTTTTAAAATCGGTCCAGTAGTTTTTGAGCCTATTCATTACAAACAAACAAACAAACAAACAAACAAACAAACAAACAAACAAACAAAGTTTTCCTCTTTATAATATTAGTGTAGATACGTTTGGCTCAGTTTCTAGTGACCCTACTTCCTGCTCTAGCGAGTTCCGTTGGAGGCATTCATTTGTTGAGCACGAATGTTTATACTACTTCTTTTATTTATAATATGTATGTTTTATAAATGAAACTATCTTTTCGGATTATTTCGCAGTTTTATTTTGATTATTAATAATTTAATAATGAAAATAAATTATATGTATGGTGTATCAACTATCTGGTATCCGTAACACAAGCCTCGTAGCCTATCACGGAACTAGATGGCGCTGTGTGTCATAATGTCTCAACATATTTATTAATTTTATTTAGATAAGTTTTTTTAAATGTGTATTTTTATCTTGTCGTCTCGTTATTATGATATAATCTTAGAAACTCAAAAAAGCAAAATTATATAATAAATAGTACTAAGTAGAATAGTGTTCAACAAAGTACATATATACGAGCGTATAGAAGAGCTAGCGCATTCCAGTTTTCAGGTTAACAGCTCTATTCTAGTTAGATGTATGGGTGCGGATTTTAAAAGTGGATGAGAATTTAAATAGAAAATTTTAGTTTTTTATTTTGTTTGTCATTTTTAGGTGGATTTAGCTTAAGTGCACTTTAGCGCTTTTATTTATTTTACCTAGCTTGGTATTTAAACACGTGCTAAAATAAAAAAAAATAAAAAATATTTTATTTAATCACTAGCATTTCCCGCGGCTTCACGCACGCGTTCTAAGACCGGAAACCAATTTTTTTCTGAGCCAAAAACTTTGTTTCAAGAATGCGCTTGAAGCTCCACCTGGATCTGTCAGCATTTTGTGATTTTATGCTCTGTAAGGGACCTTATAAAAATATATGGGATCGGAAATTTAGTGCGAAGTTGACCAAAAAAACCCTGATATTTTTAGTGTTGTATAGAATGTGTAGATTCATGGTAGATACGTAGAATTATTTGCTGTAGAAACTTCTGTGATTCGATAGTTGAACCCGTAATCACTACTCACTACATACTACATAGTATAAAACAAAGTCGCTTTCTTTGTCCCTATATCCCTATGTATGCTTAAATCTTTAAAACTACGCAACAGATTTTGATGCGGTTTTTTTTAATCGATAGAGTGATTCAAGAGGAACGTTTATATGCATAAACGGGAACGGCTGGCTTGAGTTCTGCGAGGTATCATACCGCGCGACTCAGAAATAATTTGGTTTCCGGTTTTTAGAACGCGTGCGAAGCCGCAGGAAATGCTAGTATAATATATTTCCACTTTATTTTCCAGATCCCGATATGTCAGCACATTGCAAGCACCCGCCCCACGACTACGAAACAAAAATATTGTTCATTTTTGCTATATTTGAAATAAAGAAAAACTCGATAAAATAAAATTTGTTCTCAATGCTTATAAGTTATAACGTCCTTCAGAGTTGGTATCATTGTCGGTACTTATAAACGTTTTTCTTTTATTTTTAACCGACTTCAAAAAAGGAGGAGGTTATAAGTTTCGTTGTATGTATTTTTTTTATAGATGTTCACCGATTTCTCCGCCGTCTGTGGGCCGATTTCAAAAATTTTTCTTTTGTATAGTAGGGTATAGTTCCGAGGTGGTCCCATTGTCACCAAGTCAGGATCTGATGATGGGATCCCAGGGAAATCGAAGGCAACTCTCAAAATTTACCGGCACCTATTATGTTTTTGATATATTTTCTAAAACCGATAAAGCTTTTTGGTTATATAGGTACCTACTGTTTTTTTATGATAGGTACTCTATACTGTAATCTTTTATACTTGCTAATTCATGAAATATACATAATTATTCGTGCACTCCATCGTTTATATTATCCCCAAACCACACTTAATAAATAAATAAATAAATATGTTGGGACATTATTACACACAGCGCCATCTAGTTCCGTGGTAAGCTACGGGGCTTGTGTTACGGATACCAAATAGTTTATATACTACACTTATATAACATTTAAATACATACATATTATAAATATAAACATCCATGACTGGAGTACAAACAGCCGTGTTTAACAAATGAATGCCTCCAGCGGGACTCGAACCCGCGACCGCTGGCGCAGAAAGTAGGGTTACTACAAACGAGTCGTCGAACACTATACAGTAACGATATAATAGTAATAATCCCCTCGTACTGAGGGAGGCCCGTGCCCAGCAGTGGGAAAAAACGGCTGAAGAAGAAGAAAATATGAATTTTAAAATAAACACATATATTTAAAACTTAATCTAACTAAAACTACTCGGCATTTGTCGCCATTGATTAACAAAAGGATATCATTGCAAATGTGTGCATAAGTATTGACGCGTCCTTATACGATTTTTTTCTAATACTCCAAATAAGTAACATCATCAGAATTTTTTTCTCGCAATTCTTTTACGACTTCTTTCAAATCAGTAATTCTTTTTAGATACCGACTATTCTTTTTTTGAAGGGATCTAATTTTCATATTTTTCTGCTGAATCTGGTACTTGTATCTTTCTATTTGTTGGCGCATTTTAAGGTTGCCTGGTGTTTTGATATATTTCATATCCTTGTCCTAGAAAAAAATTGTTCTTAAATATAACTGAGTGCAATCTATAAGAATAAACTAAAATCCAACCTATCCATCAATAAAAGTAGAATCAGCTATTGAGTTTCAATTTGATCAGGTCAGTCAGATACGGAAGAAAAGGTTAAAAGTACAGAAAGACGAAAATTATAAATTTACTAGCGGACCCGAAAAATGTTGTCCTGTACAAATATTTTTTTTTAAACTTTTGCAGTGAAATGCTTTAATACGCATGCGCTAAACAACGTTGCCTATCAACTACTTATTTATAATTGAATATGTCATTTATTATCTAAATTAATAAATAACTGGTTAATTAAAAAAAACTATTTTTAGTGGTTCGAATTGCGAATCTAAATCATTCTCGAATCCACTCGAACACACAAAACATTTCATTAAAATCGGTCCAGCCGTTTAGGAGGAGTTCAATTACATACACACACAGAAGATTTTTATATATAAAGATATCATGAGTTGATATACCATATGTACCTTAGGTGTTGAGCTGGAAGGTTCGCTAGCTAAATTGGTCACCGTCCTTGTAGTAGAAACGATATCAGATGACCTCTTTGGGGAAGATAGCTGAATCAAGGGTTTCTTCACTTTCTCAAGTACCTTAATGTAATAAAGTCGGTTAAAATATTGTTGTTAAATTAAAAGAAAACCATATCACTATCACAACATTGTATAAAACAAAGTCTTCCCGCTGTCTGTCTGTCCCTATGTATGCTTAGATCTTTAAAACTGTCAACGGATTTTGATGCGGTTTTTTTAAAAGATAGAGCATAGATAGAGTGATTCAAAAAGAAGGTCTAGAAGAAAGCCTTTGGCCGTTTCAATTAATATTTAGTGTTAATGCCCAACAGTAAAACATTATAGTTTTAAAATATATTAAATAATGATCATGCATGATTATTTAACTTACAGATGTCACCACATGAGGCAGCTTCTGAGTTGGCACTACCCAATCAAAAAGCCTGCGACTTTTTAGCAAAGGTCGAAATTCATTGTCCTTAAAATGAACAGAGCATATTGTACTACTTTTTAATGGCCACCAAACAGGTCCTTTACCCGTTGCTGTAATCCATTTCTCTTTAATTTCTGGATCGCATGGAAACCTAAAATGTTATTAAGTAATTGTAAATAATTATCTAATTAGCAAACTTTTAAAGAACTGACAAATAAGAGAATTTAAAGTTCACTTAAGGTTATTTATTATACCAACTTACCATTTTTTATGTTGTTTACCAGTTTTAATGGATGGATTTTAAAGCGATCATGTTTTTATGAATAAAAGTCGGAGTATTCATTTAAATATAAAATTATTTCGGTACTTACCTGTGAAAAGTTATTCCATTAATTGCTAAATTAGTTGATTCACTTCGATTATTGCATGTAACAATTGCGCAGGTCGGCATTTTGGAAATAAACTGAAATTTCTTTTTATCAAACGTGCGTATTCACTCGTCTGAATCGGACGGCGAACTGGCGGCAATGTATGCCCGTAGGTCATACACTTGTCACAAGTTACGCGCCGGGCGTAGTGTATTGTCCTTGTATTATTATATTATCTGTGGCGGTACCGATGTCTGCTGCTAAAAGCGCGGGAACTAAAAGCATAATGTCTGCGTCTTTTTTATTGTTTTTTTTTTACATTTTTCTATCGGCCAAAGTCACATAAAAGATGCAACGTTACAATAGTTATTATTTTCGAAGGAAATAAACACATTTTGACATAATAATAAGTATTAATTAATAACAGGTTATTCACTTATCCGTCTTAGCTTGCTAAAACCAAAAATATTATATTCTTCATTGCAAATTAAAATTAGTACCTACACAGAAAATTAAAAACAATAGACTTAGTTGACAAATAATCTATTTCATAACCAAATTTCATCGTAATCTGTTCAGCCATGAAGGTATAAAAACGATAAAAGGTAGATTTTCTGAGGGAATTTCACATCTATACATTTATACATACATCTATCTATACATATAAATAAAATTGGAGTGTCTGTTTTTAATTTCAAATTAACAGCTTTTCACTAAATGCATATTAAAGTATACCTATACGATACTATCAACTAAAAATCAGTTTTTAAAATGTTTGTCGGTCTGTCTGTTGGTCTGTCTGTTTGTTTGTTCCGGCTAATCTCTGAAACAGTTGGACCGATTTTGACGGGGCTTTCACTAGCTAATGTTATAAGGCGTAACTAAGGCTACTTTGTAACAGACTTCAAAAAAGGAGGAGGTAGAAATTTTGTTTATTTAACCAGTAGAACCCGTGGCTTTGCTGACGCTAAACTAGTTTATAATATAACTTGCCTTTCCCGCGGCTCCGCTCGCGTTCTAAAGGCTGAAAATCAATAGAAATATTTTCTCCCGTTTCTGCATCATTTTACATTGATGCTCCGCTCGTATTGGTCGTAGCGTGATGTAATAAGACCAACACAAAGAATTTTTCAATTCGGACCAGTAGTTCCTAAGATTAGCGCGTTCAACAAAAACAAACAACAAACAAACAAACTCTTCAGCTTTATTAAATTAGTATAGATATCCTCAAAGAGTAAATCCAGGAGAATATCAATAGTGCAATATTTAGCTGAGCTACTTTCGCAGTATATAATGTATTTGTGTAGTCGACAATTGACCCGGTGGATGGCAGGAAGTATCGCATTTCTGCATTACGTCAGCTTCGGGAGTTCTTTCTTAGGTTACAATATTTAGTACACGAATACTTTTTTTATTATTTTTAGCCGACTTGACAAAGAAGAAGTTAAAATAGTGTTTTCGTAGTACTTCATATGTATAATATGTACATACTTACTTAACTTTTTCAACTTTGTAAGAAAGGTTGGTCTTTCAATATTCCTCTAAAGACGGAGTATAGAAATATCCATTTACAATTTGTGTCATCTACAAATTACAATGTGCACTTATGTACATATAAAAGTTACAACCTAATTCGTTTTATATTGTTTATAAACCATTTCGTGAGGCTTTATTTTGCTTCTATTTTCTGTGCCAAGAGCCTCTTGCCAAATACGAGTGAAAACCAACTTTGCTATAGGCTTTGTCTTGTCAAGCGTTTTAAAAGCGTTTGTCATAAACTATTTTCTAAGAATATGCACTTAGAGTTTAACTTTCATGGCTTATTATATGTTTACTTTAAAATTTAAACATATTGTGTTTCTCTACTTTGCAACTTTGTAGCTTGTGAAGAGTCGTTCGAACTTGCTCTATGGTTAATTAAGCACGCTTAACTTTTTAATGAAATTCAGCATTGTGATCGGAATTTTTTGCTTTAGAATATGAAGTAATTATTTTTTATTTATATTATTATAAAATACAGTTAATTTATCGTAACAACTCATACATTTTAAAATTTTTTATTGTTAAAAAAAATTACGGTTAATTGTGATTACCTTTTATGATAAAAATTAACTAACGTAACATGTGAACATTAAAAATTATTATGACTTAATATAAATAATAATTGCCGTGTGCGCCCTCGTGACTCGTCTACAGTCTACTTGCTCTCCAACCGTTATATTAAAATATTATTTATTTATTGCAGATGTATAGAACGTCCCGTTTTAAAAATTAATTTATGGCAACAGCAGGTAGATATTGATCATTAAAATGAACATAACATTTAATTTAGCGCCTTTTATTCAATGTTGCCATGTCTAATAAATTACGCGTAACATTTCAAGGCCTACATCTTATTACAGCCTTTTGTTTAACTTAACAAATTAATACTATAATCCAGAGAATATGGTAAAACTTTAATGTATTTACTTTTTTATTAAGCTATAGGAGACATTTTGCTATCTTAATTGTTATGTATTACGCATTGAGTTATAATATATAGAGGAGTAAACCTCAATAAAATCTGTCAAAAATGTGTAACCACTTTTTACACGCTGCGACGCAGCTTTGAAACCACTCAATATGTAATGAAACATATGTCTGTCTCACTTACATAAGTCACAAGAACAATACCGTCGCTTCGATTAGAGAGAGACCAAAGTATAAACTTGCAATGACGGAATGGGGGTTGCCTACCCATACGAAAATTAACCTACTTTTTAAGCCATTAAAAACACTTAATACAAATAAATTAAGTTTAGTATATTTAAATATTTATTTTTGAATAGACGTTTATTACTAATAAATTATTAAGACAATTTTCTTTTAAATATTTTTTATTTTTATTAATCATACTCCGCTATGTAATATTAGTTTTGTATACAATTGTGTTTTTTACTCTTTTTTGTGAATTTGAGTGGATAATTCGCTCTCAGGGTACCTACTATCTTATTTTTAAGTATTTATAAATATGGCATTTATTAATAAAAGGGAATGATCAACTTGTATCGATGATAAATGATCTCCCGGGGGTATCGCGAATTCTCTTAATATCTTGTCTTCTTTGTGTTTTTCTAAAGTTAGTTTTTATTATAAAAAAATAATATTTAAAGCCACTTATTCCGTAAATTAAAAACTCCCACAAATGTGGAAACTATAACTAAGTTTTTACTGGTAACACTGAACCTACTTTATAAAATTTAATATTTTATTTATTAAATTGCGTTTTTACGTCAATATAAAAACAGAAACAATAACTAAAGTGTGGAAAATAATTCCGTTTAATTTATTATGTGTTTGTGATTTAGAACCGCACTCTTTTACTGCGCATTTACCCATTTTTTTTGTCGCGTGTCACTCGGTTCACTTCGGTAGGCGTCACATAGAAGACTGAACTGACATTCGCTACGATCTTGAATATTTTCAAGATTCCAGTGTCAATGCCGTAACGCGGTAATTGCTAATCTAGTGTATATATATCAATGGTATTACGTTAAAAAACTATAAGGCTACGTCCGCACAGACATGCGGCTTGCTTAGCGCCTAAAACCTAGTGGATTGCGCTCTGGCAACATGTTAGGATACACAGTGGCCGCACTGCAGGAGGTTTGCGTGGTTACTTGTCGGATTTCACTTTAAAAAATAGCTGTAAAACTGCTACTTACAGAAAATTCACATTTAAAATATACCATTTCAAGGTCCTATCCATCATGTTGGGTTCATGACATAAATAAACAACTTTTTAGTACTTATTATCTTTTTTTGCTTTGACTGATATCTCTTCCCATAGTTTTTTTTAAATAATTTCATTTTTATTAAGTTCATTTGCCGGTTTCCACAAAGGTTCACTCTTAAAAATTTATGCAATTAATATTTCATATATTATTTCTTGAATAAAATGCCTCGCGACTAGTGTCAAAAAACCAACATGTTTGTTTACTTAGATACGCGCTTAGCAACTAGCTAGGAGCTAAGCGTGCAGTGCGGTCGGTCACAAACATTTTAGGACGTTCGTTTTAGTAAGCTACTAGCTATGTGACTTGTTAGGCTCTAGGCGCTAAGAAAGCCGCCGGTCTGTGCGGACGTAGCCTAAGGGTTGAAGAGTAGTAAGCGATCTAAGTGCATCGTAGATTTTCTGTCAATCCAACTTAGTATTTTTTTAATACCCTATTCAAGAAGTAAATTAATAAGTTATTATTTATTTCATTCTATTAGATTTAAAATAGTTAATATAGAAAAAAACACCGCTATTGATTGATAATAATGGAAAGCTAAAATAATATTGTGAAATAATAATAAAATAGAAAATATACAAAATTGCAAATTTCTAGCTTAATTTTATAAATCAAGCAAACATTTGAGATTGCTTACTTGATGAAAATGACGAAATCGATTCAAGAACAATGTTTTATTTCAATTCGTAAGCAGATTTGGAAAGCATCATCAAAATATCGTTAGGGAAGTTAACCATTACATACTTATTGTTCGAGCTCTCTGTTTCGGAAATATTACAAATTATAATAGTTTCACTGCAGATTACGTTTAACATTGTTATTTTTAATTTACTTTTGTTTAATATTAAATACTTAATAGCATTGTGTTAAATCTATGCCTAATAGTGTATTTATAATGAAATCATATAAAAATAATATTTACTATAAATATATCAAGTTGAAAACATGTAGTTATTCGTTTATTGGATTGTTATACGTAGCATATATTATTTAAATAAATTATTCAACTATAATAGTTTTTGCTGTTATTTAATAGTTTTATTGGAATTAATTATAATTTATTTCACAAATATTAGAAAAGATTGTAAGTTAAAAAGATCAATATTCAAAAATCAATACGTTATAATATTATGTAATCCTTCTTACCAATATTAAACATACTCGAAAGTTTTTTTCGTATTGTCTAATACCTATTATAATACTAAAACTGAATTGTTAGTACTTTTCAGTTAAAATATTTTCTAGAATTATTTCGCGGTTTTATTTTTATTTATGGTTCCAAACGTTTCGTTTCTGTTTTTATGTAAAATATTAAATATTCGCGTAAATCTAAAGTACCAGACATTAGTGTAGTTCAGTTTTAGACAACACTTTTAGTGCAAAACTGTACACAATGTACAAAATGTAAAAAATATGACACAAAGAACGTATAACCATGTAATTTTTTGAGCTTCCACGGCCATTAACATTATTTAATGACGAAAAACGAGATATTTACCATGTATCATCACTACAACATTATTTACTGCATAATATTCCGTTGTCATTACCACCTTTAAGTTAAGGTACATGAGGTGCTCGAAAAAAAAACATTATATAGCAAGTGTTAATATCATTTTCCACCTCACAAAGATGATTTAAAAATATGAAATGGTTCAAATATTTACCAAATATATTTTATTATTTACTGTGAAATTTTGCCGCCCCCTAAAAAGTGCCGCCCGGGGCCGGTGGCCCCCTCTGCCCCCACTAAGCTAGGCCCTGGTACGGATATATTTATTATAAAAGACCCACGCTCGCTATGTTTGGATTCGTCCTTAGATAATAGATATATTTCAATGATTAGCACCCATTTTTTAGATATAAGATATTTTCCTGCAGTAAAAAGTATCCTATAAGTTGAACCGGATAACCAGCTATCATCATACTAAATTTCATTAAAATCCGTATAGTGGTTTTCTCATAAGTTCACAGACAAACAGACAAAATTCTAAAAACTATATTCGGCCTCCGTTGTGATAAAAATGACTATTTCAATAAAACTTCCCAAATATTTAATGTACAGATTTGACTTGAAGTTAGAATTTTATTATATGTATAGATTATATCTATACTAATATTATAAAGAAGTAAAGCTTGTGTGTTTCTTAATACTACGGGAGGTAGCGCTATAGTTGAGCAAGTCATTTCATACCGGCTGAAAATCACAACACTAATAGTTTTCCCCTAACCTATAACAACTCCGAACGTCAGCTGCTCAGGTAGTGGTGGAGGTAAGAGAGGCAGCATGAGAAAGTCATTGGAAAAAAATCTGCTCCGATGAATTTTATACCGCGTAAAAATGAATTATATGATTGTTTCCATCACATTTTTAAAGAAAATCATCGTCAGCTGTATTGACGGTGGGGGGTTATATGTCAGTCGCGTACATGAACCTCATAGAAATTTTCACAAAAAAAGTAATTTTATACCTTATGAAATTTATACATCTTAATTTTTATACTTTTAAAATAACAAAGACAATCGTCAGCTGCATTTTCGATGGGGGAAAGACCGTCAGTCAGCGTGATAAACATTTCGCGAGGTCAATGCATTTGAGAGTTGCATAGTCTCTTTGAACAATAAAATGACGATCTTTACATTCACAAACAATTAGCTGACGACGACTTATGTTTCTTGAACAATCTAGTTATCTTACGCTTAGAAATCAATAAGTATAGCACATATTAATCTAAAATCTAATGGCTCTCGCAAGTTTGTATGACAGTCCTTTATTTTTGGGGCTAAAGACTTTAAATTTCACAGGGAGGTAGTTAATTGTTAGTAAACATCCACTAAGAACTAATTTTGTGACAGGGCCGGCTTAAGGAGGTCTAAGGGCTCTCGCAAGTTTTTACGAAATTCTTTCATTTTTTGTGTTACAAATTTAAATTTTGGTAGGGAGTTAGTTTATAGTCAGCAGATAACTTTTAAAATTATACAAAGCAGACACTCTTCCACCACACAGCAAATATATTAAGAAAGTATAGCACAGCGAGCAATGAGGAGAGGACGGGAGACGTCCACATATTACTTATATGAAATAGAAAGCCGCGCGGCGCAGGAGTTACATATTAATTATGGGTTCTGAAATAGCTGGAGTAATTTTGAAGAAACTTTCAGTCAATCTACAGATCAACCCGGCGAGTGTTCGAATGAAGATTAGTAGCGAATAAGAAAATGAACGTGGAAGCCGCGAGTACTGCTAGTTTATTATAAATAACACCGCATTATAATTATTTATTTTGTGTCGGTTTAAAACTATATTATAATACTAGCAATTCCTGTTGGAATCCACACTCCGCCCGCGTTCTAATTACTATTAAAAATAGGGATTGTTGGGATGAAAATTTAGGGTTATGATTATTTATAGGTATAACATATTTGGTCTAAAAAAAAAAATAGCCTATCTAATCTCAGATCTACCAAATAAACACAAAAAAAATCGTAAAAATCGGTTAAGCCGTTTCGGGGGAGGTCAATAACAAACACTGTGGCATGAGATTTTTATGTATTAGAATTTAGATGTTTTTTTAACAAACGAGTATTGAATATATCTCTCGCACATTTCCGATATTGACAGAGTCAGATAGGTCATTGTTAGGGGTGAGGCCCACGCCTCTGTTGTTGTTTTGAAGTTGTAAAACTTACCTATACAAATAAAAAAAATTGTCTATTAAGTCTATTTGTAATACCAAAATAAAAACTATTTACTAAATTCAAATGAAATTTTATAAGATTTTATATTTAACTAGCTGATCCGGCATAATGTTAATAATCCTTTTTTAGTACAGAGTGTTTAAATAATTTAAATTATTTTATTAATATTAAAAATTAAAAATTAAATTATCACTATACTAATATTAAAAAATTTACTTTTTGTGACAACTTAAATATAAAAGTTAGACATATGCTGTCGGTAACTTTTTTGTAGGCATATTCAAGCTCCACATCTTTTCTATAGAACTCAAAAATATATCTTTCATAGTTAAGGTAGCGTTCGTAAGAAACGCTTTCATTCGACCGTTTTTTCTCCGATTCACTTTGCAAAACGGACACCACGTAAAAGCCTTTTTATTTTTCGGTTTTTTAAATAACCTATGACTCTTAGTAATAATGTGGCTTTCTATTGCTGAAAGAATTTTTAAAATCGGTTCAGTAGATCCCGAGATTACCCCTTACAATTTAACAAATATACAAACACACAAACTTTACTTCTTTATAATATTAGTATAGATGAAATTAATGTGTACAATTTTATTTCTGTCTGCCACTCTGTTTTTTCGGCTAATCCCCAAAACAGCTGGACCAATTTTTACGGAATTTTCAATCTCCGATCATCTGCAGAATAGTTAAAATTCCTATACCTATATAGTTATCAGAACAATACGTAGTACATAGAGACGGACCCGAGCGGAGCTAGAGTAAGAGAGAGTATTATGCACAAGAAATTATAAATAAAGTTATTATTATATAATTCTTGTAATCTTAAAAAACTACCAATCTAAAAATGGCAACGCGCAAGCAGTCGCTGAGTCAGTCGAGTGTGCATGTAACTACAGCGTTTGTGCGTAATTCCAAGCCTAAGATAACTAGAATGTTAAAGAAACTTGAGTGGTCGCCAGCTGATTGTTTGTGGAAGATCGTGAGTTTATTTTCCAAAGAGACTATGTAACGCTCAAATGCATCGACTTCGCGAAATGTTTATCACGCTGACTGACGGTCTTTCCCCCATCAAAAATGCAGCTGACGATTGTCTTTGTTATTTTAAAAGTATAAAAATTAAGATGTATAAATTTCATAAGGTATAAAATTACTTTTTTTGTGAAAATTTCTATGAGGTTCATGCACGCGACTGACATATAACCCCCCACCGTCAATACAGCTGACGATGATTTTCTTTAAAAATGTGATGGAAACTATCATATAATTCATTTTGGCTCGGTATAAAATTCATCGGAGCACTTTTTTTTCCAATGACTTCTTCATGCTGTCCCTCTTAGTTCCACCGCTGGTGCGGCGACTGACGCTCACTTTACTGATCTCTGACCTCTAAACAACTGTTTGAAATAAAATTCATTCGGGATAAAATTCCTAGAAAAAATACAGCGCTACCTCCCGTAGTATAAATTGTAAGGGGTAATCTCGGGATCTACTGAACCGATTTTAAAAATTCTTTCACCAATAGAAAGCCACATTATTGCTGAGTGTCATAGGTTATATAAAAAACCGAAAAATAAAAAGTCTTTTACGTGGTAGTCCGTTTTGCAAAGTGAATCGAAGAAAAAACGGTCGAATGAAAGCGTTTCTTACGAACGCTGCCTTAACTATGAAAGATATATTTTTGAGTTCTAGAGAAAAGATGTGGAGCTTGAAAATGCCTACAAAAAAGTCAACGACAGCATATGTCTAACTTTTATATTTAAGTTACAAAAAGTAGTTTTTTTTTAATATTAGTATAGATAATTTAATTTTTTATATTAATAAAATAATTTAAATTATTTGAACACTCTGTACTAAAAAAGGATTATTAACATTATGCCCAAAGAAGTGGGCACGGGTCAGCTAGTTATTAATATTGTGTATAACAAGACGAAAAGGCCTAGAAGAGAAGATCAGCTTATTGGCAGTCGGCTCTGCGGTGGGCTCGTGGCCGTTAGCCGCGCACGGGACGGCAACGTCGCATGTTCGAAATGCCAACTCGACGTCGCTACATTTCCGAAAAATAAACAACGGTACAGGATTTTTAGACTTTCCCGTGAAAGTTTGTGAGTGAATTTAGTTCACAACAAATATTGTTTTCTTTACAGAAATGTATTTTTGTGTTTTCTGTTTACTTTGTTTTGTATTTCTATTTTCTATTTATCTATTATTATAGCTACTAAAATACCGAATAGATGTTGATTTAGACGTAATAACCTTACTTACTTTTCATTATTAATTAAGCTCATATGGCAGAAAAGAAAATACTCTGAGTAAAAACTTTCATAATTAAATTATAAAAAGATAAGCTTCAGAATTAAAATTCCTCTAGATTTTTATATATCTAAAGATTATTTAATCAATACGTCTGCGTAGAAATGTAATTAAGGTCGGATTAATGTACCCGGAGCCGTACATCGCGGGTAAGCCTGGGATTATGAAGTATGCCAGCGACCCGACAAGGCGTCTTTAGGCTGACGATTTATTCCATAACATTAATATAGTATTATTGATTCAATTATAAATTAATATATAAGGAATCTATTATCTAGTCACTATCATCGACTAACTTAGGTTAAGAATTCTTTATATTAAAAATCATTCTCAATTCAGTTTTTTTATAAAAGACACAAAGAAGGAACACCATAGTAAAAATATTAATTACAAAATGGTGGTGTGTGAAAACAATACACAAGTACATAATCGAAGAAACTTTAAAACTTTCCTATCATTAATAAAGTACAATACAATGTAATTATTCGGTTGTCTTCGAAATAAATACCTATACATAATTTATATGTAGGTATATTAAATATACCGAATTATAAAGTCAAGTGAAATTTAATTATTTATGAAAATTTATTATCAACAAGAAACAGTCGCCATTGATATTTATAGATACCAACAAACTGTTACAATGTTGCAAGAAGTTACACGCAAGTCTGACTGCAACTAGAGTTGCCAACCCTACTATATAATATAGTATCCTACTGTATTAGAGGCCCGACTACTATATTTCTGAAAATAGTATATAGAAGGTGAACCTACTATATTTCAAAGTCAACGTAATAATATTTTAATTAAGGCTGAGCTAATGGTATTTTGTAATTTAAATTTAAATACAATAATAGCTATGAGGCATTCCTTAAAAATAAAAATTTATTAATAAAGGCTAAAAAGTAGCAAAAAATATTCTTTCAAGAAATAAAGTATCTATTCTATTTGGAACCTACTATTTTTTTTTTCATTTTTCGTTATCTACTATATTGTTATGGGTAAAAATTGTAGAACTACTATTTTTGACCGACAAAGAGTTGGCAACCCTAACTGCAACCTACATTATTCAATAGGATCGTTGCTAAGCTAACTTGCTCTAACTAAATTAATGTAAACAGATCAAAATTAAATATAACATCGAATGCTTTATTATTCTAAGACATCGAAATAGGAAATAGAATGTTCTAAAAATATGTTTATTGTATATAATATAGTAATATAAATATGTTAGGATATTACTTATACTATACCTAACACACAGCGCCATCTAGTTTAATAGTAAGCTACTAGACTTGTGTTATGTATACCAGACAGTTGATACTCTACTGTCTGGTATTCTTCTAACTTACTATTATTAATATAAACACCTATGACTGGAGTACAAGCATTCGTCATCATCATCACACAAATGAATGGACCCGGCGGTACTCGAACCTGCGACCGCTGGAAGAGCAAGTAGGGTGGGTAGGATAGCGCTCTACAAACTGAGCCAAAATGTGATAAAAAAGGAATAAATACGCTTCAATTTATAAACTTATAATATAATATCTGTTGCAAAAAACCTTTTCTAAGAACGTACGAGTATGAACTTTATACTTATACGTGTGGTGAACCGAGCGAGCGACGTATGAATGATCAAGTAAACAATTTTTTTATTATAAAACATACTCCTACAAAATTGATGTTATTTAACATAATTCCATATTAGCATTAACCCATAATTGTATAATGTAGTACTCAAAATACATAATAACGGTTCAACCTAGACTGTAGGCCAAGACTAGACTAGACTGTCAAAAGTAATAAATCAGCAAGTTCATGCAGAACGCTAGGCTATTATTATAATTATAATAAAGATAACTCTTATGATTAAGACTACGGTCATAACAAATATTAAGTATTAATGTTTTAAATAATAATTATAACTTATTTAGTTTTTAAACTATTTCTTTGAACAAAATAAATAAATAAAAAGGTAAAATAAATTAAGTTGTTCTCACTTCTTTTTCTTCAAACGAATTCATCATTTTTCATCAATTAAAGTTTTTGAGTACATTAAGAGCTCTCCTAATGGTTGTAGTTCAACTAGAGAGAAACCTTTATTAGATACAATATCATCACTACATAGTATAAAACAAATTCTTCCCGCTGTCTGTCTGTCCCTATGCTTAGATCTGTAAAATTACGCAATGGATTTTGATGCGATTATTTTAATAGCTAGAGTGATTCAAGAGGAAGGTTTATATGTATAATACACTAGCGGAACCGACAGCTTCGCCCGCGTTAGGTCTAGGGACTAACCCGGGCGAAGCGAGGGCGAGACGCTAGTATTGGATAAAGCTAGAATATTTACAGGTATATTAATTGACTATGTAAATATCAATTAAGTTATTATTAAGTAGTATTATGTGATGTGTTATTAAGTGATAAGTTATACTAAATAGCAAGGAATAGGTAAAAGGCTTTTCTATCATCTTTTCTGTGCTAAATAGTGTAAATGTTGATATAAAAAAGTTAGGCCTTAAACAATGAAAATATATAACATTCCTATACAACTTTGCCTATTGTATAAATTGGACATTTATATTGTTTTATTTACTGAGATCATATGAATCTCAGATTTTTCCCTTTTCTTTCTATTTTCTTATTTTTTAGTAATATATGTACGGTTTACTCGTTTATCGGAAATATTATGGCCGGTCATGCACAACTTAGGATGTACCGTCTTCGAAGGGAAATCCACTGCAGATCGATGGAGCGAAGCTTTGAATCCTAATGTAATATTTCAATAACCATAATTGTTTATTAAAATACGTATAATTTAATATATAAAAAATTCAATTAGTATTAGTATTAATTAATATACAAGATCATTTTTATTTCAAGAGAAAAAAACTACATTTCATCAAAGTTATAATAATATATTGCTACATTTATAACTTAACTATAGCATATAACGTAAATGACTCAATAAAGCGTTTATTAAGAATAAATAACGGTCGAGTTTCCACTTACAAGCGGGTTTAGTGGCAATGGCGGGTAAAAGGAAACTTTTTAGTTGCTTTCACGTCGCGAGGTCGATCGATCCGCGACGTTGCCGCTCCGCGCATGGCCGCCGCTCGCTGTTTATTTTTACTGTTTGTTGCCAATCAATTACACGAAGGAATAATGACACCTGCCTCGTGCTCCGTTCTAGCTGGCTCTAGCGGCTGTCTTATATCGTACTAGCATTTCCCGCGGCTTCGCACGCGTTCTAAAGACCGGAAACCAAATTTCTGAGTGAGTGAATATGATACCTCGCAGTACTAACGCCAGCTCTACCCGTTTTTGCAAATTTTTTTATTCCATCCACTCCTATTAGTCGTAGCGTGATATAATATTAGATAGCCTATAAGCCTTCCTCGATAAACGGACTATCCAACACAAAAAGAATTTTTCAAATCGGACCAGTAGGTAGTTCCTGAGGTTAGCGCGTTCAACCAAATAAACAAACAAACAAACAAACAAACAAACTTTTAGCTTTATTATTTTAGTATAGAAGTGTAGATTTGTAATTTGATCTAGCGAAGGCGCGGGTTCCGCTAGTGTATTATACATATAAACCTTCCTCTTGAATAACTCTATCTATTAAAAAAATCGCATCAATATCCGTTGCATAGTTTTAAAGATCTAAGCATACTTAGGGACAGACAGACAGAGGGAAGCGACTTTGTTTTATACTATGTAGTGATTTTAGATTTTCATATGGTAATGTTAATTGATTAGTAAGTTCTATTTATTTAATGATTAATAATTATAATTAACATTGACTAGTTTTGACTATTTTTATTAATTGATTTACTTTATTGGGAGTTGCTGTGTCATAACTGCTGACAGTATTGCAGGAAATATTTGCAGGGAAAATAAATAAAATAAGAATAAACGAATACATAATATTATTTAATTTGTAATAATGTATAATTGGAAGACCATCCTGTCGCAGCGTTAACACGATAATGCTACTTTGTATTTAAGAGAATATTGATATTTTATTCTGAAGCCTCTGAAGCCTTTATTGTATATATAATATAGATAATAATTATTAAATACCTTTATTAATAACAAAATAAGAAGATTTAAAAAATATTTTTAGTTCTGCAGTTAATTGATAAGAAATAAAAAAGCTACGATAACTCCTTCAATTAAATCAAAAAAGTAAGAGATATCGCTTTAACCTACTAAATAAATTATTATGTGTAATATTATGTTGATTACAACTGTTTTTTTTTTATTATATCTATAAGAAATATAACAAGAAATCAAGAAATAGAAAACACTACAATCACTAATGACTAATGTCTTATATTTACTAATTTTAATATCATTTAAATATATTAATATTAAATATTCTCTTATAATTAAACCAAATTTAAATTTTGCAGAAATAGCAAATTAGCATTACTGCGAACTTAATGAAGCCACATCTTAATTTTGCTTGCGAGAGACATACGTAATATTTAAACATTTTGAATGTTTTAATAATACAAGCGACTTCTCTTTGCATTACCGAGATTTTTAAAACATTACTAGCAATTCCTGCGGCTCCGCCCGCGTTCTAATCACTATTAAAAATAGGGGTTGGTGTTAGAAAGTAGAAAATTTAGGGTGATAATTATATTTGATGCCAAAACTACGTAAGAAGAGGAGAAGAGGTATGCTCTAATTCAAATTTACGTAAGAATAGATATATCCTTCATTAATTAATATTACTTTTGTTAGACACGTCATCATAAATTAGACAATACATATTATTATTATAATGAATCAAATTATAAACATCAATACCAATTTTAAAAAATACGCGATTGAAAAAGGATGTTTCCTTTTCGTCCATCAAACACTATGAGTGTTATATGGATTAATAAATAATTCGAAGTCAGTCTCACGTTGAAAATATTAAATATAGTAGAGGAGACCGTGGAAGATCGACCTTCACCGATCTGATAACCAGATGAGACGTATTTTTTATCGTATATAATTTATAAACAAATATGCCTATAATTACTTGCCTATCTGAAAGTGCTCATGGCTATTTTTAGCTGGGCAACAGTGCTTTAAGTATGATTTTTTGCAGGCAAGTCTATATGACTGATTTTGTAATAAAATAATCTAAAATTTGATATAACTTTCGATAAGTTAGCAGAACGATGGAGTCACCTATACTTACTTACCTGTTCACATCGGCTTTGGTAGCTATACACAAAAATGAGTAGGCTAGCTTACTGAGGCATATTCTGTGTGTTAAAAACTAACAGTGAAATAAAATTCATTTGGTTATCAAAAGAATGAAAGTGATGAAAAAAAAATCGATTAAAGTTAATTTAATTAAAAATAGCCATGAGCACTTTCAGATAGGCAAGTAATTATAGGCATATTTGTTTATAAATTATATTTAATAAAAAATATGTCTCATCTGGTTATCAGGTCGGTGAAGGTCGATCTTCCACCGGCTCTTAGACCAATATTAAAATAAGGATATAGTAAATTAGGTAATACGGGAAATATAATATTTAAAATAGAGTCTCCGCGCCGCGCCGTGGTCCTAGCTGGATAGGTACTACTCTTAAATTATAAATGATTCAAGCGCTTCCGTCTCGCCGACAATTTTGCATTTTTTTTATATTTTCATTAATATGAATGTATACAGTTATCTTTATTCTTATGTTTCATACATAGATCCGATGAAAGTTGCTAAACTAAAATGAAAGTCCATAAACAAAAGTTATTACTAATTTACTAAGTATCTTCTTACTATCAAGTGCTAACCTCTGTCTGTTTGTAAACATTATATATGTATAATACATGCATGTATCCATGAAGTTGTAATCAAGTCGTCAAGCCCGAGTGAAGCGAGGGTCGCTAGAAACAAATAAATTATTTTTAAAGAATTCAAAGTAGGTTTAAATATGTAAGGTAAAATTTACATAGACTTATCTTTTTATTTTTTTAGGCCTAATGATCCACTTGTCACTGTCACTGTCACACCAACGTTACTTATAAGAGACTAGTGGAAATTTAGACTAGGCTGTATGGACTATAGTCCTTTGCCTTTCCCTATTGGGGATAAATTTAAAAAACAACAATAAGAGACTAGTGGAACTCGCGGCTTCGCTCGCGCTAAATCTAGGGACGAACCCGAGCGAAGTGAGGATGAGTCGCTTGTTTAAGTTAAACATTTCCATCATACATTACATATATTGTGTAACTCTAACAGTTTTCCAGAATAACTCGCATATGGTAGATTTTTTTACTACTTACTTGACACTTATCGTCAACATCCATCCATTCATCCATCAATACTTGCAAACTTTTGCGTTTATAATAATACTAGCTGCGCCCCGCGGTTTCACCCACGTAGTTGCCGTTCCCGTGGGATTACAGGCCTGCCTATGTCCTTTCTGAAGGTCTTCTCTATCTGTGTACCAAATTTCATCGAATTCGGTTCAGCGGTTTAGGCGTGAAAGCGTAACAGACAGACAGACAGAGTTACTTTCGCATTTATAATATTAGTTAGGATTATTAGTAGGACTGAAGACTTGCCCTCGTCCCGCTGAGGTTCATCCCTAGATGCTTTATAACGGTTAGTATGAACTTCTCAGTAATGAGAAATTTATCCGATGTAAAAACCAGCTGGACCTAGATTACCAGCTATCATTATACTTAATTCCATCATAATATGTCCAGTGATTTTCTTGTGATGCGGTTACAGACAGACAGACAAAAATTCTAAAAAATTTACATTCAGTCTCTGTATCCATAATTATTGACTAATTCAATAAAACATTTCCTAGAAAATATTCAATGAACAGATCCAACTAAGTTAGAAATTTATTATAGATATTGAAGCCGTCACACCAAAAAATTGAATTGAATTGTGACATGAATAGAACTAAAACTTTAAAGAAATAAAATAAGGAGTGAAGCATTCGTGAATATTTTAAACATTATGTAACTAGTTCAAATACCTTTTTAAGGTAACAACGTGGAAGTTACCCTACATAACAGTCGATCGGTACTTCGAATTTTTCACTGAAACTTCTATTTTCCTAAAAGGAGCTCCTTAAGTACATTCGTACTTCAGATGAATTTTGCCACATTTTACGACAGACTTTTAAGGACGTTTCAATTTTACAGACGTTGCAGTTGTTGAAAAAATACTCTTACTTTCATGGTCTAATATGTAGCTATTTTTCGTTATTAACTCGTATAGTATTCGTGAAAATCATATTAAATTCGAATTATACTAATTTTGTTAAAAATTCACAACTCAAGATATACTTACGGGTTCGAGTACCGTTGGGGGCATTCATTTGTGTCATAACTCATGAGTATGAATGTTTATATTGCAGTCATGGGATTCTTTTTATATTTATAAAACTTGTACGTACCTATGTACTTAAAAGTTAATCTGGTTACCATCCCACAAGTTGTTGGTTTATTATGAAAGTAGATTTATGGTTTATGGTATTTATTTCTTTATTTATAATATGTTCCTGATGTAGAGAAAAAAGGTCAAAGTTTTAATTGAAATAAAATTAAATTCGATAAAATTTACTTACGTACTACAAAAACTTTTTACTTTATACAAAAATAAAAATGTCCAAAGAAAGATGACTATTTACGTTCCATTTAAAAAGGTTATTGTTGAGACATTACGAGTTAAATACAAGATGAGTTTTAGCAGTCAAAACAATTAGAAGTAGGGATTGCAATCCGGAAAACCGGATCCGGTAATCCGGCGGATCCGGCATCATTTTACGGTCACCGGATCCGGTACTAATATACCGGATCCGGCGACCGGATCCGGTGTTACTAATTTTTGGCAAAATAATAGAGCTTTTGCATGAGTTGGTACTTTAAATGTTTACTGCGTGGTGTTCATGCGTGCGAGTTGGTGTCTGACATAAATATAAGACTTGTTTGTTAGCATTATCGAATACGTTAATAATTATAATGGTCTCATATCAGTAAAGTAAGGTTTAGATTTTATAAAGTTACTTTATAAATAAAAAATAATTGATCTATCTGTGAAAGTGACATCTAGGAACACTGAGCTACTCGTTACAACGTTAAAATTATACCTAGTTGCCTATACTAGCCACCGCTATATTTTAATTGTTTGCTCGTTGCCTAATCTTAACATTGGGTTAGGAAATGCTCCTTCCTGAATGACTGATGGATCAACGCTCAGCCTAAACTGCTAATCGTAGAGACCTGAAATTTTTAGTGTGTGACTTTGTAGTTTATGACGTAGTTATCGGATTAGAAAGGATTTTCCGAAATGTTATGCCTAAGGGAGTGAATAACGGGAGCAATGTCTGTATGGTGCGATTCCAATCTACTTTAAATTTTGCATAAAGATACTTTAACAGAATTGATGGAAAACGTGTTTCGTATTTTATTGAAACCCATTGCCTTACGGGGTTAAAAAGGGGTAAACAGTAATTTGGGGGTAACTTACATCAAAGACGAAATCAATACTTCTTAGTGCTTTTGATTTAAATAACAGTTTATTTTTGCACATGTTTGAAAACGTAATACTTTTTTCATCAAAGTCAACAAAAAGTTTGTAGTAGTAGGCATAGGTCTATCTACTACTACAACTACGCCAAGAAAACCGAATAACTGGTTTAAAGAGTAGTCCTCATAACAAAAGGGATGAAATGGTAAATGGGGAATCAATTTTTGGTATATTATAAGTAAAAGCGTATAGCCAAACATATTTTTCGCGAATTCCGCTAGTTTTTTATAAACTACTTACCTATATTAAGTACAATGATACTTGAAGAACTTACTAACAGTTCATTTTGAACCAAAAAAGGCGAAAATTATATCGATCTGGTCAATCCGGCCGGATCCGGTCGGATCCGGCCGGATTGATGGAAATTCAGCCGGATCCGGCCGGATTGAAAATGACGCCGGATTGCAATCCCTAATTAGAAGGTACGGAATTGAATTCGAAAAGGTTATTCGTAGATTTTGCTTACAATTAAATAAGTTACCTTTTTAGAAATGTGACTAAAAGCATATTATTTTATCGGTATATATCCTATAGATAAGGTCATGGACTGTAATAACTGCAGCTTTTTGTGTGTATGTTTGTTTCTCTGTTATGATAAAGTGGCTGGACATATTTGAAATAAATTTAGTAATAAGTGGTACTTATTTTTAAAATTAGCATACTACCGACTCACATTCTCAGGTTTTGTTCGTCCCTGGGTACGTTAAAAGTTAGTATAGATTATTCAGATACAAGATATTTTTTGCAGTGAAAAGTAAAATTTCGTCAAAATTTTGGTAATTTTATGATTATTAAAAATATTATTAAAAACTGTACATTCGGCATTTATATTGGTTATAATGAGCATTTTAATAAGATTTGCCAAATATATTATCTAAATTAATTTTAAAATTATCAGCCAACTACACTGACTACATTACCCCTGGCTTTTATAAGACTTTAAGCAATTAAAGCAGAAAATACGCGATAATATTGTTTCGTAATAAATTTATCAATTAAATTGACATTACTAAATAAATTTTTTTTTACAGAAGAAGGCTGAGGTGAAAGTCACAAACACCTTTTTTATAAGTATATTTAACGTTTACTCTGTAACAATAAAGTTTTAGATTAAATCATTATATTTTATTATAATTAAATATTTCTAATTAAATTATATAAAAGCAAACAGTATAACTTATCTAAATGTTAATAGTATAAACATATAATGTTAAAACTTAATTAAAATTCACATGAAATACATTTTTTGTTAACGCTTTTTATTTTTTAGTTCTTACTCCTATATAATATTAAATTTAAAATTACAGTTAAGTTTAAGATATTATAATTTACTAACAATCTTTATAATAATTATCGTCAGTGGTCTTGCGTGTATATTAAAAAAAACAATGCTGTCCTTTACGAAAATATAAATGAACAACGTACTAGAAATTTCATTTTTTTTTATATATATACTGTACAATCAAGCCTCCGCCACAGTTTTCTTATAAGTTTAATATTATTTCTATCTATTTGCTTGCGTAGTTCTCTGCGTAGTATTCCTTTGGTTTCTATTAATGTATGTGGAAGGGTGGTCGTGAGGAGGTCGCTGGAACCTCCCGGGGGGTGGGGGAGGGGGAGCTGAGGCCTGCACCGGGACCCGCTCCACTCTCACCACGATGTCTTGACGAGGCGGCATTTCTGCAAAATATGGATGCAAAATGTTAATTTTTGACATATTATTTAATACTAGCATTTCCCGCGGCTTTGCAAGCGTTTTAAGGACCGGAAATCAAATTCTTTCTGAGTCACACGGTATAGTGCCCGCAGAACTAACGCCCGCCCTTCTTGTTTTTGTAACATTTTTCATTAATGCTTCGCTCCTATTAGTCGTAGCGTGATGTAATATAGCCTATAGCCTTCCTCGATAAACGGACTATCCAAAACAAAAAGAATTTTTCAATTCGGACCAGTAGTTAGACAAACAAACAAACTCTTCAGCTTTATAATATTAGCATAGATTAAGAAAATACCGACTTGATGTTACTTGCTTTGTTTTTTTTAATATCTTTAAATTTTATATAAGGTAGAGGTTAAGAAAGTCTTATTGAGTACTACTTAAATGTATATAGATTAACACATGTATATGAAGTGAAAGATTGAGCAATTAAAAATGCGTTGCTCTCAGACCTTTTAAGTACTCTCACGATATTTTTCTTCGCCGTAAGACAAGTGGTAATCATTTTAGAAATGATTCGCATGAAATCAGGGGTGCGAGATTCGGATTCGAACCCGCCGGTTACCCATCCCCTGGTTGCGTAAAGCGGTAACACCTACCATTATCCTATAATTCCTTAGCCTAAGAAAAACAAAACTAAAAAAAAATGAAATTGATCATACTGGCACACCACTCAAGAATAAGAAGTAAATGAAGACTGTTAAATTTTACGAGAAACCTACATCTATTAAAGATAAAATCAGTATTGTTGAAAGATTTAATAGTTATTATAAGTAATAATAAATTCCCTATACCGTTTCGTCGATCGTCGGTAAGTTTTGATTTATTCGCCATTAAACCGTTAGCCCATAATATGTTAAAGGTGCATAGGTGAGGACCAAGATCGGTGTATGCGATTACGCTTTATGATAATGTCTTATTTTAGTATACTATGTCTTTTCTGTGGGTTTGGTTGAATGAATTTTAACTTACACGTATAAATTAAAAAAATATATTTAAACCTATTATCTACTTGTAAGCTATTTTTTTATATATTTTTAACATTGTGCCAATTTAAACAGTAAGATTTTCTAATATATTTTTCGTATAATATCGTGAAAAGTATAATAACAACTTTTTTACTAAATAACGTGGTTTATCCAATTGCATTGACACTGCTAAATAGTACAACTTATATGTTGGTATTTATCATTTCGGGTGTAGTACTTTTAAGTAAGTAACAGTCTCTTACCTCCTACCTACGGTACGTACTCTGGAATATATTTATCAGAGATGAGACCAGTGGCGGGGCAAGACCTAAATTTGATGTGGGCAAGACAGATCTCGCGAGGCCCTGTTCTGTGGCGACCTGAAGACGGAATTTACAAAAAAAAAAAAAAACAAAACAATTAACACTGCCAAGTTTTTATTCATAAAAATAGATTAATATTAATGAAAAAAAAACATATTTCACAACAAAATTAATTTATATCTTTTTTTATTTTATTCTCGCTATGAAGCAATGCATAAAAATTTTTGAGGCGCGAGGCCCCTTGTACCGCGAGGCCATAGGCGGTGGACCACGTCGCCCACGCCTTACGCCACCACTGGATGAGACATTTTCCTTTAGTGAAAGTATCTTATACATTGATCCGGATTACTAGCTAACATCACCAAATTTCGATTGATTACTACTACACATATTGAGAGACAGACAAAAAATCTAAAAACTACAAGCCTGAAACTATAGATCCGGCCTCTGTAAATAAGTATTAATGGTGACTATTTCAATAAAATTAAAAAATATATTTAAAGTACAGGATCGGCTAAGTTATAAGTTAATGTACGCATTTAATACGAAAACCAGGTATGCGTCGCGTGATATAAAATAACGCAAATTACGTGTAAATGATGATTTAGTCAAATGCTCAAAATAAAGAAAAACAAATAATAATTTATTATTATTTGTTTTTCATCATCATATTTAAATGTCGACAATAGTGACCTTTATCTTATTTATCTTTTTACCACATAAACAGAGATGTACTTATCTCTAATGGAGATAAGATCTTCTTGTATTTAGGATACTTTTGTAGATGACTAGTGTATCACCCTGACACGCTCGGGTTCGTCCCTAAGTACGATGTAACGTAAAAAGAGAATAGAGATTTCTTAGAGATGAGATACTTTAATCATCAATCAAAATTTATCCAGTAGTTTACTCATTTGTTTACCCAGACAGACAGACACAGGTCAAAAAATTTTAATATAAACAATAGATTCGACGTCTATAATCTATATCGATAATAAAGGTTATTTGTGTAAGGTTTACTTAAATCTTGCCTGTTTTAACAAATTTCACAATAAATTATCTCTTTTCTTCATAAGCATAATATGCGGAGGATTAAATAACTATCCAATTCAAGATTACTAGCGTGATTCGCTGTGTATGCTATACTCAATGTTCTCCATTTTCAACCGACTTCAAAAAGGAGGTTCTCAATTCGTCTGTTTTTTTTGTCACACGACATCTGCAGATTAATTTGTTTCTTTAAAGAATAAGGGGTTTAATTTGTGCATTAGTTAAATTAATATATTAGATGTGAATAAAATATGATTAATCTATATCTCCAATTTACTGATGAAGTATTTTATCGAAACAGCCCACTTTTTGCCTTTAACTCAATTCCTAAACGACGCGAGTATTTCTAATTTTTTTCACATAGACTTGTTTACCAAAAAGCAGTAAAAGGTAATTTTTATTCCGTTTAATAAACCAATAAAACGAGATACTAATATTTACTATTGTCTGTGAGTACACTATTTACGAAAGTGCTCCGCAATATAAATGGAATCAAACTTACGACTTTAAGCTATAAGTATAACTAAGTAGACTAGGTATTACTATTTACCTTTATTTCTATTACCTAAGTACGTCAAATAATTAAAACAATTATTAATTCAATAATACTCACTAATTCCTTGCTTTCCAAAATAAACTAGAAACTTATTTCTATAAAATACTATATTTTGTTTAAGATTCAATGAAATTATAGATTCTAGAATAACTAAAACAAACGTATTTCACGATGTCAAAATGAAAACATATTGAAGGCTGGAGTGGTGTCGCTGATAAGCTATCATTTATCATGAGATAAATTGTAAAGATGTATATTGATGTAAGGGATTTAGTTGTTATTGTATTAGTACTTGAAATAAATAACATGAAGTTTAGTTTAAGAAGAGGATTATACGTAGAATTAACCCTAAGCTGCTAATTCCATTTTTAGCTAAACTGAGAGAGAAAAAATAAAAAAAATAAGTTTATAATATGTACTTGTCTTCAGCCCTTTTTAACGTCTCACTGCTGGGCACGGGCCCCCTTGGTACGAAGGGGATCAGGCCATAGTCCACCGCGCTGGGCTAGTGCGTGTTGGCGGACTTGACATGTCTTTCAAAAACTTGATAGGTTTTCTCAGACATACAGGTTTCCTCACGATGTTTTCCTTCACCGTAAGGGTGATAATCATGATAGAAATAATTCGCACATGAAAATATCAGAGGTGCGAGACCCGGATATGAGCCCGCACACTCGGTCATCCAAGATTGAGTATATTGAGTATAGGTTCCTACTAGTACAATATCTCTCAACTGGAATTTAGATATTGCAGTTGTTTCGTAATTATAATCAGTACAATCTCAGTCTGTTTGTAATTTCAAATTAACAGTTTTTCACTAATTAATAGAGGCCGGCAATTTTAGCAATTCATTGCATACTACTATTTGTACTTAGTGCCTTTTAGCTACGGAGATCTTATGAAAATTAACTAGGAGGTGACATTTTAAAAACTTACATCATACTAGGAATTTTTTTTTGAAAGTTGGGAAATGCATTTTTTTAAAGCATAACACGAGGTGGTTAAGTGAGACCGAATTAAATAAGCCATAATATTCCTCTGTCTAATAATGAGGCAACACAGGATCGGCTAAGAATTAACCACGACGCAACGCCCTGGCGCGGCAGCCATGGGGTTGCTATTTGCTACACAGACCACTCTGCTATCAAAGGGGTACCAGGAGCACCTCGCATGACACAACCGAAGAGAGCCCTCCCTGCGCACTTCCTGGCTTCACGCCCGGCAGCGTTAGCAACTTGAAGTGGACTAACTATCGTACCAGGGGCGTAAAAATTATCGTACATTATCGTATTTTTTAGGATAATGTCTATTATAGATAAATAAATCATATAAATTGTAATATTGATATGCATGCAAGTACTCTATAGTTTATCTTTTTTAAACCACCGCTGTCAAATCAACAGAACACTGAAACCCAAATGTTTTACACGTGATATACAGACCTGCGTACGATAATAATGAAAAAATAATGCTATCGTACATCGTACATAGGCACAACGTTATCGTAAATGTACGATAATTATCGTACGGTTCCGAACGCTGACGCCCGGCCGGACTGTCGGACGCTACTGGGCCCCCACCACGACAAGATGTACACAAGTTGGGGTATCCCCCAAGTTCAACGTGTGTTAGAAATAGTAATAGAATGATTGTCTGCTGTAAAGCATTTGAAACGTTGGAAACCAAAACAATGACAGTTTAGTGTGAAAAATATGTGCATAGGTTAAGTATTATAAAATCTATTTCATATTAATTATACGCAATAAATTATGAAATACGCACAAACAGGCGACCGAAATAATTTGGATAACCTGATGTGCAATGACGTCACAGGGCAGTAGACTGTCAAATAACGAGCCTGTTAAACAGTATTGAAATACCGTCATTATCGTTCCTACTTCCTTGCATTCGTGTACGATGACATTTAAAACCAATGGCTATATAGACATAGTCTTTAATGACTAAAATAAATGCTAACACAACTTATGCTGATGCTTGTTTATTAATTACATGGCTTTTCACGACGGCCTGGGTATATAAATTGTACTTTTTAAATTGTTACTTTAAATTTTAGATGAAATACGTATAATTATTAAATATAAACACTTTTAGTGTGCTCATTGAACCACTTTTATTAAATTGAGACGCTTTCTAAAAATCTGTCAAATGGTCTATTATTATTTTTTTAGATTAATGTTCCTCTATTACCTAAATATATTAATAAAAGGCAAGACCGCTGTCCGCTTCCACAAACCAAAAGTGTATTTGCCCAAAGACACAATTGCCCCGTTTATTTATAATAAATTCAATAACCTATGTACCGTGAAAAACCTAAGCAACTATAAAATAAAAGGAATTTTAAAAGAATGGCTAATTAATCTAACGTACGAAGAAACTGAAAACCTTATAGTAATGAATAAATAATACACACACACACACTTTTTAATTTATTTTTTTTGTTTCTTTTTCTCTTTTTTGTTACGTTGAAAGCGAATTCTTTGATATGGGAAGGTACTAGCTCCTCAAACACAGGTTTCTAGTTCAGGAGCTACTGTGTAATATTGTAACAATGTTTTTCAATAAAGACCTTTTTTTTATTATATATTTGTGTATATCTTTATTTAATGCTTACAACACTGCAGTGTATTGTCAATTGTCATGCTTACATTTTGTAATTCTTAAAATAAATTGTCAAAGTCATGTTTCATAGCGCACCCACACAGTACACACTTTGCGGCGTACTAAATATTTCCATAGAATTTTCCTAAAATATCAGGAGTGTTTGCGAAAATATTGTACTGCGTCATTTATATTCTTATTTACTTCATCATAACACCTGCTGTGTGATTTCTAACCCAGTTATTTGAAATTGCGTTTATCAAAACGCGGACATCTATCGATCTGTTTTCATTTAAAAGTAATCTTGAGTTGTAAAATGTCTTCTAACAATAGCGAAAGTAATGCTCCGGAATCATCCACGGAACAACCTCGCCAGCCGAAGAATTTCCAGGTCAGGATTATATCGACATGTGCTAATTTGAAATTAAATAATTATGTATTTGTATCATAAAAGCCATATTATATCCATTTTCAACTACGTTAGTTAGGTTAAGCATACCTAATTTTTTTTAAATTTCAATGCAGGGATTGCTTCGTTTTGCAATAGAAGCTACTAAAGCAGAAGATGCACCGGGACCTTCTGATTTAGGCCCAATGGATGAAGAGGTATGAATTTGTTGATTGTTCACTCAAAGTTACAATATTTAAAAAAATAAGTTTTTATGAAAACTTTATAATTAAATAATTTTACAAAATGACAGTTTGTACCAAAACATTAGTTTATTCAGGAATTAAAAAATAATCTTGGAAATTCATTAGCATATCTATATTACAGAGGAAGAAATTCTTAGAAGAGGCTCTTAAAGCTATGTCAGTGAATGTAGCTGAAATGCTGGAAAGTGCTATAAAAGTACTAAGTGATGTTAATGTTATGAACGAAATTCAACGTAATGAGCAGGTGCCACTTGATGTTAAACTAAGGTTGACTGAAATCATGGAGTATGTTGATGACATTGATGTGTCTAATGGTAAATATTCATTTACAAAATATACTTTTTTATTACACAATATATAATAAATAATTACAGCACGCAATGGCAGACATCACATCATGTCTTTCGACAACTTGCAAAATTTTCCTAGACATGCTATTTTCCTTACAATGTTTTCCTTCACTATAAAACAAATGCTATTAATGTAGGGAATACCTCATAATGGTAAGTAAAGTTGTTTATTTATGCAATATAATATTATTTTATTTAATTATATTAATTAGGGATTTTTAAAAGACACAAGGTAACAGGACCATGATTGACAACATCCAAAAAGATAGTTTCATTTATAATAATGATACATTTTAAATATTAAAACTTAAAATTGGTTGCTCTTATATTAACTAAAAGAAAATAAAATATTTCCTTTTAGTTAATATGAGAGCAATTGAGGGACAAATGAAAATCGAATGAATGAGTATATTAACAACATAATATACATACAAATATTTAACTACCAATATTATATCTAGTGGCCCTATTATCCCTGTCTTACACAATGTGTGTTCACAGATTTCATGAAAATTGGTGGCTTTGCAATTTTCCCAATATGCTTTGGCTGTGAAAATGATGAGATCAGGTCAAAAGCCAGCAGCATAATTGGAACAATATGCCAAAATAATCCGACATGCCAAGCCAAAGCCGTAGAAAGTGGTATATTGGGTCTCCTAATGCATTTGGCAAAGTCTGAATTGGATTCAAACGCACACACCACACTGTTTGGAAAGTTTTTGTATGGTATTTCAGGTAATATTTTCTATATTTATTTATAGGTATATAATGTACATTAACTCACTATGTTGTTTAATATATAGCTTTTATTTGACAACTAGTATCAGTATGTAATATGTACATAATTCACAAAAAAACATTTATCTGATGTTAAAAATTAAATTGAATTAGTTATTTTTTATAATGTTTTTTTTAATGTTTTTTAATGTATGATATATATATTACATAGATATAAAATTCATATGTTATTATTATTTTTCTATTTATAGGAATTATCCGTGGATTTGATCCAGCCATCAAGCAGTTCATAGAACTAGATGGCCTGGAGTTATTGTTGAGAGCTCTGCGTAGCTTAAATATAACAACTAAAACAAGAGCGGCTTTTCTTGTGCAGCATTTGGTTCCTATTAGCCCTGAAGTAAAAGGTATTATGAAAGATTATCTTTCTTTATCATTAAAATGCTAGAAGTACTAAATATTTTTTTGTTATTGTGAAAGTAAAACAGGCAGTTTTAATGGTACATATTTACATATTATTCAATCATGCTGATAATACTTTCTTAATTCGATTTATCTTTAATAATCCGTCTACAAGGACTGAGAGGATAAGGATATTCAAAAATTGGCTTCTGGCTTTGGTATAAAAAAGTAAAAATACAAACTTATTACTATTTATAAAATGATAATATTGTTTTATAATTTCTTTTCAGATTTTGTCATCAAAAATAATTTAGTGAAGATGGTGGGAGAAGAACTGAAAAACGGTCCAACTGATGCCACATATCACTTATTGAGCATGCTTCAGAGCCTGTTGGAAAGTAAAGAACCAAAGATTATAGAGCAATGCCTAAATGTGGAGTTGAACTTAAAAAGCCTGTTGCAAAATTACATTGCGCTTATCGAAAATGATGACTGTTACATGGAAGATTTGGAATATTGCAAAACTATCATGACTCTTTTGGACAAAAATTCACAGGAAGACCAGGAAGTTGATAGATAAACATTTTCCATGTTATATTCTGAAGGGACTTAAAAACCTAACATTTTTTATTTTTTAATTGTTTTATTCTTCACTAGGAAGATTTACATGTGTGTTGGTTAAAGTATGGCTTTACTATTTTTTGCATTTTGCAAAGCATTTATGTATTCTAAATGTGATTGATTTATTTACATGTGATGAATGTAATTCATGAATTATAGTAAAAGTTATTGTACGTAGCCACATCTCATGTCGTAGTTTCTAAAATAAATATAATAAATAACATATTCATTGTTTTATTTGTGTACATTTAATATTCCACTATTTTTAAAACATGTTGCTACAGCGGTATTTAATTTATACTGAATCTATTGACTTTTGATTGACCTTACTAGTTACTATACTAATTACATATTGTTTAATTTTCACTTGCTACAAGTATGTATTACATATACTGTATACATATATACACGTTCATACGAGTATTGTGTATTTATGAAATGGTTGAACGTATTTCAATTTTTAGTTTACGGATAAATTATTTTACCCAGAAATTATCCCTTAAGGGCTTGAAAAGGTGGTTGTAAGTGTATGGAGAAACAATGATTTCTTATCTCCGGGATAATGTATATAATATATAAAGTTTTTATTTCATACTAACGTATAACGTAAATAGGTTTAGTGGCTATAGTTATGATATAATTGTATTAACTAACAGTTCATATTAAATAAATAATCATAAAATCAATAAGTAATGTATCATTTATGAAACAACGGATACATACAACGCCATCTATTGATATTTATTTGAACTATTTGGTCTATATGTTGTAAATTTTTAACAGGAAAATGCTTAACTAAAGTTTTTTGCTAAAAAGTTAAAAACACTACAGTTTATGTTGCTATTATTTTCTATATATCTTTATTATAGCGGCCCACATTCACATGTCTTTCCAAAAACTTACTGGTTTTTTCTAAGACAAGTAGGTTTCCTTGACCGTTAGATAAGTGGTAATCATGATAGAAATGATTTACACATGAAAATATCAGAGATGCGAAACCCGGATTTGAACCCGCATCACTCCAAGCGAGTGCGTTACCACTAGGCTACCACTGCCTAGTGTACGTAAATTGGAATGTAAAAGTCAATGATGTCAGATTCAATGTCAAATAATAGTTTTCAATGTCAAATAACACAATGTCAAAATCAAATAACAATTAACAATAAGCAAGAAATTGTGATGGCGGTGTATATTTAGATGAATAATATTTCATCATTAAGGAGTGATTTAAAAATATTTAACGCAGATTTTATTCTACTTTGTTCATATATAGGTTATTTATTACTGTTTGTTCTTATACTACTTCCTACAGCCTACTAATGATTGTCATATACAAATACATAACAAAAACAATTTAAATGATAGTTTATCGATGATTCGATGAAGCGTGCATTTAGTGTGTTCACGACTCTCCTTTACGATCACTCGCGTCTATCGGCATCTAGTATGGCGAATTTAATTAACGATTTTAAGGAGTGGAAATTTAAAGATCCGCCGAATTACTCAGAGTTACCAATAGATGAAAATCCTGAATATAATGTGCCCAATGCTGTAAAGGACGCTGTCTTTTCTAAGGTAAATTTGTTTTAAACATAAAAATGGTTGATCTTAAGATAATTTTTTTTTTAAGCAATACTTGTAATTTTAAAATAGTTTTATTATATCTTTCTATCTATTTCATTGTACACACTTGAATATTATTAGTTTTACGAGTAAAATTAAAAGTACTAGAAGTTACTTAATGATTAAAACTTTTAAATTGTAAAAAAATATTGTTACAACTATTTTATTTATTTACAGGTGCCAACAGAACCTCTGATTGGGAAACTCCACCTTGTTTGTGCTTCACATGAAGGATTAAGAGATATTTTAGATTTAGACCCTAAAGTGGCAGAATCCGAGCCATTCATTGATTTTGTCGCAGGAAAATATTTGCCAGAAGGTGGATTGAGTGTTTCTCATAGGTAATATATTATTTACTAGTACATAGATAGGATAAATATGGCTATCTTCTATAGAATAAAGTAAATGCTAAAGCTGTACTGTATTTTTTAATGTTGTAATTAAAATTGTGAATTAAGGTCACTGCACACTATAGTGCTGCTCAGTTTATATTTATTCGATTGTAATATTGGTTCGATTGTTGTGCTCTTATAACATTCATAATATCTATAAGAGTCAAGTTTCATTCCAATCCCGTTCCAGTCATACAACTTAGTCTTTCTATTTTATTTGTTTTTAAAAAGTTAGAACTTTAGAGAAATCAATACTTTCCAGTTGATAGTCAACAGCTATTATTAGTTATACTTTTTGATTTAATTCAACAGCATTTTGTATAAAATCTAGTTTCCATTATATAATATTGTAGATATGGTGGATATCAATTTGGATTTTGGGCGGACCAACTAGGAGATGGCAGGGCACATATCCTTGGTGAATATGTTAATAGGTAAGGACTTATAAAATTTATAATCTACTAATATTTCCCTCAGCTCCTCTCGCGTTCTTATGACCAAATTCGTAGATTCTTAGATTTTAAATATTACTATATACTCGAGAATATGTTTTAATTGTTAGTAGGTATAGATTTTTTAAAAATGTGATATTTTCCGACACTAAAAAGTATCCAATATGTTAAACTATTGATTTGGTTTCTGTATTATTAATAATGACGTTATCTATACTAATATTATATGGCTGAAGAGTTTGTTTCTTTGTTTGTTTGGTTGAACGCGCTAATCTCAGAAACTTCTGGACCAAATTGAAAAAATGCTTTATTAATTTCAATTGTTAATAATTTTAATTAGATTTTCTTAAAAATAATTAATGTACACATTCAACTAATTTATAATGTAATGATTTGTGTAGATATTGTAACTACGATATAATACTTTCTTAGGTTTACGCGAATGTTTGACATTATAAATGAAACAATCTTTTCGGATTTTGTCGCGGATTTATTATGATTTTTGGTTCCCGACCTTTCGAATGCTTTACAGCGATCCGAAAAGATAGTTTCATTTATAACTACGATATGATAAGATTAGTTCAGACAAATAAAATGCACATTTCGAGTCTTTAATTTAGATTTAATATTCAAATTTTACAGTAAGGGTGAATCCTGGCAACCCCAGTTGAAAGGTTCAGGGGAAACCCCATACTCTCGTTTTGGAGATGGTCGCGCAGTTCTACGCTCTTCAATACGTGAGATGATTGCAAGTGAAGCCTGTTACCACTTAGGCATTCCTACAACACGAGCCGGTGCTTTGGTAGGTAAGAAGGCTTTGTATGTATGTATGTATACATATTTACATTATCATATTGTTAGCGACGATATGTAATTAAATATTTAAGTTTTGTTTTTTACTTTCCTATTTTAAAACTGATTTGGATTTCTATGTTAAATAATAAATAATTAAAGATAAGTGCATCCTTAACTTAGAATCTTACCACAGAAAAGGCATAAGTTAAGTTTCTCATACAATAGGTACATACGGGGCCGTGCCGTGTGCAAAATTTGAGTGACGCATGCAATATTTCGGTGCCGTGTGCAAAATTCGAGTTTTGCTCACGGTACTAATTATTGGCTGCCTATAAAAGGGGAGCATTTTCTGTGGTAGGCATTCCGAATCCAGTCGTGTAAGAAACATCGAGGTAATAAATAGAAGAAATCTTTGCAGTGTTATTATTTATTCCTCCTGCTACCACCGAACACTCTCGAGTCGACATCCCGCCAGCAAGCCTGCTCCACAAACAACATACTTATTATGAGCGTCTAAACATATATACATTATAAATATTTACATAATACTAGCAGTTCCCATGGCTTTGCTTGCGTTAATTACTATTAAAAATAGGGAAGGTTGAAAATTTTGGGTTATAAGTAATTTGCAATTCATAAAAAAAAATTTGGTTTAAAATTACAAAAATAAAAAACTGGATATATTTTCAGACCTAATTTTAATGATCTTTTTACAAAAAAAAAATATAAAAATTGGTCAAGCCATTTTGGAGGAGTTCAATAACAAACACTGTGATACGAGATTTTTATATATAAGACTAGCGACTCGCCCTCGCTTCGCTCAGGCTCTTCCCTAGATTTAGCACAGGCAAAGTCGCGAGATCCGCTAGTTATGCATATAAACCTTCCTCTTGAATCACTCTATCTATTAAAAAAACCGCATTAAAATCCGTTGCGTAGTTTTAAAGATTTAAGCAAACATAGGGATATAGGGACAGAGAAAGCGAGTATGTAGTGATATATCAGCTGTCCATTTGTTTTTGTGATTGAATTGTTTATGTAGGAAGTTATATGTTCTTTGCCCAACTCCGTATAAAAACTCGCTTGTCTACAATATGTCAACAACGCATTCTTTCATATTTTGGCCACACCGTGCGCAGAGGCGACGGAAATTTGGAGAAATTAATTGTGATTGGAAACACCGAAGGCAAAAGATCACGCGATCGCTCACCAACAAGATAGACCGATCAGGTGAAAGACTCGTCGTCCACACATTTCTATGCGGTTGTAAGAGACGCGCCGGACAGAAACCGATGGAGGCAGATCATCCGCTCCAGATGCAACCTCGATGCTGACCACGATCCTCAGATATGAGGGACCGACTCAGAGAGAGAGATATATATTCTTTAAACATATTTCTCGAGTGGATTACCTGTTTGAGTTGTTATTGTAATATAAATCATGCAGCTCATATTTTAAATTAAATTTATTGATTTCAATTGGAATGACTCAAAAGAGATAATAAGTTGTTAACATACAAAGTATTTTCAAAACAATGCCAATGATTTGCGTAGATAAGCTGCCTATCATTTATGATATAGCAATTTTCTAATTATGTTTGTAGACAGGAAATTATTTTTAATTTTATGATGTACAGATAATAATTTATGTAATTTAAAAATATGGTGGATGGGGCTCTGAACTCTTAAAATCTTTAATTTGAACCATTATTATTTTTTTTGTAAGAAAATGGAATTGAACTATTTTTTTATTATTCACTCTTTAGACACTATCTCTTAAGAAAAAGATTTTTTAGATATGCTACCATGTTTTTCACTTGTTTTATCTATAAAGCTCTTTCGTTCGCTATTTTTCCACCATTACCAGTGGTAGTGGTAACGAATTTCAACTCGAACGAGGGTAGACAGTTATGTCTGTCAATATCACAATAATCTAATATATATAAATCACGTGTCACGTTGTGTGTTCGCGATGGACTCCTAAACTACTTAACCGATTTTAATCAAATGGCCGGGTTTGCTACTATATTAATAAATATTTTACTGCAGAAACAGTTGTATTTCTAGGTCTCCCAAGCGGAGCCCTAGCCTTTCCTAATAAGCCACTTTTTCAAGGGTAGAAGCCACTAGCTTAACATAAATTTTTGTAAATTGTGGTTAGGCACTGTCTGTAACAAGTATATAACCCCCTGAGACGTCTAATACCTTACTCTCTCCCGTGATTATGATTGCTGTAAAGCATTCGAAACGTCGGGAACCAAAAATCATTATAAATCCGCGACGAAATCCGAAAAGATAGTTTCATTTACACCGTGGTCCAAAATAACGTTGACAAAATTACAAAAATAATATTTCAAAAATGGAATGCTTTGCGTTCTATTTTGTTTTTGTTAAATCTTTCTTCATTCTTTGGCGCCATTTTAATATAGTTTGTTGGCTAAAAAGTTTTAAAATATATTTATTACGTTATGTCAGAGCAGAGTGGAGCCATAATTTCTTTGTACGAGCGTAGAAAACGGCAGTTTGAGAGAGTAAACATTCTTGGTGTTACTCGTCAGCCACTTTCTTTAGCAATTAAACGCTATGTTGAGCTCGGCAACATCGGAGACCGTCCTGGGAGAGGACCTAACGAACTGTTCGAACTGCTAGGAACCAACACATTATCAAGCAAAGATTAGTCCGAAATCCATATACCGAGGTGAAAAAAATGTCGCGAGGCTTGGGGATAAATCGCTCCACCGTGCAGCATATAGTGAAATATGATCTCCAATTGATACCATACAAACTCAGAAAAGCGCAATTGCTTACAGAAAAAGACAAAAAAGTTCACCTCGAGAGATGTCGTTTGCTTTAACAACGCTCCGCTGCTTCGAATTAGAAAAATAACATATTTTCGGACGAAAAATTGTTTTCGATAGAACAAGCCCATAATCACCAAAATTACAGGATCTGGTCTTCCACTCGTCCTGGAGCTGCTGCAGTCATTCCAAATCGCCAAAACGCAAATGAGTATATGGTTTGAGGTGCAATTTGCGCCACTGGCAAAACTCCCCTTGTTTTTGTAGAAAATGGTATAAAAATTAACAAAGTAAATTACCGACGAGACATCCTTGAAACTGTAGTTCTTCCTTGGAGTGAACAGCACTTTGGTAACCATCCATGGATATTTCAACAAGACTCTGCTCCAGCTCACTGGGCTTTAAGTGTTTAACAGTGGTGCAAAAGCAATATCCGTGATTTCATTAGCTCAAAAGAATCGCTCATCTAAATCCAATGGATAACAGTTTATGGTCAATCTTAGAGGCAAGGATCTGTTCTACGCCTCACAGAACTGTTGATGACCTAAAGGCTACTCTTACACGGGAGTGGGACAAAATATCTGTTTAGGAAGTGCGGAAAATTGAGGAAAATTTTACCATGCGTTTGATACTATGCATTCGCGCTAAAGGAGGTTATTTTGAAGACAAATAGGGATTCTTGTAAAAAATAAGTTGTATTTTTATAATTTACAGCATAATTTCGTTTAAGTTTAAAATTTATAAAATTATTTGAAAAATCACTTGTCAACGTTATTTTGGGCCACCTGTATAATTATATTTTTTTCTTATTATATTTTGTATACTACGTGAGTTTGTTTGTTTGTATATCTATGTATGTATGTAGGCATGTATGTATGTGTGTATGTATGTGTATATATATATATGAATGTATGTACGTTTGTAGTTTGTACCGACACTGCACCTTTATTTTGATTACTATGCCCTTCTCACGTTCAAGGGTTTCTGGAAGAAATTGTCTTGTTTACTTCAGTTATTTCCATAGCATTTTATCTTATGGTATTTTGTTGTGGGGTAATGCAGCGGAAATTAATATATATTGTAACATTTTGTTTGTTCGTCAAAATATTAATTGCTATTCAAAGCACAGCGACAAACACGGAATAAATACGAGAAATAAGTATAAACTTGTAACACCCAGTTTTCGCCTACAAAAGCCTAGTCAAACACCCTCATACATTAATAAAAAAGTGCGGAGGGTAAATATTGCTGAGTCGCAAGCAATGAATACACCTGCGGCGGACGCGGAACCTATGAGCGCGAAACAGAGACAGAACGAATGTCTGCCTCGCTCATTCCCGAGTTCTGTGAATGCGCCCGCGCCGGCGTTGGTGGGGGAATCTATGAATCATTGTGACGACGAACGAGCGGCGAATCATAGCGATAATGCTAGGTGCATTTATACTGACAGTGTGGAATGTAAACAAAGCGGGCAAATGAATTGTTTAGAGCAGAATCGTACATTTGCGTCGGTGGCGGGAACTGATAGAATTAATACACAATGTGATAATGAAAGGTGGACAGTAGTGCATAATAAAAGAAAGACAAATAGTAAAAAATTTACAACTTTAAGGGGGAAAGCGCGCATTGATGAAAATAGCAAATTTAAGCCTGCGGATACTAAGATACCCCTGTTTATCACTAATGTTCACAAGGATGTGTCTGAGGATGACGTGGCCGAGTATATATTCAAAAGAACCGAAGAAAAAGTAGTTCCTATCAAGATTAAAATGGCACGAGAACGTAATTACAGCGCCTTTAAAATATATGTAAGCAAAGTTAATCTGCATATATTTCTTGACGACAGTATGTGGCCTATGGGCATTTCTTTCAGGCGCTTCGTTCATATAACTAGCAAAAATGAAAGCCATCAAAAAAGTATGGCAGAGAGGCATCATATAAAAGACATCATTAATGGATAAAAGAGGAAATGTAAGATTTATTTCTTTTAATTGTAAGTCACTAAAAAGATCTTTAGATGGAGTAAGAGATTTATGCGGTAAAGCGGACATCATAGCATTACAAGAGACATGGCTACTTCCTCATGAGTTGCCGGAGCTAGCGGGCGTCAGTAACGAGTTTGGGAGCACAGGAACATCTGCGGTAGATGTCTCAGCGGGCCTCCTTACGGGCAGGCCGTACGGTGGAGTTGCTATTCTGTGGAGAAAAAGTGTGTTTCGATCGGTCACAGTTATAGATTGTGGTGATGCTCGCTTGTCTGCGGTGAAAATACAAGTAAGTGGGGCGTCTTTTATGTTATTTAGTGTTTATATGCCAACTGACTGTACAGAGAATTTGCCTACTTTCACGCAGTGTTTAAGTTCAATTAGTGCTATTATTGAGGAAAATAGTGACTGTTCGGTGGTTTATGTATTAGGTGACTTCAATGCACATCCCAATGAACTCTTTTGTAAACACTTATTGGATTTTTGTGATGATCAGAAGTGGACGTGTATAGACATTAACTTTATGAATACTAACGACACGTACACTTTTATTAGTGAGGCCCATGGTTGTGTGAGATGGCTGGATCATTGCGTTGTCACGAATGCCGCGTTGTCCACAGTAGTTAATGTACAAGTTGAGTACGACGTGCAATGGTCTGATCATTTCCCCCTTATAATAGATTGTGACTTAAATCTGATGCCGTATAGTCATATAACGGGCTCTGCACATGTACTCAGTGGGGTTGTATGGGGTGAACGTACAGACCAACAAGCCCGGAGATATAGTAAATTATGTAATGACCAATTACGAGAAATTGATTTCCCGGGCGAAATGAGTCATTGTTGCGATGGAATATGTGCTAGTGTTGAGCACAAGCTATTGGTAAGAAATATGTACTTAAAACTGGTTACTATATTGTCCGATGCAGCAGTAGCCACATGTAAAAAGGTGAAGGTACGAAGGAGGGGTGGTTATGTTGCGGGGTGGAATAAGTACGTAGCATGCTACCACAGGGAGGCCAGGCTGAGGTTTTTGGCCTGGGTGGAAGCGGGTAAACCTAATACGGGTCAGACATATATAGATATGAAAGAAAGTAGGAAATTGTTTAAGCAAAAACTTAAATGGTGCCAAGATAAGCAGGAACAACTTAAAATGGATGCACTTGCATCCCTTCACTCTGCTAACAGTTTCAAACAGTTCTGGAAAGAGACGGGAAATATGAGCCGAAAGCCTGGCCTTCCTGTGAGTGTTAATGGTATCAGCGACCATCATATGATTGCTAATATGTTTAGTGAACATTTTAGGGTGAAACCGCAGCATAACACAGGTATGTCTGGGACGCTCGGTGCTGGGAGTTTCAGCCGAATTAAGGTTAGGTTTACAACGAAGGAGGTTAGTCGCGTTATCAAGGGTATGACTAGAGGTAAATCCCCTGGTTATGACGGTCTCAGCATCGAGCATCTTAGACATGCTGGGGTCTGCCTGCCACGCGTCCTATCCCAATTTTATAACCTTTGTATTTGTCACGGTTATGTACCAGAGGAACTTACGAAAACTATAGTGGTTCCTATTATAAAGAATAAAACTGGGGACATCTCGGATAGAAGTAACTACCGTCCCATCTCTCTTGCGAACATAATGGCCAAGGTGCTGGACGGCCTGCTTAATGACATTCTTAAAAAACATATAAAGCTGCATCAAGCTCAGTTCGGTTTCAGGGGTGGGTTTTCCACTGAAAGTGCCATATTATGTCTTAAGCAGGCAGTACAGTACTATACAGATAGGAAAACGCCGGTATACGCGTGTTTCCTGGACTTGTCAAAAGCTTTTGACACAGTCCTATATGATAAGCTCTGGGGCAAGTTGGGTGGTGCGGGTGTGCCGGTGGAAGTAGTATCGTTGCTACAGGAATGGTATCGCTGTCAACGGAATCAGGTGAGATGGGCGGGAGCTCTATCCGAGCCATACGGTATGGATTGCGGCGTTAGGCAAGGTGGACTAACCTCTCCTTTATTATTTAACATTTACATTAATGACCTTATCGTTGAGCTTAGCAGTACTCATATCGGTTGTCATATAGATAATGTATGCATCAACAACATTAGTTATGCGGACGATATGGTGCTGCTGGGACCAACGGTGGGAGGTATTCGCAAAATGTTGAATATATGTGAAACATATGCGGTGGAACATGGATTGACGTATAACGCTAAAAAAAGTCAAATACTTCTTTTCAAGGGTAAAGCAAGTGTATATGTGCCGATATGTGTGCCTCCAATTAAACTGTACGGTGAGGAATTGCAGCGGGTAACCAGTTTTAAGTATCTCGGACACATTGTAACGGAGAGCCTGTCCGATGACGCGGATCTGGAACGGGAGCGCAGGGCACTGGCGGTCCGAGGGAATATGATAGCCCGTAGATTCGCTCGCTGCTCCAAGCCAGTTAAAATAACTTTGTTTAAGGCATACTGCCAATCTTTTTACGCGAGCAGTCTGTGGGTGAGTCATACCCGTCGTGCCGCCAGAGTCCTGCGTGTTCAATATAACAACATCTTTAGGATGCTGCTGAGGCTGCCTCCATTTTGCTCCGCGTCGCTCATGTTTGCTGAGTCTCGTACGGATGGCTATCAAGCGTTAATTCGTAAAAAGGTTGCTTCATTATTAAGACGGTTGAGAGACAGCAGCAATGGCATCCTAAAGATGATTGCTTCACGCACGGATTGTCCGATTCAACACCGAATGATGTGTATTACAATAGGCCAACAATGACTCACTGTTATTTGTATTATACTGTGCTATTGTATTTTTATTTCAGTAATTATTTATGTTACAATTATTTTTATATATATTATCTAATAATGACATTTTTTTTATTTATATTTTTAAATTTGAACTTATGTAATTTAATTATCCATAAATTAAATTAATTGATTGACATTGTTTTACATCACTACATAGTATAAATTGAGATAAAAGTTATTTATTATTATTATTTTTATTTAAATTAATGTTAAAGAATATATTTCCAAGTTTTTTTTTTTTTTTTGCATTTTTGTTTTGTTTTGTGTTATCATTTTATTTCTGTTTCCTGTTTCGTATATGTGTTATGTATATTATCTGTAAAATACTATGTTTTCTATGGACTTTTTTGTCTGAAATAAACGTTATTATTATTATTATAAAAGGTAAATATATCGTTTATGGGGCAAGGTACGCATGTATAATAAAATTCCACAGTCCATATTGAGGCAATTTAAATCAAAGATTAAAAATACGTTAATGAATAAAGCTTATTACACTATAGCGGAATACCTGGTAGATGTAAATGTGTGGGATTAGTGACTGGTTGTGTCTCACGTAGGATAAATAGATAAATTGTAATACAATATTGTTACCAAATATTTTTTTGAAAAGAGCAACTGTTGAGTTTCTCGCCGGTTTTTTTCAGCAGAACAGCTTTCCGAGCCGGTGGTAGTTTACTCACAGACTTACAGACTGACTTTTAATTTTGATAATGTAAAAATGACGATTCAAAGGAGCTTGTTAAAGTCTATTTGAATAAAGAATATTTTGATTTGATTCGATTTGAAATCTCTTAAAGAGATAAGTCATCCTTTGGACACAATGTCTCCGCTCCCTTTTTATATTCATGTAGTTTCCTTTTTGTTTTGTGTCGTACATAAATAAATAAATAAATTTTTACTTTTCCCAGTAAGCGATGAGCATAAAGTGTGGAGGGATAAGACTTACAGTGGTAGGGCTCGGCAGGAGCGAGCCGCCGTGGTTCTTCGGCTCGCGCCGGCGTGGTACAGAATCGGCTCCTTCGAGATATTGTACAAGAGGAACGAGCCAGGTCTTATGGAAGTATTGGCGGATTTTGTTATTAAGGTATTCTTTGTATACACTAATATTATAGAGCTGAAGTGTTTGTTTGTTTGTTTGGTTGGTTGTTTGGTTGGTCGGTTGAACGCGCTAATCCAGGAATTGAATTATTTGAATGAATTGAATTGAATGAATGAATGGTCCGAATTGAAATATTCTTTTTGTGTTTATCGAGGAAGACTATAGGCTATATCACGCTACGACCAATAGAAGTGGAGCATCAATTAAAAATGTTGCAAGCACGAAAAAGGCTAGTTGATAATAAATATAATGATAGTAAAATTTTAGTATTAGTTACTTATCGATAAATCAAAATATATACTCTTCAAAAACCGAATTCAATTTTATTACAGTTTATTATTAAACTAGTTAAACCAACTCACTCTTGCTTTGCCTTTAATGGTTATAATAGTATTGATTATGTATATATACAATATACATCTTAATATATATAATTCTACTGTGCGTGTGTATGTCACTGAACTCCTCCTAAACGGCTGGACCGATTTTGATGAAATGTTTTGTGTGTGTTCGAGTGTATTCGAGAATGGTTTAGATTCACAATTCGGTCCACTAGATAATGTATTTTTTATATTATTTAGTTATTTATACATTTGCACAATAAATGACATATCTATACTAATATTATAAACGCGAAAGTTTGTAAGTATGGATGTATGGATGTATGGATGTATGGATGTTTGTTACTCTTTCACGTAATAACTACTGAATGGATTTTAATGAAACTTTACAATAATATAGCTTATACATCAGAATATCAGATAGGCTACAATTTATAAAGATATTGTGTGAATTGTCCAAAATATGACGATAAGTATCAAGTAAGTAGTAAAAAATCTACCATCTGCGAGCTATTCTGGCGTGCGCTGCCAAAACCGCTAGAGTTATACATATGTAATGTATGATGGAAATGTTTATCTTAACAAGCGACTCACCCTCACTTCGCTCGGGATCGTCCCTAGATTTAGCGCGAGCGAAGCCGCGGGTTCCACTAGTTCAATTATAAATAAGTCGTTGCTAGGCAACGCTGTTTTGCGCATGCATACTAAAACATTTCACCGGGAGCAAAAGTTTATAAAAATTTTCTATATGTACAGGACAACGTCTGTAGGGTCCGCTAGTAGGTATAGAAAAATCTTGTAAAATTATTGATTTACCATACATATTTCCACCTCTCTTTGCATTTCATCTCAAATTTTATCTAAATTGGTTTAGTGGGTTAAAAAAGGGTTTCAATGAACTTTATTATTTTCAGCATTATTTTCCTCATATAGATTCAAAGGCAGATGACCGTTATGTCCAATGGTTTTCCGAAGTGGCTCATAAGAACCTGGATATGGTGGCTACTTGGCAAGGTAATATTTTGTTTATTTACTTTTAATACTAGTATAGTATAATGCGATCTGTGCTTTTAATAAACATTTTTATTTAAAATTAATATAAACTATAAAAATGTTAAATTAACCCTTCACAGATAATAAATAAAATTGTTTTTCAAATAGACAATATTGCACTTGCATTTCTAGTTTTGTTGTTTTTTTTTTTTCAATTAATTAGGCAAACGAACACAGCTAAAGTTATTATTTCTTAGATTTCAAATATTTGTTATTTTAAATGAAACTATCCTTTCGCATTTTTTCAAGGATTTATTTTGATTAGGTACAGAAAATCCAAATAAATCCGCAAAAAATCAAAATTTATAATCATGTTACAATAAAAATAAACAATGTTAAAATTGATTTTTCTAATATTTTTTTTATTTTCAGGCCTAGGTTTCACACATGGGGTTCTAAACACAGATAACATAAGTGTGCTCGGCCTCACCATAGACTATGGTCCGTATGGCTTCATAGACTACTACTATGAGCATTATGTGCCTAACTCTTCTGATGACATGGGGAGATACGCCTTCAATAAACAGCCTGATGTAAGTCTTGCTTATATATTATAAATTCGCCCTCGCTTCGCTCGGGTTCGTCCCTGGGGACTAAATCTAGATTGAGCACGAGCGAAGCCGCGGCTTTCGCTAGTTATATACTAAATCATACTTCTAGAACCACTCTATCCATTGGTGAAAACAGCATGAAAATCGGTGCAGTAGTTTTTGAGTTTATCGCGAACAGTCAGACGCGGCGGAGGACTTTGTTTTATAATATGTGGTGATATTTCAAATTTATTCATCTTATTAACACTAAGATATTTGCGGCGCCATTATTTGAAGTCTATATTAATGATCAATCAAATCTTTCTATCTGACTCCAATTAGAATACTGGCAAAAATTATATGAAATCAATTCAATCTTGTTAATGGCTTTTCTTTGTAATAAAGAAAAATTAATGATGATGAATAAAGATGGCGTCCACCAAAGTCAAGAATAGTGATTTTGTTTATGCTACCATTCTTAATTCTGGAATGCAATTTTTCCTTAGTTTTATAATTTAATTGTATGTATTTACTATTTTCTAGATAATATTATGGAATTTGGAGAAGTTTATGGAAGCTTTGCAGCCAATTTTATCAGAAAGCAATAAACAGAAGATCAAGGAGATTTTACCTACTTTGAAAGGATACGTGCAAGATAAAATTTTGTGAGTATACACTATATTATTTGTTGATTTTTTCCAAACATCTCAATGCTACTAGCTTCATTTTTTATATCTAATAAAACTGTTTCTAATTCTAATACTTTTATTGGTACAAATCTCATCCTTATCTATCAATTAAACAAAAAAGAAAAGTTGTTCACAAACCGAGGAGAACATACATACTTTGCCTATTTTTATTTTTAAAATATGAACTTCAATAACATTAATAGGTACAATTAATAATTCATTAAATATGATATTATTTTAGAAGGACTTACCTCTCAAAGCTTGGCTTGGAAAATGTCCAAAATGGAGATGAAGAGCTGGTGAAGCAACTGCTGGGGATGATGCAACAGACGATGGCAGACTTCACTTGCACTTTCAGACAGTTGGCTGAGGTAATGTTTGTTTATTTATTTTACACTAGCAACTCCAAATCAAATCAAAATATTTTATTCAGCATAAAAATTGTTACAATTTCTTACTGAACGTCATGAGTCTACCGCCAGTTCGGAAAGAAGAAACCTCTGACCTGAGAAGAACTGGCGAAAGAAACTCAGCGGGACTAAACTCCTTTTTGATTAGGGTTCGTCTCTATTGAAAACTGAATCTATTTCACGGGAATCGTATATTTTTCGGGATAAAAATTAAAAACTAACCTATGTGCTATTCCAGTCTATAATCTATCTCCATGCCAAATTTCATCCTAATTTGTTTAGACTTCAGCGGTTCTTGTATGATTGAAGTAACAAACATACATCCATAACATGCTTACCAACTTTCGCATTTATAATATTAGTAGGTTATTAATGTTATTATAGCTTGGAAACTGAGAGTCATCTATACTAGTATTATAAAGCTGAAGAGTTTGTTTGTTTGTTTCTTTGTTTGGTTGAACACACTAATCTCAGAAACTACCGGTCCGAATTGGAAAATTATTTTAGTGTTGGATAGTCCGTTTATCGAGGAAGGCTGTAGGCTATATTACATCACGCTACGACCAATAGGAGCGGAGCATCAATGAAAAATGTTGCAAAAACGGGAAGGGCGGGCGTTAGTTCTGCGAGGTATCACACCGCGAGACTCAAAAAGAATTTGGTTTCCGGTCTTTAGAACGCGTGCAAAGCCGCGAGAAATGCTAGTCATATATAAATCTACATCGTCTTTGATGTCATTATAGTGGGATGTATTTTTAAATTTATTATTTTTATCACAGGTAGATAAGCATGAGTTGTTAAATGAAGAAGTGTTAGAAACAAAATGGTCCCTAGTTAAAGTGAGCAAGGCGAAAGACTGGGAGAAGTGGGTTGGAAAATATTTGCAGAGATTAGAAGATGAAAACGGTATGTTTTTTTAATTAGTTAGTATTTTGAGAAATTAGTCGCTCTCCAAACTCCAGATTTTTCCCTAAAAATAATATAATTTTCCCTAATTCATTGTCAATTGTTTCGTGGAAGTAGTAGTTAATATAATACTATACTATTATTATAAAGCTGAAGAGTTTGTTTGTTTGGTTGAACGCGCTAATCTCAGGAACTACTGGTCTGAATTGAAAATTTATTTTTTTGTTGGATAGTCCGTTTATCGAGGAAGGCTATAGGCTATACGACTACGACCAATAGGAGCGGAGCATCAATGAAAAATGTTGCAAAAATGGGAGAAAAATATTTCTTTTCATTTTCAGCCTTTAGAACGCGAGCGCAGCCGCGGGAAAGGCTAGTATACGTATATAAGTATTAATATAGTAATATTTAAAATATTTTTTGTATTTTCTTTCAAGTGGCCGAAGAAGACCGCCGCAAGCGCATGCTCAAAGTGAACCCACTATACGTGCCGAGGAACTGGCTGCTGCAAGGTGCCATCACTGATGCCGAAAACAATGACTTCGACAAGGTCTGTGATAGTATTTATATGATGGAATTATTTTGATTTGCCATGAAAATACTCAAAATACTTTATTATATGGGTTTTGTCGGTTTGTCTGTATAGGGGTTCGTCACGGACTATTAGAAAAAGCTATAATTTTGAATTAATAATATGTATTACCAGCAACTACCCTCCTTTGGCTCATGTTTGGCCTCTAGAGCCGCTTAATGGTTGTAGATTTCTCCAAAATGAGATATTTTTTCGCCATAACAACTACCCTACGTGTTGATCAGGATACCTACAGCTACTAAATTTCATTAAAATCTATCCAGTAGTTTTCTCGTGATCTGCCCCTCTAGACAAATGGCGCTCCGTGTCGATTCTATTTCTATTTCGATAAACGCTAAAGCCTTGCCGTACGCTAACAGAAGAATTCGTTTGTCAAAAGTGACACTTGGCTTCAATCTGTATGGGGAATTATGTACTAATCTGACGTTACGTTTCATCGAATAGATTATATCAACATTTGGCTACCAATTACAAATTCGATACGTTGAATCTAATCACTAGTCGTAAGCTTATGTCAATCCCATACATTGATTATTCTATTCTACTAGCGTTTATGCCACTTGTCTAACCCCTCTGGTCACAGACCGACAGACATAATATAAACAATCTACAGATTCGGCATCTGTATCGATATTCTGTACTGATCCAGAATCACTACATATTATAAAACAAAGTCCTCCGCCGCGTCAGTCTGTCCGTTCGCGATAAACTAAATAGCTACTGCACTGATTTTCAAACTGTTTTCACCAATGGATAGAGTGGTTCTCGAGGAAGATTTTAGTTTATTTGTCAAGTTTTTGTATACTAGCGGAACCCGCGGTTTCGCTTGCGCTTAATCTAGGGACGTACTCGAGCGAAGGAAATAGATGATATAATAAGAAGACAGTGGTAGCCCAGCGGTAACGCGGTCGCTTGGATAACCGAGTGATGCGGGTTCAAATCCGGGTGTCGCACCTCTGATATTTTCATGTGCGAATCATTTCTATCATGATTACCACTTGTCTTACGGTGAAGGAAACATCGTGAGGAAACCTGCATGTCTGAAAAACCTAGTAAGTTTTCGAAAGACTTGTGAAGTCCGCCAACACGCACTAGGCCAGCGCGGTGGACTATGGCCTGATCCCCCTCGTACTGAGGGAGGCCCGTGCCCAGCATTGGGACGTTAAAAAGGGCTGATGATGAATATGAAATAACATCAGAGTAATCCATTTTCTTAATAAACTATTGAATGTAAACAATGTGTTTGTTTATTGAAATTATTTTTTTCAAGGTCCGGCTGCTGTTGAACATTTTCAGGAATCCATACGAGGTTAATGAAGAAGCGGAGAAGTTGGGGTATTCCTCACAACCACCGAGCTGGTCTTACGGATTTAAATTAAGTTGTTCTAGTTAATTTTGTTATATAGTTATTACTTTTTATTGTTAAGAAAAGAGGAAAATGTTTTTATACTATTGTTTTAATTATTTCTAAAGTTATTTATTTGTTTTTTTTTTGAAAATTATAAATTGCTATAGCTCACAAATCGTTTTATTGTTCTTTGCCTTTGTTATTTTGTTTATTTTTGTGTTTTTACCCGACTGCGACGAAGTTTAAATGGTTGTTTGACATATATGTGTGGCAGTGTTCCCTCATAGTATTAAACAATTGTACATTTTAATATATTTAGCTCAAGGCAAGATACTATTACACAGAGTCCTCATATTCTTAAACTAGTGACTCGGGTTTGTTTCCTAGGTGCGTTTTAACTCATTTTCTAAATGTTCCCATGAAAAAGTACCCTATATGTTTACTCAGAGCTATCAACATTGCAAATTTCATTAAAATCTGTCAATTTTGTAGGAGTTTCTCCAAAAACTATTTTATGTTCAGACCGAGTTAAACTTTTGTTATATACTCCCGACTCAAATGCCCTGAGTTAAAATTTGATTATATACTAGCGATTCACCCTCGCTTTACTCGTCCGTTCCTACATTTAGCGCGATAATTTCGCTAGTTAAAATAAATAAAATTTAAATAACAGTAGCCACTAGCCAAGTTACTTCTTTTAACATTAGCTATATGCGAGTGAAACCTATCAAAATCAGTCCAGCCATGTCTGAGATTAGTTTGAACAAACAGAATTAAAAAAAAAAAAGATGTTTTATTGTTATTACTTTATTTACTTTCATATGCATTTATTTATAGATTTTTATTTATATATAAACAGACTTAATGAAAGAATATATAAATTGTATTTTGCTTGTAATTAAATAAAGTATATACACATTATCTTAGAATAATTATTCACAGAAAACAAAACACTTAACACCCAAAATTGAGTTGCAGCTCTGAATATATAAAATTAATTTCTTTCCATAATCTAACATAAACATTATTTCACTTAATAACTCTAAAAGTTTTTTATCAGCATAATTTGATCAATAAAGCATTAATGATAATCTTCATCTCCGCTATCATCTGGCTCGGAATAATCTTCATCAATTTCTATCTTCCTTCTTTTTCTTTCTTGAAAATTTTCTTTGTTTTCCTCTTTCTCTGCCTTCTGTGCCTCAGTTTCTGCAGAACGATGGTGAAACACAAATGAAATGCTCTTAGCTAGATCCCAGCATTGCTTAAGAACTAAGTCGGCTAAATTCTTTTTATCAGCACAATGATACCAGTTTGACAAATCAGAAGTACAGTCCGAGTTTTCTGGTGGCAGTGTTACTTGGATGTTGTTAACACAACGCTTACATTTAAACTTTCCATGAGTATCTGACAAGGTGTTCTCTTCCAAGCGGAACAAGTCTTTCAGATCGTCAGATGTAAAATGTCTTAAAGACTCTTCATTTTGATCAACAACAGTGTCACTTAAGGCTTTTTTATGGGCCTGTCTTTGGAAGATTTTTTCCTCTATAGTGCCTGTTGCTAATAACCTGTATATATAGCAAGGTTTCTTCTGTCCATCACGCCATACTCTAGCCATTGCTTGGTCATCATTGGCTGGATTCCAGTCAGGGTCAAACATAATTAGCCGATTTGCTCCTATTAAATTCAAACCACATCCTCCAGCTTTAGAACTCAACATAAATATCCATTCTTTTGAATCCTTATCATTAAAACTCTCAACAACTTTAGCTCTTTTCTTAATGGTCATAGAGCCATCTAATCTTACATACTGATAACACCTTTTGCGACATAATTTTTCAAACAAATCAAGTGTTTGGGTGTAATTGGATACAAGGACTATTTTGTCATCAGTATTAGTCTTTAAGTTTGCCAAAATACAGTCCAATATCATAAGCTTTCCAGAATATTCTGGTCTTACATCTTTAATATCATAATTACTAGGTAACAAATCCCTTGCCTTCTCAAATCCTTCAGATCTCTCTATAATTTTATCATAAACTAAATCAGGGTGGTTGCATAGTTTTTTGAGAGTAGTTATACTAGAAAGAGCACTTAAGGTATTCTTTTCCCCAGTCCCGGCAAATTTGTTCCTAATAGCATCAGAATTAATGAAGTTTTTATAAATTTGAGTCTGAAGGGGTGTCATCTTAACGCATATGACTTGTTCAAATTTGACCGGCAAGTATTTTGTCAATAGAGTACTAGTTCTTCGAATCATACACTTATTTACAATAGAGGTTAGTGTTAGTAGACATTCTTGTGCTCTTTCTCTTTCTTGCGTAGAAGCTAATGCATCTTGACCTTTCAAAATCGGGTTTTCATATCGCTTTTTAAACTCTTGTGCTGTCCCAAGTATGCCTTCATTAACAAAATGTACCAAACTGAAGTATTCAGTTAAATCATTTTGGATAGGTGTTCCGGATATTAGTATTCTTCTCTTAGCTTTTAAGCCCATTAAGGCTTGATATGTTTGATTTTCACTATTTTTTAGCCTATGGCCTTCATCACACAGAACTAAACCTACTTCTGAAGCATGTAAAATATTAGAGTATATCCTGAATGTTTCATATGATATAATTAATACAGGTGTAGCAACTCTTATTGCTGCAAATGTGTTCATAAACTGTTGAAGTTTCAAAGTTATCTCGGCTTTTGAGCCTCCATCCATGGGTAATGCATTAATTCTTTGGCCCAGCCATTTACCTATTTCATTATACCAATTCTTAACTAAACTACTAGGACATACAATAATTGCTTTGCTTATTGTTGGTTTACAATCCGGTCCCTGCCTTAACAATGTCCATAGCAATGTGATACACTGTAGAGTTTTACCCAAACCCATTTCATCAGCCATAATACAACCATAGGCATTTTCTATCTGCTTTCCAGTTACACAGTCATACATAAATTTGACACCGTCTCTTTGATGGGGTCTTAATATATTTCCTAGAACAGGATCGACAACTACAGCTACCTTAATGTCATTAGCATTCATTTTCATCTTCTCATGTTCTGGAATATACGGTGGTCTGTATAAGACAAGTGCGTTTGGTTCATCTGGATCATGTAGGGCTCTCCTTACTTGAGTTCTCTTTAAGCCCAAACTTTTACTGCAATACGATGATACGTAGTTCGGAATGGGTACTTTAAATGGTTTACTTAATATTTGTTTGATGAGATTCTCGTGTTCAGAGGCAGTAAGTGCTTGAGAAGGCGAATTTTGTGTAATAGGAATTTTCGTGCACTCCCGCTTTTTTCTTTTCGCAGATTGTAGCAATGGACTTTTAAACACATTGTCGCCGGAGCCAATTTGGCTTGGAGCCAAACTGCGCCTCATTTTTGATTAATTATAATATCATAGTCATTGATATATTTTGATTTTGTTTTTTGTTCAGGTTCAAAAACATATTCTCACAACTTCAAAACATTTTCAAATTTGCTTCAACTTTCAAGTCAAAACATGTTTGACATTAAAATTTGGTGTTGTCATATACATTATTATAATTATTAAAAAAAGATCGGTAAATATATACATTTAACTATTTAATATAAAGAATGATAAAAATAATACTTTATAATAAGACAACCGATAACATATATTAGGATCTGCTAGCAAAAAAAAACAAATATTTGTTTTATTAAATTTTTATTTACAAAACACTTTTATAAAAATATAATAGTTTTGTATGATAGTTAAATTTTAATATTTTTCATTATATTACAATATATATTAAATTACATTCAAATGTTTACTTCTACTACTAAAGATATTCATTACCATTCCACTGAGAGTCCAGAATACGAATCCCATAAACAGATACCCATAGCTGGGCATTAACTCGTTAATCCGTTAATCGTTAATTAACGAAGTTAACATATCGATTAACGAAGTTAACATATCGATTAACGATTAACTTTTAAGTTAACCTAGAAAAAATTCAAGTTCAGTGTACCAGTTTCGGGTGAGTGAGCGTGCGCTGGGGAAACTTCCAATGTGGGATCCCTCTCATCTAGCTGACGAAGCCATGATCCGGCGATGGAGGGAGCAACTGAGAAACCCAGAGGCTGGCCTGGCGAAAGTGGATGCAGTTCGTCCTGTTTCACTGGGTCAGGAGGCCCACACGGTGTCATGACTTTCAGACTGACGCAGATGCTTACCGGGCGCCCGGCACGTGAACACGCACCGACAACCTTACCTACCAAACTTTACTTAGGTACCTGGTTTCGAGTAAAACTTAGAGTGCTTGGTAAATAGTGGGTACTGGATTAACGATTAACGGACTTGAGAAAATGTAACGGAAGTTAACGATTCCGTTAACATTTTTTTCAGTTAAATTAAAAGTTATTCGTTAATTGAAATGTTAACTTCGTTAATTAACGATTAACGGATTAACGAGTTAATGCCCAGCTATGTACATACGACTACGAGCGACACGAGCTGAGTAAAGATGAGTCGCAAGTAATTTATATAATTGAAGGAGCACACATATTGTTTCATAATAATTTTTTGTATTTTTTTTAAAGTAATTCTCTTATGAAATTTAAATAAAATATCTATATCTATACTAATATTATAAAGCTGAAGGGTTTGTTTGTTAGTTTGTTTGAACGCGTTAACCTCAGGAACTACTGGTCCGAATTGAAAAATTGTTTTTGTTGTATAGTCCGTTTATCAAGGATGCCGTTTATCGAAGAAGGACGACCAATAGGAGCGGAGCATCAATGAAAAATGTCACAAAAACGGGAAGGGCCGGCGTTAGTTCTGCGAGGTACTATTATAGTACGCGGTATGCCGCGTGACTCAGAAGGAATTTGGTTTCCGGTCTTTAGAACGCGTGCAAAGCCGCGGGAAATGCTAGTCTTTATATATTTATATACCTCTTAAAATGTTTAAAATTGTGTACTAGTTAAGACTTTCTTAACAAAGACTCATCTATATTCATTATACAAAACTTATAAGCTTATTATTACTTTTACTCTTTTCTATTAATTTTTGGACGAAACAAAGACAGACAAATTGACTGGCACATAAATGATCTATATAATATAGAATTCACTTTTATATTATTTACAAGGATCTCTAAAAATAAAACAAAATGTAATCTAAATACTTTATTAAGAAACAGTAAAACAAAATACAAACAGATGTGTTACTCCAAGTTACATCACAGATTAAGAAAATGCGAAAGCCACTTGCATCTTAACATTTATTAATTATTACATACAATATTCTTTAGAAGAATAAAAACTATTTTTGGCTTTAGCCATTTTTTTAGCTTAATTCTAGTTTATAGGAAAAGTTCTGACAGATATACATGTATAAGTGTGATACATTTAAAACCCGTTTGTAAAGACAAGTGTAAGATTATTATTTTTACTAGATTTTTACTTTTTTTATTTTTTTTATTTTTATTATAGCCATGAGCACTTTCAGATAGGCAAGTAATTATAGGCATATTTGTTTATAAATTATATTTAATAAAAAATATGTCTCATCTGGTTATCAGGTCGGTGAAGGTCGATCTTCCACCGGCTCTTAGACCATATGCACATATGACTCTGTATTAAAAAGTTTTAGACCTATATTTTGTTTTCAATCCCAAATTAGTTTCCCTAGTACTCGTTCTAACTAAAGCTCGCAGTGACAACTAGTTTTATATGAAAATCAAACATATCAGTGGTAAATTCTAGTTTTGACCAGTTATTACCAGTTTTAACAAATGCGTTATGCGTTAAGTAAAAACTAGTTCTAACTAGGGAAAACGCGTGTTAACTAAAAACGGGTTTTACTGTAACATATATACCTAGTTAGTAAATCATGTTAATATCAAGAGGTGCGAAACTCGGATTTGAACCTTCTTTACTCGGCTACCACTGCCTTTACCAAAGAACCACGACTGCCTTACGATTGATAGAAGTACCATAAGATAAACAAAAATAAAATTTGTTTATAAGATTTTCATTTTTACTTTTAATATTGTCAGAACTTTTGCTAGTAAAAACTATCGATAACTTAATTCGGAATTGGGCTAACTCAGTCTCGGTCAACTTTTCAAAGGCCACTAAATGCCTACGTACAAATTTCAATAATAGGTAGTTATTTTTTGAAAAATAAATTTACCATTTTTTTTAATAACCAACCAATATTTTAAATCATCCAAAATTAATGCCTTTTGAATTAACTGTTACGAAATTGAGTTAGCCGAATTTCGAGTAAAGATATCGATATATAAAAAAATAATTATCTCTCCACAAAACTTAAAATGATAACAAAAGTAGGAACAGTAAAAATGTATACAAACATTAAGTTTAGAAAATCGGTATTATCCTCATAGGAATATATATTTAATAATGGCGTTACATACAAAGTTACAAACATTAGGCTTAGAAAATCGTTGTTTTCCTCACAGAAATATATTATGGCAATAATTTTTAGAACACAAAAACTCTTAAAAATAATAAATGTTTAATAAAACATCTTAATAAGTTTACATCAATCGTTTTAAACGAGGATCTTGACTTTTCCTTTGAAAACTGTGCATAATATATATTGTAATAAAAAATATTATATTAATAATATTGAGGACCGTGCGATAAATTTTCTCAATATGATGCAAGTTTATAAAAATAAGCGGCTTGGTAATTTTCATAAGGGATTCTTTAGCAAAATATATTCAAAAACGTCCGTCTGTATGTCCGATTAATTTGACTCAAAGACTAAAAGATATCTATTATTTATAAATTTTTAATGTTAGTAATATTTAATGGCTCCAAATGCCGCTCCATTTTTGTGCTTTGAATAATAACACCGCACAGCCCTGACAATATCGAATATATTTAGAAAACTAGCTTTAACATCCCCATATCCTATACTTTCATCCCTGTTTCCGGTCTACATTTGCTCTTCTATAATAAAATAGGCAATGATCTGTTTTAAACAGGCTTATGTACAATGGATTATTTACGAAAAGAAACTTAAATTATCTATTTTTAAGACAATTATATTAACTTAACGACAGTTATTCAGTTAAATTTTTAATTTTTATTTCGTAAGTACTACAATAAGGTACGTTCCGTAAGGCATTTATAGAAGACAGAGATTTCTTAAGACAGAGTTCTAACATCAATTACATTTTTATTCGCACATACATAACCATTAATTTTAATAACAACCATATTTTTTTCCTTAGCTTGGTACTAGAATTTGTAGCTTAGAATCGTTTTCTCACATCCTCTCAAGAATCCATTTCTAGATGTAAAAATCGATTTTTCAATTAAATAAGTAAGTGTAAGTATTTTAAGTTACTTCCTTTGCCTTTCCCTATTGGGAATAAATTTAAAAAACAATTGTATTTTAAGTTACGCATAATTAGTTTCGTAGTTTAGAGATCATCGTGGCACGAGAATCTTATATAATTAAATATAAGATGATAATATTTTTAGTTAATTCATTATTATAAGTGAGAAAAAGCAGTAAATTTTTAAAACTACAACACGGAGCATTCAATATGTGCATGATTGTTGATTAAACTTGAATGTTTGTACTAAACTTAAGTTAATTTTTATCTGTTAGGTTACTTAATAATTTCGTTAAAATATGCATAACTAACAAATATGTATACAACTAATTATGGATGGTAGAGGTTAGGCAGTATCCATACTTATAATCTAACACAATATTCATATAATTATATATATTTTTTCTTAATTTTCATTTTCTTATATTTGACTGTTTAATAACTGGCACCAAAAAGCTACACTTATATAATATAAAGATAAAGAAAACATTAACATTGTATTACATTTTTTCATATGTCAACTTAACTATAGGAAAAATTATACTCATTAAAATAGACTCGTAGTTAAGCAGAAAGGACTCAAACCACACTTTGGTAAGAAATGAGTTTAATACCAAACAGGTTCTAAGAGATAGTTCTTTCACTCAGCAAAAAAACCGTAAGGTATATAAAATTGATTCATGCTGGGAACCGAACCTCACAAAAGTACTACTCTTCAAACCTATGCAATAACCCAGACTGCTGGTAGATTTTAATAAGTCCAACCTTAAAGGTATTGTAGTACATATTTCATTCAAGTTCAAGTTACTCATAACAATATTTGCCTACTCATGAATATATTTCAAAATATTTATATCATCAACTAAACTAAAAACCTTCATAACTCAAAAATTGATTTTTTTTGGATTGAGTCGTTTTTACTAAACATCATCCAATTATTACTGAGTCTATTAAAAAAATGCATTCTAAAGCTACAAAAATTAAAAAAAAAACAACTAAACAGAAAAAAAACAAAGTACCTAAATATTCATGCAAAGCACGAAGCAGAATAAATAAAAGCGAGCCAATGATATTCATCACATTTATTTATTATGTAAATGGTATACTTTAATGCTGCTGTCAAACGCACAATCTGTGCGTGATGGGTAGACGCTTTTCAGATTGCCTTCTGTGTCTACCACCTTTACCTGTAACAACAAAAAAAATCCTGATTTACGCGAACACATATTTGACATTTTAAATGAAATTAAGAATCTGGCACTCCCGTGACCATGATTGCTGTAAAGCATCCAAAAAGTAAATCAAAAATCAAAGTAAATCTGCGACAAAATCGAATAAGATAGTGTTCCTTAATAAAAGGATAAGGCAGTGATAAGCGGTAAACAAGTGGTAATGTGCTTGCTTGGTTAACCGAGGTTAACCAAGCCAGCACCTTGGTTCAAATCTGGGTCAGGCATTTTAGACATTTCATCTCAGGCTTCTGTACTTAATGCGTTCTAAGAAACAAACAAATACTTATAATTTTTATAGTAATAGTAAAAATTAAAAAGCCTAACCACATTTTGTCTTAAAATATTATTTACAATAAAAATATAACATTACCTGTTGCACAGTTAAAGTATGGTAGCCAGACTCTTCTCCATCTCCAATACCCAAAAGAAGACATTCGTGCAGGAGTTTGTCCATCACTGTCTTACAGGCCCCGAGACTTGAGTGTGAAGTCACTTCAACAAGCATTGACTTACTATCTTGAGACATCTGAAATAAAAATGAATCACTATCTATATAAATAAAATGATAGAGGTCTGCAGTTGTGTGCGCATCATGGAAAAACTACTGGATAGATTTCAATGAAACTTTCTAAGTTTTATTTCTTAGACACTTGGCCCTTATGAAAAAAAATGATTGCGATATCTTCATTTAATACAAAGTTATTAAAGTTTCAAGAAACAACGATTTGTATATGCACTGCGTGTTCAGTGATGTATGTATCCTTCTCGCGGTGTAGTGGGGCAAGCGGCGTAGTGTGCATGCGGAAAACTTTGTTAATATTTCAAGCAACGCGGACGAAGTCGCGGTCTCATCATCTGTCTGTTCGCGATAAACTCAAAAACTACTGCACCGATTTTCATGCTGTTTCCACCAATGGATAGAGTGGTACTCAGTGAAGGTTTTAGTATATAATTTGTCAAGTTTTTGTATGCATTTACTAGCAGAACCCGCGGCTTTGCTTGCGTTAGGGAAACACCCAAGCGAAGCAAGGGTCAGTCACTAGTTAATATTATAAATTGATGTATTTAAACCATTTATAATATAGAAAATCTTGAGATACATGTGTCTCAAAAAGATGTCATAATTTGAAAATTTATGAAATCTCTTATGTTCATTGAACTTAACTAACTAATGACAAAATTATTCATGTTTTTTTTGTTTAGAAATGTATTTTCGACTTAACATCACATGTTGATGCCACTGGACTTAGAAGTAATATTTGTTAGGAAAAATGTATATACAAATGTTTTTTATATAATATATAGGTATATCAATATTTTAAATACAAATGTTTATAAAACTTTTTAAAATAATATTAAAGTAAGCAAATACAAAAACTTAAGATATTCTTGGGAATGAAGACATATATTGAAAATCATTTATACCTTTGTGTCATCAGCGTTAGTGATTGGTGGCAAGCTGATGACTCTGCCACTTGAATCTTTTACGCAAGGATATTTTGGTTTCCCTTCAAGAAGGTACAAATATCTGCAAAAAATTAGAGGTTTATCAGTTAAAATGTTGGGACATTATTACACATAGTGACATCTAGTTCTGTGGTAAGCTATGAGGCTTGTGTTATGGATACCAGTTGACTTGCTACATAATATATAAATATATAACTTTAAATTGATATATTTCTATACTTATATTATAAATAGGAAAGAATTGAATTTTTGTATGTTGTGATTCATTACAAACTCAAAACTCAAAAACTACTGGACTGATTTCAAAATTTTTTTCACAATTAGAATGCTACATTATCCTTGAGTAACATAGGCTCTCAGACCAAATAAAATACTTTTTTATTTGGTCTGAGCATAGGCTATATATGTTTTTAACTAGAAAAAATGAGGCATCCCTACTAAAACTTCAATAATGTAAGTAAGTATGGAGTAAAAAAAATTAGCTATAAAATGTCTTTCATTGCATGCACTATTAAAAAATTTAAATGTAAGTATTTATTTTATATAATAAAAATAAATAAATTAAACTATGGAATAGGTAGCACAATGATGAATATGCAATGAGCATGGCTTTTTTAGAATGCATAGAAAATATCAAAAAATGCTTTAAAAACAAAAAAAATTGAACAAAATGGAAAGAGTAAAAATCGATTTTGTAATTTTTACAAAAAAAGATTTTTTTCTCAAAACACAGTGGCCTTGCCATGGTGGGGAGGGTATAAAAAAATTATAGACATACTACTTGAGAATTAGCATGCCCCCAAAAAAGAAGTGACAAAAAAGGCCTCGGTGTAGGTATAGAATACATTTGTACCAAAAGCCATAAATTCACACTACTTACTTATGTATTCCTGAGTATACATTCCTCTTTTTCTCTTTCCTCATTAGTTCAGCTTCACCTTGAAGTTGCCGGAAAAGTTGTTCCCCGGTATAAGACTTATTTCTTGAGAGTGGTATTAGTGATACCTCAGATGGCACTTTTGCTGTATATATAATATCACCTGTAAAAAAATAAATATATTCATTGTCATTAATACAAATAATTAATGATGTTTTTTATAAGTATGCAATCTCATGTTACTATTCTTTAAAGTAATTATGAGTAAATGTGTAAAATATATTAGTTGCTTTCATAATATTTTTTACTTATTTTTTATTTAACCTTTATTGCACACATAAATATAAAAAGGTACAAGTATTGTTTCTATTAAACATTAACCATGCAAAGGTGGTCTTATTGCTTAATTATATTATGTAGTGAATAAAAATTTCTTTTATTTCAATACATATACGACTATGCAACTTACCTGGAGGAATTTTGTTTAGATCGTGTGTAGCTATAGTTGCTACATTTCTCTTGTCACACACTGTGTCATGCAACTTAGTTTGCATTTGTATAAACTTTTTAAATAAAGCCTCAGTAAAGTTTAATTGTGATACAATACAACACAGTATAAATGGCCTGACGTTACAAAGCTCCTGTTCAACTAATATCACTTTCATTGTTTTATCTTCTACATGAAATATCTTCATAGAGTGGCACAACTCATCTACAGCATCAGGCGGCTCTTCTTGCTTCTTGCCTTTTTTGCCTTTTCCTTTATTAGTACTTTGCACATTATCTGCTGTAAGGCAGTGTTCTCGTATATAATCAATAACTTGTTTGGTCCTGCATTGATCTACTAGCTTCATAAGACGTTTGTCAGATAGTTTGTTGCCCTTGAGATTAAGTTCTGAAAATTGTTAAAAAAATTAACTATACACTTGTGATTCTGCAATATAAATTACAACTAATATATACATTGATTAATTTAAAAAGGTGGTGCAATTATGATTTCACTTACCTTTTAATTTTGTCATAGTTGCAAGTTCTCCTGGTACACTTTTAAGCTTATTATCACCAATGTCGAAATTCTTCAGCGAAGGTAAAGTTCGCGCAATATGTGTGGGAAGAGACTCTATTTCATTTCCTTTTATTTTCAAATCGGTTAAATGAGGCAAATTCGAATCTTCAGTATCAAGAAAAACTGACAGTTTATTGTTAGAAACATCGATAATTATCAAGTTTGGAAAGTCACCAAGTTTTGGCATTTTCTCGATAACATTTGAACTAAAATTGATGCTTGTTAACTCCTTCATTTTATTTAGACTCTCGGGGATAGTAGTTAGTTGATTTCTAGACAAATCCAAGACTTTTAATTTCGGCAAAGAGGTTATATTCTCGTTAAATTCTTCGAGTTTATTGCCGAATAATAAAAGCGATTGTAAGTTGACAAGCAGTTTAATATCATCAGGTATTTTTGTTAAAGCTGTATCGCTGATATTAAGAAGATTTATACTTGTTAATTGGAAAATATGTTTATCCAAACCATTTTCAGAAATGCGTTTTGATATTGCAGGTCCCGCCAACTTTATTTCATGTCTGTTTTCAGCCTTTGCAGTCAAAACTTCTGGCCAAGCACTCATTTTTATAATATTATTTCACTTTTAAATGCAAATAGGTTTTCAAAATATTCAATACATACGCAACACGTCGTTAAAAGATGCAACGGATTACGGAAAATAAATAGTACAGTATACACTATACAGTGTTTAGTGTTGCAAAAGTGTAACATGTATAATCTATGCTGTAATCTGTATAAATGTTGCCAGTCGCCAGATTACGGTTTAGCATTCTCCCCAAACCTAAGTTTTGGAGGGATTTCGGCCTCCAAAACTTAGGTTTTAAGGAAAATATCCCAAAAAAATTCAAAATATTTACTAACTAATTTAATACAAATTTTCTTTTATTTTTAATTTTTTTTTAATTTTATTTATTTTATATTATATCATCACAACACAGTTACAGCTGCAAGCTTAACACACAATACATATACCAATAATACTATACCAACAAAATTACCCCGTTTCTTTACTTAATTATAATAGGTAATAGTTAAACGAATCCCAAATAAAATTAACAACACGTTTTTATGTACTTATTTAGTATTTTTATAGTATCTATTTGAAACATGCACATATGATGCCTTGTAAATCTGTGATTCAAGTTATACTTGTCGTACCATAAAAACATCTAAAAACATAATAACTTCTTGTAAGACATTTGTAGATAATAATAATTTAAATAACTTTATATTAAATTCTACTTCATTACGAACCTTTAAATACTGATTCACTTTCCTGCTCTTTCCTTCTTATATATTTTTGCTTTAATAGAACCGTTATGACGAATCGAACTGTAAAATTTTATGTACATATTATCGCGACCAGATTCCGTTTTGAACCAGAGATATGAGAAAAATAACCAAACGCATGACTATTTTTCAAAGTAACATATCTCAAAAACTAATTAAGCTAGAGAAGTGACATTAATGTGAGACTTTAGGTTACATTACATACTATATTATATATTTTTTCGGAAATTTTAAAATAATATTTTTCTAAAAAAGTTAAAAAAAAATATTTAGTATTTTTATGTTTTCTGAAACTTCCAATCACAAAAATAATATATATTGTGCTTTTCTATGTGCACTATTACTCATAAAAATTGTGTTAGAAAAAAGTTGGTCTAACACTTTAAAAAAAAAAGCAAACATTTTTATACAAAGATTTTGGAAAGTTTCTGTGCTTTTATTTGTGTTTCTGGTTTTGTAGTGATGTTTGAATATTATATATAATTTTTTTCATAAATATTATGAATGCAGGAACCAAAATCGGTAGATCTCCCGATAAATCGGGAACTTTTGCAACACTGTATGCACTATGCAGAAAAAAATGATATCTACACAGATTATAATTCGTATCTTATTGAACATTGAACAATGAACATATAATAATCAAGTAAAAAAGGCTACAGCCATTTGAGTTATATCGTCGTCGTCTTAATTAATATTAGAAGAAAACCTTTTGATTTTATTATTAGTGTATTATATTAACCTTATTCTAAGACTAAGATTGTATATTATCAGTTATGTTGTGGAGTTCATTCATAACAATTCGAGAATAACATAGCTTACACCAATGAAAACAATAGAAAAATATAACCTCCTCCTTTTTTGAAGATGGTTAACAAAATAATACTAAGTATGAATAAAATATACGTGCGTGTTGTTTCAATTAACTCATAGTTAAAGTCAGAAATCAAATCAGAATATCTTATCCCAGAAATTATTGGTTAAATTTGGAGACTTTTTTAGTGTGGGACAGCCCCTTGATAGAGGAAGTTATATAATGAGGTAAGCTAAATAACATCACAAGGTAATCTACAATATGTAAAATGTATGTCTTTAAAACGCGGGAATGCTAGTATTAGGTATAATGATGAAAACAACATTTTATTTTGAAATATAGTTTTTTAACGATATCGGGCTTAAGATTACCGAAAATATGATAACGTTATTAATACGAAAATGATTTTTGAGTGAAGTATCCTCTGTCTAAACAACCACTGTAAATATAGTATTTTTAAAGTTAAGGAGTTAAGGAAATTATTTAACACATACCAACTGCATGCACAAGTAGATATATATCGTCCTATCCGAAGAACAAAATCCGATGTGATCATAGAGCAAAAACGAGATTAATAGCTAGACGAGATAAGGAATACAAACTCTACAGACGACAGTTTTTAGAATTTTCGTATCTTGTTTAGTTTCGGAAATAATAGTGCCGAATAACGTTCGATTTGACATTAGCTCCGCACATAAACGTACGGAGTGAACATGTGACGGCGCGCAGGGTTCGTGGGCGGCGCGGGCGCCAGGTCCGTTCGTCATTTCGGCCGCTGTTTGTTGGAGGAGTACGATTTTGTGTCATGCGCTTAGCTTTTGCTTGCTTTGATGAAAAAAATATTTTACTTAAGTTTTTTTCATGAAAAACATATATTAAGAGAGTCACGATCACGGAAAATGTTGAAAATGTTAAAAGAAGACGCAGAAAGGGTCTGGGCTTTTCTACCATTTTCAAATCGTCCTATCCGAAGAACAAAATCCGATGTGATCATAGAGCAAAAACGAGATTAATAGCTAGACGAGATAAGGAATACAAACTCTACAGACTACAGTTTTTAGAATTTTCGTATCTTGTTTAGTTTCGGAAATAATAGTGTCGAATAACGTTCAATTTGACATTAGCTCCGCACATAAACGTACGGAGTGAACATGTGACGGCGCGCAGGGCTCGTGGGCGGCGCGGGCGCCAGGTCCGTTCGTCATTTCGGCCGCTGTTTGTTGGAGGGAGGACGATTTTGTGTCATGCGCTTAGCTTTTGTTTGCTTTGATGAAAAAATTATTTTACTCAAGTTTTTTTCATGAAAAACATATATTAGAGAGTCACGATCACGGAAAATGTTGAAAATGTTAAAAGAAGACGCAGAAAGGCCTGGGCTTTTGTACCATTTTCTAATGTTCCTGCCATTTATATGAAAAAAAAAGTAAATTCTGGTAAGTTAATGATTTCAGTTGTGCTATTTCGTGATACATACTAATTAGTTCTTAAATTAATAAAAATCATGTTATTATTGCTTTTTTGTCTCAGTAAACAGTTGTTGGCGATTGATTTTTACATAAGACGTTTTTTGACGGAGAGGTATTTAATAACATATTTAATGAAAAAATAGAATTGGTGTAATGTATATTCACAGGGTAATCATTCTTACTGTAATAATAAACAGTAAAAAGTTAATGTCTTATGAAATATTAGGATGATTTTACACGAACATTACTGAACTTCTAAGCGTTTCATGTGAATATAGGACGTTTGTCTACGAAATCTGTGATACGATTTGTTGGTTCGATATTAAGATGAGACGTTGTTATTGGGATAATGAAATCATTTAGGACGTTGTTCATTTAAAAATATCGTTAAATTATTATATTATTTAATTAAATTATTAATATTCATATTATAAATAGTATTTTATGAATACCGATGATAATAATTATACGGTTTTTTTTATTTTAGTTATGTATGTTGATGAAAAAGGCATGACACAACAAACTTTACCTTTACCTCCCGGTGCAGAAGAAATCAGTCAGAAACTAGCTGATATATTATGGAAAGAAGTTCTGGATGAAGATGGTGGGACTAAAGAAGTTACCTGCGGCAGTTCAATAACGAATTTCATGCCTGATCTATTTGCCGAGGATGTTTACAGCAATCAACCTAGTACATTGTCTTTGGAAGTGCCTTCTAGTTTCGAAAATTCACCATGAATACAACGTAAAGAGCTGTTAGAAGTTTCTCACAATTCATTTACCCCGGTTAACTTGGAACTGTCAGTGCTAACTCCAATGCCATTTCCTGCTAATGTCTAATCATACTACAACAGTACATTCTGCCTTGGTTATGGGTAAAAGGAAGACCGTTTGCTATATGGGATGAATTTGTAGCAAAACGTGGGGCAAATAAGGTTAGCAGTTGCCTTTTAGAATTTGTTCAGGCTAAGGATGACCAAGGGATCAAAGAATGACGAGTTTAACTTTAAATGTCTTGTTAATAATAAGATTTGGATGCAAGACATTAAGGGCAAGAAGACTAACTGGAATAACATTCGAGAAATTCATGCAGATTGTAGTGATCCCAATATTTTTTTCTTTAAATTGATTCACCAAGACACAAGAAACTCAGTACAAACTAAACTAAAACCTACATATTCGAAGTTGCTCCGCAATATATATTTTGTAACATTATGTTTGTTCGTTAAAACATTAGTTGCTGCAGCTCAAGACACAGCGACAAACACGGTATAAATAAAAGAAATAAGGATAAATTTGTAACACCTAGTTTTCGCCTACAAAAAGTAAACAGATCGTTTATGGGGCAAGGTGTACGCATGTATAACAAAATTTTACAGTCCATATTGAACTTGCCTTTGAGGCACTTTAAATCCAAAATTATAAGTACGTTGTTGAATAAGGCTTATTACACTATAACGGAATACTTAGTAGATGTAAATGTGTGGGATTAGTGTCTGGTTGTGTCTCACGTAGGATAAATAGATAAATATTGTAACACAATATTTAAACCAATTTTTTTTTTAAAAGAGCAACTGTTGAGTTTCTCGCCGGTTCTTCTCAGCAGAACAGTTTTCCGAGTTGGTGGTAGTTTACTCACAGACTTACAGACTGACATTTAATTTTAATAATGTAAAAATGACGATTCAAATGAACTTGTGAAAGTCTATTTGAATAAAGAATATTTTGATTTGAATGTTTGCCTACTTATAATTTAATTCTTATTAAGTATGTGCACTCACGTCTAGGCCACGATGTAAGACTGATTGATAAAAATAATTTTAATTGAAGGCTGGTTGTTACAAATTATGATTTATTATGATTTAGTGCTAAGTTTAAATTTCTTCATATACGTATTTGTTATGGTAAATATTTACGTATATTTAGAAGTTTAGAATACTCATGTAGTTCGTTGCGTAGTCGTGTAGGTTACATAGTTACCATGCTGTGATACGTTGTGCCATTTTATTACTATTTTAAGTTTTAACTATTACACCACAATGGCAGTTTTAAGTAAACGTTAATTATAATTGTTGTTAAGTTTTTCTATACTTCAGAGAGAGAACAACGCCTACATCAAGATGCTTCGGATTGGTAAAACTATAAAAGACTGAATGTTATTTTGAAAAAATATGTTATTGTTGATTTCATTATTTTATAACTAATGCGAAGTTTAGATCTCTTTATGAGCGTCTCCGACATTATTCTAATAGTATAATATAGATCTGTATGTTTTAGGCTTCTAATGTTACATCCGTACATGACTGTGATGTGATTACTAATTAAAATGATGCCATCTTATGTTTTTTTGTCTATTGTGAGATTTTTTAAATTAATAAACAATTTTAAATAATAATTTCATTATCTTATTTAGTTATATGGGAAGGTAGTCACAATATGACTAAAGTTACGTTTAAATATTTTAACGTAGCCATTCACAAAGGACTTATAGGGGATCAGTAATTCCAGACAAAAATGACCTATGTTATATATAGAACGTTACTTAATTCAGACGTCTCCGTAAAACAACGTACAATATTTACTACGGACCCCCGCTCTTTCACGATAAAATGTCCTATGTTGATATGGAACTCACTATCTCGTAAAATAACAGGATTAGAAAGATACACTACATAGCATTTAAATTGGCTGGGTAGCTGTTACAACATACCAAAAAATGTAAGTGGCAAGTCTCACCATTTAAAAGTTATACAAGTCACAAACTTCTTTTACCTCTACTGAAAACTATCAATCCTGCAGATCGGACTTTGTTCTTCGGATGAGTCGATATGTAGGTAGTATGCGTTATTTCATTACCCAACGTTGAAAAGCATTACCAATAGATTGCAAAAGTGTGAGCTATTATTATTAGACAAATAAAAATTTGCTGAGTCGATTTAGATGTAATATGGTATGAAGATCGCTTGAGCTCTTCAGAAGGACATCGGATAGTTTTTATCCCGGAAATCATCCTTGAAGGGGATGTATAAGGGGATGAAAATTTGTATGTTAAATCAATCATTTCTTTAGTAAGGGATATAAAAGAAATCATGATGTAGATACTAATATAGTATAGCACTTTCAATACCAATCGATAAAACGCGCCTACCTAGGGACGATCCCAAAAGAAGGGAGGGAGTCGCTACTACGTTATACTGATATATATTTGGTTATGTACTATTGACTAATTCTTGTCTATATATAATATAACAACACAATTACGTGATTTTTTGATTAATCAAAAAAAAAAACACCAAATTTAGATAATCATCATTAGCCCTTTTTTAACATCCCATTGCTGGGTATGGTCCTCCCTCAATACGAAGTGGATTAGGCCATAGACCACCGTGCTGACCTAGTGCGTGTTGACGAACTTCACATATCTTTCGAAAACTTGCTAGGTTTTCTCAGACATGCAGGTTTCCTCATGATGTTTTTCCTTCACCGTAAGACAACTGGTAATCATGATAGAAATTATTTAGATAATGTTATCTATTAATCTGACATATTTATAATATATCGTTGATGCTTAACTTTAGTAGTACCTATTAGGTATTTGGTTAAAATGGTGACGTTTACTCCTCTTGTGTTTTTATTTGCTGTGGGTTTGGTAAGCTTTTAATTTTAAGGCTCCATACATTTATAACCTACTTCTTGCTTGTTAAATAAGTTTATTCTTAGTAGCCTGAAAAGTAGCCATATATTTCCAAGGAGCTAAAATCTTACATGAACGTTAGGGATAACATTATAATAAATGTTAAGTTAATAAAAAAAAAGTTGTCCATATTTTGCAAAAATGGGTTTTTTAGATTTTTTGCGAAATATTTAGTTTTATGATAAAAATAGTTATTAGGTTTGTTTTAGCGCTTTAGGTATAGGTACCTAAGAATTAAAAATAAAAGATGTCGTCTTGTCCTATTGACTAAATTTATTACACAGCCTTGTTTTGTTTATCAATTTTTTTTATAATCATAAGATGATATAAACCTTAACTAACCAATTTCAAATCCAAATAGATGAGGAAAGAATTAAATTTTAACATGTTTCTTTTATCAGGTTAATGGATTCCCAAGTCCGCAGGAACTTGGATATCCTGAAAATTTTCGAGGTAATCTTTGGTTTATAACTAAACACTTTTATTAAATATAAGGAGAGGAAAAATTAAGAGAATGAAAAAAAGCTCTTTATTAAATAATGGAAACAGTTACGGCGAAGGATTTACATGCAAACAAAAGATAAGAACAAAAATGTTACGAAAAGCTTAATTTGGTTTAAGTTTCTTAAACATGTTTGAATATATTTAAGCCCTACCAATTTTCACATATAGATTAAGTAGCCTATAAGGTACCTTTAAAATGTAATAAAATAGACCTTTCCCTGAAAACTATAATTTCGTGTGCAAAATCAAATATGTGCGAACAAGTAGGTAAGTAAATTTCGTACTAGAACTGGTTCCTTCGAAATAGACGCCTTAGACTAAGTTTATCAGTTATCTTACATGTAAGAAACAAAGGAATAGTTATACTGAATAAACTTCTGTTGTCTTCCACGTTTTTTAAGTAATATAGCATAATAGAATTTTTATAATATTTTAAGCAAAAACTATTAAAGTTTTTAATAGTTAAGATAAAAACATGTAACATGATATGTAAATAACAAAACTTATTTATATCAAAAGGAAGTTCCGGCAGAATCGTCTCAGGATGGGAAGCTCGCGAGGGTCAGATCCCCTACCAACTTTCTTTACGGATGGTCAACACTGCGGCTAGAGTCTTCTCGTGTGGTGCCACTCTTATACATAACGAATGGGCTTTAACTGCTGCTCATTGTACGAGTCTGTAAGTAATCATACACCTAACATTAAGACTTATTTAAAAAAATACTGTTAGTATCAAAACTTAAAAGTATCTATTGCCAAATATCTCGTATTAAGCCCTTTTTAACGTTTCATTGCTGGGCACAAGTATACTTTCAATACTGTGGGATCAGAATTTAAAACCTTAGTCTCTTCCACGATCATGATTGCTGTAAAGCATTCGAAAGGCCGATAAGTGGGATTCGAATATATGTGCATGAGTAATTACAAGTTAGTGCAGTGAAAATAATGTTATCATGTCGTCCACAGCCAGAGAACCATCGTAATTCGTGCTGGGGCAGTTTCTGTTAGTCGTCCAGCGCTGATCTTTGAAACCACTGAGTACTACAACCACCCCCTCTTTGTTGATGGGTGGCCATTCGTACAACGTAATGATATCGGTGTCATCAAACTAAATCTTTACTTGGAATACTCTGGTAAATATAAAGAAATTGTTATTAAATTTAAAATTACGTAAAACATGCAATTTTATTAAGAATCAGTTTTTAATACAACATTATTACTTAAGTATGTAGTTAGGTTTAAATGTGGGATATTTTGTTTTTCGACGTTACATCAGTAACCATAATTTCAGATGTGATTCAGCCAATAAGGCTCCAACCTAGTGTGCATAAAGACAGAGATTACAGCGGCATCACGCTTCAGGCCAGTGGATGGGGGCTGAACTGGACTCGTGGTATGTAGTTATATGTTCTCATATTTTTGAAATTAAAATATCGTTTTAATTTTTACATCAGTCATTCATTAATTCAGTTGGTTTTATGTACTATAACAAGATCAGGGGGAATCAAATGAAGACAACGGTTCTCTAATCGTGTCACTTTTATTAATACTTATTTATACAATAATCACAACGCTTCACTTTAATTATTCTAACTTAAACCAAATCAGTTCTACTAATTTTAATACACCGATTATTTAGATATTGACAATCCGACAAATCCTTATATGTTATGCGTGGATGTAGATTCAAACGTCGAATTCAAAAAAACACAACGATCTCTAATGGCGACGTTTGAATATACATCCTCCTTACAGACTATATTTTGTATTTATATAATCTTTATAGGACATTCATTATTGTGCCTGTTACAGTACCATGATTCAGATTTCAGTATCATAATTTAGCATGTCTTGTTGAGTGATGGATGAATAACTTTAAATTGTAGAATATTTTACAAGAAAATTATAACTATAATCATAATCAGAAATTTGTTGTTTAATTTATTTATTTAGATTAATAAATAATTAACTTATAGATATAATATGTAAATAACATAAATAAAAAAAATTAATTACCATGAACACTATACTTAACGTATCTTAATATATATATTTCTTGTGTGCGTGTGTATGTGACTGAACTCCTCCTAAACGACTGGACCGATTTTGATGAAATGTTTTGTGTGTGTTCGAGTGTATTCGAGAATGGTTTAGATTCACAATTCGGTCCACTAGATAATGTATTTTTTATATTATTTAGTTATTTATACATTTGCACAATAAATGACATATTCAATTATAAATAAGTCGTTGCTAGGCAACGCTGTTTTGCGCATGCATACTAAAACATTTCACCGGGAGCAAAAGTTTATAAAAATTTTCTATATGTACAGGACAACGTCTGTAGGGTCCGCTAGTATCCTTATAATTGTGGTTACCTTCGTGGAAAATAATTATGTGCTATAAATCACATAGATATCACATACGAGTATAGGTAGTAGGTGTACTGGGGACTCGCCCTGGCTACGCTCGGGTTCGTCGTTAGTTACGTGTAAGTTTCTCAGAGGTGACATATTTTTCAAAAATACGTGTTATCCGGATAAGCGGCTATATAAGTTCATCAAAATCTGTCTAGTCTAGTTTTGTAATGCGGTGACAGACACCCCGACAGACTAAATTTCTAAAAACTATAGATTTGTCTCTTTACTAATAATAATGACTATTTGAAACTATTTCAATTTCTAAAAAATCAATTATGTACAGATTCCACTAAGATAGAATATGACATTTATTTCGTCTTTGTTTAAGGTATCGGTGTCAGTCCCGAAGTTCTCAACTGGGTTTATCTCGTGGGTGTATCCAATCCTGAATGTGTAAGAATCTTCGGCGGCAGCAGCACCATCGCTCCATCTACTATTTGCGCTAGCGCATACAACGTTTCCAGCCAGTCTACTTGCGACGTAATTTTTGTCTTTATTTATATACTTTGAAAAGAGATCTTCAACGAGTTCTTAGTATTTATTTCCTGTGATAAGTATTTCTATAAAATACTAAATTCGTGTTTTCGTAAGCGTTGTGGCTTCAGTTTATCGAATTTGATAAAAAATTGCCCCGATCGCGTAACTAGGCAATGATTGGAATGGAACATACGCGGCAAATTTGAGCGGTAGAAACAATTTTAGGACCAAGGATTGTGTCGCGCTCCTGTCGCCTTGCCACAGGGCAAATCTAAGAAATTTTCCATATTTGTTTGTATCTATCCCCACTTTTACACCCTAGATCGCTCCTGCGGTTCGTGAATAACACGCTTAGTATTTTGCGGAGAAGCCTCATTCTGAAGTACATTAATTAGTTATATGTTCTAAAGCTCATATTAAGTTTACTAATATTATTATTATTTGATACTTTATACAATATTTATTTAATAGGGCGACAGCGGTGGTCCTCTTGTGGAAGTTGATGTTGATGGAAAACCTACTCAAGTGGGAGTCACCTCCTTCGTTTCTGGCAGTGGATGTCATACTGATTTCCCAGCTGGTAATTTTTGTCATTTTTTTTAATAAAACACTGTATTATAATAAAAAAGATTGTAATATGTATAAACATATACTTTTTATATTTTATTTAAGCATTTGAACATTTAAATTAAATTTTCAGGTTTCATCCGGCCTGGTCATTATCTTAATTGGATACGAGAAGTAACTGGAATCAATTTTGACTGGGATCCTGAAACAATTGCAACCCCTGAAGAGGAAGAGAAGGAAGAAGAAGAGGACGAAGAAGAAGATGATAATGGTGATGAAGATAATGAAAAAGTAGATGAGGACAATAAAGAAAACAACATACGAGATGTTGAATAAGACTAGAGTAAAAGAGACTTTGATTTCTTTATATTGCTATTACTAAAATATACTGTTGCAATTGTTGTGTTTTAAATATCCTATTTATTTTTCCTTCCTTTTAAATATGTGTATTACCACTATTATCAATATGAAAAATTGATTTAGATATTATGAAAAATATTTTACTTAATTAAATTATTACTTTCCGCAATTGCTGATAAATAAGTATATTTCTAATCTTAAATTAATAATTAAACAAGATGTGATGAGGGCCTTCATCCTTCTATAATAAAACACACTCCTCCCATACTGGTACTTTGATAATGTTTTAACACATAACACCATACATGTAGAAACGAGACAGTCGATACGACAGGCTCAGTAGGTAGTGACCCTGCTTTCTGCGCCATCGGTCGCGGGTTTGAGTCCCGCTAGAGGCATTCATTTGTTAAGCACGAATGTTTGTTCTCCAGTCATGAGTGTTTATATTTTTATTTATAATATATATGCATTTAAAAAAAATATATATATGTAGTATATCAACTATCTGGTATCCGTAACACAAGCATCGTAGCTTACCACGGAACTGGGTGGCGCTGTTGTAAGAATGTCCTAACATATTTATTTATTTATTTATTTATATACTTACCAGGTACATTTGAATCCCTTTATGGCCTTTTATACAACAAGGTACCAATTACCAAAGAAAGGTTTTGAACCAAATTTCATCATAATCGGTTTCGGTATTAGGCCTGAAACCTTTATTTGGACTTTCATATGACCTTACGTTTCATATTTCATCCCCACACAGATCTAAATTTTAAAAATGAGTACAAATATCTATTTATATATAAATATATAAAAACGAAAGGTCCCTCATTCACTCGTCAAGAAATATCGAAAACAGCATGAGAGCGTAGTAATTACATATTTTTGTGATCGCCATGTCAATCCCATTTTGAAACCCAATCTTATGATTTGTAAGATAAAAAAAAGTAATTATAATGATAGGACATATTCTAGATTTTACTTATTTAAGTATGAATTATGTATGTTTTTGCATTTTTACTAATTACGAGGGAACATAAACTTGGACATGCATACATACAAGTACATAATCAAATACTTAACCCTCTTTTAGGTTTCATCGAGGTTGGGTAATTATAAGACAAGAATCGTATAATTATTTAAGTCTGTGTCAGCTTTTAGTATATAAGGGAGTGCGGGGAAACTGGAGTTTACTAAGGGAAATTGATGATGAAAACCACATTTTATTACTTAGTAATAACTTTTAATTACAAACTTAAACCTTGTTTATTTGAATACTTTTTATCACAATTTGAATCAAGTACATAAAAGTTTTACCAAAAAGTACCTACACATAAATAACAGGAAATTAACAGCTCTATTTATAAAGATTTATAAAAATGTAGAGCTATCTATAGATAATCTGCGAATCAGTGGCGTATTTAATAAGATAATGCTATCCCCTAATCAGATTTCATAACTAATGAGGCGTTAAATACCTACTTTTAAAGTCTGATTCCAATTATGGGATAAAATTTATGTAACAAAAATGAAAATGGCGATGTGGGGAGCACTTGTTTTCATATTTGTTGCGTCTTCGGTGAGTATATTTTTATATTTAATGTAATAATATTAATAATATAAGTAGTTGTTGTATTTTACTATTTCTGCCCTAAAATTTTTCTTTGATATAAAATTACTTTTTTATTGTAATATAGAATGAAAACATATGGGTGAAAGTAGAGCAGTAAAACTTATATTCTTTTAGTTTGAACTATTAACAGACAAACCTATTTATAAAGATTGCTTATGTAATGAAGTTATTTCTTTGTTTGCTTACATATTTTTAGAATAAATCTATACATTTAGGTAATAAAACAATAAGTTAGTATAATATGTACATTGTATAATGACTTTAACGTTGCGTGTATCGAATACAGACCTTAAAACGTTAATCAAATTTTTGTCTGTTAGTATGTTATTGTTTAAAATATAAAGTACTAGACCGATTTTAAGTGAATTACGTGTAGTGATAACTTATAAGTCGAATATTATAATATATAGCAGAAATTTATTTCATTTCCACAGGAAAACAAAATAATTAGTTTTGTAAAAAATAAAACAATGTAGTAGGAAATGTAGGTCTTACAAAGGCTTATAGAAAAGTACAGCAACAGGATTTTAGTACAGGAATTTAGCAAGAATTTGGTTTCCGGTTTTGAAAACGCGGGAAATGATAAAGATAATGGGTAATCTATTAGTACAGTTACAAACATTAATTAGTAATCATTACATGTGTAATTTTTAATTTAGGTAGGTGCTCTTCCGGATTCCCAGCAATTAGCCTATCCTGAAGATGTTCGAGGTATGATAAATATTATACAGAATACCTACATTATCTTCTCTATATTGTAGAAATAATTCATTTTCAAAGATATCTGTTTAAATTATGATTCGTTCTGATCTAATTTCTTAAAAAATTAAGTTTTTTAGTAAAAATGTTGAAGTTAGTCACGACTTGTGTATAACTGGTACGGTAAGATTCATAAAGAACATACACTTGAACAGTTTCCTTTTTTGTCTCATTAAATGAAGCACTTACAAGTACTTATTGACTCTATGTTACCGACCAATCTCCTTTGCGTCTTCTCCATTCTACGTGACACTGGCGAAATAATCTGTGCTCAACTGGCACGCTTTGAAGCCATTAACAAGAGAATTGAATTTGAAGTTCATTTATAAAGAGAATTGAATTGAAGCACTTGGCATTCATTTAAACGAATTATTTTTAATTATTTCGGATATTGCGCGAATTTATTTTGATTTTGGTTCTCGTCGTTTCGAATACTTTACAGCGATCATGGTATCGAGAGAGAAAATAAAGTTTTATTAAAAATATCAAATATTCGCGTAAACGTAATGAAGTATTAAGAATTATTTATACTATCTGTAGGTGCATCTAGCAGGATCGTCTCAGGATGGGAAGCGACTGAAGGCCAGATTCCGTATCAACTATCGTTGCGTGCTGTAAACTTTTGGGCAAGACTAAGGTCCTGTGGTGCATCCCTCATTCATCACAGATGGGCTGTAACTGCTGGTCATTGCCTAGATTAGTTAGTACTTACATCATCAATTACTTTAAATGTTTATCGCTTTATAAAGCAGTTGCTGCCCTTTTAAAGTTCCGCATGCAATACCGAAAAATACTCCTTAATATTTTCGTCATGTCGTCGTGTAATTTTGTCTGTTAGCCAAAATTACTTAACTTAATGATAACACAGGTTCGAGCCTTGCCATGAATTATTGTAAGATCTAAAGAAAAAGAGAATGTGAGAACGTATTTTGGAAAGGACAGTATAAAATGCATGGATTATAAAAATCCTTCAATGACGTTTCCATGGATTGTGGAATAATGACTTAGTTTAATGTAAACAAACCTTTCATCACTAAATTCCAAAATAATTCCTAAGGTAATTTTCAGTCAGGAAACAATTGTTGTACGAGCTGGTGCCGTCTCGCTCACTCGCCCGGCTCTGATCTTCGAAAGCGTGGAACACCTCACTCACCCACTCTTTATGGATGGATTACCATTCGTACAGCCTAATGACATCGGCCTCGTCAAGTTTGATTACTTTGTGGAGTATTCGGGTAAATATTATATTTTTGTTTCATGTATAGACTTATATTGATTTATTTTAAATAAAAACTGTACAGTGAAACATAGAACCTCCTTTTTGAAGTCGGTTAAAAAGAACTTTATTAAATTTACAAAGTTTAAAATTGCTATCGTTTAATCATAAACATAATTTTTTAAAGTTTTTTAATTTATATTTTAATTTTATCTTAACCATTAAGCCCTATTATTGTGCCCTATTAGGCGAAAGATTTTTTTTTCTCTTAACTACGTATTTTTATTTGGCTTTACTTAGTTTGTTTTTAATGTAAAAGGTCATAACAGTAATTTATGACTTATTAGCCAAGGAATTTGTACAAGAGTAACTTGAATATCATTAAACAAAGAGATCTTTAGACGAAGACGTATATTTCATTCGCTTTCAAAGCCTCATCTGAACGCGCACGAGTCATTCCTAAAAATGTTAGATATAGCTATTGCATTTACCATCTATTTTTTTGTTAAACTTACTACTTACGTTTTTTTTAAACTACAATTATTATATTCCCTGGTCAAAAAAATACAATAATTTTATAAATAATTTCAGCTAGAGTTCAACCAATAAGGCTGCAACCCAGCATTCACAAAGACAGAGACTACAGTGGAATCAAACTGCAGGCCAGTGGGTGGGGCTTGAACTGGACTCGAGGTACGTCACGTATTATTATACATATGTAATTTTAAGCAATCTATGCTTTGTTTCTTCAGCCCTATTTAACGTCCCACTGGTGGGCACTCCCGTCCCGGGCGTCCCTCAGTACGAGGGGGATCAGGCCATAGTCCACCGCGCTGGCCTAGTGCGAGTTAGCGGAAATCACATGTCTTTCGAAAACTTGCTAGGTTTTCTCAGACATGCAGGTTTCCTCGCGACGTTTTCCGTCACCTTAAGACAAATAAATGGTAATTATGATAGAAATGATTCGCACATGTAAAGTCCGCCAACCTGTACTTGGCCAGCATGGTGGACAATTGACTGAATTTGCATGAATCAAGGGGATTCAGACAAAAATATATATTTTATGCACTATATCATATAAAGGTGTCATAATACAAGGTGTCTCAAAAGAAAGTTCACATTTAAATCTTTTTTTAAAAGAAAAGTCTTAGCTTTATTGAAAAAATGTTTATTTTATATCGAAGTACACTGTTTGGGAATTTATTTTTTAAAAATAACATCGTCCAAATGTAAACCGTTGCGCTCTCGGCATTCATTTAGTCGGGCACTAAAATTGCCTATGACAGCTCGGCAGGTAGTCTCCGTGATGGCTGCCATTTGATGACGGATATTTTCTTTTAATTGTGCCAGGGAAGTCGGTTTATTAGCGTAAACTTTTGATTTGACATAACCCCACAGGAAAAAATCCATAGGCGTTAAATCGGGACTCCGTGGAGGCCAATTTATGTCACCTCGCCTGGAGATTAATTTGTTCGGAAAAATTTCTCGAACTCGAGGCAGAGATCTGTTGGACGTGTGTGAAGTTGCTCCATCCTGCTGGAACCATGTTCTTTGGTTGTAACCAGGAAAGTTTTGCAGTTGGGGTACGAAAAACTCGTCTAACATCTCCACATAACGCTCTGAATTCACTGTGAGTGTGCGTCCCCTTCCATCTTCAAAAAAGTAAGGTCCGATAATTCCTCGTGCCGACATCGCTGCCCATACGGTGACTTTGGGTGAATGTAGCGGTTTCTGATGTTTTTGTTTTGGGTTGGTTGCACTCCAGTAACGACAATTTTGCTTGTTTACATGCCCATTCAGGTGAAAATGGGCTTCATCGGAAAACAAGATGTTGGTGAACGTTGGAAAGCGCTCAATCATCTGATTTACAAAGGCAAGCCTCTGACCAGCATCTTGAGGCTTCAGTTCTTGCACTAACTGAATTTTGTACGGGTGCAGCTTTAAATCTTTGTGTAAAATGCGGCATAATGAAGATCTGTGCACATTTAAAGCAACAGCACGCTTCCGAATCGAGAGGTTTGGATCATCTCGAATAGACTGAGTAACACTGTCCACGTTTTCGGCTGTTCTTGATGTTCTTGGCCGCCCAGATTTTGGTTTCTCCAGATTTGACCCAGTCTCTTCAAACTTCTCAACTCATTTTGCAATGAGTCGAGTGCTAGGCGTATCATTTAAGTGACGAATATGTCGAATACTGCAGAATTTTCTACGCGCTACAGTCGCCGAATTACCGTTTTTGTAAAACTCACGTACGCACAACGCACGGTCCGCACCAGAGAAACGCTCCATAGCGACTAAATTCCCAAGAGCCAGACTACCGACTGACATACCCCCCGCGCCCCTCAGAATAGTTGCTTTCGCGTAATAAGATAAGCAAATGTGAACTTACTTTTGAGACACCCGTTATTTAAAGATGATAATTTCCAGAGCATATAATTAATACAATGATATACAATTTTACAGCCAATTATTTGTAATAATACAGGTATCGGTGTTAGCTCCGAAAATTTAAATTGGGTTAATCTCGTCGGTGTCTCCAATGCATACTGTCTAGCCGTTTACAACAACAGCAATACCATCGTCGCCTCTACCATCTGCGCTGGTCCACACAACGTGTCTAGCCAGTCTACTTGTGAAGTAATATTTTTTTAGTTACTTTATAAATGTATATTGTATATAGGCTGTTTTGTATGTTTGATTAAATCCATTTGAAAATAAACTTTCAAAGTAATGATTGTAAACTTTACAATTTAGGGAAATTTACGAATTTGCTACTTTTTTTAAATAGAAAATATGTTTTTAGTTTTCACTATGTACTTTCTTCTTAAGGAATATCACTCATTTAGTAACAAAAACGGAAAGTCCATGGAACTACAAGAAAAACCACTTGAAAATTAATGAATTTTTCTTGGAGTAATTGGAATAAACTGTCTTAGTAATAAATCAATAGATTTTTCTTGTACTTCATGCATAACTTATAAATAGCACCAGCATCTATATAATACGCAAATGCTAACATGCATGAAAAAAATCTATGTATACTACATTCATTTTAAGAAAATTTCTATGTAAAAACGAAATTGGGACATCTTGACACTGCTTGAAAAGTAATAAATTTTTAATAACTATCTCTATTTCTGTTGCAGGGTGACAGCGGTGGTCCTCTAGCTTTGATAGACGAGGACGGAAAACCAACACTAGTTGGAATCATCTCTTTTGTTTCAAGAAATGGCTGCCACACACCGGAACCTGCAGGTAAGAGATATAATGAAATTAATGTATGATATGTCAAGCCCTAAATATTAATAAAGTATCGAAAACTTATCAATTCTAGGTTCTACTCTCAAGACTTAGCTTGCTTCGAGCTTTTTTAGATCATGTAAAGACATATCTGCTTATAGGGATGGTTTCGTAGAGTTGTGCCGTTCGTTTAAGCCGATGATTTTTATATAACCTCATTTTACTGTTGAAAACGTAGTATTCATTTACATTTCCCAATATTTAAAAAGTGTATTAAGCCTCCCAGTTTATTGTTACAAGTTAGTGCACCTTCGTAACAACAGTTTAGGTTATCTATACCAATATTATAAAGCTGAAGAGTTATTTCTCTTTATTTATGTTAGCTGTTTGTTTGTTCGTTTTTTTGTTTGTTTGATTGCGCTAATCTCAGAAAGTACTGGTTCGATTTGAAAATTCTTTTTGTGTTTGATAGTCCGTTTATTGCGGAAGGCTATAAGCTGCATTACATCACGCTAAAATTAATAGGGCAGCATCAATGATAAATGTTGCAAAAACGGGAGAAAAATATTTCTTTTGATTTCCAGCCTTTAGAACGCGAGTGGAGCCGCGGGAAAGGCTAGTTTTAAATAATGCTAGTGTAGTGTCCATATCTTAAATTACAAGTATTATAAATACTTTTTAATATACTTGTAGGTTTCGTCCGTCCTGGTCATTATCTCGACTGGATTCAAGAAGTAACTGGAATCGATTTCGACTGGGATCCCAAATCAATTCAACTGTGAAGAATGACTATGCCTATAATGGAAAAAAATAAAATTGAGATGTTGTAGAAGTGGAAGTTTATATTATGTGTTTTATTTATTATTGTCAACAATAATAAAAAATGGATGTTCATAAACCGACAATGTTGTTTTTTTGCACTTTTTTAAACTTGCATACTTTAGACTTAAAAGCATAAACTTATGGTGTTTTAAAAATTGTAAAATTTGGTCAAATAAAGCGTATAAAAAATTTTACAATTAAAAAATGTGTAATAAGCAAAAAAAAAAGCAGAAGAAAGCTTACATATTTTATCTAATGTTAATATTTACTATAATATAATATTTATCTAGTTTAGCAATTTTTTTTGAAATATGTAGGTATATTGATTTTTCTGTATAACCGAGTGATGCGGGTTCGCTTGAATAACCGAGTGATGCGGGTTCAAATCCGGGTCTCGCACCTCTGATATTTTCATGTGCGAATCATTTATATCATGATTACCACTTGTCTTACGGTGAAGGAAAACATCGTTAGAAAACCCTAGCAAGTTTTTCGAAAGAGATGTGAAGTCCGCCAACACGCACTGGGCAAGCGCGGTGGACTAAGGCCTAATCCCCCTCGGGAGGCCCGTGCCCAGCAGTGGGACGTTAAAAAGGGCTGATGATGATGACTGTTTAAGATGAACTAACGAAATTTTATATTTAAATAAATACAAGCTTGAATCTTGTTGAAAACCTATTATAATTTATAATCATCCAATTGATATTATCATGAAAATAAACCTTTAATGAAAATCGGTATTCTTATCTCTTATAAAATATATCGCATAAATTGAATGAGTGAGAAGTTCAAATATATGAAATTAATAGTATAGTAAGGCAATAATTTTGAAGTAATTAGTAACTCTTCAGTAGTAAAGTAAATATACTTATAAATATACGCATTACACTACATAGAACACAAAGTCGCTTCCCGCTGTCTGTCTGTCCCTAATAGGGATTGCAATCCGGAAAACCGGATCCGGTAATCCGGCGGATCCGGCAACATTTAACGTTCACCGGATTCGGTACTAATATACCGGATCCGGCGACCGGATCCGGTGCTAGCAATTTTTGGCAAAATAATAGAGCTGTTGCATGAGTAGTTACTTTAAATGCGTAGGGCGTGGTGTTCATGCGTGCGAATTGGTGTCTGACATAAATATAAGACTTGTTTGTTAGCATTCTCTAATACTTTAATAATTAGTATGGTCTCATCTCAGTAATTTACGTAAGGTAATTATATTAGATTTTATAAATTTACTTAATAAATTATTTGATCTATCTATGAAAGTGAAATCTAGGAACACTGAGCTACTCTAATACCGTAAAAATTTTACTAGATACCTATACTGATCTTTACTATTTTTAATTGTTTGCTCGTTGCTCTGTCCTGAATGACTGGTGAAACAACGCACAGCCAAAACAGCTAGTGGAAGAGACTTGAATTTTTGGAGGTTGTGTCCTTTGTATGACGACGTAGTTATCCGATTATAAATGATTTTCCGAAATTTTACGCCTAAGGGGGCAACCTAAAAACGGTAAAACGGGGGCAAAGTTTGTATGGGACAATGTGATTTCAATCTATTTCAAATTTTGCATAAACATACTTTAACAGAATTGATTGATAACGTGTTTCGTATTTTATTGAAACTCAGTGCCTAAAGGGGGTTAAGAAGGGGTAAACAGTTAATTTAGGGGTGACTTACATTGAAGTTGATATCAATACTCCTTAGTTCCATGTTTGAAAACGCAATACTTTTCACAAAAATGTCAAAGTTTTTAATAGTAGGCATATGTCTATCTACTACTACTACGCCAAAAAAATCCAATTACTGGTTCTATAGAGTAGTCCTCATAACAAAAAGGATGGTAAATGGGGAATCAATTTTTGTTACATTATAAGTAAAAGTGTAAAGCCAAACACATTTTTTGTACTTTTGGTGTGAGCGAAGCCCCGGGTTTCGCTAGTTCTTTATAAACTACCTATATTAAGTACAATGATACTTGATTAACTTACTAACAGTTCATTTTGAACCAAAAAGCGAAAATCATCCAATCAAAAAAGCGAAAATCCAGCCGGATCCGATCGGACTGAAAATGACGCCAGATTGCAATCCCTAGTCCCTATGTATGCTTAGATCTTTAAAACTACAAAACGGATTTTGATGCGATTTTTTTAATAGATAGTAATTCAAGAGGAAAGCTTATATAATATTACTAAGTATAAAAATCTGGAATAAAATACTTTTTTGTTATAAGATATTGATGTTAGTAAATATTTAAATGAATCCGCTATTCGCTATTCAATCACTATACATAATACGGTAAAGTTTAAGACATCTACAAATCTAGCACTAAATGCGTTAAAATTAGGAAATCTTGGAATTGATAATATATTCATGCCTATGATTTAAAAATCAGTATATATTGTAAAATTTATAACACATTAATCAGGTATTGTTAGACGATATTGAAAAAAGATAACTTATATCACAATCAAGGATTATTAAATAGATCCCTTGATAATTTCGTTCGATTGAATAACACTCAATACGTCAAACACCATCTAAATTAACATTTAACATAGTATTATCAATTAATCTGATTTCTTTATCAAATAATACCACCACAATTAACTTAAATACATAATTTTTTGGTAACGACCAGTTATTATTAAAATGGCGACGTGGGGTGTAATAGTCTTTTTGCTAGCTGTGTCTTGGGTATGTGCAATTTTTTTATCTTCTTTACGCTAATATTTGTTATTTTACTCGTAAATAAAAGTATCTTTTCGGATTTTTTACTGGTTTACTTAGATTCTTGGCTTCGGACCCGTAAAATAATATAAAAAAACATATATTTAAGATAAAAATAATCTTTTTCGAAAATAATCCGAAAATATAGTTTCTTAATATTTTTTAACTTTTCTATACCTACTACAATTTATATGAAATTTCTAGTAGTTGTACTCTAGGAAGATACAATACGATGCCACGTACTACTTTTAATCATGCTATTATCTGAATTACGTAATAACAGTTTCAAATTGATATGATGCAAGTAACTCTAGAGTCGTTAGTAGGACTTTCCATCATCAATAAGGTGAAGAATAGATTATTTTTAACCGACTTCAAAAAAGGAGGAGGTTATATGTTCCGTTGTATGTATTTTTTTTTATGTATGTTCACCGATTACTCCGCCGTCTGTGGGCCGATTTCAAAAATTTTTCTTTTGATTGGTAGGGTATAGTTCCGAGGATGTCCCATTGTCACCAAGTCAGGATCTGATGATGGGATCCCAGGGAAATCGAAGGCAACTCTCAAAACTTACAGGCACCTATTATGTTTTTGATATATTTTCTAAGCCCGATAAAGCTTATACGTATGAAAATCATCATCTCATGTGGATGAGCTGATGATGGAAGGTAAAATTCCTCAACAGTTGTTTTTTATATGTTTTCACCGATTTCTCCGTGTATTGTGGGCCGATTTTAAAAATTTCTTTTTTGTTCGGTAGGGTATACATTCAAGATGTTCTCATTGTCACCAAGTCAGCATCTGATGATGGGATCCTAGAGAAATCGAGGGCAACCCTTAAATTTTATCGGCACTGATTACCTTTTTCATATATTTTCTAAAGCTGTTCAAGAATTTGTGATGATGTAAGGTATATATCCTCAACGGTTAGGAGTTGAAAGAAAATTCTTTTAATATTATACGTACTTATGAACTGATAGTCGTATTCCTTCAGGATATTAGGTGGATTGATAATAGAAGGTAAATCTTATTAACGTCTACGAGTTAGGGGTCGTCCATAAATCACGTGATGTTTTTAAGCAACTTTTTAGACCCCCCCTCCCCCATGGTGATACGTGGTGAGGTTTAAGATTAACCCCCCCCCCCCCACTTAAAATCACGTGTATTTTTTAAAAAGTACCTTAAAAAATCTGAATATTATTTTTAAATAAAGGTTAACAGGTATAATCTAATATAATTTTGGTAAATTAAGCACCGTGATAAAAATGTAATAATTCTAATTAGGAAGAATAAATAACAAAATAATAATCGTGAAATTTTACTATTGTACCTGAAGCAAATACTGGCTCTCTCACACATGCTCGCTATACTACTGCGGAGAAGGAAGTCATACAATAAAGCACTGTCATTCTACTCGACATACGACATACTCTACTAAGACGTCATGGCTGTCGATAACCTTATTATTTCACACTTCTGTGTGGACTTCTGCAGCCTTTTTTAAAAGTTAATTTTTTCAAGATCTGTTGTCCTTCCTTGTCCATCAAGTTGGGTTCCATAAGAGTCATGCGGAAGTATGAGTCTAGCCTATGTGACTGGGAGTGACGCATAATATACTTACTGGCTACTGCTCCTTTTTCCGTAGTTTTTTTGTGCACTAGCACCTTACCAGAATCCTTACGACTCGACTAAAATCCTGCCAGAATTTTCTTTTTTCTCATTAACAAAATCAATGGGATTAGGTGGTTTATGTATAGTCTTTGACTGTATGCATACCCTCTATCAATTAACTTTGAGCACTGGGTACATCACCCGGTGCTAAAGTTAAGTCAAAATAGTATTCACTTTACTTAAACTTTCAGTGCTGATATTCACATAAATATAGTAAAAGTTTTTGAGAATATCATTAAAAATGTATAATTCGTCCGTATGTAACTTATAACTACTAGGTACTATAACAATGTAACGTTACTTATAATTTATGTATGTCTTAATTTTTATACATGATATTAATGGAAGTATGTCAATACTTTTTATAAGCAATCCAAAGCAATTAAGACCAATCGGTTCATTATTATTACACTTCCATTCTTACTAATAGCGACGCTTCGTGTGTCTGGGGGAATGTTTGGCCCATCCTATTGGTCTCATCATCTATTTTGAAGAATTTATAATACACGATTTCTTAAAGCATAGCATAGCTTTTAATAGTGCCATTTCTTGCAATAGTAGTTCCCGTACAGGTCTTTTCAGAGAAGTTTTGGAGGTGACTAGGCTTATTATTATAAAAGTTCGGCGATTGTCGCGGCGCGCGGGATAATCCCAACGGTGAGTAAAAAAAAATCACATGATAACTCACTACACCCCCCCCTCCCTCCTGGTGATATTTCGTGATTTTTTCCGAACCCCCTCCCCCCCCCCATTCAAACATCACGTGATTTATGGACGACCCCTTACGTGGAAAAATAGACGTGGACAAATCTCGATTGACTATTGTCGTTCATTTCAAAACTTCGCTGACTTATTAGAGCAGTAGTTTAGTTAGCCTTCCAATATTTTATTTAAACATAATAATTTCCACAAAAAAAATTAAAATAAATTATTTTTTAACAAAAATGAAAACCGACTTCAAAACGCTACAAATCGAAACTAAAAAGAAAAAAAATAATTTTAATTACTTAGTTATTGTTGGAGTCGGTGCCAGCCAAAGCAAAATAATCTTAATACAATTTAATTAATGTATCAATTTGTAAATATAATCAAAATATCCGTTCGAAAGTTCATTGCAAAGGCAGGATAAAACTGTCCTTCTTGGCTGGCACCGACTCCAACAATAACTAAGTAATTAAAATTATTTTTTTTTCTTTTTAGTTTCGATTTGTGTATAGTCGATACTAAACTTGCTGCTTTATTTTAATGTAAAAATCTACAATACAAACATTTTTTTTCTGGATTTTAAAATAAATAAGGTTTTAAAGAGAATAATATGAAATATGTATATATAATACTTAGTATGTATCATGAATATGTACATCATATGTTCTTGCTCAAAAGCGACCGAAGTAGACATTATAGGTAGTTAAATAACTGGAATTTTCCCGTGTTTGTCAAAGTCCTAAAAAAATATCAATGATCCGTACGAATTAATGAAGTGAATATGACGTACACGATGATGGCTAAACGTGTAGCCATCCAGCAAGTGCATGATCTATACGGGTCAAAATCAGAGAGGTGAGCATTACGCTTCTGACAAAGTTTTTCTTGATAAAATGAAGTGACATACCTATAATATTTAATTCATAATAAAGGTACTGTGCATGTTTACAAGGTACTTAACATATTGAGTTTAATATGATAATTTATTACTTGATTATAAACAAAAAAGACCTCAATAATCATTTCGGGAACGCGTCCTTTTACCATGTTTCATAGTTCAGGCACGTTAAAAATATTTACAACTACGAAACAAAAATCTCATATTTTAGTATAAGCTTTAGGCAACATTAAATGAAGAATATATCTATAAAATAATTTTTAATAATTTTCATTTCTTCATATTTTGACTACTCAAATGCTGTCTGACATTTACCCAATCATTCCGTGAACGCGGAGGATAAACAACGATATAATATAAACAAGATATACTAGGTGGCGTTAAGAAGCATCAGTGTAAAGTTCGCTAGTCAAAGCAAACGGCCATGTGTTGTGTTTACGGAAATAATAATTGACTTTGGTGGTAAGTGCCGTCAAATTTGAGATTTGGGAAGCGTACTTTAATACCCTGTCACTACGTGAACGCTATTTGGTGATTAGTTTTTCAAAAATTTGCATACTTTTCACAAAATTGTAATAAATATTTCAACTTACTTGTTCATAATCTCAAAATCTAATATCAAACATGGCGGTATCAAGCGTAACCTTAAAATATTTATCGAATAATCATTTCGGAAACGGTCATTTCGGGAACGTTCTCGTATATGACCGACGTTCCCGAAATGAGTTAAGCGCGTCTGAAATGAAAATCTGAAAGCAAAATGATACTGCAATGCTTTTAAAAAGCTTAACTATGCGATATTTTGGTTTTAGTTATTTACCATTTAGTACGCGTAACATGGAAAACGATAAATATAAAGAAAAAACGATCAAAACAGGATAGTATAGCATAGCATCATGAAAAGGTTAATGCAAAAAGGGAGAAAAATACTTAAAGATAGAGAATTTTACCAAAGAAAGAAAGAAAGCTGAAAATAAAGTTAAGACTGTAAGTGATATGGCTGAAAGAGAGAAAAGGAAACAGAAAAAGGCATGATCAAGGCGAGAAATTGCGAGGAAACTACTTCAATACAGTTGAGGATTTTGTTCGTTTACTGGAAACTTCGACTGTTATTACATGAAGTCACCGATAGTGAAATTATTGCAATTAAAAATAATACCTGAAAAGATAGATAGATGCGATGCCCAGAATGAATATTACTTACGAAGATTGTATAGCAGAAAGCTTCTGATGTCTCCGTACCAATCAATTTTCATAATTGTTGCGAGAAATTACACTATTAGGATTTTCAAACCAAGATAAAGGAAACGAAATTCAAGAGAATTCCTACGAACAAATTGTTAAAATTTTATGTACACCGAAATCCACAGAAAAACGGTCTTAGTTTTTCTTATTTTGATGAAAATAGTGTTATTCGAAAAGTAATTGTTAGACTTTTCGAACTTTGATATATATATGATACTCAAAATACTTTTTGATTCTTGTTATGTGATTTTGCATGTTTTGATGGTATTTTAATTCCTAGTATTTGTTTAGCCTAGAAACAAAAGTTTAAACAAACAACAAAAGTTTGCTAATATCTAATGTTTCTTGAAACTTTAAATTTTATTGTTATTAGATTGTAAGTTACAATTTTAATACTCATATTCCTTACAATAAATAAAGGTATAATACTGTAAATGTATATTATTTTCATGCATAATGTATGTCAAAAACCGTATATTATGTGCTTTCAGAAAACGTCGTCGTCATTCTGGGAACACTCATCATTTCCGGGAACATCACAAAAACGGCAAATAAATCACTTAATAAGTAATGTTGGAGTTAAATCCTACACATATAGATGAAATGACATTTGAACCTTGGCATTTATATTATTAATATTATATTAATTGCAAGAATATTTATATTAACTTGAAGTATCGATGCAGAAATTACGACGATTGAAAATTTTCGTACATTAATTTAAAAATAATCGTTTTTATTTTAAAAAATATTCAAAATACCAACATTTCTCGATTTAGCAACAGATTTATTACAATTTATTGAAAGTTATTCTTAAATAGATTAAACAAGTATTATTATAAATATTATTTAAAAGTGTTCCCGAAATGACTCATGACTCGGGCATTATTTTTATAAACAGGTAGAATTTCGAAAATATGTATTTTTGTGCGTGCCTATTCACAGAAAAGCTTCATGACAAATGAAACAACAGACTTGTCATGTTAGTTTGCTTCAAAAGGAAACATAATTTTACAGATATTTGAAAACCTAAAATGCTCACCTCTCTGATTTTGACCCATACCCGTATAGTAAAAGGCCACTTTATTTTTAAATTAATACGTTATAATACTGCTTTTATCTATATTGAGATTCTTCAGATATTATTAAGTACTAGTGACTCGCCCTCGTTTCGCTCGGGTTCGTTCCTAGACCAAGCGCGAGCGAAGCCATGGGTTCCGCTAGTGTATTATACATATAAACTTTTCCGTCAATTCTGTATTAAACGTCATAAGGTTACATTAAAAAAGTTTATATTGCCTAAAGCGCTAAGGTTAGATTTAAAATAATTTTATATGGTGGTTAATTACTGTTGAATTTTCTAATTCTCCACGCAATTTTCTTAATTTTTTCTTAAATAAGAACCTTCTCCTGACAATACCAAACACAACAAAAAAGAATTAGCAAAATCGGTCCAGCTGTTCATGAGTGATGACGTGACCAAGGGAAATAGGGATTCATTTTTATATACTAGTATATATATATCATGTATTAATATCTCTACATGCTTGAGAGTAATTAACTAGTTTTAAGAAAGACATGTAGAGTCCGCCAGCCTAGTGGACCCTGGTCTGATCCCTTTGGTTCGGAGGGAGGCCGTGCCCAACAGTGGGTCGTTAAAAAGAGATGAATACATTATATGTAGGTATATACATTATGCATATTTCGCATCCCAAATGTTAGAATAAAGAAGTAATATTATCTAACACGTGGCATTCTTTAATGTGTTACTGATAAAATATGTGTAATTTAATAATCACATTAATGATACATTAAATGATCAAACTTTATCGTCTTTTCCATATTATGTGATAAAAGAAAATAGAAAGAGGCAAAAAATATTTTTCAACAAATAGTGTAGATATGTAGTAGTTTAACGGTTAGTATTAATTTCTTATAGTCCAGATACGCCATATTTTTTTAAGTAAAAATTAATCTATACGATGTCCCGGCACTTTTAATTTTTATGCCAAACATGAAAATATATCCAGTGGTTTTGTCGTGATGCATTAGATTGTCAAATAGATAGACTTAGCTTAGAGTCTGTGTTTTAAGCCTATATTGATCAACCTAAAGTATTTTAGACGTTCAAAGTAGAATTCAGAATTCAATTTAATCAAAATTTAAATTGAATCCCTACAATCACGTTAAAGTTTTCATTAAAATCATATGTAACTAGCCCTCAACATATGTATTGTAACAGTTATAATATGGCATACCTATATGGCAATAATAATGCAAGAAGGTAATTTTTCAAATCTAACTTATTACTTTAATCAGAATTTCAAATATATTATTTCTTTTTTTTTTCAGGCGAGCGCGTTCCCAAGTCCACGGGAATTCAGCACCCCTGAAGATGCTCAAGGTAATTAATTAGGAACATGATATAAATGAAATACGTGTCACAGTGTAAAGTAATAAGTTAAAATAAACACACGTGCAGTTGGCCAGCTGGTCGGACTATGGCCAGATCCCTCTAGTATTGCAGGGGAGGGTTGCCCGTGCGTAGCAGTAGGACACGAAAACGAATTTATCAAATGATATCTAAATATACTTTATTCAAATATAGTTTTACTAGCAATTAATAAGAAAGAAGTTAAATTAATTAAAATTAATAATTTTACATTATAAATCTCTTATATATCTCCCGCAATCTTTAAACTTTTTTTAGGTTTCTTCTAAGATACTCGTAATTTTTACAAAGCCTCAAGTAATTTTTGTTTGTTTGAACGTGCTAATTGTTTTTCAATTGACAGTCATATTGGAAAACCTTTTTTGTATTTTAATAATGTAATATCATTCTTAAGAATAATTTTACGAGTCACGGTTAAGATCAAGCCTATATTATTAAACAAACTGTATAAATGCCAATGGAAATTATAATGACTATACATATTTTCATGGATTTCAATAGGTAGATCGAGCAGAATCGTCTCAGGATGGGAAGCTCGAGAAGGGGAAATTCCTTACCAACTATCTATACGTATGGTCAGCAACGTAGGAACCGTGTTCTCCTGCGGCGCCACCCTTATCCACCACGAGTGGGCTATGACTGCTGCTCATTGTACTGCAATGTAAGTCATTTATTAAATGAATATTCACATAATTAAATTATAAATATAAATAAATAAATATGTCGGGACATTATTACACACAGAGCCATCTAGTTCCGTGGTAAGCTACGAAGGAAGCTTGTGTTACGGATACCAGATAGTTGATATACTACACATATAAATTTTAAATACATACATAATATAAATATTAACACCCATGACTGGAGAAGAAACATTCGTGCTTAACAAATTAATGCCCCCAGCGGGACTCGAACCCGCGACCGCTGGCGCAGCATGTAGGGTCACTATGTCAATAAACTTTTTTTTACTTTTTTTTTACTACCAACTGAGCCAAACGTGTCGTTATCGGACTAATTATGACCAAAAATTTGAAAATTTGTATGAGTAATGAGTATGTACGAGTATGTGCGTGCTTGCGTGTATGTCACCCCTTTACGCTATGACGGCTGGTTGGCTTTGGATGACAAATTATGATATCTAGTAAAAGATGATTTATTGTTAGATAGATAGGAATTTTCTGAGAAAACTCAAATACTTATAGAAACACAAATAGATAAATATACCTACTATATGGGATTCATACTCTATGGGATTTCATTAGTGTTGAATTATTTGTATTAAATTTAAAATATATTACTTAATAGGCGCGTGACCCTCGTAGTTCGTGCTGGCCTAGTTACCCTGTCACGCCCATCTCTGATCTTCGAGACTGTTGAACACATCAACCACCCAGGTTACGACAACGTCGCCGCTGGTGTACAGCCTGATGACATTGGCCTTATTAAACTGGGCCGGCATTTGAAATACAATGGTAAGCTTACTTTACTAATATTATAAAGCTGAAGAGTTTGCTTGTTTGTTTGTTTGGTTGAACGCGCTAGTCTCAAGAACAACCGGTCCGAAATTCTTTTTGTGTTGGATAGTCCGTTTATCGAGGAAGGCTATAGGCTATATCAGATCACGCTACGACCAATAGAAGCGGAGCGTCAATTAAAAATGTTGCAAAAACAGGAGGTATTTGGTTTCTAGTCTTAAGAACGAGCGCGAAGCCGCGGGAAAGGCTAGTCGTACATATAATCTGATTGTGTTCTCGTATTTACTTTTCGCTGATCAACAAATGACCTCAACTTAGTTTGGTTGTAGGATTACTTTTATAAAGTTATTTTTATTTTCATAATCTTAAATATCAATCTACAGGTCTCAGTTTCCTTACCTTAGAAAGATAATCTTTAACTAACATGTAACTAATATAACGGGAAAATAAGGAAAGGCTACAGATTCAATTCCTAGGCAGGATAATTTTGTAATTATAATGTCCTGTTTCGGACTGGTTAAAATAAATTTCTTTGGGTAGATAACAACAACTATAGGTAGGTATTTATTTCCCTTTTCTCTACATGCTCTATTTTGCCATATATTGAATATAACATATGTCAGTATTGTGAATTTATTATAATAATTGTAACTTTTAATTATAATAATTGTAACTTTTAAAATTCCAGCTTTGATTCAACCAATAAGAATGCAACCCAGCGCCCACAAGAACAAAGATTACAGCGGAATCAGGTTACAGGCCAGCGGATGGGGATTGACCTGGACTCAAGGTAAGGAGATTAAACCAAAACGAGTATGAATGAACAAATTACATAAACATCTATTTATCTATTTTTGTATAACAATCTTGAATTGATTTGTTCAAAGTCCATTTTGTTAGAATTTTATTATATAGATGATAATTTTGTTTAAGGTGTCAGCCCTCAGAACCTTAATTGGGTATATCTCGTCGGTGACAGTTATGACAAATGCAAAATGGCCTATGGCAACAGCAGTATAATCGCAGACACTACAATCTGCGCAAGCGCATACAATGTGTCTTCCCAGTCCACTTGCCAGGTAATTTCACTCTTGATTTCTCTTTCCTTGGTCTAGTCATATATGATCTATATGGATCAAATATATTGTAACCGATTCTCATGCATTGTCTTATACGAGTATAAGAATCGAGTTTGTAATCGAGTTTTTCAACAATGTATGATTTTTGTTGTAAATCCTAACAATTTACTTACATGGGTAATCGAATGAATAGGGTTCAGATACCTCAGGTCTTGCACCTCCTATATTTTCATGTGCGCATTATTTCTAACATGGTTACCTTATCTTGCGGAGAAGATAACATTGTCAAAAAACTTGCATTTCTAAGAGAAACTAACAAGTTTTTCAAAAACATGTGAAGTTGTCAAACCCGTACATGGCCAGCCTTTTCCCAACAGTTTGATGTTAGATAGAGGTGAACACAGTCAATTTATTGAAAATATATATTTTTATAACAGGGTGATAGTGGTGGTCCTCTTGTGTATGAGGATGTTGATGGAAAACCTACTCAAGTCGGTGTCACCTCCTTCGTTTCGAGTACTGGTTGCCACACTGATTTCCCAGCTGGTAAGTCACAAGTTACAATAAGTATTATTGGAAGTTGTTTCGTTACAAAGCCGAAGAGTTTGTTTGTTTGGTTGGTTGACCGCGCTAATCTCAGGAACTGGTCTGAATTGAAAAATTCTTTTTGTGTTGTATAGTCCGTTGATTGAGGAAGGCTATAGGCTATATTACATCACGCTACGACCAATAGGAGCGGAGCGTTAATGAAACAAACAATGTTACAAAAACGTGAAGGGCGAGCGTTACTTCTGCGAGGTACCATACCGTGCGACTCAGAAAGAATATGGATTCCGGTACTTAGAACGCGTGCGAAGCCGCGGGAAATGCTAGAAGTATATAAAACAAAGTCGCTTCCCATCGTCTGTATGCTTAGATCTCTAAAATTGCACAACGAATTTTAATGCGGCTTTCATCAATAAACAGAGTGATTCAAGAGGAAGGTTTATACATATTTTATACTTATATTATATATCGCATATTATAGTAAATAAAGGGGTAATAAGTTTAAAATTATTAAAAATATTTTTATTATATGATGTAACTAAAAATTTATGCTTTTCGCAATTTTTCCTTTATCTGTGTTATAAGACGTTGCTTCGTACCAAATTTCAAGATTCTGAGTTCACGGGAAGTACCCTGTAGGTTTTGATTCCCTTGCGAGTGTCGAAAATTTGCGGCATAAACGGGAGTATCTTTTGATCGCGTTGACTTAGAAGTTTGATTTTTTCACAGCTCCAAGAGACCATAGACTTGAGTATTTGATATGAATTTCAGCTTGATACCTCCACGCGTTCCTGAGAAAAAAGGTCTTGACAGACAGACAGACAGACAGACAGACGGACAACAAAGTGATCCTATAAGGGTTCCGTTTTTACCTTTTGAGGTACGGAACCCTAAAAACAGTCGAAAAAATATATAATTATTTAGGAATATTATTTTTACATACTAATCGTTCAAAGGTATCTCGGGTCCTCGGGACGAACTCGAGCGGAGCGGGGTTGAGTTTCTAATGTATACTTATATAATACTAGCTGCGCCCCGCGGTTTCACCCACGTAGTTGCCGTTCCCGTGGGATTACAGGGATAAAAAGTAGCCTATATCCTTTCTGAAGGTCTTCTCTATCTGTGTACCAAATTTCATCGAATTCGGTTCAGCGGTTTAGGCGTGAAAGCGTAACAAACAGACAGACAGACAGACAGACAGACAGACAGACAGAGTTACTTTCGCATTTATAATATTAGTTAGGATAGTTAGGATTAGTACAGAACATTACAGTAGGTATATTAAATTTCATCATTAAATAGATTCGATTAATAACGGTTCTCTTAAATAAAGGAGAGCTAATTATTATAATTGGAGCTACCCTGAATATTTTGAATATTTTACTTAAAATTAAAAGTTTGCAACTGCAAAATATTTAATTATTTCAATAGTTTCATGTCGCAAGTATGGACAACTATCTTACTTTTTATATTTTTGTCAGAAACTAATTAAATTTTAAAAATAAATTTCAGGTTTCGTTCGTCCCGGTCATTACTTGGATTGGTTCTACGAAGTAACCGGAATTGATTTTGATTGGGATCCTGAAACTTTAGAGGCATCATCGTCTAGCGAGTCCAGTGAAGACACAGAAGAAGAGCAAGAAGAAGATAAAGAAGAAGGGGATAGTGATAGTGATAGTGATAGTGAAGACGAAGATAGTGAAGAAGACAACGAAGGAGACAATGAAGGAGACAGTGAAGGAGATAATGAAGGAGACAATGAAGGAGACAATGAAGGTGACAATGAAGGAGACAACGAAGGAGACAATGAAGGAGATAATGAAGGAGACAATGAAGGCGACAATGAAGGCGACAATGAAGGAGACAATGAAGGAGACGAAGAAGAGGATAACGAAGAAGTAGGGGCTTTGTAATGTTTCAAATATTATAATAATAATAAAATTTAATACAATTTAATTTCTGCTATTTATTGAATAAATCGAAAATTAAAATGATCTCTGTACCGATAAATAAAATTGAAGTATTTGTTTTTAATGTCGAATAACTTCATTTTAATAAATGCATAGTATGCGGTACATAATATACGTATAAATTAAAAAAAATCTGTTTGTTTGTTCTGGGCAATTTCCGAAACGACTGGACCGATGTTCCCTTGCCATCTGATGATATAAGGAGTAAAATAGGCTTTCATTTTAGGCAAAAAATTGATTGCGCTCAAAAAAGTAAAAATATATAAAAAAATACATAATATGTTTATGTATTGTATTTTTGACAAATTATTTTTATACAAATGACAAATGAACAAATGACTTAATCACAAAACAGTTCTGAAATGGCAGGAGCGATTTTAATAAAATTTTCAGGCAATCTATAGAGATTAGCCCAACGAGTTATCGTGTTAAATTTAGTAGTGGTTGAAAACATGAACGCAGAAGCCGCGAGTACTGCTAGTAATAAATAAATAAAATTTTAATTTCTAATGTCAAAATAACAGCTATTTGTAAGTGTAAGCGATATATGTAAGAAAAAAACGTTTTTCTTTTGTCTGTTTGTAACATGCATTTAGCTGTTTTATTCTTTTATATGAAAAGTAAAATCATAGAGTCTCTTTCCTATTTTTGATATTGGCTTTTTATAGTATTCTGGAGGAAGACAGGCTCAATTTTACCCCGAAAATATAGGATATTCGGAAAGGGTAATACATAAATCAATAAAGCTCTTGACAGATGAGACAATTGTACAAAAATTTCTTTAGTATATTATCATTACATATAAGCTTTGTGTAGCTTTACCGACATGACACAAATAATGCGGACGAAGTCGACGATTATCAATAGTATACATAGGTATTACACTCAAATAACAATAGAGTCGATTCCTTTTTACTTTAAGTTTCACGAAACTACGTTTTAAGTCTAAAAACTAATTTATATATATAAACTATCTAACCTTATATTGTATGTTGATGTGTTAAAAAAGCCATGGGCGGAATCAAACCTGAACCACGCTTTTAATTTGTGTCAAGCGTACTCACAAAGAAAAGTAAAAATAGGAGAAGGAATCTGTCATCCGGCGCCGTATTGCAGTGGTTGGAGTACGCGCATGCGTGCTTAGGTTCATGGGTTGTCAGCATTAAAGTTTGAATTTCCATTTCTGCAGTATATTATTTCATTTTTTTTATTTAAAATAATTAAATGAAACATTAAGATTTAGTTAACAAATTTTTATGTGATGACTTAATATTTACTTTTTAATATGTTATGAAATTAATATCACATTTCGTTGTAAAAACCATATTTAAAATAAAAGATAACATTAATAATATTAAATCAGAAAATAGGTAGGTAAAACAGAGCATTTAGCATTTGCGAAAAAGTTTAAACAAAAAAAAATCTGTATAATTTTGACTTTTAAATATCTATATAGTTTTTTTCCTACCAATCTACATAGTAACTCATATTTGAAAAAAGACTGTAACAGAATTTTTGAAAAGTGATTGTGAGATTCAATTTTTTTCAACATTTCGAAGAACTGTAATAAATAAATCTGTATGGGATTCATAAAAGCGAATCACATAACAGCTTTTGTACACCAAAATATTTAAGGTGATAACTATGGAAGAATTTCAAAATTAAGATTTGATTCACATAGTTTGTTAGAGTTTACAAGTGATAACAATAAAAGTTCACATTGCACATAAAGCGAGAATTATTATTTATTATAAATCCATTATTTTCAGAGAACAGATAGTATTTTACGATGAAAGTCTTACAGCATGTACATACACTAAATCAAATGTTTAATGTGAAATACATAATCAGTAAGCTTAATGGCGAACAATGAATATTCAATTGTTATATTATTCATTTTTTTTTGTTACACATTTAATTTCCCAAGAATCAGGGTAAATTTTACAAATGGCAACAAGACATATGGTTTGGCGCGCGCGCGAAATAACCCCTCAAATAATGATGGCGGCCGGTCGTGCGTGCGTCGCGTACTGAATATTCACATTCCTGTTATAAATAAAATTGTGTTTTACTAATAATGTTATAGTCGTAGTTAGGTGGCGGGTATTTTTGTGAGAAGTGGTTTAATATTGTGTTGCATGAGTGATCCCAATGGGGTGCTGGGAAGTGCGCGGGACGAGGGACGCCATACACCGGCCAGCACCGAAAAGCTAACGTTAGTATTATATTATATTACACATTATTGTTATAAAACAATAAATATAAAAATAGGTATCTGTGTGTATAATATAAAAATGTAATTAAAAATAGATATTATTAAACAATTACGGTTTCCTGAAACGTACGGCTACCACACCTCGAATCATAAAGACATCATACTCATTTCCTCATTTTTCACTGAAAATATATTATTTTTATACAAAAATTATACAATAAAATTAATAAGTTATTATATGTTTAAATACGTGAAGGTTTATGTAATACTGCATATATATATATATATATATATATATATATATATATATATATATATTCAATACGCATTTGAAATTCGCGATGATAAAATATTATCTTGTTTATCAAACTAAGCGACCTTTAAAATCAGTTTTTTCAATACTTTCTTTAATCATGTTGATTGTCGTTAATTAATAGCTCGCCTTTAACAATATACCGGTTGTTTTCTGTTAAATGCGTGAGTTAAAGTGAATAGAAATAAAAATATTTGTATCATCATTATAAAATAATAGTATTTCTATACATGTACGAAATTTTATCTAAATCTGTCCAGCAGTTTTGAGAATTAAGGACTTAATGACCTTCTTACATTCATATACATCGCAATTATTATAATAAGTATAAGTAATAGTAGTAATAGGTAGTGTAATATAACATAATGAACATAAAAAAAAAATAATAATACATAATAACCTTTGTTTTGTAACGTAGAACGTTATAACGCAAGCCAATATAAAATTTACTTACCTAGTTTACCTAGAATATGTAAGAAAAAAATGAGTTTTTAGTTCATAGTTATTACTTAATATTTTAGTTAAATAAGTTTTGTAAATATATAAAAATAAAAATAAAATTTATTAAACTTAAACTACTGAAAAGATTGAAACGAAAAAGATTATAAATCCCCCATACAAACTTCACATCTTCCATTTTCACCTCATTAACAGATGATTTTTGGTACAAAAACTATCCTATTTCCTACCCTTAGAAGGAAATATTCATTTTCAAAGAATCTCCTACCAAATTTCATCTTAATTAGTTTAGTAGATGACGCTTGAAAACGTTACAGACACACAGACAGAGAGTTATTTTCGTATATATAATCGTATAATATGTAACGTTACATACTGGATTATAAAGACGAGAGTTACATACAAAAGGCACCAAATCGCACCTGAGCCAAGCAAAGCTAGTTCGCTCGCTAGTGATGTCCTCTCACTATTAACAGTAACTTTTGATCGAAGTGCAATTAATTTAGAAACAGCTCTATCTCGTCAATGAATATAAGTAAAGCTGTCAAATGCCTTATTTTATTCATTTTTTATAAGTTTCACTGTAATAATATAAATAGTTGTTCAAGAGCTTTTTTAAAGGTGTACTTCATACATCTTTATTGATCGATACAAAGTAAACAGCCACAAGTGATAAAAATCGTGAACGTAAAACGAAGCCATATTTTAATTGGTTATTCGATAAAATGTAGGGTTTCTACGTCATGCAAAGCCAGCTTTCAACCCTTATTTGTTACAGTATAATCCCCTTTTTTTTTTCGATTAATTGCTATTCAAGGTAATCTAAATAATCAGTTACATTATTTATTTATTATACAAACACGTTCCTAATATTTAGTTGATTAAAACTCAAAGTATTATCATGTTGGAGTGTTATTTTATGCTGGTGACTCATCCTTGTTTGGTTCGGGTTCGTTTCCTCGGTACGTTTTAATTTTTCAGAAATATTATCATAACAAATTTTCTCAAAATCTGTCCAGTGCTTTCTCCTGATGCGATAGACAGATAGACAAAAATTCTAGAAACCACTCGTGTATCGATAAAAATGCTATTTCAAATTTTCCAAACAATATTTATAGATTCTAATTAAGTTAGTATTTTATTATAATAATATGTACCTATAGATATTTTATAAAAGATATACTTTAGTTAGCGTTAATTTTTTTGTAGATTAATTATCGGAAATTTCGACTTAATTTTGTTGCGTGGAAATATTGTACTGGAACAGCTGTTTTGTAACTTTCCTCAGACAAAGGCATGAGAACTTCATGACCTATTTTTTTATAAAACTTTTTTTACTCGACTGCCCAAAAAAAGGAGTGTTATGTTTTCAGGGTCTACGTATGTCTGTATGTTTGTGAGTTTCTATCGTTAGAATCCTTGTGTTACCCTGGATAACATAGGCTAGTGAAGATTTAAAAAAAAATAGAGTATCCATGATTCATAAAGAAACACCAAGATATTTTTATTCAATTACATTTTTATCTTTAAACATATAAGGGCATGAGTAATGTGCAAAGAATTTTCATTATAACTTGCTCTATTTCTTCTCGTGTCGGTTGTCTAATTGGTAGGATACTTTGGGACGGGACGAGGATGTGCAAAACTAGCCTTATCCGGTGTTTTTGATCTAACTCATTTGAACTATAAACAAGGTGACCTTAAAAATACTTCTCTAAAAATATAAAGTATATTATTATATCCATTTTATTAAAGCGTTATTGTTATTTTGTGTTTGTGACACAAATACAAAACTTTTTTTGACGTGTAAAGACACGTTACGGGAAAGGCAGTGTATTTTCCCAACGTCACAAAAAGATGTACCTACCTAAGTAGAGTACCGAAGACTAACAGTGTAAGATCTGATCATATGAATCTTATGGTATATCATAATATGAATATTATCTTATTATTTGTATATGTTTATATCATTTAATACAAATTACATATAGGTATATACTTTGCCTAAATGTTCTACTACTTGTGTAGTTCCAAATATTCTTTCCACAGCTAGAAATGCTGATAAGTAACTAAAGAATTGTACCGATCACTACATAGTATAAAACAAAGTCGCTTCCCGCTGTCTGTCTGTCCCTATGTATGTTTAGATCTTTAAAACTACGCCATGATTTTAGATGTGGTTTTTTAATAGATAGAGTGATTCAAGAGGAAGGTTTATACCTATGTATAACTAACGGAACCCACGGCTTCGTCACGCTAAATTTACTCTATAAATTAAAACAATACCCTGATTTGCTGTTTATGTTATTATTCTCGATTTTTCCATTTCAATTCTATATTTACTTCTATCGATATTAGAAATATTATAGTTCGTTATTTCACAATTTTTGAGAAGAAAATATGACTAATAAGCAAAATTATACTACCTATATTTACTTGTATTTTAAAGAGAGACAACGGAGTAGCTATAGTCGCTTTTTTATTAGAATACAATCTTTATTGAATAATAATTATATTACACTATATATTATGGACTATTCCCGCGTCAGTTATGCATACGGCTCCCTTTCATTTATCGTAACTTGACTAAACGGACGGAACTGACGAACGGACATGACGATACTATAATTGGCGTGTTTTGGCTATCGAAACCTAAATAACAAATTATTCAATTTAAAGGATAAAAAGGATTAATTGATAAGAAACGCGAGTGAAATCTAAGTGGAGGTCAGTATCATTTAAACAATTTTATCGTAATAACACAATAGCAACCAATTCATTTGAATTTTGTATCTCATTATCCAGTTAGTCTTGATGATTAGTTTCTTTAGTTTTTAAGTATTTTTTTTCTTAAATTTATAAAAATTACATTTCTACGTGACACTGGCGATATAATCTGTGCTCAACTGGCACGCTTTGAAGCCATTAACAAGCTAATTGAATTGAATTAAAAATTACACTTATTGCAGATCATAGCTACTAAAGCGTTCTTTATATACTAGCTCTCCCTTGCTTGTCTCTCTCTCGGTTCATCCCTACGTACTAAATTTTAACACTTTATATGCATTTCTCAGAGATGAAACTTATTCCAGCAGTAAAAAGTGCTCTTTATGTTCACCCAACCACCAGGTCTGGCTATCATCATACTAAACTTCATTAAAATATGTTGAGTGGTTTTCTCGTGGTTACCGACAGACAGACAAAAATTCTAAAAACTGTAAATTCGGCATCTGTATTGATAATAATTACTATTTCAGTAAGATTTTCCAAAAGATATAATACCTGTTAATGGGTTGCTGTTGCTGTTCCAAATAAAATAAAATAAAATAAAATAAAATAAAATAAAATAAAAATAAAAATAAAAAATATTTGTACACAGATTCGATTCAGCATTTTATTTAATGTATACTTAAGGTCGTGTTTAGCATTAACGTTTATCAATTCATCATACAGGATGAAGCGTTTTAAGACTCATTAGCTTCTTCAAATGCCAGAAATACATCTTTGATGAATCGGACTGTATTACGAATTCGGTAGTATGAATTAAAATAATTTTTAAGTTTTGCCATGTACGAATTAAAGATCCACATATCTCTATCTCTATCTCTATCTCTCTCGAAAGATAAATATAATTTAAAAACACATTATAAAGCTAGGGCATGATTTTGTTGGCAACATATTGTTTATAATGACACTACTTGTGCCAGCGGTCTTTTTGTCGGGTTTGAGTCCCGCTGGAAGAATTCATTTGTGTGATGACTGATGAGACGAATGTTTGTAGATACTCAGATAGTCATGAATGTTTATGTATGTATTTAAACTTTAAAGTTATATATGTGTATTGTGTAGTGTATTAACCATCTGGTATTCATTACACAAGCCTCGTAGCTTACCATGGAATTAGATGGTAATGTGTGTATCCCAACATATTGTCATCATCATTTCTAATTTGATATAATTTATACTCAAATCACTCTCGTACTTATCTAATTTAAATTTAAGATAGTTTAAAATATATGTTCCTTTGCACATTTGTACAATGTAGGTACCAAATAACTATATATTTTAGACCTAGATCCGTACTTTATACATCAAGTAATCCTAGAGATTAATATTTGACAAATTCTGTAACAGTTTTACAATAGTTTCTGATAGAATATTCTGAGCCTAGCTGAAAGTTGTCGTGGACTTAACGATGATAGAGTCGGTATTACTTTGCGGTGACTAGTATTGATTGGTGCATGCTATTCGCAAATACTGTAGTGCAATACGTATTTTTTGACTCTATGTAACTTTATACAATGCTTTATATGACTTTATTTCTTTATTTATTTCGACGTACTTCAAAAAATAGGAGTACCTACTCAATTTGGTAAAAATATTATTATTATTAAATTTATCAAAAATAAAAGAGGCTCGGACAAAAAATACGTTGTACGCGTCCTCATTAAAAACTCATCATCACGATTTTTTAACAAACAATTAATTGTATCTCAAGGGTCATATTTCAACGTTAAGGTAAAAATCTACTTCAAATGATGTAACAATTATTTCTTAATATTTTAACTAGTAAATATTTGATTATTTAATACACATTTCTCAGAGATATTAGGTATATCTTCCTTCAGTAAAAAGTATTCTATATAATACTTTCTGACGCAAATATTTTTTCGGGAACCAAAAACCAAAATAAATCCGCGACAAAATCCGAAAAGATAGTTTCATTTATAGTATTCTATAACCCGGATAACCAGCAGTCATCATACAAGATTTCATCAAAATTTGTCCTGTAGTTTTCTCGTGATACGGTGACAGACTGAAAATTCGGAAAACTATATATAGTCATCCTCTGTATCGATAAAAATGACTATCATGATAAGATTTTTCAAAAAATATTTTTTGAACACATTTGACTATATAGTTTAAGTATAGAGTATAAATTTCTTTATATGTATAGACTAAAATAATTATATCAAGCACTAAGTATATAAAAAGGATATGCTTTATTTTTACGAAGTGTCTATTCATCCGATAAGCGGACGAATAAATTAAATATTATTCGTCCGACAATCGGTGTTTGATATATCGCGACTGAGACTTTTTTGCTTCTTAAATGGCTCAAAGAGAAATCAATTTGTTTTTTAAGTTTTAACATACTCGTGAATGCAATTGCGGACGTTTCTATAGTAATTTTTACAAAATACCATTTTCTTGTACATTGTTTTGATGTAGGTACATACTCTCAGTGAGTGTTAGCAACGTAAATTTCATACGTTGAAAACTCTTGGACTTAATAAAAGTGGGTGGGATCTTAATAATAAATTATCAGCTCGGTAGGTTAGGGTTATTTTTTTTTTATTTTTGGCATAGGTATATCCTGCACATAAAAATCGCTTATTTTATATTAGAAATCAAAGAAGTGATAGATATTCGTACAAACCGACAATAGTCGGACGAATAATATATTTTTTATTAATACGATTATCGGATGACTAGCAACAGCCTTTAAAATAATATAGTCAATATAACAATTGTTGGACGACTAAATTATTTTACTCGTCCAACTAGCAGACGACTAGCATCAGCCTTATTTTTATACAAAACTTTTAATAGCAAAAGTTTTCTTCTACTTCACATTCTAGTTTCGCTTCATGGGAAAACTACTCCTTACTCGTTTCCAAACTAAAGCCCTACGTCCCACTTTGGCCCATTGACACAGAGGTATCTCCTAATTTAAAATCTCATGTACAGAGGAATATAAATAGTAAATAAATCAATGATTCTATCGTGTTAGTACGAAAATGAATGTTTCTGAATTGAAGTTATAATACGAAAGCCATTTTTGATATTTAATTAAATATCGAAAATTGTTTTCTAGGATTTTTACCTTTGAGTTTTTTTCATATTTTCATCGGACTGTACTTATTTGAGCCTGGTAAATAATTTTCCTTTGTTGATTAATTTCGCTTGTGATAAATAAAAAATTTCAACAAACTTTGTACCTAATTAGTGCAAATAGGTTCTACGCACATTGAACTCAATTGATTATTATTACGTAATATAATGTAGCAGATTTTTACTGAATTCGTATTTAAATTTGTTCTAGAGCTTTGAAATGTTTACATCTGATGTCTTAAGTTTGGTTTATAAAGTAAGATCTTATACAAAAATATAGAAATATTTATAATAATGTATGTATTTAATGTTATATATCATGTGTAGTGTATCAACTATAAGGTAAACGTAATACAAGCCTCGTAGCTTACCACGGAACTAGATGGCGTTATTTGTTTGAAAATTTGTTTGTTTTTGTGGATAATATCTAAAGAATGTTTGATTTGTTAGCTGCAAATACAATTTAATATTATTTTTTTAATAAAAGGCTAGCTCATGCGAGATTATTAATGTTTTTATGTATCTATCAGGCCAACGATTAATTTCCAGAAATGTTACAAATAAGTTATTTTGAGGTATTTATATTGAAATTCCCGAGACCTGTCGTAGCTCATATGGTTATTGAATTGTCGCACCGCTGGCTAAAGGCCAACCGCTCTGACGTGGGTCTACGTCATGATTACGCTAGTCTGTTTTGGACAGTACAATGTTCTAGACAGCTGGTCGATATCTTGCAAAAGGTAGATTATTGTATTGGATATGTATTATCTTAATATAATATTTGCGTAACGTAAATCTACATAACAAACAATATTTACATTTCTTTTAGTAACTACTTAGTTTAAACTATATTTTTTTATTTCAACTTTAGTAAATGTAATTGCTATGGATACAGTGTTGATTAGTATCCTAATGCATAATTAACAGTCATTGAAATTTCGCATTTCATAATTGTAATATGTATACCATATTTAAAAATTAATTGCTTTTCGTTAGTTTCGATAAAACTTAAAAACCTTAAATCTTTCTGGAATCTTTCTGGAAGTAAATCAGCGGTGATTTCAGTACTAAATAGCAAAATGCAAGAAAGCAATTGGAAAATCGATAAGTTCAGTACGAATTATTTTGTATGGGAATTACCAACCGTTGTACTGTACCTACTTAGGAACGAACCTGAGCAAAGCAACGGTGAATTGCTAGTTACGAGTATGTACATATACTAATAAAGAAATTACACTGGATAAACGTACATTAGGATTAGTAATATATATACTTGTTTAGATAAAATTTAGTGGTAAATTTATAGTGTTAATCCATTATAAACAGATTAATTTAGATAGAATTATTAAAAACAAATTATTAGCATTTCAATTGCGTTTTCAAAGCTTTTTGTTAGTACATATTAAGTAATTACTATGAACTGGTACAAAATGTTTATTTATGTTTTAATATATAAATATACAATAAGGAAAATGTTAAGGGAAGAGGCATTCGTTATTTTCAGTACATTTGTATCGAAATAATACTAAGGAAGTTGGCAGAAATTTTTATGGAGAGCCGAGAATTGAGAGCATGCATTCAGCTTAGTCAAGGGCGTGGCTTGATATAATATCGTGTTTTATTACTCTGTATATTATTTTATATATAACAAAGCCATGTTTATTTATCTTACATAGCTAGTAGCAAAGTGGTAATTGGCTCGCTTCGAAAATAGAATGAAGCCGGTTACGAGGTTTTGCACTTTAAATATTATTTCACTTGTGAATAATTTCCAATCAGTTCTTTCTTTATTTTGAGGAAATCTAAATGACCAGGAGTAAGTAACTGACGTAGAGGCACAGTTGCTAGCTGTGAAATTGTATTTAATAACATTTTTACTTACAAAAATAACAACACATTTATTCTTTCATACATTCATAATATTCAATTATTCTAACCTAAATAAATGTCCGTTCAACTCTTGCAAAGGTGAACTTGTGTATCGATCGTAAAGATGTGTGTTCTTCGTAAGAAAAACAGCGTTGCAAACTCCCACTCGACACGTTGCCAACGTTGCTCTCTACATAGATACATGTTTGAAATTTTAGAATTCTAGATTTTGAAAGTAATAGTTATAATCTACAATCCTGCTTTTTTATCATCTTCTATTTTAGGCGACAAAAGACAGAGTCGATTTTATTCATGCTTATGTGTCAATTCAGTTTATTCTGTATGAAAACGATGTGATATAAAAAAATATGTTATAAAAGTACCTCGTTTTCGATCAGATCTGAAATTTTTGGCGAGTCGAAACGTACGTAAATATGGTCAGTATAAAAATTTCTTAGTGCACTTACGTTATAAAGTTTACCTGTAACCTGACAAAAGTAAACTTATATGTATTCTATGTAAGTACATATGTACACCCAATGGGTAACTAATAAGTCTATTTTTCGCAGTAGGTATAAATAGTGATAGAACACCGTTCTAGATTTATTGTAAAACAATAGAGTTTAACAAAAATCATATTATACCTACAATATTTTATAACTATGAACTAAACTGAAAAACTACGAACCAAAGTATGCAAGTCCTTTAAAAAATCTACATGAAATTGCGCTCAGAGGCTGGTATGATTTAAGTCATAAAACCCCGAGTCACTGGGTTAGCGGTGTGGGCCGCATGCCAATAGTTGTTTGCACAGACCCACTTTGCAGACGCCGGCATGTCTACGCTATAAGGTCAAGCCTTTGCTGGAAAATCTTTTAAATTGTGAGATGAAACAGTGTCACAAATTTAAGTGTGTTTTTCGCTATCTGGATGAAATAAATTGATGTTATCAGATTTAGAATATTTGTAGCAGAAGCTATAAACAAGTATTACTTGTGGCGCCCAACATGGGACCCGTTTATTATATTTTTATCTGTTTTTGCCGCGACAATGAATTTATAATTGTAGTGAAAGTAGTATAATCTTCTGAATTCTTAAAGGCATCGTTTATTGCATATATTTATTGCATACATGGGGTGCCGTGTAAGCATAATTTAGACTTTTTCTAGACGTCTACATGGTAATATACAAACAAATTGTATAGAATATTGCATAGATTTTGTTATATCTTTTCTCTTATCTTTGTTGCTACTATAATAATTTCTATGCCATCCTTAAATCGTGATGCTGTTTGATTTTGCGTTAGATCCTGACATTGAGATTTTCTGTTATAAAATTCGAGCACATTAACCGCTCCAAGAGCACATAAAACGTTAATGCTGATCCCTGACCAGCCATTTCGAATTCACACAAGGCTAGAGAACTAAAAGGAATAAAGGGTACTTATGTTTGTGCAGGTCAGGAGAACTTTACATGATAATGAGATCGCCACTCATAATACTTTAAGAGCGGCGCTTATATCGAATAGATATTAATAAGCTTTCCAAGATCGCGAAAAGAAATTTCCCATAAAATTATACGAATTAAAGTAAAACTGTATTTTTTGCTATAAAATTTACTTCTCCACCGCACGTGACAAGGTCACAAGCCAATTCGACTGCCGTAAAATCGTAAGCATTTTCAGCAACACGGTCACGCAAGATCGTTCGTGTCGAGACGTCGTGGCCTAGTGTTACGAATTCATTAGGCACCTTAAATCAATGGGCTGCGGCTATCGATTTCCTAACTAAAATGGTAAGCACCTGTTTAGCGTTATATACAACGGTTTTGATAAATCTTGAATCTTGATGTCTGACTTTAGCTAGGCTAGCTAAAGTGGTTTGGGTTGTCACCTCTTTGCACTTTTATAAATGTAATGCGACAAGTCTCGAAATATTGGGTAAATTAATGTATGCAGTACATAAAACTCGATTTTTTTCTATATGGACTCTAACACAGCTGAATGGTATTTATAAAGTTTTCAGGCTAGCAGTGTTTATAAAAAGTTTAGTAGAAATCGGAAGTTTGAACGTGGATTCTGCTGTAAAATAATTTAAAAATCTTATATCAATCTTCTTTTATTTGTAATTACAGTGTTATAATGCAAGGATGTTAAAGAAAATGCATGCGTTTAATAAACGTAGGTAATGGATTCTATTTTCAGGTAAAGACACTTATAAATTGATTTTAGTTACATACTTTCGCTTTACTTTGGCGGTTTCTAGTTTTGGCAATGGTCTAGTATATCATTTGAAAATATTGATCACACGGATCACTTTATACTATAGTAGTGCTTCATATATCAAGATAAATTGCAGCCAATGTTATTTTCCGGCCAACAAACTGTCTTATCGATCCGTTCCTCTACTGCATGGAACAAAGACAATGAACTTACAATTTTGAAGTAGCATTGCATTAGTTTAGCTTTATCTTGACTCTTTATTTGCAAGTAAGCCGAGTAAAAAAGGAAGTTTTAAATATGTGTTATATCCGTAAAACTACTAAAGTTCATCAAAAGTTCGGGGGTCATGACGTGACACACAAGAAGAATTACTTTCACTTACAGATTTAAAGATAAAAGGTAATATGTAGAACTTGAAAGTCACTTTCGAGTAATTACATTATACTAAAATTTCTCGTCGCTCCGCCTGCATTCTGAGGACTCAAAACTAAAATTTTTTATTATACATATAATGATATCCTACACTTATAAATTTTTTCAACTTGAAACCAGTAGTTCCTGAGATAAACCAAACAAACTCTTCAACTTTATGATGTTATAGTAAATTTGTTATAGCAGTTATAGTAAAGATGATATGAAATAGAAACTATGTTATTGAAACTTTTATTGGTGTAGCTGTAACAGTTCAGAAACTTTTTATCCTCTGATTGTCATCGATTTTCTTTTTTTTTGTTTAGTAGCTACTGACTAGCTAAAATGTTATCATATTGAAATATTATTACAGGCAAGTAATATGCATAAAAATTACTATTTGAGTATTCATTGTTATTGATATTCAAATGGTTCAGTTAGTCCACCAATGTCTTATCCTATTAAACTGTAAAAGTGAATAGATCCAGAAAACATTAATTACTGGGAGGAGTGTGTAAGCATTAAGGGACATTATTTTATTACGTGTTTTACGACTAGTTCCCGCTCCGACTGGGGTCATTAACCGGACTATTTCCTATCATTACCACCCTCGGGGTTAACGCTCGTAAATTATAAATGGCAGACTACCCCCTTTATAGACTGATTCGGAGACATTATAAGTATACTACGTAGTAGTGGTTCCCGTTGTCACGTTTCCACCTTAACTGTTTTCTTTACATTTAAACGGAGATACATTGAAAATATTGACTTAAATTTGTATAAATAATATTAATTTAATTTAATTCTTTGTTTTCTCCTAAAAGTGCTGAATAATAATCTGGATTCTGCTTGCCGCATGGAAATACTGTTTATTCGGGCGACGACCGACATTTTTCTGTTCATGCACAATTATTACAGTAAAACCCTTCTTTTTGTCGCACTGCTGAGCACGGGTCTTCCTTTAATACAAAGGGAATGTGGCATTGCCCACTACGCTGGCCAATTGTAGTTTGGCGGACGATTATAAACAAATACGAAAATTCTGATCCTTGTTTCGTCTTTTGTGACTTCTTCAGTGAGCTTCAATAGTCTTCGAGCAAAATAGGCGTGACATTCGGAAATAGCAAATATAAAGTCTCAGTACCGTTTTAGCCATTTGCTTACAGAATCCTAAAAACGTAATAGGGCCTCTCACGATATATTTCAATTTCATCAAAATATATAAGTGTACGCATTAAGTAACATTATTTTATTATGTTTACACCTTTTTCCTTGTACAGTTTTTCAATTCCAGTACCTACAATAGGGTTCCCTTGAAGAGATCGCTGTTAACACGATAAAGCCGCCTCTTGTCCTAATTCTTTTAATATGGTTATTATTTAAGGGAAACAATGAATGACCCATTAAAATGATGCCCCTCTGAGTAATAGCACTTTAGAAACAAAAGACAACAGACATACAGCCCGATTATTAAATTTTATCTTGTTATAAATATTAAGCATTTTAAAGGTATTTATTACAAAATATAATATAATATATAATAAATGCACTACAGCGTATGTTTGTTATTCTATTTCGTCGACACTGCTTGTAGAATTACCAGGTTTAGATGAAACTTGTAGATTAAGAGAAATAGATACTTTACTGCGAAACACAAAGGGAGAGGCAAAGTCGTCGTCGCAAAGGAGTGGTAATCGCTATAAATAAATAAAAAACCAAATGCTTTCTACGAAACGATAAAAAGTAACACGACTGTATAATTATAAATTGCATAGGTACAATTTGTATATCCATTGTTATATAGATATTGTTACATATAGAACTGAATCTAACACTCAGAAATTAAAAGATCGATATCATTTTGCGCCAGAAGGTGTGTTATGGGTGCGCCATTCAAAGCCAAGGTAACTGATTATTTTCCACTATGCACTTTCCACTATTATAGGTGGAACCATCAAAACGGTACATTATCGTATTAATTAATGTAACGTTTGCTATGCGTATTAATGTTAAATACGAAAGTTTGTGTTATCAATATTTATAAGTTATTATTCGTAATGACTAGATTTGGGATGGATGTCAATTAAAATGGCAACTTTTAATAAAGTTGCTGTACCAGCGGTCGCGGGTTCGAGTCCTGCTGGGAGCGTTTATAATAAACAAATAAACTTTATTTGTGTCATGAGCATGAATGTTTGTACTTCAGTCATGGGTGATTTATAATGTGTATGTATTTAAAGTTATATAAACGTAGTCTATTGATTATTATCTGCTATCCATAAAATAGTCCTCGTAGCTTTCCATGGCACTAGATGGTGTTGTATATAGAATTAAAAAAAAAACATGGTGTTGCCTTCTATTACATCTCTGTAACAGACGCACAGACTTGCTCATGAGAGTTACTTTAACTCTTTATTATATTTATAAGCTTAAGAGGTATTCCTATCGAAGACCTTTTTTACTTTTGATTGTATCTACTAATGCTAAAATCGCATTTGCTCGAAGAGCTTGTTGGCTTAAGGATATGAAAATCGAAGCCTTGAAAAGCTGTTTACTCTAAACTCTACCGTATGTACAAAGACACATGACACAGTTTTCAATGATCAACTTCTAGATACGTATAGGGCTGATCAAAGTCTGGGCGGGTCGCTAGTGTAAACATAACCTTGATTACATGTGCGTGGTTTAAATGAGATTGACTAAACTGATTGATCGATGTGACAAAGTTATCATAAAAGTTCTCATTAAAGCGTTTAATCATAAGGTTTAATGTTAGTTGTAATTAATGAAATACTCGTATATGTATAAAATTTTATTTAAAACTAGTGACTCACCCTCACTTCGCTCGGGTTTATCCCCTCCCCCCCTTTTGTATAAGTTTTTACAAACTTGGATTTTTTTTATTATAAAAACATTTCAAGTGGTAGTGCCATGCTTGTTACCTTCGGGTAGCAGCCGAATGGGCCGGCACGCCCCGTATAGTTCATTAGTACCACTCTCTCACAGAAGATCGGCGTGAAGTGGCAGCTATGCTGTCGCGTTTCGTCCGGTGAGTGAGAGTCCGGGAGGCCCACTCTCCTTCCCCCCTCCCTCTTCCCTTCATCCTCCGCCTTCGCTCCCCCCTCCCTCCCACTTCCCTCCCTCCTCCATCCCTCCCTTTCCTGAAAGGCCGGCAACGCATCTGCAAGCCAGGCTTGCAGATGTCCATGGGCGGAGGTAATCACTTCCCATCAGGTGAGCTTCCTGCCCGTTTGCCCCCTTTTTACCATAAAAAAAAATAAAAATTCCGTGGGCCTTAAGGATCATACAAAAATATATGAGCCGAATTGGTCGGGCTAGTCTCGGGCTATCCAACATTCATTTTTATTTATATAGAAGATAGAAGATAGATATGAAATCAAAATTAAAATTTACTTTATTATAATAGCATAAGTGTTGACGTCATCTTGGCGCAAAAAGAAGGTCAGATCCGCGGTGTTCCCAAAGTAAATACCAAGGACGAGTCTTTAAAGTTTGAAGGACGGTTATCCGTCCTTCAAACTTAAGACTTCATTATTCACGACAAATATTGATTCTTTACGATAAATAGCAAAAATATTTATATTACTAGCGACTCACCCTCACTTCGCTCGCGTTTGTCCATAGGTTTAGCGTCAGTGAAGCCACGGGTTCCGCTAGTTAAAAAAAAATAAAAATCTTCATAATCCTTTTTTGAAGTCGGTTAAAAAGTGGCCTAAGTTACGCCTTATAAAATTATTATGCTAATGAAAGTCCCGTCAAAATCGGTACAGCCGTTTCAGAGATTAGCCGGAACAAACAGACAGACAGACAAAAATTTAAAAATTGTTTTTTGTTGCTAGTATCGTATATATACTTTCATATACACTTAGTGTAAAGCTGTAATTTGTTTAGATGTATAGATAATAGAATGAAATAAAATTTTAACAGAATGAGATTTTAATTAAAGAAACGAATAACACAAAATATTCCTTCACATAGACCCCTAAAGCCTCCATAAATTATTTATACAATGATGCGCAACACTGGCTGTACCTATCAGGTTCAGGTCCGTATCTATCAGGTATCTATTATTTATATCTTCGCTAAGGTCCAGTATCCATATGTACAATTTGAGAAAGTGAAATAGACCTATATTAGCAGAATTATTCATATTTATTTATATTATAATTATCCTGAGAAGGTGACTTATTTAAAACAGATTCAAAAGTTATTGCAAAGAGGATGCTGAGTATAAGATTATTTTGAACTACAAACAATGCAATATTCTTTAATTTAAATTGTAACATAAACAAGAAACATTTGCCTTTATTTAAAAAAAAATGGTAGTCATTGTTTTAGGTTATGGTAGTTAATAGTTACCTCGCAGTTCCCTACACCTATTAAAACTAAACTTTTTTCTATAGATGGCATCAAATGTATTCGCTCTGTGCGCGACTTCAGCGCCATGGTACGTTTGAACTACAGGGGGCTATTGTAATATATTTTACTAAGTATTGAATGGCTGTCAGTAATAATAATATCGAATGATAAATAAAAAAATGCTTTTTTAATTAAAGGGAATATTTATAATAAATATTTGTTAATGTAAAGTGTTCTTGTGCATTAAAAAATAAAATGTAAGTATAGTTAATACCGAAAAAGTAGCATAGAAGTTAGCACACATAAAGGTAGGTTAACTGAAATCAGACTGAAATCAAATAAAAAGAAAATAGAAAAAGTTTTTTTTAAAATTAAAATTATAAGAAAACTTGAATAAACATTCAATTATTTTTTTTTAATAGCAAATTTAGATTAAACGAAATTACCAAAATATTTTATGTTTCAAAATTCTACAAATTAAAAGTGCTGATTGTTTTTGAGTACAAAAAAAATAGATTATGTTTGCTAACTAAAATTAACATATTACAATTCAATAATAAAGCTGGGAAAAATTGTTAATCGATAAAATTTATCATTTTTATTTTTAGATTTTAATATTTAATATTTAAAATTTATGATCATTGGTATGGATAATCTTTTTGTTTAATATAATAAGTGGCAAAGAGTAAATGAATCTTAAATAATTAATGAAAAGTTTATAATAAAAAAATTCAATCTTATTTTTTAATATATAATTATGCTAAATTTAAAAATGTTTAAAAAAAATTTTTTTTTTAATTAATAATAATATTTCCTAGCATTTTCTAAACTTACTATTTTTTTAAGTTTTACTCCTTTCAAGATTTTTATTATTACGGATAGTAAGGTTATGATTCTACTTACTTTTGTCTCCTAACAGCGGCTATCCATTTTTTCCTCTGATTTATTTTCCAACTTGCTGTTGGAAATTTATAAAAATGACAAGCACTTTTTCTACCTGTATTCTTACAACTTACAACACAACAACTTTTGTGACTCATTTTATGTTATTTTATTTAAATAAATTTTAAATAACAATTCACTTGTATATTTAGCTAACTCGAAACATAAAAACAGCCCCCCGTAGTATCGGATATAGCCACGGGTAGCGCTGACGGTAAATCAGTTTCTCCCCACCACCGGCTTCGCACAGAGCGAATACCTATTTGATGGTTCTTTTTAGTAAGAAAAGCTTAAAGTTTGTCAAGATATTGTCCGACACCATTTAAAAATAAACTTACACCTTTGCGCAATTTTTCACGTAGCTATTACCTATATATTATTTTCTCGGTGCGAAAACCTGATGAAATGGAAATGAGACAAATTAAATAGAAGGAAGGTTTCATAGCAGCGGAAATCCGGCGTTTCCGAGAGCGAAGTTTATTCCGAACAGGAAATCTGTTGAATAGTATTTTACGTGATGGTTCTACGTTTCGCTAGAATTTCTCAATCTTTTTTTAAGTAGGTCTATCCAGGATACATGCTCGTGTCTTTTTACTTTCCATTCTATCACCAATTATTGTGACAATTACACTAATGTTGAATGTATTCGGGAATGTATTCAATAATTATAAAAATTTGATTAATTTATGAAGTTATGTCAACTTTGTTTGCAATTTCTGTTGTCAGTTCAAGTTTAAGTATTGTAAAGTATATATTTTGTGTTTGTTCATGTAGTAAATATTATCATTCTATAATTTATCTTATCCAAGTCATAGCCTAGAATATTCTGATAATTCCAGTTGAATTACGTCAAGTACTAAATGGTTTCAAAGATCTTGCCAGTTATAAATTGCTATTATTACACGAAGACATTTGTTAAATATGCTATAATTAATACTTATTAATTTAAGCAAATCATAAGTTTGAAGAAAATAAATAATTAGGAAAAAAGTGTAGTTAATTAAATTTACTTAGCTTGTAGGAAAAATAATCTTTAACAAACTGATTCACCTTAGTGCGCACTACATTGGTCACGTTTTCTCTTGAATGTCATCACAACAATGAAATGTTTCCACGTAAAATTATTTGGTGACAATTTTCGAGAAAGTTGGCACGAGATTAAATCTACGATGGACGTCATTTCAAATCGTCGGTCCTATCGCCAAGATTACCTATTAATTTAGTAAAGCACTTGCATCATCCGTCAGTCATGCTGTGCGAAAAGACACTATTTAAAATTAATTAGTACAAAGACTGAAATTTTCCGTAGGAATTATTAGTGCAATGATGACCAGAATGCGATTATATCTTAAGGATTAAATTTTTGCAAACTTTCAATGTCTTATTTATTTATATCTAATCAAGCCTAAAAAATTAGTTTCAAGCATCTATCTTTAAAAATAACGTAGAAACTTACATCTCCTATTTCAACCTCTTACACACCCTTTTTCGCCCTGAAATGTAGCTTTTGTTCTTTTTTGAGCTCTAGACTATCTGTGTACCAAATTTCATTTAAATCGGTTCGGTCAGTAGTTTTGACGTGAAAACGCGACAAACAGACAGATAGAGTTACTTTGGCATTTATAATATTAGTAAGGATAAGGATTATTGCAATAGTGTTTGTATATTTGTAACTGTTTAGTAAATGTTTATATAGCAAATGATTAAGTTTGAATGTAAGCCAACATCTCCATCATAATCACTAATGACAGATCGCACCAGCTGAGTTAGAATAATTTATCTATTTTACTCACATAGAAATATAATAATTTCATACATTTGCGGGATTATTTGTCATTTTAAATAAAAGAGTCCTTTCCTGGACAGTCTCTAGTGTGACCATGTTTCCTGTAAAGCATTTGAAATGTCACGAAATAAAAATTAAAATAATTCCGCATAAAAACCGGAACTATACTTTTATTTAGATAGAATTATTAATTGTGTTATATAGTGCATTAAAATATATCTATGAGTCTATTGGCAGTATGCCTTTTCTACCGACCAAATAAGACAAAACTGACTTGGATCGGTTAATTGCAAAGGTAACCGCAGCCGTAGGGAAGGTTTCGTTAGGTTACAGTGATTAGTTAGTGTTTTACTTGCCGGTAAGTCTTCAATCACCTGTATGTATACAGTTAGTATCTGTAAATGCATTTTCTAATGTTTACGAATATAAAGTATATTAAGTAAATATAAAAATAACTATCGTTGATAATGTTCAATTCAATCCTGTGTGAGATTCTACACTGTGTACTTTCTATCCATGAATATAAGCCACTTGCCACTAGGGAAATCTAATCCCCGCAAATATACGCGAAAGCGCTAAAGTACCTGTGACTTCAAAAAGCTGACACATATCGAGTTTATATGGTTATTTACTACATATGTAATGTAATCTCCAACAAAAACAAATATGCTACACAAAATAATAATAAATATTATTCTTTTCGTGAAGGATTTAGGGAAAAACTGTCTATGAAAAATATATTAATAACAAGTATAAGGAATAAATCAAACAGTAAACATTTATAAGCTAAGGGCTACGTACCGGTATCATTTTTCAATTAGATTGTTTTATAGCAACTCACCCTTCGTCTTCTTTGTTCGTCTTCTTTCATTCTTTCTTCGTCAGTTCGGTTCGGTTACATTTTAACGGTTAATATAAATTTATTAGAGATGAGATATTTCCCTAAGGAATTAAAAATATTCTTTTTGTTAACCCGGATAACCATCTATCATCATCATCATATTTGTACAGTGTTATTTTCGTGATGCATTCCCAGCACACAGATAAATATTCAAAAAACTGCAGATTCGGCCTCTGTATTATTTCAATAAAATTTTCCAATAAATATTCCATGTACATATTTAACTCAGAATTGTGTAACAATCCTGAAAAGTTTTTTTAGGAAGTTTCTATGGCATGATGAAAATTTCGTCATAACTAGTATTTTAAAAACAGCATTCTTGGGAGAATCCATAGCAAGCGCAAAGTTGTATAATAATGACTATACCACTAGAATTTTGTGGAGTTTCGTTTTATTCCCCTTTGAGACTCGTTGGTAATAAAACGCAATCAGTTAAAATTTTTACTCTCAATTCGTATTGGATAGAAGATATTCAGAACATTGAATTATGAAGTCGAAATGTTGTTCGCAGGTACAATTTCATACATGTAAAAGTATCTTAATAAGCGCTTTTATATTCTAGGTATCATTTTCAATATGTTTTCAGCCCTTTTTTACGTCCTTCTACTGCTTGGCACGGGCCCCCTTCAATACGATTGAGGTTAGACCTTAGTCGCCGAGTGCAGGTTGGCGGACTTCACATCTTCTTCGACCAAGCGCGTTACCACTTTGCTAACACTATCTTTTTTCAGATACTATATAGGTATTTTAGAAATCTATAATAGGTTGAACTGATTTTCTTTAAAATCCTGAATATTAATTCAATATAATCTAAACTATCCAGATGTTTTAGAGTAATCCATAAAGATACAACATAAAACACGTGTTAAATATTGTAGCTTTTTGAAGTTGATTAAATATTTGTAATTTTGAAAGAACGAGCTGCGTCGCAAATGATTGATGAATAAATATTACATAATTTATTTCTTTAAACTTTCCTTGAAAGTTTTATATTGAAGTAATTCAACTTAATAAGGCGAGAAACTGATGAAGATTTGCAGCTTATCTTTACAGAGTTGAAGAATAAATTTTTATGATAGGTTGCTTTTACCTTTTTTTAAAAAAGATTAAAGGTTTTTAAGTATAAAAGGTAAATTGATTTTAACATACGATTTATTGGTTGCTTTTACAGATATTATGCTATAAAACAAAGCCAATCCGAGTTCTTAGTACCTACTACCTTTGGTATAGTAACAAAACTTTCATATTTTATATGCCTTGTCTCAAAAGACATTTCCTGTTACAGTACAGGAAAGAAATAATTTCCCGTCAATAGCAGAGACGTTATTACTAACAGTAGGAATTGTTAGAAAAAATACACAAATAATATCATCCAGTTTTAAAGAAATAATGTACCTTTAATATATTTTCTACTAGCATCTATCCTTTAGCAATGTAAAGACAGCATAAGACCTCTTTAAAGAGGATATTAACAGAATAGGCAGAAAAATACTCTTAGCCCTCATTTTTCCTATATTTAGTGCTTATTTATTTTTTGCTCTTTTAATAAAAAGTAACGTATAATTAAATAATATACGTACAATAATATACGTATCTATTACGATGCCGTGTAATTTCAAAGTCGTAATATTGACATTCGACATTGAAGCTCTACACTGTACTTTTATAACTTGCAGAAAAACAACGTGTAATTTGCTGCCTACAAAAAAGTAATAACTCATTAAATAATGCAAAGGTTATTGAAGTGAAACTTCTTTAGAATCGATGTGATTTCAAACTCGATGAAACGAAAAAATAAGTCCCATAGTACATAGGGCGCTCAGAGACGGGGAAGAGTTAGCCTTATTTTAAATTCAAGTTTTACTTCTGACTTGTGTACTTTGAACACACGCACTTTTTTTTATTATTTATGTTGTAGTTTATATTTTAATACACTACTGTTTTAATTGTTTTTAATCTATATTGTCACTTAGTTTGTTTGCCAGTCAAGGTGAAACGGCATGACAGATTTGAATGAAATTTAATACAGAGATAGATTAGAAGTAACACTTTGGCTGCAGTTAGTAATAAAATGTTTGTAATTGTAATTTTATGAATATAAGACATATTAATGATGTACTTCACTCTTTAGCACTGGGAGAATACGTCGCCAGTTATTTAATGTTACGTTTGAGTCTAAGTAAAAAATAAGTCGTATTACAGTAAATAATTATTAATTCTTATATAAACATATGTAAAATTTCCGTGGTGGTCGCAATGAACTCCGAAACTATGTACTTAGGTACTTATCCAAAAGTAACCAATTTTTTTAAATGTGTGATTTGTCCCAACACAAATGATAGGATAACAGGATAGTTTTGTATCCCGATTATTTTCTTTTTTATTGCAAAATTACCGATTTTATTAACCGGAGAGTGATTTCGGAGAGCTACAAATTCTACGTCAAGCTAAATAAAAAAAGTATGTCACGTCAACGCGTAGTCGGGCCTGCTAGCAGTAGTATACCTACGAGTATATTCTACGAAGTATATACTATATTTCGTGTATCTGGGAAGCTTTAACGACTTGGATCGAATTTTGTATTTAGCTAAGGTTTTTTTTTAAAATTACATAAAAACACATACGTATGTTGTTACCTAATAGGTTAATTAATATCTCTTCTAAAAATACGCAGTTATTCAAATAAAAATAACTTACGATTAATTTATTTTTTTAAAACATTTTCATTCTGCTTTCTTCTCGACAGTGTTGTAGCAATATCTTATAAAAAGCTTATTACACTACTCAGTATCAAGACATTCTTAGTTTATTACACTTTAGGACAGTTCTAATAAGACTGTCTTAATACTAAATAGTGTAATAGGCTCTTTAGTTTTTAATTGTGACATTTACATGATTTGACGCCAAGAATTGATAATAATATACCTATACTGAAAGAGAACATACGTCAAGCGAGGTTCGGTCACCAAGCCTTCTATTAATTAAAATGACCACGTGTACAAAATCAATTAGTTTTAAGATAAGCATCGCACGTTTATTTGATGATTAAACGAACTTACCTGTAAGTGAAGTTCTATCATAATTATATGAAGTGCTTCGTCCGAAGAGATTAGTAATGTTAGTAAAAAGTATTTATATTGACACTAAGTAGTAACGCATAGTTGCCACCACTTCCGCACTATAGTTGAGAAAAAAGATCTTAATATGACTAAAAATATTTTTAAACGTTTTCTTCCTTTTTTATTTTACCTTGTCTTTAGCAATGGCGACAGGGCCTCATTTAGTTTAGAGAGTAGAGATATTTCCGCAACTCTTAGGGCCATTATGGGTGGGAGGGACTTACTAATCTCTTCGGACGAAGCACTTCATATAATTATGATAGAACTTCACTTACAGGTAAGTTCGTTTAATCATCAATTATATTTCGTGCTTCGTCCTCGAGATTAGTAATGTTAGTAAAAAGTATTTATATTGACACTAAGTAGATGTTGAGAGTAAGTGGAGGAAATATCGAAAAATAAATACAAAATAAAATAACAGTGATTAATTATTTTGTATCAGAATGTACATATTACATAATATGTAAGTAAAAGTAAAAAATGATTTATTTGTGGTTTTAACTATATTCATATTTCAAAAGAAATATAATTATAATCAGAATGATCGTGTAGACCTGGCTAAAGAGGTATTATTAAATATGTTAGTAAATGGTATGTTACAAAATCTTGCAAAAGTAGAGGAACAGCTAGAAAAAAGCCCAGAAATTTTCATAAAGACGTCTAAGGTAACTAGTTTAACGTATGGCGTGTGCTACGAGAGGAGCTGGTTTGACTAAATAAAAATCTTTATCTTGTTTATATAATATGCAATAAAAGTTTTTGCGGGGCAAATATCTACTGCAAAACAATATTTTCTAATATTAATTTCAGTACTATGAATTTTTACTTGATACAATTACATTTTTATAATATCTGTAACTTTGTGGGCTGTCTGCTGTCAGTTGTCACTTGTCACTTTTATTAGTGATCTATGCTTGTCACTAAAGAAAGCAAAGTAATACATTTCTTTGTTGAATAATATACTATCTAGAGATAAGTTTTCATTTAGAAATAACGTGGCTAAATAATTTAAAACTATAAGTAATGGCATCCCATTTTGGTAATTATGAGCAATGAGCTGCTCTGTGACTGTGACTAAATTGAGCTTCATTATTAAAAATACTTGTAGAAAACTGTATTGTTATAGGTTCATACGTGTTTTAAGACCGTTTTATTTGCAGTTTAAAAACAACGTCTAAGGCAAGCGTCATATTGCATAATTGTATTACCAGCCAGGGACATCAATATAATATACAAGTAGCCGGGTGGGACATAGCGTCTTAATAAATAAGAGTGTCGTCTCGATTATACTCTGGCAAGGTGTTTGGTTGCCTGGAGAGTTGGATCCCTGGAATAAGGAGTAAAGAATTCATTAGAGTCCAATTTTAGAATATTTCATGTCGATAAGCGGGTAAACAGAGGGGTCCACGATTGTGAGCCAGTAGGATATCACTACAATACCCTCATATTCAAATGCACATTAATTGTTGGTTATGCATAGAAAAAATAATGGTGTAACCAGTTAATATATGCATAAACTGCTAGGGCTTCAGTGTCTTTTTGCCAAAAGATATAATTACTACATTTTAATTTAAAGCTAGTAAATTAAATTGATTTGTGGGCATAGAATATTGTCAAGATTTTTTGACACCGCTTCGTCATTGTAAGAAGGTTCCCTTTCAACAATGGGATGGATCCGCCTGGGCTTGGCCAACACGTTATTCTGAAACTTAATGTATGAGACAGAAGTTAAAAAGTTTGTAGTAATTAAGATGAAGCTGTAAGTTCTAGATGATATATAATGACATTACAGTACCGGACCAACGTCCACTAGCTGTTTGCCCGTTACAAGCTATATCCCCTGTAGTTGAGCGTCAGAAGGTATATCCAAAAAAAAGTTCATTCGTAATTCTATGTATTAATTAATGATCAATAGAATTAGTCATCAGTTTAAGTCGGGTAAAATAGAGTCTAGAAGGGACGAATATTTTCCGTAATCGTAATATTACCAAGTACAAGCAAGGTAGTTGCAACGTTCCAGAATCCAGCTCTTTCGTATACAGCTGACCATATTCTACAGCAGGGCAGGCTGAAACTAACAATCTTAACAAATCAGTAAATAAACGTGTATCTTAAAGCGTTTTGATTTTTTTTTTTTTTACTTTTCTCCGAAAATAAACTTGATTGCCATTTATGTTTATCTATGACATAGCAAATAATATAATACTTGCACGATTTAGAGGGCGACTATATATTTACGACTTATACACTTTAAGGATTATGTGTGATCTCAAACTTTTGAGCACACTTTTTATAAGTAAAGCGCGTTAGGTACACATCATCAAGGTATATCGTTGATAGATAACCACAGGAACGCTATAATTTAATTAAAGTATCAATAATTTAGTAAATATTGAATGGTGCTGTACAGATGCTGAATGGTGCTGTACAGAATGCTGAATGGTCATGTGTGACATGACAGGTTACAGGTCACATGGCTGAATGTATTAAATCGATTATTTGATAACATAATAATTCTGGGAGCTTGGTGAATACTTAACAAAAATAGGCGTCTTTAAGATCTAAAGGCGCGGTATAGAAATCTTTTGTTACTAACTTTAGAGTTATACGAATATTCTCTTAACTTTAAGCGAGATGTGTCGATAAACTTATTTTAGCATTTTAAAATTAAAATAAACCTTCATAATTCGGTTTTGGTATTAAGGACACATGCGATATAAATTGATTACAGTATGGTTCGCAATTGCAAATAGCTCCATTGTCAATAATTTATTATTATTGTCAATAAATGATTACTAGGAGGTACTAGTTATCGAATAAGAATACAATTTTTTGTTTAGGTATACAAGTTCGATTGGAACTATTAAACCTTATATTATCATTCGTAACCATTAAAGAATTACAGCATAATATAACGATCTCGACTAATTGAGAACCATTGTTTTCGATAATATGTAAGGCTACCTGCATATCGTACTGGATCTAGGTCCGGCAGTTTGCTTGGGCTGTAGCCTGTAGGTGAGCGACGAGGTACCGTGAGACGCCTCGTTCCCCTAATTGCAGGTGGTTGATTTCGCTGTTGACAGCGCGCCGGCTGCCTGTGAACCAGGGCTCTCGTTTTCCAGACGTTTTCGTTTAAATTTCTGCCTGAAGTATCCGTCACATGCACGGAATTGATAATCTATATTCATCTGCTCTGTGGTCACATGAAAACATTTATGTTTCTTAAGGATTATAGGTTCGAGATCTAAGCTCGATTAAGAAACTGCTTTTGCAGTTTTGTGTGATCTGACAGGTTGTTTCAAATAAAAATTTCTTAATTTTACTTGTGGATAACTGATCCACTAATTTCATTCTTATGCTAGAATAGAGAACAAAATTACGTCTGGTATTTCAGATTCTTAATGTTGTATGTCACAAAAGATTCGTCAGACATACATATAGGTCCTTAATGTGATACATTATAAGATACCTTATTCTAGGCTGTAATAACAGATGCCAGGAGCTTCTGTTCCCCCTCGATAGCTTTGTTTCAAAGTCCTTAAAGGATTAATCAGCATCGTGGCTATCTTATATAGCCTATATTTCTAGACTGTAATCTAGATTGTTATTGATGGGCCCGCTCTTAAAACTCAGGTCAGAGTTTTACACACGTCACGTATCTCGTGGCCAGCAGGAGCATATTTCTAGACTGTAATCTAGATAGTTATTGATGGGCCCGCTCCTAAAACTCAGGTCAGAGTTTTACACACGTCACGTATCTCGTGGCCAGCAGGAGCAACTTCAATGTTCGCTGGCATATGGCGGCGGTATGTTTAATGTACCGACATGATCGATTTAGCTTTCGATTTGGTTCTTGGTTTAAAACAAGGAAACACCATTTCCTTTAAAGTCTGACAAGAAAAGTTGAATATTCTTAAAACTGTGATGCGCGTTGTTCCCTTAGAACGCTCTGGCACAGCTTGGTAATTCTTTTTAAAGGCCTTTAACTCTGGTGCATTTTTAATTTAAGGCTATGATAAGCGAGATCCATTACCATATTAGAATGAAGCGAAATAGTTCCTTAGAATGATCTGGTAAATTCAATTAGAGGTTATTAAAATTACTAGTGTAATTCTTCCCTCAAACACTATGGCAGAGTTTTATTATTGTATTTAAAGCCCTTAATATATGCGCGAGATAGTCCCGCAGACTACTCTGATGCATGATTTAAGATAAGGGTTATAAACTGATCTGGTATATTCAATTACAATAGGTTATCAAAAATAACGTCGTCAAGTTATTCCCTCAGAACGCTGGCATTGGTTTATAATTCTCTATTTAGAGCCCTTAATATAAAAAGCGGCGGGATAGTCCCTCAGACAACCCTGGTGCATTTTTAATGTAAGGCTATGATAATATGCGCGAGATAGTCCCACAGACTACTCTGGTGCATAATTTGAGGTAAATAAGGTATTAACAGGCGAAATAGTCCCTCAGACTGATCTGGTACATTCAATTAGAGTAGGTTATCATAATCACTCGTCAAGCTGTTCCCTCGGAACACTGGCATAGGATTATAATACTCTATTTAGAGTACCCTAAATATAAAAAGCGGCAGGATAGTCCCTCAGGCTACTCTGATGCAAAATTTGAGGTAAGTAAGGTTTTTAGAATGTGGCGAAACAGTCCCTCAGACTAATCTGGTACATTCAATTAGAATAGATTATTAAAATTACTTACAATTCGATAGTTCTTTGTCGAATAAAAGCTCGAAGATCCACTTGAATTATCAAGTCAATTTTTCATTACTTTTACACTTGGACATAGTAACGGCGTATAATATGTACTTATTAGTGCGAAACTTTAACGTACTTAATTTTTATTAAGAGGTGCGTAGTGGTTGAGCACTAAACTGCGAATGTGAGGCCCTGTCGCCATTGCTAAAGACAAGGTAAAATAAAAAAGGAAGAAAACGTTTAAAAATATTTTTAGTCATATTAAGATCTTTTTTCTCAACTATAGTGCGGAAGTGGTGGCAACTATGCGTTACTACTTAGTGTCAATATAAATACTTTTTACTAACATTACTAATCTCGAGGACGAAGCACGAAATATAATGCTTGGTGTCAATCATAATTATAATAGGCCAAGTTATTATAATGAAGGGATCTACGCAATGTTGTAAATATGGTCGAGTATCACGCTGAATTTTAATTTATTAATAACAATAATTCGATACTGATATTAGAATATTCATAATTAAAATGTGAAACGAATGAATTATAACTAATGGTCGTTTGACGATAAGTAAAAAAACTGTTATTTATTTTTTTAGACACTTAAGCTGAACAAAAACTGCTAAACAAAATAAAAATAATATTGATAACTATTTAGATTATAATATTCTATATTCAAACGCGTGTGTCCTACTTTTAAGGATGAAATAAATATTTTTATTAAAATTAAGATGATCGTACCTTTCATAAAAAATAACTGTAGCGATACAAAAATCTTCTGTTAATCATTATTTTCGCGCTTTCATAATGATTTTTTTAAAGTATTACTTCTATACTATAGTAGCAAGGGGCGCGAGTGCCGGACCCCTTGGCGCCATACACCTGTCCTCTTCCGGCCGCACCCCCTACTCTTTATTCCCCGGGCTTCCACTTAATGCTACATACGCTGTTACAATAGCGGTCTATAAGAAACATACTTGAAGTATTTCATTAAAATTTATATTATTAGGTCTAAAAATAGATAGCTTTTTATGTTGATTAGTGAAATTTTATTTATTTAAAAATTCAAGTAGGATTAAGCATGCATATTCATCTAAATATATAAAAGCGCAAGGGCAGTCAGTCACTCATCATGAAATATTTTAAGCCGCTTGACGTATAAAGATTAGACGTTCGCTAAGAACGGATTTTGCGACAAGGCTGGATTAAGAGTACTCTCAAGTTTGTATGAAAGTCTTTAATTTTTTTGTGCTACAAAATTTCAAATTGACAGGGACGAAACCGATCGAAGCGAGGGTGAGTCGCTACGCACTTTATTAGGGTTATATAAAGTTGATTTTGAACAAAAACTAATAATTTAAATATCAGCACATCTATGTAACAATAAGTTCACCATCAGAAGTTATTCTGGTCCAATTTTATTTTTTATGACCTTATAGGTGACAAAAATTTATAAAATGTTGACTTACCATAAAATTGCCATTATTGATATCTAATATTTATATTCTACCTATAAATTGTATTTATATTATATATAACGAAACTAACATCAAACATCAACCATTAAAATAAGTTACTACCATGTCGTCATAATCAAATATGACAAATTCAATGAAAATACATCTGAATTGGATTATTCACATTCGCAATCCAATGAGCACAACTAGGATCCCTCTATAATAGGATTATTACAGTTAATAGGCTCGAAATCCTATAAACTTTGTATCAGAATATGTTACGCCACGTGACTGATTTACCAATAATACCTCTTAATGAGGTTAGATTTTTAAATACATATTAATACATTACATAAATACAATATAATTGTACTTATAAATAAGAATGGGTGTATTTCTATCTGTTTATACTACCTAATCTCCTGAAGCCATAAACTAATTTTAAAGAAGCTTTGGTATGAAACTCGTATAATATACCTACCTACCCCTTGAATAATTTTTAACAGAACCTTACTATTTTCTATATATGAATTTGCAGATTAGCTGAAACAAACAGACAGACAGAAATGTTAATTATTGTGTTTTTCTACTTTTCTACTGTGTACTTATAAAGTAAAGTGGAGTGGAGTGAAGCCATAGAGAAACGGTAGTATATATAAAGCGTCTAGATGTTTTTGAGTACTAAATTGATAGATAAAGATTTGCGACTCTATTGATTTGATCTTACTCCAAACATGATCGAGCATGTTGTTTGCACGGTGAACGCATTGAAAATATTTCTATAATATTTCCACCCATTAGAAATTTCATTTTGTATGAATTCACCGGTGTGTTATTCATACAAAATGAAAATATCACACGGTGCTTAATATTTTCTAAAGAAAGTTGATAGTAACAATGTTAAGACTATCTCCTACGCCTAGTTTCACAACTCAATTAAAGTACAATCTGTTCAGTATAAGGCTATAAACGCATTAGCATGTTACCTACGTGAAAGATTTTACATATATCTCTTTTCCGTATTTCTTTATAGCTTTATCCTTTGTCTTTTCCTAGTAAAAACCAATTTATTTTTTACTATAAAAAAACTACCTTTTTATTATAAAATTAAATGACTTTTAAACATCTTCTTTTGAGACAGATTTTTTGTAGATAAGTATTACCAACCAAACTCTTTACGAGGAATCTATTTTCTTCAATTTTTTATTCTACTACTACTAAGTATGAAAATGAAAGTTGTCGACAATATCATTTACATAAAGACAAAAACATGTTGCAAAGACAAACTCTACTTTTTGAAGTCGGTCAAATAAATGGGTACAAGAAAGTTTTTAGGAAATTATAATTTAGGAAAATTGCTCCTAAAACCCTGTCTAGACTCAATATTTCTAGAAAATTTAGTCATTAATATGCCTTCGTAATACGAGCTTCAAATGCTTCACATTTTAGAAGTTACAAGTTGTTGAAGAAAAGTTTTAACAATCAGAAAATAACATATGCTATTATACGATGAGGCAAAATCTAACTTTAGTAATTAAAGTAACTAAGTTCTAACCCTATTAAATATAATTTTTGAAATAATGATGTTAATGGTGAAATTGTGATGCGGCAATGACCTGGTACGGTTGGCTATGACTCTGACATAGCTTAACGGCTTCTATCAATCGATAGCAGCTTACGTCTGAACCGCTGTTTTACGATTGTGTGCAAGATGCGCTTTAAGTTTTCAAGATGGCCAGCCATAAGTATGAGCAATTGAAGAGAATTTTTTGAACGAAGCTCTTTATTTGTTAATTTTAAGACTATGTATTAGTCAGATATTTTTTGTTTTTAGAAAATTTTGTGTTATTTAGACGTCTTTGTGTCATTTATTTAGGTATATATACAGTAACAATATTACTAAACATGTTACAATAGGAACATAATAACTAATTTTTTAAAGTGATTTCTAACAGAAACCAGAAACCAGTTTTAGTATTCAAAAATATATAAGTGATTACAATACTTTGGTTTCTCAACCAATATACTAAAAAAGCATCTCATGGGAGTTTTAGTCTAAAATACATTATTTTGTTATAGAAAATGCGAGAAGGAGCCAGACTGCGTGGCGATAGGTAGCAGACTGCGCGGCGCGATGGGCACAAGACCGCCCGCGGCCTTTTGGCCGCAGCTGTGGGCGACCGTCGTCAGAAACCTGCTGCTTAAGAAACGCGACACCAGAAAAACGCTCGCAGTATGTATTTTTTTTAAATATACAATTTCTATAATACTGTCTTTCATGTACAGGACAAGCTATATTGATTCTCATAAACAATTTGGATTTTATGTAGATACTATTTTAGTTAACGACACATTTGGCTCAGTTTGTAGTGACACTACTTACTGCGCCATCGGTTGCAGGTTTAAGTCCCGTTGGGGGCATTCATTTGTGTGATAATTAAGAATGTTTGTACTCCAGTCATGGTCGTCTATATGTATGCATTTAAAGTTATATATGTGTGTAGTGTATTACTATATGGAGTGGCAGGCGTGTAAATAGCCGTGCACTCCTTGCGGTGTGGGAACAAATTACGATCCAGCGCGTGGAGACGCGTGGATCCAACACTGTCCTTTGAAAAACCTTTATAAAATATGTGGCGGATGATGTAATAGCTTACAAATATGCGGGATAAAAGCAAGTCGCTTACCTGGTGCAGCTCGCTGGTCTTCTTGGTGGCCACCTTGACAGCTTACTAGCACTTCACCGTGGAGTTTAGTTTAGGACAATAATAGGAGTAGTTGTGATGGCCCGCCGTGTCGTGCGGGCATTTATATACGCTATAAGCGGCGTGTGCGGGTAGTAGTGAGTAGCACTCCCCGCCGTAATTGCGACAGCTACCCGCCAGTCGTATGCTATAGACCATCCTTACCAAAAACTTTAAAAAGGACAATTCAAGGCAAGTGCTTGGCACACCACTATAAGTTATAACTATTTGGTATCTATAACATAGGCCTCGTAACTTACTACGGAACTATTAGATTGTTCTGCGTGTTAATGACCCAACATGTTTATTTATCGATTTTCAGTAATGTCAATAGAGCCATTAAGAATTTAAGTATCTTTACACAGAGAATTCCAAGAACTTATGAAAATAAAGACATGCAACACGTTTGGTTCAGTTGGTAGTGACCCTACTTTCTGCGCCAGCGGTCGCGGGTTCGAGCCCCGCTGGGGGCATTCATTTGTTGAGCACGAATGTTTGTTCTCCAGTCATGGATGTTAATATTTATACTATGTATGTATTTAAAATTTATATGTGTAGTGTATCAACTATCTGGTATCCGTAACACAAGCCTCGTAGCTTACCACGGAACTAGGTGGCGCTGTTGTAAAAATGTTCCAAAAAAAATAATGCTATTATTTTACGTATAGACTTGTACGTACCTTTAATTGAAATTACGATATATTATTGTCAATACATTTAACTGCTTGAACTCAATGATATTATATTAAAAAATAGTATGATATCATTGGCTTGAACTTATCAATTTAAAAATTATAACTTAATGGTTCTCTAGTCTCTACACTATCTCTGTCTTTCCCCGGATCTGGTATAATTTTGAAATTATTGAAAACAACATGAGAAATTGAAAATTAAATTCCAATATTGAAGTAATTCAGAGTTGTACAACATTTTTTTTCTATGACAAGGTAATATAATGTTTAAAATATTCAATATTATGCCTTATATCGAATATATTGAATATCCAATTATATAAACTCAAATTATTACTTTGAACACCATAAATTCCGTCTAGTACTCCCACAGGGGATAGAAATAAGAGATGATGAGAAATTGGATATTTTGTCGCCTTAAAAGTAGGGATTATAAAAATTGGTATTGAGATTTTATATGATACAAGCGATTCACGCTCTTTAATTTATATTACGTTTGTGTACATACGTATTAAAGTAAGTGTAGATTTCTCCGAAATGAGATTTTCCAGCAGAATTGTACCCAATGTTGTGCCCATATTATGTTAACCCGTAGAGTCAGCTATCATCATACCAAATTTCGTCGAAATCTATTCAGTGGTTTACTTGTAATGTTGTTGTCGCTTGTTACCTTCGGGTAGCAACCGAATGGGCCGGCACGCCCCGTATAGTTCATTAGTACCACTCATATAGGCAGCTATGCTGTCGCGTTTCGTCCGGTGAGTGAAAGTCCGGGAGGCCAACTCTCTTTCCCCCCTCGCTCTTCTCTTCATCCTCCGCCTTCGTTCCCCCCTCCCTCCCACTTCCCTCCCTCCTCCATCCCTCCCTTTCCTAAAAGGCCGGCAACGCATCTGCAAACCTGGCTTGCAGATGTCCATGGGCGGAGGTGATCACTTCCCATCAGGTGAGCCTCCTGCCCGTTTGCCCCCTTTTTACCATAAAAAAAAAAGGTACAACTATATTCGACGTCTGTATTAAACGTTTTAAATTTGATTGAAATCAAATAGACGATTCCTTATTACAAAAATTCTCGTTAGTAAGTATAATCAAAATTAAACATTCGTATGAGTACTATTTATATATTTTGCATTTTGTCGCTGATACTTTTGAATCTTGCTTTGAAATGTTGACGAATTTGCGGTAAAATATTTAAAACTTAATAAACCAATTTATCCCTTTTATGAGCTTTAAAACTTTAGAACGTTCAAATTAGACGTTTTCATAAATTGAATTTGTAAATATGAGTGACCTACTTTCACTTCCCACGATAACTATCTACTTGATCGAGTGATGCGAATAAAATAAGTAACAGGCCATTGATCACGAAAAGTAGAGTCTCAATTTTGCCTTCAAAAGTAGTGCACCATTCAAAATTGAATTGCGCTTTTTTCAATTCTCTTTAAAATTTTATTTTATTTTGGCGATACATTCTTACACATAGCGCCACCTAGTTCCATGGTTAGCTACCAGGCTTGTGTTACGAATAGTTAGTTGATACATGACACATATATTATAACTTTCAATACAAATGTATTTTAAATATATGAGTGTTCATGATTGTAGTACAAACATTCGTGCTCAACAAATGAATGTCCCTAACAGGACTCGAACACGTAACCTGAACTGTAAACCTTCTGCTGGCTCAGAAAGTAGGGTCACTATAAACTGAGTCAAACGTATCCTCAAAAACAATGATGATATGATATAAACTAAAAATATTTCTCTTTGCAGGAAGTTTTGGTTCCTCTCTACTCCCTCGGTGTGCTAATCTTCCTAAAGATGCTAGTCCCCAATCCCAACTTCCCAGAAGTGACAAAACCGGGCAGACTGCTCCGAATACATCACGACGCTATATCTGAAAATCATTCAGTTGCGGTAGTAGCCGACTGGGAAACTGCAAATGGGACCTTGGTAAGTTTATAAACATAATCTAAGACTATATTTATTTACAATAAAGGAAATTACAAGTAAACTTAACTATATATACAAAGCAAATATACACTTGATTATTACTGTACAAGTCGTGTCCGCGTGAAATAGTGGCAAGAATGCAGGTCGCATTCCCCCGCTCACTCCAAAACTTAAATTAATGATATGACAAATTCTATCAATGATCGAAACGGGTCTATATATTAAGAAGGTAGAGCCGGATAAAGCCAGTTATATTTTAGAGATTCACTCGAACGAAATAAGGGCAAGACGCTCGTACATGGTATTTTTAACGAGATATAAAAAATAGTTGGTCAAGCAAAGAAAAGTCAGTTCTCTGTATACATCTACTACAATATCAACAGTTAAAATGATCGAAGATTCGATTGTTGTATACTTTTTTTTTAATTTGTGAAATACACAAACGCGGAAAGTGTACGGGATTCTGAAACAATGAACTTCAACGTTTACTCATTTGTAAAGAAAAATAATGTTTATATTTTTTCATTCGTTTTAAAACTAGTGCAGTCCACTTTTTTATCCTAGACATATCTAAGAGTTAGCTTTTAAATTATTAGTAAGTATTCTACGGCAACTACTTATCATTAAGATATGTACCAGTGAACACATGCGACTCCATTTGTGAGGCAAGAAGGTTTGCTAGAGTTTTATAGAAATCGGTTGAGCAATTTAAGCGTGAAGTGGCAACAGACAGATGGAGTTACTTTCATATTTGGAATATCTATATAGATAGGGAAGATAAAAAAACAGGCGCAATGAAAAATTTTCCTCTATATACTTTCTCTTCATTAAAATTGTAATAATTCTGTTATACATAGAAATGCTGGATCTAATTTCTTAATTCTTCAAAGTTATAATGTTTCGCAATTTATTAACAATGCCAAATCTAAAATTGTTGGTCCTTTGTAATGAACATTTCTAAGTAAGCTTAACTCAAACTTAATTAAAAAAATTTTAAAAGGAAATTAGTTAAGAAAAGAAAAATCTTACAAGTATTTTATATTTACAAAACTATACTATACTTACTTATTATGATTTTCTCCTCTGTTTGTCAACATTTTTTTTATATAGCAGCTATTGATGACTTTTTTAATAATAAAATAGAACTGTTTTTTATAATTATAAAATTTTGTTCATAGATTTAATGTTTTTCTTAATAAATAAAATTTTGACGACTAGGCGGACACTAAACTAGTATTATAAATATATTTGAACTAGATATATAAAATACCAACTCAGATCCTCTGACGCAATATAACAGCAACAAACGACAAAAACATCACCGTAACAATTTCTAAGCGGCTATTGTTCAATTACCCTAAATACCTTTTCAATTTACAGGGTTTTCTTGACGACATCAACTCGATGCTCATAGAATCTAATCAGCACCCGATTAACTGGATCCGGTACAACAACACGACGGAGCTGAACGACGCATACCATAATAATACTAAGAGATTCCCCCTCGCAGTCATCTTCCATACAGACCCTGGAGCTTTCGGAGAACCACTCAGGTAACTCCAAAATTTTTTAATTAAAAAGTCTAAAGTCAAACAGCTAATATATAAAAATCTCGTGTCAGTGTTTGTGATTGCGCTCCTACGAAACGCCTCGACCTATTTTAATAACTTTTTTGTATAGATATTTGGTGGGTATAAAAATGGTCTGTAAAGTATTTTTCTTCCACTTATTGTATTTTCACAGAGCCAATTGTTTGTTAGAAAGAACAAAATACACTATCATAGCTGTTTATTTTACTTAACTTTTTTTTACTCTCAATCGTCGATCGATTTTTCGTGTATACTTCACTCAATAAAAACCCAAAATTTCAAAGCTTTTACGTTAACTCAAAATATTAAATTATGAATCGGGATATTTACTATATTTGTAAACATTATGATAGTAAATATCATTTCGTAACATATATAAGTAGCAAATGTCTTCAGACAAATTGAGAACTTCCTACTTAGTGGTTCTCCTTTGATCAAAGGTGCGTGTTAATGTAATAATGTTTACGAAAATTAACAAAGCGCGGTTGAGTTTCTGATGTCAACATCAATGAATATGCTGTAATAAAGGTAATTTGATGAAAACAAATGTAATATGTTGCTGTTAGTCTTCAATGACGACACGTTTGACACAGTTTGTACCTAGTTGTGTTTGTTGTGCCAACGGTCGCGGGTTCGAGTCCCGTTGGAGTATTCATTTGAGCACGAATGTTTGTACTTCAGTTATGAGTGTTTATATTTGTCATTTGTATGTATTTAAAGGTATTTAAAGTTATATATGTGTAGTGAAAAACAAATATCAAAAAATAATATTGAAATTATAAAAGTAAGTTCTACCTATAATAGACGCGTTATTTTTTGTAACGATAAATTGAAAATTATTTAAATTTGAATTAACACTCGTTAAAACATTTTTTTTAATACTTCAGGAACGATAACTCTAAAGCTCTAAAGCAATTTTGCCGCGCTTATGATAATTACAGTAAGTCACATTTTTGCCGATATTGAGTTACGTACATATTTAGAATTTAGAGATTGAGATCTATATTTCTGTATATTTAAAATGTGAAGATGTGGCATAGAAAATCAAATAAGCTTACTTAAGCATAATTACAGTACAAAGAAAATCTTTTACCGCCATTTTCTCGAAAGTGTCTCCAAGGCACTTACTGTATATATCACAAGCACGGCACAGTCTGCAGGTTAGTTATCTTTAAGGAAAATATATTTTATCGACTTATCGATAATAATAAATTTAATTAATTGTTTTTACTCCATGATTGTAACGATTTGGTTTAAAAGTAAACATGAAAAACCATCAATTTTTTTACGTACGAGCATATGTTTTAACAATAATTTATATCTTAAATAGGTATATTTCAATCAATTCCATAGATACACAATCCGAACGAATCCATCTCGTGATGGAGGTACACCTTCAACCAGAACTCTTACAACGTCGCCAGCGAAATGTCGAGAAAGAACAGGCTATAAAGACTGGTCCTCGGATTGGTCGAGAGGTGGTCAACTCATACCGTTATCAGAAATGCATAGAGAAGACACATGTCCTGTACTCCAATATTACTACACTGGTTTTCTTGCGCTACAAACTTTGATAGATTATGTTAAAATCAAGGTAAGCTAAAAGCAGTCTCTCAAAATATCTTGTTCTGCAAAATTGAGTTCGTTAAATAAACAGTGTTACTACATAAAACACGTATCTAGTATAAACGTATGAGAAATCCCATTATTATGGGAAGTCGGATGAAAATAGAACCACTATTTCAATAGTAAGGTTATCTGGATGTAAACTTATTTTTATCCATTCTAACTTCTTACTATGTTACATTTTTGTTGCGTTTTAGCCATTTCTTTTAACACTCTACTACTGGGCATAGATCTAGTAGTACACCATGCTTGTCAAGTGCAGGTCAACGGGCTTCACATGCTTTTAGAAAACTTGCTAGGTTTAATCAGACATAAGGTTTCTTCACGATATTTTCTTTCATCTTAAAAGAAGTGATAATGATGCTTGAAATGATTCACATGAAAATATCAAGATATAAACAGCTTCACTCGGTTTCTCAAGCGTGTTATCACTGCATAGAGTAACATTTATATTTTCTGATGCGAAACAAAAAAATGTTGTTCTTTCCATATTTAAGTAACTTAGTAAGCTTTCATCATTCTTCATCAGATGGACACAGGTACTAGGTTCTACCCACCTCGAGTGGAACTTAGACAGTTCCCTAAACGCCAGCACACTGGAGATTGGTTGGTGATATTCCGGGTGATAATGCCCATGTATATGGTGATGACGCTATCACAATTCATCACCTACCTCTTGATGCTCGTTGTGGGCGAAAAGGAAAAAAAGATAAGAGAAGGAATGAGGATTATGGGGTTGAAAGACAGTGTTTATTGGTGAGTGGCGATACTGATAGTTTATTGAAAACATAACAGTGTATCTTTTATTAATGAATACATTGTTTACCTAAAAGCTTATAATATATCTGTTTATAAAGTCATATAGAGTTACAATTATGGGTACTATGTATTTACTTCATAAGTTGAGCCTGTTTCAGCAAACGCCCGAAAAACTCGTAGGTTTAAGCTAAAGGTTTCAAAGTTATTTCTAATTTATAAATGTAATTGTACGTATGTACTATCTACTGTATGAATGCAGCCCATTTTAACGTCCCCTTGTTAAGAAAAAGCCTCTCTTCAATACGAAAGGAATTAGACCATAATCCACCACGATGACCAAATGCCCAATGGCGGACGCATGTAATTTGAAACCTTGCTAGGTTCTCTCTTATAGGTTTCTTCACGATATTTTCTTTCATTGTAAAGAAAATGTCTTGAAAATGTTTTCCATATGAAAATATTTGAGGTGAGTGAGACCTAGGATTAGAACCCGTATCATTTGATTTTCAAGCAAGTGCATTTCCACTCGGCTACTACCATTATGTACATACTACATATTCGGACATAACTATAAATACTTAATAATTGTTTCAGGGGTTCTTGGTTTTTGATCTATGCAGTTTTTGTTACCCTTTTATCATTGGTCAGTACAGTACTGTTGTTCACTTTGAAGGTAAGGTTTATCCATTTTTTTACATATTTATTATATTTCATTAATATTATTGAAAATGCTTTGTCTCTCTCTAACATATTCAAATTTGCAATTAATTGTAAAAGTGACTGAAACTTGTATTTGAATTGTAAATTTAAGTTATTACTTCCAGGTTTTCCAACATTCGTCATACATTTTAATCTTCTTACTAATGCTCTTATTCGGATTTACTATAATCACATTTGCGTTCATGTTGACGCCTTTCTTCGATAAAGCTAGGGTAAGTTTTGTTTTGATATTGTATCTGTATATTACTTTAGTATTTAGATAGACTTTGTACGTAATTAACTAGGACTAGATTTATTTTTTATGTGATATGAAGTTAGTTTCATAGTACTACTACTAGATAGTCAAGATTTGTGTTGTGCTGTTTAACGTGTATACTTTTGATGATACGTTTGGCGCAGTTTATAGTGACCCTACCTACTTTTTTGCGCCTGCGGTTGCGGGTTCGAGTCCCGCTGGGAGCATTCATTTGTTAAACTCGGATGTTTGTACTCCAGTCATTGGTGCTTATATTTATAATATGTATGTATTTAAACTTATATATGTAGTATATCAACTATCTGGTAGCCGTAACACAAGCTATAATGTCCCAACATATTTATTTATTAATTATTTTCTTTACATATAATATGTACCTACGTCGTTAACTGTAAAGTGTAAAGGTAAAAAATTAAATCATTTTAATAACTGCTGTATAAATGAATTACTGTTGTACAAATTAATTTTGACGATACGCAAGTCCCGCTGGGGGCATTTATTTGTGTGTTCAGGACCAATGTTTGTACTTCCTTTCATGAAATTGAAGTTATATTTAAAATTATAAAAATGGCTTCGTACGTTATGGATAAATTGTTTCTACGCTATCTCATGCATCTCTTTTATATACAACACAACTTTTAATATAATATACCTAGTTATATTTTTACATACTTTATTATATTTTAACCAGATTTGCTATACAGACCGCAGGTATTCTCGGAAGTTTCGCAGTAAATCTGATGAGTGGACTCTACTTCATACAAGTGTTTGTATCTAACGCGGACTCTCTTGCGTTTTGGTTCGTGTCTCTCATCAGCTCCAGCTGCTACGCCCTCGCTATGGATAAGGTAAGATCGATCAGTTTACGATCCTTAATATTTATCTATATAATATAAAAATTGGTGATAACTTCAAAACAGCTCAAGAAATGCTCATGAACTTTTCAAGCAATAAGATAGGCCCAGCGGGTTATACTGTGAAGTTTGGTAGTGATCGTAATAGCCGCGGTTATTACTAGTTATAAAGTTATAAGAGAATGGCAAAATTAGAACGTTTTGATGTGTTTTTGAAAGTGATCGAAATATACTGAGAATAAAAATTATTCAGTTCCCTGTTTCTTGCGCTATATAGGAATAACTAATAAAAACATATTTCTACAATACAACAACATTCTATAATATGCCGGTCCGTTATACATTTTTAATAGATTTCGATAAAAATAATAATTATGGATAAAAGCTACCCTTCATCCCCACCCCATAAAACCGTAGTCAAAAATCATTATTAACAACTCCACATTTGTTAGGCTCTAGTCCTGGACATGGCGGGAGTGGGAGTGACATGGGACAACCTCTGGAGTGGTCCGGGAGTACCGTTCGGAGGCAGCCTCATCATGATGGCGGTGGACACGGTGCTGTACGGCCTCGCCGCATACTGGCTCGACGCGGTCATGCCTAGTGAGTTGAGAATTGAGATATATTGGTATTAAAAACCTGATTGTAGCAGAGTACTATAAGAATCGCACGTAAGTTTTATATACATATGTTTTACTATGTTTTATCAAAGGTATTGGAGATGCAAATGTTTAAGAAATCCTAATCGATTAAATAATAAAAATCTTGTGTAAGTTGATTTCTGGGAAAAAAATATTAACAATTATAAACAAACTTAGCACGAATACAGTCGCCAGAAAATTTAGTACTTAAACAATATTTACGCAGGTCTCATAAAAACACCACTACCGATATTAATTTAAAAAGAAGGGGTAGAAATATGATTCCGAGTATTTTTATAAAGGGGACGTAAGAATCGAAACATTGTACGAGGGGTCAGAATAATGTCTTCATTGTTTGTTAAGTGTGAGTGTAAATTAGAAAATTTAACTTTTATTTACTACGGAATTGTTCTTCCATATAAAAATTCAATACGGAACAATGTACATACATATTAAATTAAAAATGAACATTGTATTAGTTGGTTAGAGCATTACTTGAGAAAAAGAAATAAAAGCTCTAAAAACTCCAAAATGTTAAAATTTCGTCAACTGTAAATATTAAACACAAAAACTTCAATATATTTATTTTATGACCGAAGTTAAGGTTCTTAAGACTATCAAAGGTCAAAGACGAATTATCTGCTAATACATAAATTGTTACTTAAGCTGTAAACTTAGGCTGAGACGATACTAATGTTCAAATAAGTAAGAATTGCCCATATAATCAGCCAGGCGTGGATTTGCGGACTGGTTCGACGCAACCATACACACAATAGATGAACTTGCTCACCCACACACATCACTGTTTTTATCATTTATGTATCACTGACGTATATTCCTTCTGTTAGTACAAATGGTAATTTATTAACTTACGCTTTATGAATGTATGGATGGATCGACTTGCGCGGCAATCGGTACACGCATAAAGCGCTGCTCGCTTCTCTGTGTACTTAGATTATAAGTTAAAAATAAGGATTTTTATGTATTGTTTTTCTAAATAAAAAAATGTCATTCTAAACACCGATATTCTATTTCTATAACCATTATTCAGGTGAATATGGAATCAAGCAGAAGCCCTGGTTCTGCCTCATGCCGTCTTTCTGGTTGGGGAGACGTGGACGAGTCTCAGCTGTACACTTCCATTCCAACGGTGACGCCCAGCACAAGGACATAGAACCTGTTCCCAAGTGAGAATCATTTTGTTTGAGCTTTGCATACCTTTATTGTTTTTGAAGTGAAACTTCTTTAGAATCGTTGTGATTTCAAACTCGATGAAACGAAAAAATAAGTCCATAGTACCAGGCGCTCAGAGACGGGGAAGAGTTAGCTTTAGTTAGATCTCGCCCACCGCGAGTCAGTGACATTTCTAACTCTGTCTAACTCGTGGGTGTGACCTTCGCGCCATCTCCCTCTCTCAACGAACTTAGACGGGGTTATTTAGTATAAATATAAACGAGATTTACAAATTAGTTTGCCAAAGAAGTTTTACTTCTGACATGTGTACTTTGTACACACGCACTTTTTTTCTACTTGGCGTCCTTACCAGAATCCTTCGAGATCTCAGAATTTAAAAGATACTCTACATCAGTTGATAATTGATAAGAACAATATTATAACTCGTTATTAAAATAATTTAAATGTCGATATTAATTTCTTATATTATATTATCATTGTAAATTCGAAAGTGCTATGATATTAAGTTGCAATTTTGTTCTTTGTAAGCGCCATATTATTTATTTTACAAATAAATAAAATAGGATGCTCTAGACTAGAGAATTTTTGACAGAAGTTGTGTGGATGACTCACGAACTAAACCTACTAAAGCTTAATATCTCTATTCACTAACATTTATCCTTTACAGAGAATTACTAGATAAAGAAGCTATCAGGATCGTAGGTTTGCAGAAGAGTTTTCGTCACTGCCGAAGACCTGAAATAAAAGCCATCGATGGCATCGACCTTAGCATATATGAAGGCCAAATAACAGCTGTTCTAGGACATAATGGAGCTGGAAAATCTACATTGTTCAATATCCTCACGGGACTGACTGCGCCTAGCGCTGGAACTGCTTACGTATATGGCTTGGACGTTAGGTGAGTGAACTTTCATGAATTCCCAGTAATTTAATATGGTTAAAAATGATTTTAGGTTTGATGATAATATTATAAGCTACAGTGGCTATAGCTGGTATTAAGCAGTGGTAGCCCAGCGCCAGCCCGCTTGGATATCCGAGTGAAGCGGGTTCAAATCCGGGCCTCGCACCTCTCATATTTTCATGTGCGAATCATTTATATCATGATTACTACTTGTCTTACGGTGAAGGAAAACATCGTGAGGGAATCTGCATGTCTGAGAGAACCTAGCAAGTTTTCGAAGGACATGTGAAGTCCGCCTACCCGCACTAGGCCAGCGCGGTGGACTATGGCCTGATCCCCCTCGTACTGAGGGAGGCCCGTGCCCAGCAGTGGGACGTTAAAAAGGGCTGTGATGATGATGATGATGATTATAAACTACTATTTTAGTGACCCTGGTGTTCTATGAAACTTTATATACATCCTCACAGAAAAAAAAACAAAAAAAAATAACTTTTTAAAGTGTATAGTAGAATATGCTTTCTAAATTAGTTGGGTGGTTTAGGCGTTTTAGTGTTAAGAAGTAACAAATATACGCACACCATAAACAATCGTATTACTTTTTTTAGAGATCCAAACGACATGTACGAAATTCGGCAAATGATTGGCGTATGTCCGCAACAAGACGTCCTGTTCGACATGCTCTCGGTTAAAGAGCATTTGCAATTCTTCGCGGCTGTTAAGGTAAGCACTTTGTTTTTTTGTATTCGATACTATTTTTTTTTTGTATTTATTTAAATAGTATGTAAGTGTAATTTTTTTATGAAATGCTACAGTAGAAAGAGAGTGAGAATTTTAGTCTGTCGGCCTGGTAATACATCACGAGATTCCACATGACAGATTTTGATAACGTTTAGTGTTATGATAGTTGGTTATCCAAATCAACTTATAGGATTCTTTTATTATTGCGAGAAACTAATACTAACTAGAGTACGTACTAGGGGTATAAACTATAATTGTTAATTTCATAATGGTTAATGGCTTGCAGGGTATACCTCGCAATAGGATATCGGATGAGGTCCACAAAGCGTTAGCGGAAGTCGGCTTGCTTGAACAAGCTTCCGTGTTCTCGAAACATCTATCCGGAGGACAGAAAAGAAAACTCAGTATAGCCATCGCCTTTATAGGAGATCCTAAGGTAAGGGTAGAGGTTTGTTATTTCATTTTATTACTAGCACAGATCACATAAAAAGAACTTCTAGTAAATTTATAATGTATTATTTAAATAAATTGTTGGGAAATCCCTAAAAAATGAAGGAAACTAACCAAATGGTTAGTTCACACATAATCATCGTTTTAGCTTATCTATATTAATATTGTGTATAAATATGATATGTAAAATCTAAGATTTAGATTTCTGATCTTTATAAAACAGGTAAAATAACAGGAATTGATTGTATTAATTGGCTATGGAACACATCACAACTTCCACTACTTTGGCAATTTCACCAATAACTTATTGCCAAACAAACCCCAGATAATAATCCTGGATGAGCCGACGGCGGGCGTGGACCCGGTGTCGCGGCGGCAGACGTGGCGCATCCTGCAGCGCGCGCGCCGCGGCCGCGTGCTGCTGCTCACCACGCACTTCATGGACGAGGCCGACATCCTCGGGGACCGGAAGGCCGTCATCAGCAAGGGACGGGTGAGTTGGTTAAGTTTTTTTATGGCAAAAAGGGGGCAAACAGGCAGGAGAAGGCTCACGTGATGGAAAGTGATCACCTCCGCCCATGGACATCTGCAAGCCAGGCTTGCAGATGCGTTGCCGGCCTTTCAGGAAAGGGAGGGAGGAAGAAGGGAGGGAGGGAGGAGGGAGGGAGGGTAGATGGAGGAGTGAAGAAAGAGGAAGGGAGTAGGGAGGGAAGACGGAGGAGTGAGGGCTGAAACGCGACAACATAGCTGCCACTTCACGCCGGTCTTCTGTGAGAGAGTGGTACTATACGGGGTGTGCTGGCCCCTTCGGCTGCTACCCGAAAAAAGTGTGAGTGAATGGAGTGAATGAAGACTGACGTGCTGGAGTGGGTTGCTTGAGTGAATGAAGACTGACGTGCTGGAGTGGGTTGCTTGAGTGAATGAAGTGAATGCAGACTGACGGGCTGGAGTGGGTTGCTTGAGTGAATGAAGCGAATGAATACTGACGTGCTGGAGTGGGTTGCTGGAGTGAATGAAGCAAATGAAAACTTACGTGAGTTGGGTAGAAAGACCGCTAGTGAGTGTATTAACTGGTATTGCTCTCCCCAACGTGCTGTGAGCGGGCACCCCGTGTGTCTTTTTTAAAAAAACTACTTTTTCACCACACTGACTTTATTTAATAAAAACTACACTACCGGTATATATTTAAGTTTTTCCCCAAATATACTCGTGTTGCCGCGACCGCGTTCCGAGTCTGATTTAAAATTTAATTAGAATTATTCAAGAGGGCATTTGCAATAACAGCTAAATTCCATAAGTAGAGCCTTCCCGTGTGAATATTTAAAATTGCTGATTATATTTTTATAATGAAATTGGAAAATAACAAAAGGTTCTCTTATGACCATTAATGTGCTGATTAGTTATGTTTAATGTGGGGAAGTAGGATATAACAGTGCGATCACCTTGTTGTGGGGGACTCAGTAGCGTCTGGCAATCCAATCGGTCGCCAAGCCAAGAAACACGCAGGGAGGGCCCACTTCGGTGTGCGTTGTGTCATACAGTTTGCTCCAGATACTTCTCTGACAGTAGAGTGGGCTGCGGAGCAACCTGTTGGCTGTTTGATTTTAGGTAGTGATGTGTGGTTTTGTATTGGTTTTTATGATGATTTGGGCGTAGAAGGACTGTGATCAGAGAGAGCTGAGTTAGAAGTGAGAGGACATTATTTTAAGAAATTGCGTAAGGTTGGAGTTGGATTAAACTTTTGGAGACGAATAGGCTGTCATTAGTTAGGGTAATAAAGAAATGAATAGTATTGGTACTATTTAATTTTGATAAGAAAGTATTCATTTAGACCATTTTTTTTATTTTTGATGAAATATTGCCCATCTGTAACATTTATAGGTACTTAAATTAGTAGTCGATAACAATTTTTCCTTTACTAACTTTACATGTAGTAATATTTTATTTCTTATTCGTAGGTACGATGTGCTGGAACTTCATTATTCTTGAAAAACAAATTTGGTATTGGATACCATTTGACGCTTGTGTTGGATGGTGAGTAAAAGCTTCGGTGCTACATTTTTTACACCGATGTATCTTATTTTATATATTCTTATTTGAACGATATTATAAAAATTAGACTAAGTAAGTATTTAATTATTTTACAAATATTGGAAATATTTTAGGCAAGCAAATCTATAAACACTAATTTTTGAATTTCAACTACAAAAACTTGTTATCAGAAACAACATTTTACCTATCTAACGTTATGTATAGTCATTTACGATACTAAAAGTATTTTAAAAATTTAATCATCTGGTACGCTTTGAAGCCATTAATAAGAGAATTGAATTGAATTGAATTGTAATAAATAGTTAATTGTTGTTATTATTATTTCATGACAGGTGCGTGCCGCGAGCACCAGATCACGCGGCTGGTGCGCGGTCACGTGCCGCGCGCGGAGAAGGCGCGGCGTCACGGCCGCGAGCTCTCCTACATCCTGCCGCACTACGCCGTACACCTCTTCCCGCCGCTCTTCCACGCCATCGAGCAGGAGATACGCGACAAGACCAATAGGCTCGGTCAGTTACAGTTCTCGAGATGTAAGCTCGGCTTTGCATTTGTCTGAGTGATAGCTAAAGCCAATAGCCATCAAATACCAGTTAAAACTGGTTTAAACTAAGCTCGCAACGCGCTACGCCTTCAGCCGCAGCTAAAAGCCAATAGCCGCGCATCAAAAACCAGTTAAAAGGGTATAAACCAAGCTCGTAACGCGTCACCTTTTCCGACGCCGGATAAGCACGGCAAAAATCCCGGACATATGGGCAAAATATGTTTTTTTCCCGGACACAAATGCAAAGCCGAGCTTAAGGCGCGAGGACTGTACTTATTTGTACTTTTTGTTAGCTATTTATCAATGCTTTAGCACAGGTTCGTCCGTTGATACATTTTAACGGTTAATGTGTAATAATATACGTTACTAGAAAAATAAATATATAAAGTTTAATTCCCCCTTTTGCTACTTTAGAAATGATTTCCGGAATACAAACTATTTTATGTCCTATTCAAAGTTTCAGATATCTAATTAATTCGAAATTGATGTAGTGGATTAAACTTGTACAAGATTAGCTATTTAATATTATAATATCAATGAAAATTTATAAATGTTTAAGCCTCTTATAAAATAAACAACGTACTTATTAAAGGTATAACAAGTTACGGCGTGTCAATGACAACGCTGGAAGAGGTGTTCCTCAGTCTGGAGGGCGAGAACGCGGAGGAGACGGAGGCGGTGGAGGGCGTCTCCTCCGTGAAGCTGGTGCGCGCGCGTGCCCTCTCGCGCAGCCTCTCGTTGCAGAGCAAGACCTTGAGCTATCAGGTTAGTTGAGAATTATACCGTTATTATTTAATGTAATTCGTAATTGTAAACTGACTAATAATAAGATCGATGTTTAGAGATATTGGTTATATCTGTAATTAAAAATGTGGTAACGAGTTATTTGTTATCAATCCACAGAAGATTGAATATCGATTATAAATATGCAGTATTAAAATTGAAAACTTTTGAAGTAAGCTCAGATCAGATCTTCTCACCATTTTATTATTAATTGTTGTTCCCAAAATTGAAAAAGCTTATAACATAGAACATAATACAATCATTGGTCTCAGGAGCTCAACGACAAGGAGCAGCAGAAGACGCCGTCGCTACCAACGCCGCCCGCGACGCACGCGCTACACTCCACAACGCACGGCGTTGAACACGTCAAGGTATGTATATTCAAATCAAATCAAATCAAAATATTTTATTTAGCATATAAATTGTTACAATTTCTTACTGAACGTCATGAGTCTACCACCAGTTCGGAAAGAAGAAACCTCTGAACTGAGAAGAACTGGCGAAAGAAACTCAGCGGGACTAATATTTTTTTTATCTTAATCTTATTCTTTTTTTAAATTAAATTGTAAATTAACAATAATTGTATATGTTGAAATAGCCTTGCGGCGATCACGTTCCCAAGGCGTACTGTCTTCTAAAAAATCGTTAATCGAATAATAGCCTTTAGTACACAAACGTTCCTTCTCAATTTTTTTTAAATTTAGCAATAGAAGCTTTTTGAACGCTTCCTGGGATCCTCTTGTATAGGCGTATAAATTGTCCATAAAAAGAGTTACTGACTCGGCGTAAGCGAGTCACAGGCATCACAATTATTGTACTCTCTCTCTCTGAGTCGGTCCCTCATATCTGAGGATCGTGGTCAGCATCGAGGTTGCATCTGGAGCGGATGATCTGCCTCCATCGGTTACTGTCCAGCGCGTCTCTTACAACCGCATAGAAATGTGTGGACGACGAGTCTTTCACCTGATCGGTCCATCTTGTTGGTGAGCGACCGCGTGATACATTGTACACGCATATTATATTAATACACTTAATTTTGTTAAAGATCTAGACACTGCAGATTAAGTAATATTGTTCTCCGACTGATTCCGGCCACGGCGGCCAATCTCATTGAGACTGGGCAAATGCGCAAGAGATATTATAGTGCAGACACAAGTGCACTCTCTATTCCTATCACTCTCATACTCCGGTGGGACGACTGTTTGACACAACCAGTGAAAGTTAAGGCGCAGCACCGACAGTTTTACGTGCGGGATGGTGCCGCGCCCACTAAACATATGCTAAATCAAACATAATATGATGAATAGCAGCTCGCGTCAACATTAACGTCTGTCTATTTTTCTCGATACTGCTGTCGCAGCATCGCAACGATCTACATCGATGTAATTCAAGATTAGATGAATTTGTATTTTACTGTAGGTATTATTATTGATTTATTTTAAGACAACGACAAAAGACAGTAGGATAATTAAAAATATGTGTTTTGTATGATTTAAAATTTGCAAATTTCCCAACGATGACAGCGAGAAGGAAAAAATTTGGATTAATGCTTTTGAAAGAGACAATTTTTTTCCAACAAAGCATAGCATCGTATGCTCTAGACATTTCGCACCGGATTGCTTTACCTCACACTAAGTAATAAGTCAAACAATTATCGATATCGATATTATTTAAAGTAACCCTTTTGGAATCCCTATAGAATCAGTCATCACTTCGTGACACAATCACAGCTAGCGAAGCTTACCTCTCCCCCCGCCGTAAATGAGTAACTTTGAGCTAATACAAAACATGCCGATGCTCTCTCCATTGGTTTCCTTCATATGCGCAGGTGACTCCAGAGGCACCACTAGCGATGGACGCGCTGTGCGAGGCGGCGCGCTCCCCGTCCTGCTGGCGCACGTTCTGCGCGCTCGTGTACATCCGCACCGTGCGCATGATCCGCGACCCCTACAAGCTGTACGTCATGATCTTCATGCCCATCAGTGAGTATTGTTCATCTACACGCACGGGACTTGTTCATCTACAGGGGAACACATTATTGCTGACTACTGGATTCCCTTCTTTACGAGGGCTGGCCCTTGAATACGTCATCGCATCAATGAGTATTGTTCGTCTATACGCACGGGACGCCCTTCTTTGCGAGGGCTGGCCCTTGAATACGTCATGATCTTTATGCCCATCAGTGAGTATTGGTCATCTACACGCACGGGACTCCCTTCTTTACGAGGGCTAACCCATCAATACGTCATAATATTCATGCGCAATTCAGCGTCTCATCCAATTTTGCTAGCTTAGCGGTAGTAATAGAGTTCATTATTGCATTATATAATATACAGTTTGTACATGTACCTTATTAAATAATGTTACATGAATATTTATGAAATATAAGCTATCTATGTTTAATAAAAATAAAATAAATAAATTGTTTTACAAAGTTCTGCGTGCTTGTAAATGAACAAAAAACTTTTGTACCCCGGGACTCCCTTCTTTATTAGGGCTGTCATATTAGTAGTTATTCTTAATTTTATTTGCAATTTTTATTTTACGCCTGTCGTTATAATTATAATATTTTGTACAAATGTGGGGATAAGGTTGTTGTTGATTTGTTCAGAGTAAATCTAGTTTTTTTATTGTATTTAGTTAGTAGGTACCCTTATTTTAATTTTTTTATTAATATTCCATATTATAATTAAAATCTTTCATTAATTACAGTTTCCTGCGCTATCGGACTCTACGTGAAATCGCGGCAAATTGTATTTTTTCGTATGCAGCCACTCAAATTGGAGCCTAACGCTTATTTCAATAAGACGCCAATTGCTTTATTCAGTGAAGAGAATAGTTTAAAAGATATAGCTGATCTAAAGGAATCTTTAGAAATGTTTGGTGCACATCCCATAGATTTGTTTGATGGGAATTTCACCAGCCTATTAGATATGGAGAACTTTGGAGCTTTCAGTTTGAAAGACAGCCTGATACCCTTCGGGAAGATAATGGCCTACTACAACAGTACATACACCCACAGTCTACCTATCATTATCAATTTGTTGGATAATAGCATATATAGGTAAGTATTAATGCTTTGTACACGCTTTTATTTACCTTGCAATGTTTGTTCGGGATAAATTTTGTATGAATTTTAAAGCTATTCGAGTGGCTAATATTTGGGATATGTTTAGTTTAAATGACGATTTACATACATAATAAGTGACATCTAAATCCAATATGGCGGATTCCTAAAGACGGACTTGAAATCATTTGATGAGAAGAAAACGATTTAAAAACTAAAAGTAAAAGTTAAATTGCATCATTTATTAAATGCTTTACAACAATCATGCGTCCCACAAAAAATCCGAATAGATAGTTTCATTTAAAACATCATATATTCGCATGAATCTAAGAAAGTATCATCGACTGTATCCAGGGTGCTGATGTCAGCAGCAGGTCAGCTCGACAGCTTCAAGCCCATCGAAGTGCTGACGCATCCCTTCCAGCAAACGGAGCAGCAGGAGGAGTTCAACCTGGGGAATGTGGTCTGCGCGATCTTCATGGGGATGATATTCGCCCTCGTACCAGTCACTTTGGCTGTCGACATTGTATATGATAGAGAGGTAAAAAAAATATTATTTCTATGTGTTACTCTTCTTGGACTATGGAATAATATATTCGACTTTTTTTGTAGACTTAATTAACTTTCGTATATTGTTGTTTTTGAAGAAACGCAATAAAAACATAAAATTTAAGTATTTTGTATCAAAAATGGAATTAATTTGTAGAGTCTAGTAATAAGTATTTTACTAGACTGATTTTAACAAATCTGTGTTTCATTTCTGAAGTTGAGATTACGAAGCATTTCTTAATATTTCTTGTAGATAAAAGCTAAGAACCAGCTCCGCGTGAACGGCCTCTCCATGAGCATGTACTTCCTCACCTACTTCACGATCCTCATCTTCATCATGATCGTAACAAGTGTTGGTGTCTTGATTCTTGTAAGTAAAATATATTTTTTTTTTTATAATAATACTATGATTTTAAAATGTATGCCCACAATTCACGCCAGTATATCATATATATTAATACATGATATTTTTCTAATCTTTTGATTTTCTGAATAGGTACTTTGCTTTGAGAAGAATTTAAAAAATCTTTTAAATATTAATAATGGCGTTCCTAGATTATATTGATTTGATACATACATTAGCTCACAAATAGAGTTCGCAATGGCTTAAATAATACGTATATTTAATTCATGTTAAAAATAATATTTTCCAGGTTCTACTAAACGACATACCAAGTCTGACAAACGGTTCGGCAATTACGATGCTCTTTGGTCTTCTGTTACTGTATAGTCCTTCCGCCATTTTGTTTAACACGTGCCTGTCGTATATATTCGACAAAATGGACTCCGCACAGAGTATAATGCCCAACATCACTACGTGGGTTGGTGTCATACCGTTCATTCTGGTTGCTGTATTGGATACGTTTAAATGGGGTAAATATTTGAAATTTTACTTAATTAATTCATTTAACTTGTAATAATTTTATTTTCTATTATTCCGTGACTTGTGTTGCATAAATTATTTGTTTACTGACGTGAATATATAAATGAATAACAGTGTATACTAGAAAAGTAAATGCGTTTTAGTGCTATTTAAAGATAAGGTACAGCAAACTGGACAGCATAATTCGTAAACACCGAAAGTGTCTTTGGAAAACCACTCATTTTAAAAAAAAATGCTGGAAGAATAGTGAAGATATTACTTTTTATAAAATCTACTACACAGTGAAAATCTCGTCAAAAACGGTCTTGTCGTTCCTGAGGTTAACCGGAATAAACATAAATTCACAGACTGACAAAAATTAAAAAAGCGAATTCCGCACACAGAGTATAAGCAAACATCACTGCTACTACTAAATGTTTTCTGATATCTTTAAATTGTAAAATAGCTTAGGGCTTTTAAATACACATAAGTATATAGATTATTTAGCTTTAGATTATATTTCTGCAACTTTTATACGATTAACATGGTAGTACAATAAACAATGTCAGATCCAATGAAATATTAATTTCAACTTTTTTTATTCCAGGCACTGACATTGCGTTCTACCTCCACTTAGTGTTTAGTTTCGTAGACGTTATGTACATACCGTATGCCATCATTTATTACGTCGATAGGTAAGTTTGATTATAATATAAGCAGAGATGAGTAAATAATGTGTATTTATCTATATTTAATCTTTGTAATCTGTGTTGTAAATTTTGCAAAGCAACTTTTGGGTTTTTCGCCGGTTCTTTTCAGTAGAGCTGCGTAGTAACTGCTGAGTTAGTCCTTTATAACGTCCCACTGCTGTACACGGATCTTCCTTCAATTCGAGGGGGAACAGGTCATAGTCCGATAATCTTTCGAAAACTAGCTATGTTCTCTAAAACATGCAGGTTTCCTCACGATGTTTCCCCTCACCGTAAGACAAGTGGTAATCATGTTAGAAATGATTCGCACATGAAAATATGGGGTCGTTTTGAATAGAGTATATTTAGATTCGATTTGATAAGAATGAGATGGTCGTCAGGGTGTACATGACGTGCAACCTTCGCGGGCTGTGCGCGGTGCCGGCGCTGGGCAGCTACTTCACGGCGGAGGTGTGGGTGCTGATCGCCGCCATGTTGCTGCACGTGCCGCTGGGCGCCGCCGCGCTGCGTGCCGCTGATCGCCTCAAGAGCGGTGCCAGTGTTTGTGGCGTGAGTACACAACCAACCCCCAACCTCCATCGCATAACCCCCCCCCCCAACCTCCAACACAAAACACCCCCCCCCCCCCCCCGAACTTTTCTGAGAGCAGAGTGCTATTTGGTCTGCTTTGGCAGACCCTCCGGGTATGCGTCAAAGCATATCCCAAGGATAAAAAATGTATGATATAGTGCCAACTGACGTAAATGCTGTGATATTGTAGCACGATCAGTTTGTATCGCGAGTGAAAACTTCTTACTCTTATACGTACTTCTATATCCATCACAAGTACCAAGTACTAATCGACACAGAATAGTGCATTCTTTCATGTTTTCATTTTTTAGGTTATAATCTCATCAAAATTAATCCAGACAGTTGTGTGAGTCAAACATGCTCCGTTATATACAAACATACACTTTAAATTTAAGTTTCGTTAACATGTACGGTTGTATCTATGAAAATCCTGGATTCGAGCTACTAGTCGGGCCAAGTTAGTTATTGAACCTTTCTATTTAGTAAGCGTCAGTAACAACCTGGAGTCAGAAAGTAGACAGTATGTCACCCGCATGACTTGAGCAGTGTTGTATTGGTCCTGCACCTTCACTCTCACTGCGATTATGGAGTGTCGGCTCACCAGAATGTGAAAGTGACAGGAATAGAAAATGTAATTGTGTCTGCACTACAATATCTCTTGCGAAGTTAGCTAGTCTCAATGAGATTGGCTACCTCGGCTGATTGATCTAGAGGACATTATAATAATATAATTGACGACTTGTGGCTTAGTTGGTATTGACCCTACTTTCTGCGCCAGAGGTCGCGGGTTCGAATCCCGCTGGGGGCATTCATTTATTTGGGGCAAACATTCGTGTTTGTACTTCAGTCATGGGTGTTTATATTTAAACTTATATATGTAGTAAATCAACTATCTGATATCCGTAACCCAAGCATCGTAGCTTACCACGGAACTGGATGGCGCTGTTGTAAGAATGTCCCAACATATTTATTTATTTATTATTATATTAATAGTTATGAATGAAGGTATGTTTGTGCAGCGCAAGCCATCAGCGCCAGTAGAGATGGACGTGGAGGCGGAGGCGGGCGGCGACGGCGAGGATGAAGACGTGCGGCGCGAGCGCCGCCGCGTGGCTGCGCTGCTGGCTGCGCAGCCAACGCCGCCGCCAGCGCTACTCGTGCACGTTAGTACACTGATTTTAGAAAAAAAAGTGCGTGTGTACAAAGTACACATGTCAGAAGTAAAACTTGCATTTAAAATAAGGCTAACTCTTCCCCGTCTCTGAGCGCCTGGTACTATGGACTTATTTTTTCGTTTCATCGAGTTTGAAATCACAACGATTCTTAAGAAGTTTCGAGTTTGAAATCACAACGATTCTAAAGAAGTTTCACTTCAAACATATTTTGTATTCATAGTAAAAACTACTATTAAAATGAGGCAGTTGTAGCTCATTGCTGACTAGTCACTCGCTAGCTTTGATAACCAAGTGAAACGGGTTCAAATCTAGGTCTCGCATTTATTATACATATTTTCATATGTGAATAATTTCTAACATGATTACTACTTGTCTAACGATGAATGAAAACATCGTGAATAAATCTGCATGTCTGAGAGAACCAAGCGAGTTTTCGATTTTTATTCAATAAAAGAAAAAAAATGTTTTCTTATCGATCACCACGTTCAAAAAGTGTAACTTGAATTAATATCAAAGATATTAAATAAATAATTATAATTGCATAATTTGATAAAAAATGCTATGCAATATTTTCATCGCGGCAGTCCCCGAGTGCCACACATTTTTTTTTTTTTTAAGTCGGTTAATTAGTCACCTTTTCCACAGAATCTACGCAAGGAGTACAAGCTGCGCAGCTCGCGCGGGTGGTGCGCGCGCGGGGAGTCCCCGCGCCGCGCCGCGCTCGCGCGACTGTCGCTGGCGGTGCACGGCGGGGAGGTGTTCGGCCTGCTGGGACACAACGGCGCCGGGAAGACCACTACTATGAAGATCATCACTGCTGAGGAACGGCTCACCTGTGGCACGGTCTGTACTGCTGCATTGACTCGTCTCTTGGATAAAGGGGTTGGAAATTAAAAGTTATTAGGATTTCAGTAAGGACATTGTTAATATCAGTCTGGAGTTGAACGTCGGAGATGGTTCTCAAACACTGGGCCTGTGGCTGAGTTCACTTGTGTCTATCATATACTTATTAATTATAATTTTAGTCACACTTTGCTTGTTTCAATAAGATTGGTGGAAGTAGATTGAAGTCATATTCTATAATACATTAAACCTAGATTTACGCGTTATTTGATTAAAAATCTTTTCAATATTTTGAAAAATACAAATTGTATTTTTTAATCGCAATTATATAGAGATAGTATAGTCTGAAACAAGTATTTAATTACCTATAAGATCCCCGTATTCCCGTATGGCCATAATTGTAAAGCAAATCAATAGATTTAAAGGTCAAAATAAACCCACGATAACATCCAAAAAGACAATTTTATTTACAAATATCCCTCTGCAGGTGATGCTGGGCGGAGAGAGCATAGAAGAAGCGCAGTCGGGCGCGTTCCAACAGCTGGGCTACTGCCCGCAACACGACGCGCTGTGGAAGAACGTCACCATCCGCGAGCACATCGAGTGCTACGCAGCCATACGAGGCATCAGCAAGGCTGATACACCTAGGTCTTTATAACTACTGTTTACCTGAAAATTATGTTTCAGTCAAAAACGAAAAGCTCAGTCTTGTTTTAAATGTAAAGGAAACGATAACAAAAATAATTTAGATATAGCAATAAATACACAGTTCGTGTGTTTTGTTTCATTGACTGATTAATTAAAAGATAATTATAGATTAGATTGGATTAGATAAATAGACGGAATGAACCGATTTATTGGTTGTTTCTGTGCAAAAGTTCGAAAGTGCTTTTAAGTTAAGATAAAAAAAAATGTTCTACGTACCGGGTATGAACATAACAGAAATAGAGAATACACTTGTACACTATAATATCTCTTGTAGCCTTTCGGTCAGGAGGACATTATTATCCTTACTATTCAGGCTATTCAGCCCACTTTTACGTACGTACAGTTCTCGAGGCATAAGCTCAGCTTTGCATTTGTGTGAGTGATAGCTAAAAGCAAATAGCCGCGCATCAAAAACCAGTTAAAACGGGCTTAAACCAACTGCAACGCGCTACGCCTTCGGTCGTGCCTATCCGTACACTGCACTCACACAAATGCAAACCTGAGCTTATGCCTCGAGAACTGTATGTCTATAACGCCATGTCCATACTTGTCTTGCAGGATAGTAGAGGCATACCTACATGGGCTACAGATCGCAGAGTACATCCCACTGCTAAGCAACATGTCTATAACTTGACACCCTTGTCTTGCAGGATAGTGGAGGCGTACCTCCAGGGTCTGCAGATCGCGGAGCACGCGGGCAAGAACGCGGAGGAGTGCTCGGGCGGCACGCGGCGCAAGCTGTCGTTCGCGCTGGCGATGGTGGGCGGCCCGCGCGTCGTGCTGCTGGACGAGCCCTCCACCGGCATGGACCCGCGCAGCAAGCGCTTCCTCTGGGACACCATCCTCGCCAGCTTCCAGGTACTACGTCTACATCACTACATAGTTTGACGACACGTTTGGTGCAGTTGGTAGTAACCCTACTTTCTTGCGCCAGAGGTCGCGGGTTCGAGTCCCGCGGGAGCATTCTTTTGTTAAAACTCAAATGTTTGTCTTCCAGTCATGGGTTTTATATTTATAACGACTCGCCCTCGCTTCGCTCGGGCTCTTCCCTAGATTTAGCACAGGCAAAGCCGCGGGATCGCCTAGTTATGCATACAAACCTTCCTCTTGAATCACTCTATCTATTGGAAAAAACCGCATCAAAATCCGTTGCGTAGTTTTAAAGATTTAAGCGCACATAGGGATATAGGGATATAGGGACAGAAAAGGCGACTTTGTTTTATACTATGTAGTGATATGTATGTATTTAAACTTATATATGTAGTATATCAACTATCTGGTATCCGTAACACAAGCTTCCTTCGTAGCTTACCACGGAACTAGATGGCGCTGTGTGTATAATGTCCCAACATATTAAAACAAAGTCGCTTCCTCTGTCCCTGTATCCCTATGTATGCTTAAATCTTTAAAACTACGCAACGGATTTTGATGCGGTTTTTTTAATAGATAGTGATTCTAGAGGAAGGTTTATATGCATAGCAAGCGGATCCCGCGGCTTTGCCTGTGCTAAATCTAGGGAAGAGCCCGAGCGAAGCGAGGGCGAGTCACTAGTCTACTTATAATCTAAATAATATTTATTACATACTAGTGGAACCCGCGGCTTCGCTCGCGCTTAATCTAGGGAAGAAGAATCTAATTTTATTTAATAGATATTCTTTACGATTTTTTTAATATTTTGCCCTTTTTTACAAATATTATAGCTCCAGTAACTTATTTTCATGGCATTGCATTTTTGCGCACTGAACGCCTACTGTTATTTTAAGAGCAATGTGTTTGAGAGTTAGCTAACATTAATATTATTTTATTATTTTAAACAATCTATAGACATTTCACTTTTCATAATCCAACAAATAAAACAAAGAAGCCAAATCCGAAACTTCATTCACATTAATTTATGATAGCTATTATTTTATTGTCGTACATTAATTTTACTTTACATTATTTCTAAACAGGGTAAAAAAGGTGCTATATTGACGACACATTCCATGGAAGAGGCAGATGCGTTGTGTTCGAGGGTGGGGATTATGGTCAAAGGAGGACTGCGGTAAGGCGTTCTTATAATAAAAATGACTTTTTTTTGTTATAATAATAATAATATCAATTTTGTATTTATAAACTATGTAATAATGTGTTTTTTTTATATTTTAAGGTGTATCGGATCAACGCAGCATCTGAAGAATCTCTACGGGGCTGGCTACACGCTGGAAATGAAGATAGGACAAAATAATTATCAAAAGCCTGCGGTGAATATCAAACTATTCTAAATATTTTAACTTATTCACTTTAATTCAGAACCTCTTTCATCTTTAAAGTCGGTTAAAGAACAGTAAACGAGATATTACTTTGCCCATACATAAGCATGGACCAATATATATATACAAAGTTTACCCCCTTATCAACCCCTTGTGTTGGTACTTGGTAGGATGTATTCCGGGATAAGGACTAGCCTATATCCATTCTAGGGTCTAAGCCTAGCGCTATATCAAATTTTATCTATTTCAGTGGATCAAGCGTGAAAAGTTAAACAAGAGATCAAAATCAAAATATTTTATTCAGCATAAAAATGATTACAATTTCTTACTGAACGTCATGAGTCTAGTTAGAGAGTAGTCACCAGTTCGGAAAGAAAAGATATTTTCGTATTTATACTCGTAATATTCGTATTGATTAAAGTCAAATTTCTTTTAATTCATTTTAAGTGAAAACTTCTATTTTGATCTTCGATTACCAATCCATGTGATTTATCTATATATTATAGGATTTTAAAGTATTGTAAATATCTATTCTTTTTTAATGTATATTTAAATTTCCAGATGTTAGAATCAGATCTGTCGACTCCCTCCCCGCTGCGGTCGTCCAACAACTCTCCGTCGCTTGGGGAAGCGGATGAGGGTACATACTTATTATAATAATTATAAACAATTAATTTGCTTTATTTCTTATCCATTTTGTTTTTTTCTAAATCTTCTAAATTATAATGTTGACATGCAACTTTGTGATTTTTAAATAAAATAAGCCTTAATATTTCTTTTATGCAGTTTGAGATTTTAATATATGCTACCAAATTATGGTACCAGTTTTGCTCTTCATATAAAAAGATTTAAAAAAAATAATCTCTTGTAAATTACCTGTTGACCTGATACTTTTATTTTCTACATATTTTTTTCAATGTGGCACGAGATTGCAAATATTAAGCTATCTAGTCCTTTTTATCATGAACATTGTCTACAATAAAGTCTATATAATCTATAATAAATAAGCAAAATATGCCAGGTTCCGGAGGGGGTTCAGGGACAGCAGAAGGGGAGGGATTGGGAGAGGGGGAAGGTGAGGGGGAGGGCGAGGGGGAGGCGGTGGACGTCAGCATACACACGCCGCTGGTCGGCAACACGCCGTCCATACGCCTGCATCACCAGCGGTGAGTCGACTCCATTCCACTCCACTCACTGGAGGGATTGTAACGATTTGCAATTTAAATTTTTAAGTACACTGTACAATTAAACTTTCCTTATTCCTATATGTACAAAGCAAATATACACTTAATTATTACTGTACAAGTCGTGTCCGCGTAGAATAGTGGCAAGAATGTCCGTAAGTCCGATTCTTTGGGCGGAAAATGTGCCAGCTCTCCAGTCACCAGTAGAGGCGATAAGACAAGGATTTATGTCTTTTAAAAAGTGCTTAGCACTTTGACTCCATGGCCCAAGGGTAATAATCGCAATTTTTGTCCGTTGCGCTCATATGGTAAATGAGGCAAGGATGAAGAGTAGTTTATGTCTGTAATGTGAACCTATGTGATCGTCTCAATTGTCATTGAAATATAAAAAAATTGATGAAACAGTTCAAGTTTCGGTTATTTATTTGTGAGCTACAAATATACTCGTATATTTTTAGTTATTTGCCTTTATTTCGCGTTGGTACCTAAGGTATATATATTGCACACGTATACACACATTTATATTAAGGAAGAAAGAGAAAGAAGGTATGTGTGTGCGTATATGTGCGTGTGTGAGACAGAGAATATGTGAGTTATTCACGCGGTAGTGTGTGTAATGTTAGTAATAATCCTAACTAATATTATAAATGCGAAAGTAACTCTGTCTGTCTGTCTGTCTGTCTGTTACGCTTTCACGCCTAAACCGCTGAACCGAATTCGATGAAATTTGGTACACAGATAGAGAAGACCTTCAGAAATGACATAGGCTACTTTTTATCCCTGTAATCCCACGGGAACGGCAACTACGTGGGTGAAACCGCGGGGCGCAGCTAGTTTATTATATTTCTTAACATTGTATGTGTGTAGCGCGGAGTCGGGGGGCGGGGCGCGCGCGGAGGCGGCGGTGGCGCTGGTGGCGGCGCTGTTCCCGGCCGCGGTGCTGGAGGAGAGCTTCGCCGAGCGCCTCGTGTTCTCCGTGCCGCAGCGCGCCGTCGCCAGCCTCGCGCGCTGCTTCCAGCAGATCGAGGACGGTCAGTACTTACTCCTTATGAGAAGAAAGATAAAAATTAAAAATGCGTGTGCACAAAGTACACATGTCAGAAGTAAAACTTGAATTTAAATTAACGCTAACTCTTCCCCGTCCCTGAGTGCCTGGTACTATGGACTTATTTTTTCGTTTCATCGAGTTTGAAATCAGAACGATTCTAAAGAAGTTTCACTTCAAAAAAGAGTGTGCGCTTGAGACCGCACGGCAGAAGTGAAAACTTCATTGGCCAATCCAAATAAAATAATAATTATCATTACGGATCAATAATAATTAATAACTATTAATTTTATAAAGACAATTAAGATGTAAGAATTGATCATACGAAATACAGCGATACAACTGCGAAGAGCAGCTGACTGTATGTTTCTCGAACGGGTACACTCGGCGGTCCCGAGTTCACCCGATCGAGCGTTTCGCCTCCGAGCATGACGGATCAGCCCAACTTACTACCCACAAATCTGTGTGCGGTGTGCCTAAAGAAGTTTTCACTTCAAAAAAAGCGTGTGTACATAGTACACATGTCACAAGTAAAACTTCTTTGGCAAACTAATTTTAAATCTCGTTTATATTTATACTAAATAAGCCCGTCTAAGCTCGTCAAGAGAGGGAAATGGCGCGAAGGTCACACCCACGAGTTAGACAGAGTTAGAAATGTCACTGACTCGCAGTGGGCGAGATCTAACTGAGGCTAACTCTTCCCCGTCTCTGTGTGCGTGGTACTATGGACTTATTTTTTCGTTTCATCGAGTTTGAAATCACAACCATGCTAAAGAAGTTTCACTTCAATAACCTCGTATGTCCAGAGATACAAACTTTACAGGAAAAAAAGGTTCGTTTTGTCAATGTTTTTCAAACAAGAGGTTTTCATTTTACTCCAAATATGGCACTAGTAGTCATGTATTGGGTTTACAAAAAAAAAATGCATTTTTGACATACGAGGTATTCATTCTACAGCGACGATATATTGGTGTCCTCTCGTGGATCCCCTTTAATGCCTTTTTCGTGCAGACAAATACTCGTTTCCGTTCTTTAGAACGCGTGCGAAGCCGCAGGAATTGCTATTAAAATATATAAATATTCAATGTTACAGCGAAAGAAAAACTAAACATCGTCGAGTACAGCTTCAGTCAAACAACGCTCGAGCAAGTGTTCCTGAAATTCGCACAATCCGAGACTGTGGAATCTTCAGACCAAGAACATTAGCATTGTTGTTAGTATAAGTTCAGCGATTCGTTGACTTGACGGCTTTCAACTTTTATATAAGTTAAGGCGAAAATTATAGTGTAATTATTATTATTTTTGTTGTGGCAAGTCTGTGATTAAGGCATATCAAGGCTTTGAGTGGCCTTTTGACTGACTGAGGTCGATTAGAGCGAGAAGGAAGATGGAATGATGTAGAAAAATATTTAGTTTAAAAATAACGATTAATATAGTTTAAAAATATGTTTAAACAAATGTATTTGTGTATATTGTATGTATGTGTGTATACTTTCGCAGAACTAGAAAAGAAATCTCGTCAAGTTAATGCATCGCGTTAATGGTAAATGCTTTTGAAAAAAAAATGTAAAATAATTGATATGCTTCAGTATATTCTGTAGTTAATTTCTTTAGGTTTCCCGAGCTTTTGTATGGAATAACCAAATGAGAGAAAAACACTTAATGGCTCATTGTGGCGGTCTCTTTCTAACATCAGAAAAAAATAATACATATATATTATATATCCATATGTATATAAAGTTCTCAACAAATTAAGCAGGTCGATTGCTTAAAACTAAATTACATCGTTAATGTTTATTTTACACTGTTTTTTATATCCATATATCCATATGTATATAAAAGGGTCTCAACAAATTAAGCAGGTCGATTGCTTACAACTAAATCACATCAAATATTTATTTTATTCGTAATCTCTCTGAGAACAGACTGAGACCCGCACAGTGTGCAGCAAGCCTAATATTTACTTGTAGTCTAATAATATTAAGGTGGAAGCACAACTTTAACCGTTAGTGTATTGAGTTGCTAGAACTTGTTTGAAGTATGTGTTCTGTATGACTTCTAATTATTGATATGCATTTAGTGAATTTTAACGGTGTGCTTCCACCTTTAAATAAAATTCTTTGTGCTACTATTAAACTTTTATATACAGGCGTTTTATTTTCTGGATTTTTAAATTAAATAATATTTAATAGGCCTAGCTGTTTAAATTGTAAACGTGTAGCCTTAGCTTGATGTGAAATAAAAACAATAAGTAGTACAATAACATGCAAAATAAAATTAAATTAAAGACTGAATCATGCTGCTTTTACATTTTTATATAATATATTTTCAGTGCCTAACAAGTTTTTTCATAGATCCATGCTGTTTAGCGGTATTATTTATTATACGTTTTAGAAACAAAAAAAGAAGCTCGATGAACAAACAGCCTGTATATAAAAGTAGCATTGAGTAGCACAATGAATGTTTACGGATTAGGTCGTGTTGATACTTTGTAAAAGTTTTAATTATTTAATAACTTATCAACTTTTATATACTGAGTAGATACGATAAAATGCATTGTGTTTGTAAGAGAAGAGAATATTATTAAAAATCACAATTTTCCAAATTATCATAAACTACATTCTTTCCGAAAACATTTCTAAAAATCATTTTTAAGATTTACGCAAATATTTGACATTTTAAATAAAATATTGATTTCGTATATTTGTCGCGGATTTATTTTAATTTTTGGTTTCCGACGTTCCGAAAACAGTTTTATTTAAAAAAGATATATAATATAGTAGTTATTTCAAAATGGCAACTGCAAACACAGTACTTTTGTAAATAAATATAATAATGAAACACAACGGTGCCTGTTACAATTGCATCAGTTTTGACATAGCTTTAAACAACGCGCAACGAATTTACACTACTCTAACAGTCTAATTCCGGATAGAAACTTATCAAATCCGGGACAATTCTAGGACAACGGTGTCGAAAAAATATCTTAGTTTTTTTTTTATTTTCAAAGGTTTTAGCCGTGTGACGTGTTATTCGTTGTTAGTTTATTTTGTTACGAAACTAGTAGGTTTTTGGAATCCGTGACAATATGGTCTAATTACTGGATACGGGACAAGACGCAAAATTCCGGGACAAGCCCGTATTTCTCGGCCATGTGGCAAGCCTAATCTGTTGATAAATCCGGTTTTTTCCAGTTCGAACTGTTGACAGTGTCAGAACGAATACGCAACTTAACTATATACGAATTTGAAAATGTTACAACGTTTAAAAAACACACTGTTGCCATATTTAGTACAATGATGATGATGATGGCGGAGCTTTTCTTTTTATTTATTAAAAGTTTATTAATTTCATTTAAATTTAATATTGTCATATAAGAAATAATAAGTATTACAGGTTTAATGACAATATCAAGAAACAATTTCATAATATTCTTGTAACTAGAAATAAAATAATATTTTGTACTACGTAGGAACCTTCGATATTCCTTTCTTAAGGAATAATTGGGGCGTAAAAATATAAACTCTGATCCTCCCATTAACCTCCTTAAGAGACTTCTGGGATAAGAACTACCTTACAACTTTCTCATCTAAATCAGTTCAGTAGTTTTTTATTTTGTCAATTACAAACAAACATACAAATTATATCTCTTTAATATCGTATCTATATATAATTGTAGTATAGATTATACAACAATAAAATAACAATGGTCTAAGGCCTGATCCCCCTCGTCCTGAGGGAGGCCCGTGCCCAGCAGTGGGACGTTAAAAAAGGGTTGATGATGATGATGATGAGTTTTCGCCTACAAAAGGTAAACAGATCGTTTATGGGGCAAGGTGTACGCATATATAATAAAATTCCACAGTCCATATTGAACTTTCCTTTGAGGCAATTTAAATCAAAAATTAAAAGTACGTTGTTGAATAAAGCTTATTACACTATAGCGGAATACCTGGTGGATGTAAATGTGTGGGATTAGTGACTGGTTGTGTCTCACGTAGGATAAATAGATAAATTGTAATACAATATTGTTACCAAATATTTTTTTTTTAAAAGAGCAACTGTTGAGTTTCTCGCCGGTTCTTCTCAGCAGAACAGCTTTCCGAGCCGGTGGTAGTTTACTCACAGACTTACAGACTGACTTTTAATTTTGATAATGTAAAAATGACGATTTATAAGAGCTTGTAAAAGTCTATTTGAATAAAGAATATTTTGATTTGATTTGATGAAAATAACAAATTCTCTATATATAAATATGAACACAATATGGATTAAATAGAGAAGTGTAGATATCGTAGCGCGTTTGTAGGAAGCTTTATCTGGCAGTCTCGTAGTTAGTCCTCCATATTGAATCGATTTGTGTCGTTACGTCGTAAAGGGGACTATCGTTTTTTGGCTCACCAAGTGGCGCTACTGTAGAGTCAGGTCCTAATGTACGGCTGTTAAAGTTTGTTTCTAATGCTAAAACTGTCTCAAAGCAGTGGTAAGTAGCGATTCCCAACTTCTATTTGCCATAATTAATCTAACGTATCGCTAAATATTCGTAACAGTAATCTAAATAGAAATAAACCGCGTAACCAACCAGCAAAAAGTGACATTTGACAATTCGGAGACCTCACGCAACACAAGCGCCCCTAGCGGCACATTCATACGCGATAGCCCTCATTGTGAATGAAAACGATATTGAAATATTCATAACTAGTATTCCCCGCGGCTTCGCACGCGTTCTAAAGACCGAAAACCAAATTCTTTCTAAACCGCGGTGATACCTCGCAGAACTAACCTAACTAACTAAGCCCGCCCTTCCCGTTTTTGCAACATGTTTCATTGATGCTCCGCTCCTATTGGTTCTAGCGTGATGAAATATAGCCTATAGCCTTCCTCGATAAACGGACTATCCAACAAAAAAGATTTTTCTTGATTCGGACCAGTAGTTCCTGAGATTAGCGCGTTCAACCAAATAAATAAACAAACGAACTCGTCTGCTTTATAATATTAGTATAGATTACGACTTTGTCGAGACTGCCGGCCCTGGACTAATGTGACAACGCGACCGCCGACCTGACACGAGTAGCTCATTGGAAATCATTCCATCGATTTTGCGTATTAAATTATATTAATAAATAGATATTATTTATAATAATTGATTTCTTGACATATTTTTTTATTATTTTTTGCCAAATGCTTGTGAAGCAATATTTTTGACGTTTATTTTTGTTTTTTTTTAATTATGCTAATGCTATATTATGTTTATATTGGATTAAAAATTTGAATAGATTTTTTGGCGGTTTCTATACATATTCAAAATATAACCGCGTATACCATTTATGAAGTGGTGAAAAAATTCAATCCAATTTTTGTATAATGGATGTTATACCTAGTAAGTTATTATTAAAAGGTGGTCGGTTAGCGAGAAAATATGTTGACACTTGCAAAAATTTTCATTTAATATAAATTAATGTTTTAACATCCTGTATATCATTTTAGCGATTTTATTTATTTAGAATAATTTTTATTTAAAAAGATTTTTAGCAAGTGTTGCCATATTATAGGTAATGAATTTAGTAATAAGGAAAATTAAAGTTTAGTTTATTTAATGTATATTGTGATTCTTTTCTAGTCACCTTTCTTTTGTATTTATATAACATTCAGTAACTTTATTTCCAATATAATTTTAAATTTTCAATATCTTTTTTATTTTATCTGTAATTTTAAATAATCTGAATGTTATATGTGTACAATATGTCAATAATAATTTTAAAATGATTTACAGTTTAATATATTTAGTAACTATGTTGTGCTTTAAGATTTGACACATTTGTATTGCGAATTGTTGAAATGCGTCTGAATTAGTAGAATTGTTATAAGAAATAAAAGACATAAAATCATTTTGTTTCATTTTTATACCTTTGCTTATCTTTATACAAATAAATAGATAGAGTAAGAGAAGGTTTTTCGAGAGGGGCGAGTACCTCGCAGCCGCGAAAGGAAAAGCACGGAGGGGTCATGCGCTCCAATACCTCGGCGGCTAGTGAAGTAGAGAGTGACACGGGGGTCACTACGGAGGACCCTGGCGATGGCGGTGAAAGCTGTGCCTCGCTGGGGAGCTCAAAGGCGGAGCTCAACACCGCCAGGAGGGAGCAGCGCAAAGCCGTCGCGGCCGACGAAGTGTCGGAAATGACCCGACGCGCTCGCAAGCGACGAGCCGCTCTGACGGCGGAAGGGGGAGAGCCATCTGCGGTGGCCTTGAGCCAGCTGGCTCTGGATGGGGTGGACTTAGTCCTGAAGGTTGCCACCAAGTCCGGCAACCTGAAGGGCACGTTCATCCGTGGTTTAAAGGAGGCTGCTACGGATATCAGGGAGGCGGTTGGCATCCTCCTCAACAGGACGGCCTCTGACGAGGTCGCAAAGTTACAGGAGGAAAACAGCCGCCTCCGAAATGACCTAGAAGACCTTCGGCGGCAAGTAGCTGCGCTAAGCGATCAACAGCAGCGACGCTCGTCCACCGATGCCGCACTTGCAGTGGCCCCGACTTCCACACAGCGACCGGCAAGCCCTCGTACCGACGAAGAGGTCGAGCGCATTGTCCGGCTCTGCATGCTCCAGTGCGGGAGCATGGTTAACGCTCGGCTGGAGGCGATTTCTCGGCGCCTCCCGACGGAAATCCTCCGTCCGCCTCTAGCGGCTGACACGCGGAGGACTGAGGAGCCGCCAAGACCTGCGCCTCAAAAGGGGAAACCCGCGAAGGGTAACAAAAAGCCCGCGGAGGGAGCTCCTCCAACCGACCAGCCCATGACTGCCGGGTCTAAGGGTGCGACCTGGGCTAAAGTCGTGGGCCGCAAGAAGGCCCACAAAGCCGCCAAGAAGGCCGAAGCAGATGCATGCGCCCCCGGTAGAACCGCAAAGGCGGTTGCGCAGCCGGCGCGGCGGACTGCTAAAGGCGGTCGCAAAGGACCGACGATACATGCCCCGCGTTCCGAAGCTGTGACGCTCATGCTACTGCCTGGAGCTGCGGAGCGTGGCGTAACGTACCAGTCGGTCATTTCCGAGGCAAAAACCAAGATCAAATTATCAAATCTTGGCCTCCAGTCCGTCACCCTCAGGCAGGCTGCCACGGGTGCGCGGCTGTTTGAGGTGGCTGGTGCTGAGAGTGGCAGTGCCGAAAAGGCGGACGCTTTGGCCGCCAAGATGAGGGAGGTCCTCAACCCTGAGGACGTCCGGGTCTCCAGGCCAATGAAAACTGCAGAGGTGCGGATTGCTGGTCTGGACGACTCCGTGACCTCTGAGGAGGTGGTGGCGGCCATTGCCCGAAACGGGGAGTGCCCGCCGGACAAGGTGCGGGCCGGTGATATACGCGCCGACGCCACCGGACTTGGCGTAGCCTGGGTTCGGTGCCCTGTAGCGTCGGCGAAGAAGATCGCCGATAGCGGCAGATTGCTGGTTGGCTGGGTTTCAGCGAGGGTAAAACTCCTGCAGCCTCGGGCTTTGAGGTGCTTCCGGTGCCTGGAGAAGGGGCACGTCCGGGCAAAGTGCACCGCCGAGATTGACCGTAGTGATCTTTGTAATCGCTGCGGTCAGCCCGGCCACAAGGCGGCCCAGTGTTCCGCGGCGCCAAACTGCAGCATATGTTCGGCTGCGGGAAAGCCATCGGGGCACAAAGTGGGTGGAGGGGCCTGTGGCACGCCTGCCAGCAAGGCCAAGAAGAAAAAGAAGAGGAGCTCTAAACCTGTCGGGGAAACCTCACCACCTCTGCAGGCTAGTAGCTCCACAGCCGACTCCCGGCCTAGGACTGTTGCTGAGGGAATGGAGTGTCAATAATGGCACAATTCCATTTTCTCCAGGGCAACATCAACCACTGTGCCAGAGCTCAGGATCTCCTACTCCAGAGCATGGCAGAGTGGTCGATTCACGTGGCTGTGGTTGCCGAACCGTACTTCATTCCCGCCCGTAACAACTGGCTAGGATGCGCTGACGGTTTGGTGGCCATTATTGGCAAGACTCTGATTGACACGTCTCGGGGCCGTGGCTGGGTTGCTGCGGTCTCGGGTGGCATTGTCATTGTGGGGGCGTATTTCTCCCCCAACAAGAGTCTCGCCGACTTTGAGGGTTTCCTTGTCGAGTTGGGCGCCGTCGTAGGCCGCTATCACCCTCGTCCCGTTCTGGTGCTCGGGGATCTCAACGCCAAGTCATCGGCGTGGGGATCTCCGGTCACTGACCCTCGGGGCGAGGTGCTAGAAGAGTGGGCGGTGACGACTGGTCTGGTCGTCCTGAATCGGGGTTCGGAATACACGTGCGTGCGGCAGCGGGGCGGGTCGATAGTGGACGTCTCCTTCGCTAGCCCCTCTCTCGCCAGCCGAGTCCGCGACTGGCATGTCGCCGTGGAGGTGGAGACGCTGTCGGACCATCGGTATATCCGGTTTGACGTCTCTGCCCAGACCGCGAACGGCCGCCATCCAACAACCCCAATTAACGATGGCCCGCGTTGGGCGCTTAAGCGCATCGACAAGGAACTACTTGAGGAAGCTGCCTTAGTCCAGTCCTGGATCTGGGAGTCGACGACGGACGGCCCCGTCGACGTCGAAGCGGTGGCGCTGTGGTTTCGTGGGGCGATGACGCAGATCTGCGACACGTCTATGCCCCGTGTCCGCCAACAGTCCGCAAGGCGCCAGGTGTACTGGTGGACCGCCGAGATCGCACAATTGCGCGTAGCGTGCGTTGCGGCTCGTCGCCGGTACACCCGATACCGGAGACGGCGTCGACGGGATTCTGCTGAGGAGAACGCGCTGTACGAGGTGTACCGCACGTCTAAGAAGACTCTGAGGCTGGCCATCGGCGACTCTAAGTCGCGCTCTAGGGAAGAGCTGTTGGGGTCCCTAGATCGGGATCCATGGGGGCGCCCTTACCATTGGGTACGGGGCAAGTTGCGTCCCTGGTCGCCTCCACTAACGCAAACAATGCCACCACAGTTGCTAGTTGCGGTGGTATCGGCCCTCTTCCCAGAGCGAGCGGGACACGTTGCCCCGGCGATGGTCTCACTCTCAGCCACAGATTCTCCAGTAGAAGAGAGCATCGATGTCCCTGGGGTAACGCAAGCAGAGACGAGAGCGGCCGTGTCGCGACTCCGGGCTAAGAACACAGCGCCCGGACCCGACTGAGTTCCTGGTCGAGCTCTCGTCCTGGCTCTGAAAAAGCTAGAGCCCCATCTGAGGGGGCTCTTCACGGCATGTCTTGAGCAGGGTCAGTTTCCCAGTGTATGGAAGGAGGGGAGGCTAGTCCTGCTCAGGAAGGACGGGCGCCCTGCGGACTCGCCGTCCGCGTATCGGCCCATAGTGCTGCTCGACGAGGTGGGCAAACTTTTTGAGCGTATTATCGCAGATCGCCTCCTCAACCACTTGTGCAGGGAAGGGCCGAACCTGGACGATAACCAATTTGGTTTTCGTCGGGGGCGCTCCACCATAGACGCCATCATGCGCGTGAGGGCCCTGGTGGAGGAGACGGTATCCCGGGGTGGGGTGGTGCTGGCGGTGTCTTTGGACATCTCCAACGCATTCAACACCTTACCCTGGAGTTGTATTCGGGAGGCTTTGAAATACCATCGCGTGCCTGCCTACCTCCACCGTACAGTAGGGGCTTACCTGGAGGGTAGATGCGTCACCTATCGGGGACGAGACGGTGCCGGTCGGCACCTCATGTCGTGCGGTGTTCCGCAAGGATCGGTCTTGGGACCGCTCTTGTGGAACATCGGCTACGACTGGGTGCTGAGAGGCGAACTCCCGTCGGGTGCCGACTTAACGTGTTATGCGGACGACACGCTCGTAACTGCCCGGGGGAGCTCGCACAGAGAAGCAACGTTGATAGCTACGGCTGCGGTGTCACAGGTGGTGAACCGCATTCGGCGCCTGGGCCTGAAGGTGGCCCTAAACAAGTCAGAGGCCATGGTGTTTCATGGCCCCCGACGCGCGCCGGCGCCGGGATCACACATCGTGGTCAGCGGGACTCGGATAGCTGTCGAATCCACCATGAAGTATCTGGGATTGGTGCTCGACAGCCGGTGGGAATTCGGGCCCCACTTCCGGCGGCTGGCGCCCAAGCTGATGGGCGCAGTGGGCGCGCTTTCAACGTTGCTTCCCAACTTGGGGGGCCCAAACGCCGCATGTAGGCGGTTGTACGTGGGAATCGTGCGGTCAATGGCCCTATATGGGGCCCCTGTGTGGGCGTTGGACATGACGGCCAACACTCTTGCCATTCTGCGCAAACCGCAGAGGGCGATGGCCGTCAGAGTCATTCGCGGGTATCGCACGATTTCCTACGAGGCGGCTTGCGTCCTGGCCGGATCCACGCCCTGGGACCTAGAGGCGAAAGTACTCGCGTCATTATATCGATGGCGTGAGGAAGAGCGGACGCGGGGCTCGAGGCCGGTGCAGCGGCAGATCACGCTGCGCCGAGAGAAGCTCCGTCAGGTCTCGGTTGCGGAATGGCGGAAAAGGCTTCTGCGCCCTACCGCCGGCCTCACTACCATCGAGGCGATCCGGCCAGTACTCGACGACTGGCTCGGGAGAAGGCACGGCTCCCTGTCGTTTAGGGTGACGCAGGTGCTGTCGGGGCACGGCTGCTTCGGCAAGTACCTGTGCCGCATAGATAGGGAGCCGGACGCTCGGTGCCACCACTGCGTCCATTGCGGGGAGGACACAGCGCAACACACGCTCGCCGAGTGTGTAGCTTGGGAGGAGCAGCGCCGTGTCCTCACAAATAAAGTAGGAGGCGATCTGTCGCTGCCGGCCATAGTGCGGAGGATGGTCAGCAGTGCAGAGTCGTGGGACGCGGTGGTGTCCTTCTGCGAGGACGTGATGTCGCAGAAGGAAACTGCGAATCGGGAGAGGGAGATCTCGACTCCCTTCCCCGGCCGCAGGAGGCGCACCGGGCGCAGGAGAAGAGCGGACAACGCCCTTCTCCGGCCCCCATGAATGGGTCCAGGGGCGAGGGACTTGGGGTAATCCTCGCCCCCTATTCGATGGACCCGAGTCGTAGGTGCGCGCGAGTGTTGGCGCGCACCTCTGAGACGATGCGCGGGGTAGTTCAACACCTCACTACCCCGTGCAGGAGATGAAGCCAGGATCCGGCCAGCACTAGTGTGGGGCTGCGGAAGAATGTGGATTCCCGCGGCCTCACGCGCACGTACGAGGAGACACCGGGGTGGTTTTAGCCGGTAAGAGTCCGGCACTCCCCTCCGCCTTTCCCCAGGCGGAGGTAGTCCATGAGGATTTCCCCCCGTTAAAAAAAAAAAAAAAAAAAAGAGAAGGTTTTGAGAAATATAAAGCAAGATAGAGCAACCTTTGAAAACTCTAGAACCTATAATATAACACCTAATTTTATCCTATTAGATTCAAGAGGCAAAGGACTATAGTCCATACAGCCTAGTCTAAATTTGGCGGATAACTAGTTGTTATCCTACCTTCATAATCTGTTCAGTAATTGTCGCACGCTGCGGTCATATATCGGCCAATATAGAAAAAATTTCAACTAACCATTATATTGATAAATAGCGACTCACATTCGTTTCGCTCGGTTTCGTCCGTAGATCTAGCACGAGCGAAGCCGCGGGTTCCGCTAGTTATACATATAAACCCTCCTCTTGAATCACTCTATCTATAAAAAAAACCGCATCAACATCCGTTGCGTAGTTTTAAAGATCTAAGCATACATAGGGACAGACAGACGGCGAGAAGCGACTTTGTTTCATATTTTACCAAAAATATTTAATTTAATTATAAGTGTGTATGGCTTGTTGTAATATTTTCATGGAAAAAATAAGTAAACTTTTCATGATTGAATGGACATGTTTATTTTCAAAAGTAAAGTTTCACCACGACAACTCATTTGTGTTAGATAAGTGGTATTTGTTAGAGGATCACCGGTGACATAAAACTTGAAGGAAACCCATTTTTTATTTGTTTACTACAATAACTACTAGTACTTAGATAACCATATAAATTGTGATTTGGAAAAACAAGTACATTTTAAATAACATGATAATTATGTAGAAATGTGGCCTCAATGTGAGTCTGCTTCAATAGTTTTGATGATTTGATAAAAATGTGGGTTTGGCTGCGAACCGTGACTTACTAGGTTCGTTGCCCGAGTCGAGCTTATAAGCAGTTTCATATCTACTTTAGAGACGAATCCTTGAACTTGGGAAATTGAAGGTGTATAAAAAAGTAATCGTGTATAGTTTGGAATACTAGTTTCATACGAAAGTTATCTAAAAATAACGCAGAATAATAATGGTAAAAATAATTCTTTTTCAATTCATGTTTAATATCGGTGATAATTAATCTAATCAACTGCAAGTTTTATTTGAATCAAAGAGAAACACTACGCAGAAAGTTTATGATATAGGAGTAGGTAGTCTGTAACTACCACTATACTACACCGTAATTATAAACAAGCAAACCATTAGCTTATCCATATATCATGTATATGATCATTTGTACTTTATGGAGGCTTCAATTTTCAAAGAGTGTTTAAAAGAGTTTTTCCATATTTTAGGATATTTTTAGGAACGAAGAAAGGCATGGAGAGGAAGGAGGAAGAAAGATAAGACGAAAGAAGAATGGGCAGGAGTATGATGGCTCTATAACTTCGGCAGGACATAAGATATTAATAAGACAATACGATTTCCTGGATAAGAAATAGCTCTCACGGGATAGGGTTGTAATGACGGTGGGTTATGCTGAGAGTACTTATCTAAACGAAGCAAATAATAAATCGCTAACAATAAAGATTTCACAATGGGCAAAGGGATTGTGAAAAATAATGTTAATTTTAATGTAAAACAGTAGCCATGTAGTAATGAAATTACGATATAACCAATATACCTAAATAAGTTAACAAGAACAAATCAACAAACAAGGTTCTGTTTTAAATACTTAATATGGTAATGGCCGCCTACACTCACTTTTTATTATCTACGACCACATATTTTACTGTTATCATATACAAAAAGGAATTTGTCAATCCAGCTTAATTACCACCAAGGATGTCAAGGACAAGCAGCGAAGGGCTATTTATCAGTCAGTCTTAAGTAAATCCATATTAAGCCCAAATATTGGGAAATATTATTGTTATAAAAAATGCCGGGCACATTATTAACCTTATTTATTAAATTGGTTTATAAGTGAATATTATAATCAATGGTTTACCGTGCACGACTTGATACCTAACCGTAACTCATGGTCATTCCAAATTTTATCCAAATTCATCCAGTTCTTTCAGTCTAAGAGAGATACAAAAATATACATACATACATAATTTTGCATGTTATTACATAATAGTTATGTACAAATATAAAAACGTACCCATACTGCTGCATTTCATTTATGACTGGGCATTGGTTTTCAATAAGATCATTTTGAGTCTTCAATCCAAAGTTTGCATTTGAAATGTATGTGCTCTGAACGGAAAAGCTTTAGCGTAACTAACGTTACAAGAGCACAGAAATAATGTGAGTTCTGGAAGTACGTGTACCATGATTACCATCTGCTGGATGATGGTCCCAGATACAGTAGGCCTCATAAAGTATGATCCAGATCCAGATGTAGGTACTGGATGGCGATAGTTGATGCAATTACCTTCTTCGTCTCCACTAAGCTAACCGCTAGGCGGATCGAACTCGTGACCAGCGACCTTAATTTTAATTACATAAGTGTAATTTTGTAATACCATATTATAGTAGTCTCATAATAAAAGATAATATGTCGTCATATCACAGATATTAGTGACCTTCTCCTGGGTTTCCTCACACTATAAAATTCGCCATCTTATCAGTTGCTATTTACGCAACACTGTTTGTTCACTTGATAGTGACGAAAAGACGCAGTAACTTGTAATTAATGAAAACAGCCGTTTTATTAATATTTATGAATTAAACAATGAGTTTGATTGATGTGGAATTAACGCGATAGAAAACACCGCTACAAAGATAATGAGACAGCCCAAAGACTACTTACTTTTTTGGTTTTACTACGGTTTCTTTAATTTTTCATATTTCTACCTTTATAGATTTTGGAATACATTCTCACTACTCTTCGATTAGCTTTGGTTTCAGAACATGTTTTAAAACACGTCTAACTTTTTTAATGATAATTTCGACGATAGATACACTCTGCTCTTAAGTTTCTTAGAAACCATTTAAATATGTAAAATGAAAAACTAAACTTTCCTACGGATATTACATTTTCCCCGGAAATTCAGTCTATACTATATATACTCTATATATTACAATGTATGTACTCGTAAAAGTAACGATTCAAAACTGCTTGCAAAAGTCTATTTGAATAAAGAATATTTTGATTGATTGATTGATTAAAATATGACATGTGTGTATGATTTCATGTTCTAAGAGTTCTTCATAATATAAATATATGTATATCAATAAAAATGTTATGTTATGTTCTTTATTCTGTGGCTTTTAGGCGTGCCATTTGGGCACAATAAAAATGTTATGAGCCAGTATAATAATTGCTCTTGAGCTATTTTACTATCAAAAACTTTTAAATCTTAATCCATGTCTAAATAGATTACAAAACTAAGAAATAATTACGAAATACATTAATAAAGCTTACAAATCGGTTAGTCTTAGGTTTACGTGCATAGGTTGTTTCAAAGAGGTTGTCACATCAATATTCAACCTTATTACAACGCAATACAGTCTCTTTTAATTATATACCGTTTAATTATCTTCATAATACGATGTTGTAAAAGGATCGCGCTCTATTCTGTAATAGTAATTCACGAGATTAAGTGAATGGCGCGGTTTAATTTATGCTGTTTATAATATAAAACTACTTGTTAACCGATTGGTAGTAGCTTTGGTACGTTATGACTTTTCCCTGAATATTATCTATAACTTGTAAATAGAAAAATAGACATATAATAATGTTCTTCAAACGATTCCGGCCATGGCGGCCAATCTCATGAGACTGGTCAACTGTACAAGAGATATTATAGTGCACGAGAGTACGCGCAGACAAAAGTGCACTCTCTATTCCTATCACTCTTATACTCCGGTGGGACGACTACTCGACACGACCAGTGAGAGCTAAGGCGCAGGACCGACGGCTTTACGTGCTCTCCGAGGCACGGGGGTGACACACCGCCAACTTCCCAACTCCGGGCGGTTACTGAGGCTTACTAAACAGAAATACTCAATTACTAAACTTGGCGCGACCCGGGACTCGAACCCAGGACCTCTCGATGTATGGCCGTAAATGCTAGCCACTACACTACCGAGGCAGTACACACATAATATAATAATATTCTAACTTGGTTGAAACTGTACATAAATATTTTTAGGTAAATCTTATTGATACAGAAGCCAAATCTATAGATTTGCACAAACTTGTAGCAATAAAATTGTAAATGTGAGTTACAGTAAAACCAAGAACCTAAAGTTTAATTTTAACTGCAATGACATTATTAATATTAACTTAAATCATATTTTGTCAATTTGCAGTAGCATACTGCATAATCTATAAGAGTTAGCGGTTTAACGGTTTTTTTCTCTCCTCTGTACAAATCTATTCATAATTTAAATAAATATATAAAACCGGAAGATCAGTCATTCATCACGATATTTCGTGTTGTGTAATATTGTCAGGGAAATAATTTACAGTTACTAGACGACGGACGGACGAACGGATTTTGCGGCTAGGCCGGAATAAAGAGTTCTAGGGGCTCTTGAAAGTTTGAAAATGAAAGTTCTTCATTTTAAGTGCAGAAAGATTTTTTTATATTGTGTATACTATTTTATTATTACTTTTATTGTTTTATATAAACTACTGTTGGCATATACATATTATAAGTTAAATGGGGAATTCACTGACTCCTGCAATATAATTTTTACTAGCGCAGGGGCTCAGGGGCTCAGGGGATTCAATAGAATGTACTGGTAAAATATGTCAATAAACGTTTTTACTTTTTATAAGGAGAAAAAGCTTTACTCGTAGAATGAAAAATCTTTTGAAATAAAAATATTTGCCCGCGATTAAACTTAATAATAGAAGCCAGTAAATACAACCAAGACATAATGTGTATGCGTAAATCAATAATCACCATTGCCTGAAGCTTATAAGGTCCACCCTCTCCACAAGATGAGTCAGGGGTTGGGGTGTCCTACATAAAAAAACTTGTGTGGGGTGACACAAGCAAAACTCACCCTTGTCTGCAAAAAAATAAGATGCATTCCTAAATACACTGTCAATAACATATTAAAAGACATCTCCTGTACGTTTTTGCGAGCCTGGTACTTCGTGTTTTGGTTAAAACGTGACTTTCCAAAGCTCTTTAGTATTGAACAATAAATACTATTCGCTAACTTTGTGGCCACTTAATGATACAAAAAAATGTCATGTCAAAAAATTGAAATAATAAAAAGGTCATCTAAGCTAATACACATATGTTTTTTTAACTGCCTCGATGGTGTAGTGGTTAGCATGTACGGTCATACATCGAGAGGTCCTGGGTTCGAGTCCCGGGTCGGGCCAAGTTTAGTTATTGAGTCTTTCTGCTTAGTAAGCCTCAGTAACAGCCCGAACTTTGGAAGATGGCGGTGAGTCACCCCCGTGTCTCGGAGATCACGTAAAGCCGTTGGTCCAGCGCCTAAGCTCTCACTGGTCGTGTCGAACAGTCGTCCCACCGCAGTGTGAGAGTGATAGAAACGAGAGTGCACATGTGTCTGCACTATAATATCTCCCGCGCAGTTGGCCAGTCTCAATGAGATTGGCCGCCGTGGCCGGAATCGGTCGGAGAACAATATTACATTTTTTAACTGAGTAATACTAATAATACGCTTTCACGGAGACTTTTTTAAGGCACCTTGTACAGACAGACAGGCATCTATAGAATACTACAGCTATTACTAGAGTTTTTTCATAATCGAATCAATTATTTAGGAACGCTAGCGGATAAACACATTACATTTTGCCTAAATTTCGTAAATGTAATAAATTTCGCACACGACAGTATTATAGGTGCGAGACCGGGACTTGAACCCGCTTCCCTCGGTTTTCAGAGTGAGCGTGCTACCACGGGGCTATCATTGCTGGTAGTCTTTAAAAATAATATGAACAGAAGGTTATTCCTGTCGTCAATAAAATAAATATTTGCAATATGAAATATGAATATGAATTTTGCAATATATTTAAATGTGAAGCCATAAAACTAAATGAAGTTTGCAAGCGATCGCTGTCCCTCACATGACCTCCAACTGATATTAAATAATAAGTCAATCAGTTAAGACGAACTTTTAAGTTTTGAAACGCGAAATTTTACATTTTAAATATTCGTTCAATTATTTCCATGTCCCATAAATGTGTAAAGCATACGAAACGTATGAAGTCTTCGAAGATATGATTTTAAACATAAAATAAAATAAAAATTTAACAAATGAATGCCCCAAGCGGGACTCGAACTCGCTTGGGCAAGAAAGTATCGATACAAAGACAAACTGCGCCAAACGTGTCGTCAAATTAAATTAATAAAATCGATAGATTTGATTTCTCTCTGGGCTATTCGAGACTCAAACCCATGACCTCTGCCATGTATATTAGCCACTAGACTAGATCAAGCTACCTAAGGAAGCTCTTAGAATACCTAATCTACACATAACGTGTGTAAAAAGTTTTTCAAATAAAATCAAATCAACATATTTTATTAAGCATAAAATTATTAAAATTTCTTGCTAAGTCATGAGTCTACCACCAGTTCGGAAAGAAGAAGCCTCTGACCTGAGAAGAACTGGCGAAAGAAACTCAGCGGCTTTTTATCGACGTATTTCAAAGAATCCTGTGGCAATGGCTTGAAATTAGTTGGCCTTAACGAGGCAGTCCGTTGTCCTTGCCAGAAAGAGAGCAGGTCACTTAAATAAAAATTAAAGTAGGTAATTATTGCTTAATAATATATTACCAGTTTTGCTTTCTTTTATCGAAATTATAGGTCTCGAATTCTTGACCTTGAACAATAAACTCGATTATTGAAGAATTAATTCCACATAAATAATTTGTTTACAAAATTATGCTTTATTTACAACTAGCTAATCAAACTGTATCTGATTGGGTTCGATTCTAAATACGTTTTAACCATTCATAAGAAATGTGATGGGTTTCTCTTTATTTGGTCACAGATTGACAAACTGAAATGCTAAAAACTATAGAATCCTCTATATCAATAATAATTATCTACCTATTTTAATGCAAATTAAAAATATTGATTTCTCATTCCCCAAATCAGATGCATTTAGGCATTTTGATGACTGCATAATAAACTGACTGGCCGACTAATTATATCAGTACATATTATAAATACAATTCAAGTGTTTTGTTTGTTTTTAATTTCAAATCAACAGCTTTTAAAATGCAAATGAAAGTATATACGGTACTTACCTGCATGAAAAAATCAATTTTTAAATTTTTTGCCTGTCTGTTAGTCCCGGCTTTTCTAAAACGGCTGGAACGATTTTGACGGCATTTCCACTCGCATATACACATAGATTATGTTACAAGGAGTAACTGAAGCTTTATTTTATTAGAAAATTATGAAAACCTTAAATTATTTTAACTTACGACTAAGCGGACCGGGCTTGTTAGTTTATAGATAAACGTATTTAAAATAAACAGCAGGATTTAACACTATCCAAATTCTTACATCGTATGTCCACCACGTTGTTTAGCAATAATAGGTAAGCATCCTAAACAAGTCAGTGTAATTAAAAAAATAAAAAAACCCGACCGCGTTTCTGCGTAATTTGGAAATGAAAAACCCTTAAATATGTTATTCTAAATTTTTCACTTTCACAATTAATACGAATCTAACGACACCTTTGAAGCTAAAATCCATCGAGCCGTTCATGCTGCAGAGCGTGCCAAACAATAACATACATACTCTTGAAAAACATAACCCTCCTTCTGGCGCAGTTGGGTAATAAATCTTTTATTAAAGAAAAATATGTATGCTGTAATTGTTGCCCTCGCGCGTCAAGTAGGTACCAGTAATTATGTGGACATAAATATTTGACTGTTTATCTGATTTAAATATAATTTTTGGACATTTTACAGTAAATGGGGAAAGGAATTTAGGTCTTGGCTTAAAAAAATAAATAGGTAATAAATATGATAAGGGTTTATGCAAAAATCATGATAATAGCTCAAGGACCAACGGATTTTAAGTAAACTAAAACGAAAGGATATATTTCGCAAACTCTCAGTCACGAGATTGTACTTAGTGATGTTGGGAAATATGTGGGAGTTGATTGTAATGCATATTTTATACTAAAGATAAAAGATTTTTACCACGAGTAAGTACCTACGTAATAACTAATAAAATAATTAAATGGTACAAAAATACATAAAAATATGAAATGTGTATTTGTGTGTGTTACTCTTGCTTCCTACTCCTTCACGCGGATTCACGCTTATCTATACTAATATTATAAAGAGGAAAGACTTGTATGTAGGTAAGTATGTTTGTAACGAATTGGCCCAAAAAGTACTGGACCAATTTTTATGACTAACTATTTTGTATAAGTTTTAACAAATTTTATTTTTTTTTAATTTTTTGTTATCATAAAAACATTCCGTGGGTCTTAAGGAACATACAAAAAAATATACTAAGCCGAATTGGTCAAGCCATTCTGAGTTATGAGCGTACCAACATTCATTTTTATTTATATAGACTACTAGTGTAGGCCAAAGTAGCTTTAATAACCTTTTAATACTCACTCTAAAACCATCTCAAAACACAAAACTATAACGCTTTGCAAATGTGAAGGTTCCTCGACGCTCTCAAATCTCAACACCTACATCAATTTTTTAATACTTTTTCATTTTTATAATAATCGTTTTGACAACAAGTTCGCCTCATTTAATTAAAATTAAAACAATATGCTCGGAATATTTGTAATTAGATATAAATAATTGAAATGACAAATTCAATTGTATAAAAATCCCATACATCACCTACAGTAATCTATAAATATAGCTATAAATAAAACTAAAGTGTCTGTATGTATAATGTCGAAAAACGGCTTTTTACTAAATGCGCATACTACATACTTATATACTTATCTATACTAATATTATAAAGCTGAAGAGTTTGTTTGTTTGTTTCGTTAAACGCGCTAATCTCAGAAATTACTGGTTCGTATTGAAAAATTCTTTTTGTGTTGGATAGTCCGTTTATCGAGGAAGGCTATAGACTATATTATATCACGCTACGACCAATAGGAGCGAAGCATCAATGAAAAATGTTCCAAAAACGGGAAGGACAGGCGACTCAGAAAAATATTGGTTTCCTCTCTTTAGAACGCATGCGAAGCCACGTGAAATGCGAGTTAAAGTATATACCGTACCAGATAATGGTAACCAAACAATTTTTCATATTTTTGTCCGTATGACTGTTGGTTACGGCTGATCTACGAAACGACTGGGCCGATTTTGACGGCACTTTCACTGACAGATAGCTGATGTCACTTACAATATTGAGTAACTCTTAAAACTACAAGCAAAATTGTGAACATAATCACGCCTAAGGCCGCACCCGAGGCAAGCGAGGCTAATTTGCTAGTATTAAAATAAAAATAAGAGTTAAACAAACAAACAAACAAACAAACTTTTCAGCTTTATAATATTAATATATAGATAATTAATTTTACAAATGTTGAAACAAATATGTAATTAAAATAAAACTTGAAATTCTTATATTATTAAATTAAAATTGTTTGAAAGCTCAAACAAACCAGTTAGGTTTATTAAAATACGCGGGTAGTGAACTTGACTGGCGCAAAATAATTGCTGTAGCGATTTTATATTGACCGATTTAAATACAATTATTATCTTTTACACAGTTGATATGTAAATGGTGACGATATCAATTTATTTTTTAAGTTTAGCTTCCTCTGAATAAAATAATAATAAATTAATATTTAAACCTTTCATAGCAAAAGATAAAGTATATAATATTTTTAATTTATAATAAATAATTATATAAAATATAAGAGTAATTATATAAAAATACTGAAAGCTTCTTTTCAGCATTTTTGTATGTTTAAAAACGTATTTACATATCTATTGGTACTCATACTTAAGTCTAAATATTGCGATTCGCATCTCACTGGCTCTCCCAACGAATAGTTCACTTAGGTAGACTACCACCGCTGTCTCAAACTGTGAGGGGCCTATGGGGTAATAAAAATTCAAGGTATTTTTAATGAAATAAAAATTAAATGGTTCAATATGTTTAAAAAAATCTGTCCAATTTATTAAAGATTATCAGGTGAACTTAGGCCCATCTGGGCCGTGGACCTTGTGATGTCCACGAGTCCACCAAGTGCGTTCCTTAGCTTCACGCCTACCGCCAGACATTACTGTTTTACATTTGATATATTTTTATTTTCAAGTTGGCAATCACCATGTTTTCATATCGCGTTCGCGTTCTAAAGACTGGAAACAAAATACCTCGCAGAGATACAGGCGCCCCTTCCCCCTCACGACCGTCTTGCACGCGGTGATCATTATTTTGTTGCGAAGTTATGTTAAATCTATACTAATACTAGAAAACCCGGCCCGCTTCACTGGGCGTAAGTTAAAATAAATTAAACGGTTTTTATATATATTGTAATGAAATATAAATACTACTCCTTACAAAATTTTAGCTAATGCGTCATCTATAATCTAGAAATAGAAATACGGCGCCACCTACCGGATATCTGTGCAACTTAGATGTCAAACCACCATCTATTATGATTTTATAGAACTAAACGATAAATACACACTAAAGTCGTATAATATACATTTAATTTGAAATAAAATAATATTGCGATTATAAATTAAGATGTAAGCTATCCTATCTTTCAAGTTGGATTAAACTGCACACGGTGTGCAAATTTGATTAAAATCGGTTAAGTAGTTTAGGAGACCATCGCGAACAAACAACGTGACACGTACTATAATTTGAGATTTAAACTATCCTATCTCTCAAGTTGAATCGAACTGCACATGGTGTGCGAATTTTATTATAATCGGTTAAGTGGTTTAGGAGTCCATTGAGGACAAACATTGTGACACGAGATTTATATATATTAAGATTATAAAGGGGAAGGGTTTGTATGTAAGTATGTTTGTAACAAATTGGCTCAAAAAGTACTGGACCAATGAAATTTTTTGACAATTTTTTTTTTAATTTTTCGTAAAAAAATTTTTTTTTAATAAAAATTATTCTATGTTACTTCTAATACCTCCAAGAATATGTGTACAAAGTTTCATGACGATCGGTTGAGTAGTTTTCGCGTGAAAGCGTAACAAACAAACTTACATTCACATTTATAATATTAGTAGGGATATTTGGAATAATTTTAATAAAGATCGATCTTACCAAATTAATATATATGTATAAAATTTCTATAATGAAGTATCATTGTGAATAAAAACTAAATCGCTTCGAGCTTATATTTTAAACTGTTCGTCGAATACACTCAGTGCAACAACGACACCCACGTGTTAGTGTATACTTTAAGCGGATAGGGAATACACATGCCCTATAATGAACGTTATTGTGCGATAAAAAAACTTTAATTATATTACTTTAATAAAATAAATATATGTAAGTGGTGATATTTGTTTTATTGTTTGTTTGTGCGAATATCAATTTTGAAGGTAAGCAGTAATATTTGTTTTTTTTTTGTTTAGATAATAAATCAAAAGCTTTATGCTATAATTGAGTAGAAAGAAATATATTTTCTATGTTTATTATAGTGTAATTTAATTTTTCAGTTTCCTCATAAATATAAAATTAACAATAAATTTGGAATAGAAAATTATTATGAAGTTAATTTAAAATATTAACCGCAAAGTGATTATTAAGAAATGATGAAGAATTAATTAGTGAATTATAATATTACAAATTCATACTCAATATTTTAAAAGTAATTTTAAAATAATTATTAATTAAATCTTAAAGAAATGAGATCAATAACATAATTGACTTCTATACTATAATCGTCATTTGTCAAATACATTTTTGAAGTGCTATTTAAAATTATTTTATGAATTTAGCAAATATGTAGAATTATACGTTATTCGTTTTATTTAGATTGAAGTTATGATTGTTATTATATTATTATTTATTTATTATATGATTGTTAATTGCTTGAGAACAACCATTTTTATTGTCTCCGCTTAATTAATGTGTACCTATACTCTATTCACTGATCGTTTTTCCCATAGAAATAATATTTTAAAATGTTGGAATAAAAAAATATATGTCTTTTATTAGATAATTAATTAAGATTAAAAAATTATGTAAGAAATTAAATAAAATTAAATTAAGATTTTTTAAAAGTAATTAAAATGTAAACAAATAATATTGTGCATTATGCATTAAGGCAATAATTAATTCTATTCGTAGCTTCCTGCGACATATATATTTTGATTAGTACTCTATCAAAAAAAATTAAATCATTATAATTCATCTTTTATTTTTGTCTAGCGAGTCCTTCTCTTACTCTGCTCGGGTTCGTCCCTACTCCCTAGTTTTTTTAACTGTTAGTAGGTAGGTTGTGATATCTTTCCATTGAAAAACTATCCCATCTATTGATCCGGACACCCAGCAGCTATTAAGAGGACGAATTGGAAATTTTGGAGTCAGTGATCTCAATTTTTGTCAGTAATTACAAAACGAATGAAAATATAAATTGGTGACCTGATATTTCATGATAAAAACTTTATTTTGTTAGTTTTTAAAACGTGATTATATAACTTTTGTAACAGAAAAATCAAAGTCTGCACATCAGTTTTCTTGTGATGCGGTCATAGAGAGACAGGCAAACATTATAAAAACTATTCGGTTCGGTAATATCAGATCAGCTAACATATTTTGTCACGTACACGATACAGCTGACACTTTTTTTTAAGATCTACAATTCATTAACTAATTATTTATACTTTTTCATCTTTGCCAAAAGAGTCCAAAAAAATTTTTTTTACTATCAACTTTCCTAGCATTTTCTCATCTTATGCCCCGGTTTTGGGCCAACTGACACCTCATTTATTAATAAGCGTTGGAACAACTGACTATACAAAAAAACAAAAGTCATGCCAAAATGATCTGATATTATACTTCATAACCAAACTTTGAAAGTCAAGCTAACAGGTTGTGCCTCGTTAAAATTCCAGCTGACATAAATTATTATAATTAATTATTGAATTATAATCTTTAATATATACAATTTTCAGCTTTGCCAAAATGCTACAAGTTTTTCTGGTTTTTTAACATGTTTACATGATCAGCTAACATATTTTGTCACGTACATGATACAGCTGACACTTTTTTTAAGATCTACAATTCATTAACTAATTATTTATACTTTTTCATCTTTGCCAAAATAGTCCGAAAAATTTTTTTTTTATTGAAGTTTCCTTGCATTTTCTCATCTTATGCCCCGGTTTTGGGCCAACTGATGCCTCATTTATTAATAAGCGATGGAACAACTGACTATACAAAAAACCAAAAACCATGCCATAATGATCTGATCTACCTAATAACCAAACTTTGAAAGTCAAGCTAACAGGTTGTGCCTTGTTAAAATTCCAGCTGACATAAATTATTATGATTATTGAATTATAATCTTCAATATATACAATTTTTAGCTTTGCCAAAATGCTACAAGGTTTTCTGATTTTTTGACATGTTCACATGATAAGCTAACATATTTTGTCACGTACATGATACAGCTGACACTTTTTTTTGAAATCTACAATTCATAAACTAATTATTTATACTTTTTTATCTTTGCCTAAATAGTCCAAGAACATTTTTTTACTATCAAGTTTCCTGGCATTTTCTCATCTTATGCCCCGGTTTTGGGCCAACTGACAATTTATTTATTAACTAGCAGTACCCGCGGCTTCGCCCGCATTTTTTAAATCGCTACTAATCTTTATTCGATCACTCGCAATCAGATGATCTGTAGATTGCCTGAAAATTCTCAAAAATTACTCCAGCTATTTCAGAACCCATCGTTAATATACTCCTGAGCGGCGCAGCTACCTCTCCCGCTCTTGGCTCCCCGTCCCTCTCCACATTGCCCGCTGTGCTACGCGTTATTTTATTATTATTATTTTTAAATTCGTAATATCATTTGAATGGAGTGTCCGATTTGTAATATCGTAAAAGTTATCTACTAACTCAGTGCGAAATTTGAAACTTGTAGCACAAAAAATGAAGGTATCTCAAAAACTTATGAAGCCTTAACACCATCTTAATCCGGCCCTATAGAAAAAAAAACGTTTTTAGCGTACTTTTACCAACAATTAACCACCTTCGTAATGAATATAAAGTTCGTAGCACAAAAGGTGAAGACTTTCATACAAACTTGCTATGGCCCTAAGACCTCCTCGATTCGACCCGTCGCAAAATTAGTTCTTTGCGGACGTCACCTAACTATTAACTACCTCCATGCTAAAATTAAAGTTTGTAACACAAAAAATGAAGGACTATTATACAAAATAATGAGAGCCTGTCGCAAAATTCGTTCTTACCGGATGTCTACTGACCACTCATTATCTTCCCGCCAGATTTCAAGTAAGTAGCACAAAAGATAAAGGACTTACATAGAAACTTGCTACAGCCCTTAGAACTCATTAATCCGGCCCTGTAGCAAAATCCGTTATTAGCGGACTTCTGCTTAACTACAAAAACTACTTTCCTGCCAAAAAGTCTGTAGCGAAAAAAATTAAGAAATTTCATACAAACTTGCGAAAGCCCTTGGACCTTCTTAATCTGGCCCTGTCGCCAAATTTGTTCTTAGCAGACGTTTACTAACAATTAACTACCTCTCTGCTAATTTTAAAGTTTGTAGCAGAAAATATAGAGGAACATCATACAAACTTGCGAGACTCCCTAAACCACCTTAATCCGGCCCTGTTCAAAACCCTTTCTAAATTCTTAGAGGTCTTCTACAATAACTACCTCTCCACAAAATTTAAAGTTTGTAGTACATAAGGTGAAGGACTTTCATACAAACTTGCGACAGCCCTTGCACTTTTCACTCCGGCCCTGTCGCAAAATCGTTCTTTGCGGATGTCTACTGATTATTAACTACCTCCCAGCTAAATTTTAAGTTTGTATTAAATTTTATGTTTGTGGCATACAAAAATTAAAAACTTTCATACAAACAAATAAGAGCCCTTAGACCACATAAATCCGTCTCTGTTCCAAAATACATTTTTAATGGATGTCTACTAACTATTAACTTCCTCCCTGTCAAATTTAAAGTATGTAGCACAAAAACTGAAGAATTTTCATACAAACTTGTGAGAGCCCTTAGACCTCCTTAATCAGGCCCTGATGCAAAACATGTTTTTAGCGAACGATCACAAACTATAAATTACCTCCCTATCAAATTTAAAGTTTGTAGCACAAAAAATTAAGGCATTTCATACAAACTGGCGAGAGCCCTTAGACCTCCTTAATTCGGCCCTGTCACAAAATTCGTTCTTTGCGGGCATTTACTAACTATTAACTATCTCCCTGTCAAGTTTAAGGTTTGTAGCACAAAAAAAGAAGAAATTTCATACAAACATTGCTATAGCACGTCCAATTTTTATCATTCAAAGACCAAATATTATTATCTATATAAACTGTAGTTAGTGATGAAATAATTTATTTTTATAAGGATTGATAGCATGAGTAAAATAAACGCATTTAAATGTAGTCCAAAAAAATTCAAGATTTTTAAATAAAAAAAATGGTTGTTGTGCCTCACTCGACATAGATAGGTATAGTGTGTCGCGGACTTTTTTGTAGATATTTATAAGATCTACAATTAATTAGAATATTTTATGGTCCTATCTTTTATAGTTTAGGCAGTGTAAGCAAAATAAGTAACTTTTCTGGTTGATTTTTTACACCTTGTGTCCGAAAAACCCAAATATCTTACGGAACCCTATTTTTTTCCAAAATAAAATATAGCCTATGTTACTCGTGGATAATGTAGCTTTCGAATGGTGAAAGAATTTTTGAAATCGGTCCAATAGTTTTTGAGCCTATTCATTACAAACAAACAAACAAACAAACAAACAAACAAACAAAGTTTTCCTCTTTATAATATTAGTATAGATAAGCGTTGGAACAACTGACTAAACAAAAAAACAAAAGCTATGCCAAAATGCTCCGGTCAAATTTGACACTACCTCCCGGACTACTATAACATGAGCTTTCTGCGAGTGAAAGTTCCGTCAAAATCAGTCCAGCCCATTTAGATAATAGCCGGAACAAATAGACAGGCAGACAGACAAAAAAATTTAATAATTGATTTTGGATGTTAGTACATAGTACATTGAGTTATAATATATAGAGGAGTAAACCTCAATAAAATCTGTCAAAAATGTGTAACCACTTTTTACACGCTGCGACGCAGCTTTGAAACCACTCAATATGTAATGAAACATATATCTGTCTCACTTACATAAGTCACAAGAACAATACCGTCGCTTCGATTAGAGAGAGACCAAAGTATAAACTTGCAATGACGGAATGGGGGTTGCCTACCCATACGAAAATTAACCTACTTTTTAAGCCATTAAAAACACTTAATACAAATAAATTAAGTTTAGTATATTTAAATATTTATTTTTGAATAGACGTTTATTACTAATAAATTATTAAGACAATTTTCTTTTAAATATTTTTTATTTATTATTAATCATACTCCGCTATGTAATATTAGTTTTGTATACAATTGTGTTTTTTACTCTTTTTTGTGAATTTGAGTGGATAATTCGCTTTCAGGATACCTACTATCTTATTTTTAAGTATTTATAAATATGGCATTTATTAATAAAAGGGAATGATCAACTTGTATCGATGATAAATGATCTCCCGGGGGTATCGCAAATTCTCTTAATATCTTGTCTTCTTTGTGTTTTTCTAAAGTTAGTTTTTATTATAAAAAAATAATATTTAAAACCACTTATTCCGTAAATTAAAAACTCCCAAAAATGTGGAAACTAAAACTAAGTTTTTACTGGTAACACTGAACCTACTTTATAAAATTTAACATTTTATTTATTAAATTGCGTTTTTACGTCAATATAAAAACAGAAACAATAACTAAAGTGTGGAAAATAATTCCGTTTAATTTATTATGTGTTTGTGATTTAGAACCGCACTCTTTTACTGCGCATTTACCCATTTTTTTTGTCGTGTGTCACTCGGTTCACTTCGGTAGGCGTCACATAGAAGACTGAACTGACATTCGCTACGATCTTGAATATTTTCAAGATTCCAGTGTCAATGCCGTAACGCGGTAATTGCTAATCTAGTGTATATATATCAATGACATAGTATATATTTTCATATGCATTTAGTGAAAAGCTGTTAATTCGAAATTAAAAACAGATACTTCAATATTAGGTAGGTATAGCATATTATAATTTTAAGAAATAACGATTACGAATCATATCTAATAGTCTTTATTGCACACCATTATCACTATATATTACAAAACAAACTCCTCCGTCGCTTCTAGTCTTATATAACTAGCGGAACCCGCGGCTTTGCTCGCATTAAATCTAGTTTTACATAAATATAGTGGAAAAAGATTAAAGAGAACAAAAGACGACCATATCGCTAGTGAGTGATTTGCTCGAAGCAGCTTAGTAAAACGAAAGAAGCTTGTCATTTCAAATTTCATCAAAAAATATGAAATTTCAAACTTCATAATTTTTTTTTCTTCAAAGATTGTAACAAATGACTTAGCAAGGCGTAAAATGTAATTTACACTAAATAATATTCACAAAAATAGATAAAGTAATACGTCTAACTAGTATTTTGCCGTTGCTTCTGTCAACACCGTATCTAATGTTTTCGTTTCATAACACAGATGACAGGCGAGTGACACAAACAAACATACTAGGTAACTGTTAGTCTGCAACCTTACTCGTAAGTCCTGTGCGTGTCACTTTTCTTGTTCTTGTTCCCGGGAACTGAATTTTCTTGTTTTCCTCTAATTTGCTTTACTTTTATATGCTAGTAGTATGAATCTTAAACATAATATGTGTAGTTTTAACTTTTAAATGCGACTTCAAACTTGCGGCAGTTATGCTCACGACGACAGAGCGAGAAGTAGAGATGGACGATATACACCGATTTATTTAAAACACTCGATGTATAGTAACGATGCATGTTAATACTTCAACATCGAATATATATCGAAGTTTTTTTTTTGATGCATCGACCAAGCAAATTATGAATGAGTATAGTGTTGTATAGCCGCCAAATAGCTATAGTTTATTGAACGGGGTTCTTTTAATTCGCCCGTTGGAACGCTGAAGAGCGTTCGACTCGTATTAATCGTTTGTTCGCGGGAAAATTAAATTAAACTTGATTTTTATTATGTGAAAATACTAGATTATGAATTCGCTTTAAATAAATACTCGCTGAATTTATGGTTAAAAGTTGATTACTTGCGCATAATCAACGTTTTATTTAAATGACAAGTTACAAGTATTCCCGACACTAAAATATGTGCGAAAATTGTTAGCGTGGCTAACTGGACTCGATTTTTGTTTTAATTAAGGCCTAACCTAACCTAAAACACGTCATGGCGAAAACAATCGATGTTTAAGAAACATCGATGTATTTCTCAATACATCGTATTACCATCGATGTGACCGATCGATGCATTACATCGAAAAAAACATCGATGTATATTTTAAATGTCCATCTCTATCGAGAAGTGATCGAGTGTTGCCAGTTTTTAAAAACAGTTATTTAGTGCGGGGTTCCCAGCTACATATAAATCTCAAAAAATTATATTTAAAATTGAGCAGATCTGGTACAGGTATGTACCTAATTAACTCATAAGCGACGTAAATAATATTTAGACAAAGTCAAAGTAATAAAATTATATGACTAAAATGAAAATCCTTGTTTAAATTTAGATTTCTTCAAAGAAAGATGATAAATAATACGAATAAGAAGTTTAAGGTGATCATTTAAAGATTAGTTAGTAGTTTAATTTGAAGAGGCAGATTTATGTTTTAAGATTCCTATCTGTCGTTCTCAACTTATTTATTATATTGATAGGTTATAGGAGGAATAGATTTATTTATATTGATAGGTTATCCGGGTCAATATATATGGGGTAATTGTAACTGCTGAAAAATATCACATCCTACGTAGGGGACGAACCCGAGCAGTGCGAAGGATCCTAGCGTAATAATAATTCAAACAAAATTTTCAGTCTACCTGGTATTCATTCGCATTTAATGCAGACGACACGTATGGCGCAGTTTTATTGACCCTACTTGCTGCGCCAACGATCGCGGGTTCGAGTCCCGCTGATGTGTACGGTGTACCTTTGTTGAGCGCGAATGTTTGTACCCCAGTCGTGGGTGTTACTGTAATAAATAATGTAGCATTCAAATGGTGAAAGAATTTTTAAAATCGGTCCAGTACTTTTTGAGCCAATTCGTTACAAACATACTTACATACAAACCTTTCCTCTTTATAATATTATTATAGATTAGTATAGAAGTATAGATTCGTGAAAACAATTGAATTATAAGATTATAAGAATTCATTTCGAGAGATCAGAATAATATACGAGTACCTAAATAAAAGACTTATTAGCTGAAACAGGGGCGAAACATTACCTAAATTTATTTTTTTATTATATTACCTATAGGTCATTTTAGTACCTAACTGTCGTCTTGTTACATAATAAACATTACCAAATTAATGTTATCCATTTAATGCTACGCGCAATAACTTAGTTAATTAGTAATAATTTATATTATTACTAATTAACTAAGTTATTGCGCTATAAATTGTATTATTGTTTACTGATTCTAAAGGTAGATTAATTCTGATAGAAATACGATTTTTTTTTAACTTTAAAGAAACTGGAGGTCCATCTAAATAATATTTTAGTTGGTTTTGGTTTGATTCCTTCGAATACCTTCCGCGACAAAATCCGAAATGATAGTTGCATTTATAATTTCAAATCAAATATAAGCAGTTACAATAAAATACAAATTTTAATTCAAAAGTAAAGTGCGGAAAAATTACATCCAAGCGCTAAATATCAGAAGCCTCCGTTTCTTTTAATCCGTCCTATTTTGATCGTGGCAGTAGGCCAGTGGTAACGCGCTCGCTTGAGTAATCGAGAGAAGCAGGTTCAATTTCAGGGCACATCTAATATTTTTGTGTACGAATCATTTTGAACATGATTTTGTAAAAGAACTAAGCAAGTTTTCGAAAGACCTGTGAAGTCTACCAACCTGCTTGGTTGACTATGAAATAAAATCAATTTCATTAAAATCAGTTTTGAAGAGGGTAAAAAGAGTAACAAAGAAATTAACATTATAAGTAGGTAAATCTCTACAAAGTTACATGTTCAAATTGTAACTTGTAATATGAACTATGCAATATGCATGTAGGCCGCAAAGAAATGCTAAATTATAGTAATAATTGTCGTTAAAAACCGTGAATACACTAATGAAATTGCGTAAAATATGTATAATAATTAAAACGCAGCAAATTCCAATAAAGGTAAAATGAAGGTCATTTCTCTTTCATATCTCGTAATCTTGGTACTATAATTACTGTAGCAACGTGCATTTATTTTATATACAAACGTTTTTTTGTAATAACTAGAGAGGTAAAGAGGAATGACATTTGTTACGACGTTTGAGTCAGTTTTAGTGACCCTACTTAATGTGCCAGTGGTCGTGGGTTCGAGTTACGCTTGAAGCATTGAAGATTCATTTGTTGAGCCCGAAAGTTTGTACTCTAGTCTTGGGGTATTATCTATATATATGCATATATTTAAAGATATATAAGTATGTTAAGTGTATCAACTACTTGGTACACGTAATATAAGCCTCGCGCTTACAATGGAACTAGATGTCCCATATTAAAAAAAAATAGCAAAAAAATCGTTGGTTCAGTTCCTGCTCGTGGCGTTTTTAATTATTTAGAGTTTTATGTGGATTGACCAGTTTGTACAGATCAGGTTAACGCGAAGGCCTTCAAGATGCTACATCATGCTGCGTTATTTACGGCATACATCCGTTAAGGGGTCACTTAACTATATAGGGATTTTCTTACACATTAGGTATTTTATATTCAGCCTTTCCGATTAAATATACGTAGGGAAATACAATAAATGCCAGAAGAACCCATAGATATTATAATAAAAATATTTCCTACAAAGGTTTGCATACGGTACCCTTAAATTAGCCTATATATACTTACATTTACACACGTTTTATCATTGATTTATACATAACTGTAAAAATCAAACCTAATAATAATAATAATAATAATAATATACTTTATTGTACACCACAAGAGAAAACATTGAAATACATACATACAAAAACAAAGAAGAGATGCACAACAGGTGGCCTTATCGCTAGAAGCGATCTCTTCCAGGCAACCTTGAGGTAGAGGAGTAAGTTCACATGATAAGGGTAGGCGGTGTACATTCTATGACACGATACATATATACTTATAGATGCATAGATACCTGTATAAATAAATACATACACACAAACATACATACATAAATACATACATAGATACATACATGCATACATACATACATACATACATACATACATACATAGATACATACATGCATACATACATACATACATACATACATACATACATACATACATACATACACACATACATAAATACAAAAGGACATATTAATGTCTACCACACAGTATATTATTAGTTGTACGTAATATACACTATACTTATTATAATAGACTACAAAAAGTAATAAAAATAATTAATATATTAGGAAAAAAGGACTAAAAAGAAGGTAAAGGGCTAAGGAAAAAGGCTTACAGAGATAGATAATAATCTTTTAATAAAGTTTTGAAATTATCCAAAGTTTTAGCATTTCTTATGCTTAGAGGAATTGAATTCCACAAACGAGCAGCTTCTACAGTAAAAGACTTTGTGAAGAAACAGGAAGAGTGGGCAGGAATCTTAAGAGTGAGATTCTGAGCAGAGCGAAGTGAACAAGGATGGGAATCACTCAGAAACTCAAAACGCTCTTTTAGATAGGAAGGAGTTGAAGGATTAAACAGCACGCAGTAGAGAAGGTGAAGAATATGAGTATTCCTGCGGAAGCGGATTGGGAGCCACTTGAGCTTTTTACGAAATTGAGAAACATGGTCATATTTTCTAAGGCCAAAAATAAACCGTATACAAAGATTTTGGAGTCGCTCAAGTTTGTTCAGATGCTCCTCCTTGATGTCAAGATAACAAATGTCAGCATAATCAAGAATTGGTAAAAGGAGCGAATTTGCTAACGCAGTTCTGGTAGGAATCGGAAGAAAATTTCGCAATCTGCGAAGAGAGGCAATAGCTCCAAACATCTTTCGGCTCAGTTCGTTTACTTGCGGACCCCATGATAAGTGTTGATCAATTATTACACCAAGATTTTTCACTTTTTCATTATAAGGAATCTGAACACCATCTATTGCTATTGCAGGTATTTGCAGAGATCTAGTTTTTGACAGAATCCTTTGACTGCCAACAATAATTGCCTGCGATTTCGCTGCATTTAAGTTAAGGCCGTACGATTTTCCCCAAGCGGCTATAGAGGATAGGTCTTTATTTATATTTTCAATTGTTTGAGGTAGATCCGCGACAGATGTCTCGGCATAAATTTGCAAATCGTCTGCATAAAGGTGGTAGCGAGAAGATATTTGAGGACAAATAGAATTAATAAAAATTGAAAATAGAAGAGGAGACAACACGCCACCTTGTGGGACACCGGCATTAACTGTGCACCAATCGGAATAAGAGTCTTCAATCCGAATGCGTTGCCGGCGACCGCACAAGTATGAACGAAACCAGTCAACAACCTCAGGAGATATGTTAAGAGATGATATAATAGCTAACAGGATGTCAAAGTCCACCGTATTAAAAGCATTACTGAAATCTAGTAATACCAACACAGTAAGTCTTTGGTTATCCATACCTTCTCTGATGTCGTCCGTGATTTTGACTAAGGCAGTAGTAGTGCTATGTTTAGGACGGAAACCGGATTGAAAAGAGTTTAAAAGATTGTGCTTGTAAAGAAAAGTACTCAATTGGCTATGTACCAGTCGCTCGAGTAATTTAGACAGGAATGGGAGAATAGATATTGGACGATAATCAGAAAAAGAAGAGGGGGTAGATATTTTTGGAAGAGGAAAGATTTGCCCATCTTTCCAAGAAGAAGGAAACTTGAAGAAGAGAAGAAGGAAACCTACACACACAAAGATAGATTATTACTTAATACTATTTCAGAATATATCATAGAAGTATAGAAAGATTGTGTTCATCAGTAAATAATAATTAATTATAGTTATCAATCTTGTGGCGTAATGTAAAGCAGTAAAGCCTGTCTAAGCCTAGATGAAGCAACAGATGACCTTAGGTATTATTTAATCAGTACAATCACACGTAATTATAATATTAAATAAAAAATTCTATCGATTTGGGTCAAACATAGATGCAAAATGAAAACAGGTAGGTTTTAAATAAAGTTTAACTAATAACGTTGCTTTATTCCCCGTTATACTCCGTTGCTTTATTATTATTATTATCAAATGTATAGGTACATAAGTATATAATGCGAAAACATAATTATAAAGTTTAAAACGCAATTATAAAGTAAATATTATCAGAATAATGTGAAACGAATGTAACCTTATCTTGAATTGTTTATTTATAATTTCTACAAAGCAAAAACATTTGTTTAGTTCTAACTAGGTTATTAACTAGGGTATTTTTTAAACAAAAATAACTAGTACACAATATGTTATCTTAAAGGAATACATCTAAAAATATTACGCAAACAATGTCATCAGGCCTGAGAGTAAATGGACCGAGCGTTTGTAATAACAAATATTAATTTTTGAATTAAAATTACAGTTTTATTTTATTTTAAGCTTATGAAGTTGACTTATTAGAAATTACTATTATCAATTATATTAAATTCATAACATATTATATTTCTGTAGGAAACAGATATTGTTTTAAAAAAACTCTACATTTTGGAAAAAAAACGGTTCTAATATACCTAGGTTCGCGTCACGTAAAAAGAACGCTGGAAGAAAGTGGTGGGGGGTGTGTTTGCGCATCGGTACATTCGCACACGAAATAACTAAGCATACTTATTCATTTATTTTTGAACTAACCTTTCGCTCGTGACGTATATTGGTTATTCGTAGATACGTTGAAAAATATATTAGATAGAATGTCATTAAACAGAATTTTATAAATCAATAAAATATGTTTGATTCATTGCAGAATTTTTAATCCACTTACACAAAATTAAATTAATTCGTTTGTATATATATTTTTTATTGTTAACTGCATTGTTATCAGACTCTATCTTTATAAAACAATATTATTCAAAAATATTATTTGTCTATTTTTGATATAAAATCATTTCGTAACTAATAACTTTTGTGTGCGCGATGGTATTTTGAACTGACAAACCAATAGCGAGCCGGAAAGCATGCGGCGCGTGCCTCTACGTCCCACACCCCGCGTCTTACCACCAAATTGGCCGATAAATCGTCTCTGCGCAACTTGACAGCCAGCGTTCTTTTTACATGACGCGAATTATACCTACCTACGTTATTTTATGTGATCTGTGGTTATAGCATCTAGCTGGGCGATAGCTTAAAAGTATAATATTAATTTTCTCATATGGCGACAGCCGACAGAGCTTCGCTCTGCGGATTTCATAAAGGATAATAATATAAAATGTGCCACTTTTGCAAAAAAATAAATAAAGGTAAATACATTTCAAAATCAAAATTGTACCTAGATACATGAAAATTTGATCCAAATCGTAACAGCCTTTGAGAAACACGAAATAAACTTTTATATAATAATATAAATATTATAAGATTTAAAGTCATAAATTACTATGTATTTATTAATGCATCTTAGATATGCATGTCGAAAACAATATAAGGTAATTTGTACTATATAATAAGACTACTATACAATAAGGTATAATCTTTAATATGAAAATAAATTGAAAAAAGCTAACGAAAAAAAGCCATGTCACCACTCTCACACCAATAATTTTTTTATTGGTCTGAGATGTCACTATCATTACTTATTTTTAGCGAAACATGAACCGCTACTTCGAATACCTTATTATAAAATAGATCGCCATACATGAATAGATACTAGTTTGTAAGAGCCACCTATAATAAAAAACCGTAAGTCGTAACCTACAAGCAGGTTGTTCGAGCACCACTCACTATATCTTATCTCTAACGGTTGTTATTATGAGAATTAAGAGTAGAAGGCATTTCACTATTAAAATGCGCCTTATTAAATCATTTTGATTGTAATTCTGGAAATTATTAAATAGAAAGTATTAATATATACAATATACATTTTAGTAACGTAAAATATGTTTTAGAGTTCAGAGTTCAATAGCAAATAAACAAAATCCTTATATATTTTATATTTCGCGATATCCATCTGTTAAAACCAAATTGTTGCCTAACTATTATAACTGTTACCTGTTGGTAATAAAAATATCGTCAAGTGTGAGTCAGACTCGCGCACGAACGGTTCCGTACCATTATCTATAACAATTAAGTTATAGTCCTCTAAGGGGGCGTTCAAGTATTAAGTAACGCAGTTTGGGGGGGAGGGGGTGTTGTAAAACGTTACGATGCGTTACAAGGGCGGGAGGGGAACTTTGAACAACGCGTTACGTAGCATTGTTTTTTTATTTAAAAAAAATATTAATATAAATTTTACAGGAAAACGTTACGGCGCGTTACATAGGGGGGAGGGGTCAAAAATGGTCAAAATTTGCGTTACGTGGTACTTGAACGACCCCTAAATTTTATGAGCGCCAATACAAATCAGAATCAAGTAAATTAATAAAATTCTTTTGGATTTTTCTTATAAATTCCCATATATGTATTTACCGTTTAATAAAAAATGATCATTAATTTCATTAAAAATATTAACTTAACATAATATATGGATACTGGTACTGGTACTGCTAGCAGTAGGTAGTTCTCTTAAGGCTGCTCTCTCGAAAAAATCAACATTTTCGAGATCTTTGAGATCACACTGCCTTTCAAATATAAATGCTAGAACTCTTATACTTTTTTACGTAGTTTTTCATTTCAGTCTGAACAAACATACCAAAGCAGAAACATGATTAGTTAAGTTTTGTAACACGAAAAAAATAATATAAAACACCATTATTTTATTTTATTTTTGCTTTCTTGTTTGGCTGAATATAACTTATTAACTTGAAACTTACATTGAAAAATATTTCAAAGTCAGTGCTAAAATTTCGCCAAAGTATAAATAAATATTATTTGAATCTTTCTCTCTAAATTTAAAGAAATAGTTTTGGCGCTTACGGCTTTTACTTCCAAGCCACTGAGTCGCCCTGCGCGGGGCGAGGGACGCGTGGATGCCGTCACCGCCCATCAAACTCAGTGCCGCTCACGCATTACTGGACGTCGGACCTACGTTCCTATTCCTACGCGTGAACTTGTTCCCGACTTGCTTATCATATTTTGTGAATCAACAGAAAACCTACCTACCAGTGTTACAGTATTACATCATGCCAAGAAAAAAACGAAATGATTTGCGTGAACTTGCTGCCAAAATGAGAGAGGAGAAGGTAAGTGATGTTTATAACTCTAATTATTGTAATAGTCATATACTTATTACCTACCTGTTTTAATTTGAATTGAAATGAAATTATGTAAGGAGGTACCTATGTGAATGTTGGATGCTATTGCTTATTATTGCTTGATAAACGTTCCTTCAAACCACATATACTATAAAAAATTACGACTCGAATACAAAAAAACTAATTGAAAATATTCAAAAATGAAGCCACAGGAAATTATTTTAGTTTTAAAACCATCATATTGTGTTCGCGCAAGCGAAGTTCGCTAAGGTCATGCACCCCTAGAAAGTGACGCGTAACTCAATAGTCATGTAATTTTGTGTAATTTTGATCATAGTAATAATATTATCATTCTCAATTACTATAGTTCGATAAAATGCTTAGGTTTATCAGAAAAGTATCTGTATAATTTATTTACAAAAAAAAACTAATAAATTATATTTAATTTGTCTTTCAGAGAGAATTAAAAAAAGATTTTTAGCGACTACTTTACTTCTAATTATTATAAACATGACATCATTAAATGATTTTAAAAACCCCATCACTATCAACATACGAATAATTATCTACATACTTTACGAGAGACAGGAAAATATGCGTGTAAGAAAGAAGTTCATTAGTTCTATTAGTGGTATTAACATTATGATACTTTTTCACCCACTTGCAGGTACAACTCCATTAGGTTACTCTTACTACCTAGCATTGCAGCGTAAGATGACCTACACATAGAATAGTTTGATGTGGCCTTCCTGTATGGTGAGTTATCTGAGGAGATATACATGGAGCTGACAGAGGGAGTGGAAGCCGGACCTACAAAAGTATGTAAGTTAGTTAAATCCATATATGGACTCAATCTTCTAGATGTTGAAATAAGAAATTTTGTTCATTTTTATCTACTTATGAGTTCAAATCATCAGTTGGATCTCTTAATGATGTCAAAGTTTTTTAATTCTTTATGTTTATATGGATTATTATTAAGTAAAAGTAAAATTATTTTGTCTATGATATGAAGTGGTCTCAAACAAAATTTTAATATAAAGTTATTAAATTTTAACTCATTTATAGGTATGGAAATAAATAAAACTATGGAATATAATAATAAGTATAAATAAAAACATTATATTAAGTCAATAATAAATAAATTTAATTTGTCAGATGCTAGAAGTAGCAGTACTCCTGCTGACATAAAGTACATTTATGTAAGAATACAAGTAATGTGTCTGTTAATTTTCATATAGAGAAGCAGTGGGAGCATTATTGTTTTTGACTTCTGTGTCAATTTTAATGTTGTAAGTAGGTATATAAATGATCCAGGTCCTTCACATGTAACTGCATTTAAAAGAATCCTTCATTACTGAATAAATACAAAAGAAAAGTGTATTGTGTATAAAGGTAGTATAGATTTAGTCGGCTACTCTGATTCTGACTATGCTGGTGACTTAGATAGTAGGAATTCTAACACAGGCTATTTATTTTTAAGGAATGGGGGTCTAGTCACTTGGTCAAGCCGTAAACAAAACACTGTGGTGTGGCTTTATTCACTACTGAAGCCGAGTACATGGCTGCCAGTGAAGCCATAAAAGAAATAATATAGTAAATAATTTTTAATTAATATTGGGGAGCCCCAGGAATTTTTTAAAAACAAGATGCATATTGTAATACTTTATAATATTTATAGAAAATAAAAGGTTTTATTATTATAAATTTAAGGTGTCTTTGTAAACTAATTTAGTGAGTCTTCATAAATACTGTATTAATACTTCGTAAAAAATGTATTCTTTCTCTTGTGTCAGCTACTGTAATCTGTATAATATACTAGTGTGTTTAATAAAAACTTAAATTATCAAGAATTCTTATTTTTAACCTTTCTGAAATACTACTGCGATTCAATAACTTCAATATGTGTGAATAAAAAACTTGCTTATAAAGTCAAAAAACAGTTTCATTTTAATTAATTGGGTGAGTGTTCCGTTCCCTTTTTGCCTATTACCTTCAAAAACTACCTAGGTATTTTTAACCGACTTCCAAATAGGCGGAGGTGAACGGAATCTTCTTATTTATGTATGTTCACGAAGACGCCTGAACCGATTTGGATTTTTTGGTTGCGAAGGGTTTACTACCCAGGTCCCATTTAAATTTTATCGAAATCCGTCGAGTGATTTTTTAAAAATTATCAATAAAAATTATAATTGACATATGACAATATTGTTTGAGGACTGAAATAAAATGAATTTTTGCAAAATTAAAAACAAAAAGCCAACGTCAGGTCACGTCACGGTGTTCCCAGGCGGTCACCCATCCAAGTATTGACCGCGCCCGACGTTGCTTAACTTCGGTGATCGGACCGGTGTGTTCAACTATTGATTGAAAGATAATTTACTGTGATAATATACCTAAGTGATAAAAATTGTTTCTACATAATATTACTTTGAGTAGTACGTTTGTAGAATTTGAGGTTAGTTGCCGGTATGTATTATTTATTTACATCATAAAATAAGATAAATTTTTACATTATTATTTAATATGTAACAAATGTTCAAATAAATTAATAATAGATACAAATAATAATTATTTTATTTATGTAAAAATATTTTTTATGATATTTAAATAAACTTTATTTAACTAGATAATGCTTTATAATAAAACTTTCAATGTATTAAATACTCTTTTTTCTATTATTATTCGTGTCGTTTTTTATAATTGCATAAGTTGATGAAAAATGCTATGCAATAGCTTTACCGCGGCAGTCCCTGATTGCCACACATTTTTTTTTAAATAAATTGCTCGAATATGTTATTAAAAACATTTTTCTACAAATTACCTGCTTATTATGTCTACACTAATAATGGGAAAATATAAATTAAAAAAAAAGAAATCCGACTTTCGGTAGGTAAGCCACTCGCCGGCGGCCGACGTACCTTGTGGTCTAGCGGCCTGACATAAAATGCGCGCGTAAAAATGTAGCGGAGGGAAAGCGAGTGGCGCGGGGAATATGACAGGCTCCGCCCAGATCCTCAAGGCCGTTGGCTAGTACCGCAGCCTTAATCAAGCTCTGCTAGAAAGGGTGGAAAGTAAGGAAATCAAGTCATCAAGGCAAGTACCAGTGTCCAATGCCCAAGTGAATAATGACTTCCTTGAACTGCCACATGTGATAGTGATTTGTAAGCATTCTTAAAGTATTTTGTTTCAAGTTTCCAGAACCTGAATTATGGTTTCAACATCAATGGGCGATTTTCTGTACTCAAGTTAATTATGTACAAGTATTGTTACGTTCACACGGTGAATAATAATTTAGCAAATAATTAATTGAAATAATAAAAGGTCAAGAGTGATCTGAAGGTTTACCAGTACAGATTATTTAATATATACATATATATTGGTTTTTATTTTTGGAATATTGTTCCTGTAACCACTAGCGCGAGCTCATTCGTATACTACAACTACACATTATGTGGGGCTCCTCGGCTTAAAAAGCCAGTAGTACCCACTAAAACCCAAGAAAACCTCCTCCATCTAAATGGGGAGTCGAAGGATCACTTACGCATTCATCGCATAGCCAAGGTTGCTCCACAGTCCATTCTGTTATCAGAGAAGTACACCGAAGTGGGCCTTCCCTGCGCGATTCTTGACTTCGCGCCCGACCGGATTGCTGGACACTTCTGATCCTCCCACCACGACAAGGTGAACGCACTTTGGGGGGAGAGGTGTATCCGTAACACAAGCTTCGCACAACTTACTATGAAACTAGATAGTGATGTGTTAATGTCCTAAAAAGATATTTATAACCAGGTCGAAATAATAACAAATAATTTTAACAAGTCTTTATTTTAAAATTATAAAGCAAATAACATGATTAGAACAAAATATGAGAATATGAGTATATTCCTTTTTTTTTCAATTGTTATAGTTATTATTAATAAAATTGACAAATAATGTTACAAACTCTGTCTATTAGAGGAGAATACAATAATAAAATAAATAAAATTTCTACATAAATTTCTCAATTTTTAATAATTTTGGAATGAAATCACAGCCTAAGAAAAATAATAATTATTTTTAGCTAGTTCTTGTATATCTACAATCAAAATATTAGGTACATCTGGGTCTATATCCATAATACTATTTATTATTATCGACTTTAGTAAAGTAGGTAGCCACTGAAATTTAACGTAAATCTTTACTAAAAACAATAATGTGTAATGGCTAAGAAGTTATCACGTATACTCTCAACACTTGTACTAAGGTACCATATAACTGAATGCGTTAAAAAATAACAATATTTTCCCCTCATTCATATCAAAAATAACAATATAAAACATTTAGGTATTGTTTGATTAATTTTGGAACATTTTATGACATAACATCATTATCATTTACATTTGTCTTAATAATAATTATTAGTTAAAAAAAGTCCGTTCGCTCGATAAGTGTTGCACGCCCAAAGTACCGTAGAAAATTGTACTAAAAAAAGTTAAGTTATTAATTATTATTAATAAAATTAATAAATATTTTTGGGTATTGAAGATATATCTTCTATATCACTATAATATTTCTCAATATGACTTTTGAGTATCTTATAGCTTCTGGTTGAAGTTGCTAAATTTAAAAAACCGTCTGTTTTTTAAATTAAGCAATGGCATACGACGGCATATTTCAAAGTAAACATCAATTTAGTGAACAGACAGACATTAAGAATAGTATACACTTTTCTATTTTATTTCTTGTTAACATAATATTATGCATATAATATAAGTAGTCAATCATACAAAGAAGTTTCACATAAAATAGATAATGTAACCTGGTTTAGATGATTTGACTCATTCTTAAATCAGTAAACATATTCTGTAGTACTACAGGTAAGGTATACTTCGAGTCATGTAAAAAGAACGCTGGCTGTGAAGTTGCGCAACGGCGATTTATCGGCCAATTTGGTGGTAAGAAGGGAAAGAACGCGCCGCATGCGCAACAGAACGCTATTGGTTCGTCAGTTCAAAATACCATCGCACACATAAAAATTTTAAAGTACGAAATATTTTTGTATAAAAAAATTGATAAAATTTTTTTTGGCGTATATTGTTTTATAGAGTCTGATAATAATGCATTTAATATATAAAAAAAAAACATTAAACGAATTCATTTAATTTTTTGTAAGTAGATTACATTCTACAGTGAATCAAACATATTTTATTAATTTATAGAATTTTATTTTTATTTAATATTATTTTGATTTATTTCTATTAGGCCATAGGTATATAGGCCTAGTACTTTCGTGTACGAATGTGCAAACACACCCTCCACCAATTTCTTCAAGCGTCCTTGTTACGTGACCCAAACTGTATGTTTTTAAATTAAAAAAAATATATCTTCTACTACTAATAATTATAAGTTCTACCAGACTACTACAATTATGTAATATAGTAATAATTCAAGACATTTAATATTTAAAAACTAAGGCTAAAGCATATTATATTATTATAATAATATAATATCTAAGAACACTTTGCAATCCTTTGCGTTACAAACGCCATGCCAACATATATTATGTCTAAAAATTTACAATTTTAGTACAAAGCTTAAACAAATTATTAATTAAATATACATTAAAAATAAAATATATTTGGTATAATTTTATCTATCCATTAAATGTATAACTGAGAAATAAAAAAAAAACAATAATATGGCAACATTGGTAGTTAATTATATTAATTGTATGTTATTAAATATTGCAATCAATCATCATTACATCCCATAAAACCTTCCAACAATAATATTTTCTTAAATAAGTCTTGTTTAAAGGATGGCAGTCATATTGTAAACTCCAAAAAAATATTGTAAAAAATGAGAATTAAACTGAGATTTTTTCAAACGTCTAAAGATAAATTAAATAAATTTATTTTTGAGAATTTTACTAGAATTTTAGCTAAAAGCCTCATAGTATATCACTTTGCCATTGCATATATATTTTAATTTCTAACAGCTCTACGAGTATGTAAGTTTATATTATGTACCTATATCTAACGAGTTCGTTTTTTTGTATATTTGTAAAAGTAACAATTGACAAAAAATTGGCGATAACAACATCTTCGTAATTACTTCTATCATTCAAAATCTCAAAAATTTGAAAATTATTTTTGACACAAAAAATACAACAATATTAATAAGGACATATCAAAATAATAGTATAATATTATACAATTTAGTGTACATTTGTGCATTATATAGGATTTTGAATATTTCTAAATTTAGTTAATTTTATTTTTTCTACTTGTAGTATAATATATATTTTTTAAGTATAACATATGTTTCACATCAAATGTTGATTGTAAATTACTTAAAGAATGAATTGAATCTATTTATTTTTTGATCTAGATTAAAAATATGCAAAATATATAACTGGGAGTAATATTTAATTTGTACTGAAAAAATACTCTGATGTCTAAACTATTCAATCAAGTGTCAATATGACAGTGATATAGGCGGGAAAAAATAATTTGTGCATGGCACCATTATTTTATATTACAGATTACGATACAAGATGTAAAATATAGTAAATGAAGCACTAACCATATTAGAAAAACCATTATTGCATAAACCTAGCCTTTATTAATTTTTTAATTTTGATTGTATATTATTTACGAGCGAAAAATTCATGCTAATATTTTCAATTCTACTGATGAGATTCTATTGTTCTTTGACTAGGCCTGATATATTATAATATTACACAATATTAAACTATTGCACATATTTAAGGCGTAATAGCGGAAATTAATTTACTAGCAAGTTTTTGCATGGTCTACACATCTTATTCTTTTAGTATACGAATATTTTTTTTTACACATGAACCCATTTTCTATATGTATAGTTCATTAAAAAAGTGACAGAATTGTCTATGGGATGAACAATGAATGGTATGGATGCTAGACCTATTCCTGCTGTTAATAATTTTCTTGGTGTCAGAGGTAGTTTTGGCGCATTCTTTTGCAGATAAATATGAGAATACACACATATTCTGAAAAATAAATACATTCGCTTAGAATAAATAACTATATACTTTTTATTAATTAGGAAACTAAAAATTAAACTAAAATTTATAGATTTTTTAATTAAAATGACTAAGACTGACAAGGACAGTAATAGATGAGCAAATTACAAAGGCTCTGACTTTTCAAGTATCCTATTAATTCTCAAATAAAATATGTTATGTTTAATATTTATTAGAGGTTAAATTTAATTTTATTTAGTGAATGTTTTCTTCACTTTTCCACTTTTCAGATAGTTTTTTTTTTTAAAAAACGTAATTATCAAACAAAATACGATGTACAACTACAATAGCATATACGTAATTATAATATTTGTTAAAAATTATATTGAACCACTAAAAGGAGGATAATATTTTGCTTAATAACATCAAAACCAAATTCCATTTATTCTAATTCCAACCCTTTTCAGACGACAGTTGATACAATCTAGTGTCCTTTCTATGTACTGAGCAAAACTTGTTACTAATGCTATTGCTATGAAATTTTATTCAGGCGCATTATTAAAAAAAAAATAATAATAATTAATATCTATAGTTCTAAGTTCTTTTAAGTTACACATATTATCTATCACAATATTATATTTTGTTTTAAATACTAAATAAAAAGATCAAATGGTTAGTCAAATGAATTTTATTTTTTTACATACCTATTTATTACATAGCCTGGTATTGCCACTGAAGCCAATGTTTGCCACAACAATGCATCTCCTGTCTCTATTAAAACCTTCTTTGGTCGGCCATCTTTCTGAAAATTCAAAACACTAAATTAGTTATTTAATGTTGTTGCAATTTATTTTATAATATCCTACTGCAAACTTATATACCTATACATATATATTACATAATATAATAATATTGTAACTCAGTTGAATCTGTAAATAAATATGTTTAAATTAAATATTTAATGGAAAATCTCATTGAAATTAAAAAAAAAATAGTGATTATTATCAATACAGAGGCTGATTCTATATTTTTTAGAACTTTCGTGATTGCATTACAATCATCCATGACCATAAAGATACTTTCAATTATTTTCTTTCATAGCTTTCAGGAATCAAATTTTCTGACTGTGAAAAATATCTAATTTATGAGAAATGTATAATGTATATAATACTGACTAAGTAGTATTAGTAGGCGCTAATGAATATGTATAGAAGTAATTTTACCTAAAAACAATTTAATTTTAATAGTATTACAAAATGTATAAATTACCCCATATGTAAAGTATATTATAATTTCTTATAATTATTTTTTTAAATAAAATAAATTACATACTTTAATCATTTTCCAACTCTTGTCCCCAGTGTCAGCGAGGACATAAGCGAATGCTAAGGCATAGCTTGCACGGACCACCTTAACAGACACCAGTGAACGGAAGGACTCTCCCACTTCATTAGCATAACCTGAAACATGGATCTCTTTAGTGATCACTATATTATAAAGGATGAAGGGTAAGATATTAATGTTACAGATTCACTATAAATGATAATTAAATAATCCATTTGTATACAAAAAGTCAGGCTAATTACACCCTTTTGCAATTTTTTGCCGGATTTGACTTTGCCTCAAATAGTCCGCTATTCAAGGCACACATAGACTAAATAACTATTAAAACAAAACATGCCCTAAGAAAGCAAAGTAGTTAGAAATACATAATGTATACATTTCAATGTATATGTCTAATAATGGTATATGTTAATTTATGTTTGATATCTTTAATTATTAGTATTATCATTTGAATAAATATTTAAGCCAATTTTTACATTATTAATGTTTAAAAAAAATATAAGATAAAGAATATTTAGAACATAAAATTTGTCTTCACTGAAACATACATTTAATTAGATAAAAGTAATTACATTTTTAGTCAATTTAAAACTTAAATGACGCAAATATTTTTTAAGCCCAAGACCTGAAGTGAAACTCTCTTCATAATTTGTTACATAATACATAGTAATATTGAATTTATTTTATTTAACGCTGTTACATTACCAAAATATAGTCTGAAATAATATATTTAGACCTAAATTTATTACCTAAATATCGCACCAAAGTATCCCGAAACAAATCTTTTTCACAGTCAGTCATTTTTCTGCAATCTTGTTAGTCTTAATTTAGTGGTATAAGAGGCTGATTATATGACTGTAGATAACAAGTCAGCAGTCGCTTATTTACATTCGTTCAAATTATAAAGTATGTTATCTTTTTAATTTAATATATAATTATGTAAAAAAATTCATGCATTAATATTTATCCTCGCAACACAGTTCCTTTTAGTTTTTAAGCATTAGCATATTATTATAATATTAAAAGATTAAACAACATCACTCAATAATTACAGGGAAATAATATTATAACTTAGAAATTATCTATCTGCGATTACATAAATAACATTCATTTTAAAATTTTCAATTGAATTTGTAATGGTAATAATTGGTATGCTAGTATATGACATTCCGACTGACTTTCCGAGGAGTATTGACATTTGACAAATGACAAGGCTTAAATGTGTTGCCATATCTCAGTAAATATTACCATTATAGTAGTTTTTACTATCAGTACGTTACATTAAGAAAATTAAGAGAACATTGAAATTAACAGAACTGTGCTAATATGCGTTCTGTCATGTGTGTATGTGCGTTTTTTAGGTCTGATAAAATATGTTAGCATATATTTAATAATAGTTTTACTAGTAAAACAAACAGTGATATGATTATTATGAAAGAAATATATTATACAAAATGTAATCAAGAAAAATATAATAATTGTCTATTATATACCATTCCAATGTACCTTACATATTAATTAAAAAAATAAAATTCTAACAGAGTCAAATCTGTACATTATAATATACTTTAAAAAAAAACTTAATGAAATAGTCATTTTTATCGATGCACGCAAAATTTATGATTATTTAAAGAATTTTTATCATGGACAAAACACATGAGAAAACTACTGGATAGATTTTGATGAAATTTGGTGTAATAAGGTGTAATGACCAGCTGTCATTATCCTGATAATAACATATTATAGAGTAGGGTAGACCGGGGACAATTAAAACAGTTCATGATTGCAACAACCTCTATTTCTCGAAAACCATGAGACGTAGGCATGTGATGCGTTGTTCGTTGCTTCTTCGACCATATTCGGTTTTGTAGTTAAGTGCGGCTCGAGACAGCGAGAGACACAGTCGTGCACAGGTCTCCTCAAAGAATTTTGCATCAAAAAGTAGGAATTCACTATGTTTTAAATTATGATATTTTCCTTATTTAAATCTGGTTGATCAATACTTTTTTTATTTTGGTGTCATTCTCAGCTATTTAAGAGTGTTTTTATTACTTTAGATTAATATTTAAGTTAGTAGAAAACTAAATATTGAGTATTGAAGTAGAAAATATGGGATGGGTACATTTGAAACAACTTGTATGTGGACGTTTGAAACGTTTCAATCGTCCGTCATCATTTTTACCCGACAGCACAGAAAAGTGTTGTGTTTTCTAGAGTATAAATAATGTATGTTTGTAAGTTATGTTGTGTTAAGCTATGTATGACATTTAAGGCATAGTCACCACTGCGCTTCCCCGAGCTATGACTTTAGGTAACATTCAAACTAAGTTTCGAGTTCTGGAATTTGTCCATATAATACTCAAATATTCAGTGATTTGGATTTTGCAACCTCTTATGCCACGGACAGACCAAACCCTAATATCAGGGTTTGAGAGATTTCAAAGCCAATTTCTTGTGCTGGAACTGAAATTCCAGTGCGATTAACTTAGACAAGCTTGAGGGCTCTACGACCAAATTTGTAATATTAAATGGAGAACACCTATCTATTGTATACTAGTTTTAGGGTATTCATTCCCAAAAAAATATTTTATTTTTAAATACCAAATAATAACTAAGTTGATTGATCTTCTCTGAAAATGAATGTCACAAGAAGTGTCATATATATTAAAAAAATAATTGTTATGTTCGAAAAATTGTCATGATTAAAACATTGTTATGATTGGAACGAGCTGTTTTGTATGAAACTGGATAACATTTTTTTTCTCCTTCATGTAGTGATATTACAGCATAGTAAGATATGAATTTTGTTAATTATTTGAAATAGTATTCACTGGCACAAATAAGATCACTAAAATGATATAAATAAAATATATACTGAGTTATTTATGTTAAAGATGTTTTTGTCTTTATAATTTATGAAATAATAAAGCAACGTTGACGGATTTGGCAAGATCTTAATAAATAAAGTAATGGTAAGGTAAGTTGTTAAGATTGATTAAAAACCTTTAGTATTTCCTGAAATATTTTCAGTGTTTCAATTATCCCTACATAGTGTTTCAACCGTCCTTGGGGTGGGGTCAATAGAAACAGTATCCCCGGTCTTCTTTAATAGGGGATTGTACGTTAACTATTCCAAATAGAGATATAAATTACGTTTAATTTAGAAGCCAGATAACGACACTTTCTGTTATAAAAATATGATACATGTGGATACTATAGATACTTCACTGTACACGGTTGAAGCAAAATTGTTTCATTTGTCCCCGGTCTACCCTACTTTTTACTCCGATAAAATATCACATCTCTGAGAAATCTTTACTAGGCGTTGTAAAGTACCCTTGCGGAGCAAGGGTAAATCACTAGTATGAAAAAAAATATCCCAAATTGATATTCCATAGGCGATAGGACAACAGAATAAAAGTATATTCGTCTGGAAAACTTTCTATAACTTTTTTATTTGAAATTAGTGTAACGGTAGCATTATTAACACGTAACAACTATACCTTAGTTTGACAAAATTCATTACTTTTTACTTTACTTTTTATCAAATCGTATTTGACATAAGTTTTAAGCCATAAAATAATTAAACATTAATTAACATACTAGAATGAAGTTAGCAGTTACCGTTAAAAAATAAATATCTAAAATATATACACATTTATTTTTATCAAAGAGTACCTACTTGTCATTAATTAATTATTAGCCATTAAATTAAATATTATCTTAGACTGTTTTATAATATTTGCAATAGTAGAAAAGGAAATTTTGCAAAAGCAACACCTATCAGCTGTTAATTCATTCAACCTTCAATTTAATTCAGTTTAAATGACACATGAAGATCGTGTAGGTGTAAGGTTATGTTATTGTTATTTTTATTTCGCGAAACAATAAAAACATGAATTAAACGTACTAACATTCGTAAAAGTGTTAAAGTGCCCAGTGATTGAGTGATTTTAAATGTGAACTATTTAGAAATGCTTTGTAAGTCAATGTAATTTATATTTTATTTATAGAAAGACCTAAATATTTTAAAATTTTATATGACAGTACTTAGTTCAATGTTATTACTTTCTTCATGGTATAATATTTCTAATAGTGATGTTCGCCTACTTTCCTTATTTATTATTTATATGTCGATAAAATATATTTGCATCATTACATTATAATTAAACGAAAATAACTATATTATATTAAGTTAAACATTCAATTTATAAAAATAATCGAAGCTAGACTGTGGTCTGGATTTTCGTATGCATAATAATTACTTTCATGAAGGCAACAGTGCGTAATGTATGTTGTAAAGCTACTCGTACATTTATTTTTACATTTCAAGTCCTAAGCATTATTTGTGTATTACGTGACATAGACATATTTTCTATAGCATATACTATGTACAAACAGATAGTTTGACATGCAATTTATTGAATGCAATTATTTATATATAAACATTGTAATCAAGATGCGTTATATGAGCGACTTACTTTCTTGTCACTTATTTTATGGCGCGCAACCCCTAATTTTTAACCTTTTTTATGTAAAATCATTAGTATCTGCCAGTGAAAGTTCCGATAAAATTAGTCCAGACTCCAGTCGTTTCCAAAATTAGCCGGAACGAATAGACAGACAGACGAAAATTTTTAAACCCGCTTTACTGATAAGGTCCTCATATTATTTCATATTGATATTATAATTTATAGTAGGTACTTACTACCTAGATAAATTACTAGTTTGGAATAGACCTTTGCTTTTATACAGGCTTTGTTCGGGCAACAAGGAAACAAATTATTCTTTCAATAATTTTATTACATATACATTTATAGTAAGTACAATAGCCCTTATAACGTGCGCGTGCGCCGGCTCCGTAATGTCTCAGTAGAAGTGACGGCGGACCCGGGTTCCTTTCCGTCCCCCGCGCCCCGCGACCTAAGCGTTAGATACGTAAACAGGCTTATTAGAAAATATGTATCATTTTATGTAAAGGTACACAATAATATCTATTTAAGGCTATGTGGAATATTTTTTGAGCTAGATTCTAGATACTTGTTTTAAAAACAAATAGATTTTATTGAGTTTAATGCAGACTAAAAGATATTTCTCCTCTCTTGCGCGAGGAATCCTCGTATGGTCCTCCTCCTGTACATGTCCATACACGTACGGCAAAATGTACTAAATACGTCTACTTAATTAGTTTTCATAAAACTTTATCTTTACGAGAAAGTTTCCACTTGGTGGAAAAATGTATCATGTTATCTTTGTTTATTAATTTGAAAAACATGCATGAATTAGTCGAATAACAGATACAATAGACATGTTTTCATTACATTTTAAAGTAGGTATAATACTTATAATAAGTTTTTATAAAAGTATCATAGAGTATAGCTTAAACTTAATACTGACATTTATTGGTTATGTCCAAGAAGATTTCGCTCGGAGGGAAACCCAGAAACGTGACGTAAGAAGGAAAAGACGATCAATTATTGATCATCAAAGTTTTTTTCGAGTACAAGTTACAACACTTTGTTTTAGAGTTTAGTTCATTTTTGCGTTCTTCTTCTTCTATTTTTGGAATCTTGATATATGACCGCATAAAAATATGTTTAGGTTAATATATGTAATCTTATAATATTACTAGTACGATATAGATTTATTACAATTCTTGTACTATTTAAAAGTTGCGATATTCATGACTTAGGTACTGTATAGGCTTATGATGGAAAAAAGTCTTTCAATAAATATTAGGAAGATGATCGTCGAACGATCATCGAAGATGAGTCACTAGGACTCACCTTCGACGGACAAAATCTAAAAATTTTTGATTCGACATTTGTAATAGTAGACATAATAACTATTTCAATAAGATTTTCTAAAAAAATATTTAATCTACATTCAGATTCAACTCAGCTAGAATTTTATTAAAAGTATATTTTTGTTTACATGCTAAAAACTTGTCTGTAAAATAATTTACTAAATAATGATCGTGCAGTAGTTGAATTCGATCATAACATTTTTTTATCGATATCACTAAAGCACATCAACACCTCACTAATACTAACCAAAACTATTTACAGAGGTGAAAGAAGATGAACTATTTGCCTAGTTATCTATACTAATATTATAAAGCTGAAGAAATTTGTTTGTGGTTGAACGCGCTAATCTCAAGAACTACTGGTTCGATTTGAAAAATTCTTTTTGTGTTGGATAGTCCGTTTATCGAGGAAGGCTACACGCTACGACTTACTGAATTTGGTTTCCGGTCTTTAGAACGCGTGCGGAGCCGCGGAAATGCTAGTTTTATAATATTCCTAATAGTAATTTGGCTTTAAAGCCAAAAATACTGCGTGATTCACAGAGCGATCGTCTATAAATAAAAATATATTATATCACGGTCACTTTGATTAAAAATCATTGCTATAGCTATAGTAATATAAAAGAACTTCGCAATGAAATAGAATACGTCTAAGGAAGTTATGTGAGAAATCTCTTAGCATATTGCGGTGATTTGCGTAAGCATTACGTGTGTTTGTCTTTGTAAAATGGCGGTCGCTAAATTCCATACTGCCCTATTAGATTAACAGCTAGCATATTAAAGTTATTATATTGTCTCAGAATTGGACAAACTTTCGGTTTTATTTTGATGTCTTGTGTCTCTACTGTTGCCCTGTTTGCTGGAAAACAAACTAAAATATTATGACATTATAATCTATGGACAGAATACATCTAATATATAAAATTCTCGTGTCACGGGGTTCGAACTTGAACTCCTCCGAAACGGCTTGACCGATGCTCATGAAATTTTGTGAGCAGATTGAGTAGGTCTGAGAATCGCCCAACATCTATTTTTCATCCCCCTAAATGTTAAGGGTAGTCCACCCCTAAATTTTATTTTTTATTTTTTAGACAATTCTTTTTCCTACAGATCAACCCAATGAGGTTGATTAGCAATTAAAAAAATGAACGCGAGCGAAGCCGCGGGTACAGCTAGTAATATTATATAATAAATGGACAGATTTCTATGAAATGTGGTAAAAAGTTCTTTTTACTATGGTTGAATGGTATAAGAATAATTTTAACGGCGGCAAAATATGCTACTTTATGAGAAATCTATACCTACTAACTTTTAAAACGTACTTATGTATCAGAAAGTAAAAAAAAATCTAACAAAAAAATTATAATACATAGGTATTTAAGTTAATATAAAAATTATTTAACTAACCTAAGGTACCTGTAATAATACCGTACCTATAGGGATTTATTTCTTTTCTGAAAACAGGTGTGCTAGCTTTCACCTTCATACATGTAACAGCAATAACTGTTTATGAAGTAGGTATGAGCAACCAAAATGTGCCAGCTTTTTAGACTGTGATAATAATTGACTGCAAAACTTACATTCTCTATTTAATTGACTTTTAACACTTAAAAAGAATTATTTTCTCCAAAAATATGAACTACCATTTTGATCAGTGAAAATAAACCCCTACCGTATGAATAAGTTTCACCCACCAACGATGTAAAACTCTCATATACACTTTTAAAAAGTGGTTTCCAAACAAATTTTAAGGTTGAGTTTTCAATTTTCTTCTTCACGTCGATTAAACATACTTACGAGTGTACATCATTTATTTAGCGGATAGTACAGAAATCCCCATTGAAACATACACCTCTCTTTTCTTAGGAGCACTCGATAGGACCAATTATTGTGTTTTCCCATGAGAATGAAAGATGTAAAAGGTATCGTAAATGACGCGGGTAATAACTTAGCACTACACAAAATTTTGTTTAAATCCGTTCAGAAATTTATGTGTGAAACGCTCACATCGATTTGAAAGTTACAGTTTTATTATATGTATACGGTATATTATATGTATAGGGTAAAAGGAAACGAAACCAGGTACTCTTACTATAGTTATTTTGAATACTATTTATTTAATACATAAAAAAAGTAATATATATACATATTTTTTTCGTATGTGTATGTTCATAAGCTTTTAAAGCTTGTAATGTATCACGGAACACGTATATTTCTCACGGAAAACAGGAAAGGATCATTGCTGTATGTGGAGTAGTGCAGTCTCCTTTTTATAGTTCCGTTGCGTAGGGGAAAACCCGTATAATTACGTCTGTCTCACGTCTTAGTTCCGTATGTGAAACGTAAAGAGAAGAAAGCGTGGACAGTGGACACTGACTGTGTGATTAGTCCACCAGTTTAAAGTTTCTCAGTGTGGATAGAATAGGATCCAGTATATAAGTGTATAATCTATGGGATAGGATTTTTATTACTAGCAAACCTGGTCCGCTTTTCTGGGCGTAAGTTAAAATAAACTGTTAAAAGTAGCCTAAGTAAGTATAATATAGCTATCTCCGAGTGAAAGACCCGTCAAAATCGTTGCAGAGACTGACAGACGAAAAATTTTAATGTACGAGTAAGTACCGTATAAACTTTCATAAGCATTTAGTGAAAAGCTGTTAATTATAAATTATTTATTAATATATAGCTATTAATTATTAATTTAAACAAACACTTCAATTATATTTTTATATAAATACTAATCAGTACTGGTATATATACGAGTATATTATAAGATCGATACATAATTTTGTGGTAAAATTATATAACGGAAGGCTGGAAATACCTTGAGACCACCAAACCTAAGAGGTGTTACTGGATAGGTTTCTAGAATTAGGATACCTACATCTTTTTCCAGTATTTTTGAGATTTAGGATTCATTGTTTGGACGAAAAAATGTTTCATATATTATGAAATACACATTTATTTCGGCGGAACCCTTTATGTTTGAATCAAGTTTACACTTGTCTGTTAAATATTTTTAATTAATATTGAATTTAATTGTATATAGGAAATAATATAATTTTGAGACCTTGTGTACAGTATTCATTGTGGCATACTCTCATATTTCAGTCGTTTAAATATAAATATTTATAAACACTAGTGATTTTGAATTTTCCATGTAAGTACGTATTGACTCGCCTACTCGGACCTCTAATTAATAAATCACATATAAAAATCGGATCTGGTCTTCAATTTATATGAGTCTTATACAAGTTTTTGGAAACACAGACATAATGTAAGTAAAATTTGCATTAACACTACTTTCTACATAATATGATGTATTTATAAAGACATGTTTTCGTATTAGTATTTTTCTATTATTATAAAATATCGGACAAATGCGAGTGTGGCACCGACATTAAGGGTTCCGTGGCTTGTAGTATTAAATATTAATAATTGTTTTTATTATTATAACCCTTAATTGTACACCCAAAAATAAAATAAATATTATCACTATCATTACATATTATAAAACAAAGTCCTCCGCCGCGTCTGTTCGCGATAAACTCATAAACTACTGCATCGATTTTCGTGCTGTTTTCACCGATGGATGGAGCGGAAAAGTTTTAGTAAACTAGCAAAACCTGCGGCTTCGCTCGCGCTCTATCTATTTTATATACAAAATATTATTTAATATGTACTTATTCAAACACACGTCTTACCGTTTATTGATGTAGGGATGACTTAAGAAAAATTTGTTATTCCCAATAACAGTGAATCGATCAATCCGCCATCACAATGTATTTCATTTAGTTTGACATTTCAAACTATAACTTATTAGGTCAAATGGAAACGACTCACATTTGATAACACATAATGCTCGTCACGAACTGTACATTAATGTAGTTCATGTAATACGGTCTACATGGTAAATTGTCGACAATATCGGTATTGGAGGTGTATTGTCCCAGCGGAAGGGTGATCAGGAGGTGGTTATCGCATATTTCAGTAAGTCACTCTCTAAACCGGAAAAGAATTATTGCGTTACTCGAAGAGAGCTACTTGCTGTAGTGAAAACCTTACAGCATTCAAGAAATACTTGCTAGGACGCAAATTTTTGGTAAGAACCGATCACGCTGCCCTGAAATGGTATTTAGAATTTAAGGACCCCGAAGGACAGGTAGCGCGATGGATTGAACAACTTCAAGAGTTTCAGTTTGAAATAGAACATCGTGGGGGTAAAACACACAGTAACGCCGATGCCCTATCTAGAAGACCATGCGAGGAAGACTGCAAGCACTGTCACAGACAAGAAGTAAAGGAACTAGAATCTATTAAAATTATAAGAACAGATTCGATAGTTGACGTTCGGAGTTAAGTGAAGATTGCGAAGAGATACGAAATAGTGGAAAAGTGAAGAAGAGTATAGTGAATTGTTAAAAGTGGTGGATTATAGTGCTCAGAGACTTAATTTGGTTTCATGGTACACATGGTTTTCTTCAAAATAATTTAAAAAAAAACACTATATTTTTTGTAAAACAAAAGATTGAAGACTTCGACTTAAATAGTTTTGTTATTTTTATTAATTGTGTATGTTTAAATTAGAGTTTCTGTTTAATTGAAAATAAACTTTTGGCAAAACCAAATTGTTTATAACCAAAATTGACTGTAACAGATTTGTGCGTTTATATAAAATTACGTGAAATCATTTTAAGCTTTTAGTATTTCAGTACCACATAAAATTTTAAAATAAAAATATCATAAAAAAATAAGTTTGGATTTCTTGAAAACCACATAGCTAGCCATTAGCTACTTAACAAAAATTGTTAGACCAAATGGAAAAATTGTTAGACAAAAGGGAAAAGCATAGAACTGATTGCAGCAGAACAGAATTTTTAACTGAAATAAATATAATATTAATGTCCTCCAGACCGATTTCGGCGGTCAATCTCATTAGCCATCTGCGCAGAAGATATTATTATAATAAAACGCTTAAGCGCTGAAACATAAGTGTAAGTCTATTCCGGTCACTCTCACATTCTGGTGGGACGACTACTCGACACGATCAGTGAGAGTTTAAGGCTTTGCGTGCTTTGCCATATACCGGGGTGAAACACCGCCAATTTTGCAATCACAAGTAATTGTGACTTCCAGATTATTAAACTAAACTTTTCCCTATTCGGCACTCGAACCTAGGATCCCCAGATGTGCAGCCGTACATGCGAGTCAAGACACAACCGAGATAAATTGTTTATATAGCTACTATAGTGCGAATATCTAAGGTCAAAGTCACCCGCTATTAAAAATAACAATTTGAAGGCAAAATACTCGTTGATATCAATCAACAATCAAACGTTAGTGATCACGTGTTACAATGGACTCGCGCATGTAGAGTGCCTGTGTTATCAAACACGATTGTCATATCGGTTGCTAAGATGCATTGATAACTTTCAAAATGTTTTCGACGATAGTTTCAATAATTCATACAAACAAACATAACCGCAATATGCAGATGCGACAGCCTCAGGTGGCACAAGCATGAGCAGTATTTGGAGCCATTACAATTTACATTAAATAAATAAATAAATATATTGGGACAATATTACAACAGCGCCATGTAGTTTCGTGGTATAAGCGCTACGAAGCTTGTGTTATGGATATCAAAAAGTTGGTATACTACATATTATATAATATTTTTAAATACATAATATTATAAAACCCAAAACACGATGGAAAGATGTAGTGGCAAAGGACATGAGAGAGTGCGAAGTCTCCGAAAACGAAGTCGAGGATAGAGCGAAGTAGAGGCGAAAGACAAGAAAGGCTGACCCCACCACCATGTGGGACACATAGCCAGGAAGAGAGAGAGACGTAATATTATAAAAATGAAATAATAAATGAATGCTCCCAGTTGGATTCGAACCCGCGACCACTACCGTAGAAAGTACTACTACACACTACACTACTCACTACCAACTGAGCTAAACGTGTCGTCAATTTACATTGTATCAAAATAAATATTAAAATTAAAAATAATATTATGTTTATCTTACACATTAAACAATATAGCTCTTCTCTATTTGAAAAAAAATACTATAACATGCGGACAAAGACGATATTATACAGGTTTGGCGCAGTTTGTAGTGACCCTACTTTCTTGCGCTACCGGTTGCGGGTTCAAGTCCCGCTGGGGGCATTCATTTGTTAAGCTCGGATGTTTGTACTCCAGTCATGAGTGTTAATATTTATAATATGTATGTATTTAAACTTATAAATGTAGTATATCAACTATCTGGTATCCGTAACACAAGCCTCGTAGCTTACCACGGAACTAGATGGCGCTGTATGTAATAATGTCCCCATATATTTCGCCTGCGGAACCCTAATAGAAATTACCTAGGGGCGGCATTTCTAAAACTTGCATCATATTACGAAGATCAACCGCAAGACACTGCAAACAAAGGCTGTTCGAATATCTTGTATCAGCAGAATTATTCAGGTCGTAATCGAGGTCAGGGTAACCTTTAGTTATGCGTATGAAATTTTGCTCGATGTTGTAAAAGTTTTATCAATACAGCCTTTAACGATGTAAAAGTGGTTGACATTAAAATGTTAAAATATACCTACTGTACCAACTGAGTAGTGACTAGTGAGTACTGACTTTATTGTTTGTACAAACTAAGCATTTTGTGTACTAATTACTATAAATAATAAATTCCGAAAATTATAGTATAGGTAGTAGGTACTAGGTATAGCGTATAGGTATTGAAGATTTACTCCTTTTTTGAAATCGGTTAAAATACTTATTATTATAATTTCAAAGAATACTAAGTATATATAACTCAATCTATACATTATTTAATATTAGTTTAGTAGGTACCTGGTACCTCTATAGTATTATAGTTTATAGATTTTTTGTCTGACTGTTTGTCTGTGACGGCATCGTCAGTGGACAGATTTTAATGAAACTTGACTCGACCCGGGACTCGAACCCAGGACCTCTTGATGTACACCACCGCGGCAGTAGGTACGTTTAACTATAAGTACCTACCAGATAAATTACTAGAAGTCAATGATCATTTTGAAGTGTCTATAAACCGCCAATCAATATTGATAAGATTTGGCTTAAGTACCTACTATATTATCTTTAACAAGAGATGGATATAGCTACTACTCATACTCAAAATTTATTTCGTAACAGCAACTTCTTTGATACATACTAATTTTTACCAACGATTTGCCTTCTATACTATGACGATTTTTTATGAAATGACAAAAACCTTGATTAAAAAATGGTTTTTTATGATTTAATATTAATTTTAGTTTTAAAAGAAATTTAAGTAAGAAATCATATTTTTTGTAAAGGTTATTTTAGTGCAATACCAAAATATATATAATATACCTATATAGTGTAATAATAAAAATCTCGTGTCACAATGTTTGTTATCGAACTACTCCGAAATAGCTTGACTGATTTTTATGATTTTTTGTGTATAGGTATTTGGTAGGTAGTTCGACTTAGTCTTTTTGTATTCCCCTAGGCTAGGTGATAAGAGTGGCCCACCAGACATTTTTTTTACACCAAAATGTTTATTTTTTGCTTTTTAATGATTTGGCATCAAAACATAACCCCTAAATTGTCATCCTTCTACCACCAATCCCAATTCCTTAATAGTGATTAGAACGCGAGCGGAGCCCCGGGAATTGCTAGTTAAAAAGGACATAGTTATGCAAACGAGAACCAACCCACAGAATAAAAAAAGTCATTCTATTATCTGATATGATCGATTTTCATAAAAACTTTATACAAGTTTGTATAAGCCTCTTTCCCAAAATACCTTTATAATATTATAGAATATCTAGATAGCTTTGATCTATTTAGAATATATAAAACACGCAATTTTGGACCTATCTGTGCACTTGACTCAATTTAACCACCATTGTGGGTTGGTTCTGGTTTGCATAACTATGTCCATTAATATAAAAATGATACAATTTGGGAAGATTTTTGTAAGTATTGTTACGAGTATTATCTATATGTACGTACTGCGCTTGCGTAAGCATTGCCTTGTGGTTGTCATTTGTTATGTTGCAATAAACGATATTACGCATTTTGTGAAGAAACTTTTTTGCAAGAATTCATTTAAATAGAATAATGCTGTTTTAGCCATTTTATCCCGCAGTATTATTATTAAAAATGAGCCAAGTGTTTGTATCACTATAAAAAGCTCTCGTCTAAGACTAAGAATTGAGCTTTTTTGTTTTATTCATAACTAGCGACTCGCCCTCGCTTCGCTCGGGCTCTTCCCTAGATTTAGCACAGGCAAAGCCGCGGGATCGCCTAGTTATGCATATAAACCTTCCTCTTGAATCACTCTATCTATTGGAAAAAACCGCATCAAAATCCGTTGCGTAGTTTTAAAGATTTAAGCGCACATAGGGATATAGGGATATAGGGACAGAAAAGGCGACTTTGTTTTATACTATGTAGTGATGATAAGAATTAATTCATAAGAATAAACAGTTTCGGCGGCTCATAGGCCATAGTAACAAGTACAGTAAGTTGGTAGACTATTACTCGTAAACTTCGCAATGTCTACTAAAGCCTTGTCGGCTGTGATAATTTATCTTTTAACTTAGTTCTTACCTATATTACTACCACAAATTTTGTCACATATCCAAAAACAACGATTTAGCTGAGGAGTGTGAGATGGCGAGCACTTGACTCTATCATAAATATTTACCACTTTAAAGTTTATTATTATTCACAAACAGAGCCCCTAATCATAATATTTTTAAGGGTTTCTTGTTGACTCCGGAATCCTAAAAACAATCTCACAAATCTTAACAATAATATCAATTAATCTTGATGACGACACGTTTGGCGCAGTTTGTAGTAACCCTACTTGCTGCGTCAGCGGTCGCGGGTTCAAGTCCCGCTGGGGGCGTTCATTTGTTAAACACGAATGTTTGTACTTCAGTCATGGGTGTTTATATTTATAATATGTATGTATTTAAACTTATATATGTAGACAGTAGAATATCAACTACCTGGTATCCGTAACACAAGCCTGTAGCTTACCACGGAACTAGATGGCGCAGTGTGAAATAATGTCCAATCATAAAAAAAATGTATATGTATGAACTCAAACATACTGAACAAATATGTTCACACTACATTCAGACAGTGTACCTACTGTACAGCTGTACTACTACAGTAGAACAAAAAAAATTCCTCGCACAATTTAAAGTTTCTTGACAATAATTATAATTACAAGGCGTTATGTTCATTGTCACTGAGATCGTTTATATTATGTTGTGGCGTTTGCGTAATGGAAAACTATTTTGTTTTAATGTGTTATTATGAGTTGGCGAATTTGTTTACTTAAACTATTAACTTAACCAGGGACTTCACTTAGATCTTGGTTTTTAAAAAACTGTTTATACTAAATATTATATTAAAATATTTTAGAATTATTGCCTTATTCTAATGGAATAAATTGAAATTTAAATAATATGCAGTGGTAGTCCAGTGGTAACGCTCTCGCTTGAACATCCGAGTGATGCGGGTTCAAATCCAGGTCTCGCACCTCTGATTTTTTCACTATTTTCATGTACGAATAATTTCTTACATGATTACCACTTGTCTTACGGTGAAGGAAAACATCGTGAGGAACCAACCCTGCATATCTGAGAGAACCTAGCTAGTACTTGAAAGACATGTGACTTGGCCAGCGTGGTGACCTATGTTAAAAAGGGCTGGTGATGGAAAAAGAAATTTAAATTTTTTAATATTTCATTTACTGAGTTATTAATATTTTGCAAAGATTGTACGTTGCGAAGACGATTTTTTTATCTTTCTACGTAATTTAATTATGCATTATCTATCAATTATAACATATCTAATCTGATGTCAAAGCTAGGTTATTTACTAACATCGATTAAAAACAAACAAAAACATAATATGCTATTTATAACATTATGTAGAGCTAAGACATGTCGATATGGAAACTATTTCTGCAAAAACAATTTGATAGTTGATTGTGCACAACTTCGTTACTGTGATTTATTTATATATGTATGCAGCATTAGTGGAAATGTGTTATTATTAAGGATGAGTTTATTTTTTTTTAATTTAGCCTTAAAAATTAAATTTACACGGGCAACTAAAACTATATTAAGTAATATACATTTATGTACATACATTTATGTAGTTTGTGTAAGAGATTATTTAGCACTTCCAAAATTAACACCTAATTTGTATTGATATTTCTTCCTCTATTTCATCATGAGTCACATGTCGTCTGCATTCGACACCGTATAAACGTGTACATATTATTATCAAAACGGTTTATCCTGATAGTAAAAAAATGTATAAAGCCTTTTAGTTTCATACCGACGTCGCTTTAGTAAAGATTAGCTTACCGGTAATAACTTTTCAATAACATATTTATTATTTAGTGTAAATTCTACTATTATAATAAGATTTATTGTGTTAGTTACCATATTTGTTTTTTTTTCATAAAGGCATTTAGGCAAACATCACTGGTTATAACGCTAAATATGTTTAAATTTTTCAAAAACATGTTTTTAATTAAAAGCATAGATAATAGTTTAGTAATTGGACGAAGGAGTCTCATTTACATGTTATCATTGTTTTCAGATTGACCTTATCCCAGTTTTTTAAACCAGTTACTTAGTATATTAGGGTGTAGTAAGATTAGTATTAAAAAGTTAGGATCCAAGTGATAATGCTGTGATACAAGTGTATTAGTGAAATACAGTGAAGTGTTTTTAATCTGTAATTTTTATATCAAAATATGAGGACTGGTAACGACGCGAAAGACGCTGAAAAGGAGAAGCTAAATCCCAATGGATGGTAAGTAGTTATGATATCATCATGAAAACATTTTACTGCAAATTTTTAACCGGAGTTAATAAAAGAGAGGTGCTCAATGCAGTGTATTTTTCTCTTTAGAAATTAAGAATTTAAATAGGTACATCGAAATACTTCTTCCTCTATGTCGGTTAAATAGTTACGAGGACACTCACTAGACTAATAAGCAATAAATTACAAGATTATTGTTAACTTTCGGAACAAGTACCCGACCTTCGTGAAATAAATTGTAAATAAAATGGCAATTTCCATATATGGTTAAACAATACATTGCATACAGCATTTCTTTTGCTGGCGCGGTAAAAGTATAATGAGTTAAAATGTAGTTTCTTTTTTGTGTTTTTGTGATTTAAGAAGAAAGAATTAAAAATTTTGATTGAAAAATCGACGTATCTACATATGAATTTTGTTTTTGAAGCCTCAAAATTTGAAGAGTTATATAAGTGCTTCTCTCTCACACTGGTCTCTTAACCATATACGTAGTATAACAATTATATATATACATTGTGTTTAAAAACACGCTTTTTTCTATCTAATACTCGTAGTATGGCAGGTTTTACCTAAAACCCGATGTAACAAAAATCTATTGAGGATTCTTTTACATCGCTAGCTCTATTATGTGATCAGTTTAATAGTCTTAAATAGGTAGATAATTTTATTGTCATCCGCATACTTGATATTGTTTCATATATTTCAGTTAGTTAGTTTAAAGATAAGTTTTAAGTTAACTATCGAAATGAAAGACAAGTAGTTAGTTACTTTAAAACGTCGCGACTTCGTAACCTTAATTCAGGTTTTTTGAAACTTGGGCAAATTATCAGGTCAAGGTGATACATATCTGGCTAATTTACTCGCTATGTTACTGATATTTAATATTTCGTATAATAATTTTAATTGCAATTGTTCCAACTTTACTAGAGCTTTCATTGATATTGACATTGCTTTCAATTTGTTGGGTCATTGTCTATTAAAAGCAATTTAGCGATAGAATAGTAAGAAGAACATATTGAATGCAAAGTAAAACTTCTTAAGCAGGCTTCAAAACGTCTATTCTATTTATGCATATCACTAGGTGTTTATGTGTGCTTAAAATAAAGCAGTACTACCCACTAAAACCCAACAAAGCCTTACTCCAAACCACACATCCAAGGAGTTGTACAGTCCACTCTGCAGCAATCTGCATGACACACCGCCTACCAAAGTGGGCCCTCTCTGCGCGTTTCTTGGCCCAACGGGATTGTCAGATGCTACTGAGCCCCCCATCACAAGGTGAACAAACGTCGGTGGAGTTCAAAACTTCTACTAACTTATACTCAAAACTCGAACCAAAGTTTCATTACAATTGAATGAATTGTTGTTAAACTCATAGCCTCATAGAGTTCAAAAATATAAAGAATCACTCTATACTACTACTATATTATATTAAATATAGATTACAGAACACAACGACTAAAATCGGAGGTAGTAATTGGAGTAAAAAAATTGTTAATTTTGAACATTTCTTGACAAATTTGCTTAAAAAATTCATTTTATAAGTAACAATCTTTTAGTCACGGAAATAAACTAAACAAAAGATTTGTTGAAATAATGTTTATTTTGTACATTTTCCTGCAGTGATTCTTCTTTTCATATCGTCACATTTCTGAGTAATGTCTTGAACGAGAATTAGCTTTAATTAGCTCTTTGTTTCTAAAATAAATATTGTAGTAAAAGCATTGGTAGACAGGTAAATATTTAAGAATGTCTAGATGAAAGGTTTAGATTATCAGATTTTCTTTGTTCTTACTGTGGCGTCATTGTCTTGAGTGTTTTCATAGTATTCATCATCATCATCATCATCAGCCCTTTTTAACGTCCCAATGCTGGGCAAGACGAAGCTTAAGAGATCACGTAACACACGTACCAACTACCTACCAATATCGAAATAAAATTCAGGTTTTTGAAACTTCGGCAAATTATTGAATATTTCGATGTAAGTGTGCCAGTTCAAGGTGACACTCATTTGTTGGTATTTTACTACTGATACTTAGCGTTTTGTAACTTTCAATAACTGCTCCGACTGTAACAGAGCTTTTATGGAGCAACTAAAAACTTTAGTACTCGTAGTATGGCGCTCAAGACGTTACGTTCCATGTGAGAATAATTTTACTTATTAATTAATTATTTCTATATTTATTTAATTAGTAATATTGCTAATCTTACTGACTGAGAGAACCTAGCAAGTTTTCGAAAGATATGTGAAGTCCACCAACACACACTAGGCCAGTATGGTGGACTGAGGCCTGATCCCCCTCGTATTGAAGGAAAGCCTGTGCTCAGCAGTTGGACGTAAAAAGGGTTGAATTAATTAAAATCTAAAATTGTATTTGTGAATCCCGCGTGGGGTTAACTGCTGTTTTTGACGGAGAAACATACTTTTAAAGTTTTGGTGTAATATTTTGACTAGTGGAGGAGGATGCTGGATGATACATATATTGACTATTGTTGTAAAGCATTCCAAACGTTGGGAACTTTAAACTCAAAATAAATCCGCTAAAAATTCAAAAATATTATTTAAAATGTGAACCAAGACAGTAAATTATTACTAGTTAGTTGATTTTTGTAGAGCTTAACGCCCGATTGGATTGATGCTACTTGACGTTCGATTCAATATGAGTTTGTAAAATATTAAAACTTCGAATCCGAACTTCGAACTATACGTATGAAAAATCAAAAAAATAATAAAAAACATAAATACCTACTTATAATTATATTCATATTTGATCGATTTATAGGTAACGTTATCAGTACCGATCTCTGTAACGAGAGTTGAGGTTATTGGAACATTAAACTGAGTATAAAATTGATAATAAACAACATCACGTCTACAATAATTTTTGTGATAAGAAGAGAGCAGTGCTCAACTATTGGTACTATAGTAGGAAAATATTTTGACTTTCACGCTGATTAACGGCTGGGCTTATTTACGTACGTAACTTATCATATAGAATAACTACTATTACTACTACTACTGCTACTACTTACTGGTAAAAAAATTCCAAAATTATATTATAACTACTAGCAAAAAGCTGAGCTTTGTGCTCTCACGTAGTTTTTCTAACGGGTAATAGTATTACAGGGATGGTACTCTTTGGTTTTCTAACTGATGGCGTTAGTAGTACAATAACATTCCATCCAATAAACACAATATTGTTAATGTTCATTTTTTTAAGGTTAGGTATAATATTACATTTTTTTTGAAAGATAACAAATCTTGATATGAAATTAATTACTATGTTAAAGCACAAATCTATGGCGTGATAGTTAAAATGTTAATAAATATATATTATATATTAATAAAAAAATTATATTTTTCAATTTCTATCTATACCACATTTTTTTATATTTTTTAATCTCTTTAAAAATATTTAAATTGTGTTCGAGATGTTTAATTTTAAATAATTTGACTTTGAAGATTACTTTATGTATATATGTACGAGTATATGATATGAGTAATCTCTATCATCTTCTCTCTCTCATCTTCAAAAATATAATAGATAAAAAGAATCATTTTCACGATATATTTTTTTTATGGTAAAAAGGGGGCAAACGGGCAGGAGGCTCACCTGATGGAAAGTGATCACCTCCGCCCATGGACATCTGCAAGCCAGGCTTGCAGATGCGTTGCCGGCCTTTCAGGAAAGGGAGGGATGGAGGAGGGAGGGAAGTGGGAGGGAGGGAGGAACGAAGGCGGAGGATGAAGGGAATAGGGAGGGGGGAAGGAGAGTGGGCCACCCGGACTCTCACTCACCGGACGAAACGCGACAGCATAGCTGCCACTTCACGCCGGTCTTCTGTGAGAGAGTGGTACTAATGAACTATACGGGGCGTGCCGGCCTATTCGGTTGCTACCCGAAGGTAACAAGCATGGCACTACCACTTAAAATAATAATAATATGTAGTCTGTATAAATAATATATGTAGTTCTAATATATATGTAGTTTTTACCGTTAAATATATAATATGTTACGTATGTAGCAATAGCCCTTATAAAAATCGAATCATCTCCTAAACGATAATATATATAGCAACATTCAATCCTTTATCGGGTCTTATACTAAGTATTATAAATTCCAAAGCGTGTAAGTTAATTAATGCTTTACGAATTACGATATAAAGTCTGGGTAGATTTTCATAAGGCCTGGATTACTAAAATATAAGATCTGAAGTACTAATAACCCGTAGTTAGCCCTAATCTAGCACTAGGCGATAAATACACTTAAGTGAAGCTAGGGTAAGAATAGTACGAAACCTTAGAAGCTAATTAGGCAATACCTAAAAAAGAAATAACCAATCTATTTTTGCTCTAGGTTTTTGCGCAAATCTAAGCACCAATTGTTGTTAACTCAGCCGTTACATCTTACTATCATTATAATATTTCACTGCTCCCAGTTATAAATTCTACAATCGTTTGATTCGACGTTGACATATTATTTAAAAATATTAAAAACTAATTAGTATAGATAACTCGTTATTGATAAGAGAATTGGGTATTTGTGATCTTATTGAATTAGAAGTTCTGAAAAGGATGAAGACAGTGTTGTGTTTGCTCTTAAATAAATAATATTTTTACTTTAAAATGCGTATGAAAAAAACTCTTTTGTTTTTTGAGAAGGATTTCATTAGACGAAATACTGACGGTGAAAATGTGCCTCTCTTACAACAGGATTCGGAAAGTGACGATGAATGGTATTGAATGAAGTTTTTGTATTAATCTATAATATTGTATGTAAAGAATGAATATTTGCCCATGAGTTTTAGATGTACGATTACTACTACAAGTGCGACAAAGCGAAAAGTTCCGTACACTATGTTTTTTTTAATTTATAACCTAAGTTTTTTTATTACTTTTTTCATACACGCAAATACATATATTTCTAATCCTAAATGCATTCGAAATTCACGGCACATTATTCTATTTATCCCTTTTTGACTTCCCATTGGATACTGTCCATTTTTCAATACGATAGGGAATCCGGTTATTGGGACATTAAACTGGTGGTTCCCAGGCGCGCTGTACTACCACTGCCTATTTTACATGATATCTCTAGATCGCTTTACTCTTTAGAAACCGTTATAACAAAATTTAAATTTTCCTCCTATCTCCCACCTCCACTTTTATTGAACTGTCTTTTAGGATTTAGCGTGCTACGATTGCTATAAAGTAAAACCTTGGAAACCAAAAATATTTCTATTACATTTTCTGCAAATTCTTACTAATATCATAAATGCGAAAGTAACTATGTCTGTTTGTCGCGCTTTTACGCCGAAACTAATGAATCGATTAAATTGAAAAAAAAGGCTGTAAAGGGGTTGAATAAGGGGATGAAATTTTGTATATAAATTACGTCATTTTTAAAGTTAGAAGATTAAAACCTTTTCTTCGGGCTTTTGATTAGATCTAAATAAATAAGACATTCATAGTTTGAAAAAAAATATTAGAAATATGCGGAACCCTAGAAAACAAGATAAAATTACAACCATGAAAAATTTGCTGTATTTTAAACATACCTATTACGTTGATAACGCTTTATCAGTCCTCATTAATATGGAGAGTAGAAAGATTATCGCAAATGTCAACAGTTTAAATTATGTCTGAAAGATAAACCAACTAGTTTGGACCCACAGTTTCGCTTGCTAATTTTGACGATTAAATAGCTTATTAAGTTAACTACGATCTATCCCAATAGTCTATTTGTGGTTTTGCATATTACCGATAGTAATGTGACATTTTTTGAATATAGCTTAATATGTTAAATTTTTATATTTAAATAGGAAAAGTTTAGATGTACATAGAGCCATTCTTCTTCTATCTTGAAACCCTTTGAACATATTTCTATGTCGGCATAACAGTATGTAACATCGCTGTCGTTGAAAACCTTTAAGGTTAAAATTTTAAGGGTCTAACCAAAAAAAAATTAAACAAAACGTAATGGGTATGACAATCAAAGTTTAGAGTGAGATTATTTTCTATCTCTAGTAATGAAGAAAACTTCAGAAGTTATTCATAAGTCATAGTCCTAAGTTATCGCTTTCACTGTCATACTGAGATTAAATTTATTTAGAAGCCCAAAATAATGGATTCTTATAGAACGATATTAATATTTTTTATAAAACGTACAAAATCATATGTATTGTATATATATATCTCGTAACAAAAAGACGTAAATGTACTAACTACTAACTTCTGCTTGAAAAGCCAATTCTTATCGAACAAAGCTTAATAAACCTTTTATACTTATCAAGAGTAACTGACGGAATGTGGAATTTGCTATATTGTTATTTAATCACTTAAGAAATAATTGTGTAGTAGTACTATACCTACTCAAGAGATTCTATTGAATCGTATTTGTCTTTACAAATAAAATTGAAGTAGATGTTTGTAACAACAACATAACAGGTTTCGCTTAATGTATATTTATAGACAATATCTTATATACGATACTCTTATCAGAAAACGCAACTTTTTACATTTTTGTCTGTCTGTCTTTTTATGTGATGTCTGTGAGTTCCCGCTAATCCTGAAACAGCTGAATAGATTTTTTACGGGAATTGCACTGGCAAAGAGCTAATGTTATAAAGAGTAACTTAGGCTAGTATACTTACTTTTAAAAAAAATCAAAACACCGTACTTTAATCTATACTTATATTATGAAACTGAAGAGTTTGTTTGTTTGTTTGTTTGGTTCATCATATCATCATCATCGCGCTAATCTCAGGAACTACTGGTCCGAATTGAAAAATTCTTTTTTGTTGGATAGTAATTTTATAGGGGAAGACTATAGCCTATAGGCTATATTACATCACGCTACGACAAATAGGAGAGTCGAGAATCAATGAAAAATGTAGTTAAAACGGGAGAAAAATATTTCTTAATATACGTACAGCTACACCTATATCTAATAATAACTAATAAGATATCTGTATACGCCTTAGATGTGGATATGAAGGTCAAGGTACCTATATAAAATGTTAGCAAGAGGTAGAGCTGTACCTAAAATATGTTATTGTTACAGGCTACAGTCTCGTCCCAGTCAACAGTTCAACGTGATACGGCGGGTGTATCAACAAGACGCGCTGAACAAAGATGCTGATTATCAAGTACCAAAGAAACCTTGTAAGGAAATATTAATATAATAAATCTTTCTATAAAAACTTATCTGTCTGTATGGATTTCATTTTCAATATATTTGGACTATGCCATTCTTAAAAACTGGAACATAATGTATGTGGGTATAAGGTCTGTTCTTTACAAAAAGATTCGGGTTTACTTAACGCGTACTACATTTTGTTTTTTTTTTTACTATTTCTAAAATATGCTTAATAAATAATAATCCATACAAGATTAAGACTATCCTTAAAAAGGAGAAGAGTTTGAAAATTAGCCTATTATTATAGAATATTGGGAGGTTTAAAAAAACTCGAATTCGCATTACAAAAAATAGCAAAACTAAAAAAATCTGTTAAGTCATCCGCTTATCATCAACTTATTCATTATCAATCTATTAATCCTTATCATCAATCTATTAATTCTCATCATCAATTTATTAATTATTAATTTCAGTATCGCACAGATGTAAGAAGGCCGTGCAGAGTTGTGGATTTGGAGATTGTTTGTTAAACTCTCTACCAATAGCGCGATGGCTGCCTCGGTACAATCTCAAGAAGGACTTGGTCGGGGACCTGGTAGCTGGTGCTACTACTGCAGTGATGCACATACCACAAGGTTAGTCATACGAAATATTTAATGAAACTCATATCGATTAGGCTTAAATATCATTAAAAAATTGGTGTCTATTGTTAGAAGTTGCGGAAGTTTTCAAAAGTGACAACCTTTGCCGACTCTATTCACAAGCAAGGTGTTAGGAATATAGGAATTTAAATGTTTTTTTTTACTTTTATTGTACTCGGGTTCATCCCACGTGAATAAACACAATAAAACTAGAGATGAATTTATTTATGAAAGTATATGTAATAAAGTTCATCGGTATGAATATTTGCATTGTTATAAATAAAAAAGAATGTTGTAGCTCAGAACTCGAGAATGGTCGACCAATTCGGCAAATTTTTTTTCTTCTATGATACTTAAGTCACACGGAAGGTTTTAATAATAAAAAAATATATACTAAACGTAACGTAAAGTAAACGTAAAGGTAACACAAGTACCAATAGACAAGTTCAAAGTTATGATAAATGCTTATAACATTGATAGAATTTTATTCATTTTAATTTAGATGTTGTTCCTTCCAATGGCTCAAACTACTCGTATCAAATCTTTTTCAATAATGAATCTGTGCATTTTTTTCCTGTTGTTGTAGAAATGATTATTATCGAATGACCTCATCATGACACGCTATATTACACTTCTTATTTAAAGCAGGATTTAAATATAACATTGGTGAAATATTTGCAAAACGATATTTAAGGCCTTATTGACCCTCATAAAGTATTAATAATTTCCTTTAATATCGATTTTATTACAATTATTTAGCTTTTTAACAAGCTTAATTAATTAATTTCTACCAAACCCAGCCGGCCCGCTGGGCGTAAGTTTAAATAAATTATATGGTTTTTATAATTTTCTAATAAAATAAAAGTAACCTAAGTTACTCCTTATAATCTTAGCTATCTGCGAGTGAAAGTCCCGTCAAAATCAGTCCATCTGTATCAGAGATTAGGCGGAACAAATAGACAGACAGATAAAAATTTTAAAAATTGTATTCTGATGTAAGTAGGTACCGTGTAGTATATATATGTACTTACTTTCATATGCATTCAGTGAAAAGCTTTTACTTTGAAATTACAAAAAGACACATTAATTTTATTTATATATATTTTTTATTTTATTTATTTAAACACTTTATTACACACAACAATAAAAATGAAACATACAAAACAAATACATTTAGAGAAATGTGCAAAGGCGGCCTTATCACTAAAAGTGATCTCTTACAGGCAACCGCTAGACGTAGGATACAAAAAATAAATAGAAAGCGGATATACTGATGTATTGATAAGTAAGTACATGAAATAGTAGCATTTCCTTATAAGTTATAAATATAACTAAGTATTATAATTATAGTTTTCTATTGCTGCATTGATAGAAAAATACATTACTCAGCTCAAAATATTTTTTATAAGAAGTAAGTATAGCTATAAATAGTTTCTACATAAGACATAAATATAAACTATGAACATTTATGATTTCTTCATTTTCCTTCTTGCGCAATTATGTATCGTTCAGTCAAAATATTATACAATATTTTTAAATAATATATAAAAATGTTGGTTCACGTTGTATGTTCGCGATGAACTCTGAAATGTGATCTACATGTTTTTTTTTTCAATAGGTATATAATTTAATAGCTTTTGTCTTGGCTTTTTCTAATCAAAAACTAAACTATTTTTCATTTAATAATCTCTATCGGATTCCGTAGAGAAAATCTAAGAAACGGCTACTGCTGTAAACTCTACTCAGAAGATAAGGAAAGAGAATTATAAATCGGGATGCCTCATTGCCACAGCCACGCTAGTATATAAACAAACTATCATATCCCGCGGCTTCGCACGCTTTCTAATGACCGAGAACTAAATTCTTTCTGAGTCGCGCGGTATGGTTTCCCGTTTTTGCAACTTTTTTCATTGATGGAAAGAGCGGATGCTCCTATTGGTCGTAGCGTGATGTAATATAGCCTTTCTCGATTAACGGACTATCCAACAAACTTGAAAAAACAATTTTTTTCAATTCGGACCAGTAATTCCAAAGATTAGCGCGTTAAACCAACCAAACAAACAAACAAACAAACAAACAAACAAACAAACAAACTCTTCAGCTTTATAATATTAAGTAGTAGGTATAGATTAGCAATCAGCAAAACTGGTAGGAAGATGTCCTACCACGTGACAATACTTCCAAAATCTCATCAAATACTGAACTTTTATATGTAAAAGTAAATAGATTTATTTAAATTAATCTTACTCTAAACTTTAATTTTAGGTATGGCGTACGCGTTACTCGCAGAAGTTCCTCCAATAGTGGGCCTGTATATGGCATTTTTCCCAGTGCTCATCTATGTGATATTCGGCACTTCGCCCCATGTGTCCATGGGAACGTTTGCCGTAGCTTGCCTCATGGCGGGGAAAGTAAGTAAATAAGTTAGTTAAAGTTATTTATATATGTAACGAGTAACGACTCTAATTCCTCATTCCTAAATGGAACAATGTTTTATAAGCTGTAAAAATATTTGTACGTAATGGCGTATCAATAATTTGCAATCAGTGTTGCAATTATACCTCACTTATGTATTCAAAAAAATACTTTCAATGCCAAGACGAAAAATGAATGTTGTTAACAAAGTTATTAATTTAAAAAAAAACTTCTTTTTATATATTTTTTTATTATTAATATTAATCAATTTTTTCAGGTTGTAACACAATACTCGACGCATCCGGAAGTCATTGGTGTGGTTAACGCCACGGCTACTGAAGGTATGTAATATTAAAAAAATAAGAATATAAATGAATCTTTTCGGATTTTGTCGCGGAATTATTATGATTTTTGGTTCCCGACGTTTCCAATGCTTTACAGCAATCATGGTCACGGGACCATATTTCATCGTTTCATTTAAGTAATATGTCAAAAATTCGCGTAAACCTAAGAAAAAATAAAAATAATAATTTAAAATAAAAAATAAGTCACTTTTGCATTTAAAATGTATGAGATACTCTCAACCAACAACCCACTGTATCGTTTTACGTGTCGAACCCATGACCTAAGAGCTATCTTGTTTCACGATAAGCTAGTAAGCTTATGTATCGGATACCAGATAGTTGATACACTAAACATATATAACTTTAAATATATACAAATCATAAATATACATGACTGGAGTAGAAACATCACTCAAATGAGTTTCCCCAGTGGGACTCGAACCCGCGACACTACTAACTAAGTTGGCTCTTGTCGTCAAATAATCCTAGTCTGGCTAGAAATATAAACGAATATGTTATTGACTTAAAAATATATTTTAACAAATGTTTATTTATTACAGCTCCTAATATAATGACGGCGGGGTATTCCCCTTTACAAGTACTAAGCATAGTGACGCTGACTGTCGGTTTATTTCAAGTAAGTGAAATGTTTTAAAGTGAAAATTAGACCTTTATTTTAAGAATAGACTAAGCGCAAGCGAAGCCGTGAGTTCCGCTAGTTGAATCAAATCGAATTTCTAAAATAATTAAAGTAGACTAAGTTACTCCTTATAACATTAGCTATCTGCGAGTGAAAGGCTCATCAAAATCGTTTCAGAGATTAGGCAGAACAAACAGACGGACAGACAGACAAAAAATTTAATAATTGACTTTTTGATGTTTTTGAGGTTGGTACTTTCAAATATTATGCATTTAGTGAAAAACTGGTAATTTGAAATTAAAAAAAGAAAATTCAATTTTATTTATGTGTAGATTTTTCACATCAATTAGTTTTAAAGTTTAAATTACAGTTTTACAATTTAAAGTGTAAATTACAAACGAAAATCATTATTATATTAGATAGATATTATTATAGAACATAATAATAGTTTTGCAATTTCACTAGTTAGAGTATCGACTCCGTGGCGCAACGGTAGCGCGTCTGACTCCAGATCAGAAGGTTGCGTGTTCAAATCACGTCGGGGTCAAAGTTCTTTTTCTTTTTTTTTAATATGAAATATAATATCTTGCTTTGAATTTCTTTGGATATTATAAATTACATATATATAATAATATATATATATGTAATTTATAATATAAATAACATATTTTACAATTGACTTAGAAAATAATTTTAAAGCATACTATTCCGATTTTTATTACCATCCCACTGCTGGGTACAGGCGTCCCTTCAATAAGAGGGGAAAAAAATCCAGTCATAGTCTAACTCGCTGGCAAAACTTAAAAACTTGCTAGGTTTTCTCAAACATGCAGGTTTCCTCACGATGTTTTCCTTCACCGTAAGACAAGTGATAACCGTGTTAGAAATAATTCGCACTTGAAAATACACACAGAGGTGCGATATCCGGGTTTGAATCCACTTCACTCACTTTCCCAAGCCAATTACCAATTAGTACAGTAAATAAAGCCGTTTTTTTACTCAACCTCGCACTAACTTTACGATCCAATTTTATTTTCTTTTTAGGTTAAGTGACCTTTAATAAATCACTGAGCCATAAATCGTAAACGGTAATTTTTACAAGAAAGTTTACAGAAAATAAAAGATGCGAAATTTTATTCTCTACAATAATGGTCTGAATAACTTTTGCCCTAAAGTGCATAGTTTTCGATATATCGGCCAAAAACTTTTTTCAAAATTGCGATTGACGCTCCACCTGGATCATTTTGTGATTTTGTGATCTTAAGTGACCCTTAACCTAAAAATAAAAAAATTGGATCGGAAATTTAGTGCGAGGTTAAATGCTGTATTTACTGGCCTAAATGCTCTGTTAACATATTTTTGAAGTGAAGCTTCTTTAGAATCGTTGTGATTTCAAACTCGATGAAACGAAAAAATAAGTTCATAGTACCAGGCTCTCAGAGACGGGGAAGGGTTAGCGTTAATTTAAATTCAAGTTTTACTTCTGATATGTGTACTTTGTACACACGCACTTTTTTTTTAATAGAAATATTTATGTTTTAGATAATAATGTGGGTGATGCGACTAGGCGCGGTTTCCACGCTTCTGTCGGAGCCGCTAGTGTCGGGGTTCACGACGGCCGCCTCATTCCACGTCTTGTCTTCGCAATTGAAAGACTTGTTTGGAATAAAACTGCCTAAATTGGGATCAAATTATAAAGTTGTTTTTGTAAGTATTCATATTTTTAAGCAGAAGAGTGAGAAAGATAGATTTTTTCTTTTTTTGTCGTCCTTCTTCTAAGCTCGGGTTTTCAAGTCAATAGGAGGGGTACCAGGCCATAGTCCACCATGCTGGACAAATACGAGGTGGACTTCACATGTCACATTTCGAAAACTTAAATTTGCAGGTTTCCTCACAATGTTTTCAATATCGTGATTCGCACATGAAAATATCAGATGTGCAAGGTCCGGAATTCGAACCCTCTTCACTTGATTTCCAAGCCTGCTACTGCCTAAGAATAAAAAAACAATCAAAATTTGTCAAGCCTTTTCAGAGGAGCCACACGTGCACCGGGATTTATAGTATTACAGTATACAAGATTATGTTACATTTTAGAAAATTTACTAGTATTATTCTTGAAATTTTAATGTTCATAATTTTTTCAGACTGTTATAGAAATAGTAAAAAACATACCAAATGCGAATTGGACAGCTTTCGCGATATCGGCCTTAGCCTGCACCATCATAGCTTTGAACAACGAAGTTTTAAAGGTATTTAGTTATTATTTAATGCCATTTATTTACAAATAAACATTAAAATAGTATATGGAAAAATATGTATATAACATAAATGTGTATGGTTAAAAATGTACTTTCTTAATCAAAAATCCTATTGAAATAATAATTATTATCGATGCAGAAGCTGATTCTATAGTTTTTTGAAATTGTAATTTAATTTGAAAAAGAGGGATTAAGATAAAAAAATAATATTATCCCGCTGAGTTTCTTTCGCCGGTTATTCTCAGGTCAGAGGTTTCTTCTTTCCGAACTGGTGATAGACTCATGACATTCAGTAAGAAATTGTAACAATTTCTATGCTGAATAAAATATTTTGATTTGTTTTGATTTGATTACATCAGACAGATTTTGATGAAATTCTTTATGATGAAAGCTGGTTATTTAGGCTAACATATTGGACTTTTAACTGCAAGAAATGTAGTAAAAAATAATAAGTATGTATATTTTTACAGCCGTGGGTAAGCAAGAGAAGCCGCGTGCCGGTGCCTATAGAGCTGCTAGCGATCGTTATCGGCACGCTGGTGTCCAAGTTCACTGACTTGAAGGGACAGTATGGAATCTCCCTAGTGGGCACTATTCCTACTGGGTAAGTGGATTTCTATTTAAATTACTAAGTTTTTTTGACAGTACTTATTTTCATCGGAATACTATAATAAAATTTTAATTTGAATTTGTATTTGGAAAATTTTATGAAAATAGTCAATATAAATAAATAAATATGTTGGGACATTATTACAACAGCACCATCTAATCCTCGGTAAGATAGTTGATATACTGCATATATAAGTTTTAATACATACATAATATAAATATAAACACCCATGACTGGAGTCATTGACTACTTAGTAGTCGATGACTGGAGTACAAACATTCGAGTATAACAAATGAATGCCCCCAGCTGGACTCGAACCCGCGACCGCTAATGCAGAAAGTACCTACCTACCTACCTACTACTACTGAGCCAAACGTACCGTCAAATTTTTAAAGATATTAAGAATTTTTATGTCGCTCTGTGATCGCATCACGGGAAAACCAATGGAAAATAATTAAATCTCATGTATACTCGTAATTTTAAATAAAATCTTCTTTTTACGCGAATTTATTTAGATTTTTGGTTACCAGCGTTTCAGCTGCTTTACAGCAATCATGGTCGCGAGAGACTAAGGCTTTAGACGCCTCATTTGTCATTATATATTAATTACAGATAGGCAATTTGTCTTTCTGTAACCTACAAAAAAATAAGCATAGCGTTATTTATAATGTCAATATTCTTGTAAATGTAAGAAAATATTAAATATAATTTCCCTCCACAGTCTCCCGGACGCCACAGTGCCTCCCATAGAGCTGATCCCGAGCATAGCGCTGGACGCGTTCACTATCACCATGGTGACGTACACCATATCCATGTCTATGGCCCTCATCTTCGCCTCCAAGGACAAGTATGAGATTGATGCCAATCAAGAGTTATTAGCGCTGGTGAGAACTTGTTACTCCTCCTACTTTTTTATTATTTTTTTTTATTTATAGATCATTATTAAATTCCAATTAAAATCGTATATATTTTTATATACGTTGTTGACCTGTTTTAATCCAAAATTTACTTCATCCCGAATTTCGTCTACATCCATTGTTTCGGATGAATACATCGTAAAATAGCAACAAACCAACCCATTCACTTACAAATATATCATATATAATATATTATTCAAAAAATAAATCATTTTTGCCTATATTACAGTATTAAATCTTATATATTACAATTATCTTATATATTTACATATGATTCTACAGGGGACAAGCAACGTGTTCGGGTCGTTCTTCTTCTGCGCGCCGCTCTGCGCCAGCCTGTCCAGGTCTTACATACAGTATCAGGTAATGTTTGTATAGGGGGTTTTAAGAAACTGGGATTTAGATAAAAATAAAACTTTAAAGACCAAGCAGCACCTAGTCTCACGGTTTATTCCTTAGAAAGAATACATATTATTAATTTTGAATCTTGACAACAAATCATCATCATCATCATCATCAGCCCTTTTTTTTTAATGTCCCACTGCTGGGCACGGGCCTCCCTCAGTACGAGGGGGATTAGGCCATAGTCCACCGCGCTGGCCTAGTGCGTGTTGGCGGACTTCACATGTCTTTCGAAAACTTGTTAGGTTTTCTTAGACATGCAGGTTTCCTCACGATGTTTTCCTTCACCGTAAGACAAGTGGTAATCATGATATAAATGATTCGCACATGAAAATATCAGAGGTGCGAGACCCGAATTTGAACCCGCATCACTCGGTTATCCAAGCGACGCGTTACCACTGGGCTACCACTGTCGGCTACAACAAATATGTCTGATTAAAATAAAAGCCAATACCGTGGTATATTATTATGTAGCTTATTTAAGTTATATAAATAAAATAGTTAAGTAATATGATGCTTCAACAGGTAATACCAATTAAATATACATAACATGTATTACTGAAATGGAAAAAAATCTAAGTTGACGTCTGCGGGCCAATGCTCACTATACTATAATGATATTCGCAGTTCATTCTCGGTTCAATCTCGGTTTGGTAAATTATTATCAAGTAAGAAATATATGTGTGCATTTATATTTTATACTATCCGTAACAGTCAAGTTACGCTCCATCACATTCCAGTCATGATCAATCTGCAAGTTCAATCTCTAATCTTCAATCTCTAATCCATTCGACAGACAGTTTTCTTCATCATCAATGAATCGTAGACTATGATTTTACCATATCAAGAACGAACTGTGAACGGAGAAGACCTAGCCTTATACAGTAAAATAAGCAAATAATGTTCTCCCGACCAATTCGATTTGGTCACGACGGCCGATCTCAATAAGACTAGCCAACGCAGGAGATTTATAGTGCAGACACAAGTGCACAATCTGTTCCTATCACTCTCGTATTCCGGTGGGACGACTGTTTGACGTTGGCACGGGCGTGACACACTACCAACTTCCCAACTCCGGGCTATTACTGAAGCTTACTAAACAGAAAGACTCAATAACTAAACTTGGCCCGACCCAGGACACGAACTTACAACCTCCGAATGTGCGACCGTAAAGCCACTACAACCGAGTCAGTTAAGCCACACAAAAATCAAAATTGTGTTCAATAGGGTCAATATTTTCAATTCTACACATATCAAACCGAGTCAGTTAAACCACACAAAAATCAAAATTGTGTTCAATAGGGTCAATGTTTTAAACATGTCCACTTGTTGTATTTTACATTTGACGACTCGTTTGGCTCAGTTGGTAGTGACCCTACTTTCTGCGCCAGCGCTCGCGGGTTCGAGTCCCGCTGGGGGCATACATTTGTTAAGCACAAATGTTTGTTCCCCAGTCATGGGTGTTTATATTTATAATATGTATGTATTTAAAAAAGTTATAATATGTAGTTTATCAACTATCTGGTATCCGTAACACAAGCATCGTAGCTTACCACGGAACTGGATGGATTCACAATATTTTCAATGTGTACAGGCGGGCAGCAAGACGGGTATAACGTCGGTGGTGTCAGCTTGCCTGGTGCTGTGCGTGCTGCTGTGGGTGGGCCCGTTCTTCGAGCTGTTGCCGCGCTGCGTGCTTGCCTCCATCATCGTGGTCTCCCTCAAGGGCATGTTCATGCAGGTCAAGGAGCTGGCCAAGTTAGTCATACTTTTTTATGTCAGATTATTTTATTTTATTTATTTACTAGCATTTCCCGCGGCTTCGCACGCGTTCTGAAGACCGAAAACCATTTTTTTCTGAGTCGCGCTGTATGGTACCTGGCAGTAACACCCGTCCTTTCCATTTTTTCAACATTTTTCATTGATGCTACGCTCCTATTGGCCGTTGCGTGATATAATATAGCCTATAGCCTTCCTCGATTAACGGACTATCCAGCACAAAAATAATTTTTCAATTCGGACCAGCAGTTCCGAGATAAGCGCTTTTGACCAAACAAACAAATTAAATGTTTTTCCAATTACAGACAATCACAGCGTACACAATAATAGAAAAGTTAAATTAAATTGATGATTTTAGTTAGTTAACAAACATAAAGATATTTGCAGTAAATTGAATTATTATGAATAAATTTAAAAGCAATTATTTACACGGATATAAATGTAAAGTTACAATTCTACCCACATCTTCGTTCTGTTTCTTCTGTTGGGCAAGAGCTGTTGTAATGACAATGATTTATATAATAATATTGTTATATATTTAAAGTAATTTATATTAGTATGACACTATATTAACAGTGGCAACATTGAGAGGATTTTCATTTTATTATTTTATGTATGGCAACTTTGTTAATGCTCTTCCGGTTTACCCTTATGCTTGATCCTATGAAAGGTTAGTGTCATGTGCTATGTTTGTTATTTGTATTGAGAAGAATAAAAGAGTTAGTTTTCCATCGTGTGTTATCCTCATAATCCTTAACAAGAGCTTCGTTAAAATATGACGTGCAATTAGACCATAGTCTACCAAGCTGGCCAAGTGCGAGTTGACAAACATCACATGTCTTTCGAAAATTTGCTAGGTTGTTTCAAGCATGCAGGTTTCCTCACGATATTTTTTTGTAATCATGTTGGAAATGATTCGCACATGAAACTGGTGAGGCCCGGGATTTGAACCCGCTTCACACGGTTTCCCTAGCGACTGGGTTACCACTGGACTACTACTAGAGCTTATCTAAAAATAAAAAAATAAATAATATAAAATAAATATTCGGTTATTTCATCGGCTGTTAATACATACCTATAAGTCATTAAATCTTCATCACTTAAAATGAATGATAAGACTTATCATAGGAAAAAAAAGGACTTTATTAAAGTTTAATTCGTTCTTACAAATGTATATACTGTTTATGTATTGACGATATTAATATTGATTGCAAATTTTAATTAACTGATTGTATTTTAGGTTTTGGAGGCTGAGCAAGTTAGACGCCATTGTGTGGCTTGTGACATTTTTGACTACGATGTTAGTTAACATCGATATTGGGTAAGTATTCAAATAATAACAAACTTAAAAAAAACATAACAATGTTATAAAAAATAATGTAAAAAAATAATAAAATATTTATATAGGAAATTGTTATACTATAGGGTTCTTTAATGAATAAGACCGTGCTAGATTTAAACGTTGTATTCAGCGTAAAAACACAAATTAAAACGTTACATTCAGTTACTTATTACAAATTTAACAAAATGGCGGCGCGTCTCTCCGCTTTTACAATGTGCGCGCGTCGTGTTACAAATCCCGGAACGAACTAAACGGCGCGACGTGAGAGACGCGGGCGGCGGCGTCATTCCCGAAGTTTTGGCGGTAAACGGCGCGTTCTAGTAGTGCGGGGAAGGTATTTAAAAACCGGTGCTATAATACCTATAATTGATTTTACATACCATTGATATCAAGGAATATAATAGGACTAGCAATACGCGCGGCTTCGCCCGCGTTCATTTTTTTTAATAGCTACTAAACTTCATTCGATCACTCGCTGGGTTGAAAATTATCCAAAAGTACTCCAGTTTATTAAAGCTCAAAGTTATAAATGAAACTATCTTTTCGGATTTTGTCGCGGATTTATTATGATTTTTGGTTCCCGACGTTTCGAATGCTCTCTCTCCCGTGACCATGATTGCTGTAAAGCATTCGAAACGTCGGGAACCAAACATCATAGAAAATCCGCGACAAAATCCGAAAAGATAGTTTCATTTATAATGTCAAATATTCGCGTAAACCTAAGAAAGAATTATAAAGCTCAAAGTTATTAAAGTTTATTAAAGTTCTATTTCATATATCATTTGCGGCGTGCACTCCTCCTCCTCTCCTGTTATTGTAGTTTTAGTAGGGATCCTTATTTTTTCTTGCAATTAAAATAGCCTATATTAATCAGTGTTATTAATGTAACATTCAAATGGTGAAAGAATTTTTAAAATCGATCCAGTACTTTTTGATCCAATTCGTTACAAACATACTTACCTACATACAAATCTTTCCTCTTTATAATATTAGTATAGATAAGAAAGCTACGAACTGGACGCTTTTGTAAAGTATTTTTAATACTCTTACTGACTTGCTGCAGTAAAATAATGAAAAAGAATGTGTTGCGAATATTTTAAAAGAATATAAGTTTGTAGTGACCCTACTTTCTTGCGCCAGCAGTCGCGGGTTCGAGTCCCACTGGGGGCATTCGTTTGTTAAACTCGGGTTTGTACTCCAGTCATGAGTATTTATATTTATAATAAGCATGTATTTATAATTATATATGTAGTATATCAACTATCTGGTATCCGTAGCACAAGCTTCGTAGCTTACCACGGAACTAGATGGCGCTGTGTGTAAAAAATATGTCCCAATGTCCCAATTTTGTTTTTAATTGTTAATATAGATTTCTCAGAAATTCAATATTTTCCAGTTATCATTATTAACCAGTTATCGTTATACCCAATTTGAACTATAATGACTGTATTAAATTTTCAAAATAACATTCATCGCCTTATACAAATCTACCCACTTTTTTTTTTTTTTTTTTTTATGGTAAAAAGGGGGCAAACGGGCAGGAGGCTCACCTGATGGGAAGTGATCACCTCCGCCCATGGACATCTGCAAGCCAGGTTTGCAGATGCGTTGCCGGCCTTTCAGGAAAGGGAGGGATGGAGGAGGGAGGAAAGTGGGAGGGAGGGGGGAACGAAGGCGGAGGATGATGGGAAGAGGGAGGGGGGAAGGAGAGTGGGCCTCCCGGACTCTCACTCACCGAACGAAACGCGACAGCATAGCTGCCACTTCACGCCGGTCTTCTGTGAGAGAGTGGTACTAATGAACTATACGGGGCGTGCCGGCCCATTCGGTTGCTACCCGAAGATAACAAGCATGGCACTACGCCATTTTAACTTTCACATTAAATAAGGGTAGTATGATATTAAATGTGTTTATTTTATTTTCAGTCTCGGAGCAGGACTAATAGCAAGTGTAGGAACATTGTTCGTCCGTTCGCAGAAACCCTACACCTGCTTGCTAGGAAGAGTTCTTGATACGGACTTGTATCTGGATATCAAGAGATATAGAGCTGTGAGTATATGTTATTACTATAAAATCCTATACCTTGGTAAATCCTAAGATTGTCTAGAAATAATATTTTTTTCCAGAACTTTAAATATGTTACTGTTATTGCCCAAACTACGGTCAATCCTAAGAATTTCCAGTAAAATTTGACATTATCCAAAACGTTAAGGTAAAAAAGAACGAAATGTTACTACTACTACGAACTACTCCGTAGTTAGTAGCTATAGTGGATAGCTTTCATGTTAAATACGGACATACATAGTACGACTGTAGTTATGAAAGTCCTTAATTCTCATCTCATCAATAGCCAAGAGTTAGTAGGCGTTTGTGTCTCACCATCTTGCATAGTATTAAGTCTACTCTTTAATGAAGTGTCCCACTGGACTGCGAGAGTGTAAAATTAATCAGTAAAATAATCTTTTGAGTTATGTTCAAATTAAATTTATTTGACTTTTTTATTAGTTTTGTTATGTTCGTTAAATAAAACATTCGTTTATATTCATATTTATATTTAATTATTTTTTTCACTGTATTTTACATCAGTTGCAATGATAGGCTTTTCAGCTCATCTGTTTGCCTAGACTAGAGTTAGAACTCTTTATAAATAAAATCAATTTTCTGACAATAATACTCCACGACTCATCCACTCCATTTCTCTGTCATCGTCGAAGGACAATATGAAATATTGTATCACGCCCATAATAATTATGTTCAAAACGATGAAACACCACCATTTTGCCACATCTAAGATACCAACCTGATATTGTAAAGAGTAAGGGTATCTTTTGTCCCCACTTAAACGCATTTTTTGATCATTTTACTTTCAATTTAGTTCAATTATTTTGTTCAATGGCTTCAAATTTTACTTACTTTTGATGTCATTTTAGAGATGTCAAACTCAAATTGTCAATATAGTTTGACATGGTCAAAACTTTAAAGAGAATTATATAAAGGAGGCCCATCTACGTGACATTGGCGAAGTCACGTGCCCAAACGGCACTCCTGGAAGCCATTAAATATAATAATTGAATTGAATAGAAGAGGCCCTGTCCATTGCATTCAAAAAATCTAGAATAAAAACATATTATAGAAAAAAGAAATTATTTGAATATAACTTCAATGTATAGCTTACTACATACTTTGCCACAGAAAGTTCTGTTGACTATACTTTTTAAGAATCTATATAGTTATCTGTTACATACGAAATAAAAACAAACTTACTCCGTTCTCTGAAAAAGTAGGTACAAGTTAAATAAAAATAATAATTTTGCTAACAAGTAACAACACTAAAAAGTAATAATAAACAAAAAGTAATGTCGAAAAACAATTATTTTCTTCAAAGCTGCAAATAACCTCACAAATTCTTTTAAAAGAAAGCATTTAAAATTAGGAGAAAATATTCATAATAAAAAGGGGAAGCTTAACTTATTTTAATTTTAGGCTGAGGAGATCCCCGGCATCAAAATCTTCCACTACTGTGGAGGACTGAACTTTGCCAGTAAGAATCTCTTCAGGTCGACGCTGTTCAGGAAGATTGGGTATCTGAAGTCTGAAGAAGAAGGTGAAGATTTGAAGGGAGAGACGTTTGAGTGGGACTCTAATTACAGCAATAAGGTGGGTTTTATCTTTTAATAGAATAAATGTTTAAAGAAGTAGAAAGACGGACGTATTGCGTAGGTATTTTTGCTATTTTTTTAAATATAAAATAAACTAAATCTTTATAGTGATGTACATCAATAACTGAAAATTCCAGTGCAAAATTTTTTTTGAAATGTTTTTCGAATGTATATCTTCATTCTGCTTTCATTTCTCAATATTGTATGTTAAAACAACAACATTTAAAAATCACAAATCTATGTCTCTCCCGTCTCTCGTCAACGTAAGAAAACTATATTTTTTTTATTTTTTGTTTTTAACTTAAATCATCAATTTAAATTTAACTTTTCTTTGTATTATTTTGCACGCTGTAATTGGAAAACCATTTAATTATTGTATTCATAGAGTTTTTATATTGGCATCTAATAATATATTGTCTGTTGACGATCCTACATAAAGGTTCAGTGCGTGATCGTGGACGCGACGGCGCTATCGTACGTGGACGCGCCAGGAATCAAGAGCCTGGTGGCGGCGCAACGCGAGCTCGTCGCCAACGCCGTGGCCGTGCTCCTCGCCGGCGCTAACGGTATTTATTACAGACCGTACCACGAAAGATGAGACTTGAAATTAATTATACATAACTCTTACTAACACGACTTAAGTGCGAAAATCCCACGCTACTGACGCTCGTCAAGTCTCATCTTTCGTGGTACGTATTATACTAGCCTTTCCCGCGGCTTCGCACGCTTTCTTAGGGCTCATTTTCATTGGTCGTTAGAGCACGCGTTCGGGGTGCGGAATATTTCTGTTCACGCATGCCATAGCTTGCGGATTGCTCACTAACTAACTTCACAGAAGAAAAAGAAAAAAATTTTCGTAAACTGAGTCCCCGCACGGTGCACTACGCATGCTTCACACCAACCGATGAATTTCATTGGTTGTTAGGCCACGTGCGGGGAATACCCGCATGCCGTATTACGACCGAGATATAGATAGCCTATTTTCATTAGTCGATAGCCCGTATTCGGGGATTCCCCACTTGCGGTGAAACGACTGAGTTAACGACTAATGAAAATGAGCCCTTTTTGGAAACCAAATGCTTCCTAAGGAAAAACGCCGACCTGCAAGAAGAAAGACATCCTGGCAGAAGAACCTTCCTGAATGGCTTAATCTTAGAACTCGCTCTCTCTTCCATCCTGCAGCTTCAAAGATAAAGATAGCCATGATGGTCGCCAACCTTCGTAGAAAAGTGGTACCCTAAGAAGAAGATAGCCTTCCTCGATAAACGGACTATCTAACACAAAAAGAATTTTTCAAATCGAACCAGTAGTCCCTGAGATAAGCGTGTTCAACCAAACAAACATGACACACCGCCTACCGAAGTGGGCCCTCCCTACACGTTTCTTGGCTTCGCACCCAGCTTGCCGGAGGCTACTGAAAAACATACATCGAACTGTTATATATGTTTAATGTAAGGTAAATTGCAGTGGTAGCTCAGCGGTAACGCGTTCGCATGGATAACCACTCGGTTGCAGGTTCAAATCCGGGTCTGGCACTTCTGATATTTTCATGTGCGAATCATTTCTATCATGATTACCACTTGTCTTACGGTGAAGGAAAACATCGTGAGGAAACCTGCATGTCTGAGAAAACCTAACAAGTTTTCGAAAGACATGTGAAGTCCGCCAACACGCACTAGCCCATCGCGGTGGACTATGGCATGATCCCGATCATACCGAGGGAGGCCCGTGGCCAGCAGTGGGACGTTGAAAAGGGCTGATGATGAAATTGCATGGGGCGCTGCATAGTCAGCACCTTTTGATTCTTAGTTTAGTTCTAGGTTACGTTCTAGAGCATCTACAAACAATAACCAACACAACTTATAATATATTTTCACTTCCAGGTCCGGTGCTAGAAATGATAGAGAGGTACAACTCGCTTGAATCAGAGCAACTGCAATTAGACACGTTCCCAACCGTCCACGATGCCGTCGTCTTCTACAAGATGCTGCAAGCCAAGAAGGAAACCATCGTTATACAGACGTGAGGTTATAGATTAGATAAATAACCGTTAAAGAAAATAAAACCGTTAAAAAATCTTTTTATTCAATTCCTTAGTGGCTTGACAGTTTAGCACAAATTACTTCGCCTATGGAAGAATGTAAATATTGTCTATGACAGTTTAGACAAGTAATGGCGGAACTAGTGATGTCTATATCACATTTTTGGCGTATATCAAAGTTATCGAATAAATCGGTTTATCATTTTATATTAATAAATGAAATACGACTTTACACAAATATAATCGTGAATTTAAAAATATTAACTAAAATAAAAGATGTCAAAGATATTTAAAATATAGAACTTTTTGACAGATTCGTCAAAATAGTTTTTTATCGTATATTTTTGTATGATAAACCGTAAACTAAAAATCAAGTAAGTAGAGTTCAAGATTGCAAATATTTCATTGTAGTGTATTTTGTTAACCAAATCTGTAGTTATATTCCTTTTTTAATTGATTGGGCAAGAGTATAGGTTATTTGGGAAGAATGTCCTAAGTACAAAGTACTTTGTGACAGTTTATAATTTTTTATTAAAAATTAAAAAAAAAGCTTAGTTAAGATGTTTGTGAAATGAAGTACTTAGTACATTTTATAGTTTACTTTTAATATAGTGATTTCGTGTACTTGTTTTTATCCCCAAATTAAAATAGCGATATAAAAATTGAAATACGATTTGAATTTAGTTTGAATAGAATTAATGGTACTTGGAATTTCAAAATTATACTAGCATGTCAACTATCTGGTATCCGTTACACAAGCCTCGTAGCTGACTACGGAACTAGTACGCGCTGTGTGTAATAATGTGTCAACACATTTATTATTTTAATGTTCCGAGCTTAATCTGAAACCAAAATGGCTTGAAGTATTTAATTTGTATATAATAAATTATTGCTTAAACTAGATTTAAAGACAATAAAACCTTAATTGTAAATATTTAAATAAATATTTTTTATTTAAATCAATAAAGCGATTAAATTTAAAAAACTTGATGGTAATGTGCAATTTTTAGAATATCTTTAACTTGTAAAAATATTGTTTTTTTTTTTCAACTTAAAAGAACTGTTGACTGAAAATATGGCATACATATAAATAATTAACATCTTTTAAAGGCATTCATATTTAAAAAAAAGCAAAACTAAAAAAGACAATGCGGTTTTACCTTTTATGAAGAATTATATAAAAAATATGACTTTGGTTTAATCATTTTTTTTATATTTAATGTTGCCATTGTATGCCTTATATACTTAACAAGAAATACATTGTAAATAGCAATACATATATTGTATTACATACCTCATTAAAAATAAAAAATTTTTTAGCAAACAATATTTTGGATAGCTGTAATGTGCTCAACCGTGATCTAGTACTTCTTACACATTAATTATTCGACTACAAAACTGACTGAGACGATTATTTTGTCTATGGTTAACGAATTTCAATATTCTCTACAAAACTTGTCATTAATTTGTTTCCTTAGTCTTTTTTGAAATCGGTTAATGAATGTATCAAAGACTTGAATATGTAAATAAAAATTTGTACTTATCATTAAGGCTCGTTTACTTTAAATTTATAACATAGAGTTACCATATAAAATTACATTTTGATTAATCTGAAAACATGCGACGGTTATAATAAATTTATTTTTTCTACTTAAGTTATGAAATTGAAAAATTAAAAAAAAATATGCATAGGCGAATGCCTATTACACAAGAATTTTATAAATGGTAACTCTATATCCTACTTAAAATATTTATATTATGGCAATAATGTATAGAATTAGATGTAGCCGTTAGTTTACTGTGTCATTGTGATATTTTATACCTAAAGAGTATTTGTACTTATTTAAAATGAATATATTTGTTATAATCAATTGTTATTTCATTCAACAAATTCCTTTTTTAGTATTTTTTATTAGAAATATTGATTTCTGTAAATGTGATGATTTTTGGGACTAAATTTCTAAAATAACCCTCCAATCATAATAAAGGGCGTAAATACATCATCATAATTCAGTCATATAATAATTCCGTAGACAGAATTATGATTGATACCATTTGCTGTAGAAACCCTGGGTCCATGGAGTCGAAAGTCCTCCCTTATCTTATTTACTATACCAGTGACGAGAAAGCAGTAATAATAAGGTGTACATATTTTTGGTGTAATTAAGTATATTTAAAATAGGGTAAAAAAAACAAAAACGCATTAAATTAATAATGTATAATATATTCATTGAGTAAATTTCCAATATCAAAAAATAAAAAGATCAAGAAGAACAGCTAACTTTCAAAGCATACGCCCACTGCGGGGGCTGTGCCGAGAATCCTCTCGCGTCTGCCTCTGGCTGTACTTCGTAAGGGTTTCTTATCACTTCCAATAGAAAACGGACCTACGTAGGAATAGAATTGATAAAATCTATCTTACATGACAACCTTGTCTTCATTGAAAATGTAAAACTAGTCGTAAAATAAAAATTACAAAACTACCTTTAAGTTACAAAATCATCTTAAAATTTTATCAACCGTTAAAAAGAAATATTATGCTAAGCTTAAATCAAACATTCGAAAATATCGAAGCCTTGTGTTAATTTTAATAAGTTTATTAGGTGTCTTCGAGCAAAACTAACAGACAGACTAACATGACGAAGCTATAGATATTATATAATGGGTATAAACGTATATTGTTTATAAATTAATTTCAAATGTACGTAACTACGAACACAAGTATATGTCTTCATTATGTCAGTCGTCAGCTTTAGGCTCTCCGAGGCGACGTTGTAGCATTGCCTACTCGAGGCTCGAATCCAGAACCTCCTAATCTGTAGTATAGCCATACATAATTATCATCATCAGCCCTTTTTAACGTCCCACTGCTGGCTGGCTGGCACGGGCCTCCCTCAGTACGAGGGGTATCAGGCCATAGTCCACCGCGCTGGCCTAATGCGAGTTGGCGGACTTCACATATCTTTCGAAAACTTGCTAGGTTTTCACAGATATGCAGATTTTCTCACGATGTTTTCCTTCACCGTAAGACAAGTGGTAATTATATAAATGATTCGCACATGAAAATATCAGAGGTGCGACCCGGATTTGAACCCGCATCACTCGGATATCCAAGCGACCGCGTTACCGCTGGGCTACCACTGTATATATAAATAGGCATAACTACCAAACCTTATCAAAATCGTCCCTCTCAGCGTCGAGGATAGCCTCATGAAGCATCCAGTTCCGCGGCACGTACTGCGGGTTGACGGCGAGCATGCGGCGCCGGCGTTCCTCCTCGAACAGACCCACCGCGCTACTTGTGTCTACTGTAGTATTCATTTCATTATATTTTATTTTTTTAACCGACTTTAAAAAAGGTGTAATTTGTCTATGTTCGAATGTGCGTGTTATTTAATGTGCACCTGTTATGAATCTACTTATTTTATAAATATTTATCCTATATTGGGGTAATTGGTCACATAGAAAAAAGAAAACCCAAAAAGATCTTACTACTTCTTTGCAATATTATTGGAAAACTTAAAGACATAAAATTATACAAGTAAAATACCTAATTAAAATTAGATAGTGTCTAAGAAAACACGATAAATAGGTAGTCGTAAGAAGTGGATAAACATTATAAAGTTAATATTTAAATCATTATTAGTAATTTATAATTATAAAGCATTCCCGGGGGATGCATCCGCCCCTGGAAATAATTCTGCTGTCTCCCATGGAGGAATAGTTCATCCCTTAAATGCTACCGGCCTCACCCTTTTATACCTATAAAAGATAACTTAATAATTTTAATTTTTAACCATCTTGATAATTACCAGCCTCTTTATTTAACCGCTCTCGGTATTGATCAAGCCAACAAGTCCAAAAAGAATGCGAAGACAATCGCTTCAACGACCATTTATCTTTCAACTTAGATACACTGGACATTTCACATGGTTCCAACTATAAATTACAACGAAATGAAATTTCAAATTACAGTAATAATAAATATTACAGTCTAAGGTAAGTTATTGATTTTTTTACAGGACTTGTGTTATGAATTATATATACCCATGACTGGAGTACAAACATTCGTGCTCATCACAGAAATGAATACCCCAGAGGGACTAGAACCCGCGACCGCTGATACATCAAGTAGGGTACGTGACTGCAAACTGAGCCAAAAGTCGTGTTTTCAAAAGAGTTATCTTTTAATAATTACTTACAGTTCTCGAGACGTAAGCTCAGCTTTGCATTTGTGTGAGTGATAGCTAAAAGCCAATAGCTGCGCATCAAAAACCAGTTCAAACGAGTTTAAACCACTCGCAACGCGCTACGCCATCAGCCGTACCCATCCGTACACTGCACGCACACAAATGCAAAGCTGAGCTTAAGTCTCGAGAACTATACACATGAATAACATATCAATAGTTTTTTTTTTAATATTTCCTGTATAAATATTATTTTACATACTTCAGCCAGCTGTCTAAACGTAATAGTGAAGTCGGCACCGGTCTGCTGCATCATATCGAGTAACTTCTCTACAAACTCCCCATCACCCCATCTTTCTTTTTTGAGTCCAATTTTCAAAAGAAAAGTCTCCCTATTTACCATTTAATATAATCAATATATTTGAAATAAACGTACATAAATGTAGTATGTATATATAAATTATAGGTAAGTAGTTAGGTATATTATGTAATAAATATTCGCTTGTGCAATACTTTTAATCTCGTTTTTCGGCGATTGTTTTAAAACTTTGAGTTTTGACATACATGGAAAGCTCTTGGGTCCAATTTCACACCCAGTAAGCTATGAAATGGTAGTGCGAGGGAGCTTTTCTTTTAGACAGTTATAGTGTAATCTATAATCTTTTACAGTCCATAATCTTTCTTAATAAATAGTCTATATAAATATTAAATAGCAAAAAAAAAATTAAAATCGGAACAGTAGATCCATAGATTAGCGCGTTCAAACAAACAAACAAATTCTTTATGCATATAGATACTTGAAAGTAAAGATTAGCACACAAATTTTCCTAATTTGGGCATTTCTGTATTGTGCACAGCATAAACTAGCAAGTAATAATGTGCTCTCCGACCGATTCCGGCCACGGCGGGCAATCTCATTGAGACTAGCCAACTGCAGGAGATATAGATAATTATTACAGTGCAGCGCGTCTACGCGCAGACACAAGTACACTCTCTGTTCCTATCACTCTCACACTCCCGTGGGATGAGTGAGACGACCGGTGAGAGCTATGGTGCAGGACCAACAGCTTTACGTGCTCTGCCTCGGCACGAGGGTGACTCACCGCCAACTTTCCAACTCCGGGCGGTTACTGAGGCTTACTAAACAGAAAGACTCAAAAACTAAACTTGGCCAGACCCGGGACTCGAACCATATATGACCGTACACGCTAGCCACTACACCACCGAGGCATTTTCTAGCTGGTAAGTAATTAAAATCTAAAACGTACAGAATTTTATTTTTACAGTAAGTATCCAGTGTCTTTAGAATGTGCGCCATGTGGGCCTGCTGCATCGGCGTCATGAGGGCTTCCAAGGCATTTGCTAGCTGCCCTATATTCCACAATACTATCTACAAGGTATTGGACAATTATGATTATGGATACAGTAAAATCTAGTTTTTTATTTAATTTGACATTAAATAATATAAAAACTGTACAAACAGTTTTAAAAACACTAAAATGGAAATGAATATGTCGTATGTTAAGAGAGAAAAAAGATAAATCCGTAAGATTCGTAACAGAATGGTATCCACGAGATGGTATAAGAAAGAGAGGAAGACAGTTGACACGGTGGGAAGATGATGTTAAAAAGAAGCTGGCCCAGAATGGATCCGGATAGCTATGGATAGGGAAAAATAGAATTCATTGGAGGAGGCCTAAGTCGGAAGACAAGCTGCAATAGAGGAATGATAAATACTTGTTGAAAACAATTTTATTTTATGTTATTTAAGCAGTGATAAAGGCTTATTTTATTTATTTTATTAATATAAAAAAATATTTCTTTCCATAGAAATCTGGCTACTTTTTGACCCTCTATTAGGGGATCATCGTTTAATATGTGGCTTTCTCTTAACCTCTAATGGGAAGCTGAAATAGCAGCTGTTACAAAACCCTCAATAACTTTGAAAACGATCCAAGAACTCGAACCCATATTTATTTTTACCTATACCATAAAAGCTTACCACTACACAAACGAGGTGGACAATCTTACATCAGGTTGTTTTCCGAAAGCATATCGTCCTTCTCCATCAGAACTGTTAGCTACATATCCACTATCGTAGGAATCGAGGAAACCGAATGGGCCATAATCCAAAGTTACTCCAAGAAGATTCATATTATCCGTATTTAATAAGCCATGAGTGAAACCTAAACCTACAAAACGAAATAGAAAGTTTTAGGATATTATCACGTGTTTAATATCTAAGAAACTTCCAAGGAAGCTTATTTTACGGCTACCAGATATTTAATATACTACATATATAAGTTTAAATACATACATATTATAAATATAAACACCTATGACTGGAGTACAAACATCCGAGTTTTACAAATGACCCCTGCGAGACTCGAACCCGCGACCACTGGCGCAAGAAAACAGGGTCACTACAAACTGCACCAAACGTGTCGTCGAAATATAACAAAAGGTATATTTAAAGGAATAAGGTGACTTTTCTCTTTTTGCCCGCTTAATTACATTTAAATCCGTCCAGACGTTAAAGGTAAATGAATATATTAGCAGGAATATTTACACAGATATATAAACTTTTTCATAATACAATAATAATGTGGTTTCTATTAGATATTTCTTCATTACCTTGCCATTTAGCTACAACGTCGAGAGTTCTGTGAGCGATCTCAGAAAATAGCCTTATATATTTATTATCATCTGTTAGATGGATGTCTGGAAAGTGTTCCTGCAATACATCATACATGATAAATGGCAACTTTCAGTGATGCCAACAATTTAGTAAATTACAATGGAATAAAAATATCGAAACAGACTAATGGCATTTTACCCTGACCTTTAAACAAATGACCCAATAGGTTCTTAAACTCTATTTTTCTACTGGAAAAGCTAGGTTATATGAGGATAATACCAACAGTTTAATACTGTTATTTGAGATATAGAGTAATCATAAAACTGTACTTTTGGACTACCTAAGTATTTTGTAAATTCCCACTAACTTTTATCACAAAATCGGCTACTTTCTTTAATACCGCCAGCTCCCCATTTTTTGCCAAAATTTCCAAAGAACCGAAGCGAAACCAGCTCTGTGACGATCTCAACAGCACAGCGGCGTGCTCCCGTCGCGGACATCCGGAGTAAAAAACATCACGAATTATTGGATCATCACTGACTGAAATGTTAATATGTTTTAATTCAAAATTCTATCTCAGAATATTTTACTCAGCATTAACTGATTACTGGATATCATGAACCATCATTTGCGAAAGCAATACCAATATAATCCTCTGTCAATTGTCATACAAGTAAAAGTCTCAGAAAACTGGTTAACGAGAATTAGGTACCTATATCTAGACAAAATCACCAACTTATCTTACCGACGACAGCTACAGATCTCGTAGTAGGAACTCCCAAATGAAACATCGCCTCACTCGCAATCATTTCCCGAATACAAGACCTAAGCATGGCAGGTCCATCGTAAATTCGAGAGTAAGGTGTTTGTCCTGAGCCTTTGAGCTGTATTTGCCAACGTTCATTTAATCTATATTATAAAATGGAGAAAGAGATACAATATAAAAATGGGGTGTTGTAGTGTTTTCTTTGTCTATTTGGGGTCGTCTGTTGATGTTACGACTAAATTACAAAAAGTGATTCCAAGCATATTAGTCTATTCCGATGTAACAACCTGTTCACATATTCTCCAATAATGTGCGCCCTTCCATCACCCAACTGTCCAACCCATAAACCATATTGGTGACCGCCATATCTGAAGTTATACCGTTATACTTGCAATATCAGTTATGTTTAAAAATAAATTTATTGAATTTACGTTAATTTAAAGGATAATACCGATGTGCAACAGGTAAAGCTCCATATGGTAATTTTCTTCCAGACACAAATTCAATAAATTCTAGACTATTTACTATATTAGGATCCATGTCCAAAATGTTAACCAATGCATCGTCAGAAGCACATACCAAGCGGACATTACGTTCTAATGGAAAGGGTAATGCCTGAGGAAATGTTGAAGAATGTTGCAAAATTAATAAAAATGATAAAAATACTATTGAATAGGCAATATTTCTACTGGATGGATATTAGTATTAACCATAACATAATATCTAAAATTCATTCAAGTTCTGCTCTGCAAAGTTTTTAAAGACTAGACGAAATAGGGTTAAATATTCCCTTCATTTTCATCTTATTACAGAGAAATTTATGGATCAGTGACGAGTGACCAAATCTACTAGTTCAGGCGGTTACAGCAATTTAAAAAACCGGAACTGGTCAGGTTCTGGATTAGAATTTCAGGCAGGACCAAAACAAAGGAAAGAACTCTACACATGGGCAGCTTTCCTTGCCTCAAGTAAATTATATAATACCGTGGGTATTATACAAATTACAAACCTCAGAATATACAATATTTTTGACATTACTTTTTACTTGATTATGATTTTCATCTATTGGCAACAATATATATTTAGGATAAAGACTAAATCGCCATTCAGTTAAATTTGTTTTTAATAATGTTGATTCTCCTTTTAATTTCATATTGAAAAATAAATACGTTTTAATCCTAAAACAAAAAAAACTAAAATTTATGACAGATCTATCTTTTCTATAATCAAAGATCTAATAATATTTTAATTTCGAAAAAAAATACAAATTATTGTATAAAATATAGTTTATTTATTAAAAATAGCTGTACAATAATTCAAAAGATATTTTTTGATACTGGTGTTTGGTGTTTTTAGCTCAGATAAAACCTTGGACTTATGGTAACATGCCTTTGTCATATTAATCATAATAACAAAGAAAAAAAATAAAATAACCTATTGGCTATTTCTGTGCTATTTCTAGAGCAGAATAATAAATGGTATCATTTGCTGCGTGTGTGAAATTTTAATAATTTACAGTTATAGTGACGAATATGGTGTATACGGAAGAGTATTTAAAAGAAAAGCTTACCAAGGAATTGGACGCTGTTCATGTCGTAAGTACGAACTGTCAAATATTGTTAAAATGTCTACACGTACTCTTATTTGTAGTGTGTATTCTACCTTTATGAATTAACTAGATCTTAAAATTAATTAAAATACACAAAATTCGATAATATGGGTAAAAGAGCTGATCCTGAAAGATTCGCCATTACCAAGTACGCTTTATTTCCTGGTATATTCTTCTCTTTATTCGTACGATGGTGCGTTGCGGCTTACCCGTATTCGGGCTACAAGAAACCACCGATGTATGGAGATTTTGAAGCTCAAAGACACTGGCAAGAGATAACCGTTCATACTGAAGCATCAAAATGGTATTACAATACGACACAAAATGATCTTCAGTATTGGGGCTTGGATTATCCTCCTCTCACGGCGTACCACAGTTTTTTGATTGGTCTGGTGGCTGACTGGATAGATCCAGAATCAATTCGACTGTTCGCATCGAGAGGCTATGAAAATGATTCGCACAAAACCTTTATGAGATGGACAGTGTTTTTGAGTGATGTGTACTTTTATATCACAGCTGTTTTATGTCTTTGTATAGATGCAGAACGACTTCTGCATAGACAGAATAATCCAAATGTATTTAAACGCACAGACATATCTACAATCTTATTTTTGCTATACCCAGGTATCATGTTGATTGACCATGGTCATTTTCAGTACAATTGTGTATCATTAGGATTTTTTTTATGGGCTACCTTCTTTATTATTGCTATTGAAAATGATACTTTGGCAACAGTCTTTTTTGTTTTAGCCCTTAATTATAAGCAAATGGAACTGTATCATGCTCTACCATTTTTTATTTACTTATTAAGAAAATGCTTCATGTCTGAACCTAACAAGGTTAAATTTTCTCATATTATAAATAGAATTAATAAGCTTGCAATAGCGGTTGTATGTTGCTTTGTTATAATCTGGTATCCACTAATCTCTTCTTGGAATGATGTTTTACAAGTGCTACACAGGTTATTTCCTGTGAAGAGGGGTGTTTTTGAAGATAAAGTGTCAAATGTATGGTGTTCAGTGAATGTTTTTATAAAACTAAAATATGTATACAATAACGAAGAGATGATTAGAATGTGCTTATTATCTACTCTGATGGCAGCTTTGCCTTCTTGTCTTGACCTGTTATTTAGGATTAATAGAAAAAAGTTTATTTTAGCCCTAATCAATGTCTCACTAGCATTTTTCCTATTTTCATATCAGGTGCATGAGAAGTCAATCCTACTAGTGGCTATTCCTGTAGCATTGCAATTACCCAATGACCCTTTTATGTGCTTTTGGTTCTTACTTGTATCTACTTTTAGTATGCTGCCGTTGCTTCTAAAAGATGGCTTACTAATACCGTTTGTATGCACAAGTTTAATTTATGTAGCATTCTACAGTCTAGCATTAAGACTATCAGAAACAAAACCAGGCCTTTTATCATTTTTAAATGCCAATACTGTATATAAATCAGTTAATCCATCAGCAGATCATAATTCTGTAATACTGAAACTTCTCACAACAGGTTTTTTCTTCTCGCTCCAAGGAATGTTTTGGTTAGGTCTTGGTACATTATTAGTGGAACCGCCACCAAGGTACCCAGATATATTTCCTTTATTGATATCTATGTATTCATGTGCACATTTTATTTTCTTCTTTGTTTATTTTACTCATCAACAATTGTTATTGCCAACGGAGTTGCCATTAAAGCCAAAACCTAAAAAGAAAAATTAATCTAGTCTACATTACAAAGTTTTGAATAAAACTACCTTTTCAGATTTTGTCAGAGAGACTCATTAACCACAGTTGCTGTAAAGCATTTGAAACAGGAAACAAAAATCAAAATGACTTTGTGACAAAATCCGAAAAAAAATTATATTTCTTGTCTTAAGAAGTATTAGTAATAAACATTCCAAATAAAAATTTATGATGTTATTCTGCTGTTTTAATTTTTTGATGTGGTGTCTATTAAAACTGCTTTTCAAAGTTTATCCTTTTTCACCGTAGAAAATATTATATACTATTTTATTTACTTACCTGCTAGCGTGATAAGATATTGTCTTGCTATAATTGTTATCATACTAAATGTCATCAAAATCTATTGTTGTTTTCTATCGATGTGGTCACAGATAGACAGACATAAATATTAGAAAACGTAGGTTCAACCTTTGTATCAATAATACTAACTAAATCAATAAGATTTACAAAAAAATATTCCATGTATTCGACTATTCAACTCTGAAAATTATTATTTATGTATAGTTTACATTTCCTCCAATACCTATTAATAAATAGTTTTTTTTTATCAATTGTTGGACATATCTTTATACAAAAAATAATAAGAAATATAATTCTCTAAGCAAAGCGTCATTATTTATGTTATACAACATAACTGTTTTTTTATTACATTTGACTAAGTACCTTCAGATTGTGCTCAGTGTTTAACATTTTGTAGTGTATGCTCGCGTCGCAAAAACTACGGATTTTATTTTATTATGAGGTAAATAGAAAATTTCTACTATACATGTGTACATAATAGATATATAACATTAACTGCTAACTGCCAGGGTGGTGTAGTGGCTAGCATATACGGTCATACATCGAGAGGTCCTGGGTTCGAGTCTCGGGTCGGGCCAAATTTAGTTATTGAGTCTTTCTGTTTATTAAGCCTCAGTAACCGCCCGAGTTGGGATATTGTGACTCCCTGCCTCGGAGAGCACGTAAAGCCGTCGCGTCGGTCCTGCGCCTTAGCTCTCACTGGTCGTGTTGAACAGTCGGTGTATGAGAGTGATAGGAATAGAGAGTGTATTTGTGTCGGCGCGCACTATAATATCCCCTGCGCAGTTGGCCAGTCTCAATGAGATTGGCCGCCGTGACCGGAATCGGTCGGAGAACATTGTATTATAATAAACAACAAATGTTGTACACCTCTGTCATTGGAATGTGAGTCGTTCTGCAAATTTTCAATTATTTCCTATAATGAGTTAAAAATTCGTATTAAGTACTATCAAAAGTAAAGTAGTAACAGCTACATATTCATAATTAATAAGCAAAGTCAGTTATATTTTAAAGTTTTTTAAGTAGAGCTGCATTTCGTAATATTACGTGCGTGGCGCGTGGTGTATGATTTGTCGGACCCGTAATATCACGGCGACGGCGGTTAAAGGATTAATGTCAAAGTTATACGCAAAGCGCATTCCCCATGCCGAAGACCCCGCTCGTGGGTTCACTAGTAATATGTATGGCGGCATGACGTTTGAGTTGTAATGAAAGTGCGGTGGAGTCGAATGGGTTAAACAGAATATTTCGTTCTTTAAATATAAGCATTTAATATTTAAAATATAATCATTTATTTTATCTTTACAACGTATTTTATGTGACGACGGCACTGTTTAATTATGCACTCACGAAACTTATAATTAATGTTTTTACAACTCTAAAAAGCGATGGATAGATGCATAATAGTTAATATGTAAAACTATATACAAGATGGTGGTCGTGGAATCGATTACCGATATTTACATACTTTGTACATTATAAAAAGCGCCATCTGTCGGTCTATCAAGACTCTTTCTGAGGAAGGCGTGAATGGGAAGTCAATCCCTGTAGTGTGAGAGTTAAGAATTTAGACTTCAATGCAATTTATACCCATATTTTGTCAATGCGACGGAATCATTAACCTCTAGGCTTGGTTTTGGCACGTGATAAACTATATTAGAATCATTTCGTCAATCATCTTCTACTTTCAATATACTTACTAATATCTATATCTGTGCTAATATTATAAAGCTAAAGAGTTCTTTGGTTGAACGCGCTAATCTCAGGAACTACGTGTTCGAATAAAAAATTTTTTTAGTCTTTGATAGCAATTTATCGAAGAACATAAAAAATATGAGAATATTGTTTCTGGCCTTTAGAACAAAATTTAGTATTTGCATTGCATCGTCGTGTTGAAGCCAGTACCAGACAATATATACCTGATACTTCTGCCTCTTTTTCTTGCATTTGCGACTGTATAAAGATTAGTACGAGCCAAGGGAACAAATCTTTGTGGAAATTCCAATCTTCTGTTATTTTAAGGGTTCCATGACCAAATAGCTACTATGGGATTTTACCATATCTATCTGTTGTCAAATAAAAAAAAATGAAATATGTTTTTATAGAATGAAAACATTAATTTCATCTGTTCTATTCAAAATCAATAGGTCCTTTTTTATTCTTGGGAACCATTAACGCATACCTACTACCTGTGGAATGTGTGGCTCACCGGCAAACCAGTACTACCCACTTAAATCCAAGCACCCCTCTTCCGGCTTAATGGGGCGTCGCAGGATCGCTTGCGCATCCAAACCGCCCCGAGCGACGGCCCGGCAAGTCTGCCACACCAAGGAGCCAAGGAGTTGGTCCACAGTCCACTCTACTAAAATCAATACATCATCATCATCAGCCCTTTTCAACGTCCCACTGCTGTGCACGGGTCTCAGTACGAGGGAGATCAGGCCGTAGTCCACCGCGCTGACCTAGTGCGAGTTGGCGGACTTCATATGTCTTTCGAAAACTTGTTAGGTTTTCTCAGACGTGCAGGTTTCCTCACGATGTTTTCCTTCAACGTAAGACAAGCGGTAATCATGATATAAATGATTCGCACATGAAAATATCAGAGGTGCGAGACCCGGATTTGAACCCATATCACTCGGTTATCCGAGCGACTGCGTTACCGCTGGACTACCACTGTCTCAAAAATCAATGCGGCCTAATGGAATCTTTAAAGAACATTTTTTTATGTAGGAGGTGGTAGATGAGAGCGACGGGTGTGGGGGCAAGTTCTCCGCGTTGATCGTCTCGGATAAGTTCCAAGGGAAGCCGCTACTCGCTAGGCACAGGTATGACTTTTGATTTTCCTACGAGTCAATTATTTAAATTGTTATTATGAACCGATAGGTATCTGAGTTTTTTCGCCAGTTCTTCTCAGGTCGTTTCTTCTGTCCGAACTGGTGGAGACTCTAGAGTCTAGACGTTCAGTAAGAAATTGTATCAGTTTCTATGCTGAATAAAATAAATTTAGATTTTTATGCAATCTGCTTTGCGTGATGTGTCCTTGACGTTATGCAATATGCATAACAAAGAAAAGCATAACAAAATTACCGCGTTTTAAATACAGACATAAAAGGAAATTGTAATATTTATATTGTATGAATAATTCATAAGAGTCATGTACTTTTATCTATTCATAATACTAATATCCAAAAGCGTTAAATACTTATTCTAATTTTGACCTCGATGTTAGGTAGTAGGTAGCAGGTAGGGGTAGGGCTGTAGCGTATGTTGATATGCTGTATTTTTGGTCTAGTGGCTAGGAAGTACCTACGCCTGCAGATTCAAAGTCCTGGGTTCGAGCCTGGCTGTTAATAAGTTTCTGTGTAACAGCTCACAGTTAAGATACCTGTAGTAAATACACAACCGTGCTCAGAAACCACTTCAAGCCTTCGGTCATGCGCCTGACTCAACAGTCACGTCAATGTTTGTCCCATCGGACATAGTGTTTCAACAATATAGGTGTTTTCAAGGAATAAAGAATGGACTTGTGTCTGCGCGTATACTTGTGCTCTATAATATCTCCTGTAGTATGTGCTACTTTCTAGTCAGCAGCAGGACAGGATATGGCAGTTGATATTGGTTTAGTTATAAACTAGCGACTCGCCCTCGCTTCGCTCGGGCTCTTCCCTAGATTTAGCACAGGTGAAGCCGCGGGATCTGCTAGTTATGCATATAAACCTTCCTCTTGAATCACTCTATCTATTAAAAAAAATCGCATCAAAATCCGTTGCGTAGTTTTAAAGATTTAAGCGCACATAGGGATATAGGGACAGAAAAGGCGACTTTGTTTTATACTATGTAGTGATAATACTCTGGATTATAAGTAATCTCTTCAACAGGCTGGTGAATTCAGTGCTCCAAGAAGAATTGAAGAACATTCATGCTTTCACGCAGAAAACCCTAACAGTCGATCAATGGAAACAAAAATAAGATTTTTATACAATACACTAATGTTCTAGCTCTTCCGTCTTTTATTGCCCTATCCTATAAGTAAAGTAGAAAAAAATCAAAATGTCTCTCTTAGAAGTGAAAGTATCGGCACCCGGTAAAGTTATTTTACATGGAGAGCACTCGGTCTTGTACGGGAAGTACGCGATCGCAGGCAGCCTCGGACTTAGGACTTCTATGATTGTTAAGGTAGGCTATTAATAACTAACTATGACTATTATTAAGATAGTGTTTTATCATTATTACTAATATACTGTTTTTTTAATACTAAAAAGCACCAACTTTTGACTTTAAAAATCATTCCAGGAGGTAAAATCAAAAGGCGATTTAAGCATTTACCTACATTTGCCATCAGTTGATGTAGATGAGGTTTTACCATTGAACCTAATAAAGGAACATCTAATCCCATCCCCTAACGATACATGGAAACGTCCAGATGTGATAAACCATGAAATACATTTAGAAAAGGTTGATAACTGCTTAAATAAGATCTTACCAGGTTATAGCGATCTCAAGAGCTTTAAAAAGAACTCTCTACGTGGCTTCTTTTACATATTTTCTGGAATATTCGATGGAGATTTGTTGAAAAATAGTTTAGATGTTACAATAACATCAGAGTTGACAGTCGGAGCTGGTACTGGGAGTTCAGCATCTTGTGCCGTCTGTGTTTCTGCTGGGTTGTTACAACTCTTCAAATTGAAGAAAGGAATCCAGAATGAAGAGTTTGGTCTAGAAGATAAGATGTTGATATCTAACTGGGCGTTTAACTGTGAGAAGATTATGCATGGTGCACCTTCAGGTTAGGTTCTATTTATTGCTTGCTAGGTTAGAACTAGATTGTATTTATTCTTTTTCGATCTATTTATTATTATACTAGCAAACCCAGCCCGCTTCGCTGGGCGTAGTTAAAAAAAATAAACGGTTTTTGTTATTTTCTTATAAAATAAAAGTAAGTCAAGTTACTCCATATAACATATTTAGCTATCAGCGAGTGAAAGTCGAGTCAAAATCGGTTCAGCTGTTTCAAAGATTAGCCTAAACAAACAGACAGATAGACAAGCAAACAAAAAATTTTAGAAATTGATTTTTTATGCAAATACCATATATAATTTCATATGTGATATGCATTTAGTGAAAAGATGTTGATTTGAAATTAAAAACAGGCACTTTAATGTTATTTAAATGTACTGATTATAAACTGTTCTTACATAAGTTTCTATTTTTTTTTCATTTTTCAGGCATAGACAACTCAATCTGTACATACGGGTCTCTCGTGGGTTTCACAAAGGGCGAAAAGCCAGTAATTCCAGATTACCGAATCAATTTACGTATACTTTTAATCGATACGAAGGTTAGCAGACAAACGAAGCTTTTAATTGAGAAAGTTAAGACGTTGAGGGAGTGGAACAGTAAGGCGGTGGACAGTGTTATGGATGCTTTAGGATATTTAGCTAAAAATGCTGCTGAGGTAAATTCAAATTTAATATTTTAATGTTAAAGGATAATAGTTAATAATACTTTTTAGGCTTACGCGAATATTTGACATTATAAATGTAACTATGTTTTTGGGAGAGTCTCCCGTGACCATGATTGCTGTAAAGCAACGCCGGGAACCAAAACTCGAAATTAATCCGCGAAAAAATCTGAAAAAATAGTTTTATTTATAAAATTAAAGGATCAATTCTTTGTATATTTATTATTATTGTAATAACAAGTTACTTTATTCCGTGTATATTTCTAAGACGTTTTGGATTCAGTTAAGGGTTTACACTTTACAAAATAGAAATTAGTATAAACAAATCTGTACAAATCTATACTAATATTATAAAGAAGTAAAGTTTGTTTATTTGTTAAATTGTAAGGGGTAATCTCGGGATCTACAGAACCGATTTTAAAAATTCTTTCACCAATAGAAAGCCACATTATTGCTGAGTGTCATAGGCTATATAAAACATCGAAAAATAAAAAGGCTTTTACGTCCGTTTTGCAAAGTGAATCGGAGAAAAAACGGTCGAATGAAAGCGTTTCTACGAACGCTGCCTTAACTATGAAAGATATATTTTTGAGTTCTAGAGAAAAGATGTGGAGCTTGAAAATGCCTACAAAAAAGTCAACGACAGCATATGTCTTACTTAAAAACACTATGTACTAAAAAGGATTATTAAAATTATGCCCAACGAAGTGGGCACGGGTCAGCTAGTTTTAAATAAAGATAAAATGATTATAAGTTAGTAAACATATAACTTCAAGTTTTTTGTTCTATAGGTTATGAAGAAGATCTCTGAAGCTAAAGAAGATGGTGAAGTTCTTTACCAACGGCTAGCTGTAAGTTCCCTTGGACTTTTCATATAATTGTTTTAAGTAGGTTACAGTTACTCTTGTCACGTTTCTGTAAAATTTTAAATGATTATTGATGGTTGCACTTTGTACCTTTTCGAAGAGAAAAAGAATAATTCTTTTTTTTAATATTGCATGAATTTTGTTTTTTTTATCATCTTGATATAATTAGTTTTTATATTTTTTTTTTAATAATTTATTACGATTTATTGTACTTATTATTTGTCATTAAGAATTTATGTTCCAATATATTTGGAATAACTTCTAAAAACCGTGGTATGTTTCTTGAAAGAGCAACTTAGACTACTTTTATTTCAGAAAAAGATTTAGGGTTCCGCTGAAATAAATCAAAACCCAATTAACTTATAACAAAGACATTATCTTATTCGCGCATGTCGTTTGCAGGAACTGTGGAACATGAATCACTGTTTATTAGCATCTTTGGGGGTGTCTCACGTGTCCTTAGAAGATGTAAGGGCGTCGGCGTTAAAGTACGGCCTCGCGTGTAAACTGACGGGGGCGGGGGGTGGCGGGTGAGGGACATTTTTAATATTAGTTTTTATATAAGCACTACATTACTCGTGAAGTTGATCGAAGTTAAACGTATACTATGGGCACTTCGGTTTCTTAGCGCAACTTTTATCGCCGTGGTTTGGACTTCGGTCAATTTCGATCAGTACTTGGTTCGGTACATTATGGTCACACAGAGAAAAGGCAAAAATAGAATAATTGTATGTCATGTCTGTCTGTCTGTCATATTTTACAGCCATTTTAGTAGGAACTTGTATTTATGTGGTTATTATTTCAAATATATATATGTTTCTTGTGAACGGTTAGTCTACAATTCAATTACCACTAAGCACTGATTGATGGGTGTAAAAAGTTAAGTACTGAATATAAAAATACATTAAAACTATATAATAAGTTAAGAAAAATATTTTTTTTTTGTAAATATAATCCTGTATTTTAATTTCAATTGCTTTTATATCATTTCAGAAATGCAATCATTTTGGTTCCTCCCCAAACAGACGAAGCAACCATCGAAGCTCTAACAAACGAAATCCTAAACAAAGGCTACGCTGTACGGAACACACTATTAGGCGGTTCAGGGGTCACTTTGGATTAAATAAGATGAAAGGAGTGAAGTTGACAATATTGAGAATTATTAACAAAAATATTGAAAAATATTGAAAAATTTTGGCAAAACAATATGACGAGTTTTTTTCATACATTTTATCTTTTAACAAAAACGACTTACGCACACTTAATAATATAATTTATCAAGACAATATTTATTTAAACGTTGTAACTATGTTACAACTTACATGACATTAGGTTAATTTTGGTACCGGGGTAAGGAATAGGGGTAGTTGTATACATTTTCTTAAATTATTTTATATTAATATTTATTATTTCATAAAACAATTCTTTTGAGCAATTAGAGGGAAAGGTTTTTAGTAAAATAAGTATTGCTTTAACTCTTGCAAAATGTTCATTTTAAGTACAGAATAAAATATGACTTTTATAATAAATATTTTTTACTTTTATTTGTTTGTTTTCTCATTTCACTTAGAGTTTACTTCTCATTCCCTTCCACTTTTTCCACTTCCCTTCTCTAAAATGTCATTAACTTTCCCGCGGAAAATAATAAAATTATCTCTTTTGAAACATCTTTATTAAATGGGTCTTCTAAAAAAACAATTTGTTAGTATAAATATTTATTACTTAATTAAAATAAATCTATTACAAAACAAAATAAAGGTAAAGAAACATTAATACTGTACAGGGGTGAAAATCACAATACATTTGGTTACAAAACAATGTGGAAATTAAAAAATAATTTTATGGTCCATAAATTATTACTTATCACATCACTAATTATTACTAAAGAATAAATTCTATTCGATTTCGAGATCTATTTCTATTCGATTTAAAAAGTGTTGCCATTCTAATGAATTGTGTTTAAACCAATATAATCTCATATAATTTCATTAAATTCATCGATCAATAATTATTGATCGATGATTAAATTAATATCTATCAAACATTTTTAATAATTATTGATAATTTTTAAGTGGCAGTGAGGTTATTGAAATTAATTACGTATATTAGAAAAAGCTGCCATTTTTTATTAAATTTACAAACAAGTTTTAATGACATTTCACATTAGTATGTCATTTTTAATCTGTGGAACACAAAATTAACTGAAATTTTCCTAAATACTGATTTGGTATTGTGCATTCAATTTCCATTCAACGCCAATACAATTTTGAATTATAAACTGAAATATTTTCTTACAAGTAATTTTCTCAAAAGGCAATTCTAGTACTAAAATCGACTTGGTGCTCTAAAAATATTAGACCTAAAACTGAGTCTAATACCTAAATCTGTATGAAATTTTGCAATTACACTATACTTAAGAAGCGTATTACATTCTATAATACTAGTTATATTGTCGGCAAACAATTTGAGAAAAACCATTTATTGGTATTATTAATTAACATGAGTATAAAAAGTGATTCTTATCGAATAGTGTACAGTCGTAGATGGCTAGTCTTAATAAGAACACGGCGGCCATGGCCGAAATCGGTCGGGAGAATCATCATCATCATCATCAACCCTATTTAATGTCCCACTGCTGGGCATGGGCCTCCCTCAGTACGAGGGGGATCAGGCCATAGTCCACCGCGCTGGCCTAGTGCGTGTTGGCGGACTTCACATGTCTTTCGAAAACTTGTTAGGTTTTCTCAGACATGCAGGTTTCCTCACGATGTTTTCCTTCACCGTAAGACAAGTGGTAATCATGATATAAATGATTCGCACATGAAAATATCAGAGGTGCGAGACCCGGATTTGAACCCGCATCACTCGGTTATCCAAGCGACGCGTTACCGCTGGGCTACCACTGTCTCACTGTCGGGAGAATATTATTATTCAAATATTATCAATTTATTTGGTAATCAGCCAAATAATCTCAAAGTGTTCGCTGATCATTATGTATAACTACTCTTAAGTGTTTAATAATTTAATTATAGGCTATCTAAATAAATTAGGGAAGCTTCATGGAAAATTCGTTATCATCATTAATATGACCTCATTATTAAAACACTCATTAGAAAGTTAACATCAAGTGTTTGAGTATTTTTTTTAATATCATTAAAATGTTGCCATATCTGATTGATGTATTTAATAAAAATCGATATTTATTAGTTATCTGTAATTATTTAGATCCATGTTTTTTTTAATAATAAGGTCACAATTAAATTATTTAATACTTGGAATTATTAAACCTATCAACTTTGACAATGGTGGTACAAATAATACATCACAATGAGCCAAAAACCTTTTACATATTTAGCACCACCTTACAATGTTTAATGAAGAACAATAACAGTTTTATCATAAGTTTGAAGATTTAGAATTTCAGAACTACACTAAATGATTATTAATTCAATAGATATCATTTGTAGAAATAAATAACACGAGTTTAAGCGTTTCTATCATTAAAAAATGTTATGTTATGTTTAATGAATTCACTACTAAACACTATAAGGCCTCTCATCTAAAGACTCTAGCCTACTTGTAATGTAAAACTATCTATTATAAAAGCTGCAATTTTACTATAAGAAAACAAAATATCTTACATTATCTCTTTCTAACGTAAATAATACTTTTTTAAATTTAATTTAATCAAAGCGTAATTTTTTAAAACCACATTTTGCCGCCTTTTTAACCCTACAGATTATAGAAGCTCTCATTTTTTAATAATTTAATATAATATTAATTTTAACTACAAATCTCTGTATTAAATCTCTTGTTATTTGCATTGTTTAATAAAATAAATCTTACTTAGTATGCAAAATAAAATGTTAATAAATGGAATTTAAAATTTGTCAAAAAAATCTAAAACTTAACCAAAAAAAAAATTCCTTTGGTACAAAACAACCATTACTTTCAAATTTAACATAAAATCGTCAACTGACAACAATAAATAAATCTAAAAATATCCCCTAGATGTTATTTCTATCACAGATGTCGTCATATAATACTATGCACATCACTAACTTATACGATTATTTTAATTTAATTAATTTAACATCAATACTATGTGATAAGCCATTACATTTTTAATAATTTAATACATTTATATAAAGCTTATAAACTGCCTGAAACAATTGATTTTTATATATAAAACACTCAGACAAAGGAATAATAATAATGTAGATATAATAAATAATATAGATGGTATCGTATAACTAAACATGACACCTAATACATTTAAAACCACGGCAGGGTTGCCGTGGTTTGTTTATATAATTATTTTGTCTAAGTTTACATATTTATATTATACTAGCTGTACCCGCGGCTTCGCTCGCGTTCATTTTTTTAATTGCTAATCAACCTCATTGGGTTGATCTGTAGGAAAAAAAAATGTCTAAAAAATAAAAAATAAAAATTTAGGGGTGGACTACCCTTAACATTTAGGGGGTTGAAAAATAGATGTTGGCCGATTCTTAGACCTACTCAATATGCTCACAAAATTTCATGAGAATCGGTCAAGCCGTTTCGGAGGAGTTCAAGTTCGAACCCCGTGACACGAGAATTTTATATTATATAAGATAGTGTCTGGAATAATCACATAAAGGTGAAACTTAAGTTAATCATAAATTAAACTTATAATAATACTTTGTTTCTTAAAAAACAGGGTAATACTGAAAAACAGCGCTGTCTGAGACTCTGGCCTCAGCAGCATCTGCTGAGTTATTACCCTTTGCCATCGATTTATTTAAACCACCTTGTTTAAATTAACTTTCTTTATGTTCTTTATGTTCTTTCTTCATGGCAATAAACTATTATTATTATTATTATTATTAAAAAATATAACATCAAACAAAACATACCTACTTTCGTGGCTATATCATATATGTGTAATAAATTATGTTTGTTAAGTTAAAAATATAAAGCCATTCTTTTATTCGTTGGAACAATAAGAAATTTTAGATTGTATAAGATTTGTATAGTGTAATAAATTAGTTGCCACTTATGAGATTAGACTGATTATTCCGTGATTAGTATGAAAAAAGGTAACTGTTTTAATTATAATTTATAATACAAAAACAAATAAAGCTCAAATAAATAAACTTGCGAAAACTACTTACCTATAATCTTCAACGTGTATGGCATTCCTGGCGTACAATTTCTACATTGAATTATAAGTTTTTTACAACGTCCCACACAAACGAAAGTCTTTGATGGAGGACTAACAGAATTATGTCCTACAATTGGTAGCCGGTTCGAATCTGGTGGTTATTCTCAGCGTCAGGCTGCTGGATGAGTGGTGGGGAGAGGGGATCCTCGCTTGAAGTCACTGTTGTTGATGGCGGTGCATCTTCGAGAAACAAATTTATTAATAATTGTATTATTATACTTTTATTAAATAAAATAGTGTAGATTTTATAAATAAATGTGTTATATTTTAAATTATTATGGGGTTATTCATCTTTATTGTATTGCCATATCGTTACGCTTTTTAATTTTTCATATTATAATAAAATGTCTTTCGAACTTATTATCGGAATCTGTATTAATAGTAAAACTTCATAATCTTATTCATTTCATGGTTACAAAGTTTTAACGTGCCAAAAAAAGTCATTCAAACAGCCCTTTTTCTCTTTAAGAGATCTAACATACCTTCACTATCATCCTCCTCAGCCAACCACTTCTGTATATCAGCCTGATACATTCTCCTTTGAAGAACCTCTTTTGTACGTGGCCTTGTGCCTATGAATGTCACTTGCACCTATTATATAAAAAAAAAAACAAAATTATATTTATGGACTAAAAATAAAATTTCTTAAATTAATTACGTAATTAATCAATTAATATCAAATATGTGGACAGATTTTCTTAGAACTAAAGTTGAAGTCAAACAATGTTTTCAACTTGCATACAAATTACAATACGTTTGTAATTTTATAAAAATCAAAAATTAATTTTTGAACTGAATGTTTGACATTATTAATGACACTATAAGAGTCTCTCCCGTGACCATAATCGCTATAAAGCATTTGGAGCGTCAGGAACCAAAAATAAAAATAAATCCGCGATAAAATTTCAATTAAAATTTAAAATGTCATAAGTAATAATAACTTACTCCTGGAGGCAAGAAGATCCTTAGCTCTTCTGCCAGATCCCCACTGGCACCAAGCCGCTGCGTCTCCTCCCAGTTCGTGTGCACTTCTTCATGGAGAAGTTTCTCCTCTGAAACAAAACAATATCATATTAATATGAAAATAATTATAATAAATAAATATGTTGAGACATTTTTACAACAGCGCCATCTAGTTCCGCGGTAAGCTACTAGGCTTGTATTACGGATACCAGATAGTTGATATACTACACATATAAATTTTGAATACATACATAATATAAATATTAACACCCATGACTGGAGAACAAACATTCGTGCTGAACAAATCAATGCCCACAGCGGGACTCGAACCCGCGACCGCTGGCGCAGAAAGTAGGGTCACTACCAACTGAGCCAAACGTGTCGTTAAAATAGGATTAATTTTGATAACCAGCGACTCGCCCTCGCTTCGCTCGGTTTCGCCCCTATATTTAGCGCGAGCGAAGCCGCGGGTTTCATTAGTTATATACTAAAACCTTTCTCGAGAACCACTCTATCGATTGTTGAAAACAACATAAAAATCGGTGCAGTAGTTTTTGAGTGTATTGCGAACAGACAGACAGACGTGGCGGAGGACTTTGTTTTAAAAATATGTAGTGATACTTTTTTACGTTTACGTTCAAAAAAAATTATAAACTACGTAAATATTTCGTTTTTCAACATAATAATATTGTCGGTTACCGTGAAAGTTTAAATACTAAAAACGATGTAATTTCTGTTTAATTATCTCAACAAATCTTGTGACATATTAAAATTTAGTATATTAGAAAACATTTTTACTAATTTTCATTTACTAAATTGTACAATGTAGTTTCAATCGAGTGGGTGAAGTTCTGTACTCATTGCTAGGTTATAAAATAATCTGTTTAACGAGTAACAATCCTGTTCCCCTTTGGATATTTAACAAAATTTAGGTACAATATGTTTTGTATAAAAATTTCTGCTACTTACAATTGCAATATATATAATATTAACTTATTAAATACTAGCGACTCGCCCTCGCTTCGCTTGGGCTTTTTCCTAGATTTAGCACAGGCAAAGCTGCGGGATCCGCTAGTTATGCATATAGACCTTCCTCTTGAATCACTCTATCGATTAAAAAAACCGCATCAAAATCCGTTGCGTAGTTTTAAAGATTTAAGCGTACAAAGTGATATAGGGACAGAGAAAACGACTTTGTTTTATACTATGTAGTGATAAAGTTATAATTCTATAAAATTATTTAATAATTAAAAATATGCCTTCTGAAACATAACAGTCACTAGCTAACTCAAAACTTACCGTCCCGCTTCGTCGTGCTTCGTTTATACTGTATCCTGAACCGGAATGCCTCCAACACACTCGCCACAACTATCGTTAGTACCACCATGGTGAATAGATAGAAGACCTGCAATATGGAAATATTAAATCAATGTGTTATGTGGTAATGGTGGCCTAGTGGTTACGCGCTTGCTTCGGAAGCTAAATGTAGCGGGTTCGAATTTCATGCGCAAATCTTTCCCAGCATGATTCTAATCTAATGGACCACTAGTGAAAGAGAATATTATAACAAAATTTTGAGAGATATGTTATATGCAGTACAGTAACCCTCACTTAGCCAGCGTGGTAGACTATGGCCTGATCCCCCTCGTATTGAAGGGAGGCCATTGCCCAGCAATGGGACGTGGCTGAATAAAACATTAATATATAAAAATTAAAATTTGTCCATTGTGAACTCTTCGATTTGACTTCTTTAACTGTATTTCTTCTTTTCCCACTTTAATTATTAAACAAATTTGAAATCCACCATGAATAATGAAGATAGACTATATTACTAATTTAGAGTCAAATTTTATCGCTATGGCAACTTAAATAATATTATTGTTACCATAAAGTAAATCCTGCTAAACTGTCCAACAACTGTCGCGTAGGCATTCATCAATATGAACCAATTGTTGACGACCGTCAGCTCGAACAGAGACACGCCGCTTGTTAGAATGTTTTCGAAGTTATTCAGGTAGTAATATCCGAGAGGTGTGGAACTGTTTTCTGAGTATTTGTAGAAATCTTCGACTGTCGTGTTTCTGGAAATAAGAAATAGGTATTGGGAAAAATGGAAAAAGTTAGGAAATGCTATATAGATATTGGGACAGTAATCTGTGCTCAACTGGCATGCTCAGAAGCCAGCAACTACCAATTTATGCGCCAGGCAATTGAGGAAGTCCTCTGATACCCTCTGCCTTCACAATTCAGGCACCTTTGTCGATGACTAAGGGATCGAACCTTTAACCTTATGCAGCCGTTTGCAGTCAGCAAAACAGCAGTGTATTTAAATAGAATTGTATTTCAAATAATTTTGAACATCAACTCCAACTTACTACAATCTTTATAAACAACACATATATATTGATTTATTCAACGTTAAAACCCACTAAGTTCATCTGTCAAAATTTCAAATTTAGAACACATTCGAAAAACTAGACAAAGGCAGTCACACCCAACATTTAAACCCGCTTTACCATCTGTCAAAATTTCAAATTCAGAACACACTAAAAATAAAGGCATTCGTGTCTTCTCCATTCTACGTGACACTGGCGAAATAATCTGTGCTCAACTGGCATGCTTTGAAGCCATTAACAAGAGAATTGAATTGAAAATAAAGGCACTCGCACTCAACGTTAAAAACCACTTAGTCCATCTGTCAAAATTCAAATTTAGAACACACTAGCGACTCGCCCTCACTTCACTTGGGCTTTTTCCTAGATTTAGCACAGGCAAAGCCGCGGGATCCGCTAGCTATGCATATAAACCTTCCTCTTGAATCACTCTATCTATTAAAAAAACCGCATCAAAATCCGTTGCGTAGTTTTTAAGATTTATGCGTACAAAGGGATATAGGGACAGAGAAAGCGACTTTGTTTTATACTATGTAGTGATTAAAAAACAGAAATAAAGGCACTCACACACAGCAGTTGCGCAGGTCGTACCCGGCGAACAGCTCCATGCCGACGATCGCGAAGAAGTAGTACATGACGAGCATGACGCAGCCGGCCGACGACATCAGCGGCGACAGCAGCACCAGCGTGCCGAACACGTCGCGGTAACGCTTCTTTAGCTTATATAATCTCATTAATCTGGAAATAATAAACCTTATCAATGTAAAATAACTATGACTTTTTTTAAGAATCCTAATAATTTGCTAATTTCAATTTTGTTTTTATTATGGATATTTAGACCAAATCTATAGTTTTTTAAATTTTGTCAGTCGCTCTGGGAACGCGCATCGCGAAAAACCCATTCAATAAATTTTGATGAATTTGACTAGTTACCAAAATCAATATATGGCTAATATTACGATTATTTTTGCATTTTTAATTTTAGTTAGGATTATAATCAGAACAACTAAATCACTAATCTAGTAGATTTATGACTGGAACTCAAGACTTTGTAATTTTCAGCCATACAATCTTATAATAAAAATCGAACCCGAACCCATCGCACCCTTACCTTAGTGGTCTAAACATAACCACAATGAAGAGTTTCGGAGCAATAGTGAGGAGTACGGCTCCAAGCAACGCTAGCAACGTCACGCTCAGGTCGAACACGTTCCACCCGCTCTCGAGGTACACCGACAGACCAGATGCCATTATCCTCAGCAATGCTTCTAGAAGGAACACTGAAATACATGAATTAATTATTATTTATTTATAATGATTTATAATATCATTAAAATCAAAATGGCGGATCTTACCTCTCAATTGGGATCTTAAAAAAATCGAGATAGATATCAAAATACACAGTTTTTTTATTCCGTATTATTATTGCGTAATATTGTTATTCTCCGGTGCCTTTAAAGGTGTCGCCGGAAAGTCACCGGAACCATTTACTTTATGTACGTTAATATAAATTTGGTAAATAATCTCAAACTCGAACTCTATTCTTGAGCACTTTTTACTTATTTAATTAATAATAACTTAAACTTTGCTTAACTTACAATTTGAAATGATGAACTTACATATAAGGAAAAGCCAAGTGTCCCAAGATGCACAGAGCAATCTAGCGCTATCCTGCAAGTCTCCCGCCGCCTCGCACACTCTAAGTATCATAGATATTCCATTACCAATTATTAAGGCATCTGTAAAAGATAGAGATATTAATAATATATGCATAGTTAAAAAAAATAGTTTAGCCAAAACAATTTAATGAAAACTCAAAATAGTAAAATATAATAAAATATGGATAATGGCTATTTTATATCCTTTCCAGGGCCTTAAACTACCTCCATACAAAATATCATCTAATCATTTCTAACATGATTACCACTTGTCTGACTGTGAAGGAAAACATCGTGAGGAAACCTGCATGTCTGAGAGAACCTAGCCAGTATTCAAAAGACGCGTGCAGCCAGCCAACTCGCACTTGGAAAGCATGGTGAACTACGGCCTGATATCTCTTGCCTTAAAGGGAGGCCCGTTCCTAGCAGTAAGACGATAAAGGGTTGAACACGCAGAAAAGAAGATAGATAATCTATTCCGTGGTTGAACACATGTGCAGTCTGCCAGCTCGCACTTATCCAGCGTGGTGGTCAATGGCCTGATGCCCCTCATTTAAAGGGAGGCCCGTGCCAATTAAAAATATCTGAATACACAGTATGGATTAAGTATCATAAGTAATCTATACTAATATTATGAAGCTGAAGAGTTTGTTTGTTTGGTTGAACGCGCTATTCTCAGGAACTACTGGTCCGAATTGAAAAATTCTTATTGTGTTGGATAGTCAGTTTATCAAGGAAGGCTATAGGCTATATTACATCACGCTACACGAGCGGAGCGGAGCATCAATGTAAAATGTTGCAAAAAAATGGAAAAAATAATCGTCGCGACACTACACTGTTCAATGTGAAATAGAAAGACGAAACGAAAATAACTGGCTTGCTTTCTATGAGAGAGAGAGAGAGAAAGAGACAGACAGAGAAACACGCGGACGCCGCACGGCTTACAACTATAGAGAAAAGTTTCGTTACAACCCCCTTTCGCAATGCGCGATAAGGAACTTCGTTCCAAAATAATTTCATTTTCAGCCTTTAAAACGCGAGGCTAGTCCTTACATATGAGGTACTCGAAGTATGGGCAAAAACGGGAGAAAAATATTTCTTTTGATTTTCAGCCTTTAGAACGCGAGGCTTAGGGCTAGGCTAGTACTTACATATTATATACTCGAAATATGTCCAGAATACTTTGATTTTCGTCGCCTTTAGAAAGCGAGGCTTAGGTCTTAGGCTATTACTTACATATGAGGTACTCAAAGTATTTCCAATGGACAGCAGCGGCGGCGGCGCGTGCGAGAGGCTCGAGGGCGGACGCGGCGTACCACGGCGCGCGAGCCGCCTGCGGCACCCAGCGCAGTGCGAACACGTCGTACACGCCCGCGAACTCCGCGCGGCTCAGTCCGCCTGTACCTGATGCGTTCAGCTGCTTGAACATCAGGTACACGTCTAGCCCACCTGCGTTCACCAATTACCCATAAATAAAAAAAATAAAAGTGCGTGTGTACAAAGTACATGTCAGAAGTAAAACTTCTTTGGCAAACTAATTTTTAAATCTCGTTAATATTTATACTAAATAACCCCGTCTAAGCTCGTTGAGAGAGGGAGATGGCGCGAAGGTCACACCCACGAGTTAGACAGAGTTAGAAATGTCACTGACTCGCGGTGGGCGAGATCTAACTAAGGCTAACTCTTCCCCGTCTCTGAGCGCCTGGTACTATGGACTTATTTTTTCGTTTCATCGAGTTTGATTTCACAACGATTCTAAAGAAGTTTCACTTCAAAAAGTGCGTGCGTACAAAGTACACATGTCAGAACTAACTAACTAACTAACTAACTTCTTTGGCAAACTAATTTTTAAAACCGCGCGGCTCAGCCCGGCCGAACCTGATGCGTTCAGCGGCTTGAACATCAGGTACACGTCTAGCCCACCTGCGTTTAAGAATTATTTATTTATTTTTATTTTTCTACTCTTTCTATTTCATCATCCGCGCCCTCTCTCTCGGAAGTTAGCTCGCGACGTGAATGGACGTAATTTAGTGAAAATAACCGCTAAGATGTGGCCATAAGTTCGCGTGTGACCTTTGTACGGCCGTTGAACTATTTTTACCGCTGCATTTGTGCTTGGGCATTAGTGCACCTGACGATTGGTGATCCCAGGCGCCTGGAACGTGAGGGAGAAGAAGATACACAAGTAAGTGATGTCATCATTTGCGTCTAGGCTTTTGTTTATCGTGTGTGGTTGGAAAAGTGACCTTTATTTGAACTGCGTACAGAGGGCACGTGAACCGCCCTTACTTTCTTGGAAACTACTTCCGAGGGCGGTGTATGCGATTGGCGTGTACTTAATTTTCAGGAATTAATTTTCTTTCTCATGCTGTAGATAGTACAAAGTATAGGTGTATTTTTGGGATAGTTAATAAATCTATTTAATATGACGTCTGTATGGATTAGTAGAGTGAGATGTTCGATAGTGTACCGTGTGAAGTAACTGTAAGTGGGCGCGTAATGTCTGAAAAACCTATACTAAGTTGCAGGCGTTCCGCTCGTATGTCCTATTTAATCGCCTTAATTACATTAGATAGTAAAATAAAACGAAAAACTCATTATAATTAGGAAGAGGCTTAAACAAGTCGATGAAATAATGCCAGAAGCGTATGGCGCACCGTACACGTCCGTAAATCTACCCTTTCTCAAGTTTACGTTGAACGTCTAATAGACTGAGATACATGATTAGTAGCCTGTACTTGACAGAGTGATCCAAACTCACTATAGTTAAGTAATGTCTAAGCAACCCAAGCCTCACTCCCCCATCCACGTCATCACGTTAGTACAGTTCTCGAGGCATAAGCTCAGCTTTGCATTTGTGTGAGTGATAGCTAAAAGCCAATAGCCGCGTATCAAAAACCAGTTAAAACAGGTTTAAACCAATCACGCAACGTCTATCCGTATCATCGTGCTTATCCGTACACTGCACTCACACAAATGCAAAGCTGAGTTTATGCCTCGAGAACTGTAGTAGTGGTACTGACTGTATCCGGGCGCGTAGTGTCGCAGCAGGCCGGCGAAGTGTCGCAGGCGAACGGCGCGCGGCGCGCGACGCGACACCAGCAGGCGGAACGCGCGTCGCGCGGCGCCACGACGGTGCAGTAGCAACGCGCGACATTTGTCGCGCTCTATGCGAGTGAACGCTTCGTATACCACCGCCAGCATCTACGGCATGTAGTTATGTAATATGAGAAAAATGGTTCTTTTCTTTATGACGGTGCAGTAGCAACGCGCGACATTTGTCGCGCTTGATGCGCGTGAACGCTTCGTACACCACCGCCAGCATCTACGGCATGCAATTATGTAATATGAAAAAAATGGTTTTTTTCTTTATGACGGTGCAGTAGCAATGCGCGACATTTGTCGCGCTCGATGCGAGTGAACGCTTCGTACACCACCGTCAGCATCTACGATGTTTATATGAAAAAGACGGTTTTTTCTTTATGTTGAAAAATAGCATAGAATCATGTTTTTTTGCATTATTTTAGAAAAAAATATTTTATCGAAAAAGATACTTATAAATCAAAATATTTATTTTTCTATAAATTATTTTTATGAGGTATGTACATATATTATGTTTTTTAACTTCTCACATTTTACTAATTAATGTAAATAATAATAATTAAGTTAAATAAAAATTCATTTTTCTTCTGTGTTAGATAATACCAGTACAACTTTCAGTATCAATACCACCTACTCAAGTCTTGTCTTCAATGTCTGAAATTTTACTTTCTTCCACAATTTCTTTTGACTTTGTTAAAATAAAAAATACTTGAAATTCATGTATTTGAGGCCAATGACTTTTAGTCAATCATTGACTAAAACTGGTTCCGAAATCGAACGGTTGTATACACTTAATAAAAAAATATCTTTATACTGATAACTCGAGATTTTGTTAGCAATAAATAATATAATCAATATAAGTTTACAAAATAAAAGCAAATTATAGGAAAACTTACCAAATTCATAAGAACGTAGAGAACTGTTATAATGTATAGGATGAAGAACAACGCGTACCACTTCGACTTGGCATAGGAAGGCATCATCACATCCGGGAAACTGAAAAACATCAATTAATTAAAATATTATTTTTATCATATTAAAAACTAACAGAAATATTTTTGTATTCAGCCCTTTTTACCGATCCACTGCCAGGCACAGGCCTCCCTTCAATAAGAGGGGGATCAGGCCATAGTCCACCATACTGGCCTAGTGTGGGTTGGCGGACTTCATGTCTTTCGAAAACTTGCTAGGTTCTCTCAGACATGCTTCCTCACGATGTTTTCCTTCCTCGTAAGACAAGTGGTAATCATATTAGAAATAATTCACAATTCCATCGTGTGAGCCTAGTTTTAAAGATACCAGATAAATACCAAGAAAAAATATTAATCTTTTTCTACCAGTTCTCATGAATTAATCATAAAAATTTCGAATATGTTTGCGGTATTTTTTTTATTTAAAAGATCAACTTACTTGGCAGTCGTGAGTAGAACAAACATACTAACAAAAGAATCGCTAATTGTTTTAAAATGTCCATTGTCGATATGTTCCGAGAATAAATAGTATCCTAACAATGAGTATGTTGCCACGAAGAACATCAATAGACCTGAAAATATTAAGTGCTTATTTATATAATACATTCATATGACTTAAATAGAAAATGTATGAGCTAAAGCTGTATTTGGTGTTAGTATTTTATGTTACGAATCGAGCAGGTTAAAAAAAATAAAAAAAAGAACTCAAGAGGTTTGTATATACCAGTAATATATGTACCTCTTATATTTTTTCATGAAAAAAATTAATTATTGAATAAAGTAATTATTATTGTTGTATTATATAAATTAGCATATTTGCTATTGTCGTTTACGATGCTAAAAAAATCGGATATCATTAAAAAACTCCGCGCTAACGAATGTTGCTAGAAATAAAAACAATTGTTATAAATAATTTGACATCTTACCTAACATATCTAAAATGGGCGGTAAAGATTGCAATATCTGTCTAATAAACCGTCTCACTCCACCACAGTGTCGTGTGTCGACTAAAAAAATGGGTCGTAAGGCTCTCGTTACTCTAAAATGAGAGGATTGCCTACAAAGTACTACCACTGCCTCTAAAACCATTATTAAGAGTGTTATGCCCTGAAAAAAAAAAGATTTATTTAAATATTTTTATAATCATTTATTTACTGTCAATTTAATATTAACTCTGGATTTTTTTTTTTTATGGTAAAAAGGAGGCAAACGGGCAGGAGGCTCACCTGATGGGAAGTGATCACCTCCGCCCATGGACATCTGCAAGCCAGGCTTGCAGATGCGTTGCCGGCCTTTCAGGAAAGGGAGGGATGGAGGAGGGAGGGAAGTGGGAGGGAGGGGGTAACGAAGGCGGAGGATGATGGGAAGAGGGAGGGGGGAAGGAGAGTGGGCCTCCCGGACTCTCACTCACCGGTCGAAACGCGACAGCATAGCTGCCACTTCACGCCGGTCTTCTGTGAGAGAGTGGTACTAATGAACTATACGGGGCGTGCCGGCCCATTCGGTTGCTACCCGAAGGTAACAAGCATGGCACTACCACTTTAAATAATATAATATTTATAAGATTATTAAATTTTAAACAAATACTTGTTTTAAATAATTCAACTTTATTTTTAGTATTAGTAACATTTTTTATATAATGGCAATTTTGATCAGCGGTGTTTACTGTTTCATATTTCGATTTCTTTTATTTCTGTAATCTAAAGTTATTCTGAAAATATTAGTATAATAACAATATTACCTTCAACATTGTCCTCTTGTGTTTGAAGATTGTGCCCCACCCAATCCATTTAAGTTTAAGATGTAATTCAACCCCTATCACAGTTAGTGCCATCAATTCTATAGTACCGTGCGCCCAGACTAGAAGCTGAAAAACAATAATTTTTCCGACATTTATTATTTACGTATTTTTTTTAATTAGTTAAAATCACGTTTGCTCGCCATTTTATAGAAATAGACAAATATTTTTTTCTCTCATTTTCTCCAAATAACAACGCAAAAATAAAAAAAATGCACTTCGGGAGTACCGACAGAAGTAAAACTTATTTTGGCGCGTTAGACATTTTAGATTGGCAAAACAGTTGTTATAAATTTTTTAGCAAAAAATGTTTTTTTTTTATTTATCTAGACACGTTCACGGTCTGCTGTATGTACTACATGCATATATGCACACACTATAGCTGCGTCTCGTAACGGTTTCGCGAGTCTAGAGATTTTATTTCATCTAAAAATATGCGTACCGCGCCAAAAGAAGTTTTCATTTCAAAAAAACGAATGACTAAAAAATCCTCTATTTCATTAAAAAGTAATTTCAAGCACATAATTAATATCAATAGAATATTATGTTACCTCAAAAGCGGGAACGGCGGGATCTTCTGTGAACGCGAGCAGAATAAGAACTAAGGAAGCTAGCAGGTCCAGCCCGTGGTACCAGGGGTTGTGGACGCGGAGGTACGCTGGCAACTCCTCGGGACTTGACGGATGGGAGTCAAATTTCTCATTATTCAGACCTTCCTGGAAGAAATAAGACGTTTTCTTGTTAAATTAAAAAAAAAAACATTTAAACTTTACACTCATAGGTAAATAAAATACCTTATACAATGCGAAATGATCAAAGGAGTTACGAGGGGAATGAATCAATTTACTTTATCACTTATTTTTAAATACTGTTCAAAATCATATAAATATGGAAAAACTCAAGAACTGACAAAAAACCAACGGCATTACATATTGTTGTTAATCTAAGGGTTTAGTGATAGGAAAACACTGCCTGGACTCTAGATCAGGAACTTTATATTCGTAGCCATACATACTATCTCAAGTCAGTCAAGTTTTACTAGACTAATCAGTCATTAAAACCGTTTTCGCGCCAAATACAGTGTGTATATAAAATAATAAATAGTTTTGTATACTAACTTCTAAATAAATAGCAGCCTCATGATAATTCATCTCCCAATGCTCATCCTCCGACATCTGCAGGCCGGTGTGGAGTGACGACCGGCTGCCCATGTCCAGCGTGCCATCTCCCGCACCATCTGTTCCAGTCCGACTGTCTGGAAACCAGACAAGATATAAGATATAAAGATATTAATACTTTCTTAGGTTTACGCGAATTCCGTGACCATGATTGCTGGAAAGCATTCAAAACGTCGGGAACCAAAAATCATAATAAATCCGCGACAAAATCCGAAAAGATAGTTTCATTTATAGATATTAAGATATTGTTAAATAATCTAGCTATTAATTGCCATTGGCTACAAATTCTATAATAATGTCAAATTAGGTAAGAAAGATAAGAGAACCAAATGACTACGAGATTAAAATATAAAATTAAAAACGAAAAGTTCTAAATAGCATTAATAAATTTTCTCCAATTAATTTTCCGGTCCAATTTCCCATTATCCCCTAAGAGTCTTATTCGATGGTGAAATTAAAAATAGTAGATATAGTAATAAATACTTATAATAACAATTATTTAGTGACAAATTAAATATTTTTATTTAAATCTTTTACTCACTGAAGAAACTACTAAAAGATGAATGAGGCGAACTCCAGCGAGAATAATTTTTAACTGCATACAATATTTTATTAAACTCCATATTTAAAAAATATACAACAATTAAAAAAAACTATATAACCTAACGATACATCTTCCTTTACCTAAAAGATATCATGATTGTTAAAAGTAGGGGAACGTCAGAGAAAAGTCAACAGTAAGATCTACAAAAAAAATACAAGTTATTATATAGTTGATATAAAAAAGGGATTTTTAACTTTATTTCTCTAGTATAATACCTCCGTAAAGGATGCATAGATAAATTAAAATAAATGTAACGATCGCATTATATTATTTTACTTAAAACTTTCTTTGCTCGGTCTCGGCCCTAGGTTTAGCGCGAGCGAAGCCGCGGGATCCGCTAGTAAATGTGTACGAAAACTTGACAAATTATATACTAAAAACTTCCTCGAGAACCACTCTATCCATTGGTGAAAACAGCGTGAAAATCGGTGCAGTGTATTTGAGTTTGCGCGAACAGACAGACAGACAGACTCTGTTTTATAATATGTAAGTACTTAGTGATAAATAGGACTAGAGAGTTACTGTAGAGAATTAGTGGGTAGTACTGGCTTCTTCAAGACGGTGAACTCACCATAACCACCTGGTGGTACGCATAAAAGCATTTCCCAACATATAAAAAAGAGTATCACCCTCATTCCATACATTTCTCCGCATATCAGTCATCAGAGATGAGATATTTTTTCGCAGTAAAAACCAGCAGCGTCATACCACATCAAAATTATAACTACTAAAACTATTTTAAGATTAATTTTCAATTTTATGTTTCCTATAAACCATTTTACACTGCTTTGTAAAATTGACAGCCAGCCTTATTTTGCTAACGCTACACTATCTATTTTACAAACATTTACTCTGTGATATTTACGTTATTTCGCTGTAGACATAATTAAGTCAAGGTAGTCGAATGTATTATTATTAAAAAAGAAGAACTATTATTTTGCCGATATCTACAAACCGTAATACCAACTTTTGAGATAATTTTTAAATTATACATGAAGTACCTACTGCAGATGTAACTGTAACTAGCGGTAACGCGCTCGCTAACGAAACCGAGTTACGAGTAAGTGGGTTCAAATCCTCAATAATATTTTCACGTGCAAATCATCACTAGGTACATAGTATAAAACAAAGTCGCTTTCTCTGTCCCTATATCCCTATGTATGCTTAAATCTTTAAAACTACGCAACGGATTTTGATGTGGTTTTTTTTATAGATAGAGTGATTCAAGAGGAAAGTTTATATGAATAAATAATCAAGAGGAATGTTTATATGCATAACTAGCTTTGCCTGTGCTAAATCTAATATAATTATAACATGTTTCTAATATAATTATAACATGTCTAATGGTAAAGAAGACATCGTGAGGAAAATGTGAAGTCAAAGTGCCAACCCGAACTAGGCCAGCGTGGTGGACAATGACCCTCGTGTGGAAGGGAGGCCTGTGTCTAGCATTTGGACGTTAAAAAGTATTAGATACAAACATACAAACACATATTAATGATATAAATGATATTTTTTCAGAATTACCGTTTTTTTTTGTAATTATGTGCAATAATGACTGTGTCAGTAAGATTTAAAAAAATATTAATTCATGTAAGCTGATTCAACTCAGTCAACATTTTAATAGGTATATAGTCTATAGACTATAGTCTAGTATATAATATAGGTACCAATAAACTATAAGCTATTCAGTTTATAATATTCGACGAATTTGTCGCCGGTTGATTGAAATACCAAAGTAAAAACCTACATGCAAATAGACCGTTTCTCTTATTTCTTACCCTGTGAGAGGAATTCGAATGAAACCGTGACAAACTTTAACAGTGTGAAAATAAAATAAAATGCTTCGTTTTAATTTGGGTGTGAACTGTAAGCAATAACTTAAAGGTGAAATTATACAAAACTTTTTTTGTAAGTACGATACGACTTTACATACGTCTTTTCAACTTTGCTATTCAGGTTTAAGAACATTTATTTCTCAAGAACAATATTACAATTCATTTATATGAGAAATTAACAATTACTTAAATTTACAGGCAAGACAATTTACAATTTGAGGGTAAAACTAAAAAATGTATACACAAGTTCACAGACTAATTACAAACTATTATCTTAGAAACCTATAATAATATTATAAAGCTTGTTACGCAACCCTAATGCCTGGGGACCACCTCGCGCGACTACCAACGTCGCATCCCGCACCTGCACACAGTCTTTCATATTTCGATATAACTTTTGTGAAGTGACAGTGTTGTAATATCTGAGTTCCCTTTTAAAAACTGGTAAAGGCTTTTTTGATCATTCCATTCGTCACACTTCGAGGGTGTAATCACCTTAGGATAATTACTTTGAAATATTAGTTTTATTAAAGTACTTTATAAGTAGAGTTACATTTCATTTGCATCCTCTAACTGTGACTTCTATAATTAGCTGAAGAGTTTGTTTGTTTATTTGGTTGAACGCGCTAATCTCAGGAACTACTGAACCGAATTGAAAAAAAAATTTTGTGTTGGATAGTCCGTTCCTCGATGAAGGCTATTATATAACATCACGCTACGACCAATAGGAGCGGAGCCATCAATGAAAAATGTTGTAAATACGATATTTTAATAGTTTAATACACAATTATTTAACTGTTTAAACGTAATAGTATTCAAAAACACTGTTCAATAATTAATGTTCCATCATCATCACTACATATTACTACATAGTATTAAACAAAGTCGCTTCCCGCTGTCTGTCTGTTCCTATGTATGCTTAGATCTTTAAACCTACGCAAGGGATTTTGATGCGGTTTTTTAATAGATGGAGTGATTCAAGAGAAAGATTTATTTGTATAATATACTAGCGGAGCCCGCGGCTTCACTCGTGCTAAACAGTGACGAACTCGAGCGAAGCGAGGATGAGTCGCTAGCCTAAATAATAATAGCAATCGGCAAACTATTTTTATGCTATTATTCTTTGTCAGGCACTCGATATCATATATAAATTGAAAAGCACATGCCTATGTAAATTCAATCATACTATTTATAATTAAATAGGTAGTAAATTTAGATATTTTAAGCGATTGAAAACAAATTATTTCGCGGAAACCATAAAATTAGTAACAGTGTTAGGAAACGTCTCGCAATTGTTTTAAACGACCTTGCTGTCAAGTGCACTGTGCAAGTATCAAAAGGTTACAAACAAATCGTGATTTTGAATTGATTACACAATATGATAAGGAGAGAATGTCGTAATGTTATTTTTAAATTAGTCTGATCTTAAAATAGATTGTGCAGTTACAATTCAATTAGGTAGTAAATATTAAAAAATAATAAGTCGTTTAAAGAAGAGAATCCGATTATCAAATAATAATAATAGACGAAATATCACGTAAAATGTACTCAAAAATTATTATTGAAGTCAGATAAATAACGCATCATATAAAGAAAAAAGTAAAATAAAATACATTTCTGACTGTGGCCAGGGAAGTGGCCCCAACATGCTCAGTAGCCGTCTGGCAATCGGCCGGACGCGAAGTTAATACATAGAGCCTAGAGGTGGCCCACTTCTGCTAATTGATCCTGGTACTTCTCTGAAGTCGAATATTAAAGTAGACTGTAGAGCAACCCCCTGGGAGGTCCTGCCAACGGGGCATCGTGGTTCAAAGCGTAAGCAATTCTCTTACGCTTGGTCTTAACACAAGGTTTAGTTGTTGGGCTTTAGTGGGCAGTATTAGCTTTATATCAAATCAAAGTATTCTTTTACAAGCTCTTTTGAATAAATAAATCTTAGTTGGTTGGGTTGCGGTTAGGAGGTTGTAAAGTAACTTAGGTACTTTACGACCTATTCTCATATCTACCAAATACCTAGACAAACAAAGTTTTTAAAAATTGGTCGAGCCGTTTCGGAGGAGAGCGATCATAAACACCGTGCCACGATATTTTTATATATAAGAGAGAATTACTATATTAGATTGTTACGCAAAAACATGTAATGAATCACTTTTAATTGGCTGTTTAAACTTATTTTACGCACTCTAATCGGATTGTTTACTCGTCGAAAGTTCCGCCTTTTATAATTAAGATTTAAGAACTGCTACCTATCTTTTATTGCAAAAAAATCATTTTCAATATTTCACACCAGTTTATAAACAGGTTTTTAGTGTAAAAGATTTAAGAATGTATAAAGGAAAGACATTAAAATATCTTTTTTGGAAAAGGAACCCTCGCAGACATACAGGAAAATCCACCAGTTTCATCACAATCATATAGATAAATAGATTAGCAACAAATTCATCTCATTTAATACCACTACCATTACCACTACACAAAATTTTGTTAAAATCAGTCCTTTAATTGGTATGTAGTTCACATAGATATACTGACAGACAAACAAAAAATTCATAACTCTTGTTAAGTGGTCTATATTCTGTACACACTACACAATAATATATAAAAATCATTCTTAATAAATATTCATTTACAGATTTTACTTAGATGATTAGAGATTATTTTAGAGAGATTAGAGAGATTTTACAATACTTAATGAAATTAAAATGAAGAAATTGTTCATTGCAAAAGGAATTATTTACTGAATGAGGCAGCATGTGAAACTAGGCTAAAATAGAAGTGAGAGGTTATTAGTGAGTCAGTTTGTAAATATAAGCTAGTTTTGCTAGTTGTTAATATAATAACTCATTGAACTTACATAATTTTAATTGATACCACTGATCCCTAATAGAATCGTATAATTTACTTGGTATTCTTGCTAAAGACATATCACACAGTAAGAACAAAAACTAATGTTAGTCACACACAACTCAACGGCAGATGATTTATCTTACATCCAAAGTGATAAGATAGTGTTTACTCAGAAGCTATTATTTATGGTATACAATAAATAAAGCTGTTTGTCTTTTATGAGCAAAATTTATATTTTATCTGATTAAAGGATTTTCTTGGTACATGCAATTTATACTATTTTTGTAACATACATAGTTTTTATATAGTGTATGTAGTATGAGTAGTTTATTTAAGCAGGACTCAATGTTTGAATATTTCTATATTTAAAATCAATATGCTTAAATTATTAAAAATATACAATCATCATTTATTACTAATAGGTTAAAAACATAAGCATACTTTATGAGTTGACTTAGAAAATAACTTTGATTTAGTGTAGTATACCTATCTATGTTTCAACAGATTTTTCAATAGGCATCTACAGTTATGTTAGATTGAATAATGCTATGATAGTTCAAGGAAATAGGGCTTTGAACCGGATTGAACTAGTCATAATCTAATGAGGGTCTAATAATTGTAAAGCCAAATACAACTTCTACATTGGAAAAATCCTTAAACATTATAAATGCATAATGAACTGTTTTAATGTATGCTTAATTTAATATGCACTATTCTACTTCTATGCTTACTTGTGCAAAAATAATAGCGACATGCGGGCAAAGCGACTATACATGCAGAGATACAACTTATTTATTCAAGCCGTCTACAGGAATTAGGTCGACCGTTTTAAAACTAATGTTTATTGTACATGGGTTAGTTACATCGATAATGACTCATTGCCTACGTCAGTATCCCTTAAAAGGCTATTGATCTCGCAAAAATAATCTGAGAGATATTATATACAAGGAAGAAAATTAAACAAATGTTAAAATGCATTAGAAATGTATTGTTAACAACAAAAGCATACACATATTGGTGCGGCTACTGTGCATTGAAAAATTTGAGCTTCTCGTTTACTTGTGACATTGGAGCCGTAGTTGTTGACGCTGGTATTTGCGAAATCATCACTAAACCTCTTATAACCATCGGTCGGCGAAGACGGGCTCCTTATAGAAGCCATTTCCGAATACTGATTTATTTAATATTTTATCTTCTTTAAAATTGACGTCAGACTGACAGAGGCAAATGAAACTTTTGAGTTTTGACATAATTATGACAATGTCGTATCGTTCTAAATAGTCGCATCACAATAACACGAAAAAAAACGTAATTTTAATTTATTAATAAATATTTGAATAGCTAAAATATCATTGATTCACTAATTAAATTTTTTGAATGAACTTACAAATTGAATCTTTAAAAAAAATTTATTATAGGTATTTACTTTTTGTTTTTTTTAAAAACCGGTAAAATATTTAGAAACTACACCACTGCTCGTTTGTTCACATTATCTGTGACATCTTATGTCAACTTCTTTTTCTTGATCCCGGTTCTAATGTGAGTTGGTGTTGTGTTTGTTTAAAATTAATCCATCCAAATAAGTTTAATATTAAAAGCATAAAACAATTCTATGTATGAAATTTACTATTTATGTTACCAACAAGTGATTCCGTGCAATATTTTCACTTATAATATCTCTTAAACTTTTATTGTTGAGATCGAAAGTTTGACGTTCCAAAAAGTGGACACGGATTTATAGTGCTTATCAAAGTATTTATATGCATTGTGATGAATTAAAATATATTATTGCATTCATAATTATTTGTCGGTCACTTGTTCGTATCGATACAAACAACAGTTTTCATGTGTATAACCTGTAAGTGAAGTCAGATGGTCGGATTGTTTAGAGGTTGTGTTTTGTTTTAGTATGGCTCCACCACAGCCCAAGGCGGTGGCCAAGGCCCCTGCAGCCCCAGCGGGCGGAGTTCAGAAGCCAGCTAAGGTTGGCAAACCGAGGAATTATGATTTGGGAAATGGAATCGTCAGATTCTCCAAGACTAAAATGTTCCACAAGAAGGTAAGAGTGCATAGTTCATATAACTATAATATAAAAAAATTTAGTTACATATTTACATATGAATTTAAAATATTTTTCCTTCTTTATTTATAGATACAATAACTATCACACAAGTAATCTATATATTATCTACATATAATAATAAAAACTAATGTTTAAGTTTTACACTTTTTCAATGTAATTATTTGTTTACAGGCTAAGTACAAGTTCATTGGTAAGAAACACCCTAAAACAGTTAAACCCAAGAGGCCTTCAGTTGTAGTGAAGCCTATTGGTGGAGAGAAGAATGGAGGCACCCGTAAAGTGCTTTTGCGCCGCAGAAGATCCTTCTACCCAACCCAGGACAAGTAAGTCCTATTTTGTTTATAACAAAATATTATAATTGATTTTATAATCTGCCCTTATACTTACAATGTATTATGTTAACTTTAATGTTAATAATGTTTGACGGTATTCTATCTTACCAATAATGCAACTTCTTTATGTCAAAAATAATTCATTTTTTGAAGTTAAAATTATTAGGTAAAATTATTAGTTAGGAAATTTGTAGTTTCTTTAAATAATAAGAATTTTTATAATACAATCATCAATACTTATTTACTTTTCTGAGAGGAGAAGCCAAGAGACTCGTATTACAGTGTTAACCTAGATTGATCTTATGTCTTCCACTTCCATTGATTATTATTAGTTATTACGTGTGGGAGAATGAGAATAAATTAATAAATTATTATAAAATAAACTACAATTCTGATGCACTGAACCATATTAATATTGATTGAATCCTAACATATAAAGTTAATGTCTTTTTCAGGGTCCGCAAAATTGCCCACCACAAAACATTTAGCAAGCATGTCAGGAGGACACGTCCCAACCTCACAGTGGGTACCGTGTGCATCCTCTTGGCCGGCAGACACGCTGGTAAACGAGTTGTGTTGGTTGGAGTACTCCCTAGTGGACTGTTGTTGGTGACTGGACCTTTTGCTGTGAGTTTCTTTTTATTTCAATGAATTTTATTAATGACCATGTTACTTTTTCTCTATTCCATATTTTTATTTTAGCATATATATTCAAAGAATTTTATCTTTGTTTTGTTAAACTTAATTAACAAAAAATTTTTACTAAAAATATATTATATCTAATTATGTATAGTTTGTATTTTAAGTATCAGTTATGTATGTATTATGAATATATTATAAAGTTATTTTGATTATAATATCTTGTATAATTTCTAGTTCAACTCATGCCCCCTCCGCCGTATTCCTCAAAGCTATGTGATTGGCACTAGCACCAAGATTGACCTGGGTGACTTCAAGTTGCCCGCACACTTAGATGATGCTTACTTCAAGAAGAACAAGAAGAGCACCAAGCGCAGTGTCAAGCGCAAGCAGGGTGATGATATCTTTGCCACCAAGAAAGAGGTAAGTCCTGTTTTCTATTTCAAGACAAAATTACTATACTTTTTTATAACTTCTTAATTATATTATACTTATTGTAAAATTTTTAATTTATCTAAAAGGTGATAACTAATGTAAAATATTAATTGTAAAACTATCTTAGTAAAAAGATATATGTATAAGGCAATCTAATAAGTAGATTTTTGTAAGCTAAGTAAATATGAGTAATATATCATTTCCCTATATTGAAGGGTTGCTCTTAATAAAATATAATTAATTTTAATTTCGTCTCTGTAGAAATACGCCCCATCTGAACAACGTAAGGCTGATCAGAAGTCAGTGGACGAGATCGTGATCAAGGCGATCGGCAAACGTGGCGACAAGAAGGTGCTTCGTGGCTACCTCAAGGCTGCCTTTGGTCTTCGCTCCAGCCAGTTCGCTCACAGACTGGTCTTCTAGTTCGCTAATAAATATTATACATAAATTTATGGTTGTTTTATTCTATCAACATTGTTTTAAGATGTGAATTAGATAAAGTGATACAGAAAATTTGTTTTTTTAAGACTTCAATATTGTGATATTCTAAAAATTGCTTACTTTATTATCATACCAACAGTTTTTTTTGAATTTTTAAAATTATTTATTTCAATATCTAAAAGAATATCGTTTAAATTACAAGAATCTGAAAAGCTTAGTTTTAGCACATGTTGAAGTCATAGCGAAATTTGAATTGAAAATAATATTAATGTAGAGACAAAATAAAAATCATGATTAATAATAAAAAGAAAGTGTATTTCAACGACGTTTGTTTATTTGTATTTGATAGGGCGCGAACGCGCGGAGGGAGCGTTGCGAGTCTTCGCGCCGTGACGTTCCCTCCATTCTGCCTCTAACCGCGCGTACACGCCACCTGGAGAATATATTGTAATCAAAAAATTAAATTGCTGATAAATAAATTTTCTAATAGTTACAACTTACAAATATCAATATTATACCTATATTTATAATATATATCTGTATCCCATCCCTACTAATATTATAAATGTGAATGTAAGTTTGTTACGCTTTCACGCGAAAACTACTCAACCGATCATCATGAAACTTTGTACTCATTCTTGGAGGGAGGAGGATTCTTCTTCTAATAGAAGTAACATAGGATAATTTTTATTAAAAAAATATTTTTTACGAAAAATTAATAAATTGTTTGTATTAACAAGGGGTTCTGAAATAGCTCGAGTATTTTGAAGAAACTTTCAGACGTCCTACCGATCAACACAATGAGGTTGATTAGCAATTAAAAAAATAAACGCGGGTAAAGCTAGTTCCTTATAAAGAAATAGGGCGGCCCTAATTGGGGTTCTTTTTGTTTACTTAAAGAGACGATAGATGGCGTTGATCCATAAACAGCCGAATATATTTTTAGGTACAAATTATTTACCCAATGCAATGGTTGATTTTCAATCATCAGGAAAGTTATGGGAATTTTATTTTAAAAAGCGCAGTAATTACATTTTTCTTTATTTGCGAGATTAATTCATTTATTACAGACATTCAAAATATCAATCAATATAATAGCAAACATTGGCAGCAGCAGCTTTGCTTTCGCTTCTAAGATTTTATCGTAAACAAACTCATAATAATAGCCCTGAAAATTGACAGTTACACTCACAGAGCAGATGAATATTTTATATATTTCGTGGTTACACTCCTGTACCTCGGATATTACGTAAAGCGATCAATCCTTATCTCTCACCAGTTAAATATCCGTCGCACCATATTTTGGTGTGTACAGTGTGTGTTTGGTGTGTACTTTTGCACTATGTATTACACAAGTGAAATGAGCTACAATAGCCAAAGACTATCAGAGGTTATTTATTAATTGACGACACGTTTGGTGCAGTTTGTACAGGTCCTACTTGAGCGAGCGGTCGCTCGTTCGAGTCCCGCTGGGGTCATTCATTTGTTAAACTCTGATGTTTGTACTCCAGTCATGGGTGTTAATATTTATAATATGTATGTATTTAAACTTATATAATATGTAGTATATCAACTATCTGGTATCCGCAACACAAGCTTCCTTCGCTTTAAGCGAAGGCGAAGCGAGTGGTAATACCACGGAACTAGATGGCTTTGTGTGTAATAATGTTCTAACATATTTATACTGGCTAATATCTATGGGTGTTGTAATCGAATAATTTGAATTTTCGAATTATTCCAAATTTTTCGAATATTCGAATACTATTCGATTCGAAACGATTAATTCGTAAGTTTGAATTATTCGCACACCCCTATTAATATCCCCTAGAGTCTGTTATCTCACCAGGGTTAGACCTGTGCCGCGAGGTGTGATGGTGTCGACGCGCGAGGGCAGCTCGCATGTGCTGTGCGGCGCGCTCTTCGAAGCGCCTCTGCCCGTCCTGGTTGCTACGCGCCGACTGCGAAGACACCCACACCCTGCCTTGCACGCGACCGCGGCGAGCTCTATCCGTGGATGATATAGATTATATGATATATCATATTTATATTCTACTGTATATTATATCATTTCCCGCGGCTTCGCACGCGTTTTAAAGACCGGAAATCAATTTCTTTCTGACTCGCGCGGTATGATACCTCGCAGAACTAACGCCCGCCCTTCCCGTTGATGCTCCGCTCCTATTGGTCATAGCGTGATACAATATAGCCTATAGCCTTCCTTGATAAACAGACTATCCAAAACAAAAAGAATTTTTCAAATCGAACCAGTACAAACAAACAAACTCTTCTGCTTTATAGTATTCTAGTATTAAGTATAAATAAATAATAATAATGATATTATAAATGTGAAAATTTATGAGGACTAGGTTACGGCTAAATTGAAATTGAGACAGAGATAGATTACCTATTATAATCAATAATAACTTATCAAAAAGAAAGCAACAAACACATAAATTAAATACTTACGTATTTCTAGTAATTGGTGGAGCCGGCGCCGGGGGCGGAGCCCTAGCCCTGCCCCGGGAGCGCCGCGGTACGTCCTCTTCACTCTGGCCACTGTCCGAGCTTTGCTCGCTCGAGTCGCTTGACGAATCATCTACAACTTCTCCTCCTTCTCCGCTGCCAACACCTGGCTTTCCATATATTAGAATATTAAAATATATTCTGTTTTAGATTTTGTAATAAATAATAAAAGTATTTCCACATTTATATCAAAAAAAATATAATAATTGGTTTAATATTTTTTTGTTCAAACTTACCATTTTTTATAAAATGGTATGAATATTTGGTAGTGAAATAATAGGACATCACACAACAAACACCGAACCTAAAAATAATCTACAAATAATAGGTAATATTATTATTATATGGAACAGAACAACGACTCGATCAATAGATACAATTTTGCGACTCCACATATGAGATAACACAATTATTGTTACTGTGTTATAAATCTTAGTACTATGTCAATTTAAGTATCAAGGTTTACGTGAAATGGAAAGCCATCTAAAATACATGAAAATACTGTTATATGAACAGCCATGATTTGTACATATAATACATATAATCTACACACATACTAAATACAAAAATGTTTTATTATACAATTAGGATGTAAATATAAAATTTGGTCCTTCGAGCCGACCTTACCTTTTTCGAATTTTCTTCTTTTATAGGCAGTTTCGGTTTAATTTCTCGTCGCTCCGGTGAAGCACATGTGCCAGATGCACAATTCCCAGCCAGCGACTGCACAGACGTAAGGGATGCACCCAAAACGGGCGAGCCAGGACGCGCGTTCGCTGTGCGTGTGTCGATTTTGATGGGATTTGTGTTACTTTAACGTGATTTTGCGTAGAGCCAATTTGCATTCTATATACATTATGTTATTATGGGTCTAAATGAAAAACCGCTGTGATACTTACTCTAATCGCCATTTCGCCAATTGAGAGGTTTCATAAGCCGACTTGGTTTTGAAACATGTATTTACATTTCAAAGGTATTTTTCACAGATCTTCTTATATAAAATTGACAAATTGTTGATAAAATGTTTCATTTAATTTTTTACTCGAATCTCAATAATTCTGGTTATACGAGTAATTTAGTAAGTAAAAATTATTAATAAAATATAACATTACAAATATTGTACTAATTCATTAAACTAAAAATGAGGAACACCGTGAAAAAAACCTGAAAATAATTAGTAGGTATAATTTTGACAAAGCAACGTTGTAATGAAACTACGATGTTGCCAACGTGGAGAGCGTATATACAGCGGTCTTCTATTGGCTGGGGTTCTTATATTAGTGCTATCATTTGCTTAAACTATAGTATTTAAAAATAAAACTATAAGTTATAACTTAATTTGAAGCTACCAAATATTTGATAATTTATATTCTTCGAATTTATCTCATACTATTTTTTTTTTAAATTTATTAAGAGCTGGATTCGAGTCCTTCGCTCTTATTTTTTGTTTTATTTATTTTGTGTTGCTATTGAAATTAATTGATAAGCAAATAATGACACAAATTAAAGTTTTTTAATTAAATTAGTATATAAAGTAGTCTCACGGTTGAACTTAGTGTTGCTAGTGTAAAGCTTCCCGAGCAGGCCGAGGGGCTGTCGAGGGGGGACCAGTTGGATGCCCTCCCACCAGAACACCTCCTTGCATTGGAGACGACCGTTGTCCTCACCACCCTCTGCAACATCGTCTGTTCATTTTGAGTTTAGTATTCAAATTCGACATTTTTTATATCGATTTAGACAGTCATAGTAGTTTGTGTATAACATACATAATATTTATTTATAAAATATCGAATTATCCACAGAATAAAACAATTACCTACTAATTAATGGGAAGTAGGTACTATTAAGTAATGAATGAATACGGCTATTAAGCCGTATTCATTATTTTTAACGATCAATGTTAAAGTTGTTAATGTTAAAATTTAAAAAGCTGAAATTTAAGTCTTACCTCTAGGCACAAGTCGAGTAAGTCTTTCTGGGAACATCAACTGTGGCGGCCTCATAGCTATTATGTCCCTAAAATTGTTGTAAATTTCCATGACAGCGGCGTCCGCCGCCAAACTTTCATCGGGGACGTGTTCACGAAACTGGCAACCCTGTACCAACAAAAACTGGATTGTTTCAGGTTCTAATAGTTTTGAGACTTGCTGCCGGGCAAAAGTGACTAATTCTATTATTTTTAACTGACAAAATGAGAGCTAGCGAATTTAAGGATAGAGTGATCAATGTACTTTATTATCATTTAATATGACGACACGTTTGGCGCAGTTTGTAGTGACCCTACTTTCATGCACCAGCGGTCGCGGGTTCGAGTCCCGTTGGGGGCATTCATTTGTTAAACTCGGGTGTTTGTATTCCAGTTATGGGTGTTTATATTTATTATATGTATGTATTAAAACTTATAATGTAGTACTAGTATATGAACTATCTGGTATCCGTAACACAAGCTTCGTAGTTTACCACGGAACAGAATGGCGCTGTGTGTAATAATGTCCACAATATAAATCATTTTCCTACCATCTATCCGTCCATTACTTACGGTGTTCCTTGCGACGGTCTCGAAGCGGTAGGCGCGCTCGCCGCAACAGGCGTAGCGGCCGGCAGCGAGCGGCGCACGACCCTCCAGCGCGAACATGTGTGGACCCTGCTCGTGATGGGAACACCACTCCATCTGATAGAATATATCGGTTAATTAAACTTAGTCATCATCAGCCCTTTTTAACGTCCCACTGCTGGGCACGGGCCTCCCTCAGTACGAGGGGATCAGGCCATAGTCCACCGCGCTGGCATAGTGCGAGTTGGCGGACTTCACATGCCTTTCGAAAACTTGTTAGGTTTTCTCAGTCATGCAGGTTACCTCACGATGTTTCCTTCACCGTAAGACAAGTGGTAATCATGATAAAAATGATTCGCACATGAAAATATCAGAGGTGCGAGACCCGGATTCGAACCCGCATCACTCGGTTATCCAAGCGACCGCGTTACCGCTGGGCTACCACTGTCTCTTTAAACTTAGTATTATTCAAGAATTGTCGTATTATGTGTCTCCATCCAGACGCCATTGTAATGTAAAATGTTATGAGTTTTAGAGGACTTATAGCACCTGATAGGCGGGGAAGTGGGAATCGCAGAGCTGACAGCGCAGGAAGTGGCAGTCTGCCCACAGACGCCAGTACACGCGACGCCATGCACGCAGTTCACCGTACAACCATGCTATATACTCGTTTAGACTCCAAGACACGTCCCTTTGTAAGCATAAAAACAATTTGTTAGCATTTCTTTGTGATCAAATCTTGAAGGTTGGTTTAAATTTATTCATTGTCGTATCGATGTAAAACTTTGCAAGTGTGTTAAATCTGTATCTAATTGAAGGCAACATTTTTTCGATAGTTCCGAGGGGGGTCCCATTGTCACCAAGTCAGGAAATGATGATGGGATCCCAGGAAAATCGAGGGCAAGTCTCAAAATTTATAGGCACCTATTACGTTTTTAATACATTTTCTAATGTTTTGACAACCGATGAACCGGTGATACCGATGACCGATGACAACTGATGAATTGAACCGAAAAATTTTACATAAAACCGTTGGTTGGTTCAAATTTCAAAGTTTCATTAATAAACTTATGTACTTGGTATGGTTGGAGATGACATTGCCACGTCGGTCGATGCGCATGCAGGAGGGCTGGCACGGCACTTGCTCTGCAATGTGACGTCCTAGGAGCTTATTACACCTAAAAAATAATGTTTTTGATATTCTAATATTAATTATAATAACAATCATGCAATACCCTATTATACTGCCGTGATAGTGTTAGTGACTTACGATTTGTGTGCTTATGAGTCTCACACCTTCCTACCACTGCCTGGTGGCAGTAACATAAGTTATAACCCAAAGAATAATAGGTATTCTTGAAATTTACATTTCATTAAAATTGAGAATTATTAAGAAAGAATCCATAAAGAAACATATTGTTTTGTATTATGTTTATATATTTTATTTAAAAGCTGACAATACATTACTTGCTACACTTGAAGAGCGTGGCAAGCGTGGCGTGGTGACCGCGCAGTGTTTCCGGCACCGGCTCAGCCAGTGAGAGGATCATCTTGCAGTAGAGACGCGACTGTATCTTGTCCTTGCGGTCGCGGATAGCTTCTAGCTCTGCATTTGTATACATTGCTGCCAATCTGTGTATTTAATATTTATTTCTTATTATTGACATACTCTGCCTTCGGTCGATTGCAATCCTAGATGAATTAATTTTAATAATGAAATGTAAGCAAATACCAAAGAGGTGCACTTCTTTTACGGCTATTGGAGTAGTAGATACTACCATGTACCGCTTATCTAGCTTATCAGGTTATTTAACACATATTTAAACAATCTGTCCTATAAGAGTTCAATAAAAGCATTAAACGATAGAGAAATTGAAAGTCCCTATAATTAGGGTAATTTTCTTCTGTTTAAATGAACGAAAGATGGCGTTGATCAACAAACTGTACTATTTTATATAGGTATAGAATATTATATGAATAAGTTTTGTTACAAAAAAAGATAATTAAGGAAAAATTTTGACCGTGTTAAAAGCGCATCACTGAGGCAGGCTAAGTTGGTTGAAGTCTTCACAATATCGTTCATGTGCGCGTGGCAGTAGATCAAGCAGTCGTGAAGAAGGGGCTCCATCTGTTGGCAACCATAAAAAATAGTACATACATAATAATTAAGATTTGATTTATTACTTTTCTTTTCAAGTCCTATGTGTAAACTTAAAAAATTTTGTCTAAAAATTAATTAACAATCGTCCTAGCGTAATACTGTACTAGAGGGTGGCTTAGCCCAATTCCATAGTTTTGGTTTACTTGAATCGATAATAGATGTCGTTAATACGCAAAATGAGTATAATTTATAAATAATATGTTTACTACAGCAAAATTCATTCTACATTTAGTTTAGCTAATGCCAATGACTTTTATGTAAAAGGACCATGTAAGAATAAACACCACAAGTCTACAAACTCACTATCCGATTGCAGATAAAATTAAGAAAATTTTAGTATGCCATCTTTTGACACTTCTTTCAAACATTTTTCTTTGTACTTGTACCAAGAACTTACTTGTAAAAAAGAAGCAGACACTAGAATTGGTATGACATTATGAGGATCCAAAAGAGGCCAATCAGCCACAAGGATGGTGTCACGCTTCACCCATCGCATTAGCCAATCAAATATCTAGAAAAGAAATTAAAAACAAATTTTTCAAGTAAATCTATACTTTCGGAGTTCCAGTAAAACTATACAGTATACTTTCGGCTTTTTCGAAGATTCATTTCAAATGCTTTACAGCAAACCGCGGATAAATCTAAAATCTAAGACAGTAGGTAGGTGCTATTACCTTTTTCTCATTTTTTGGCTAAATATGCCAAAATATATTGCGTAACTCTAAGAAAAACCTCACACATTATTTATGAAATATCTTTGTTAATTAATTATGAGTTATATTATTACTCCAACGGTTATAATATATATACATATTTATAAGAAAAATAATAAGAAAATTTTCAAAAAATATATTCAAAGTGAAAGGTATTAAGTAATAAATATATTTTATTTTTGTACCTGTATATCACAATGGACAGATATATCCATATCCTCCAGTCTTTGTCCAGCGGTCACGTCGGCAAAGTATCCCATCTTAGACACCAGTAATTTTTGAGGACATCTAAAATCTTTTTTCAAACCTTTCACTTCATCACAAACGTGAATCTCTACGTCACCACTAAAAAAATTAAAAAAAGATATTCCGATACCGGGAATCGAACCCGAGCCTCCTGGGTGAGAGCCAGGTATCCTAGCCACTAGACCATATCGGATATGAATAAGATGAAGAAATTGTCAATCACAAATTCTTCAAATCATAAAACACAACAATATTGTCATTTTTTTCTTACCAACCTATTCTTGACTATTATAAATAACTTTTGCAACATAATTTAATGTAAGTTAAATTTTACATTTCGAAAAAAATAATGAAAATTTAAGAACATTAGTGTAAGGAACGAAATTGTTTTTAAATTTTAATTATTAAATAATCGTTCAACCAGATATGCTTTTCTTTTTTGTTTGTATTGTATTAAATAAACATAAACCAATTATCTATTTTACTCTTGTTTTTGGTTTCCACGTTCTTGTGCTGCAACAATGGAGGACTTGCGCCGTCCCAAACGATCTCTCGATTCCTTTTCATTTACAAAACCTTGAAAAAACAACATGTAAATTTCCTGGTAAACACAATATATTACTATACAAATTGTATTTTGATATATTATTATAATTTATAGGTATACCTCCAAAGCTAGCGGGCTTCTTTACATCTGTTGATGGGTTTGAAGTAGATTTTTTTATTATCGGTGCATAAACACTTGTGGTTTTTGAGGACTTCTTATATCCCACCAGATAAGGTAGAATAGAATCCAATATTCCCTCATTTATTACCTGAAATATTTGTACAATTACTGAGCAGCGCCATCTATACGTGACTATAGTAGATTACGACCTAAAAATAGGGTTGCGAAAGAAGTTCGGTGTAAAGTATTTTAAATAATTTTTGTTTATAAACACTAAAATGTAATAAATATTTATTCCTACGTCGTTTAACTTGCAATTCAAATTAGCTTCGGTCCAAACTCCCAGCATTTCTACTCTTGCGTCGGGTGGTAACGAACGTCTACGAACTTTACCTAAAATAAAAAATAGAAAAAGGTGTACTTTAAAGATTGCCTGATTGACAATGGGTATAATCATTGTTCACTTTAACTACTTACTTTCAATTTCACTGCAGCTATATCTCTTCTCCGTGCGTTCTGCTTCACTATTTTTTTTCTCCATGGCACTGTCACTTTTGCTAGTTATAGGCTTTTGTTCAGTATACGCAGTCTGATACAAGAGATCTCTTTCTTGTTGTTCAATGACATGGTTAATAACCGTTAACTTCGTTAATTCCTCCCAATTAATTTTAGAGCCCTCATCTTCATCACCCTCTAAGTGTTCGTAAACTTGATAAGCGGTTTTCATAAAATCAAAAAAATCTTTAACAGTAATTACTTCTGCGGGTAAATTCTTTACGATAGAACTTCTTCTAGATGATGGTTCAGATTTTGTCGGACTTTTGGTCTTCTTACTATCTCCCCTTTGCATAAACATAGAAGATGAATCGGTTTCAGGATTTGGACTTGCCATTTTGTTTAGAAAATAAATTAATGCACTAAATTTATTGGATTTGAATTTTCATTCAAATTAGTATTGATAAAACAAGCCACCTGGAAACTAAGACACATACAAAAGCTAGCAGTAAGATCTCAAAATTTATATAATTTTCTATTTTCTTGAATATATGTAGACTTTATTATTTATATTGGAAATACAATTCAAATAAAAAATAATAATAATATAAGATCAACAATATTATAAGTATATAAGTGATATTATGTGTAAACAAAAACTTAGCACTTGCATATTTTAATGTAGTGATAAGATTGTCATAATTGTATTAGTCATTAAATTATTTTTATCTTACAAAGAGGTGTAAAGTAAAATATTTTTATGAATAATGTCATAATCTTTGTTTGTCTATTTTTACCGAAATTCATTATATAATCTACGTTGTAGCCGTGTAAAGAAAACATTGTCTATGACCTAGTGATATGTCATATCAACATTTTCGTAGTATTTTGTTGTTCTGTAAAGTTATTTAGAATGTCTTTAAATCTATTTTATTATGGAAAGCTACCAAGCCGAATATGACAAGAACGGATTGGTGGCTGACACGTTCTGGAGGACTCCGCAGCGAGCTGTGCCGGGGAGACCGTGTCAGAGGGTCGAGCGAGTCGAGGTTATGTCTGGGTCATCGTATCAGCAGTTCCAGGCATCGGTGAACGATGCCTGGGACCTGGGGGATGACGAAGTGATTTCTGGCATTGCCGAGACGAAAATATCGAAAGCCATATCGCAGACAGCAGCTTTAAATGTTATTAATTCTCATCGGAATAGTACTAAGAACGTAAACAAAAGTGACGTCAAAGATAATGATAGTGTTAAGCCAAAGGAGGAGGCTGTAGCAGTAAGAAAGAATGAAGTGCGAAAAATTGGTACTGCCCCTAGTAGTTCAGGGCCGATGCGCCATTACCCGGGGCGGCCGCGTCCTGTAAAGTTATCCGCTCTTACATCACGGGAAGAGAGCAGTGAATCGAAGCTGGAGAGATTTCAGCAAGTCTTAGAAAGCTCTGTTCTGGACCTTGATGAATTGAAGCAACTTAGTTGGTCAGGAATTCCAACAAAGGTTAGTGATATCCATTAACAGTTATTTTATGTTCGATATGAGTCACTCTTTAACTGCTTTTACAATAATAATGAACTCAATGGACAATGAACTGTGTCTTTACACTCAGATACAAAATCTGTTTCGGTTTGATATTGCTGTTAAAAGTAAGTGGTTATAATTCTTTAGATATTTTTTCACTTAATTCTAATCTACTAAATTAATTATTTCTTACAAATTGGTTTGTTTCTCTTCATTATTAAAAAGTAGTGTGAAATATTATTAATGCTTGTTGTTATTGTTGTTATTGAAAATAATTTCCTACTACCACAAGCTCACTAGCTCTAACTTTGCTTGTCTTTAGTTCTAATAGGTAAATTCCATTACAGCATCAATGTTTGATACATTAAGGGATTATTTATATAAATATTTTATTTATGAATAATGAATAATATATTTTAATAGATAGTTCAATACAAAAAAATCAGGTAAAAACCCAGGAAATTTCCATCCTATAGAGTAAAATGTAGCTATGTTAACTATCATATTTAAATAACAACTACAGCTACAATAAAGAAAACCTTGAGTTGCCCAGTCACCACATTCAATGTGGTGTAGGCTATTATGATACTTAAGTATATTTAAAATAGAGAATGTATTTGAAATTTGCAAGTTTCATTTAAATTAAAGGAAATAATTTTGTTTATGTTTTTTATCACTTGGAAGCTAAATAGAAGCTTTTTGTGATTTACAACCTGTATATAAAAATCTCTATAGGTACCATATTAATTTACCATTTAAGTTTTATTAACATATTTATTAATTGTAAATGGATTCAAATTTTAAATATTGTTATGGTTATATGTTAATAACACCTCATCAGTGTATAAGTACTCTTTAAAATCTATAAAAAGTGACCCATATTTTTTAAATTTATTATATTTAAACTAGCATTGTGTTTTAATAGTTTGTACAGATTTTGTAGTTGAGCCGGATAACAAGCTATCATCGCATCAAATTTCATGAAAATCTGTCCAGTAGTTTTCACAATAATAAATGTTTGATATATGTAATAAGAAATTTAAAAAAGGTATTTGTATAAATTTACATTACATTTGTTTACACACTATGCAAAATAGCACAACAAAAACAATGTTTGATTTTGCATAATGGGATTCATAAACTGTAGTTATTAACACAAAAATATGCATCTATTAATATTATTAAATTAATTAAGTATGTATATGCTAATATATGTATGGTTATGGTAATACATATTATTTTCAACCAACTTCAAAAAAAGAGTAGGTTCTCAATTTGTCTGCATTTTTTTTTAAATGTGATAAGAGTGTGGTGACACCGCACTATAAGTTATATACATTTATGAAAATATTTTTAGGCCAGAGCAGTAACATGGAGGCTGTTAGCTGGTTATCTACCAGCAAATGCCGAACGTCGAGCCGAAACCCTAGAAAGAAAAAGAGCTGACTATAAACATTTAGTGCGACAGTACTATGATGCGGAGAGAGAGGAGGACACGTACAGGCAGATACATATCGATATTCCAAGAATGAGCCCCCTTGTGGCACTATTTCAACAAATTACTGTACAGGTAAGTAAGAATAATTTTATTTTTAACTTTGCAATATTTTCTTAAGATAAACGGTAACAACTAACTTTGCTCTCTTCATTCCTTTGATTGTATACAAATATTGACAAAATTTATAAATTAAACTATAACCTTGTGTATATATTTAAATAAATAAATTTTAATTCCATTTGTAATATCAAAATAACAACTTTTAACTAAATGTATAATAAAGTAATACATTTTTTTTTAAATTTGTTTTGGGTTATTTATTTACCGGCTAAACTGATTTTGACTGGACTTTTACTAACTGTTGTTAATTAAATTAATCATTTATTTTCGTAAAAGAAATAAGACACCTCTAAACAAAGATAATACTTTCTTGGGACGCACCCAAGCTAAGCGCACCTCACCTACCTTGGCTACCCAAGTACCTAGACTAGCAATCTAGACTAGAAACCTAACTAGGTTGGGTTGCAACTTGCAACTACAGTCTGTACAACTATTTAAAAAAAACAGCACTTCTAGTCCAAAATTATCTGTATTCTGTATAAGTTATAACGAAATTAAATACGACAATAAACAATGCAAACAAAAGTCTGAGTATCCTTGGGCTAAAAATGTAACCATTAGATAATGTTAATTAAATTATGTTCTTAACATTGGTAGTTATCAAGATAAACTAGGTGTAGGATGGCAATGATTACCTAAATTGCTTGGTGTACATGAATGGACTTATTCAATTGTTGTAGTCTGAGAGCTGTTTCACACAATTTTGAGACTTTTAGACAGTAGTAATGAGTCTTACGTAAAGTTTAGAGTTGTATATAACTAAATAACTGATATTTAATCCTATTCATAACACCTAAAAATTGCCGATTTCTGCACTGTAGAAATATCTTATTCAATACTTTTACTAAAAACTATGACATTGACCCACTGTCACATTGCTCCACTTAATTATTACAAGTTTTAATACATGCTATAATTACGTATATTAATTTACAGGTAATGTTTGAACGTATTCTATACATTTGGGCGATAAGACACCCGGCATCTGGCTATGTCCAGGGTATCAACGACCTGGTTACCCCATTCTTTATGGTATTCTTACAAGAAGCAGCCCCTGGCAAGGAGTTGGATAACTTCCCCCTGGACAGTCTGACAGAACAACAGCGGGATATCATTGAAGCTGATTCCTTTTGGTGCCTGTCGAAGTTCTTAGACAGTATCCAGGATAATTATATATTTGCTCAGCTCGGTATACAATATAAGGTAAGGTCAAATATTTTTAATATAGTATTTGTTAGTGATAATTTTTTTTAATCATGAAATGTAATGGACATTTCCCATACAATATATCGATTATTCATTAATTTCCTGTAATGTTTATACTCTACTTGCTCTGCCAGCGATCGCAGGTTCGAATCCCGCTCGGTGCATTAACTTGTAAGAGGAATTCGAATGTTTGCATGCTCTCCAGTAATGGTTGTTTTAAACTTAACAAATTACATACTAAAACCTTCCTCTTTAATCACTATCTATTTAAAAAAAACTGCATCAAAATCCGTTGCGTATTTTTAAATATCTAAGCATACATAGGGACAGACAGAAGAGTTATATGTGTAATATGCTTACCATGGACCTAGTTGGCGCTGTGTGTTGATGTCCCAACATATTCAATTTATTGATTTCATTTCCAGGTAAACCAGCTCAAAGAATTAATAAGACGCATAGATCTTCCATTACACGAGCATCTACAAAAGCACGGTGTAGATTATTTGCAATTCTCATTCCGTTGGATGAATAACCTTCTAACAAGAGAGATACCACTTCCATGTACCATTCGTCTGTGGGACACATATCTCGCAGAATCTGATGGCTTCGCAATATTCCAATTGTACGTTTGCGCCGCGTTTTTACTCCACTGGCGAGAAAGACTGATGTTAGAAAAGGACTTCCAAGGGCTTATGATTTTACTCCAGAACGTTCCAACACAAAATTGGACTGACTCAAACATAAGTGTGTTGGTCGCTGAAGCGTATAGGCTAAAATTTGCCTTCGCTGATGCTCCCAATCATCTGCACAATGCTGGCAAGTCGGATAGATGACCTGGATTGAAGCGTTAATTGACTGGAGCAAACGGTCCATACCATAATGATGTACCATTTTTGGCCCATGTCGGTTAAATTCTAATTTAATACTTTTTGTTATTTTTAAATTTGTTAGTGAATGAAAATGAGCCGTTAGATGTTTTGTAAAAGAAAATTATGTATGGACCAAATCTGGTCCATGTATGTATATGGGCTATAAATACTGTATTTAATGTCATTCAAGTTAGTAATGACTTAGACTTATGAAAATGTATTGCAAATATATGGGTATTTGATATACAGATAATGGATAAAAAAAGAAAAAATATGGGCCATGTATTTATTTAGAGGGATTATGATATTTATTAATTGATTGAAAAAAAAATTCATATATTTCATTTCAAATAATATTTTTGTCTTGACATGATTTTTAAAGAAACACATTAAGCACAAATAATGTCTGCTTTGTAGAAAATAAAGTATCGAAATTAAATTTTTAAATCAGCTTAATAATAGTTATAAATAATGTGAAAATAATATTTTCTAGTTGTATATTATATCTTACTTCTGTATTTTTTTTAAATATTTTAATAAATGTATATTTATTTAGTAATTCGTCTGGCAACACTGTAAATGAGAAACTTCTCCATTGTCGTAGATTATAACAAGTTATATTTAAGAAAAATGAATAAAAAAAGTTGAATGTGAATCGAATAAAGAAATAAATTTTACATATTTATATCTTGTACTTATCAAATATTAGGACTTATGTTTAAAATTTTACGCCATCTCTGTTTAAATTATTAAAATTAAAAAATAATACTGACATCACATTCGCCTAGCTTCTATACGTGTCAGCAATAAAAACCTTGCATCGCTTAAATGGCACGTCCACTTGGAACCTTGTCACACTCACGGATCATAAATCTGTTTAAAAGCCAATTGATATTGTAATAATTATTAGTATGAAATGGTTGTATCGCATCATTGGGTTGGTACATGGGGACCGAAATTAATGTGTCGAATGGTAAAAGTCCGAGAGACGGCGTTAGAAAAATGAACATTTTATTTTCTATTAACCCAATGACGAAGCGACACGAGTTACGTGTAAAGACTGTTAATATTTGATTAAAATATCTTGTAAAGGTTTAAAAATGAATTGAAAACATTTTCGTGATGCCATCTCTTGGACTATGGACAAGTCTGATTTTGAATGAAACTACTAGAGGGCCTATTCATAAGTAATAGTGTATTGTTAAGCGGGAAAATATGCCGCGAAGATATTTGATTAGTTTTATTTTACGTAAACGTTACTTGGTTCATATTTGTAAAGTTTCGCCTTAATAAATATATTATGAAATTATACAGAAATACTGTTATTTTCTTTTCTCATCCTAGTGAGAACAATAATATTCACAATGTATAAGTTTAATATTAAATACTTAGATAAATGCATTATTATGGAGTAATTCAGGATATTTGCCCTATTTTTAATCGCATCTTATAATATGCTTTATTCAAATAGACTTTTACAAGCACTTAAATCGTTTTGTACTTTTTAAACTATTAAAATCTGAATAAAATTTCATTGAGAAGAGGAGTTTTCGTGGAACTCAACAGTTGCTCTTTTAAAATTATGTTTTTTCAATACTGTAATACAATTATCTCTTTAAACTACGCAAGAACCAGAAAAGAGTCTCACACAGCGACATCTACAGAACTTTTCATTATTCTATACATATAAATGAAATTGAAGTGTCTGTTTTTAAATTCTAAATTACATCTTTTCACTAAATGAATATGAAAGTATATACAGTACTAACATCAAAAAACAAGTGTTAAATGTTTGTCTGTCTGTTTGTTCCGCCTAATCACTGCAACGACTGGATCGATTTTGATGGGACTTCCACTCGCAGATAGCTAACGTTATAAGGAGTAACTTAGTTTACATTTATTTTAGATATTTTATTTATTATAACCAAGCAAACCCGAGCGAAGCGAAGGTGAATCGCAAGTAAAAATAATACTTAGACCATGGTTGAAATGCTCATGCTTATACTAGATAAGAGAAATGGTCGAAAGTGCCCTAGTTTATAGATTTTTTATAAATGATAAACACAGCTTATAATATTTCGTATTTAATATAATGAAAATATTAAAAAAATACACAAAAAAGATTGATTGCTTGTTTTTTTAATGAGGAAGTTTAAATTTATATATAAATGCGCCTGTTTTGAATACAGAGTAACTATTAACTATTACATTCTATCAGGCGTTTTTACATAAACAAAAAACACTGACCTCGCACTTGCGCAGAAAGTTCGGCCTTGGCCTAGACAGTGACAGCTGACTGCTGTTCGTAAACAAATTGCACATTCCACTTTAAACTTCTTAAAAAAGATATTATTTTCGCTTAAAATATCATAAAATAGTTGATGACTAGACAAGTTTTTTTAAATTAACTATTTGTGTAGTATGTTTTGCTCTAGTTTTTGTGATTTTAATATAAAATCGATTCAGAGTCTAGGCATATCTACGGGGATAGTAACCTTGAACTAGAAAGTGTAGCGAAGCTAAAGAAGATTGCAGTGAACCATTCTACTGCGAAAAAGGTAAGTTATTTCTTATAAATACCAATAAAAATATTAAAAATTATATTAAAGGACATTTTTACGTTACCGTACGTTCTAAACAAGGTAAATATGTGTAAATTTTTAGTTATATACTTCGGTTTGTTACTATCATAGAGTAATATTGCTACATATATAAAGTTACTATACATACTATGCCGAGCCTGTATTACAATTTACAGACGGCGTTTCCTTCCTCAACTATGATAAAAAAAGATCATTATATCACTAAATTCAGTTTATATTTAAATATTAGTACCTAAGTATAAATTATTTATTATTATACATTTATCAAAAATATGACATTTCCCCCCAGTATCCTACTATATGTTGACCCGGATAACCAGCTATCTTTATACCATCAAAATCTGTCAAGTGGTTTTCGTGAGGTCGACAAATAGACAGACAATCTAAAATCTAGGTAGGTATATAGGTTCTTCTTTATCTATACTAATATTATAAAGAGGAAAGGTTTTTATGTATGTTTTAAGTAACGAATTGGCTCAAAAAGTACTGGACCGATTTTAAAAATTCTTTCACCATTTGAATGCTACATTTTCACTGATTAATATGGTCTAAGAGCCGGTCATATAGAATTGCCTGCAAAAATCATACTTAAAGCACTGTTGCCTAGCTAAAAATAGCCATGAGCACTTTCAGATAGGCAAGTAATTATAGGCATATTTGTTTATAAATTATATTTGATAAAAAATATGTCTCATCTGGTTATCAGATCGGTGAAGGTCGATCTTCCACGTCTCCTCTACTAATATAGGTTATTTTGCAAGCTATTTTGCAAAATAAGGATCCCTACTAAAACTACAATAACAGGATAGTTCAACACAGCGAGTGATCGAATGAAGTTTAGTAGCGATTAAAAAAATAAACGCGGGCGAAGCCGCGTATTGCTAGTACGGAAATAGTTTTATCACATAAAACTATTTCCGTAAAATTTTCCAAAAAATTTACTTATATAATATACGGTCTATAGAAAAATGTCCTGTTTGTGATATCAATTTTAACTCAAAATACATAAAACAATTGATAAGTACCTACCTACCCAGTAAAATTAATTAAAACTTTAAATTTGAAAATAATATTTCATAATACACAAAGCGTTTTAATTATTGTGACACAATCATGTAAATGATATACGATCTTTAAATTGAAATCATCAAATCTAGATTATTATTGTGCATTTTTCTTGTCAACATAGGTTAAAAAAATGGTCTCCAAACACCATTTAGTTTTAACGGAATATTATATTACGAGTATGCTGTGTGTATCCATTTTTAATGTCGATGAAAAAATATTTAGCAGTTAAATGAATCGATAAGCACTTTTGCAGTCTATTCCTCAGGAGTTATTACTTAAACTAAAAAACTTACTTAAACGTACAAACGAACATGTTGGTAATCATAATGATCGTTTTACGTTTACCTCTCGTTAAATATATCGAGAAATTAGCTTTCCATGCGAGCTTTAGTGTATTTAATACGAGGAGCATTTAAAATTATTATTTCCGCTATTGTTATACTTACGATTCAAATAAAGTATGTTATGACAAACGACATAACTAGAGGAAAACCACAATAAATTGGGTTTCATATTTTTGTCTAATTACCTTTATATTTAGACATGTCCTCATACCATTAATTAAATACTAGCGGGACCCGCGGCTTCGATCGCGCTAAAAGTACAAAAAATGTTCGGCTTTATATGCTTTTACTTGTAATGAACCGAATGATTCCTAATTAAAAGGTCCACCCTCCTTTATGAGGACTACTCTATAAAACTAGCTAATGTTTTCCTGTGAAAATAAAATATTTACTGTAATTTCTGTATACCTTTTAGGTAGTCTGAATAAAGACCCTAGTAATAATCTATCAATATACAAAGATTAGTTAAAATCGGTTTAGTAATTTTTATGTAAACGCGCACGTCGTCGATTAGCTAAGATTTTTTAATAGGTGCAATGCACTTATAGATAAAAAGAGTTATGCTTATGGCGAGTGTATCTTAGGAGACAGACATATACGATTGCTAGGTTCTTGTAGGCCTTGTTAAGACCTATAATTTTCTAACACATAGTTTTGATATATCTCTTAAGATTTAGCAAGAGGTAGGGTAAAGTACCCAGTAGTCAGCCTTTTAACGGAAACTTTAACTTTGATACTACATGACAGTCAGTGACAGTCGTAAAGCAAAAACCAAAAGTTGTTTAATTGTTTACTTATTTATTAAACTTTCTTAAAAAATTTATATAATTAACAAATATACCGTTTAACATAGGAAAAATACGTTTTAAACAAAAAAAGACCCATTTCACCAGTACTCAGCCCCTAAGATCCAATAGTCAGCCATACGTAGCCAGTAGTCGGCCTTTATTTATTAAATGAGATAAATAATTAATTTAAAAGTAATTACTTGATTTAGGTCATTTTAATTAGTAAGGAACATATGGCGTACATATAAAACAAAAAACCTAGTTCACTTAAAGCTTTATTAATTAGTATTATCACTGTTAAAAAGTTCGAAAGTTCTTGTTAATTTCTCAATGTTTTTCTTCACAAAGTTGCTTTCTGCAAAGCTCTGTTAACTAATAAATTAATATATTTTGGTCTATACTTATATTTATTATCTTCACAAACAATTGTGTAATGTTTGAAGGTCTTAATTTTAGATGATTAATGTTTATTTATATCAATACATCTGATTTGTTGTCTGACACTATATTTACACGCTTTCTCGTTAGTTCTTTATCAGGATTGCCTCTCTTTGCTGCCGTTTAGCATTGTTTTCCTTTAAATTACATGCTTTTTTTAATATGCCTACTAAACGTACGTTTATGTTTTTCGTACAATGGATGATATTCTCTGAGTATATCTTTGGACCATAGAATCAGATAGAGCTCTGACAAATAGAGATCTTTCGATATTTTGGCTTATGTTGCATACCGGATTTCTCTTTAACTTTTAAGCATTAAAATTTAACTTACGCTTATTTCAAATGCTAGGTTAATTTATTGAAGATAGTGAAAGATTTCTCTCGTTTATCTATTTTTTTATTTTTAATCGTTGCAGCGCTTAATGGCAAGGACACTGAGATGATTATGAGCCTGAATATGTTTTTGTGATGAATGGAATTTACATTAGTGTGTACTTTACTGCTTATAATTATTCCTCTATAGTTTTGCTCTGATAAATCTTTTCTTTATCGATTCTAGTTTTCTAAAAAAGATTCTGATTCTTCTTTTTTCTGATTTTTTACTATCTATTATGTCTTCTAAAGATAACCGAATATTAATAAAAATTTAGTTTTCCAGCAGATTTATTGCTTCAATACATGTAAATATACAAATAAACAACTTTCTTGTGCTTTCTTCTGTAATTATTGCACTTCCATATAAGCCCGCATCAAGCACACTCAGCAATACAACAAACAAGGAAATGGTTTATTCTAAAAAATTATTGCAATCAATTCTTGTAGGGTCTTCTTCAAATAAAAAGATTACTGTTTACTATTACTTACTATTACTTACTAACCTACCTACCACTTTCAATCATAATATATGAAACAGTATTCATAGATCGTTAGGTTTCAGGGAAAAACCACAAGCTCTTAGACCTATGGCAAGTATGCGAAATATTTTACTAGTATCAGGACCCATTCTCCTCAGACCCTCAAGAACGCGAAGGTGAAGTCTTCCTGCAACTTATTTCGAGGAATATTACATCTAAACTCTGCTATCTTCTCTAAATATTTTGCCGTTTGTATCTATCTACTCTACCTTCCTAAACATCTAAATTTTGTGTAAGTTTATGTTCTATATAGCATATTCTATAGCCCTGAAAGAGAAAAGATTAGAATTTTATAATTAATGAAACGATTATAACATTAAAAAATCATTTAAATTAAAATATAAAACCTGAATAAAACACTTTTAGAAATACATGACTCAAGGCTGACCACTGGATTTTTAACTGCCAGTGCTCAGCCACAGGTAATTTCGCAACCGTTAAGGTGGCTGACTACTGGGGTTTTGGTAAAATTGCGTATGACATGTTTGGCTTAAAACATGAAGTTATTAAAGGGCTATTTATTGATACTAAAAACAATCAAATCTAAAAAAAATGCTGAAAACCAGTTGTCAGTCGGGGGCGGCCGACTTTTGGAAAATCATCAAAAACAGCAATCCAGTAGTCGGCCTTGTCAATATTTACTTAAATTCATTTTTTAATTATAAGATTTTTATTAAATTAAATAGTTCATTTATATATTAATCACATACATTACATACTATTTACAAATCCTTTATAAAATATAGAAATTATGACCTGTTTTGAAAACACTGACCGTTAGTAAAAAAATGGCGGATGCCACGCTCGCTGCCTTGCCCGCTGACTTCGTCGAAATTAACTCAAATTTCTGTTTTTACTGACTACTCATATTGATTCTTGCATTTTTAATTTAATAAGGATGAGTCACTGGATGGGTAAGGTATGGCAAAATTGGTTTAAATAAATTATAACGCTATTCCCACACGTTTAAAGCAAGAAAAGGCTGACTACTGGAGCATGGCTGACTACTGGGTAGTTTACCCTAGTCATATTTTGTAAGGTCCTCCTTATGCTTATCATTCCATTAAACCAGTAATTGTGTTTCAGTACTTTTTGTAACCTACTGTTTCTTATACGTACCAAAAATAGGTATTGCGAGGGTACCTTTAAGGAGATAGATTATTTATATTGTAGACCTTTCTGTTGCACTATTTAAGACTTACAAATACCTACTAAGTACATAATTTTGATGTTAGTGGCTAAATCTTAAGAGATTTCTAAGAACGACTCAACAAAACCAATCATTGTTTTCCTGTGAAAATAAAATATTTTTCTGGATTAAAAAGTGTATTATACGACCCGAGTAATAAATAATCACTTAACAAAATCTAGTTAAAATTCATACAGTATTTTTTGAGTTAAATGATAACACACAAACATACAAAAGTCAATACGTACAAACAGGCAAACAAACAAAAATTTTAATATTGTTTTGGGATCTGTATTCAATACACAATACATTACGTCAATGTTGATAAAAAAAAAATTAATGTCCGTATTTTTTCTAGGTTGCTCTTTTATTATAATATATTATGTACCTATAGATAAGAAGGTATTGTTATTGAGAACAGCTGCTGTGGCCTGCCTACACGTATTTTTGAGATAAAAATATATATATTAGAATGAAAAGAGAAATAATGAAGATGATGTAGAAGCTTTTGATGTTGCATAGAAATAAGTTGCAAAAGTACGAATTTGTGCTTAAATGTACTATAAATTAATTAATAAGTATATATAGTAGTAGTTACTCAGTCACCAAGAATTCAGATTTCAGAGTACTTTAATGTTGAAAAATAACTCAAAGCTTGAAAAAACTAGCAACTTATCCGCTTTGTTCTGTTGTGTTCCTTGCGTCAGCTATCAAGTGAAAGTCCCATCAAAATCAGTCCAGCCGTTTCGGAGATTAACTTGACTAGACAGACGGACAGACAAGTGTTTTAAAAATAGTTTCTCGTATAAGAACTAAAAATTACGTTATTAAAAAAAGGAAATATTAATTAATACGTATATTAATTAGCCGCAAACATAATATTTATTAGGTATATTATATTACGAGACTGACGACAGGCTTATTATTATTTTTTTACCTTAAGAAATAACTTAGCTAGCCTAGTTTTAGCGGTCTCAGCCTTAGTCCCAAACCTATTCAGTTTCTTCTAAGTAAAAGCCGAATGGTGGACATAAAAAATCTTATGAAACAAACATATTGTCGACTGTCGAGATACAACAATTATAGTCATCATCTAATTTAAAATGTTTTGCATTTAGCCATATCTGTCAGTGGTGTACCCTTCCGGCGAAGTTTCCTGTTCAAAACGATAAGCAAATATTTTATTAAGTATTTAGTGATGTACTTTAATTTTATAAAAACAAATTAATAGTTATATAATTAATTATGGTAGACTTTCTTCACCATATTTAGGATTTATTTAAGCAATGTGTAGTTTTACGGCATCTTTCAGACACTGTATGAATATTCAAAATTAAGCTTTAATTTTTATCTTATTTCTGCGATTCGCCCTTGACTCAAAAATCTGTTCTCATATAGACAAATATGTGTAACATACAGAAACAAATAAGTATAATATATTTAATATTAGGTAAGGTAAGGAACTCATACGCTTGTCCTTTCTAGTCTGGAGTCGTCTGAGACCCTGTATGAAATCGAAGTTAAGAAATCTCGATAGAGATGGTGCGAATATTCATAATTAAAATATTTTTTTTAAAGTTTAATGCTAAAAATTTTAAGCAAGTCTTAAAGCTGTTACATATAAAAGGCTTCTTAGTTCTAAGTCATTTTCAAATATAAACTAACTACGCATCCTGAAAAACATCCAAAGTACAACCATAGCTATCTCTACAACGAGCCAAAAAAAGCTAAAACGTGTAAGCTTGCGCCACTACTTCATATTTCGGCATACGGTGTATGCCTTTGCTATCTACTATTTTAACTGTCCCGTGGCCATGATTGCTGTAAAGCATTCGAAACGCCGGAACCAAAAATCAAAATAAATCCGTGACAAATTTCGAAAAGCTAGTTTCATACATTTAAGTGCAATAAAGAATATTTTATACATTGTTTTTGTTTTAAAGTCCGGTCCAACCAAGGGTTGGTCCATTGTTTACAAAAAACTTTATGACAATGTGTCACATCACTAAACCGCAGTACCTACAAATTATTTCCCTAACCCGATGCGTGCACAGCTGCCAATTAGCTGCTTTTAATAACTCCGCGGCTTTCCTCATAGATAAAGTTAGTTTAAATACGTCGCTTTACTGAAACAGGGCATTTGTGGATTCGGCTTTGTGATTTATTGTCACTCTTCGTATTTGTTTTAAAATAATCAATCAGTTCCAAGTAAGCAAGAATCTTTTGGATAGAGGTAAGTATAAAATTTAATTAATTTGTGTGTATTAATTTTTGTGAAACTTCACGAATTAATTATAAGCTTTTATTCCTCGTTTAAGCAATAAGTTAATAGTTGTTTAAATAGTAGTCTATAAGAGAACGTTAACAAGGTTATGGCTAGAAGCCAATATTGCCCACTAAAACCCAACAAAACCTCCTTCAGTCTTAAAAGGGCGTTGCAGGATCGCTTAGGCATTTATCTTCTGCCAAAGACCACGCAGCCAAGAGCTTGGCAAGGGTTGCTCCACAGTCCACTCTGGTATCAGAGAAGTACCAGGAGCAACTCGCATGGCAGACGCCCACCGAAGTGGGCCACCACCTTGTGCTTCTCGGCGTTCGCGCTCAGCCAGAAACGTATATAAGAACCTATTTAGGACTTTTCAAATCATGAAAGAATATGTTTCGTTATGTATAGAATATGTTTTATTCGAATTTTTATATCCGAACTAAATTGTTAAAATAATTATTATAATTAATAGTTAACCACGTATCGCATCCGCCATTATCGTCATTCGCCATTATGGTAGTACAGCCACGTCACTGGCTGAAACACATTAGGTAAAAATTTAAACGAACTTTTAACCTTTTACAGATCGGAATTTTAGGTATTTAAGACTAAACCTTTTACGGGTAGATTATATATAAGGGTCAAAGAAAGAACTATGGAATGTAGAGTTATACTTTACTCTCCATACAAAGAACGGACACACTGACGTCATTGTAAATTGACTAATAGTATGACTCTGACTATACCAACTCCACGCTCTGTGCAAAAATAATAATGTCTTAAATTAACGCCAATATTTTGAATAAACTATAATAATGTCTATTATTATTATTGGTATATAATCTACGGATATTTTGTCGGTTTTAATTTGATTACTTATGAGACGAGGCTCAAAGTAGGGTTACGTGTTTTTCATGCTGCCGTACAGAATTCCAAACTTTTAAACAAAAATTTGATTTTTGTTTAAAAATTTGGAATTCTAGAAGAAAACTATGCAAACACAAGATAATGATAATTCGTGTTGATATTAGAAAAATATTTAATATGTCGAATATATTATTGTGAATAACAATGATACTCGTAAGTACCCACAACTCAAGTCGACTGCGGCTCATCGTAAGGCAGTTTGCTTGTGTAGTCCGCCAGCTGCCTAGCGAAGGGCAACAAACGACTTAGTTGTTCTACAGACAAGAGAAGATTGGAAGAAGAAATGTGAAGAAAGAAGAGAATAGAAAAAAAGATTCTTTATGTGGCTCTATCAAATTATCTCAATGACAGTCGTCCAATTTGTTAACAGTAAACATTTTTTGTATAGCATATTATTCCATTTTTTTAAATAGCATGTTTCTTATATTTCCTCGAAAAAATAGGAATCTTTTCAGAACCAGTTTTTGCACTTTTGTGTGTTTGTCTGTCACGCCTTTTTTTCAGAATCTAAACGGAAAAGATTAAAATTTAATTACATTCTCTTGTTAATGTCACGAATAATGGAGAAGAAACTATGATACGATGACTATCTTTATTTATTTTATTATCATTTATCGGTATGTAGAAATTAATTTAAAATTTATAATTTTGTACTTATACGGAAAAAAAGGGCTAATTATAACCAAATATTTTTTATAAATAAGTAGGTAAGTACATAACACTTGTCTCACATATAAGGGTTTACTATTGAAATTAAAATTATTATGTGAGTCAAAAAATGTATGACGTAATTAATAATTATAACTTATTTTATTTAATAACTAGCTGACCCGTGCCCACTTCGTTGGGCATAATGTTAATAATCCTTTTTTAGTACAGTGTTATGTTTTAATTTCTATCTGCCAAAAGGATGGTTAAACGTAGCTATAGTAGGTATGTATTTGTATGCTAATACAAAATTCGAAAGTAACTCTTGTCCGAAAGAAAAAACATTTTTTGCGGGATTTGCGATAAACGAATTCCATAAGGACCAAGTCGCGGGAAAAGTTAGTTTGGTTATGGTAATTTTAATTGTTCAAAACTTCTCTGTAAACTATATTTTTCTCTAGAACTCAAATATATCTTTCATAGTTAAGGCAGCGTTCGTAAGAAACGCTTTCATTCGACCGTTTTTTCTCCGATTCACTTTGCAAAACGGACTACCACGTAAAAGCCTTTTTGTTTTTTTGGTTTTTTATATAACCTATGACACTCAGCAATAATGTGGCTTTCTATTGGTGAAAGAATTTTTAAAATCGGTTCAGTGGATCCCGAGATTACCCCTTACAATTTAACAAACAAACAAACTTTACCTCTTTGTAATATTAGTATAGATTAAATATGTATGTTGGGACATTAACTGACATGACGACACGTTTGGCTCAGTTAGCAGTGACCTACTTTCTGAGCCAGCGGTCGCCGGTTCGAGTCCCGCTGGGGGCATTCATTTGTTGAGCACGAGTGCTTGTTCTCCAGTCATGGGTGTAAATATTTATTTTATGTATGTATTCAAAATTTATGTGTGTAGTAGTAGGTATATCAACTATCAGGTATCTGTAGTATAAGCCTCGTAATCGTAGCTTACTACGGAACTAGATGGTGCTGTTGTAAAAAATGTTCCAACATATTAACTCAACACCACCATCTAGTTCCATGGGAAGCTACGAGGTTTAGGTTATATAATAAATAAGTTTTTTTTCGTGTCACTTCTACCTTGTAAATATTACCTATAATCCAGGAAAATTAAAAAGGGTCTGAGTAAAGTTTTATCGCTAGCACTTATACAGTTAAAGATGTGAATAAACAGGATATTTTGTAATTTACATTTTAGTGATTCTTAATCGCGTGTGGATGACTTCTTAGAGCTTTGACCGAGCCCGGCAAGGCCACGAAAGGGTAGTGGTCTCCCACTTATTGTTATAGGAGTAAGTTTTGCATTTAATTTTGTACTTTTTCTTTTGATTTCGAAGGTCTTTATGGTTATATAGTAAATACTGACGGTTTTTTTAGTATTGAAACAGATAACATAATTTCAAGAAAATGTGACAAATCGTCATAATTTTTAGGTCTCTCCCGGCTTCGCTTTTTTAATTTGATATTTACATGTGTCAATGAAATACATATTATGTTTTAGCAAAATGTTGCACACATTTTATTGTACCTACTCGTATATGTCAAGCGCCCCTGACTTTCCACGTTCCCTCATTTTACTTCCTTGGGGATTATATTTTAAAAATATTTATTCCAGTGCCAGTTAGAAGTTTGGATCGCTAATGGCGCGTTGAAATATAAAATTTTAGCCCACGTCTCTTTAATGAATAATAATGACACTCCGAACGATTTAAGCCGCGGCGGTGCAATTGACACTCTCTGTAATTAAGCGCGAACAGCCAACTTTGTTTCCACCGAGACACGAGGTTATAACCAAGTTCCTAACTTATTGAGAATTCCGTAACAAAATAACCCAGCAAAACTCCCAGCACCCCACATAGGATTTGAACCCAGGGCATCCGACTTCGCAAACAAACATCCTACTTAGTTAAAAAATATTAGTCACTGCTTAACTTTAAGCGTTACAACATTAGTATGGACAAGTTATGGTATGCAACATATTTTTAAATACTTATGACTTAGATCACTACATAGTATAAAACAAAGTCGCTTTCTCTGTCCCTATATCCATATGTATGCTTAAATCTTTAAAACTACGCAACGGATTTTGATGCGGTTTTTTTAATAGATAGAGTGATTCAAGAGGAAGGTTTGTATGCATAACTAGCGGATCTCGCGGCTTTGCCTGTGCTAAATCTAGGGAAAAGCCCGAGCGGTGCGAGGGCGAGTCGCTAGTTTCTTATAATAACAATTTAATTCCAGTATTTTCACCATGCATCCATGATGGATCTAGCGAAGTTATATTTTTAGTTTTTGCTACGGGGTAACTTGGGTCGCACTCAAGGTAGTCCGGTTGCCTTGCAATACGTTATCAGTAAATTACAGTGGGGAGAATTTATGAGAGAACATCAAAGGTATTTTTTTATATTTGAATCATTAATATGTCCATGAAAAAATATGATAATTAATAATAATTAACAAAAAATTAAGTTCAAATAATAGTGTTCACTGTTCGCCCTGTGGTCGACATCTCAGATTGGTCTGAGGTCGACATTTGACCTCATAAGACTCATAAAATTCATTTTTCAAAAAAACTTTACCATAGATACATTTGAAAAAGTCATGTAAAATTAAAGTAAAAGAAAAAACTTAAAAGTATTTGAACATTTATTTAATAAATTTGTAATTCCAAAAATTAATAAAACCCAGCAGCAGTTATATAAAAATTTGCATACAAAAATAAAATAATTCATCATCATCATCATCAGTGTGTAAATACACCTTGATGGCTCTTTGTCAATGCAGACGGATAATCTTGGCACATTATTCATATTAAAAAAAAAAAAAAAAAGAATCCTATATCCATATATTTCTATACCTATAAAATCATTTGTTAGTTTCATTAAAATTCAAAAATGGCCTTTAGGTCCAAAAGTACTTATCTCTATTTTGAATTTTAAGAGCTAGGTGTTTGTGAAAGAGATAGAACGCACAAAGTATAGGACCGGTCTTAACGGAGCTTCTTCCTTATTTATCAATCCTATTCTATTTATATATTATTCTCTGTTAAAATATGCTATTTATTTTATATTAAAGCGGTTTTAAATAACATAGTGTCTAACATTTATAAAAAAAATCAAGTTTCTATATCATTGAATCCCCAGTGCGAGCTTACACGCAACAGCCTATATAGAATATAAACAGCTTGTCCATAATATTATTTAGATTTATCAGAATTAATTATATTACAACAAAATTTTATTTTTTTGATAACTTATTCGACTATATGGCATTTGTTAACTTTCGAAAACTATATCGTATTAAAAATTACATACTGTATATTTTTTGGCAATTTGCTCAGAGCTAGAATAATGACCTAATCTAGGTCGATCTATAACTGTGTATGATACATTAATCGTATAAATAAATATTAAGTCGCAATTTTCAAATTCGTCACCTCCTTGTTGGAAAAAGTCGATGAAATACGTTAATTGTAGATAAAGAAAAGTAAATATTAGACTATAGTTTTTATGTGTATGTATTTATATACTTTTTACTCCTTCCCCTCTAAACGGCTGCACGAATTTTGATAAAATTAAGTATATGGATAGATTACCACCACCATGACATGTAATTTGTTGTTAGGCACCTAGATGCACCTGAGAGAAACGAGGTTAAGTCACTATAGTAATTGATATTATAACCATACAATTTTAGGCTGTGGGTACAAAGATTGTCCTTTATCTGCTGAGATATCAGCAAGTAATGAACTTTCATTAATCGTGTAATTGAATCCTCGGACGTTATAAATTGTTAGAATTTACACATGGCGTGATAAGACACTGCATACTGCTTAGGCTTACACGCAAGCTGCTAGCTGCCTACGTTAATTTATTTCTTCATAGGTTTTTGTATTTTTAATTTATTAACGGGAATCGAATTTGCTATCCTTGCTTGTAGTATTCAGATTATATGTATAATTCCACCGTGGTTGTGCTGCCTTCCTTTATCAGAGGTGCAGATTTTGAGCAAACTTCACTTTCCCAAGCAAGCACATTACCTACGCTGCATGCTGTCTTCAGTGCACGTCACCTATATATATACACCAGTATACTGTATACTATATATATTTTTTTTTTTTTTTTTTTTTTTTTTATTTTATTCTGAATTAGTGCTTGACTGCGTTCCACCTGATGGTAAGTGGTAACGCAGCCGGAGATGGTAAGTCGCACTAATTCAGTAGCCACCTATTCACTCTTGCCTTGAAGACACCCATATTGTAATCGGACGGAAATACTGACGTGGGCAGGTTGTTCCAATCCTTAGCCGCACGTATAATAAATGACGAAGCGAAACGCTTCGTCCGGACGGATGGAATGTCCACGACATAAGGATGGAAACCAGCTGTTCGTCGCGTCGTCCGATGATGGAAAGGGGATGGGGGAATTAAATCATGTAATTCCTGCGCACACTCTCCAAAATGTAACCTATAGAATACACAGAGGCTGGCAACTTTACGTCGGTGATCGAGGCTTTGTAGGTTGGCATTTACCAGCGTAGGGTCACCAATAATCCTCTGCGCACGCCTCTCAATCGAGTCCAAAGCAGACAGATGGCATTTCGCAGCACCAGCCCATATGTGACTACAGTATTCCACACACGACCGGACTTGAGCTTTATATAAATCAAGAAGCTGTCCCGGTGTGAAATACTGTCGGACCTTTGCGAGGATGCCAACTTTCCTCGCTGCTACATTAGCCTTAGACTCGATGAACCGCCCGTAGCTCATGTTGGAACTAATGTCCATCCCCAACAACTGCAGACGGTCAGTGTATTCTAGAGGCACATTTCGGAAAGTAGGAGTCAAGGTAAAAGGACTCCTTTTTGCGGTGAACAGACACGCCTGTGTTTTGGTGGCGTTGAAACTCACAAGATTGGCATCGCCCCAAGTGGAGACTGCCTTGAGTGTGAGATTCAAACGCTCTACCATGGCCTCTCTTTCGGACTGAATTTGATCTCTACTGGCTCGAGGATTTGGCAGGTATCTCTCTACAACAGTGCTGTCGTCTGCGTACCCATAGATACCGGGTATAAGCAGATCGTTAATATGCAGCAGGAACAAGGTTGCAGAGAGAACAGATCCCTGAGGAACTCCAGAGTTGGTTTTTAAGGGTTCTGATGAACAGCCTTCAACCACAACTCTGAGTGATCGGTCGCTCAGGAAGTCTTTTATCCAGCCGATCAGGCCAGGAGATATGCCATAGGCTGAAAGCTTGCTTATAAGGCTAGCGTGCCAAACCCTGTCAAAGGCCTTTGAGACATCGAGGGAGACTGCAATCGCCTCCCCACTTCGCTCAAGAGCTTCGCCAATGGTGTGGTTGGCATACACTAGAAGGTCCCCAGTCGACCGATTCTGGCGAAACCCATATTGTCGATCACTGAGGAGATCGTTCTGTTCTAGGTATGCCATAAGACGAGTGTTCAATACACGCTCCATAATCTTGCAGAGTATGGAGGTGATTGAAATTGGACGATAATTGGCAGGGTCAGCACGGCTACATTTCTTGGGCACAGGTTGCACATTAGCAAGCTTCCAGGATTTAGGCACTATTCCAGTCTTAAGAGAAAGGCGGTACAGACGTGTCAGTATCGGAGACAACTCGGGAGCACATGTTTTGAGCACTATCGCTGGTATACCATCGGGACCACTGGCTTTATTCACATCTAGACGACACAATATTCTCTTTACCTCCTTATTAGTTATGGAGATTTCGGGCATTGAGATCCCGCAGTGAGGTAGATGTGGTGGAGTAGCATTGCCAGAGTCTAGATATGAATTTTGGGCAAAAAGCGAGGCAAGTAAAGACGCCTTCTCCTTTGCCGTATGAGCCAGGGATCCGTCAGATTTTACTAGCGGTGGCAGTGAAGGCCGACAGAAGTTCGTCTCAACTGCTTTGGCAAGGGACCAAAAAGCTCTGCTACCAGATGGTTGGGCAGAGAGCTTTGCACCAAAATGTGTAATTCGGTCAAGACGAGCCTTCTTTAATGTCTTTTTGTAGGACTTGGCGGCTAAGTTAAAGGCTCTCTTCTTAGGTCTTACATCCGGAGCTTTGCGGTCTCGAGCATCAACCCAGGCAAGGTAAGCCGAATGCTTACGCTTTTCAGCCAAGATGCATTCGGTATTAAACCATGGGCGAGCTTTGCCACCAACGGGTACATCAGAGAATGGGATAAAATATTCCATCGCTTGATGTACCACATCAGTTATAGCATCCGCACAGCTCGACGGATCGGAAGAAGAGAAGCAGACCTGCCGCCAAGGGAAGGATGCAAAAAAGTGTCGCATCTCATCCCAATCTGCTGACTTGTATTGCCATACTCGTCTAACACCAATAGAGTCGTTACCAGGTGGAGAGTAAGGTAATACAGTTTTTACCAGACAGTGGTCAGAGCTACCCAATGGGGATGAAACCTGGATGTTATATCTGTCCGGATCTGTTGTCAGCAGAAGGTCCAGACAATTAGCTGTATGGCCGTCCACATCTGGTACCCTTGTCGCTTGGTCAACCAATTGGGAGAGTCCAAGTGACACCGCAAACTTCCACGCTTCTCTCCCAGCATGGTCCGTCTTCTGGTATGGGAACAACCAATCTTCATGATGGGCGTTAAAGTCCCCCAGAAAGACTAGCTGCGCGGTGGGGTACCGTTGGATAACCACATCAGCGGCCTCACTGAGATGTCCAAATAATCGAGTTGTCTCCTGGTCACCTGTGTGCGATCGGTAGACACAGGAATACAGGATCTTTTCGATTCCTGTATCTACGATAACCCAGATCGTAGAGAATGTGGGGTCTTCAAGGTGGCGGAGACGCTGGAAACAGAGGTCATTTCGCACGAACAAACAGACTCCGGCCCGCGAGCTGAAGTTATGCTCCAACGTGTAACCGGGATAGTCCAGGTACGCAGCGCTTAATGGACATTGAATCTGCGTCTCCGTCAAAAAGAGCATGTGTGGCTGCGCAGTCTCGAGATGGAGGTGGACTGATGATGCACACAAAGTGCAATCCTCGGATATTTGTGAGGTGCACATTAAGTGAGGGGGAGTGCAGCCGCTTAAAAACATTACCCTTTTTGTTTTTAACCATGAAATTTATGTAATGGAAGAGTGAATAGGATGGAGAATGGCAGTTGAACGAGGTGTTGCACGAGCCCGGCAGTGATATTGGTGTTGTCATGCCGTTGAGGGCTTAGTCTGGAGACTGCGGGGACGCCCGAACCCCCCCAAGGATCGCCATCGGGCCCCCTCCTCTGGTCGCCAACCAGCACGATGGAGCCACCCTGGGATTTTTCACAGATGGCGGGGCAGCCTTTCATGGGTGGCTAGCCCACTAGTTGGGCCCCCAACTGTCTGCGGTCGGCCAGCGGCAAGCCGTGCTTCGGATCCCGCTACCCTCCGCGACTAAGCTCTCGACACAACAAACAACGATCCACCACCAACACGGCTACTGTGCAACACAACTATTCAGACCCATTCCCCATACGGCTTCATCAGCTCCCACATGCCGGAACGCGCTGTTAGGCGCTTGGCGGCACGACTTCTGCTGATGGGTGGTAACTCTGCCGTCGGCTGATGTTGGAGCCTACCACCGAGACTACCATGGTGTTCGGTAGTTTTTCCCTTAGTCGCCTTTTACGACACCCACGGGAAGATATGGGGTGGCCATATTCTTCTTGCCGTAGCCACACAGCTACAATTATATATACCTAAAGCTAACTGTCTAAGCGTTTATCCGAACTTGTCGAAGAGAAGAAGACCTCGGAAGGAAGCCTTTGCGTTCAATATTCTACTTAAAAATTAAAAAAACTAAAAAACACGCTTTTTATAGAAAACCGAACTAAAAAATAGAAAATAAAATTTTATTTTAAAAAAAGCGTGGGGTGCATGGTGTCATTATCATTTCAATAATATCTTACAAAGCACCCCACGCTTTTTTTAAAATAAAATTTTATTTTCAATTTTTTAGTTCGGTTTTCTATAAAAAGCGTGTTTTTTAGTTTTTTAAAACTATTATTTATTTTCTACTTTTTCTAGCAAAAATCATATTTTGCAAATTGAAAAATGGAATAATTTTATCAAATTAGTGTATTGTCATCGATCCTCAATAAATCTACAAAGTTTGAACGAAATCTGACCGTTTAAAGTGGGTCAAAATCGCGCCCAAAGAAGTCGGTTACAAACAAACATACAAACATACAGGTGAAGCTAATAAAAAGTGTGTAATAATATAAAATAGCCTATGAAAATAGCATAATATGAAATGAAATAAGTGTTCCAAATAAGGCTTCAACATACAATTTTTATTGTTTATCAAATATCATATATTTTTTAACCGACTTCAAAAAAAATTCAAAAAAGGAGGAGGTTATATGTTCCGTTGTATGTATTTTTTTTTTTTTTTTTTATGTATGTTCACCGATTGCTCCGCCGTCTGTGGGCCGATTTCAAAAATTTTTCTTTTGATTGGTAGGGTATAGTTCCGAGGTGGTCCCATTGTCACCAAGTCAGGATCTGATGATGGGATCCCAGGGAAATCGAAGGCAACTCTCAAAATTTACAGGCACCTATTATGTTTTTGATATATTTTCTAAACCCGATAAAGCTTTTACGTATGAAAATCATCATCTCATGTGGATGAGCTGATGATGGAAGGTAAAATTCCTCAACAGTTGTTTTTTATGTGTTTTCACCGATTTCTCCGTGAATTGTGGGCCGATTTTAAAAATTTCTTTTTTGTTCGGTAGGGTATACATTCAAGATGTTCTCATTGTCACCAAGTCAGCATCTGATGATGGATGCTAGAGAAATCGAGGGCAACCCTTAAATTTTATCGGCACTGATTACCTTTTTCATATATTTTCTAAAGCTGTTCAAGAATTTGTGATGATGTAAGGTATATATCCTCAACGGTTAGGAGTTGAAAGAAAATTCTTTTAATATTGTACGTACTTATGAACTGATAGTCGTACTCCTTCAGGATATTAGGTGGATTGATAATAGAAGGTAAATCTTATTAACGTCTACGAGTTACGTGGAAAAATAGACGTGGACAAATCTCGATTGACTATTGTCGTTCATTTCAAAACTTCGCTGACTTATTGGAGCAGTAGTTTAGTTAGCCTTCCAATATTTTATTTAAACATAATAATTTCCACAAAAAAATTTAAAATAAATTATTTTTTAACAAAAATGAAAACCGACTTCAAAACGCTACAAATCGAAACTAAAAAGAAAAAAAAATAATTTTAATTACTTAGTTATTGTTGGAGTCGGTGCCAGCCAAAGCAAAATAATCCTAATACAATCTCCTTGGCTGGCACCGACTCCAACAATAACTAAGTAATTAAAATTTTTTTTTTTTCTTTTTATATATTTTAAAGGTACATAGGTAATTATTGTATTTTATTATTTAAAATTCAACGACGTCTCTTCTCCTTTTAACAACTATCACACATTGACAGGGATGAGACTGGCCATTGACACTTCGAGTCTTGATGTGTTCATTGGCCTTGACGAACTAAGTTGTGCTTGGGCCATCACAACCAAAATGGTATAACCTAAATTATTTTAATTGTAGTCGTATTAAACTATTGCAATTATTTTTTGTATTGCTTATTAAAAAAAAAAGAATTAGTTTACGATACGCGGATACGCGGTACATGAACCCCAAAAATTAGAATAATTCATTTGAAAAGGCTTGTGTAGTTCAGGCCTAAGATCTATTTGTAGACAAGTCCTACAAATATCGTCACGTTAGGTAAATGGGTAAAGGTACCGCGTTGGTTTTCTTGACAAGAGTCTCATTGTACCCTGCCCACTGATGGCCGGAAGAGACGAAGGGCTTTTTAAGGGTGATGCAGAGTGGTATTCCGTGGCCTAACCCAGAAAAGGTTTTAGTGAGTATATTTGAGCACCCACAGTCCTTTGCCGATTGACGGGCGCGGCGCCAGTGATGTATGATTTTTTAGCTATTTTTTTTGGTATTATTTTTAAATACACAGAATGGCTTGCGCTCGCTATGGTGACTCAATATACATACATATATACTATGTAATTCCTGTTTCAATTTCTATGTTTTTCTCTTTATTATGTTAATCTATATTCTATAATTCCATTATTATTATTTTCTTAAATATAAACCGTTATCTTCGCGCTTTCGATCGCTTCATTTTACCTCCCAGTGTGTGTACCAAATAAACTGGAAACGGAGGAATCCCGGGTAGCAGCTAGCTTATTTAAATGCATAACGCCAGACTGGTCTACCGAAGGTCAGTCTAGAATACGGTCAGTATTCATCCCGCGATCGGAAATATTTGTTATTAAAGTATATTTTAAGTCTGATTATTGCATTGGAGACATTTAGCTAGCATTATCTCATCAGCGGTAATACTTAAACAGATAGATATTAAATATTAGTGACTCACACTCGCTCCGCTCGTACCTATTGTCCCTAGATACGATATAACGGATAGTTGAAAAATCTAAGAAATGAAATATTTTCCAGCAGTAAAATGTATCCCATATATATCCCGGATAACTATCTATCATCTAACTAACTAAGCTATCATCTTACCAATTTTTTTCAAAATCTGTCCAGTGGTTTTCTTATGATGCGGTAACAGACAGACAGATAAACAGACAAAAATAAAAAATAAACTATCGATAATAATGACTAATTCAATAAGACTTAATATGCTAATTAACTGTTTATAATAATAAAAATTCTTTCATGTATACTTAATAAAGGCAATATTAACATAGGAAAACTCGCGTGACTTTACTCATGATTAGTACAGAAATTTCATTTTTTATAATTACCTATAATAATATTATAACCTATTATTTTTAATCTATTTAGAGGATTCATAAGACAATGAAGAATAACATCGTAAGGAAACCAGACATGCAGTCTGAAAGAACTTAGCAAGTTTTGGAAAGACATGTGAAGTCCGCCAACACGCACTGGGCGGTGGACTATGACTTTCCTCTTATTGGGAGGACTGTGACCATTAGTGGGACGCTATCAACCTCTCCAGATTTTTTTTTGACCAAGTTTTTATTTTTTTATGGTTTCTACCACCAATCCCTATTTTTAATAGCGATAACAACGCGGGCGGAGCCGCGGGAAGTGCTAGTAAACTATAATAGGCTAAATGCATTCAGAGAATCAACATTCTGCTATTTGTGTACTTTTTTATGGCACAAAGGGGGCTCACCTGATGGGAAGTGATCACCTCCGCCCATGGACATCTGCAACACTGCAGGGCTTGCAGATGCGTTGCCGGCCTCAGGAAAGGAAGGGAGGGAGGAGAGGGAAGAGAGACTTAGGGGGGAAGGAAGAGGGGGGGAAGGAAGAGGGAGGGAAGGAAGAGGGATGGGGAGTGGGCCTCCCGGACTCTCACTTACCGGACGAAACGCGACAGCAAGCTGCCACTTCACGTTCACGCCGGTCTTCTGTGAGAGAGTGGTACCTACTAAGTATACGGGGGTGCCGGCCCATTCGGCTGCTACCTGAAGGTAACAAGCATGGCACTACATATTGCGAGTTTTAGTACACAAAAAGACTATCACATAGACTATTGTAAAAATCCGAACGAAGCAGAGGTAAATTACTAGTTCGCTGAAATGATATCAAAATATTGACATTAGTTATCGCTCTGTAAGCCGCGAGGTCTGCCGACCGCTAAGGTTGCCGTTGAGCTTAGAGTTCACATATTTCCTGTTTAAGTATATTATATTATATAGTATGTACAAAGTATATATATAATAGTATGTATATAAAGAACTATAGTGTTTTCTTGCAAATCCATCCATGTCGTTTAATTATAAATAGTAAATATTTATTTTTATTTTTCTATGAATACACTGTAGGTATAACTCAAAAAGACTTTCTAAATCGAACGAGTTGCGCGTGCAAACAAACAAACTCTTTATATTTATATAATATAGAGATATTAATTTTAGTGTAGAGTCTATCGCAGACAACTATTTATAAGCACAAATCAAAGACCCAAACAAGTCCTCTCAAAAATGTCTTGTAGTAGTTGAGATAATTGTTAGATGCAATAATGTGAAAGATAGAAAAACTTTTAAGTCAGTCTTTAACACGAATAGTTATTCAAATTTAAAGTTATTTTTATAACATTAAAATAATTTGCAATTTTGTACTGTTTGAAGATTTGAATAATTATTCAATTTTACAACCTTTTGCTGAATAATTATTCAAATTCTTATTTTGTTTTGTTGTGGTTTTTAGGAGTTTTTTTATGTATAATATAAGGAAAACATAAAAGAACTGCTGAAAAATTGAAAGATTCATAAACAATTGTGATACATATGACAAAGGCTATAAAAATACATAAAACTTTATATTTTGTATGGGATGGTCTAATTCCGATTACTTTCAATAGAGGAAATTAATTGAAATAACACTTTTAAAACGTAATATAATAATATCTAGTCAATCTATTTCATACAAACAGTAAACATACCTAGTTATTAGTTATCTGTTCTAGTCACTACACAAATTACAAGAAGGATATCTCCTTTTTTATACGTGAGAAGATACATTGGCAATTATTATGACATTACTTAACATTTATAATATGCAACAAATTAATTATCTGCACTAAGTTAATTTTAATTATTATGTGAAGAATGAAAATGAGTGTAAAATATTTTTATTCATTAGGTACTAGGTGACTCACGCTCGCTCCGCTAGGGTTCGTTTCCTGGATACGTTTATTGATTTCTTAGATTTTTTCCGCAGTAGAAATCCTCAAAATTAATCCGAGATACTACTACTACTACTACTAGCCATCATCATGTCAAATTTTATCAAAATCCGTCCAGTAGTTTTCTGGTAATGCGGTTACAGACAGACCGATGGACAGAAAGACAGACAAAAATTCTAAGATATAGATGGCTTCTGAATCGATCATTATATCCAGCCTGCTCTGTCCACGGCTGGATATAGGCCCCTCCTATGGAATGCCACTGAATTCGATCTTCAGCTCTACACATCCAACCGCTGCCAGACTCAGTGTATATCGTCCACCTCCACTATTTATTCAAATCAAAATATTTTATTCAGCATAAAAATTGTTACAATTTCTTACTGAACGTCATGAGTCTACCACCAGTTCGGAAAGAAGAAACCTCTGTCCTGAGAAGAACTGGCGAAAGAAACTCAGCGGGACTATATTTTTTTTCTCTCTCTTTTTCAAATTAAATTGCGTATTAACAATAATTGTATATGCTGAAATAGCCTGGCGGCGATCACATCATTCCTAAGGCGTACTGTCTTCTAAAAAATCGTTAATCGAATAATAGTACACAGTCTTTAGTACACAAACGTTCACAATTTTTTTAAATTTGGCAATAGAAGCTTTTTGAACGTTTTCTGGGATCCTGTTCTGTTCTTACCATTATCATAATATGATAATATTTTAAAAAAAAGTTTTTATAGTATATTTTTATTCACTTAGTTAGTTTATATAATATATTTTTATTCACTTGATGTTGGTACGTTATACGTAGATTAGTTAGTGCGTATCAACTAAAAACCAAATGTTTTTCTCACTGGCTCTGCGTCTTCAACTATTTAATTATTCAAGTGAGATAATATATGTAAAATATATTATTTAATGTAATTTGAATTATGTATTCATCCATTGTCATAAAGCTTCCTTAAACTGAGAAAAATAGTTTCAAGTTCAGCCGAACAAAACAACGCTATTAAATAATTTCAAGCGAATTCCCACGTTATAGACAACACTCAATTCGAACCGCCATCGTCAGTTTGTCACTGAATGCCGCGAAAAAAACATCAAATATAAAATTTAGTAGATATTTCTGTTTTTACAACATTGTATAAAGATTTTTTACAAAATAAAAAAAATCTGATAATTTAATTATAATTAACGTCATCTCTACACCATTTTGTTTCGAAATAAAATACGTCAACACCTGTTTTATCGTACAGTCGCGTTTAATTGAAGTTTTTCTAAAAATAGATAACTAATAAATAAAAAGGGATTTTATAAAGGCTGGATGTCTCATCCTGTGCAGTTGTGTTTTGAGGATCGCGCGGAAAGGACCTTCGCCATGTCACTCTACCGGTTAGTGTTTTTTTTAATTTCCGAGCATGTTTGACTAACGCGTACTTTAAGTGCGTATTAAAATATACTTGTTTAGAAAATTAGTAAATACTAATCTAGTAATATTATTAAATAAAATTGTACAAACGATTATTTTTTAAATAAAGTCATTCAATTAATAAAAATATAATTATATATAATTTGTACAAATATCTGTTTGTAAATTCAGAATAAAATATAGTGATATTTTCAGACTACAATAAGTATTAAAATTAAAAAAAAACTTTATTAGAGTACCCTTGTTTGCTATTCCTTTAATTTGTAAAGATTATGGTAGGTTATATTATAAACTAGCGACTCGCCCTCGCTTCGCTCGGACTCTTCCCTAGATTTAGCACAGGCAAAGCCGCGGGTTCCGTTAGTTATGCATAAAAACCTTCCTCTTGAATCACTCTATCTATTAAAAAAAACCGCATCAATATCCGTTGCGTGGTTTTAAAGATTTAAGCATACATAGGGATATAGGGACAGAGAAAGCGACTTTGTTTTATACTATGTAGTGATGAAGTAAATTCATTTAGATACTTTTTAATTTAACAAATAAATGAATGAAAAATGTTAGAAAACATACAAGCAAAATTTTAATTAGGTATTTACGCATTTATTATACGTTTAAGACTCGTTCTACAACAATGTAATCTCTACATAAATAACTGTGAAGTAGTTTATGAGAAAGAAACATTAAAAACGTGCGAAGAGATCCATATTTTCAATTAGGTAGGTATATAATTAATAGATTTAGAACGCTTATCAAACATTACACATATGAAAAACCTACTGTTAATTAGTATAACGTTGTTTCTATTATATTTAACGAGAATATTTTGATTTTAAACATATATTTTAATAATAAAAATATACATTGAATTTAATGTAATCGTATAGCATCATAAAGTACGTTTAAAGATTGCATATGTAATATTTAGTAATAATACCAATTAATTTACAGCACTTAAAACTAATACAGTAGGTAGGCACATATTATATGAAAAGAAAACTTAGCTCCAATTGAAATTTTTGTTTCTTCAAATTGCTGTCTTTTTTTCCCTTTGTGGTACGGAACCCTGAAACTGAATGTTCGTAAGTTTATATGGGAACTACTATCTAATCGTTTAAACGTACCTACTATATCTACGACGGACCTTTACGTTTCGTGTTCACCTTTTAATTTATAATTAATTTTTTATAATAATGCTAATGAATAGGTACTAAGGTAGTTAATTACACTGGTGTTTTTATATAATTGGCGTATAGCTGTGTTCCCGCCTGTTACCGCGGTATTGTTCTTACACAATGCGAGATTTTTTACTAACGTTGCGTTCGCCGATATGTTCGATGAATGCTAAATAAAGTATTATTAATGACATACTTCTCACAGATATTGTCATTGATTTCTACCTGTAATGACATTCCTTCAGAGTTATATTCGTGTGAGGCCCACTTCCTTCCAAGGTAAAAGCAAAATATGAAAATAACGAATTCCAAAAAGCTAGAAAAAGTAGTGAAAGAAAGTGAGTCAATCGTTTTTTCGCTAACATTGGAAAATACCCTGTTTCTGTTGCAACTCAATCTAGGGGTGTCCCTCAGCAATATCTCCGTTTCATGGTCTCCCAATCAATGTCAACCTCGATGGTAATTAATGAAACCGATGACTCAGAAATTAGATCCATCATTTTGTGGTCTTAAAAGCAAATGTGCTGTAGGATGGGACGATATAACAACGTCTATTCTTAAAGCCGTGGCGAACATTCTTACTCTTTTAATAACTCGGGTCTGTAATTTGTGCTTATCTAACGGTGGGTTCCCTAGTTCTACTATTTATACTTGGGTAAACATGGTTTGCTTGCTAATAACTAATTTAGATTTATATTTGGAGGCAGATATTGTCCAAAATATTGATAAAAAAGAAATACAATAAGCATTTTTTTAGGTCTATCAAAAGCTTTTGACACAGTTTCTCTGCCTCTTCTATAAAATAATTTGGATAAAAATGGTGTCAGGGAATCGCTCTAGATTTCTTCAGAAATTACCTAACGGACAGAACTCTAGCTATTATTATAGATAAAAATATTAGTGGAGAAGAGAACCTAGTCATATATGGAGTACCCCAAGGTAACATATTCGGACCCACTCTCTTTTTAATTTATATGAACGAATTTTGCGATCTTAAAATACCTAAAGTAATTTTCAACGTACATTGTGATATACGATAAGTTAATTTGCGATTGGCCGGCTTACTACCTATCGTCTGTGTGAATTAGTTGTAATGTTGTTATCAATGGATATTTTCTAACTCGGGATAGTGAATGAACAGGTTTTTATTCATACTACATATAAACACATATTAACATAACATACTAACATTTCACCGTGGCTTCGCTTGGGTTCGCCGGTATGTACCTACACGTTTTAACGATTAGTGATTGACATACAAAATAAATAGTTTTTAATGTCCCAACAAATTTATTTATTATGTATTAATCACTCTTGCGAAATATTAATAATATTTTGCAAATTAAATAGTTGAATAAAATATTGATTTAAAATGCTAATCATTATTGGAATATTTTGTTCATTCTGACCAATTGGATTTCATATTTCCTTTACCGTATAAAGTTTATTATTATGACAGTTGTTTACATTTCTATGGCGAATTTAGCTGTAACAGTAGATACATTGATGTTGTAATTAATGACAATCGAGAAAGGTCACTATGGAGCTCGAATTACACAAGATATTTCCGTAGTTTTCAGTTTGATCACAGTTTTTTATGACTTACTTTATATAATATTACTTATACAATGTTATTCTATTACGTATGTCCTTTTGAGACACTATCGATTTTATATTTTCTTGTATAGCTTTATCAATTAAATTCATTAATAACTTTTTTTCAAAGTTAGGTAATGCTTCAAAGATATTTCTGCTTGTGTACTTTGCAAGATTAAACAAATAAAATACGATCCTATCGCTACATGTCTTAATTCGAATTCGAAACAACCACACAGACAGAGATTCTTTATAAGTTCAAAAAAACGCGTATTTTCGAAGTTTCGCTTGCTTTACAGCATGACTCTTTCAATTAAAAATATAAGAAAATATCACAGCATTAAGGAGTTAACGAAATTTGTGTATACTTAATACAGATAAGTTTTGTTATTTTGTGTATATTCATTATTACTAAATATCATATGAGAACATCTCGACGCGTGCGTGGAATAATCTGAACAAAAAGACATAAACAATATTGTCTTGTCTGTGAATGAACAGATTATATTTCATTTAGTATCTATTGTTATTATTACCATGTAACTTATCTAATGCAATCTAAAAATATTAAATAACAGCTCTATATTCCTACGACTTCTGTCTCTATTTATGCTTTTTAGAGTGTAGAGACTTTAAAATATGCAAATAAATCTATTTTTCAATTTTATTTTTACACGCGATAAATTCTTACACTGATCTTAATTCTGATTTTCCTTAGAATCCTTCAATACTGAAAAATCAAGTTTAATAAGATTTCCAATGTATAGGAAAATGACCCATTGAGAATATACAAAAAATAGAAACCCCGCAGCAAAGTAGATGCAATGTCGACCGAAATATCGTTTTTTATTCTAAAAATCAATCTAAATGTTGTAAAATTAGGGAAAGTTGGAGCTACTGTTTTTATTACCTTGGGCCGTTATTGCAGTAATTATTAAAATTAACAATTTAAAAGGAGGTAGCTATTTATTTAGAGTAGAAAATTACGTAAAATAACTTAAAAAAAACACTATTTTAAGAAATGTAAATTATATTAAACTTGCTAGACGCTGGCTCGTCAAACCAGCTCGATGGTACCAAATCAAATTATGGGAGTGTCAACCAATATTAACACTTGCAGAAAAAAATACATTTTTTGAAAAATAAACGAAACATTATAGTTAAAAAATTGTAAGACAACATTTTTTTTATAATGACTTTAAATTATTAATCACTACATAGTATAAAACAAAGTCGCTTTCTCTGTCCCTATATCCCTATGTATGCTTAAATCTTTAAAACTACGCAACGGATTTGATGCGGTTTTTCTTAATAGATAGAGTAATTCAAGAGGAAGGTTTATATGCATAACTAGCAGATCCCGCGGGTTTGCCTGTGCTAAATCTAGGGAAGAGCACGAACGAAGCGAGGGCGGGTCTCTAGTGTGTTATAAAACGAATATTGACAATAAGTACTGTCTGTGTACATATTGGCTAGTAAATTAGTAGAAGCGTGGGCACATTAAACCTGTTCAAAGAAAAATCGATATTGAAATATTTCGTTGGGTCAAAGACATTGAAAACTAACAACGCACAATTCCACCTTTTTATATCTAACAAAACAACTCTAAAAACCGTACCTAATTAAAATTTATTATTCATTTATATCATGTTATAAACAAAACTGGTTCGATTTTAGATAACTGTGGGTTACATTAACTCGTAATAAAACTTGTTATTTACATAAAGCGATTTAGAATAAGATTAAATAATAATATTTTTTGTTTTCAGAATCATTATTTCAGTGCTTCTAATCACGTGTACAGTGAACCCTGCGCCTCAGGACTCCAACGTGACCTTCCTTAAGATAGAACCATATCAGGAATTCATCCCCCTCGCCGGCGACCGGACATCCAGATATGAAAATCAACCTATAACTATAAGTAGTTTTAATAATTTAGCTACAAATAATACAAATACAGACTCTAACACTACATACGACGCCAAGATTGAAATACTAAACCAAACAAACGTTTCTTTAGAAAATAACGAATTCCTGCGCCATATTAGGAGCGATGACGTCACAACCGATCTTGACCAATCAGAAACAACCACAGATCAAGATATAATTACAGAAGATGACATCACAACGACAATTTTACCCAAAACTACCACTACAATACGACCGGTACCGAAATTCCGGCCAAAATTAAGTTATTTGAAAAAATCTAAGAGGAACGATGTTCCAATAAACTCCTTTAACACATTTATTGCAAAAACAGATAAATCGTATAAAAGGAAGTTTAAAAGTAGGTGTAGGTGTGAGAAAATAGAAAATTGTCCGAAATTGCAAATCACTGTTCCAAGGTGTCCCGATGAGTACTTTCTGTGTTGCTTTTAAAATATTAGTGCAAAGTATATTTATAAGAATTTCGTGTACATATAAATATTTTTTATCTGCCAGTTTTAGCAATATGGTTATAAAGCAATCTGTTTTGTTTTAATATTTAGCAAATAAAATTTATCATTAGAAATTAATTTTATAAAATATGATGTTTTAATTATATAATAATATTCAGTCAACTGTTTTACAATTCCATAGCCAAAGGGATGAAACGGAACCCCTATAATTTTGTCGAGCATGTCTGTATGTCACGCAGGACGCAACAATGTTAAAAGTAGCGATGTGTCTCATATAAACCGCTATCCTATTTTGTAGTCACATTACGAAAAGAAAATAGGAGTGGCTTACCATACAGGGACACTGAGCACTGAATATTTTTAAGTCTACAGTAGAGCCTTAGATTGTCTGTTATTTTGGCTACCTTACAATGTTTTCTTTCACTACAAGTCTCGAGATTTGAACCATTACCATAGCCTGCTCACTGCCTTTGATAAACAATTAAATATCATATTGTATTTCAATTTCCGCCTTTAATAAAATATTTTATTATATCATGTCGTATCTAATCCCACCGATATCTTTAACTCTGGTAAAGACCATGCCACGAAAGATGGGACTTGACAAACCACGTGGTATGATTTGCGCAGAAGACGATCAATAGGTAATAATTATAATATAACATTGCTATACACCGTATTTCGAAGGTCGTCGAAACATCCCTAAATAGATACTTCAACTTTAAATAGATATTGAAATTAATTATACATAACTCTAACACGACTTTACCTTCGAAAACCCCCCGCTACTGACACTCATCAAGTCTCACCTTTCGTGGCGCGTGTTATATCAATGGTTATATCTGTAAAACATGAAGAATATAGACAAGGAGTCCAATCTCCATAAAATTTTATATGAAAAATCCATACTAAATCATATTTGAAACTCTATAGTCAAATAATAGATCAACTATTCGCGGAGCAACGACATCTATTATCTTTTCAAGCAAACAAAAATAGCTCGAAACGCTGACAATTTTCTTTCTGAGATGACTGATGAGACATCTATACTGAACTCCTTGTTTATAAACTTCATGTCCGATAAATCAATGAATGGTAATTATAATGCCTTCTTTTATATTCGAAATAATTTATCATTCATATGTTATATATTTTATCAAAAATATATATAATATAAATATATATAATTTTTTTACAAAAATAAATTTGTAAAGAATAATCTATTAGTATCATTAAGATTATTTATCGACATTTTATTTAATATTATTTATTGACTTGTAGCATTTATATTTTTTTATTTAGCATTTACCTTTAACTGAATAATAACTGATTGTTAAGTCCAATATATAAATTAAATATATAAAAAAAGTTTGTTTTATTTTCATTAAATGTTTATATTTATATTCAATTTGTGTAAAACTCTGTGCTTGCCCACCATTTGCAGCTCGATACACTTTCCAAAATTAGACAAAAATGATTCTACAGGATAGAAATATTGATTAAAAAAATAAAACACTAAAATAAAATGATTATTCCCATTTATTAATAAAATAGCACAGAAAAATATATGAAGGCAGTCATTTATAGTTCTTACGTCATCATCTATAATATGTGAACATGAATGTCATAGGAAAATGGCGGTTTTCAAAAACCTATCTACCTAAAGTTCCATACAAGTTATCTCTATCGTTATGAAAAACTATGGATATTATAAACACTATCTTTTCAGATTCTGCCGCGGTCATTTGATTTTTGGTTCCCGACGTTTCGAATGCTTTACAGCAATCATAAACGTCGAAAATCAAAAATCAAAATAAATCCGCGACAAAATCCGAAAACATAGTTTCATTTATAATGTCAAATATTCGCGTAAACCTAAGAAAGTATAATGTAAACTATAGATAAATAGATTATTGAGATCCGCCAATCGTATACGAACCTAACTTAGGAGATATACAATTGAGACACTAAAATAAAATCACATGAAACAAATTATCTATTAGCAAGTGCACACTCTCGATATTTTAAACATTAAATATTTTAATACACATATTGCCTAAGTCTATTTAAGCTACTTTATATTCAGTTTATATAAAATAATTGATGATTGATAAATTTACATATTAAATAAAGCAATATGTACAAAGATAAATATGTTATATACATATTTAATAATATCGAACGTGAGCACTATTCCTCTACAGATACATTATATAGCACATTCAGAATAATTTTTAATTGTAGACATATTTAACATAGCATTATTTCAAGTCGTCAAATTGCTAAGAGGCTTGGCCTTAAATTGTACAATAATAAAATTAATAACAAAAAAACAAACAAATTAGACATTCCAAATAATATATGAGATTATTGTGAAGATTTTATTCACAGTGTTATCAGAAAAAAAACAAATAATTATGAAAAAAAAATTAAAAATTATTTTGGAAATAACTTGTATTATCTGTATAAAGAGATCCAGCTCAAAATAAAACAATATTCTAAAATAAGTATATATGACAATAAATATTATAATTTTAATACTATTTTATATATTTAATTTTCAATCATAGACTTAGATATGACTCAGATCTCTTGTTATAAGCTTTAAGCTAAAATTTTAATACTACTTTTAGAAAAAAATATATAAAATTGACCAAAATCAAGATAGAAACCTTTATTTACCATTAACAAACAGAATGAACTGACAGCTGTTCTCAAGAATTCAATTAAATTATTACAATGTCTTTCAAAAATTTTTAAACACATAAAATAAAAAAAATTAAATGACATGGCTTCGTATCGCTCACCCATTAGTCAATAGGTAGTAATCATCCCATCGAGAAGTGTTTACAGTTTACGTTTATATTTAAAAGAGTAATGTTTACCTCCTCTTAAATATTAAAGAAATAGGAAAGAAGAAAAAATATCTACACCTGCAAGGAATAATATTGTAACATTGTAGTAATTTGAAATAGAACATAGATATATACAAGTTACTTCAATCCAAGTTACAATCACGGTCGAGTAAAACAGTTCTAGTACAAGCTCAATTTCAGTAGTAAAAGTAAGAGATTTATACGATTTGTGTGACAAGTTTCCAAGTTTCGCGTCAACGCCGCTGTACGGCGTTACTATCGACTGGAGCTGCGCAGTGAACCTTCGCACGCCGTTTAAGTGATAATTGTAAAAAAAAGAAAAAGTAATGGTACTTTTGAAATACAAAAAATGTGATGAGAATTTAGTACGCTTGCATAATGTGGGATAAAAAAAGAGACAGAAAAAAGAGACAGAAAAAATAATTATCTTAGTTGTCCCAGTAATGCACCCCAGTCTATTGTCACGCCACGGCCGTAAATGGAAACTATTGTCACGATAAGCCGACGTACCCACACTACTCTTGATGACACTGACTACTAGACCTTCTTTCAAGACCGTGGTTACAATATTATTCATTGCAAGTGATAACAGAAGCTTTCACATAGTGTAGAATAAAGTGTCCATACTATTTCTGACGAAATGATAGGACATAATAACATTTATTGTCAAATATTATTAACTAATACTAAGAGTCTCCCGTCTGCCTGATCGTGGACACTGAAAATATTTTTTTGATTTAAGAAAATTGTATTACGGTAAAGTTTAACATCGTGAGGAACACTGCGTGCATTAAAGGTTAAAATACAATGTTAAATAAAATAAGATATTATTATGTAATTAATGTAAAAATTAAATAAAAAAATATTAAATAAAGTTCAGATGTTTGGGGATATGTGAGGAAAGGGACAGCTCTCTTCCACATACACACACGTGCACACACACTAATGCTCTCTCTCTCTCTCTCTCACACACACACACACACATACTCTCTCACTCTGTCTCTCTCTCTCTCTCTATTTCTCTCACTAACTCTCTTTCTTTCTCTAGTTATCAATACATGTATAAAAGAAAGCAAAATATAAACTTACGTACTTCATTCAATAAAGATCCAAGAAATTATTGCAAGTGACAACATCAATCGGGGAAGAGTAAATTTGCATCTCTGCCACACCGCTCCTGGAAGAAGTTCGCCATTTTATTTTTTACTATACGATAATTTTTAATAATTTTCAGTGGAACTTATATTTCTTTTGTTAGTGGAAAAATTTACAAAAGACGGTATAATACATACCTGATGATCACTCAAGAGGTATACAGGCTGAGGCTGGGTACAGAACTCGCATGGTATGAAGATGACGGGATCGCTCTGTGAATCCCGGGGGATAGTGGGAGTGGGATTGGGTGTGGGCGTGGGTGTGGGCTTCTGGGGTCTACGTGGCTTGTATTGTGTTAAATCCGGCCTGCAGCCCGTCTGCAATAATATAATAAATATTCTTTATTTTCTTTAGGTAATAAAAATAATGAATACTGTAAAATGTAAGTGTTGGACTACTAACTATACATACACTAGCTTTTCCCGCGGGTTCGCACGCGTTCTAAAGACCGGAATCTTAATTCTTACTGAATCGCGCTGTATGTATCTCGCAGAACTAACGCGCGCCCTTCCAGTTTTTACATTTTTCATTGATGCTCCGCTCCTATTGGTCACAGCGTGATGTAATATAGCCTATAGCCTTCCTCGATAAACGGACTATCCAACACAAAAAGAATTTTCCAAATCGGACCAGTAGTTCCTGAGATTAGCGCGTTCAACCAAACAAACAAACAAACATATAAACAAACAAACTTTTCAGCTTTATAATATTAGTATAGATTAAAAGTCTAATTGAGTCGAATCTGTGCATTAAATATTTTTTGTAAAATTTCATTAGTAATAAATAATATTAATAATAATAATAACTTTTATTTATATACTTCTACAAAAATCTATAAAGTACAATGAAAGAGCTTAAATTACAATAGAATGTGTTTGGAACCTACCTGAACTAGGATAACATCCTGTGTTTCAGGTTTTGGTTTTAAACATACATTTCTTACCGTTTAAATATTTGTAAAAAAGTAGTTTTGATATATTACAATTTTCATATATTTAACATTAACTACAAGTAGGCTACTTACATAACTAGACTTAACCTATATTATGTAGGTATATAAGCTAAATATACATTATTTTAATATAACAAGCAGGCTTTCTGTGTCTGTATAGTTCAACTTTAAGGATCGCCCTTTGGGCACGCTCAAGTGGTAGTAGAATAGTTTTGGCAGCACCACCCCAGGCGGTTAATAAATAGACATTAGTATATGCAGGGACCAAATCTATAGTAGTTAGAATTTTTGTTTTGTTCATTTGCCTGTGACCGGACTACTGGACAGATGGTGATGAAATTTCGAATTATGATAGCTGGTTATCGAGGTTAACATATAGGATAGTTTTTACTGCAAAAATAAAAAGACCATAATTGTTGTAAAGCATTCGAAACGTCGGGAACCAAAAATCAAAATAAATCCGCGAAAAAATCCGAAAAGATAGTTTCATTTATAAAATACCTCCGAGTTTACAATAATCGTAAAAAACTACCTGGCATCGAACCCATCAATAGCAGAGCTAGGGTGAATCACTCGTTATAAATAAAATCGTTTGTGTGGTACTCATTTATATAGATTTGGATGAAATTTGAATAAAATAATCACCAGTCACTATATATAATAAAACAAAGTCCTCCACCACGTCTGCCTGTCTATTCCCAATAAACTTAAAAACTACTGCACCGATTGTCATGCTGTTTTCACCAAAGGATAGAGTGGTTCTCGAGGAAGGTTTTAGTATATAATTTGTCGAGTTTATGTATACATTTGCTAGCGAGTTACGTACAGCTAGTATATGAAGATCGCTGAGGTTGCAGCCACTCAGCAATTGAGAAATAACCAAATCTAGGGTAAAGCTGATGCAATATTGCGTCAGCCGAAGATGCCTTAGTAACTACATCTATACAGTAATCATTATTAGATTTAGCTTCGATCGTGAAGTTAGTCTTAAGTAGTTATAAGTAATTATAAATTTATAATTTAATTAAAGTAGTTTTAAGTAAAGTTCTCTTTTTTTTCGTACCTCTCGCTGCTGGTTACTTAATTAGCGGGACCCGCGGCTTCGTTTGTGCTAGTATATAAATAAATAAAATTTGAAACTGACCTGATGCTGTACCAAGTCGTCGAGAGGCACTAATGCATCACAAAACTCGCAGGGCAAGGCTACGTCAGCTTCGTCTGCCGGCGAGCGCTGGTTACGATTACTGCTGTAGTAAATACGATACGACATATAGTTAAACTTCTGTTAGGTATAGCGTATGCCTCGGTGGTGTAGTGGCTAACATGCACGGTCATACATCGAGAGGTCCTGGGTTCGAGTCCCGAGTCAAATCAAATCAAAATATTCTTTATTCAAATAGACTTTAACAAGCTCTTTTGAATCGTCATTTTTACATTATTAAAATTAAATGTCAGTCTGTAAGTCTGTGAGTAAGCTACCACCGGCTTGGAAAGCTGTTCTGCTGAGAAGAACCGGCGAGAAACGCAACAGTTGCTCTTTTCAAAAAAAAAATTTGATAACAATATTGCATTACAATATTTATCTATTTATCCTACGTGAGACACAACCAGACATTAATCCCACACATTTACATCTACTAAGTAATTATTGAGTCTTTCTGTTTAGTAAGCTTTAGTAACAGCCCGGAGTTGTAAAGTTAGCGGTGTTTGCCCCCCGTGCCGAGGCAGAGCACGTGTCACGTCTATTTGTTCCGACTAATCTGTGAAACGAATAGACCGATTTGGATGAGACTTTCACTTCCAGATAGCTTATGTTATAACTGGTAACTTAAGCTAATTTTATTTTAGAAATTCTATTGAACTAGCGGAATAAGAGTTTAAGTACCAATTAATAGATATTGTACAAGATCTTTTTATAAAATTATTTTAATTTTAGTTTCTCTCTTACATTTATTACCAAACAACCAGTTTATCCAAAAATGGAGTGAACTGTTTAGAATACCTAACCGACGATATTCTAGCATCGACACAGTAAAATAAAACTTAATAACTTTCGTACTTACATTACACTGACGTCATTATTTGCATTCAAATTATATGGCGCTGTGACCTGGAAATAATAAAAAATATATATTATTTTTATGATCTTATTTATTTTAAAAAATATTTCATCCTATGTTTTTATTTTTTTAAGACACGTTTGGCTCAGTGTAGTGAGCGTGCTATACCAACGGGTTCGAGTCCCGCTGGAGGTATTTGTTGAGGACAAATGTTTATACTCCAGTCATGGGTTTTGTCAATGGTATTTTTATAATGGTACTTTTATATTTAAAAAAACTGTCTAATTATTCTACAATATTATTCCATATATCGAAATAACTGCTTTTTAATCCATGCTAATATAATGAAGGAATTTGTAATACTAATAGAAAAAAAAATGTTTGTCAGTTGGTTTAGGCTGATATCGGAAACGGACCTATTTTGGCGGGACTTTACCTGACAGATAGCCATATCATAAGGAGTAACTTAGTCTACTTTTACTGTAAAAAAATAATAAACACAAAAACACTTGCAATTGTAATTCAAGCAAAGCGGGGATAATTCACTAGTATAAAATTTGTTTAGTAATAATTAAAAAAACATGATAATATAGATATAGTATAAGATAAAATAATATACCTCATTCAGTCCCCGCCTCAACTCTCTTAGCGAAGACTTAATCTGGCTGAACCTGTCCGCCATCACCAGCTCTTCGGGATCCTCCTGCCTTAAATGTAAATTATTGAACCTATCCATAAACTCTTCCGGTGTCATTGGCTTTAAATTCCTCAAATCGTTCCTTCTATCTACATCTGGCGACTTCGATTTTGATTCCCTTCTAGAAACTTCTAAGTTCTGGGTCGAGCTTGGTATGTTGGATGAACCTAGGACATGACCAGCTGGTGCGATCTGTGGACTCATCCACACCCTGCCTTGGAGACAGTTCTTGTAATCCTGGTTGTCCACTACTGGGTTTTGAAGAGCATCCATCTTCCGAAGTTTTTCTAGTTTTGCTGCTGCGCTTAGAACGGGGGGAAAGCCTGTGAACAACATTGCTAATATAAAATTTATTCATAATAATAACAAGCAAAAGAAAAGTATGTATTTTTGGTATCTTAGGCTAGCCATTTATATGTATAAGTAATAGATTGTTAATAAAAAAATATAAATTAATCTAGATTAATGATAAAGAATGTTTGCCTCATATTGGTTTATACTAGTGTATATATATACCATTAGTAACTACAAAATTATGCTTTTTTTATAAGAACCATTATCACACATATGTCCATAATTATTAAAAAAATATTGTAAATAAGAAAAAATAATATAATTTTTTTTTTTTGCATTTATATTTATATAACAAATAACAATTTAAAATTACAAAGTTTTAAATACCAAGAGCCAACATACCAACAGTCAAGTTATATGCAGTTTGCTCCTGTCTCTTCCTCTCTTCCTCCTGCTGACGCTCCAGCGCACTCTGCTGGGGCAGGTCCCTCTTGGGGTCGGCAGGGGGGGCCTTGCTCGGGGGCTTCGGCGCGGGCCTCTTTTTGACCGCGCCACGTGATGCCCTGACATAGTTACATATCCTTTTAACATTTATATATTAAAGAGAAAATTTATTACAGTAGGCTCCCCTAAGAGGAGACGCTTATGCAATGGGATCCCAGAAAACGTTCAAAACGCTTCTATTGCCAAATTTAAAAAAAAATTAAGAAACGTTTGTATATTATTCGATTAACGATTTTGTAGAAGACAGTATGCCTTGGGAACTATGTGATCGCCGCCAGGCTATTCCAACATAAAGAATTATTGTTAATTTGCAATCTAATTTGAAAAAAGAGAAATATTAAGATAAAAAAATAATATTAGTCCCGCTGAGTTTCTTTCGCCAGTTCTTCTCAGGTCAGAGGTTTCTTCTGTCCGAACTAGTAATAGACTCATGACGTTCAGTAAGAAATTGTAATAATTTTAATGGTGAATAAAATAATTTGATTTGATTTTTTTCGCGGCACATACGTGATACCTGAAACTTGTTGAGTATCTCTGCCACATATTAGTCCTTTATATATAGCTGCGTATCTAGCAGCCGATCAAAAAATTAAAAAAAATATTTTACAAGATAAAAATATTATGGCGCGACTAAGATGTAATGGGCTAATTACGTAGTAATAATAGTGCTATCCAATTATCTACTAATTGCCACAAGTCGAAGAAACAAAAATCGTTAAAGTTTTTGTAGAAAAAAATCATTGTACCATGAAAATATCAGTAGTGGGACCCATATTTGAACCCGAACCCACACAATATTATACATTATCACTTACCACAAATCTTTCTGCACTTTATCTAGAGGAGCCAAAGCGGTGTTCACTTGTGGCTGGTCATTTGTCCTTTTAGTCCTCGGTATGGCGCCATTTTGAGCTGAACTGGTCCCAGCCAACATGTCACTCGAATTAGAAGACTCATTTACATTTGATAGGCTTGGCACAGCTCTATCTACACTGGTTATAATCTGCGCTATTGAGGAATTTGGTCGAGAGGAGATTGTAGAACCACTCATACTAGGTCCATTGACTTCACGAGACGTGTTTGGCACATGTTCAAATTCATTTAAAAGTGATGATAAAACATTTCTCATGTTTTCTACTTTCTTGGCATAATCTTTTTTGCCTCTGTTTGGCTTTATTTGATCAGCAGAACTGGTTGGCAAGTTTGGGGGTTTTGGCACATTTGTTTTCACATCCTTATTTATTGGCATCGGATCTGTAATTAAATTGCGTAATATGTAAGAATGTGCTACAAAATATTACTTTTAATAAATAATCTTTATAAGGCGAGTATAGTAGATGTTTAGCCAAGAACTGACCAGAGGCCAATTTAGTGCATACAATATATCGAATAAATCAGTTCAAATTTGATGGTTAATGATTAGGAGCATCATTTATTACTCTTATTTATCATAATGTAGGCATGTGGACGTAAACCTTCAACACTTTCCAGAATACGGTACTCAGACGGAAAACATCTTTATTTGTTCAGCTCAAAACAGTCTTATTACTGGGTACAACAATTAATTCCCACTGACTGTACATGACTCGCTACTGTCCCGGTATTACTATATAAGGAAGAACTACACTACACACTGAGTCAACGTATCGTCAAACAAACATGAAGTAAAATTTACAATTGTAAATGGACGATGGAACTTACATACGTACATACAGATCAAACACATAGCCCTACTTAAGGTTTAGCACAGTCGGGTAAAGATCAAGTAAAGTTCACAATCATCATCATCATCATCAGCCCTTTTTAACGTCCCACTGCTGGGCACAGGCCTCCCTCAGTACGAGGGGATCAGGCCATAGTCCACCGCGCTGGCCTAGTCCGTGTTGGCGGACTTCAAATGTCTTTCAAAAACTTGCTAGATTTTCTCAGACATGCAGTTTTCCTCACGATGTTTTCCTTCATCGTAAGACAAGTGGTAATAATGATATAAATGATCCACACTTGAAAATATCAGAGGTGCGAGGCCTGGGTTTGAACCCGCATCACTCGGTTAAAGTTATATTGTTAGGAATGAATAGAAAGGAACAGTAGCAAGTTGCGTCGCGTCTATGAAAGGAAGTGTCAAACCGATGACAGGGCTTTTGATTGTCAAACGTCGGAGCGTTCACACGTCTCAGGTGTGTCGTATAATTTGTTAATTATTATTCGTGTGTTTATCTATCAATATTTTTCTGGTTACTTTAAAATTGTTCTTAATCGATTTTTATATAAAATCCACTTCTGTTATTAAAAATATGGTAATGTCATCATACCATCATCAAGTCGGATGAAGCCATGGTTGGAGTCCAGGTGTAGCTGGCGGTACTTCAGCATGACCCACTCCCCGCAGTCGGCGCAGTGCTCGGTGCGTGCGCCGCAGTAGCGCTCGTGCGCCGGCATCGACCCGCGACGAAGCTCCAGAGCGCAGAATCTATACATATAAAAAAATGGAACTATGACTCGAATATTTTTTTGGAATTTTATTTTTGAAGTGGTAGTGCCATGCTTGTGTGGAGTGGTAGTGCCATGCTTGTTACCTTCGGGTAGCAGCCGAATGGGCCGGCACGCCCCGTATTGTACCACTCTCTCACAGAAGACCGGCGTGAAGTGGCAGCTATGCTGTCGAGTTTCGTCCGGGAGGTCTACTCCCCATCCCTCCTCCCTCTCCCTCCCTCCCTCTTCCCTTCATCCTCCGTTTTCGTTCCCCCCTCTTTCTTACCTCCCCCTTCCCTCCCTCCCTTTCCTGAAAGGCCGGCAACACATCTGCAAGCCAGCCTGGCTTGCAAATGTCCATGGGCGGAGATGATCACTTCCCATCAGGTGAGCCTCCTGCCCGTTTGCCCCCTTTTTACCATAAAAAAAAATTATTGAAATATTATTATTTATCAAGAGTTCAAATCTAGTTTTTAGACCTTTTTGTCTGTCTGTTTGTAAAGGCTGACGAGAAAACCAGTGGACGGATTTTGATGAAATTTGGTATGATAATAGCTGGTTTACCGCATATATTATATTAATAACTAGCATTTCCCACGGCTTCGCACGCGTTCTAAAGACCGGAAACCAAATTCTTTCTGAGTCGCGCGGTATGGTACCTCGCAGAACTAACGCCCGCCCTTCCCGTTTTTGCAACATTTTTCATTGATGCTCCGCTCCTATTAGTTGTAGCGTAATGTAATTTAGCCTTATAGCCTTTCTCGATAAACTGACTATACGACACAAAAAGATTTTTTCAATTCGGACCAGTAGTTCCTGAGATTAGCGCGTTCAACCAAACAAACAAACTCTTCAGCTTTATAATATTAGTATAGATACAGAGTTCAAATTTAGTTTTTAGAATTTTTGTCTGTCTGTTTGTGATCGCAACACGAGAAAACCGGTGGACGGATTTTGATGAAATTTGGTATGATGATAGCTGGTTCACCGCATATAATAATATTGATTATAATTTTTGCTCTCTGATGTCTTAAAATTAAATGCTAAACAGCAATAATGGTCACGGAAGAAACTTTTGTAAAATCAATTCAAAAAATACAAAAATGGCATCAAAGTACCTTACAATCATTAATATTTTAATTTGAAAATTTTTTATAATTTCAAAGGGTTTTGCTGTATATAGGTTACCTGCATGTCTTCATTGTATGTGCACATGAATCCCGTACGTGGTCCTCCAAGTCCGTTCCGCACACACTTTCTCCACACTCCTTGCATGGCACTATAATATATAAAAACAAATTTAAGATCTTAAAAACGAAATTATCCTGCTAACATCAACTATGTATTTAAAAATTATATAATTTTAAGTAACAAGTGACGCGCACTGGCTTTGCTTTAGTCTGTTCAGATTACAAAAACTATTAGAAAGGAATATGTTATCTGACTTAACTTACATTAAAAACTCATATGCTGTTGTTTGTGCAAAATATCTACAAAAAGTCAATAACCTTCTTTCCATTGAATAAAAAGTAAATGAACGTTTTCCTAGATAAGCCCGAACAATCAAACTAAACGCCGTGGGGCATAATATGCAATGTATACATACATGCATATAATAATAAAATTCTTACTGTGTCAAAACTTCACATTTAATATTTTTGGAAAAAATAATTGAAATAGTCATTATTATCGATATATCGATATATAGGAAAAATCTATAGTTTTTAGAATTTGACGTCTAACCGCATCACGACATGACATACCTATTTTGATAAAATTCAATATGATGATAGAAGACTTGAGTATTACAGGTAATTAATATTCTATTTTAAGACTTTTTACGAATTCTATAGTTATTCAGACCCCTACAGATTATGGTCGTGTTACTGTCAATAAAGTGTTTTCTCCAACACATATAGTGTAATGGTTTCTGCACCCATTAGATTCAACTTTCAATAACATTCTTAATTGAGACAAACCACATACATCCCTGGTAATTCCAGAGCTTAAAATGTATTTTGCTGAAATATGATCACTGATTGGCATCTATTATAATAATTACTTTTAAGTTATATTTTTAATCTATTTTGTGTTTTCTTTGTTTGTATATCGCATTGTGCGCATTTTACGTAGAACTAAATTTAAAACTGGTTCCAGTCCTTCATACAAAGTCCCTGTTAGTCTGTTTTCCAATAAATTCTTTCAAACCAAGCAAAGGAAATGATATTCCATATTTGAAAGATATTTAACTACACATTTTTTACTTAATATACTTATGATCATAATTTTTGCTGTATTCTAATACAAATAATAAATAAAACTTACGTAATTTGTGAAACTTTGCATGGTGATCTTGGAGCTCAGCCTGCGGTATAGGTTCCTTGCAGACAGGGCACACTCTTATATTTCGCGCACAGTGAACATTGTGGATTGTAAAATTCACTGCTGGTATCTCACGCTTGCTGGAAAATATGTTCTTTTTTTAAATCTTCTTTTATATTTTTTATCATGTTCATATCTGTATAAAGTAACTTATGAAAAGAAACTATTAAAAATAATAAATTATATTTACATCCATTGCAGTTTTTTAAAGAAAATATAGCATGTCATATAAAATATATTGGGTTCTACTAGAATGCTGTAAACTTGAAAACCTGCACAAAGAAAAACAAGACCCCAGTAAGAAGCTTCAGGAAATCATTCAAGACATTGGCAGCCTCCATGACTGGTGGAACGCCCTGGGGTCGACAGACTAACACAATCAGCACAAGCTCACACACCACCGGCAGTCATTGCCTAAGTGCAAAACAAGCTATGCAAAGATGGGAAATAATTGAATTGCTTACAATAACAAACTACTATACAGCCTGTATTGTTATTTGGATACATCATATGAATTGTTTCATCATGTTTTATACAAAGATATTAACAAATATTAATATGTAATTTCACAATTAATAGATGTTGATAACATATAAGTTATGGAATTATTTAATGATTTATAGATATTTAAAAAGTAAGCAGTAATTTAATTACATGTATGTTTGTAAGATTTAAAAGAGGTATCTTGTAAGATATTCGAAATTTACTACCAATCACTAATTAAAACTATAATAAACAGACTAATTGATAAAGCCAATAAATCTTTTGTAACTCTAATACTTCTCGATAATATTTTCGATTTAATGGTATGCCAGAAGGAGGGTACTCATAAATCCTATTTAAAATGGTTAAATGATGGAGTAAAAAGAGTTTAGCAAAGATGAATCGACGGAAAGGTAAACAACCGCATGAATAGCAACTGACATATGTAATTTGCTCCATTTATCCAAAAATAAACGCACAAACGTATGAAGTTATAAATAGACCAATTATTGACACAACATGCAGCTACTTCGCAACGGAGAGAAACTTACCAGTTCTCACAAGTTTTCGTTTCTCCTTCATCCATATTTCCACAGGAAGGTTTTACAAAAGAAAATAACTAATTTTGAGCCGCAATAATATTTTACAGTTTACACTATTGGTATTTATTCTTTCAAATATAAACATACGTATTTAATACTATGCGGTTTATGTTGCGAGTAAGCGTTCGATATCTAATGTAAGTAATTGTAATGTGAAATAAATCATTAAATTAATTGATACAAGTATTGATATGCGAATGCGATAGCGATTACTTTAATAACTAAAATTGGTAAATCCCGTAATTGCTTAGACTTTGACAATTGCCGGCAAAGTTGCCAATTGCCGTACACATTGCACATTAACTTTACGATGTATCGATTTTTAGGGCTTCCATAAAAAATCGATAAGACAATCGATAATTAATATTGTAATTATTTATATAGGTATGTTTTTATTTATATTTTGTTGAGAAATTAAATTAAATAAAAAATATTAAATTAAATTATAAAAATATATCACCTTCCCATACATAATATTAAAAACAAAAAAAATATTTAAGGGCACTGATAGGTGTTCATTTAACTACAAATAAATTATAATTTTACACATAACACATAGTATTATCCTTAGATTTAGTGTATACGTATGAATCTAGCCACGTTATAATTTTTAATATTTTAAATTATTCAAAACAAATTGATTTTAAGAAAATACTCGTATAAGTATAATCTATAATCATTCTTGAACTTAGGTAAGGCAGGAATTAATTTTCGTTTCGCTCCATTTTTATACGCGAAACTTTGCTGGGAATGGACCTTCAAACCTAGGGGGGCCATAGTCCACCACACTGTCCAAGTGCGGATTGACGGACTAGACATACTAATCTAAGTAAAAACAAGAAGATTTACAAATGTTTCGCTAGGGAGTCTAACTCAGGATAAAAATGTTTAAGCAATGAATAGTATACTCTATTCACGGAGTGAACCATGCAAAGCGCTTTGTCTGTCCCACAATTGCATACAAACTGATAAGGACAGAAAAATGTCTAGCTCCGCCCAATAACGCTTATAAGTTTACAACTGGTTTGAAATCATAGGGCTCGTTCATATTGCTAATGCATTAGGTGCGAATTATTAATAAACACTACATTAATTACTTTAAAGCTACGCAATGGATTTTGCTTCGGTTTTTTTTAATTCCAGAGGAATTTGTTATAAAATCAAATCAACATTAAAGTAAAATTAACTTTACTTTTAAATATTTATATATACATTTTTTTTAACTTTCACATTAGATATACTATGATCGCAATAGATCAGTAACTACCATAGAGAAAAGTAATATTATACTTGTAACTACGCGAGAGATGTCTGAACGGTACGGACCTGTGGTACGGAGTGCAACGACGGACTATTATTATAGTATGTATTGTGAGCGCGGCCTAAGCGTCTAATCTGCAACCAATCATGCGGAAACGCAAAATCTCAACGCTTGGTTCATTCGGCGAATAGAGCATAGTATAAAAAGTGAGTAAACACAAAGCAGGGTGTAGTATATTGTTATTACCAAACATCAATTATAAAATTTGCTATAGTTTGTCCAGTTTATTAATGGTTTTTTGACGGAGTCTATTAGGTTGAATTGTCTTTGTCTGTGAACTAACTAGTAACTAGCACTTAGCAGTGTTGCCAGATGGGGCTATTTAGCGCCAATGGGGCTATCTCTATTACCGAGCGGCGATATTATTTTATCAGCTGGCTACAGGTAGCCGATTCGGCTATTTATTTTTCAGAGATATTTAATTTAAAAATCATTTTTATGCAGAAAAATAAGAAATTTTCCAGCAACAATCAGTTTCAATAGTTTTTATGTATGTTTTTATGACAAATCCGAGTACTAGTGGCGTCACTACAAATGTGTTGGTTCGATGGTATGTTACTTATTTCAACTTTCACGCCTTAACTACCTGTGCGCCATGATGGGGCTATCTCGGGGCTACACGCGCGCTCCGGTAGGGCTATTCGAGAAAAAAAAATCTAGCCACACTGCTAACTAGTAGGTATTATCATTGTTAGTAGAATGCGGCAGAAGTGTGTAGGGGTAAAATAATAATAATATTTTTCAAATTAAACTTTTTTTATTACGTAGTTATAGTTTCCGTAACAAAATTATATACTATTTTTAAAATGAAAATGACATTGTTTATTTGAGAATCCGTACCTCCTATACTTTATATTATATAAAAATAAAAAAACCTAAAAAATATGTTCTATATTCAGCACAATAATAATACTTTCAGTAACAATCTTATATACTATTTTTAAAATCAAAATGACATTGTTTATTTGAGAATCCGTACCTCCTATACTTTATATTATATAAAAATAAAAATTCCTAAAAAAACTGTTCTATATTCAGTACAATAATAATACTATCAGTAACAAAATTATAGGCTATTTTCATATTTAAAATGAGGGGAGGGAGGAGAGAACATCATGTTTATAAAAAGCTTTCTGGATAAGATTTTTTATTTAAAATTTTTCAAATCAATCCAGTAGTTCTTGAGATTAGCGCTTTCAAACCAATCAACTCCTAAGCCGATTTTGATGAAATTCGATATACGCTCACACGTCGTGATACTCCGCCCAACATTGCCCTAAACATAACGGAGCCTTGCACAACTGGCACATTGTTGTGACACATCTCCGTTTGTTTAGAGCTAAGCATCTAACACATTGCATTTGCTTCTTCCTACTACCCGAAGCGGAAGTCTCCGTGTGGATAGGGTAATGTTTCCCCGGTAAGAGACGTTGCTCATGCGTTATGTTTGATACTTCAGATGGCATTGAGTAAGCCCGCAGGAATCGGCTCAAAAGGTCCATGGCGACTTTCCTCCGAAATAAATTGTGTGACAACAACTTATACATGGGGTTTCTTGTGTATATAATGTAAGCATTCAGAAGGCTGTAGTTAAGCAGCCTTCTGAATACTTTCATATACCATTTCTGGTTTCGCTTCCTTTCGATCAGAAACTTAGACAGCTTCTGATCCTTCAAAGCCACGCAACCCATGTATTTTTTGTAGTCACACATCGCCACAGGGATTTTGCGCTTCTGTCCCGCACGCTTCCTCAGAACCATTTCGTGATGGTGGTAAGTAGACATAACGGTGACAACTTTGACGTCATTCCACGCCACCAAAGCGATGTCACCGCTATGTCTACTTACAGTAGTACCACGCTCCATTCGATTCGGATTTAAATCTTTTATCGCTTGTGGAATTCCCACTCTACGGCGGCTAATAGTGCCCAACACGTCTGTATGCCGGCTTTTAAGGTACCTCGTTAAGGGCAATTGGTGGTACCAATTGTCCATAACGAGGACATGACCCGCATCCAGATATCCCTCCATGAGATCCAACACAACCTTAGCGGTATTATCTTGGAACCCATGTAAGGAATCTGAATGCATGTCTGACATTTTTCCAGTATACAGACGATATTGAAGCAAGTAGCCGGTTTCGGCTTCACACAGCTCAAAAGATTTAATTTCGAATCGGACATCTTTGGAGCGTATACACTGCTTCCAGCTTAGACTGCCCTTCCATAAAAGCAAGGACTCGTCTAAGCTTAAAAACTGTGAAGGAATATATAGCTCCGCAAATTTTTTATTACAATGATCTAATACCGGCGCAATCTTTTCAACTTTACGGTCGTGCACAGAGGTCAACAAATTTTCATTATCATCAAAATGCAAAAATTTGTTGACCTGCTGGAAACGACTCCGCGACATAAGCCGCCTAAATGCCGGCATCCCCAGACTACCAGTATCCCAGTACTCGTGGATTTTTGCGCGTTGACAAATAGACATCAAAATATACAGGGCGAAGAATATGTACAGCTCATCGGCCGTGACTTCGGTCCAGGAATCCAAGTAACTTGGAATCCCTGTGCCGAAGTCAGGGTCAGAAAGTTGACTAATAGTTCGCCATGCATATTTGTTAGTCTTCTTGGCAACCTGCTCCATAAATTCACGATCCCAAATTTTTTGGAAAATAGTAGCGGGATCCGACGAAGAAAAGGTTGGGCCGGGATCGCGTCCATAAGATTCCCTCTGGCCGGTGAAGGATGTTAGGTCATCCGACCAGAGGAAATCTTTCTGTAAGGCCACTGCATCAGAGTGACTCACCATCTCCGCCTCCCCCTCCTCTTCTACTACTAACTTACGCGCCTGCGCAGCCGCAAAGCGACACAAACTAAGGTCTTCAAAGTAGCCGACTACGTCACCGCCGTCGACGTCGTCACCGTTGTCGTCGTAGTCAGTTCCGCTATCACCCGCATCGCTGTCTGAATTATTAAAAATGTTAAAAATTTGCCCATCGCTTTGCTGCAGCGACCGTCGACGTATCCGCGAACGTCCTTGCGACGCCGATGGCGACGCCAGTTCTGGAGTTTCGGCGGGCATCCAAGACTAAAAAGAACATAGCACATTAGAGTTCAATAGTTTTACAGAGATATAAAACGCACAGCTTCGTCTTTATGCGAAGTACTTACACGAACTCTTCCACCGCCGCTCACTTCATAAACGGTGGCGTCCTCTGCTACGCGCGCCGAGCCTCCCAGAGTTATTGTCACGGGATGGCACGTTAGCAGACGACCTACCACCCTCTGCTCCTCATCCTTATTGTTATTCGCCATTTTTCTAAAATAATAACGAAATCTATTTATTCAATGCGAAAATTTTCATCAAAATCAGGCCAGCCTAGCCGTTCCGAAGATTTGCCGGAATAAGTAGCTTCCGATTATGTAATAAAGTGGCGGTACACAAAAATTTAAGTCTACTTTCAAAATATTTAAGTAAAATTTCTTTTCTCTTTATTTATTAAATAAAAATCATACAATATTTTAAAAAACCATCACATAAAAATTAGTTACTCAATATATTTTTAATATTTTAATATAAATAATCCGAAAGATTTTAATTATGACATTTTTTAATAAAATAATATTTCGAGTAAAACAAAAAGTTTGCGAAAACCAGATTTTAATTATGACATTTTTTAATAAAATAATATTTCGAGTAAAACAAAAAGTTTGCGAAAACCAAGCTTAGGGGCTCAGGCATCACTGAATCTAAGTTTTTGACCAAACGTCGTTATGGATAACGTTATCGAGTAGTGTGCAAGAGCGTGCATTCCCGATGCGCCGGCAATATCATCGAAGCCTAGTACCATGGTGCCCTCCAAAAGTGCTGACAATAAGGTGTTAATTCAAAGTGCAAAACGTATTGTTAAAAAATAGTAATTTTATATATACTTTATACTATATTTATTATTCACTTTCTATTATTTTATGTTTTTTAATTTTGTATTTCTCAGTTTTGTACATAGTTATTTGTTTTACGTCACACTTATACACGTAGTCATACTTATTTCCTGGTAATCACGTTGATGTGTATTACTCTGGTTTTCACTATTAATATTTATTTACTTTAGGTTTTTTTTACTTAAGGTTTTTAACCGACTTCCGCAAGGAGGAGGAGGTTATCAATTTGATAGGTATATATATTTTTTTATGTATGTACACCGATTACTTTGTGTTTTATGATCCAATTCACGTGATTCTTCTTTTGTTTGATGGGCAATAGCTGTCATTTGGTCCCTTAAAAATGTAAAATAGTTTAGTTTAATACAATATTGTTACCAAATATTTTTTGGCAAGAGCAACAGTTGAGTTTCTTGACGGTTCTTCTAAGCAAAACAGCTTTCCGAGCCGGTGGTAATTTACTCACAGACTTACAGACTGACATTTAATTTTAATAATGTAAAAATTACGATTCAAAAGAGCTTGTAAAAGTCTATTTGAATAAAGAATATTTTGATTTGATTATACAATTAGTTAAGAACAATCACAATGGCAACATTAAAGCAAAATCGAAACTCAAACTATTTTTTTATTTAAGTATACCAGTCGTTTTCAGACATTCAACTTTATTACTACATGATAGGAAAAATGGTCTTATTAAATTAGCTGGCCATACCCATAACGTCTGTGAAATTTCGCTAGCAGTTTTTTTTAATATTATGTTCACACCTTATAGACAGATAATATTGTTTATTGCTCACATACAAATATACCAATACCTACATAATAAAGAATAGGGGCGTATAAAGAAGGTAAGCCACTTGTATATTTTGAAAGCTAGGTCATCCTAACTATTTCCGTTACTGAGAACCGATAAGCACTTATCAGACCCTCAGAATGTATCATGTAGTAGCACTCGTGCCCAATTAGATAAATGTTGAAAGCTAGGTCATCCTAACTATTTCAGTTACTTTAAGTAAAATGAAAGCTATGTCCATAGAGAAAAGTAATATTATATCATATATGGCTATGTCAGCAGGCATAGTGCATTGTGTAGTTCAAAAAAAATAATATAAATTATGATGGTTGTATTGTAGTATGGTCGTTGATCGGTAGATGGCGCTAAAATAACAAATACTAGTACAGAGATCAAATCTTGGAGGTCAATGGGCAAGGTAAGCCCCTTAAATGTTTTTCGTTCTTTCTAGGTACAGTTCGCGTCATGTAAAAAGAACGCTTGAAGAAAGTGGTGGGGGGTGTGTTTGCGCATCGGTACATTCGCATACGAAATTCCTAAGCCTATTCTTTTATTTTTGAACTAGTCTTTCGCTCACGATGTATATTGATTATTGGTACGTACTTGGAAAAATATATTAGATAGAATGTCATTAAATAGAATTCTATTAATTAATAAAATATGTTTGATTCAGTGTAGAATGTTTAATCAACTTACAAAAAATTAAATTATTTCGTTTAATATATTTTTTTTAATTATTAACTGCATTATTTTCAGAATCTCTCTTTATAAAACAATATACGTCAAAAATATTTTTTCACTATTTTTTATATAAAATCATTTCGTAATTAATAACTTTTGTGTGCGCGATGGTATTTTAAACTGACAAACCAATAGCGAGCCGGAAAGCATGCGACGCGTGCCTTGACGTCCCGCGCCCCGCGTCTTACCACCAAATTGGCCGATAAATCGCCTCTGCGCAACTTGACAGCCAACGTTCTTTTTACATGACGCGAATTATAGGTTAGGTTAGATAAATGTAAAATGACCACCATAGAGAAAAGTAATATTATTGATGACCACTGCCGCGGCGGCGGCCGGTGAATGCTACATTCAAAATCTATTTTGGTTGAGATATACATTGTATTCTCCCGATTTGAGGAGAAAGGAGAGTGGGTGAATGAGGAGGAGGTGCAAATAGATACCTTACAACGGGTGAGTACAGGAAACTAGTAGTTTTTGAGATATTTAATTTTAAAAATTACAAAATTTTTAAGTTATGTTGACATAAAACGAAGTGAATCTGTCAAAATATGTACCGGGAAAAGTCACTACAGATACTAAAGAAATAAAAAAATATTAAATAATATGTTCTAAAAATATCAATATGTTAAAAATATATAAATACATATATAAAATTTTAATAAGTAAATATTAAAAAGTAAGTATTAAAAAATATATTGTGTAATAATAAATTGATAACATATTTACAGTTCGCGTCACGTAAAAAGAACGCTGGAAGAAAGTAGTGGGGGGTGTGTTTGCGCATGGGTACATTCGCATACGAAATTACTAAGCCTATTGTTTTATTTTTGAACTAGTCTTTCGCTCGCGACGTATATTGGTTATTGCCAGGTACATTGAAAAATATATTAGATAGAATGTCATTAAATAGAATTATATTAATTAAAAAAATTTGATTGATTTAGTGTAGAATGTTTAATTTACTTACAAAAAATATAATTAATTAATTTAACATATTTTTTAAAATTATTAACTGCATTATTATAAATCTCACTCTTTATAAAATAATATAGGTCAAAAATATTTTTTCTCTATTTTTGATATAAAATCATTTCGTAATTAATAACTTTTGTGTGCGCGATAGTATTTTGAACTGACAAACCAATAGCGAGCCGGAAAGCATGCGGCGCGTGCCTTGACGTCCCGCGCCCCGCGTCTTACCACCAAATTGTCCGATAAATCGCCTCTGCGCAACTTGACAGCCAGCGTTCTTTTTACATGACGCGAATTATAGTATATTATAAAAAAATTTAGTTAATAAAAAACTCTTAAGCAAAAATGAAAATTAAAAATGTTCTATACTCCATTCTCATTTTTTCTCCTGGTGTTAACCAACCTATAATAGTGTTTAGCTTAAAGTCGCTTTTGTTTGTGGTCATGTTCAAACCCTAACCTAACCTATCTGGCCTAGTAATGCTTATGGCAGTCAACTAACTAACCTAGAGTTTAGCTTAAAGTTGCTTTTGTTTGTTAGTAGTATAATTGTTATTTTTTTTAAATAAATAAAATTTTGAATATTAAAATACATATTTAAGTACAATTCTTAACATTTCACAGAATCTATATACTCTGTACAAATACTTGTTAATGTTGACATTGACATTACCTAAATACCTACTCTGTAAAAGTTTTAGTAGTATAATAATTGTTATAAATTACGAATAAATAAAAATTTTAATATTTAAACAAATATTTAAGTATAACTTAACTTATTAAATACTATTGATACAATAGTGATTAAAAATAACTCTAAGTGTAAAATATTGCAACACACAGTGAATAACATCGATAAGTGCGTGTATAAACGTGGTAATTATCTGAATACTAAGTAAAAGTAAAAACTACTAATTTCCTACGCTCGCCCGTTTTAAGGTAGGTGTATTTACACCTTCTCCTCATTCACCCGTTCTGCTTTCTTCTCAAATCGGGAGATTACAATGTACAACTGAGCCTACGGGACATAGCAAGTTGCGGGAGTAATGGAGAAGGAGAACGTGGATCCGGTGAATCAGGCGGGGATCAGGTTCCATGTTTATATCTTAAAAACTAAGTAATAAAACGAAGAACAAACAAGCAATACTTACAATAACCAAACACCAGGTTAATAAACTAAAAGAATACAATTAAATTCACTTCAAAATAAAAGTTAATGAAGTTTCAACAATCAACTTTCAACACACGAATCTCACAAAACAAACACGTGTATAACTTTATTTACTATTGTTCTGTGTGTATTACTATTAACCACAGCTAACGCAAAAGAAGCTTGGTTAAGACCATAGATAACTAATAAAAGTTAAAGGGGCCTACTCAAAGCACTGCCTGCAGTGCCTGCTTGTAGTTACTGCCGCAGAGGGTGTTGCTCCACAAAGCCCTGCAAGTCATTAGTGCGGCTGCCGTTGTTACGTTTAGTGGTGTTCTCAAATCCTTTCCTAGATTCATCAGTGAAAAAAAGATGGCTCCTATATTATCGAAACACCAAAAAATAGCATTGGCTTTGACTGTACTGAGTACTAGGTGGTGGCGTTAAAAAGAAAAAAAGAAATTCTTGGTGTAAAAAATGGTTACTACTACGAAAGACTTTGAGGATAGAGTATATTGCTACATATATAATTTGAGTCACGCCAATGTACTGAGAGAATTACAACCTGACGATTTTAAAAACTTTCTTAGAATGGATGAATCACAATTTGAACATTTATTGACAATGGTGATACCATTCATTGAAAAAGAAGATTTCGCGTGGACCCATTTTTCTGATGAAAATAAAGCTTTGGAGACAAAACCAATGTTATTTAAACTATTTTAGTGTAACCAAAATTTGAAACAACCGCTTCAATTCAATTCTGTTGTTGATGGCTTCAAAGCGTGCCAGTTGAGCACAGATTATTTCGCCAATGTCACGTAGAATGGAGAAGACACAAAGGAGATTGGTCGGTAACATAGAGTGAATAAGTTTATTTAAATTATGATAGTATAAGGGAAGTAAAAAACAACCGCTTCTCGACAAAACCAAAAATGTCAAATTGACATTGACAACCGTCGCAAGCATAGATTGTACAAAATGGCGACTTAAATCATCCCGACCGTGCTACACATTGCGCTGCTTGCAGTATTTGGAGTGGGGAGATCGTACATCGGGATGGCAGAATGACACTGCGGCCCTGCGGCAGGGAGAACAATTAAAATATCGGCCCTGCATGCATACACACAATACGATTGGCAGTGGCACTGCAAACAGGGACCTGCAGGCAGTGCTTTGAGTAGGGGCTATTAGACGATAGGGATAGGAAAGTCGACTCTGACTTTAGTCAAGAATCGATCTTTTCATAAAAATAATCGACTTTTTAGAATCGACTTGAACCTGTCTCGAGTCGATTAAAATCGATTCTCACTCGATGACTTCAACTTTTTTTAAACAATACTTAACACATGATGGTAGTATAGTTTGTACCGTTTTATGAATCGACTCTTCCATTTTTTTTCTATGACTTTGTTGTTGTATGCTTTGTTGTCTCATAGATACTTAATTTAAATAGTAAACTTTGAATTTAAATTTAAAAACTATTATTTAACAGTTTATACCTAACTGATATTTAAAATTTTTATTGATATTTAATATTAAATATTGATTTTAACGTTTCAAAAATACCTACTTAATTTAAATACTATAAACTTATTTTCGGTCCCATACTACGTGCAATTTTTATGTAGAATGTATCTTTTATAAAAATGTTAAAAACAATCCTTTGTGTGTAAGTTGTTTAAATAAAAAGTGCAAATGATAAATAAATTGTTTATTAAAAATAAAGAAATATGTCGAATACAATTTGTAAAATATCTTTTAACTATGAGTTATATAGTTATTGTGCTTTTTTTAAAAAAGTCGACTTGAGAGTCGAAAAGTCGACTTTTAGCAATGATTAATCGACTTTGAGAATCAAAAAATTCCAAGTCGATTCTAAAGTCAAAAGTCGACTTTTTTCGCGCTGTTTCCATCCCTATTAGACGAATTACAAGCAATTAGCAAAGTGACAAAAGACAGCAAAAGACAATATTAGCCAATTGCACTGACGTTTGACATATTTGACAGAAGTGGATTCGAGGCTTTTGAGTGTTCATACGGATAACACTTTTTATTTTTATTTTTTCTCTCAACTGCCGCCCAAGTCAACATCGCAGTAATTAAATAAGTTATGGTTTAAAAAGCCGAATATGTCCAGTAGACGTTTTTAACTTCATCGAATCTGTCCTTTAATTTTTAGTTATATAAAAATATATTAAACATGCAAATTATAAAAATGTTTCGTTATCGTTTCGATATCTGTTTTTGCCACCCCCTTGAAAGTGCCGACTGCCGCCCTTGTGCGGTGCACACTTTTATAGATGGGCAAACTAACCCTTTTTTTTGACATTTTAGCAGAACCCAGGGCAAGACAGAGGGGTATACTAAGTCTAGTTCGCGTCTTTTTGTGTAGTTGAAGTGAATAGATAAATAACATAAATGTTTGTATAATAATAAACATAAGAAATATTTTTTGATAACGGATATTTAGACTTTTATATACGTTCACTAAAATGATTTTCATAATTCTTTACGAAGGGAAGTAATTTTGTAATTTGCGAAAACAAATTTTATTCAAATAAAGTAAAAGCTTTTTGTAGTTAAGCAAAAATAAAGTTCGGTTCAGCTAGTCATAATTTTTAGTTATGATTCGCTTATGCCAAACCAAATTTTATTCATATATCGTTGGCGTAGGTGGAGAACTAAATAACTCAAATTTTCTAGTTTGGAGAAAATCGCGATTTACTGATTCTTTTTCCAATTTTTTTCCAAGATAAATTAAACAACTTATTTTATTTAAGTCATTAAACATTCAACTGATCATAAATCATAGTTATCAATTTATTTATTCAGTTGATTCTTTTTCCTTCTACTGTTTAGTGCTAGTTTCAGCATGTTTACTTTAGCATTTGGAATACAAAAATGGCTATATTTCTGAAACGGGACAAGATATGAAAATGTTTGTTAGAGTAAAATATGCGGTATTTTTTGGGTGTTATGAAAATAATTAAATGTCAATTTGGCCAAATTCGCAGTTATTTAGTTTTCCACTGACGCCGACGATATTTAATATATCAAACCACTATGTAAATTTAGAACACGCTGTAGCAAGCCTATGCCTTGACAGCCGGCCGCCATGTTCATTTTTGTCTATGTGTGAGTGTAAAATGGCAAAGTATATAAGTAGAGGTGGGCGAAACTGCTTCTTTTCAGCTATTTTAAGGGGTGCTCGTTATTCTAGATAGCTGCTAAAAATAACCTGCTATTTATAAAAATAGCATGCTATTTATAATAACCAAATCGCCTATTATTTATAAGCAGAGGCAAGCGCTATAGCTATTTTTTAAATTTATTTTTATTACATATAATATGACCACAACAAAGAGAATATAATCACTATGGTATGGACCCATAGACAACTGCCGTGCTTGACACTTCGTGCTAGCCGTATAATATTTTTGTCGTGCGCTAAATTATGCTCTAAGGCAATTGTATTTAAAACTATATTGAAATGAAATAAATACCTTATTTTTTCTTAATATATTTGTGCGCCAAATTATGCTTTAAGGCAATTGAATTTAAAACTATATTCGCTATATTTTTGTTTGAATATCTCTTAGCTGTATAATATTTTAGTCACTTGCGCCAAATTATGCTCTAAGACAACTGCATATGAACTATATTGAGATAGTAATGAAATGAAGTACGGATTACTTGCTTCATGTTTGTTTTTGTATGACGTATTATTTAAAATAAATATTAATTAATAATTATTATTGATACGCGATTATCGTTGCGTGTCGATTTATTTGCAAATAATTCGTGTTGGTTGTGTTTATTGTTATTAACTGTAAATAAAAGTTAGTTTTAGGTGAGTGTAAATAAAATGTGAAACCATATAGTTAAGTTTACTTGAAACCTTAATAACAACGAAAAGGTTCATAATTATTGAAGAAATATGTATTGTAACTTAATTGGTAAGGATAACCTAATCGCAATCGAAAAAGCTGTGAACCGGAATTAACATTGTGGAATGTGATAGATCAAAAAATATCTGCATCAGAACAACCCCGCTCCACTTATACTAAAGTTTTAGAAGAAGTCGAAATGTACATGAAACAAGTAGTGATAAGCAGAGAAAGTTGCCCTCTTGAGTGGTGGCGTGGCCACAAGACTATTTACCCCTCTTTATTTTTAATATTTCCCAAATATTTTAATATTATTGTCACTTCAGTGCCCTGTGAGCGTGCTTTTTCGAAGGCGAAATAATTAATATAATAATAACGCAAATAATTAACGACCGAGGCGACGTACAAGGCTCACGTCGAGTAAAGTGGCACAATTAATGTTCGTACATGGAAACAAAAACTTTTAATAATCATAAAATGTATTATTCTCTATTTAAAAAACTAAAAAAAAGATTATATATATTATTATAAATAGTTCTACGGCTAAATAAAATCAGTGTAAATATCAGTATAAAATCAATGAACTTTTAAGTACGCCTGACTATATATTTCCTATGTAGAGTAATTGGTAGTATATAATATATATATTTCTTAAATATTACTTAATTGATATATTATAAATAATAACTTCAGTCAGACAGTCCTAAGCCTGTTAAAAGTATGAAGGAAAGTTCAATGGATTTATTTAAAGAATTAATTTGTTTTTTCATTTATCTATATAATATTTTTTTAAATAAATACATTACAAAGTAAATATTGTCCCCTAATTGCTTAAACAGATATTATGTTGAATTATTTGGTTGGTTCCCTATTGTGAAAAATAATAAACTAGATTTTTAATGACAACAAGTTTATTTTATTGCATCTCGAGAGGGGCAGCAATTTTTCTTATATAGAGTCATAGAAAATAAAAAACATACAATGTTAACTTAACTAGGTACAATGTACACTTCTTTATGGATAAATATTTGTTGTCTTTTAACACCTCAACAAATATTTATTTACATTTTACAATACTTACCTAATTACCTAGGTACTATGAAATTCTACAAACTTAAACAAACCCATCTGTGACTGTAGTTACTATTGCAAACTTGACAAAAAACAAACTTGAGACTATTAATAATCTAAACTCACTTAATTACAAACATTACATATTATGTACTCTTATTACTTAACATCCTATTGATCTAACAATTAATCAAAAACAATTTAGCAGAACACAGTGTTAATATGTATTAGTATTTACCTACTTTAACAATTCATCCCTAAGTTTTTCAAACATTGTTTTACCCAATGGTTTAGTGAAAATGTCTGCAATGTTTTCAGAAGTATTTATATATTTCAATGATATTAATCCTTTATTCACTTGTTCAACTATGTACTTGTATCTTATATCAATGTTTCAATCTTTTGATATTTTCTGAATTATAGGCTAACTAAATTACAGATTGATTATCTTCATAAATTGTTATGTTATTACATTTAATATTAAACTCAGTTAATAGTTTTTTCAACCAATTTGCTTCAACAATACATAAACTCAAAGCAATATACTCAGATTCAGTTGAAGAAAGACTTACACAAATTTGCTTCTTGCTATACCACAAGATTGTACATCCAAATAATTTAAATATATTATATCCTGATGTAGATTTCCTATCATGCATGTCACCAGCCCAGTCTGCATCAACATATCCTTTTACTAATGCACTACTACAGTTGTAAACTAAGGAAAGTGTATTGTACCTTTGATATATCTTAATATTCTTTTCAGACACTTGTATAACATCTGACTGGCACAATGCTGAAACCTACTCAAGAAACTGACTGCAACACATATATCTGGTCTTGCACCGCAAGCTGCATATAATAAAGAGCCTATCAATTGCCTACATTTTGTTTCTATTTCATTACTTTCAAACTGTTCTCTCTGTAAGATCTGAAAATTAAAATTTTGATCCATGGGGGTTCAAACAGGATTACAATTTAACATTTGGTACTTCTTTAATAATGAAATTAAATATTATTCTTGATTAAGAGTTGTTATACCGTCTTTCTGTTTAATTTTTATACCTTAGTATGTTGATGCTAAACCTAGATCTTTCATTTTAAAATTTTGGGTTAATTGAAACTTAAAACTTTGTATTTCCTGTTGATCTGATCCAAAACATAGAATATCATCTACATACAATAAAACATACATATATTTACCTTCCGCTCTATTAAAATATAGACATGACATTATTTTTAGATCTTGTAAATCCCAGTTTTGTAATGAAATTATAAAACTTCTCATTTCAATATTTTGGAGCTTTCTTTAATCCGCACAGAGATTTGTTAAGCTTACATATCCCTCCTGTATGCAATTTAATTTACACTATTTCTTTTATATTCCCATGTAGAAAAGCACTCACTACATCCATTTGATAAACTGATTGTTTTAACTTATTTGCCAAAGCCATAAAAAACCTAAATGTTCCTAACTTTGCAACACATCTGAAATACCATCTCCTTGTTCAGAGCCATGTGCTACTAACCTAGCCTTATATAATTTCCCCTCATCAGTATCTTTAATTTTGAAAACCCATTTGGTAGATATAATATTTGTTCCTTTTGGTATTTTATTCACCACTGTAAAAGTATTATTGGCATTTAATGTGTCCATTTCCCTATTAATTGCTTCTTTCCATTTATCTTTATCATCCCTTGTCATGGCCTCCTCATATGTTAATGGTTCATTATATGTTACAAAACCTGTTTCATATTGATCAAGCCACTGTGGCATTACCTTCTTCCTGGATGGCCTATTAATTTCTTGTTCTTTCTGGACACTTTCTTCTATTTCATGCTTTAGGCAATGGAAAACTTTAGTAATCTGTAAAACACTAATATTATGACACATATGTTCTGAAGCACTACTATCTATAATCCATGTATTCCTACTTTGACATGTTTGTGCATTCAGGACTGGTAACATACTTACATGAAATGCATTACTACTTTTGTCTTTATCATTATAATATGATAGTAGTCTAGAATTTTTAGACTAATGTTTAGACCAACATTCACTAGTACTATGATTTGACTTTTTACAAAAATTACAAAACTTATTTTTCTTTGAGGTAAATTGACCTTTACCACATTCAAATTTATAATGATCTTCTAAACCACACTTGAAACACTGACGTCCCTTCTTTACTGCTTTAAATGCCTGAGGTTGAGCTCGCTCCATTCTTCATCCGCAATTCCTCGACCAATAGCCTAGAAGATAATTCTTCATAGGTCTGCTTTTCTGCCGGAACGGATTCCCATGCAGAAACAAAGTGTTTATATCATAAAGTAACTTAAATATATATAAGGTTTATATGACGTTGGAAGTGAAGAAGTTATTTTAGTGAGCGCCATGCTTGTAGAGATCTTAACACCTAGAGGCTCTAATGTAGCTAAAGTCTCCTCGAATCTTCCCAGGAAATTTGCTACAGTATCATTTTCATTGAATTTCAGGTTATAGAACTTTTCGTGAGGGGCAGCAATTTTTCTTATAATAGAGTCATAGTCATAGACATAGAGTATATTGATACATATATGTTAGATAGTAAAAAAACGTACAATGTTAACTTATCTATGGTACAATATAATAAAGGATAAATTAAATATGATGAATATGAAATATAATAAAGGATAAATTAAGTTATACTTGAGTTCATAGCTATTAATTAATTATTATAATTATTGTAATCAAAACGCATCTTTCTACGTAGCGAAAATATATAACGTATAAATATAAAGCGTTTTACGCTATAATATATAATAGCATAAAAAATAATAGGCATTTTAAAAATAGCGCTTTTTATAACTCTTTATCAATATATAGCCGTTTCGTCCACCTCTACAGCGATAGCAGGTTATCAACCGTTAGCAGTTTCGCGCACCTCTATATATAAGTGTATAATCTATGAATCGTACCAAAGAGAATGTAAGTATAAGATCGTACCACGAAAGATGAGACTTGAAATTAATTATACATAACTCTTACTGACACGACTTAAGTGCGAAAATCCCCCGCTACTGACGCTCTACAAGTCTCATCTTTCGTGGCACGTATTATACGTCAGACAAGGATCCTTGTCTACACAGACGAGGGGTTAAATACGAAACTTCGTAGGCGCGAGCTGTCAAAAAACCATTATTAAATGAACAAACTATATAAAGGCAATTCTTGAACTGCCAAGATATATCGTCATTTGTCCAAATTGGCCTTTCGAGACTCGAGCCTTTGCCCAGCATATTTCTAGAAAAAAGTTCTTGAGAAGAATTTGCTGTATTTTAACTATAGATGGGCCAACTCGGGATCTGGCTAACTCGAGTTAGCCCGAGTTCGAATCATGGTAACCCGGGTCAACTCGAGTTAACTCGAGTTAGCATGATAACTGGTATGATTTTAGTTTATACCTACACTAGCCGTTTCCCGCCCGCTTCGCTGGGCGAATTGACAAAGGAAATAAATTACATTTTATGTTTCATTTTTTTTTTCATTTTTTTATTATTCTCCTTTTTTATTTATTTTCGTATGAACATAAATAGGCCCCGCGGATAGAATCGATTATATCCATCGATATTGTTTAGACTTACACAAATTCCAAATTCCATCGATTTAGCCTGTATCTTCCATCCAGGTGATTTTTCTCACTAATATTCATTGTAACTTTCAATGTGTAATCATTTAAGTTAAAGTTAAAGTCGTTAAAATCGTTTAAGTTAAAGTCATTGCAGGGGCGGATCTTGAATTTGTGGGGCCCTGGGCTAATACTGCTTTAAGGGGCCCTACCTAATAACTTAACCAATTGCCATTTTGTCAAAAAACTGTTTTCTGTAGTGATGTAGGTATATATAATATATGTTATGTACAGGACAAAATATTTTATTTATTTATTAAAACATTATTTACCTATTGCAAAATAAATTGACAGGTTATGAATGGTTATGTTATATTAATTATAAAGCAACCTTTCTGCATTTTTGTGCTGCAAATACTTTTATTTGGTCATCGCAATGTAAGTCCTTTGTTAAATCGCAATTTATGGAAAGAACTGATAAATGATATAGTTGTACTGTATTTGTTTTCTATATACGACATCCTGGAGAAAGAGCGGTCCGCTTCACAGCTAGTGATCGGCATCGTTAAAAAAAATTTTAAGATGGTATAGCAGTTTGAGAAAACCTCAACAAGTTTCTTTTCATAAATTAGCCAAAAAATTTCACTGCAAGAGTGTAAGACTCTGTCTTAGACTGCAGTAAGGAAGATTTTAACTGAATGCACTTATTCACTAAATGTTCGTCTACGTCATTTGGATAATCTATATAAATAAAATGATAGAGGTCTGCAGTTGTGCGCGCATCACGGAAAAACTACTGGATAGATTTCAATGAAACTTTCTAAGTTTTATTTCTTAGACACTTGGCTCTTATCAAAAAATGATTGCAATATCTTCATTTAATAAAAAGTTATTAAAATTTTCATAATGCCATCATAATTACTTTTTAAAGCTCTGACAGCATCACAAGACCATCTGGTAATTCTTTCTATTAAAATAAGTTTCCTCATGCTCCCTAGGACGTATCAAGGCCACATGAGTACCATCAATGCAACCTACAACACCCGGAAATCCAAATTTCTCCATAAAACTGAAAAAAGCAATTCATAAGTTATAAACTTATTGGGTAGGTTTGAACCTACATACTATGTACATAATGATTGTTACTCTATTTAAATTTAAACTTACTCTTTCATAATTATTTCCCTTTCATGCTGTGTCATAGGAAACTTTATGTACTTCCTAAGAATTTCGCAGGTATTGAGTGCACCAGTTACCTCATGTAAACATTTACTGAATGTCGGTTGTGACATGTTCAGTAGAAATGATGCACCCACATTTCTTTGATACGATCCATTTGCATAAAAATTTAATGCTGCTAAAATCTACAAAGACAAAAAAGTCATCATCAATCAGTTTTTATAGTAACAGTTTAAATGAAAATATTTTACAAGTGGACATCAAAATGTTGAAAAGCAAAAGACAGGTCAAAGAAAACTTACTTTGAGTTCATTACGAACACCTGTATTACGTATAACTGTTGGTAAATGAGGAGTGAGTTCCACCAAAACCTGTTGGAATCCTAGTTTTGTCAGACGAAAATGTCCAATGAAGTCCGTTTCTGGCAACTGCAATGGATCACTAGCGTCGCGCAGACGGCGCCTTTCAATTCGTAGAATATTACGTCTACGTTGTTCTTCCGCATATCCCATTAAGAAGGCACGCGCCATAATTATGACAAATTTATTTTTAAACAAAGAAAAATACTTAAACACAAAGTGTATGTATTATATAGGTACTATAATTGCAGTGATTATCACCTCGAATCCGTAAAACACTGCTCTTGAGCAGTGTCTTTCAAAAAACTTTGGAAAGTGTCTAATGACTATCAATACGATGTCAACTACGCATACAGAATCGCAACTTAAACTTATCGATACATAAACACTTGTCAAAATATGCTACGGTGACTATGAACAAGGCTCGGTGCTTATGACGTCATCCCAGTTGATCACTGACGTTAGGCAATACGAAACTATCTGTTTGACAGTTTATCGTTGAGCATTATGTGTAGTGATCTTCACTATGAACTGTCAGTTGAGATACGCAATAGCCCTGCTGGTCTGGCTTAAACTTTTTACCGTAAATTTTAATTTTGTTTGTAACTACTTCATATTATTTTAACAAATATGTATTATAAAATAATATAATAATTGTAATTATAGTAGCTAAAAATAAGTTAATAATATTGCTATATTTATAATATAATAAAAAAAATTAAATTTTTAAATGTTTAGAATAAAAATGTATAATTTTCTAAGGTACTTTGATGCCATTTTGAATTTTTGTAAATTGTGGGTAGGCACTGTCTGTAACAAGTATTATAACCCGCTGAGATGTAAAAAATTTACGGTAAAATACCTTAGTCTCTCGCGTGACCATGATTGCCGTAAAGCATTCCAAACGTCGGGATCTAAAAATCCAAATAAATCCGCGACAAAATCCGAAAAGGAAATTTCATTTATAAATACATGTTTTATAATTCTTTTTACTTACCTACTGCCTACTAAAAGCAGGAAGTCTACTTATGCAGAATACTTTCAAATTTAGTAAATTAAAAGAAAGCTCCGGTCCTTATAAGTCCCCAGTTATAGACAATACACGGAATACACCGACCGAAAACAAGCGACGGGGAATTCCCCGTTCCGTTATATAGATGTGCACACGGGTTGATTGATTGCAGTGTTGCCAACCGGTATGACCGGATTTTTTTTAATTCTAGATAATTTTTATTATTGGCAATATGGTCTATTGTTTTCAGTTCGGCTGGGGGCCCTCTGTATCCACGGGGCCCTGGGCTGCAGCCCAAACAGCCTTTAAGTAGATCCGCCCCTGAGTCATTGCAAGTCTCATATGTGAAGTTGAAATCTGTCTGGTTCAAGTGCGACGAATTTTCTGTTAACTAAAATTTTCTCCGTGACATCAATTTTTTATAGAAAATTAATTGTTCATGTTTTTTATGAATTCTATTGGAATAAGTAACTAAATTTCTTTTCCACATCTCAAGTGCTTAGAAAATGCATTTATTATAATCTGTTACATTTCCGCGATCCCGCAATAAAAGAATTCGTCGGTTATGTAGTCTGCAAAAGTAAAATGAATGTAAAATTCTTAGTCCGTTGATTGGATAGCTACATGTAAAGTTAAATTTTGGAAACCTCTCAATGACTTTTTCTCCGCTGCCAAAAAGACGATTGTTGTAAGGAAATACACAAATATCCCTACATACACGAAGATCCCCACCAAATTTGGAGTCTGTAGAAGTTACAGGTTGGAAATTAAAATTTTAGATTTTAACACCCACCCCCGCAATTCCTGTCGGAAGTAGACTATATTGAAATCCATTTTGAGATGATCTTTATGTGAATAATAAAAGATTCCTACCATATTTAGAATTTTTAGAAGCTATATTTCACTTATAGAAAATTCCTACAAAATTTGGAGCTTGTAGGAGCTTTAGCTGGAAAATTAAAAATATTAATTGTTAATACCCACCCCCGCAACCCCCTGCGGGGTGAGCTATCGTAAAATTCGTTCATAGCCTATTTCTACACCTCTTACAGAAGATTCCTACCAAATTTGAAGTCTATAGGAGCTATAGTTTAAAAACAGGAATTGTTCATTGTTAACGCCCCCGCAATCCCCTTTGGGGGATGGATTTCTTAAAATCTATTCATAGCTGACCTCTACATAGCAAAAGTAATATTCCTACCAAGTTTCACGTTTCTAAAACTTATGGTTCCCGAGATTTCGTAGTGAGTGACTATATAGATGGAATTCTTCGATTATCATCGAAATTTTTAACTTTTTATCTGACTTTTTTAAAATTTTCTTACATACAAAACTTTCTCCTGACAATTCTGACTATAAAAAAAATGCCTAATTGGTCCAGCCGTTCTCCACTACCGCGAGTAGATTCTTAGCTGAATGTAAAAAACCATAATCCGTTTAATATACTCTGTTGAAATCCATGAAAACAAAAGAATCAAGAGAAAACGCTTGTCTTTTGTTTTTATTAGCGGGATAAATGTTCATAAAAGTAAAACAGCAATAAAAAATGAAGGAACGTTAGAATTCGAAAAATAAATAGCCATAAACCATCTAGGAAAAATTTCGCATCGAATGGTGGTAGTTTCATGTCGATACGATCAGTGGTTTAGGCGTGATTGAGCCTCAAACGAACACCATTTTCATTATATATATATAGATTGTTTCATTTTATTTCGAGTTCAATAGATCTATTCCTTTCTTTATATGTATGGCTATTGATAATTGATTACAATAATTAAAAAAATCTTTTTAAATATATAATTAGTATTAAAATGAAGTCAAATGAGGCGTTTGTTATATTATTATCTTTTCTTACAATAAAACTCGAAGTTAAATCAACAAACATTTAACGATTTTTTTTTTGGAAAATGTATTACAAATTATAATAGTCATTATCAACGATATTGAGGCCGATTCTACGGTTTTCAAATTTTTGGCTGCGTTTCTTTCAGTCTGTCTTTTTTTCTGTATGTATCCGCATTACGAGAAAACTGCTGGACAGATTTTGGTAAAATCCAGTATGCTGATGATTGGTTATCCGGGTCAACATATTTAATAGTTACTTTTACTGCACCAAAATATCTTATTTCCGTAAAATCACTTTAGATTACATACAATATTTGTTTATTAAATAACTAGCTACTCGCCCTCGCTTCACTCGGACTCTTCCCTAGATTTAGCACAGGCAAAGCCGCGGGTTCCGCTAGTTATGCATATAAACCTTCCTCTTGAATCACTATCTATTAAAAAAAACAGCATCAAAATCCGTTGCGTAGTTTTAAAGATTTAAGCATACATAGGGATATAGGGACAGAGAAAGCGACTTTGTTTTATACTATGTACTCAGACCAAATAAAAAGTAGTATTTTTTATTTGGTCTGAGACTATGTAGTGATGCTTAGTAACTAGAGTAGATACAAGCACACACTTAACTATTAAAACTAAACAATATCTTTTTGTATACATAATTCTAAATTAAAAGCATGCACTACAATGCATAATTAGTAATACATAATATATAAAGTATATTTTTAAATTTTTTATATTTTACACTTGATACATACTTAGCTGCTTAGCTGTACAAAGCTGTTAATTTTTCTTAAAAGAGCGCGCAATTTGTAATGTTATCCAATCTTAAATAGTATGTTAGGCGATTCTACCATATTTTTCAATGTTTTGTAGTTCAATGTTGTGTAGAAATATTAACCCAAGAGGTTCTGGCACTTGAAACAACCGTAATCTATATCGCAAAGAGTTGTCCTTTGATCTAAGGAGTTGTCAGAGTTCTTAAAGCAAATATACAGATTTAAATTCGCTCGTATTAACGTAGATAACATTGAGCATTTTAAAACAAGTCAAAACAGATTAATTAACATGTCATTTTTTCGTTTCAGAATCCATAATAGCAAACATCAAGATCCCTAACTTTATTTATTTCTTATTGTCTAGGTCTAAGATAATTCGATACCATTTAGTAATTATATCTATTTCTATTCGATAGGGTACATCATTCATAAAACCTAAAAATCAATGTCAGATTGTAGTATTCTTAGGTATTCATAACTTCTTAGATTTCTAAATATTTTTTAATCATGTATCCGCATCACGTAGATTTTATAAACACGTCAAAAAATAATAAATATCGATGATAATATAAGAATAGAAATTAATAAGTGTCTAACAGTACTTAAATAAAATATAGGTTGGAACTGTCGAATGAACATAAGGTCTAAATATTCCTTAGTATTAGTACCTACTTATAAATAAAATTGAAGTGTCTGTTTTTAATTTCAAATTAAAAACTTTTCACTAAATGCATACGAAAATTTATACAGTAATTAGTACATCAAAAAAAGTAACTTTTAAAATTTTTTGACTGTCTGTTTGTTCCGGCTAATCTCTGAAATAGCTGAACTGTTTTTAATAGGACTTTCACTCGCAGACAGCTAATGTTATAAAGAGTAACTAAGGCTACTTTTATTTTACTAAAAAATATGAAAATCGTTTAATTTATTTTAACTTATGCACATCGGAACGGGTCATATCTGTACTTCTATACTATTTATTTATTTATTATTCGGAAGACAAACGGTATTTAGTTACATATAAAACGAGAAAAAAAAACATATTATACCAATTAAGTCTTCACAATTTACAAGACTATATTTTATACTTATCTATACTTTACAACGCTAATATACCAATAATATAATGTTTGTAACAAATAATAAAAATATGCATTCAAAAACTACTAGACAGATTACGAATTTTTTTTTACCATTCGAATGCTACATTATCCATGAGTAACTTAAACTATATTTCAAACCTCAATAATAATGTAACCAATTGTATAAAAAATTTGCTACCTATTAAATGTTTTTATTGCATGAAAAATTAATTAATCAAAACGAGTCTAGTACTTTGCTTTGTAATTCTGAAATTTATAAATTCGGCTTCTGTATGAATAATAATAACTATTTCAATAATACATACAAAACATATTTAATATAAAAAAAAGTCCGTGTGTACAAAGCAAAGAGAAAGTACACATGTCAGAAGTAAAACTTGAATTTAAAATTTAGACTAGGCTGTATGGACTATAGTCCTTTGCCTTTCCCTATTGGGGATAAATTTAAAAAACAACTTGAATTTAAAATAAGCTAACTCTTCCCCGTCTCTGAGCGCCTGGTACTATGGACTTATTTTTTCGTTTCATCGAGTTTGAAATCACATCGATTTTAAAGAAGTTTCTCTTCAAAAAGATTCAGTATTTTAGAATTTGATTATATTATGTATATTGTAGTCTGTTATAGTAGTCAATAGTAAAAGTACTTTTTTGTAGACTCGCTACTATTTCTAATGGACGTTAATTGCGCGCAATGATTCGTAAGCAACCCGAGTTGGCTTCCGTCGGAGAGCAAACTTCGTTTCGTGTATGAAGTATGAAACTAAGTTCCAAGCGAGACGAGGTTCGGTATCGCGCGGTGTCCAACCCGGGTTACGATCGGTCGAACTCGAGCTGACTCGGCGCGACGCTAACTCGAGTTGACCCGGGTTGGCAAACCGAGTTGACACATCGCTAATTTTAACCAGACAAGAAAAAAACGTGCCAGTGAACTTAAAGGTAAAATGAAACAAAATTTTAAAAGTAACTTTTATTATTTTTTATGTAAAAGTAGTGATCATTGCAGGTGACGGCATCACGTGAACACTACAACTAAAGCTGGTTGACATTCACTTACAAAAATTTTATGACTATATTAAAAATAATTCCAATTATGTTTATTTTTTTTATATTTGGTAAATGATTGTCAGTATCCAGCACATTAATTACAAAACTATAATTACTTATTGCTATGAAGAAACAATGGTTACTACTTTTACTAAACTAAATACATATTAATTATATCACACAAGCCTTATAAATTATTTTTTATTAAAATCAAAACAACCTAGGAATAATGAGGATAAAGAAGAAAAATAACAATTTAACTGTATAGTTCTTTCCCAACTTCTTCATTACAAATCTATACAAAAAATATCCCATGTATCATAGTTACAAAATAAATGTATTAATAGTTATCATAAAATCTTATGAATAATCTCAACACAGTATTTTTGCATCATGCAAACATCTAAATATCTTTTCCTGATAGCTTCATTAGTATTAATTTTCCACTTTATACATTCATTTTTTTGCTAATTTATAATATTAATATTTAGAGAGAAACAAGGATTAATTATACTATAAAGTAAACAATTTACAAGCATAACTTTAAGATAGCCTGATCGATATTCTATGAACATTTCTCAGTAGAGTTCGGCAATCGGACCGGGCAGGAAGTCAAGAAACATGGGAGCCCATGAAGTAAGCAACCTCGTTGCTTAGAACTTGACTGACTTCAAAAACAAGTATCATTTTTCATATTATATGACATGCTCATTTTATTTTGTATCAGGTTAATATTCATTACAGTACATGCATGACCATAAGAACATTAAAGTATCACTATATAAATATTATTTTCCACTTATCTATTTTTAGTTTTAAATGACATACATAGGTGCATTATGGTACTACTTGGTGTTTCTGAGTAAAATATTCTATTTATCTGTATGTGTGATGATATGTCTGCGAGTTAAAACAAACTATATAAGGATTTCCATTTTGTGTATTAGATATATTCTCAGTTAGTCAGAGCTTGATGTTAGAGCGAGTATTTTTGCTTTGAAAAGTTTCACAACTAAATAGTTTTAAAACACGGAGGAACTATTAGAGCTAAATCCTCACTTTTATTTAAAATATATTTGGTCAGAGTTTGACATTAGCGCGAGTATTTTTGCGTTGAATAGTTTCAAAACTAAATAGTCTTAGTTTATAGAACTAACTTGAGAGCAATCAGCTAAAACCTCACTTTATTTAAAATAAATGGAAGAACGGGCTATATTCGAGCCGTAAGTAAATATGTATATACATATATTTTTACACATAAGTCTGTACATTGTGGGACATTAGAAGTTTCCACGTTGGAAGCCGAGGCCGACGCCGCGCATGGTGTGCGTGGTGGCGCGAGCCACCTCGTACTGCGCTTGCATTGCTTGGAACAGCTCCTCTTGCTTCTTGTTGGGGTCCACCGCCTCGTCGACTGGCTCGGGAGGCTTCACAGCCGCTGCACATTTTTAAGTTGTGTTAATGAATATTAATGACCTTTGCGCTTTAGCTTAATGAATATGTTGAAAAAACAATTATACATAATATGATAATCTTAAATTTACTGAGCATAAAAACCAGCTTTGACTAAAGAGGTCGACTTTATAGAATTAATCATATATCATTGTGCAGCTGGTATTACTCATACCATTCTTTTAAACATTTTTTTTATGATGTATAGAAATGTGATATTTCTCAAAATATAAATATTAATAATCAAATATAAATTAATTATTTTATAAATACACAACATTTTTAAGTTTGATCTTCATGACAAATGCAGCCATATTTTTTTATGTGCTTTTTAAGTCATAGTATAATTCGCGTCATGTAAAAAGAACGCTGGCTGTCAAGTTGCGCAGAGGCGATTTATAGGCGAATTTGGTGGTAAGACGCGGGGCGCGGGACGGCGAGGCACGCGCCGCATGCTTACCGGCTCGCTATTGGTTTGTCAGTTCAAAATACCATCGCGCACACAAAAGTTATTAGTTACGAAATGAATTTATATCAAAAATAGAAAAATAATATTTTTGAATAATATTGTTTTATAAAGATAGAGTCTGATAACAATGCAGTTAACAATAAAATATATATATAAAAACGAATTAATTTAATTTTTTGTAAGTGGATTAAAAATTCTGCAATGAATCAAACATATTTTATTAATTTATAAAATTCTGTTTAATGACATTCTATCTAAAATATATTTCAACGTTTCTACGAATAACCAATATACGTCACGAGCGAAAGGTTAGTTCAAAAATATGCTCAGTAATTTCGTGTGCGAATGTACCGATGCGCAAACACAACCCCCACCACTTTCTTCCAGCGTTCTTTTTACGTGACGCGAACTGTAGCTAGTTCTAAAGCTACAATTTCATTAAAATTCGTTCAGTAATTTTGGCCCGATAAAAAAGATTTAAACATACATTCATAGCAAACATTATTATTTACAATACACATAAGTAGAACATAATCTGTACACACCAGGCTCCTTGATGCCCATGAGCCGCATGAACTTGGACACCTGCCGGCCGTCGTTGTCCTGCGCGAAGCGCGCGCCGCTCCACTTGGCCGCCTCCGCCACCGCCTGCGACTTCTCCTTGTTCGACCAAAGCAATTTGCGCTTTTGGACCTGGTTGGATGTATATATTTAAATAATTGTAATCGTTTTTTTGCTATGCAGCTTTTACAACAAATAACTGATCCGTTATCACAGGTGCCAAGACTTAGGGCTTTTTACACGACTGCCCAAAAATGGATTATGTTTGACGGTTCATGTATGTATGTTTGTGAGTTTCTTCTGTCCACCATAACTTCTAAACGCCTAAACCGATTTCTATGTACATGGTATCGTCAGAATCCTTGTGTTAATAATCTAACAAAGGGTCAGTTCTGCTCACATAAGTCGTACAAAGAGGATTACATAATATGTAAATCTTATAAATATCCAAATTTCCTTAAAATCCGTCTGAGCGTTACAAAAAAAAAACACACACACACACACACACACACACAAACGTACAGATATACAACATAGTAATATTTCTAATGGAAACACTATATAATTTGGCAGTATTTACCTGATCCAATATCTTGTTACAGTTGATGCTACATGGGTTATAGAACGGGGGCAGTAATATTTCTAGTAATAGTAATCACCTGATCCAATATCTTGTTAGAGTTGATGCTACAAGGGTTATAGTACGGGGGTAGTAATATTTCTAGTAATAGTAATCACCTGATCCAATATCTTGTTAGAGTTGATGCTACAAGGGTTATAGTACGGGGGCAGGCCGGGGCCGGGCGCCGCCTCGCTGGCGGCCGCGCGCAGCTGCTGCGCCGTCGCCATGGAACCGTCTGGCGTTTTGATTTGAAGACCTGGAAATTTATCATGATTTTAATTATCTGTATAAATACCATGTGGATTTAAAGGGTATTTTTATTCATTTTATGTATATTATGTACTTCATGTCAGGTTGTATATAATATGTTACATAGGATTTAATAACCTATCTTTATTGGATTTTTTGGACTTATTTTGACGGCAGTCTTTCTGTCCATTTCACTTCATTATCATAATGGCTCTAAAGCATTTGAAAAGTCGAGAACGAAAAGATAGTTTCATTTATAATGTGAATAATTTGCATAAATATTAAAAAAAAACTTTGACTTTAAAAAAATTGACATTAAATAACTACACACATACCCATTTTCTCCATAACTTCAAGTTTCTTGTTCACTTTATATGAAGATGGCCTGTAGTCTCCAGACGGAGGTGAGCTTCGTCTTTCATTTGATGTGCTGATAAACAATGATTTTATTATTTATCACTATCTTTTATTATAAAGCACAATTTTTTTAGTAAAATATACTATTATACGTATTATGAGTTCAATAAATAATATTTCTTTTACATTAACTATAACAGTTTATTCTAACTTTTTTTTTTCTGTTTACATCTGCAATCAGTCCCTGGACTATAAGCGGATAGGTGGTGCGATAAAATTAGCCAAAAGCAGTATTTTAAATTTTATATAGTTATTTATCATAATATACCTGGAATACGGTGGAGGAAAAGCGGCTCCACGCGATCGCGAACGGTGCTCTGAATTCCTGTCTCTCCCAGACCTGTGAAAGCAACACAATTTTATAAATATAAATAATATAAATAAAGCTGTAATTGTATGCATTAAGTTTTTTTTGTGTGTTTAAACACATGTTTTTTGCAACATATTAGACATTCAAATTTGTGAATAAATTTAAATGAATTCCAGTATGCAATGAAATTAGCTTGTAAAATATAACACTTATTTGCCGTCAATAGCCAGCTTTTTCGGCGTACGTAAATGTTTCATTTGGTCATCAGAGATTTTAATGTACATTCACTTATAAGTTAAATATTTGGGTTAAAATAAGAAACAAATGAACTAAAAAATATTAACATCTTTTAATGTTATTTGAAGGTAAAATTAATAATATGTATAGAAATAAAAAAGGGGAAACTCCCTTCCTTAAAAATGAGGGGGGAAAGGGCATAGATGCACATGAAAATATTAAAGGGCGCACCAAATACTTTTACTTTGCAAGTGATGCAGGCAGAAACCAGTGAGTAAAATATATTTGATCATACCTTCTTTCTTCCGAACGTCTGCTGTGTCGACTTTCCCTGTCGCGGTCACGCTCCCTGTCCCGGTCGCGGCGGTCACGGTCAACGAATCTATGGAACACAAAATTGTTTCAAATCGTTGATATACATAAATTCAAGTAACACATTCAGAACCTTAAAAGTTTCCTCAAAAATGAATGCTCAATTCATAATTGGGCGTCAATTCGCAATGGAAAAGTGAAGAAAATTATTTGTTTTCCTTTGCGTGATATGACATAATTTACACTGTAAATGTATATATCAATATTTAAAACATTAAATATAATCAATATCAAATATTTAGTAATCTGATTAAATCATCCAAAATTTCAGATAATTACTTCATCAGTTATAATTTCATTCTTTTAAATAAAAAACATAGTAAATTAGTTGATCAGTCACCTGGGAGAAACAGCATCACGAGCATCCAGCGAGCGACCTAACCCTGGTGGCGGTTCTCCACCGTAGGGCTTTAAGTCCATTAGCGCAGGCATCTGGAGGAAACAATTGACAAAACCTAACATCACGACTTGTTATATTAATATTATTGAAAACACTTTTAAATAAATTAAAAGTACATTTTAAGATTGTGTAAGAAAATACCTTATTATCAGCAGATTTTTCCGTCGGCCTATCGCCCAGCAGGCCACGTTTGGGAACATCAGAGGCGCCTCGATTACGGTCGGATCTAAGAGTGAAATTTTAATAAGTTATGAATGAAATTTTATCTAAGTATATTTTGTGCATAATAAGTGGACTCATTTTTTTTATATCAGTTGAACGAGAAAGTGGGTAAGTTTCCGCCAACGTGCACTGCACCAGGCTGGCGAACTATGGGCTGAAGCCCTTCTCATTGAATGGTTTTGCCCAGCAAGTATAGCATATTTCTGATATATATATATTTTTTCACAGCGCCATCTAGTTCCGTGGTAAGCTACGAAGGAAGCTTGTGTTACGGATACCAGATAGTTGATATACTGCATATATAAGTTTAAATACATACACATTATAAATATAAACACCCGTGACTGGAGTACAAACATCCGAGTTAAACCAATGAATGCCCCCAGCGGGACTCGAACCCGCGACCACTGACGCATGAAAGTAGGACTACTAACTGCGCCAAACATGTACCTGTCTCTATTATTATCTCTGTATTTCTCATCTCTTCTGGGAGAGCGTCGCTCGCGGTCGTGGCGGTCTTTGTCGCGGCGGCGATCGCGATCCGGTGCTCGGTCTCGCTCGCGCTCGCGGTCTCGGTCACGGTCTCGGTCGCGGTCGCGTTCTCGACTATCGTCTGTTGAAGAATGCATTGAAATTAAACATCCTGAGTGTAGAAAATACATTTTTAAATGATTTGGAAAACATTAGTTTTATATGTCGATTTCATGATTTTATGGTAACATAATTAAAGGAAGTGTTGGTGTTAAATAAAGAAAAACATAATATAAGTTGTATCAATTCAAGTTAATAATAATCACCTAGTACATTACATAGCACTTAATTGATCTATTGCCACATTATAATACAAAACGCAAGACATTCCCTATTAGTGCTCACTGTATGACGGACCAAGCAGTTACTGCCAGTAAGATCTAAGTCCGGTTGTCTATCATAGGTAGACTCTGTCAAGTACCAATTAGATGGCGCTGGCATTCTGATTAATTGTTATTATTACCTATATTTATATTAAGTCAAATGCATGGAGTAAATGGAGAGCGCATGCGGGGGCAACCGCGCTTGCTAAGCATACGCTAAATCAAGCTTGTGCGACGTCAATGTTGACGTCTTATCTATTTTTCTGGAAAGTGCTGTCGCACTATCGCAACGTTTTACATCAATGTAATTCAAGATTAAATTAATTTGTATTTTACTGTAGGTGTATTGATTTATTTAAAGACAAGTGGGGGGCTTAGGATAATTAAAAATATGTATATAGAGGGAGGTGGGGGGGAGGAAAGAGGGATGGGGAGTGGGCCACATAGTTGCCACTTCACGCCGGTCTTCTGCGAGAGAGTGGTACTAATGAACTATATGGGGCGTGCCGGCCCATTCAGCTGCTACCCGAAGGTAACAAGCATGGCACTACCACTTAAAACGCATTATATTATAGTCTTACAAGAACTCACTTGAACCTTGCCGAGCACTGCTGGAAGATTGCCGTGAAGACCGCTGTTCAGCTGGTGGAAGGTCGCTCTCCGATTCCTGCGACAAAATATTATTGACATCATCATCAGTTATAACCTGTCAAAAATAACCTGTGAATAAGTATTGTTTTATTTGACTAACAATAGTGTTGGTAATATCAGGCAAATTATAGTTAATTAAAAATAATAGTCTAAGATTAGTCATCGTAATCTTAAAATAATTTTAGTATAGTTTTTATTTTGTTGAGTTTATTTGAGTTATTTATTCTATCCATTAAAAAAAATATCTACATAAATATGTATCATGTTGTCATGGCTGGAATCCATCTTGTAATATAATTTGAACTTATTAATGCCATATTAGGACTTTTGTTAAAAGTAGAAAATAAATTGTTGGATAATTTATAATGAAAGTGAAGATCTTAAATATGTTCATAATATTATGTTCACTTTTTAATTTTCATGAATTAATTTAAATTTGTTTCTTCTATTTAAGAAAAATATACCACTATTTCATGTACAAGTTTTGTATTTTGTATGTATGACATACTTAACCTTATTAACTAATAGAGAAAAACTGTATAAACAGATATTATGATTAGTGAAAATATAAATTATATTTTATATAGGTATAAGTATTAAACCCACTTAAAAATAAAAATAAATACAAAATAACCTTTACACCATTTTAATAATTTAAACACAGATATATTTTGTTTTCTGTCACTTCTTTATCTGTCTTAAGCCTATGTACTCACATGCTGGTCTTAAGGGAGGGCCACATCTGATGCTCATCTTGAAGTCGCAGCGGTGGTATTTGACTTTGTTTTGTGTCATTTTACAAATGGGTAACATATAAAATAATAAAAGTGTTAATATCATTGTTGAAAATTTTTTTTTATATGAATTTTAAGATATTTTTCAATTATTTTTTTATATTTATAGTATATTTTATGTTTTGGAAATGACACATACTTTATCCCATTGTAAATGTTTTATAATTTTACATAACATAAATATTTATAGTGTTTGTATTTATATATATTTGAAGTGAAATTATAATAAATTTGGTAAAGAATAATTATGAAACTGAAAGTACTTATTAGTCATAATTTTTTCTGATTTGTTCAATCATGTTAAATTTAATAATATAAAATATTGTCATTAAAATATATAAGTTCAATTCATTATACAACATAATGTTTCTTTCATTAAATTCATACTAAACAAAAATTATAAGATTTATTAGGAAATAATAACTCTTCTTACTTTGCAGAGGTCTGTCCCGACAAACAGACAAAAATTTAATAAACTGTGTTTTTTATATGCACCATTATGTTACATTAGTATAAAATAAGTTAGTTATTATTTTGTCATTACAAACAGGCACTTTAATTTTATTTATCTGTATAAATGTATAGAAGGCTGTATAGATAGCATGTTTTTCTAAAAGTAACAATTAACCTAAAACATAATTTATATGATTCAAACATCATAGCAAAAGATTACCAAAAGTACAACCAGTTTCATAAAAATAATTACAATAGTCATGAAAACGCTATTAGCATAATATCTCATCTAATAAAACCAGCTTCTACTTATTTAGAGACCAAATTGTTAATCTAGACCCAAATACACAAATAAAAATAGTCTTCAAATAAAAATAACCTACCTCACTCAAATCCATTTTGACGTTCTCGTAGTTAGTGTCATCCTCCTTCCGTTTTCCTCCGGTGCCCACCTAGAATATCAGTCTATTGTCAAGCAGAGAAGATAAATTAATATCATTTTCTAAAATATACTACACAATTTTTTAAGGCCTAATTTTACTTTGTCGTTGGTACCAAATTCTTTTGGTAAACACAAATCTTTAGTCTTTTAAATAAATCTTCAAGGTAATAAGACATAATATGAAATAGCAATCATACAAAATGATAAGGAAAATCTATGCATAAAATAACTCAACGTATTAAACATGGATAAAATATATAATATTATCTTTATTGTTAGATGTTTAAGTTTCGAGTCATCGAACTAACAGAGAATTCGAAAATTCACAGCACTTTTACTTACCGAAGAACGACGCCCTGTGTATCGATCAGATTCACATTCATCATCGCTGCCATAACTAACAAGAGAATTCATTTTCGTAATATCAAATGTTGTCGTTGATATTTAAATTTTATATTGCTTTAAAAAGTAGTTTTTCAGAAAGCAATCGTTACACAAGCGCAAAAATAAGTACGCAACTCAATACATTACGAAATTGGACAATATGGCGACGGTGTCCAAATTTCAAAACACTACTCACAAGTCACAGATAACGAAAAAATTTCATTAAAGTAAATAAAATAAATTTTAGAGTAAAATGCATAGAATAAAGTAATTTTACTTTTTATTACAGAGTTATGTACAGGTCCACCCAATGAGATTATAAAAGACTAGAGGAGCAACTACCAATAAAAACATTGCAAAAAAACGTACCCACTTACGCGTTTAAAACTTAAAAGTCGTAGCTTTGAAACTGATAGATAAATATGTCAATCCGTCCCAATAATTTATAATGTTTGTCTCATTTTTTCTATCGCAAACTAATTACCATAGAGAAGGATGTATGTATAAGGCTAATTACTTTGAAAAGAGACAAGACATTGTCATCGACGAAACGGTTAGGTGCTGCCATTGATCAACTTTAATTAATTAATTTCCCCAGAATTTCAAAAAAAAAACAAAGTTTGAATTATTTATTTATTTATGAAATATCTTTTATTCGACGGATCTTTTAGAGAAATTGATAAAGACTAGGTAGATTATGATGGAAAAAAGCGTTAGTGTATATTATATGTATTTAAAAACTATAAAATCAAGATGAAATAAGTAATAATTATAGTTTCTAATTGCTAGATTAACACAGTTAGGAACTAGAAACTAAATACTATCTAAAAATTCTCTAATATTTAAATACAAATTCAAATAGAAGTTTATTTGATTGTTAAGTTTTATTTATTTATTGAAGTGAAACTTCTTTAGAATCGTTGTGATTTCAAACTCGATGAAACGAAAAAATAAGTCCATAGTACCAGGCACTCAGGGACGGGGAAGAGTTAGCGTTAATTTAAATTCAAGATTTACTTCTGATATGTGTACTTTGTACACACGCACTTTCTTATTTATTTATTTATTTAGCAATTTTATTAAATAATCGATTAATAATTAATTTAAGTTCTTCAATTAAAAGTGAACCGATTTTTTCTTCATACAGCATAACACTATTGCACGTATACCATAAGGAATAACAATAATTTTACATTTAAAAATAAATAAAATTTAATTTACTGGTTAGGTGGTTTAGGTGTTTAAATTTAAGAAAAATGTTATATTGAGGTAAAATAAACGTGATTGTACTATTTCTTCAATCAGTGAGTGAGTACTATACTGCAGTGTGTCTAACAAAACATTTTTTAATAATCAATTTAAACTTACACTAACATAATGTTTGTTTTCAAACGTTTTCATTTACTAAATTCCCAACAGTCAAGGAAATTCTAAATCGTATATACTGGAAACATTTATGACAAATACGATGTTGGATAAATTTATTTCTTCTTATAATGTTTTTATGGATAATCTGGAGAAAATCATACAAATTTACTTGTGAAAAGTAACACCACTTGCTTTATTAATCTTTTCAGACCGTGATTGATACACTTTAACCACACATTTCACCATTTTGATTATTTTTATTGCCAAGCAACCGCTCTGTTGACATCCAGCTGACAACTGAGATCTAATATGCCCGTGGACATATTCAATGTAGTCCCGCATCGATGCCGTACATTGCTTATCTAGTCCTATATAACATCATTGGGTCCACCAGAATCACAGAACACTTATACTCAACCAGAATAGATTTTTTTTTGTTTTTCACATATATATGTCAAATTTGAGATCATCTATACATCCATACATATATGTATAAATATTATCTGTCTGTCGATTTGTTCCAGGCAATCTCTGAAACTTCACTCTCAGATGGCTAATATAACTTATTCAAAAAAGGACGTGGTTAAAATTTTATTTATTTGAACTAGCGGAACACGTAGCATCGCTGACGTTTTTTATAGGGACAAACCTGAGCAAAACGAGAGTGAGTTGCTAGTCTATTCTTTAAACTAACCGTTTAAACGTACATGATAGAGGCAGAAATTTTCAATTAATTTAACCAAATTCCAAAAAAGAGGTTTAATGTTATATCTGTATGTATGTTAAATACAATACAAAAGGTATACATAATACCGGTATGTGCTCACCATTTAAAAGAAGTACTAATTGACGTTGCTGTAGTTCATTCAACATTAAGCATTACGCTGTATAATGCGCGTTAGTGCTGTAATTGGAAAACGGGGAAGTTTTAATTAAAAGATAAAATAATATTTAATTTCCTTTTTTCCGATAGATTAATTTCATAAATTGTGTCGTCCAAATAAAGGTAGGGGAAATAAATGCAGTTGTTTGATTAAAACAAGATTAAGAGTCTCACTTTAATGTAAAAGAAAATATTCTTTGAGATAATAGTATAGGTTACCCAAATAGCGAATTAATATTTAAATTAGTATTGATGTATATTTCATACTATGTTTTAACCGACTTCATAACATTATCCATGCGCGAACTAGTTGATAAAACTCGGATACAGTGACCTAAAAGCTCAATTTAATAATATAAAGACTTTAGCTTGTAAACGTTTAATATTTAATTAAATGCGTTATTTTTCTTTTTATCTTTTAAATATTGATAAAATATAGATAGAAATCATATATTGTTATTTTTAGTAATTAAAATAATAAAGAACACACATTTAGCTATGTTTAAAATATTTGTAAAGTATCCGATCGTGCAACAGTACAATATTCTTTCTCTCTTTAAATATTTTTTTAATATGGCGGAAGAATTGACCGCCGTCAGGTCGTCAGGTTTTTATCGAGTGCAAAATTAGTGTTTTTCGCATTAATTGTTTCGCGGGTGTATTTTTCGTGAAGATACTTAACCGTTTAAACTTTCTGAATAAAATTTTTAAAGATTAAAACGACAGAAACTTCATTTCGAGCATAAAAATGGTAATGATAGTTTTTTGTTTTGATACTTTTTTATGAACTTAACAATGTTCCCTTTTTATTTTTTGGCCAATTTCTGTATTTTTAAAGTAATTTTGGAAGTAAAAATAGAAGTAATGAAGTAGAATGGGGTGTGCTAATTATAAAAAAAGCTATTAAACGCGATTTTTTTCTTTGTTTTTAAGTTTTATAACCAAAAAAAGTGTCATGAGGTGATGGCAGGCTCACATGTGATATTTCTTGAGTGATTAAATCTTAAAATTGGTGGGTGTTAGGTAGACTAAGCATTTAATTATGCAAGTTGGGTGTGGCTGTATTGATTTTCTTGGAAGGTTCTAGGTCTAGTACTAGAATACGTCCTAATAATTGCACTTTAGCTATGCACATCACACTTGTCTTATGCATTGTGAACGGATTTTACCGATGTTTTCTTTCTTATTATTTGCTTTTAATGACTGATTGTCCAATATTCCAGATATTAGTAAAATTTTGCTAATAAGAAAATGGCTTAAGATTTGTTTTGTAGTGTCAACCATGTTTAGTCTATGTATATATGTATTCATTTTTCATTCCAGTGAGGGTTATAATAGTTATAGTAGTAATAAAAAGGATTGTAAAACACTGTTATCAGTTATGTAAGTTCTATATTAACTTGTACACTTGCCAGATGAAGAAATATTGAAATTGAAAATACTTATGTGCCAAAAACATAGTTTTATTGTTGTGTGTATACAAATAATATGTTATTACATATTATTTGTGATTTAATATAACATTATATGTATGCAAACTTTTCTAATATTGAATAAGTATATAATTCTGTTAAAATATTATAATTAAAATTGTAAAATGGTTTTTTTAATTAATTACAATACCAATATCATTACATATTTTTAGTCATAAATTAATTTATGATTATTATTTTGTTTTTATTGATTGTTATTGATTTAAATTTTTGTTTTGGCTGTTTTACATTAATTGTTTTTTTAACTATACAACTGATTTCCATTAGTAATGGCAATAAAAGCCAAACTAAATTAAAATAATACTCAAATTTAAATTCCTTGTAACAAAGAGCAAATAAGGAGATATATTTTTTACTGTATGCTTCTTTGTGATGCATTCAGTCAAATTTACTATGAAAAAAATAAATAAAAAAATGTTTATTAGTGTACCCAGTATAGTAAAGATAGTTCAGAGTCCCTGGGAAGGACATTGGATAGTTTTAATCCTGGAATTCCTTAAAGTGGTGACTAAGGGATGATATGTTATCCTTAACTTTGTAATGGATTTTTGTTTTAATCCTAAAATATGTATTAAATTTAAATACATTACAATATTTCTTTATGGACACAAATTTTTATTATTGAAAGTCTACTGAAACCTCCTGACTTCCAAATTAGATAAAATATGTATGCCATGAGTCTTATAATGTTTAACTATACTAAAATAAACTATACTTGAGAGAAGTTCCGTCCTCAAACAGTTAATTTTGGCTACTGAGATATAAGATCTTATGTTATAAACCTATTAAAGAAATTAAATAAATATTTACCTTAGTTGTTAATGAGTGTGATATTCTATTAAAGAAATATATTATATTGCAGTCAAAACGCAAGGCATATGGAGACGATTCTCCTGCAGCATCAGACGATGATTCCGACTTTGATGATGATGAAGACCCAGACAATTTGGAAGTACCAGGTATATATTTTAATGTATTTATTTCTATATTTAATAATTTTTTGCAACAGTCTTGACATTTTCATTAATTTATTGTTACCACATATGATTACGATATAATATTGAACTTACTATAATTATTGTCGTATGCCCATGATTTATATATAGAATTAAATTTGTTAAGGTGGGGGCAAAACTTTGGCTGCGGCAGCTCGTATGGGTGACAAGACAAAGCCTCCAACCAGTATGCCTGTTGTTGTCAAGGCAACCACAAATCCATTGGCTGGTAAGTTACAACATTTATACATATATTGTCTTATTATACTTTAAAAATAGATATAATTACATATGATACTAAAGTAACTCTAAAAAGCTACATCTTTATATGTTATAATAAAGTTAGTTAATAAAAAACATTATAAATGGTGAATTTAAAAAAAAAAACAACAAAATAAGATTATGGGTACCTATTACAAGAAACTTTTTTCTTGAGTTACTACCTTTTTGATCTATTTAGTATGTTCATACAAACATTGAACTTGGTTAAATTTAAAATATGAATTACTAGTACTAGTATTTTCCCTTTCCACCTGCATAGTATTAATGTATTTCTATTTCTTCATTAGTCTATCAGTCTAGTAAAGTTTTATCAAAATATGTACTGTCTTTTATAATATAATATAAATGATATTAATATTACTTTCCTATACATTTGTATAAGAAAACTACATACAGGTGGGATTCCCACCATTCCCTATTGAGCATGAATTTAGATGTTTTCAAAGTTTATATGGAAGGATTTTAAAAAGCATCTGATTATGTATTGAATTATGTTGTTTTTAACCCTTATTTAATTTTTTTTAACAAAGAAAATGTAAAATTATTATACCATATTTTGTTTTCCTGTCAATAGCAAATATAGTAGTAGTAGATACGTATTAATATTTAAGTTAAAGTATATAAATAATGATATTATATTTATACAAATCTCTTTACTAATAAATGTCGAGATGTTTTCTTTGTTCGCTTTAACTGCAAAAGCTACAAAACTGATAGACATGGAATGAATTTCATAGGATGCAGTGAGTTTTGGTGAAGATTTTAGTTAGTTTAGTAGGTTTGGTCTTTAGTTTTATGACTGTTAGAGTTACCGTTCCTGTGCATATTATAAATTGTCTCAGATAATTTAATTATATTTATATTGACTTAATCAAGTATATAGTTTTGAAGTAAAATCTCGGATTTTGTCGCGAGTTTATTTAGATTTTTGATTTATGACGTTTCTATTAAAATAAAATAATGAGTAAAATAGCTGTTCGTGTTTGTATGAAAAATTAAGAATCTAACAACACCCTAAAATACTTACAAAATCTACAATAGAAACTTTTTTAAAGTCACATGTACTATGAATGGTATTTTTTGCAATTGTTTGTAACAAACAAGGAGTAGAAGCGTCGCAGTAACAATAAACGTTGAAAACGAAGCCTTTAAAATGTTAAACTTCACCGAAAGTGCTTAGAGATGAGGGGAGACCGGGGGAGTTCTCCTACCACCCACTTACCTAATGGAACTTAATACTACACCCCCGTACACATAAACTAGACGTTCACTGCAATGCCTAAACGCGGGATGAGTAAATGTGTTGGGAAATCAATAGCATTGAGATTGAATGTAGTTAAAATTTCCAATGGAATTATAATATTAGTATAGATACTATAGATATACTACTAAAAGGTACAATTGAGTTTATATATTATACAATACTAGCGATCGCTCGGGTACGTCACTGCTTATTTATGTAAATAAACTTGAATGGTGTAGAATAAAAGTCAAACGTCGAAAAAAACTTGTTTGGCATAAAAGAAGGCTAAAGGAGTTTGTTTAGATGAACGCGCTAATCTCGGAAACTACTGGCTCGAGTTGTAAAATTATTTTGTATTGCATAGTCATTTATCAAGGAAGGCTCTAGGCTATATATCATAACATGGTATAATAATATGTAAAATTTGGAAGAGTCTGGTGTCAGATTAACCCACAAGAGTTTCATCATAATCGGATCAATGGCTTAGGAACGTATTGAGGACAAACATACAAATATTCATTTTTATTTAAGATTTAATGTTAAAAATTATTATAAATAAATAATTATATATGTTGGGACATTCTTACAACAGCGCCATCCAGTTCCGTGGTAAGCTACGATGCTTGTGTTACGGATACCAGATAGTTGATATACTACATATATAACTTTTAAATACGAACATATTATAAATATAAACACCCATGACTGGAGAACAAACATTAGTGCTTAACAAATGAATTCAAACCCGCTACCGCTGACGCAGAAAGCAGGGTCACTACAAACTGAGCCGTAAAGTGCTTACTAAATATGGTACTGTTGGTAATTTATAGGTTAAGGTAATTTTTATTTATATTTCAGCGCCATCTGGTTTAGCTTTCGGTCAAGCGGCTAACATGAAGCCTATCAAGATATTAGGCAGCTCGCTCACGAAACCTTTAATAGGCATAGGCAGAGGAAGTAAGTAAACTTCTTTGTTTTAAATTAAATATGTACTGATATAAGAATAAAATTCATAAGTAACGCTTAGAAAACAAGTCACTCCATATTTAGTTTAAAGTATAATATCAAAATGTGATTCATTCATTTCAATTGATGTTTACGATAAAAATGTTAAAAATTGTAAAACCTTTGTAAATTTTTAAGTAAGACAAGTGGTAATCATGTGGGAAATGAATTGCACGTGAAAATATCGCTTCACTCGGTTATCCAAGCGAGTGCGTTTGAGCTACCACTGCCTTCAATATAATATTATCTTTCAAATAATATGTTTTGTTAATTTTTTTAATACAAATGATTACTTATTCAATTTTAGAAACGTTGGAAAACGAGCCTAATTCATAGTGTCAACTTTCTATATTTCTAATGAATTTAATTTAAATCTTTAAAAATATGAGGCATACACTCATAAAGTTTTGCAAGTATATTTATGATTGATTCTTTCAGTACCGTCTGGTTCAGCATTAGCCCAAATGTCAAACATGAAGCCAATTAAGATTCTCAATCCGCTCTCAAAACCCATAACTTTGGGTCTGGACAGGGGTGGAGGACGTAAGAGATTTTTTTTTATTATTATTTAGGTTTATCATATTCCAGATATTGACTTACATAATATATATTAAAATATTATGTATCGATACGTGTGTCTGTGTATTTTTCAGTAATAAAAAGTAACCTGTGTGCCATTCCAGACTGAATGACATGAGTTTCATCCAAATCAGTGCAGCCGTTCTGACATGATTGAGTAACAAATATCTACTCTAAACTTTCACATTTATAATATTAGTAAGATATAAGGTGACACTGGTCAAGATGATTAACTAAATATTGTAAACTGTAAGAGAAAATCGATTTTTATACAAAAAACGTTATTTTTGACAACTTTACGTCTTTAGTCTGTTATCAGCCGAGTGTAAAGTAAAATAATTGGTGCAATTGAAGCAATTATATTGCGTTCGATAATGGAAACCCACGGGGGGTTAGATTATGATTGTATTTAAAAGAATCTTTGTTAAGTCCATTGTTACAGTGATATTTAATTGTTCGACTTTTAAAATGTGTAAAAAGTATAGACTCACCCTCATTCCACTTGAATTCGGCCCTACATAGGTTTACACTATGTATAGATATTTCTCAGAAATTTTGACTAAAATTTTATCCTATATGTTCCAGTACTCTGGTAACCAACTATCATTATACGAATAATTCATTCATCAAAATCTGTCCAGTGGTTTTCTCGTAAAACGGTCACAAACAGACGCACATATTTGGACTCTGTATCGATAATATAATCACTATTAGCAATAAGGTTTTCCAAAAAATATGTAATGTACACATTTGAGTCGGTTAAAATTATTGTATATCTGTACTTATATTATAAAGCTGAAGAGTTTGTTTGTTTGGTTTGTTGAACGCGCTAATCTCAGGAACTACTGATTTGATTTGGAAAATTCTTGTTGTGTTAGATAGTCCGTTTATCGAGGATGGGTATAGGCTATATTTCATCACGCAACGACCAATAGGAGCGGAGCATCAATGAAAAATGTTGCAAAAACGAGAAGAGCGTTAGTTCTGCGAGGTACCATACCGGTCGATTCAGAAAGAATTTGGTTTCCGATCTTCAGAACGCGTGTGAAGCCGCGGGAAATGCTAGTGTATAGATATAAAGTAAAAGGTATAATGTTAAAGTCATGTGTTGGTAGCGGGTCCGGTCGCGCCGCTCGCCGCCGGCTCGTCCGCCTACAACGCGGCCTCGCTACTCGCTCAGAGTGAGTAATATCTGTACTAAGATGGCGAATCCCTAGCTATTTGTTGCCTTTTCTTTATTTATTTTTCTAACTAAAACCGGCTTCAAATTTTAAATTAATTTAAACTGAATGCATATCTATTTATTTTATTTATTAATATAATAATATATCTGTGTATAAACACAAAATTCTATCTTCTAACGATATTCGAAGGAGGTCGTTCTTTCTTAATTCAGCAATTTTATAATATGTTTTTGAAGTCAGTCATAAATAGCATATTTTAGAAACAATTTCTAATATTAATTAAGTATTAATTTCGCCATCTTGATATTGTTTTTGATGCTAATAGTTCCTTGGCAGTGGCGTCGCGTCGTCTCGTTGAAATTGGCCTGCTTTAAAAGAACTGAAGTTTAACAAAGCGGTCTAATATAGAAATTTGTTTTATACAAATTTAATACAATTTTTCATTTCAATGTAAAACTATAAAGACATCTTGCATTTAATTCTACAATATTATAAACAATGATCACAAACAGCATACCCGAGTATTGATCTTGCAGATGTTCGATGCAGTCAAAGTTTAAATTGGATAAGTTAGACTATAACTTTGTCAGTATAAAGTTGAGAGTTAGGATTCAATATTTGAAAACTAGATTCAACTATGATTAAATGTTTCATCCGCGATCACGACGACTTTCTAGTATTTATAAATAACACCGTAAAATTGTAAATAGTTAGTTTATAAACCTATTTATAGAAATTATTAACTGCAAAATTATAAACTAACGGTTTCGGTTTATTATAATTATTAAAAAAAGCCAATTATTTTTGAAATTTTTTAATTTTTCTTCAAAAATTATATATAAAAGGCTTTCACGTTCGCTGAGACCGTTGTCGCAAATTTTTTCTTAATTACAATTTATTACCGTTTGCGACGCCATTGTAAAGAGTGTGAAATTAAACCGTTAGTTAATTTTACATAGTAACACCTATAGTTAATGAATGCATTGTAGCGGGAAATTGCTTATTAATCATTAATTTTACAACCCATCTCCAATATATCGGAGACTTATTAGTTCATTTTTTATTAGTTTATAGGCTCGATTCCTTTGCGGACTAAATGGTTTATGTTAGTCATATCGTATATTTTCTAATTATTGTGTATTTTGTAACAATTGTTTCATTTTGGTTAATATTTAAAATTTTCGAAATCCTTTGTTTTTTTTTCGCTTTTCTGAACTATACTTTATTAAGAAGAAGCTAACATTTTATTTATGTAGCACTTGTTTAGCCTTATTAGGTAGCTTTTATTTGTTGTTTTTCTTATCCATAGTTTTACTAGATTTGGAGTATTTTAGATTTGAATTTTGAGATTGTTCTTAATTTTTTTTAAATATTCTTTTATATGACGCTATAATTAAAATTATCTTCAATATAGTTTGGAAACTAATAATACATTGTGTACATAAGCTTAGAAATGTAGACTAAAACTTATGTTTGTACAATAGAAGACTAACATGAACAAGGCGAATGACAAATATGTAGTATGATTCGTATACCCAATAATGCTATTTGCACGTGATTAATAAAATTAATTATTGTACTATTTTAAGCATATAGCATCAACATACTAAAAATAATACGAATTCTATATACTATAAAAACGGTATTTTCAAAACCTTGTTTTATTGCACCCAATACCTGTATAGTCTATTTTTTCTTACTTGTCCTAAATGGTAAACAAACACTGCCTTGAACGAAAATCACTTATTTTCGGAAAATCCCGCATTTTAGACTTGGTTTCATTGTTTATAACTATTTTAGAAACACACACACTATGAATTACACTTATAGAAGCTGTTTATTTATGATTTGAACACATTATTTTTGCTAAAATTGAAATTTTAACAGAACTAAATTCTATAGATAAAATATGAACAAAACATTTTGACGTTTCGATACGCTACTTTGTCTTTGAATCATAGAGATGTAACATGTAAAATTATTTGGCGAGAATGGAAACTGAACTTTTAAAAAAATAACAATATTTGTAAATTACAAAATACGACATTTTTCTTCAAATTTTATTAGGTTTTAAAATAGGAGTGTCATCTGTAGAATATAGAAGATTTTTAATTGCTTTTAACCAACTTATACTGATTATTTATTTGTTATTGTAATTATTATTATTTCTTATCTTATTGCACTGTGTAATAAAATGGAGCGAGGGACTTCGCTCTCGGAGATCTTTCGATCGCTTATTTGCTTTTTTAGTTTAAAGTTTTAAAAATGACTTTATATTAAGACAAAAAGGAAAATAAAATTATTAAAATTATTATTAGTAAGGAGGTGATATCCGAGTAATAAAATTATCAAATTAACTTGTCGTATTATTTCTACCCAATACTTTACGTTCACTGCGTAAAAACCATTAAGTTCAGTCGTTGTCATTCATTCGTCATTGCAATCTCTATGAAATTATCTCTGGTTACCTGTCCGCCATATTTGTTTACTATTTAAGACAAGTAAGAAAAAATAGACTATACTTTGTACATTTTTATTTTCCATTACTCTGTATTAGCCATTCTTGCCCACTCCACTCTAATCTCCATGGCTTATCAATCACTTGCTCTAATATATTTCTCCTAAATATATCTATCCTAGAAATCCTTACAACATTTGCATTTATGCTACATAACATAATGTCAGTGACATATAGAAAGTGTTACAAACTTAAAAAATAATAATAATATATTCCAATATTAATTGGATTTGTAGTGGAAATGGTGGGACTGACGGGCATGAATCCCTTCATGCAGCAGAACCTGAAGCAAGTGTTGGCGGCCGGCATGGGCGCGTCCCTGCAGGGCATGCTCGGCCAGCTCGCGCAGTTTCCCAACCTTAACAACTTTAAGGGCATGTGGCCCATGGATAAGGTATGGTTATTCTACCTCATAACCTGGAAGAGGTGTTGAATTTGCCTGAAAATTGTTTTCAGAAATATGTAATTTGGGATGGTTTTTAATTGTTTTGGGTAATTTTGAAGTTCAATTTATTATGTCTGAAACATTTTTGATTTTATTTCCTAATTACTTTTGCCTTTTTGTCTAACTGTTAAGGTAGGTCTTTTTAATGTGAACAAGTGTCTGTAGTTTATGAGGTTCTGTGGGTCAATGGAAGTGAAGAAAATTATGAAACTGAGTTTATGGTATATTTTTTTCAATGAACAGATGCCTGGTGAGGAGGAAGAAGTAGATGACGAAGAAATGGGAGTAGCTGAGACATATGCAGACTATATGCCTACAAAGTGTAAGTTATATCTATGATTTTAGAACGAGAAAAAAAGCGCATAAGCGTTACATGTCAGCCAAAATTTAAAACATTAATATTGTTGGACTAAAAAATAACGTGACGCGGAATGGTGTAATCACGAGATTGTATTGTAGGGCCTTTATTGTAATATTATTTGTTAAAAATTGGTATCTTTCGACAAACTTTTGCTCTTGGCAACATTTTCGTTGAAATCAAAAACAAATGCCTTTTCTTTATATTGAGTTAATTGTTACAGATATACATATTTGAATGTGTAGTGTGTCAACTATCTGTAAGGCTTGTGTAACGGTGTGACGCGGAATGGTGTCGTCACGAGATTGTATTACCATTTACAGCGCCTTTAATATCATTTGTTTAAAAAATGGTATTTTTTTTTGCTCTTGGCAACATTTTCGTTGAAATTGAAGACGAATTTCTTTTCCTTATATTGAGTTGAGTGTTTCGTGTCTTCTCCATTTTACGTGACACTGGCGAAGTAATCTGTACTCAACTGGCACGCTTTGAAGCCATTAACAAGAGAATTGATTGAGTTGAGTGTCACAGATAGATTTTGATGGTGTGACTCGGTGTGGTGTACAGTGAAGCTGGGCCGCAAGCACCCGGACCCGGTGGTGGAGACGGCGTCGCTGTCGTCCGTGGAGCCGGCGGACGTGACGTACAGCGTGTGCCTGCCCGCCGACACGGTGCGCGGCGGCCTGCTGTCCGCGCTGCAGCTGGAGGCCGTGGTGTACGCCGCGCAGGCGCACGAGCACCTGCTGCCCGACGGCACGCGCGCCGGGTTCCTCATCGGTACAGTACTCACACACATACGCCATACGCACGCACACACACGTACACATACACACACACACACACATACACACGCACGCAGACGCACATTCGTAAATAGTTACATTGATTAATTTTGAGTAAACTAATGATTGGTAAATATTGTAAAATTGATTCTGTATTTAAATAAAATAAACAGTGATTTTGACAATTATTGTTAACAGTGTAAAAGCTATTCATAAAAAGTTAAAGTGCCATCTATGAATATAACACAAATTTCATAACAATTCATTACATGGAACATCATCTATTGAATTTTTTTTTATCTTTCTTCTTTTTCTTGTTCGAGACAGACAGACAGACAATATATTACTAAGACAAACAAGCACGTACACATACACGCTTACTACTAAATTTAAAATTATCTGTGTCTAAATAAGTTTTAACAATGTTCACTTTCTTTAGATAGTAAAAAGGAAAAAAATAATAATTTTGTATACATTTTTTTACATGAAACTTGATAAAATAGGTTAAAATAAACCAAATAATATATAAAACTAGCATAATAATAGACGTGTTATAAAATATCTAAGTTTTCACTGAACCTTCACAACTCATTTGGACATAAAGGGCAAACAGAGTCGATATGCAAACGTTCTATATAGCTGTTGTAAATTTCAATGACTTATGAAGTAAGTTAAGTTCGATAAGCGATAAGTTTGTTTCGGAAAGTCATGCCACAATAAGTTCTGCTTGTATTGCTTAAGTTGTGGTTATAATAAAGTAAAAGTATGAATTACCTTGGTTTCGTTATCTCGATACGCATTTTGTTTGTTCGTTTTGGTATGTACTAGAGTTAAATATACTAAAGTGTGTGTGTGTGTGTGTGTGTGCGTGCAGGTGACGGCGCGGGCGTGGGCAAGGGGCGCACCATCGCGGGCATCATCTTCGAGAACTTCCTGCGCGGGCGCAAGCGCGCCGTGTGGGTGTCCGTCTCCAACGACCTCAAGTACGACGCCGAGCGCGACCTGCGCGACATCGGCGCCGGCAAGATCGAAGTGCACTCACTCAATAAGGTTGCTATGTTATTTATTTATTTATTTAGTAACCATTTGTGTAGCATACAATATAACAATGGCTACGATGACACTAAGACTAAAGTTATGATTGTCGACCGCATCAACAACAACTCGCCAGAATTAACTCAAATCGCGAACTGTCACGTCGTCCAATCATTTAACTATTTAGGAGCACTGATCTCGAACAATGGGGGCTGCCTAGACGAAATCAAGAGGCGTATGGCCATATCTCGATCAGCCATGGGTAAGTTGCAGAAAATATGGAAGAACCGTAACGTAACTAAGACCACTAAGATCCGGCTAGTTAATGCGCTCTATTCTAAAGAATATATCTGAGTGTTATAAAGACACTTTATAACACTCAGATATATTCTGCAAAACACGTGTACTCTCGACAACGGTTGGTAAACAACTGCCCCCCACCGTAGAGCCTTTATAAGTGAGTAATATTATACCTCGCCCCCACCTATGCGCTTGCGCAAACACTACAGATATTATAAGTTTAGTAATGGAGGGTAGCAGCGTGTAATTGGTGTAATTGTTTTGTTAACAATATATTATATGTATTTCCCAGTTCAAATACGCAAAAATCTCGTCGGCCATCAACGGCAACGTGAAGAAGGGCGTGGTGTTCAGTACGTACTCCGCGCTCATCGGCGAGACGCAGAGCAACACCAAGTACCGCACGCGCCTCAAGCAGCTGCTGCAGTGGTGCGGGGAAGACTTTGACGGGGTTGTATCCTTTTTGAGGAGAGGGGGTGAAGGGGGAAAGAGTGTTTGTTTAGTTCCTGAGAATAGTGCGTCCAACCAAACAAACAAACTCGTCAGCTTTATAATATTAGTATAGATTAGTAACTTACTTTTGTTTTTTTCGGGGTGCATCTCTAACCTGTGTATGTACTAATCTTCATCTAAATTCTTCTGATCAAATGTGAAGCAGTTAGTATATAGTTTACATACCTTACCTTTACATACCATAGTATATAGTTTATTATAACTTAAGGAGAGATAAGATAGCGATTAAGAATGCTTAACATTTTATTATATCCATTGATTCAAGGAATGAACATAGCATTCATTGTGTATTAATCTTTATATATATTTATGCCAAAAATCGCGATGGACTTCCCTAACCTCACACCCAGATCGTATTCGACGAGTGCCACAAAGCCAAGAACCTGTGCCCAGTGGGGTCTGGCAAGGCCACCAAGACTGGTCTAACTGCGCTGGAGCTGCAGAACAAGCTGCCGCACGCGCGAGTGGTGTACGCCTCAGCCACCGGCGCGTCTGAGCCCCGCAACATGGCGTACATGGTGCGCTTGGGCATATGGGGTGAAGGCACGCCATTTCCTACCTTCATGGATTTTATTAATGCTGTTGAGAAGAGGTTAGGTTATGGGTTATTTTAAACGACTTTTAAAAAGGAGGATATATGTTCCAATATATATTTATATTTTTTGTATGCAAATGTTCAGTGCAAATGATAGTTCAATATATATACCTGATTTTGGTTGTGGTCGTCAACTTAACTGGATGAAGCTGACTGCGCAAGATGATGCTGACAGGCCGTATGTGTGTATGTAGAGTGTAGAAATAGTGTGAACTTAACATTCTTTCTAAGGAATGGACTGACTGCTGTTGAGTAATTCATGACAAAAAACTAAGTATCAGCAGTCAGTAATAGCAGTTCTCAGTCAGCACACCAGCAGTTCTTCAAGATTTGGATTGCTACTACTTGAATATATACCTTAGTATACAGTTTATTATAACTTAAGGAGAGATGAGATAGCGATTTGTGAATGTTTAACATTTTATTATATACAATACCATTATCATTTATTCATGGTTTTTATGTTTTATATTTATGTTATATATCACCAGAATTTATTAATCAACAAAAATATGTTATTTTCCAACCAGAGGCGTTGGCGCCATGGAGATCGTGGCGATGGACATGAAGCTGCGCGGCATGTACATCGCGCGCCAGCTGTCCTTCCACGGCGTGTCCTTCAAGATAGAGGAGGTGCCGCTCTCCGACTCCTTCCGCGACACGTACGACAAGGCCGTGGCGCTGGTATGGTTAAAAATTCATACTTTATTATTATCCATTGAAAGTTGTAGCTTTAGAATCAGATCTAGTATCTTTAGAATCACTAAATAGGTACTATTTATTGTTTATAATATTCTTTATTGCACTAAAATTACATAAAGAAAAAAAATACATAGAATGTGACGTCGACAAAGGTGAAATTATCTCTCTCTCTTATAAGAGATCTCTTCCAGTCAACCCATGAGCGTGGGAGATAGAGTTACATAGCGGGACAGAAAGAGAAAGTGCAGAGACAAATTAAAAAATAACTTAATAAAATTTATTAACTTATTAATATTATTACTTGATTTTAGTAATTAAAATAATCTGTATAATATATAAATATGAGTCCCTATTTTCTTATGGCATCACGCGTGAAGGACTAGACCGATTTCGCCAATTTCTTTTTTTGTTATTGTCAAGATTTCTTACCATCATAAAAGGTTCTTATCAAAGAAAAAATAGATAAATAGAAAACTAAAATTTACCACATTTGATGTTTTGTGTTATGCCATGGTGCGCGAATTGTCAATTAAATTGGCTAATATATACTATTTATAATCACGTACCACGTACGCTCTAATAAAGTAATTAATGAACGACGCCTGTCATATTTTACATTTATTAATATAACAATATTTTTCAGTGGGTGGAAGCGATGCAGCGCTTCACGGAGGCGGCCGAGTTGATAGACGCAGAGCCGCGCATGAAGAAGACCATGTGGGGGCAGTTCTGGTCCGCGCACCAGCGGTTCTTCAAATACCTCTGCATTGCTTCCAAGGTATACTGTCTATTGTAAATTATAACTTATAAGTTGTAGAGAGATAAGATGGTGATTTGTGAACGTTTTGTTAATATTTTATATTACTATTATTATTTATTGACGATCCTCTTTTTCATGTCTATGTTATAAATCTCAAGAATAACATGTGTATTAGTCATCAATATTAATATCTTATTTTATTAGAGAATAAGCAGTTATGTAGTATGCATAAATAATATGTTTTTTGCTAAAAAGTTTTAGTGTCTTTTGAAGTATTATTCCACTATAGCGAAGGACTTAGAGGTAATTTTGTTTTACATTTGAATGAAACTTTACTCACTATAGATTATATATAGACTTTGGACAATTTGTATATTTATTTTATATAAAATAAATAAATAAATAAATATGTTCGGACATTTTTACAACAGCACTATCTAGTTCCGTGGTAAGCTACGCGGCTTGTGTTACGGATACCAGATAGTTGATATACTACACATATACATTTTTAAATAAATACATAAAATAAATATTAACACCCATGACTGGAGAACAAACATTCGTGCTCAACAAATGAATGCCCCCTGCGGGACTCGAACCCGCGACTGCTGGCGCAGAAGGTAGGGTCACTACCAACTGAGCCAAACGTGTCGTCAAATACTATGTTTAAACTCAGTCCACTGGGTCATGTAGGTGAACCAGGCGGTGGTGACGGCGCGCGAGGCGGTGAAGTGCGGCAAGTGCGTGGTGATCGGGCTGCAGAGCACGGGCGAGGCGCGCACGCTCGACCAGCTCGAGCGCGACGACGGAGAGCTCACTGACTTCGTCTCCACTGCCAAGTAAGATAAATCAAATCAAATCAAAATATTCTTTATTCAAATAGACTTTTACAAGCTCTTTTGAATCGTCATTTTTACATTATTAAAATTAAATGTCAGTCTGTAAGTCTGTGAGTAAGCTACCACCGGCTCGGAAAGCTGTTCTGATGAGAAGAACCGGCGAGAAACTCAACAGTTGCTGTTTTTAAAAAAAAAATAGATACACATATACCACCTGTTGGTATATGTCATCGTAAAATTGTAAAAAACGGTTAAATTGTCAACCGTAACATACTGCTTACAATTTAACGCACTGTTTTGCGGTAGGTTATGATTATATTTGGTAGACCAAAGTGAAACCATAAAATTGTGAAATGGAATGCTACGGAAAACACCTTTTATTATAATGATAAAATCTAACGACTTTTACAATTTTACGGTGCTATCTGTCACCGTATATTCCGTCATATGTTGTACGTACAAGCAGGCCCTACGCGTTGTTGAACTGCGTTCTCAGATTGACAGATAGAAATTCTGAAATTATAGATTCGACCTCTGTGTTCTGTGACCGATGATCTCTCAAAGAAAATATAAAATCACCCAAAGAAAAAAAAATTAAGAGCGTACATTAAAAAATAATAATTAATTTATTAATTCCATTTTTTTATCCTTTAAGACAAATTAAAATGAGGCAAAAATAAGTTTTGGTAGTACCTTCGAAAATATACATAATGACTTATTTTTTTTCCGGTACATAATACACATCAATAAAATTGTTATTCTCAGAGGCGTATTCCAAACCCTAGTGGAGAAGCACTTCCCGGCGCCCGACAGGGAGAGGATCAACAGGCTGCTTGGGCTGGAGGCAAAGGGCAAGACGGCGCCCGTCGCGGCCATCAACGGCAAGAACGGCCTCGAGGATGGCAACACTTCTAAGAGGAAATGTTAGTGGATATGGATATTATTTATATAGAAGAATTTTTTTTTTCTAATGATATATTTTGTTGTTTTTTAATATTTCCTTTAAATAAGTGTGCTACCACCTAGGGATGGTTTGTTCTTGCAAGAAATGCCACAGTTGATCTTTTGAGTTTAAGTATTTTACAATTTTTAATATGTGGAGTTTAACTGATTGATTCATTTATCTCAGTCATGAAGAAATATTCATTTTGAGATTATGTTAGCATACATAATTTAGTTACAATAAGTAGACACATGCTCAAGTGGATTCAATTTAAAAGAAATTTCAGCTGTGTCACATTCAATTTAAGTGGAGAAAAAAGCTATGACATACAGACAGACACATACATATTGGTATGGCAAGCACTAGCCTTGTAGTGTCCTCTTTATTTTATTTTGGTAAGGATGGTCTGTGGCATTCAAATTACGGGTTATGATCGGAATCACCCGCATTCTGATTGGTGCGGTGGAATCGACACGCGCTGCTCACATATAAAAACCGTACTGGACACGGCTGTCTCTCTCGGCTGTGCCTCATAGCAAAAACTTATTATTCTTTTTGTATAAGCTTATTTATTTTTAAATCTTGTATAAGGCATATTATGTACTTGCTTCAATTTAGTTTCATTCAATTATTTTATTCAATTTAGTTTCACTTATTATTTTTGTAAAACATACTTATTCAGTATCCGTCACTTTTGATGACAAATCAGGTAATAATTTAGGGTAATATAATAGGTCTAATTGTATTCTTACGGTTTTAAGATTATTTTTTTTGTATACGACTGTTTTTGCCTGAATAAATAAATAAATAAATAATTCCAGTGTCAGCCCGCCAGCAAGTGAACGCGGCGTCGAAGCGCATGCGCGGCGGCTCGTCGTCGGACGAGGGCGCGCGCTCCGACGCCGACGACGACGCCGACGCCGACTCCGAAGAGGACAAGCGCGCCTCCGACTCCGACCTCAGCGACTTCAACCCCTTCCACGCGGGCAGCGACAGCGACGATGGTGAGCCTATTTTTTTTTTATGGTACAAAGAGGGCAAACGGGCAGGAGGCTCACCTGATACGAAGTGATCACCTCCGCCCATGGACATCTATCTGCAACACTGCAAGGCTTGCAGATGCGTTGCCGGCCTTTTATGAAAGGAAGGGAGGGAAGTGGGAGGAGGGAGGGAAGAGGAAGGTAGGAGGGAAGAGGGAGGAGCGATGGGGAGTGGGCCTCCCAGACTCTCACTTACCGGACGAAACACGACAGCATAGCTGCCACTTCACGCCGGTCTTCTGTGAGAGAGTGGTACTATACGGGGCGTGCCGGCCCATTCGGCTGCTACCCGAAGGTAACAAGCATGGCACTACCACTTTAAATAACCACATTCTATGTGTTTCAGCATGTAGAATTATTAATACTTTCTTAGGTTTACGCGAATACTTGACATTATAAATGAAAATATCTTTTCGGATTTTCACGTCACACGTTGTCACGAGAGAGTGACCATGATTGCTGTAAAGCATTCGAAATGTCGAGAACCAAAAATCATAATAAATCCGCGACAAAATCCGAAAAGATAGTTTCATTTATAATATAGAATTATTGTTAGTTAATTCGCAATTTAATTTGAAAAAAAGTTAAAAAAAACATTAGGCTCGATGAGTTTCCTTCGCTAGTTCTTCTCAGGTCAGAGGCTTCTTCTTTCCGATCTAGTGGTAGACTCATGACGTTCAGTAAGAAATTGTTACAATTTTTGTGCTGAATAAAATATTTTGATTTGACTACACTGCTAGCGAAGACGAGAGTGTAGTGTTAGTGGGTTCGCTTCGTGCAACCCGTAGGCTTGCAGAATGGACTCATACTCGTATAAAATTGACTATTCTCTAGAGAAAGAGAAAGCGATCATGCAGCCAGTACCTATCTCTGTCATGTAGGTCTAGCGTGGTACACTACGAGTCGAAAGAACTAAGCGTACACAAGGCGTCTCACTCCACTATTCGCAGAGCACAGAGCCACGTACTTCTTCGACTGCGGTCAATTTTGTCCAGTATTTCGTTGAACTGTTGATGTTGTTCGGTTGTTCTGTTGATCGGAATAAGAAAATTCGGAAGTTTTTAGTGGGCTCCCAAGAGTATGACTAGGAGTACCGAAATTTAAACACGTTGACAATTATAAGAAAGTTAAAATATTTATAATGTATATAAATAAATATTAAATTAATGATTCCTATTCTCATTATTTATGAGTCACAAATAAACAGATGAATATAATTTTTCTCATCGACTTGCAGAGCCATGGCTGGGTCGTAAGAAGAAGGTGGCGAAGAAGAAAAAGGCCAGCGTGAAGAAGAAGTCAGCGAGCACGCAGGACAAGATCGAGACGATGTTCGAGCGCAAGTGCCTCGCGCCCACCGTCACGGTCACGCAGGCGGGGCGCTCGCTCACCGGCACGCCCGTCGGGACCAATGGCCTGTATCTAGGTTAGTGGGATAATCCCATTTTTAACGGCCCACTGCTGGGCATAGGCCCTTTCGAGTGGAATAACACTTCATACATCTTTAGAAAATTTGGCACGCCCGTCGGGACCAACGGCCTGTATTTAGGTTAGTGGGCCCATTTTTAACGGCCCACTGCTGGGCACAGGTCTTCCGAGTGGAATAACTCTTCATACATCTTTAGAAAATTTGGCACGCCTGTCGGGACCAACGGCCTTTATTTAGGTTAGTGGGACAACCTTATTTTTAACGGCTCACTGCTGGGCACAGGCCCTCTGAGTGGATTATTCCACACACACACACACACTTTACACATCTTTAGAAAATTTAATAGGTTACTTTAGACATGTAGGTTTCCTCATGATGTTCTCTTGAAGAAGATTTTAGTATTTTATTTTTAGTGCATTTACTTTAGTATGATGTTTTATTTAAAATTGTCTATCGAGCCATGTTGTAGTAGTCTATACTCTATAGGGTATAATTCTAAGTTTTGCTTATATAAAAAGTCCTCTCCCTGTACTTTTCATTGAACGTGATCTAATATGGCAGGTCCGACACGCAGCCAGCCGCCGGCCCGCAGCGCGATCGAGCGCGCGTGCAGCATGAAGGAGCAGCTGCTGGCCGCCATCGAGCGCCTCGGCCGCCGCCTGCCGCCCAACACGCTGGACCAGCTCGTGGACGAGCTGGGAGGCACAGATAACGTCGCAGAGGTACGCTGACCTCTTAGATAAATAATAATAATAATATTGTTCCAAACACACACAATTTACAAAAAACTATAACAGAAAAAATACATAAATACACAGAATTAAAAGAAGAAGTTATTAGAATATGGAAAATGAATAAAGTATATATTGTACCATTGGTGCTCTCCAGTTTAGGCGTAATACCAAAGTATTTGTTGCATTCTCTCCGAATCCTATATTTATCAACTAACACTTTCATAAATATGCAAAAAGCCACAATTCTTAATAAATGTCGTATAGTCCGAAAGTTTCTACAAGACGATTCCCCTAACCATCAAAGCATTACAAATCATGATTGTCACTTGGCGTAAGCCTGTGAGATTCATTAGACCGAAATTATATATTTCGAGAAAAAAAGAAAGAATAATAATAATACTTTATTATCCAAAAAGATGTTTTACAAGCTTTACAAAATAATTTATGTCAAAATAAAATGTCGCTAATAAGTGAATGCAGCATCTGTAGCTGAACTAGGAAACCTGTATTCCAGCTAGCAGTGATTCCCTCCAATAAAAAACACAGTTGACATGCAAAAGTAATGCTTAGAACAAAGTTAAATACAAAATTAAAAAAGATATTATATAAAAGTCTTTATTAAAATAAGTAAATATATATAATAATAATAAAAGTTTTATAGTTTTTTGTTAATAACTATTTTAATTGTACATCATAAACCGTATCAGCACGTCCTCATGACATTTTCCACTCCCTCCTGTCTCTTGCCACTCTGGACCATAGTGATCCAGCCACCATCTTAATATTGACTGACTATCTTTTGATCGGTCTTCCTTTTTTTCTTTTAGTGTTAAATCATAAGTCCATTCGGTTGTCTTTTTTGTCCACATGTCTCTCAAATCTCTTATTATATGTCCTGCCCACCTCCATTTTAGAATTTTAGTTTAATGGATGACATTGTCAAACCCAGTGACTTTTCTGATAACTGTGTGCCGATAAATGTGTATAGATATTATATAATGTCCTTAAAGTTATGGTACCGGACCATATTGTCATAGTAAAAAGAATGACAAAGTAGGGCATCTTCGGCCCAATCCGCGATATAATTACCTGTCATAGTTACCATAGTTGCCTGTCACAGGGTTGTCACTGTAGCTAAATTTTAATTCAGTGCTCAGAAATTGGCAAGGGCCGGGAAGTGTGTTATTAAAAAATATTTATTATTTATATACATTTAAGAATGTACAACATTTTGTTTCTACATGATTATGATTATTTTTATTAGGCCTGTATAATTCGCGTCATGTAAAAAGAACGCTGGCTGTCAAGTTGCGCAGAGGCGATTTATAGGCCAATTTGGTGTTAAGACGCGGGGTGCGGGACGTCGAGGCACGCGTCGCATGCTTTCCGACTCGCTATTGGTTTGTCAGTTTAAAATATCATCGCGAACACAAAAGTTATTTATTACGAAATGATTTTATATAAAAAATAGTGAAAAAATATTTTTGACGTATATTGTTTTATAAAGAGAGAGTCTGATAATAATGCAGTTAATGATTAAAAAATATATATTAAACGAATTAATTTAATTTTTTGTAAGTAGATTAAACGTTCTACACTGAATCAAACATATTTTATTAAATAATAGAATTCTATTAAATGACATTCTATCTAATATATTTTTGAATGTACCTACCAATAATCAATATACATCGTGAGCGAAAGGCTAGTTCAAAAATAAAAGAATAGGCTTAGGAATTTCGTATGCGAATGTACCGATGCGCAAACACACCCCCCACCACTTTCTTCCAGCGTTCTTTTTACGTGACGCGAACTGTAGTTACTTGCTTAACTGATATATCAGTAGAAAATAGTATTAAAAATGTTTGTTTGTTAGATTTATCTCGAAATGTATTTGTGTAAATAAATAAAATAAATCCTTTAATTTCTTGCGTTTTAAAAAATTAAAAAAATTGAAAGTATATTAATAAAATCATATCACATCCTGCCCATCCACGGGCACCGCCCCCTTACTGCTGTGCCACACATAACGATTACTACGATTGTGCCACAGATTACAAATAATCGGAAAAAATCAATGTTAATATTTAAATAAGGTGTAATATGTTATTTAATCAGGAAGACAACAAAATTAACATTATGTAAAGTTTTACTTTCTTCTTATTATAATCATAAAAATAAAACAACTAATCAGTTTAATTCCTTTTATTAACATGATTCGTCACAATCATCATTTATATTAGATTTAGATTTGTCCGATGAGGAGTCTTTAGTTATATTAATTATTAACTCTTGTGTGCATAAATTATCAAATGCAATGTCACGGTCCAAATCAGACATTATGATTCTCTTAGTTCTCTCCACCACACTTGATTTTTACGATAGTAATATTTATTTTCATATTAATAAATATAAAAATAAATATTATCATATATTTAAAAAAATAAGAGATATCGATTATTACGTCCTTTTGACTATATATTATCACTATAGCTTGTCAGTCGTCGAGCTGTCAAAAAACCATTAACAAAATTGACAAACTATTATTTATATTATTATTGTTTACCTTTTCTGTTCAGTAGGTAATCTAAATAAAGACAACTCTGGAATCGATGAAGAATTTAGACACCCAAACACACAGCAATAAGTTCTTCTACGAATATCACACATTTTTCATATAGTGAAAAACCGTGACGCGCGAAACATGTGCGGCGTCAGCCTTGACTGGCGCACTGATATACGGTTCGAGATATTGTTTGAGTGTGCGTGCGGCAACGTAAAGATACTATGACGCACACATACAAGCCGCGCGCGGTGCGTTTGTATGAAGATGCCTTACTTTGTCTATTCTTTATACTATGATATTGTTGATGAACTGATTAAAAACGTTGAGATTACTACTGTCGTATTGTATTTAGCACTTCATAATGCACTACAGGGCACGGGAGAAGGGAGCTTCGTTTAATACTTTGGGGATAAAGCTATAGTTCAATATGCCAAGTGCAGGGTCGGCGGACTTCACATGTCATTCAAAAAATTATAAGCTTCCCTCATACATGCAGGTTTCATTACGATATTTATTCGCTATTATTGTTATATATTATTAATTTTTGTTATTATCTTTTAGATGACAGGAAGAAAAGGTCGAGTGGTACAAACAGAAGACGGTCAAATACAATATGAAAGTCGTTCCGAGGCCGACGTGCCTCTGGAGACGTTAAACTTGACCGAGAAGCAAAGGTTCATGGACGGAGAGAAAGATGTCGCCATCATTTCGGAAGCTGCGTCCAGTGGTATATCATTGCAGAGTGATAGAAGGTGATGATAAATATTATTTTAAATATACTTTCTTACTTACTTTCACATATAAATATATTTGGCTTGCAAGATATAAATTAACAATTAAATTTATGTATTACTAGTGATTCACCCTCGCTTCGCTCGGGACCTAGACCTAGGGACGAACCCTAGGTCTAGGTCTAGATCGTCAGTGAAGTCACGGGTTCCGCTACTTGAAATAAAAAAAATTAACCTCCTTTTTTAAAGTCGGTTAAAAAGGAGCCTAAGTTACTCCTTATAACAATAGCTATCTGCGAGTGTAAGTCCCGTCAAAATAGCTCCAGCCGTTTCAGAGGTTACGCTGAGCAAACAGGGAGACAAAAAATTTAAAACGTGAGTTGTTTCGAACTTCAAAGACTATTATTGCGGGTTAGCATATCGATTGTAGTTATACTTTCTTATATGTTTTGTTTTTTATTTCTAATGATCAATATTAAATATATAGCTATAAATATATCCATTTTCTTCCACAGAGCGAGAAATCAAAGGCGGAGAGTTCATATAACATTGGAGTTACCTTGGTCAGCCGACAGAGCTATACAACAGTTTGGTAAGTTGTATTTAATATTTTATTTATTATTACAGAATAATTTATAGAATTTGGACTGAATTGCAAATTACAAAATGGCTGCTAGGCAAATAAAAGAAAATGATTAGTACATAATATTATATCTTGCTATCCATTCATGAGAGGTAATGTGCCCTAATCGCCAGCATTGGGCATGCGTGTTGGCGATCGCAGACTGAGTTCTTCGCACCTATAGTGCTGCTGCCCACCACTTGGTCTGGTTTTTAATTTTTTAGAACTCAGTATAGTTCTCGAGGCATAAGCACAGCTTTGCATTTGTGTGAGTGCAGTGTACGGATAGGCACGACGATACGGATAAACGTTGCGAGATTGGTTTAAACCTGTTTTAACTGATTTTTGATGCGCGGCTATTGGCTATTAGCTATCACTCACACAAATGCAAAGCTGAGCTTATGCCTCAAGAACTGTAGTGTAGTTTATCCCGCCATTATTCGGTCGTCATAATCCTCGTTCATTTATCAGCAGGGTGTACCGCATGCAGGAGAGGTTGACATTTGGAGCTATATGGTCAAAGTTTGCTCCCTTACACCCCATCTATTATTATATATTCTATGATAGGGTTCCTAAGAACACTTATTGAAATGCGATGCGGTGGAAATTCGAGGACTTTTCGAATTGTTGTACATACGGGGTTTCATAATTTTAATTATTTTTTTGACTAATCAGACTTTAAAGACAATGATGATATATCTGAGTACAAATAAATAAACAAATATTGAATAGTAAGTGCTTTATTTCTCTTATTCATCCTATAGGTCTTTTCGGTTACGCGCGCCCGCTCCCGTTACAAATAACCGCGCGCCCGCTGGACGGTTAATGGATTTTTTTAAGCTATGTTCCACCAATTCGACCCTTTTGTAACTTTTACATGTAATAGCTAACTAATTAACAAATAAGATATATTTTTTTGTTAGGTGTCACTTTAAGGGTTGGTATAAAAAACCACCCCTAAAAAATATACTTCTCGTTTTTTAAAGTTTCTAATATTGCAAAAAATTTTAAAAAAATATATAATAATGAGTTTATCGATAGTCATGTATATTTTCAATTTCAAAAAGATATCTTGAATAGGTACTGAGAAATAAAAAAAATTCGTTAAGGGTTGTCACCCTCATTATTCCCTTACTATAGGGGTTAGGGGTGTGAGATTAAGTGTATGGCTATTTTAGATGAATAAAAACAAGATTTTCAAAAATTCTTTATCAGACGCGAGTGCAGTTTTCATTAGCTTATCCGGCTAGACCCTTTGATTTAATGATTCGTTGCCATCCGCAGGTCGTACCCACAGATCGAACCAGGTGAACGCCCCAGAGTACATCTTCCTGATCTCGGACCTGGCGGGCGAGCGCCGCTTCGCGTCCACCGTCGCCAAGCGGCTGGAGTCGCTAGGCGCGCTCACGCACGGCGACCGCCGCGCCACCGAGACCAGGGACCTCAGCCAGTTCAACATTGATAACAAATATGGTGATTGTGCTCTTGATTTTTTAAATTCTAAATGATAAGACATCAGAGAAGTCATTTCTAAGTACATCTATTCTTACATTTTTCTTAAAATAACTGATTATTAACTTAATTTCCTTTTGATAAAATCTCAAATATCGACTGAACTGGCAACCGATCCTATCTGAATTTTAACAACTTTACAGGATGAAGACTTGTTTGAGTCATTAATATAGCATCTAGTAAATTAAATAAAAATAAATATTTTTATTGCACATGTTATTAAAAAGAAAAGTAGCGTTATATGCTTCCTTCTAATATAAAAACGAGATAGGACAATATAAATTAACTTGGAACAAAAAAATTGAGATAGGACCGGCCAGTTGACAGTCGATATGTCGTCCATATTACTAGTATTGTATACTGTCGTCCATCCAAGAAACGCACCTCCGTGTGAGTTATTTGGCTTCATTCGGTCTGCTTTACCGGACGCTAAGGAGTCCCCTCACTATGGTAACCATTATAAATCCTATCATATCCTTAATAATGAATAGTCTGTAGCAAATAACTAAATCTAAATAAAATGAGTATATTGTATCTATGGTTGCTATAACTCAGTACGAACATGTCCTCAGGACGCACGGCGCTGGAGGCGGTGATGAAGGCTATCATGAAGTACGAGCCGCCGCTGGTGCCGCCGCCGCGCGACTACGCCGGCGACTTCTTCCAGGACGTGGCCTCCGCATTAGTGGGCGTCGGCCTCATCGTCAACAGCGATAGCGCGCCCGGCATACTCGCGCTCGACAAGGTGAGAGAGAGATAGAGAGATAGAGAGAGAGTTAGTGGGGAGAGAACGAGAGTAAGATAGAGAGTGAGAGAAAGAGAGAGAGTGAGAGAGCGTGAACGTACATAACATTTGTATTTTATTCCAAATTATTTTTTTAAGTGACATTAAAAAACTTTTTACCTTATCTGTCTATTTTGGGTGTTTTGGGATCATTTAGGCTATGATGTCCTCATTGCGATTCTATCGGGATAGACCACTACAAAAATAGAGAATTGCTTTGAATGCGCATATTGCGCGTATAAATTTAATAAAGTTTTTTGAATCTCCTAGTATAGCTACAGAATTTATATCAGATTCATACCTGTAGCATTAGGAAAGAAGAAAAATTTGCTAAAGTACATGTCAATAGTTATTTATAGATTTTTCATTAATATTTGTTATTGATTTTTTACAGGACTACAACAATATGTCGAAGTTCTTAAACAGGATATTAGGCATGCCGGTAGAGTTACAGAATAGGCTGTTCAAATACTTCACCGACACGCTCGCCGCCGTTATGGAGCAAGGTAAGCCCAGTGTTCTATTTACTATTCAAATTTTATTTTGAAGTGAAACTTCTTTAGAATCGTTGTGATTTATAACCGGATGCAACGGGAAAAAAGGACAGGTAAGAGACACAAATACAAAAATGTGTAGGATGAAGCCGGCAAAGACTGAGACAGAAATATACATACTATTTTATATTATTTTTTGAGTGTATTTTGTAAATTTAATCTTTTGAAGTTAAACTTATTTGCGCTTTGAGGGTAAAATTCTTACGAATGAAACGGATGTGAAACGTTTTTGAAAAGAGGGAGAGAGCGATTGAGACCGATTGAGAGAGAGCGAGAAAGGGCATTTGTATAATTTTTTTTTGACACTTATTATTTTCATTACAACATTATAATAATCTATATATATATAATGAAAATGGTCTTCGTTTGAGGCTCAATCACGCCTAAACCACTGATCGTATCGACATGAAACTACCACCATTCGATGCGAAATTTTTCCTAGATGGTTTATGGCTATCTATTTTTTGAATTCCAACATTCCTTCATTTTTTTATTGCTGTTTTACTTTTATGAACATTTATCCCGCTAATAAAAACAAAAGATAAGCATTTTCTCTTGATTCTTTTGTTTTCATGGATTTCAACAGAGTATATTAAACGGATTATGGTTTTTTACATTCAGCTAAGAATCTACTCACGGTAGTGGAGAACGGCTGGACCAATTAGGCTTTTTTTTATAATCAGAATTGTCAGGAGAAAGTTTTGTATGTAAGAAAATTTTAAAAAAGTCCGATAAAAAGTTAAAAATTTCGATGATAATCGAAGAATTCCCATCTATATAGTCACTCACCACGAAATCTCGGGAACCATAAGACTTAGAAACGTGAAACTTGGTAGGAATATTACTTTTGCTATGTAGAGGTCAGCTATGAATAGATTTTAAGAAATTCATCCCCCAAAGGGGATTGCGGGGGCGTTAACAATGAACAATTCCTGTTTTTAAACTATAGCTCCTATAGCCTTCAAATTTGGTAGGAATCTTCTGTAAGAGGTGTAGAAATAGGCTATGAACGAATTCTACGATAGCTCACCCCGCAGGGGGTTGCGGGGTATTAACAATTATTATTTTTAATTTTCCAGCTAAAGCTCCTACAAGCTCCAAATTTTGTAGGAATTTTCTATAAGTGCTGTAAAAATGATTTATGAACAAATTTTACGATATCCCACCCCAAAGAAGATTGCGGGGGCGTTAACAATGCTCCTATAGACTCCAAATTTAGTGAGAGTGTTCTATATGTAATATAAAAATGATCTTAGAGCGGATTTTACAATGAATCACCTCCAATAAGGTTCGCGGGGGTGGGTGTTAACAATAAAAAATTTCAATTTCGAAATATAGCTTCTTAAAATTCTAAATATGGTAGGAATCTTTTATTATTCACATAAAGATCATCTCAAAATGGATTTCAATAAAGTCTACTTCCGACAGGAATTGCGGGGGTGGGTGTTAAAATCTAAAATTTTAATTTCCAACCTGTAACTTCTACAGACTCCAAATTTGGTGGGGATCTTCGTGTATGTAGGGATATTTGTGTATTTCCTTACAACAATCGTCTTTTTGGCAGCGGAGAAAAAGTCATTGAGAGGTTTCCAAAACTTAACTTTACATGTAGCTATCCAATCAACGGACTAAGAATTTTACATTCATTTTACTTTTGCAGACTACATATCCGACGAATTCTTTTATTGCGTGATCGCGGAAATGTACCAGATTTTAATGAATGCATTTTCTAAGCACTTGAGATGTGGAAAAGAAATTTAGTTACTTATTCCAATAGAATTCATAAAATACATGAACAATTAATTTTCTATAAAAAATTGATGTCAAGGAGAAAATTTTAGTTAACAGAAAATTCGTCGCACTTGAACCTAGACAGATTTCAACTTCACATATGAGACTTGCAATGACTTTAGCTTAAACGATTTTAACGACTTTAACTTTAACTTAAATGATTGCACATTGAAAGTTACAATGAATATTAGTGAGAAAAATCACCTGGATGGAAGATACAGGCTAAATCGATGGAATTTGGAATTTGTGTAAGTCTAAACAATATCGATGCTTCTATCCGCGGGGCCTATTTATGTTCATACAAAAATAAAAAAAAGGAGAATTATAAAAATATGGAAAAAATATAAAAATGAAACATAAAATGTAATTTATTTCCTTTTTCAATTCGCCCAGCGAAGCGGGCGGGAAACGGCTAGTAGAATTATAGTTTTATTTATTCATTTTTCTATCTTCCTTTTTCCCTCCCTCTAAGTCTCGGAAATCTAAAGCCTTAGTATAAATATAAAGAAGTACAAGTACCAGGCGCTCAGAGATGGGGAAGAGTCTAACTCGTGGGTGTGACCGTCGCGCCATCTCCCTCTCTTAACTCTAAACGATATTTTAAAATTAGTTTGCCAAAGAAGTTAAACTTCTGACATTTGTACATTGTACGCACGCACTTTTATTTTTTTTTAATTTAAGAGTGTATGAGTGAGAGTAATCGAGAGTAGGATGAATAGCAAATGGCGCTTCTATTTAATATGTCTATTTTTGAAGTGAAACTTCTTTAGAATCGTTGTGATTTCAAACTCGATGAAACGAAAAAATAGGTCCATAGTACCAGGCACTCAGAGACGGGGAAGAGTTAGCCTTAGTTAGATCTCGCCCACCGCGAGTCAGTGACATTTCTAACTCTAACTCGTGGGTGTGACCTTCGCGCCATCTCCCTTTCTCAACGAGCTCAGGCAGGGTTATTTAGTATAATATATATTATTTAAAAATTAGTTTGCCAAAGAAGTTTTACTTCTGACATGTGTACACACGCACTTTTTTTTAGTTATATTTCTGCGTCTTCAATGAATATGATTGGTCAGTCTGAGTTTGTGTGTGTCCTCGCAGCAAAGCGCAGCGGTCGCTTCGACCTGGGCATCCTGGACCTGGGCAGCGCGGGCGAGAGCGTGCGCCGCGTGCGTTGCGTGCGCTTCCTGCGCCGACACGCCACCGGACAGGCGCCCGTAGAGTTGCACACTGTTCACTCAGAGGTATGTCTTCTATATACAAACTATCCTATAATAATATCCCGCGGCGTCGCACGCGTTCTAAGGACCGGAAACTGGCCCTATTGGTTATAGTGTGATGTAATATAGCCTATAGTTTTCCTCGATAAACGGACTATCCAACACAAAAAGAATTTTTCAAATCGGATCAGTAGTTGCTGAGATTAGCGCGTTTAACCAAACAAACAAACTCTTCAGCTTTATAATATTAGTATAGATATATATTTAATTAGTAGCAACTTGGCTATGTTTTATTTTCTTCAGTGGTACCCTAATTCCGTTTCTAAAATAAAAGTAGCACATATAAAGAGTAAATGTCTTTATAATATCAGCTATCTGCCAATAAAAGTTCTGTCTAAATCAAGTGGGTCTCACATTTCATGAAGAAAAATTTGCTAGATCCTTTCAGATATCTCGGATTCCCCTACTATCTTTTTCTTTAACGAGTGATTAGAAAAATGTTTAAAATTTTATATTTTGATTAAAAATTATTCAGACTTAAAAATGAGATTCTTTTGCATTTTTACAGTTTTACAGCAATCATCCTATTATAGTTTTATTTAAAAAGTCAAGTATTCTTGTAAATCTAAGAAAATATATATTTTTCAATAATAACATTTTTCACCCGCACAGCGCGGCATGGAGTGGTCGGAGGCGCTGGAGAAGTGGCACGCGGCGGAGGCGGAGGCTCGCGCGCGCCGCGCCGACCCCGCGCCCGACGGCTTCTACGTGTCGGCGGCGGCGCGCGGCGGCAAGCACACCGCCGTGCTGTGTCTCGCGCCGCGCGCCCGCCGCGAGCGGGAGCGAGACAGAGACAAGAAGGACCTCATGTTCCAGGTGTACAGGTAGTGCCATGCTTGCAGCCGAATGTACCACTCTCTCACAGAAGACAGGTGTAAAGTAGCAGCTATGCTGTCGCGTTTCGTCCGGGAGGCCCACTCCCCTTCCCTCATCCTCACTCCCTCCTCCCATTCCTATGCTTCGCGCCCCGCGCGCGTCGCGACCGCGACAAGAAGGACCTCATGTTCCAAGTGTACAGGTGAGGTGATGATGATGATGTCCGTCATCAGCCCTGAGCCACGGGCCGTACGGGGGGCATCAGGACATAGTCCACCGCGCTGGTCTAGTCTAGTGCGTGTTTTCGAACTTTTTATGTCTTTTGAAAACTTGCTAGGTTTTCTCAGACATGCAGGTTTCCTCACGATGTTTTCCTTCACCGTAAAACAAGTGATAAACATGTGATGATTCGCACATGAAAATATCACAGGTGCGAGACCCGGATTTGAACACGCATCACTCGGTTATTCAAGCGAGTGCGTAATCGCTGGGCTACCACAGCATCGTCTAGATGATATATTTACTTTTAATTTATTTTAATTTTCTTGTTAATTAATGGCTTCAAAGTGTGCCAGTTGAGCACAAATAACTTCGCCAGTGTCACGTAGAATGGAGAAGACACAAAGGAGATTGATCTGTTATACATCTTGTTTTTTTTGTTGTTTTGACAATGATGATAGTTGAAACGCCATGTTTGTTTTTTGACGTTTTGACTCTCAACTTCAACTCGGTGATTGGTGATGCCGTTTTTTCAATGATACATACATAATAGTGTACAGTGCAGCTTCGGTTACTTTTGGTGTTTTAGTTATAATGTGGTACAATTTAATTGCAACATTTAATTGAATGATATATAACTTTAATTTCATTCTTTCTAACTTTATCACATCTCAAATTTTCATATTTTTTCATATTTTGTATTATTCGAATATTAGCAACATAAAAGGCACTGTAAACCGAACCAACCACGAAACATGATTGATCTACACAGATACATAACCAAATGTAACATTGCAGACCGAACACAGGCCTGCAGATCCGGCTGGAGTCGCTGCCGGAGCTGGAGAAGAAGTACCGGCGCGCGTCGCCTGAGGAGGCGGAGGTCCATTGGCGCGCGCAGCACTCCGCCTCGCTGCGGGTCTGCGCGCACGCCTACTGGCGCTCCGCCTGCCGCAACGCGGACACCTGCGAGGTATGTCTAATAACTATACATCACTACATAGTATAAAACAAAGTCGCTTTCTCTGTCCCTTTATCCGTATGTATTCTTAAATCTTTAAAACTACGCAACGGATTTTGATGAGGTTTTTTTAATAGATAGAGTGATTCAAGAGGAAAGTTTATATGCATAACTAGCGGATCCCGCGGCTTTGCCTGTGCTAAATCTAGGAAAAAGCCGAAAGCGAGGGCGAGTCGCTAGTTTGTTTTAATTTCATATAATACTAGCCTTTCCCGCGGCTCCGCTCGCGTTCTAAAGGCTGAAAATCAAAAGAGTTTTTTTCTTGTATTTGCAACATTTTTCATTGATGCTCCGCTCCTATTGGTCGTAGCGTGATGGAATATAGCCTATAGCCTTCTTCGATAAACGAATTATCCAACACAAAAAGATTTTTTCAATTAGGATCAATACTTTCTGAGATTAATGCTTTCAACCAAACAAACAAACAAACAAACTCTACAGCTTTATAATATTAGTATAGATTTCTATTATTATTATATTTTAAAAATGGTACTATTGGTAATTAAAGAAAAAAATCTTGATTATCTATATTATTCTATACTAATATGTTCTTAGGTTTCTTTTTTTGCTTCATATAAATTGATAAATTACAATAAATGAAAATAATAAATAGAAATTTAAATAATTAATCTTTATTTGATTACAGAAAAAAAAAAATTAAATGTATATATTATTGATTTAATTCAATCCATAAGTTGATAATTTTTGCCTTTGTTGTTTAAACATATATGTGTGTGTAAGTGGGTCTGCACGTCTTTATTTGATTATTGAAAATAAAACATTTTTCTCAAATGTATACAATATTATTGATTTAATTTAATAAAATTGATATTTTTTGCCTCTGTAGTTTAAACATACATGTGTGTGTGTGTGTGTGTGTAGGTGGGTCTGCGCGTGCGCACGTACCACGTGCTGGCGGGGTCGGTGCTGGCGGTGTGGGCGCGCGTGGAGGCGGCGCTGGCCGCGCGCTCCTCCGCCAAGATGCAGGTCGTGCGCCTCAAGACCGACGACGGACTCAAGATTGTCGGTAAGTGTACACGCATATACATATATACACACGCGTGCACAAATTTGTTAGTCACATAGTAAGTGGTAGTGCCATGCTTGTTACCTTCGGGTAACAACCGAATGGGCCGGCACGCCCCGTATAGTTCATTAGTACCACTCTCTCACAGAAGACCGGCGTGAAGTGGCAGCTATGTTGTCGCGTTTCGTCCGGTGAGTGAGAGTCCGGGAGGTCCACTCCCCTTTCCTCCTCCCTCCCCTCCTTCACTTCATAATCATCAGCCCTTATTAACGTCCCACTGCTGGGCACGGGCCTCCCTCAGTACGAGGGGATCAGGCCTTAGTCCACCGCGCTGGCATAGTGCGAGTTGGCAGACTTCACATGCCTTACGAAAACTTGTTAGGTTTTCTCAGGCATGCAGGTTTCCTCACGTTGTTTTCCTTCACTGTGAGACAAGTGGTAATCATGATATAAATGATTCGCACATGAAAATATCAGAGGTGCGAGGCCCGGATTTGAACCTAGTGGTCACTTAGTGGTATCATATTATGTCTAAACTCTAAAGGGTCTTCTCTAGTCTAAATGTGATGTCCATAAAGTTTTTACTTGAATCACATTTTTTAAATTATGTTTTTCTTGATATATATTTATTTTTTTGTTTTAAGAAACGAAACCCAGTATTATAATAATATATTCCAATATAAATGTCAATCAGATATATGAGAGAGAATATTTGATGAACCCCACAGGTACGCTTATTCCAAAGAATTGCGTGGAGACGCTGAAAGAGACGCTGTCGTCGGACGCCGTGTCCGTCACCGAGCAGACCTTCGACCAGCCCGACCTCAAGTGAGCCGGGGCACACACAGTTCCTCTATCTCTTTATTTTATACCCCGGGACCATAAACGGTTGGAGAGACTTGCCAAAAATAGTAGACTACGCTCTATGGATGGATAAAGGATGAAGGATGTCTATGGCGGTGCGTCGTCGGCCCTAGTCCCGCCCCGATTTACCGAGTCAATTACGTCGACACGCTACGACGCGGTGCGACTGATTTCTCATAAGTTCTTTGCTAATTTTATACGTAAATGTGCACCTTAAGAAAGTTCACTCTACAGGGTATTTCCGTTTCCTTTTTTATATATAACTCCGTCTCGCTCTCTCTTTTTTAATCTCTATCGCTCAGACGCGATAGAGGCGGAGATGGAAGGACCGCTTTCTTAATTTGCGTGAGTTATTTAGTTCCAGGTTTTAATATAATTTGGGATTGTCTAAGATTTGTGATATGATTGAATAATGTGAATATGGTTCCTCATCTGTCTCCTGATTGTATGCACTCGTGCATAGCTTAGTTTTTATATATTTTATTTATGACTGTGTTATAAGATTGTGGAATTTTGACACGGTTGATGTACCACCAATGGTTCCGATGCTTAGATGTTTAGTTTCGAAATAATTGAGAAATTGTATCCTAGGAAGTTGTATACGATGTTCGTTTTGTACAAATGTAGACCGTTATTTAAATTCCCTCACTCGTTAGGTTATCTTTAATATTTTTAGACCCAACATGTATTATAGATGTTATTGTAAACTGATATATTTTAGTCGATTGTCACAATTTTCATAACAAATCACCCATTTTACAAATATATATTTTTTCTGTGACTTGAAAATGTGACTAAAGCTATAATAAACTATGTATCGTTCCATTTTTGTTCACTAGTATTTTTTGAAGGAGGTTAAATATTGTCTTATATAAGTGCAATAAGTGTAGTATCAGACGAGATTTGTAAACGTAGTGTTTCTATTGATAGAATTTATAATATAATAATTAATTATATTATGTGAATAATCGATATCTCATTCTCTTTTAGTGTTTGCGTTTGAGCAATGTTTTAATGTCATAATTTTAAAGTACATGTTCTCATACATTTTAGTTATGTACGATGCAAGTAGACAGTGAATAAATGTTATAAAAATTTAGACCTAGTCTATTTAGTCAAAATTATACCAATTTATACTTTTTTTTTCATAAAGTGGAGCTTCATAGACTTATTAGTGTTGCTTTTATTTATTTATATGTAAAAAATACACAGATAAAAAGATATTATGGTAAAGAACCTATTTTTTGAATTTCCTGAAAAAACAGTGCCAAGCTTATGAAGCTCTGATTTTTGTTTCCTGTAAAATAAGATGTGTGGTAAGAAACATTCAAGAAAAATGTTAATTTTTATGTACATTAAGATAATTTCTCGGATTTAGATTTTTATGTGTACATTCATAGTGCAAGGTGTTTCAGTGCTGGATGTCAAATCACAAAATATGGCGAATTCATCAGTCTTTATCTATAAAGACAAATAAATGTATATAATTATCATAATCTTGTTTTATTGTAATGAGAGGCACCTCTTTGCTTTTCTTTTAATGTGAAGCCATAATTTTCGTGTATCTTTTAAATAGACCTACTTTTATTGAAATATTCTATTATCTCCTTTTACAGTATGTCCATTAAATTTCAGTCGTATAGGAACAAAAGCACCCCCAAATATGCCTATGTTAGTTACCTGAAAACAGTGCTTTAATAGTGATTCATGTTACCTACGTGAAGTCATTTATAATTTTTTCTTATTCGTGGTAGTACTATGTAACAAATTTCTAATACATGGACGCAAACTAAGTTAATAATATAAACATAATATAATATATATATACCATACCATAGCTAATATTACCACAGTCTTTAATAGAACACCATTTTTGCCAATTGTTGATTTTGAAATTTACTTCTGGGAATGCAATTTAGAACTTTGAGATAGTACAAAAGTTTTATAAAATAGTGAACGCACCTCTTTTTACTCCATTTCGGTAAATTCCAAAAATCTGATTATTCTTTTTTTGTTACGTAAAAAATATTTTACTATACAATTTTTATTATCAATATTTCAACTTATTCTAATTAAAATTTAGATGTGTATAATCTTTTATCCATGGTGGAAACGAAACGCAACTTTATTTTTCTTATCTTCGATATCAAATTGTCAATTCATAATGTCAAAACTCAAATGTCAATGTCAATGGTTTTGTGATAATGATCGACTTTGTGCGGCCGCTTTTATATTTATTTTCTACTAAACTGTGGAGCAACTAGAGGAAACCGTGAGTTGCGTGCTTAATTTTTATATAAATTAATGTTGATTTTAACGGTACCGTATTTAGGTCAAGCGGCCGCTTTTCTGCATTACTATTTATTTCATGATTAGGCTGTCTCTAAGAACTATGACAATTAATTACGAAATTCTACTTTGTGTAAAATCAATATGAAAAAAAGATTTCATTCAAGTCTATATTTTGAGACTTTCAAGGGCGCGTCTAAGTTTATCGATTACTACTTATATAGTAGTAGGCATTGTTTACATTTCTAAATACCAACTTTACTAAGTAAATTTAAATGAAATCAATAGTCAGTAATTATGAAATGTAAGAAATGAATTTACTATATAATTGATTTATAGGTAAAACGCACCGATGAACAACTAGACCTAATGGAGTGGAAAATGGATAATGTGGAGAAGCAGATGGCTGAACCTATAGACAATCAACATGTTTGTATTGTCAATCTACTCAAATCTGTCTCTGAGGTAGGGTTTTAGTTTTAATTTTATAGATATTATGGGTATTTCACACCTGTATGATAAATTAATAGCTGAACAAAACTTTTAACTAATGTAAATTATTTAAAATATCAACACCTATGTTCTTGCATAATTCCATAATATAATCAATTTTTGCTAAATATTAACATTAAAGCCAGTCCCACCTTAATATTCTTTAAACAATGACTCACTTTAGAACAATAGGGCACTAATTGTTATGTTTGAAGACTTAGTCACAATTAGATAACCAAGACATTACACACAAGACAGTTTTACATATAATGGTAGTTAAAACATTAAAATTTGTATAACAAAATTAAAAGGAATGCAATATTTATTTTTCAGCCCCTTGCATATTAGTGTTGAAAAGGTCAGAAAATAATACTTAGTGTAATTACAATGTTGTCATGTTGCTTGCAGCTTGCTATTTCTGTGAACTTAATAAATTTTAAAAGAACATAAAAGACACAAAACAATTAAGTATTCTTAGTTAAAAATGAAATTATCTTAAACACTTTAAATTATTTATTTATAAACAAACAATATTTATTAAAAGAAATAGCAAACTGTAGCTATCATGCTTGTTAGCTGAGGAGACTTAATGTGGTACAAATTTAAGCCAACAAAGCCTTTTGAACAGGGCCAGCTTGGTACAGGGCTTTGATAATGATTTGTTGCCAGAATTGCCGTCTGAGAAATTGTTGACTTTGACTGTTATATACATAGTTGTTTATCCATCCAGTTGTTTCTTTCCTGTTCGTTATTTGTATATGTACAAGTATGTGTCATGCTCGCTGAAGTTTATGTAAACAAAAACATACCATAATATTGTTATTGTCTTTTATATCTTGCTAATAAAACTTAAAAGAGCCAGCATGATACAAAGATTTTTTAAGCTTTCATCTTAAGTTGATATCTTCATGAAAATCACGGTTTCACTCACATTATACTTCCAATGGACTTTTGTCCATTTCATTTTATGTTACTTTCTTATCTGTGGAACATCTGCAACATGAAGTACAAATTTCTATCTCTCTTTCTAATTGTTTATGTGTGAAATAAATAGAGCGCTGGAAATGTTGCTTCAACATTTCTTACTTTATTGCAATTTCAAAAGCAGATAAAAGTTTAAATTAAAACTGTTTTAGCTCTATACAGCCCCGGATCTAGGTAGGGTTAAGCAAGCAAAAAACATAATATATGTAAATTACTAAAAAAACTTGCTCTACAAAGCATCCAGCATACTCTGTCCTTGTTGCCTTATCTTCAATTTGTAAAAAAAAAGTGCCACACATGCCCACACCAAAAGTAAATGTATGGAGAATCCGATTTGAGATTTTCCATTTGACATAATTTAGCCACTGTTAAGTTCTCGATTTAAAATTTCGTAGATTCGGGGCTGGCTCTATAAAATTGATATCTTCAATGTAAACAATACATATTTATCTGCTTTTGAATATGCATAATGTAATCTGTGAGCATACAAAAGGTGCTTCACACTGCACAGGTGCGATCCGACTACCAACAGCTGCGGGCCGAGCTGGTGGAGGTGCAAGCCTTGCAGAGGGAGCTCTCGACGCGGCTGCGCACTCAGCTTCGTCTAGTTCATGGAAAGTTTGCGCGATTACGCCAACGTATCGCCGCCGCGTCGCCTCCGCGCTAATTTCAGATTTTTGTCTTTTAGTCTATCATATGGGTTTTTAATTTCTTTTGCTTTGAGAGCCTCGATTCAGAGAGAATCGTTTCAGTGATTGTTTTTATATACATGTTACTTTTTCGCATTAATATTCATTTATGTTTTTAAGTGCTTATATTTTTAAACGTTTCAAATGTATTTCTTAATATTTTTGTAGACTTTTTCATTCATTTTATAAATTTTATGACGTTAGCGTTTATTACTCGAATACTAATCATAGTTACAATTTTCATATTATCACTATAAATATAACACGTGCCAACATAGACTTAGTGCGCACACCATTCAACGTTTCTCACGTTTAAACAATGATCTCATAGATAGTTGTGAGTCTTTACATATATATTCAATGAATTCATAATTAACGCAATTTACTGCGATTAAAGTGATCGTGTGAAGATCCCTTAAGAGTAGGCTCCACTAGTCCGCGTTAATAGACTTTTTTTGTAGTTAAAATAGTTTATTGTAAGTTTGGTGCTACACGTGATGAGAGTGTGTCGACGCTACATATGAAATATGATTAAAAATGATTTAATGTTAAATGCAGCGGTATCTGGTTGAGTTACAAAACCTGTGTTTTATTTATGACGTTGGCTGTTTATTGTTTTAATTACTGCAATTATTAGAAAAGAAAATTCTTTGTACCAAAATTCTTATGAAAATTATGGTAAAACTAGATTCCACTGTATCCAGTAGGTTGAATTTATATTTAAAAAAAAAACAAATTATTTTATTATATTCCATATTTTTCATATTGATTAATGTTGTGTTGGGTTCAAAATTTTGTTAAATTTAAATTTGCAATAAACGTTTTTAGGATATTCGCTCTAAAAAGGTTTATTGCGTCCTACAAAACGATAGCAATTTTTATAGTATGGATAAAGTAGACTTTAAATATTCTACTTTACCTCCGAATTAAATTCAATTTTAAGCGAATACAATATTTAATCTGTGCCTCCCGTATTGATGTGACCTGTGGCTAACAGCAAATCAAGAAAATTAAAAAATTAAATGTCAATTTACAGAATGGTCAGAGGAGCATGAAGAACATAGACAAGAATTGCAATTTTTTGCATGTAAAAAAATGTTCTTTCAAAAAGAAATAAAGTAATAGAGGCCGCGCGAAATTGTTACTGCTTTAATACTTTCTTATATTTACACTGATATTTAACATGTCAAATAAGACCTTTCGGATTTTTTCGCGATTTATTTTGATTATTATTGGTGCCCTACTTTTCGAATACTTTGTAGCAGTTAGTCTCCCCCGGAAGCATGATAGCTGTAAAGCATTCGAATTATCGGGAATCAAAAATCTAAATTATTATCACTGATATGATAGATGTTACTGTTATACCTACACCCAAATTCACCTGGTGAATACTAGGCTCGTAAAAATTGAATTTAACCTGGCACTACTTTTGCTCTAAAGTGCATCGTTTCCGAGATATAGGCCAAAAATTTAGTTTCAAGATTGCGCTTTTAATGATTTTATGATCTGTAAGTGATCCTAAATCTTATATAAAAAATATTGGATCGGAAATTTAGTGCGAGGTTGACCATTTATTTTTTTATTAGACCATTTATTAGACATTTTATTTAGACCGGCTATTTTTACTGTAGTGTATGTAAGTACGGATTTCGTTTAAGATGGAAACCTTATAATCTTTGTCTATATTCTTCATTCTTATCAGGTCAAGAGTTGGCGAACTAGATCGAATTTATAAATGTGCTTAATGAAAGTGTTTATGGATGGAAAATGGGTGTTTGGTTACAGTTTAGAACTATTAAATTACTATTAGATATTTAAATTATCTTCTCGATTTATCGTATTAAGATTTTGAGCACTTATCGATTAAAATGCATTTCTTTGCATGAGGCTCGACTAGTTAGTGTATTGAAAAGTTAGGAGACATTTTCTAGAAATATTTTATATGTAGTCAAATATATTAGTCGTAGTTGATGTTATTCTATTGCATTTATTTTCTTTTGATCAGGTTATTATCGTTACACACATATCGTGTTGCATGCTAGTTGTATTAGCTATATGAAGAGAGCTGCATTGAGAGTGCATTAGTATTTGCCAATTATACAACATATATGCTCAATTAACGCACGGTGCGAATATTTATTTAAAATAATATTATGTAAAAAACTATAAAGAAGTATGAGTGAAATTCTTACATCACACAGTCTATTGATTCATGTAGTATATCAAAAGCGTCGTCACTTGGTTGTCGTTATACAATCACAGCTGGCGAAGCTTACGTTTAGTAGAAAACAAGGCCTAAACAAAATTTATTGCATTGTCTCTTTCTAAAATATTCTATTTTATTAGGCCTATTAGAGAATTGACGAAAAGTAAATAAGTAAGAAAAAAAATTTTAAGATAATTTGTGTATGTTTAAACACTGTTTGCCTTCGAAATGCAGCTCACTTTGAAACTTAACCGGCCCCGAGACGATCAATCGCAATTGTCAATTTTACGTTATTGTCAATTGCCATTGATCGTTTCCAAGTACAATTGAAGCGATTGTCAATTGCAGTTACGCGATTGAAAACATTGATGGATATTTTGATTGATGCTCATTGACAGGAGTCATTAAAATTGCCAATTGATCGTTTTCTGAGTCATTGACAACCGTTTCCGTTCTGTTTTTGAATTTCGAACTATCTGTCAGGTATCAATTTCGAAAAGCAACTTAGCACCAGCACATCAATCGCACTTCAATTGCAATTGACAATTGCGATTGATCGTCTCGGGTCCACTTTACTCACTTTAGTATTAAGAAAAGTACATGTCTGAACTATGTCTAAGTCGTAGCTCCTAACTTACCACGTATACCTTATTTACTTAATAGATTAGCATCCTTGATGATTTTTGATGTGATTTTTCAATTCACCATTTGACTTTTTTAAATTTTACATTTGATTAAAGTCAAAACGGTTGTGTGAAAGCGACTGATTGACAACGGCCATTGTAGCCGTTTAACTAACATCGAATATTGATTCTAAGTAAAGTGATTAATCTCGACCGTACAAATGTACACGTTTCTTTTGTATATTACATAATACTTTATAATAAATTAGTAAAAATTAGGAAATTTATAGGTATTTGTCGAAGAGATTAAATCGCCTATACTAGAATATTTTTCTTATTTTTATAGCTTTTATTTTTTTGTTTTATGGCCAAAGTATTTGCGTATCACGTAAAAATGTTGAAATAGTATGATTTCGCATACATTTCATTAACTCTGATAGTTTTATTAGGTTGCATGCAATAATCCGGTCCGCTATATTATATTATATTATTGCCTAAGATGTATGTCTTCAGCACGTCCATTTCAACTACTCACACTACTTGTAATTTAATAGAAACGTTGTTCATTGCATTTACTCGTATTTAAGTACATATGTAACTAATATAAAATTATGCTTTTTAAATTAATGAACGACAGCAACAGTTAGGGTAAAACTAGGTACTACGCCCCACTTTTTTTTGAACACTAACTGAAATAAAACTTATCAAAGTTATAATCAAATCTTTATTAAGTAACATTATTTATTTCTTTTAGAACATTATGGCACTTGTTACAAACATTTCAGTTGTAAGAAAATAGAGTAATAATCATTTTAAAAAAATCCTCGCCTTCATTATAAAATGCCCCACTTTTTTTTATCGCCTTTAAGTAATTGAGTTTCGATGATTATGTAACAATAGATAAAACTAATAACTATTTTTGTGAAAACATAACAATTAAATAAAACACTTATCATCACGTAATTATTACAAGGGTGAAATCCAAAAAAATCGCAAAATTAAAATTACAGAAAAAACAAACATAAAGTATCTTCTTACATGTCTATAATAACATATTATTAAAAATCAAAAAAACATAATTCAGTCCTTTCGTTACATCTTAATCAGTCTCAAAAATAATAATCATTTAAAAATAGTGAATAGGTACAATTAGAGATCAATGTTTAATAGCTTCTCTTTTAGCTTTCCGTCCACATTTGTTGCACTTAGGATTATACATGGTACAACTCGTGCAGCCATGCTAAACACGTGGGACATTGAATCCAATCTTCAGTAGATTGTGTTTGGTAATAATCTTCGGTACACTCGGCACACCTGTTTATGTCTTCATCAGATATTTCTTCTTCTGACTCCTCAATTTTGTCAGTATTTTCGTCGTTACTGTCACTTTTCTCTTCTTTCTAACAGGCACATCCTTCTTTGTCTTCTTTTTCAATGCTTGTTTACCTTTAGATACTTTTTCTGCAGTTTTGGTTTCTTTCCCATCACATGCTTTTGTTGTAAATTGATTTTTAGCTTTTACCTGTTTTAGTTTTAGTTTTTGTGCATGAGTTTCAAGTTTTGGTTTTCTTTTATTTTCCATAAGTTTCTTTCTTGCAATATTTTCCGATGAAGTCAGAATTATTGCCGTTTGTTTTCTTTTAGACAAAAATTTTGGGAGTTGGGGTATAGGGTGAATTTGGCTTAACACTTTTGAAGGTGTTACGAAGGAGTCAGTCGAAGTAATTGGTTTTAAAGGTGTTTTTTCAGAATTGCCTGCTTCTGCTAGAGATACAAGCCCTTGAGGGTTCTTCTGAGGTGTTATCGTAACTTCATCGATGATACATATTTGCCTGGTGCAAAGACCTGAACTTCCTGACTGTGGAGAAGTCTCAGTGATTGACTCTGGTTTCCCAAGGATTTCATCGTTGCAACATTTTTGGTTGGTGTTAAGACCTGAAGTTCCTGGCTGTGGCGAAGTTTCAGAACCATGATATGGTGGTGGTGAGTCGCACATTGTTTCGTCACTGCCTTCTGCGACGGGATCAAAAATAAGATATTCGTTATTACTTTGAAGCAGTGTTGGAGAGTCTCTTGTATCTTGAATCTCGGCGTTGACACCTTCAATTAAATTTGATTTGATCTTGAAGTAAGTCAGAGAGCGAAAAATAATGGTCTGGAATAGCGCTGGGATCATACGGATAAATTCCACAGGATTTTAAGGCTGCGACTCCATTTGATACAGTGGCAGCCTTTCCCCAAGCCCTCCCTATCAACATTCATATTCTTTCTTTATTCCGCACCATCCATGACTTCGCTTCTTGTGCAAAATATACTTTAAGCGGTCTAAAGAAGGCTCTATCAAGAGGTTGAAGAGCATGTGTCGTGTGACTTGGTAAACACAGGAGTATAACATTGTTTTCTTGAGCAACTTCCAATAAGCGTACATTGTTGCTATGAGAGCTGTGACCGTCTAATATCAACAATGTTTTTCGTGAGCTTTTGTGAAACAAAAATACTTCCTCAAACCACTTCATAAACAGATCCGAGTTAATATACGATGATTTTATATTTATAAAGACTTGATCCTGGTGGCAGACCTTCGGAAAACTGGGGTTTTTCGTAAGTCCCCTTATATATCATACATATACAGGAGGTAAGAAACTGCCTTCAGCATTGCAACACGCTATGACTGTAACATTTTCACCCTTTTCACAACTTGTGAGAGTGTATACATCCTTGGCACCTTTGGTTGCTACCACTTTTCCTGGTTTGTTATTTACCTGGATGCCTGACTCGTCCATATTATATATGTCTTCAGGGTTGGATGCGAAATTATTTTCTTGTTAGATTTTGGCTAACAATTCGAAAAAATCTTGAACATCCTTTCTGCTCACTCCATAAGCTCGTGCAAGGGATAAACCTTCTGACTTTCTTTGGCTTAGTTCCGATTTTCTTGCCATAAATCCCGAAAACCAGACGTAACCCGCTAATCCAGACTCTTCCGAAAATGGGTGTTTTATTTTAAGTTTTGTGGCCCACTGAAATGCTATTTCCTTTACATCTCGTCGGTCTGGTGCAAACCCTACTCTTTCTAATTTTTTATATGGGCTACTAACTTTTTTTCATACTCTTCTTGGTTGCGGCCAAGAGGGACCTTTGATTTACCCGTTAAAAGGTGTCTTCTGAGGGTTCTGGAGGGAATCTGGTAATTTCTGGAGGCTTCATTGACACCCATAGTCTTGCTTTTTACCTTTTCCATTGCTTCTTCTAAATCTTCTGGCGACCATGAAGCTCGCAGTGTTTTTCTATTATACTTCCGAGACATTTTCTGAAACATTTATAAACTATTATAACACATTTACGCGAATCAAATAGTGGGACGTTTTAAATACCAAGCCATGGGGCATATTGTAAAATACACTATTTAAAACGCCCCACTGCGGTTTAATCAACAAACTCAAGGTTATAACGTTCGACACATTGAAAACATAAAGGTTGATTTTATACATTTTACCATGAATTGAACATGATTGACATAAAAAACAAATCACTAAAGTTATAAAAAATCATAGGAAATTTACCACAAATTGTTTGATCACTAAAATACTATATTTTCGAATATTTCTTAGACGAACAATAATTATAACGCGTGAACGGCAGCCATGTTGTCGGCCGACTGGCGCCTACGCGTGCGAGTAGTTAGGCGCTGCGAAACTGTGTTAGTGTGAGTGACAAACGACTGGGGCGTTTTGTCAACTGCGCGTATTACAGAGTTTTACCCTAAATTAAAATTATATCATGTCTCGTTATTGAAATATGTGGAATTGCAGCAATGTTTTGCTCAATGTGGCATCAGGAGTTTTCTGTGATAGTTGCAATTTCTTCAGTCAGAGAATATGGCCTTTTGTTTGCTACTTTTAGCACTAACGACAGTTGTTTTTGGCTCCAGTGTTTACCCAGCAAGTTTTGTTGACAGGCATACGTTATGGCAATATTTCTTTTGGTTTAAAATAAATAGAAACACTTATTGTATGTTTTTCTTATCGAGATTTAATTCACAAAAGATTTTTCGCCTATTGCCTTGTTGCCTTCATAATTAAAAAAAATAAAAAAAGGATTTTGTATAAAACCGAATAAATGCAGTGACCAACAAATTTTGCTACACTATTTACTCGCATACGAAATTTTAGACCGCTTTTTATGATGCATCCATCCACTATGTTAATTTGCTAAATTAAGACTTACTTTTTACCGTAAAATCTATTGGCAGTGATTTCTCTAAGGGCTAAGGGGTTTTTACACTAACTGCAACGAATATTATCAAAATACACAAGTTAATACGTCTTGCCGATAGGGAATGTGCACACCGCCAATAGAACCTAACCCGTTCCTACTATAACAAAGGCATGCTTATGTAATATTTTTCATAATAACACTAAAAGTACTATAAAAAATAATTTTGATTCCCTCCGGATTAATTTTGAGATTTACTTTTTTTAGAACATAATTTTGTAACAATTGTACTGTGTAGGAAGGACGGAAGGAAAAATAAATTTATTTTGTAGGAACGGAACAAAACACCGACTTTATGCCTTATCTTGTAAATTAACTGAATTATTATAATATTTTTATATACATCCCTATTTTCTAAATTGTGCCAAATAATGGTCGAGTCAATTGCAATCCAGTTCTTAATGAAGGTCAAATGCATTTATGTATTGCCAAATTTAAGTTGTAAGTTACACGAAGACATTCATACTTAATTTCTAACATATTGGGCAAAATTAAATTTTACAAAAAAAATAAAATAATTTTTAAAGTAACAATTGCCTTCTAGAGCTGTACTATATTGACTCGAATGAAATGAATAATGATTCAATGTTACCCGATGTCCAAAATTGACAATATTATGCACTAATATTCCTATTTATAAGTAGTTACTTTCTACTGTCATAATGTCGCAGGTACTTTGTTTAGACCCGGTTTAGATTTTTTTCTAATAAATTATATTTTATGGTTAATGAGTTTTATTTTTAAGTGATATCCCCTTAATAAAATACATTGTAACAGTAGTTAGTATTGTAGGAAATAGGTGTCTTCACTTATTTATTCTCCAAGTTGAAGCGAGAGATAAAATTATAGTCTCAATGACGAGCCACTTTGGCCACTAATGGTCCTCCTGATGAAATAACTTGGGTCTAGTAAGACCTATCTAATATTTGAAATATACAGACAGACAAGTATTAACACCATTTTATTATACTTTATTTAACACTTAGTAAACTAAGTTTCATTAAGGTTATTAAATAAAAGAAAATGTTATTGAATATACTCCTTTATTCTTTGTTCTTACAACCTACCGGCGCGCGGAATGCGGGAGACGGAGAGCTCGTTAAGCGGTTAATAGGTTAATTTGATTGGTTAATACAAACTTGCAGTCAAACTACCCATTATAATACTTGTTATTGCAACGTTTTACAAACAAAATGTATCACAGATAAAGTAAAATGAGCACGACCTGTCGCACGTCGTTAAGATTATTCAGATTGTGGGAATAATCGCTAATTATTTTTGGATTTGTTAAATTTTATTTTTATAAATATATCATTGACTGATATAAAAATATTAAACATTTATTTTCGATTCATTTTAAATGTAGCACGAATTTAATTGTAATATTTTTACTAATCCGAATATTCCCAACAGCAAAATTAAAAAATTCAATACATTCGACAAAATCATTAAACCATTTTCGTTACGCTAAGCTGCATTCACACTATGATTTGTTAAACAAGATCATTTATTCTGCTTCATAGTTTTATCACAAAAAGTACAGTTATCAAAATGTACAAACTCGTGTGAATGCGCCCTTATAACAGAGTGGTACATTAATGGTCTTATTCATAAAAAAATATAGAAGCTTTATTAGCTTGCTAATAAGCAAATTCTCAAAAACATTATTCATAAACGTTCAATAGTACTAAAACGCTCCATAAGTATACAATAATGGCTCTATAATTTATAGTAGCTTGAAGCCTTCTTTAAACCTTTAATAAAGAACAAGATGGTCGTCTTGTCTTCTTGACAGCTGATAATTTGAACTTGAAGTGAGATTATTTTATCATAATAACTGTAAAACGTTGTTTAAATAAATTTTTTGCTTTCTATTAAAACCAAGATACCATATAATGCAAGCTCTGCAAACAATAGCTGCCATTAAATATGTTGAAAACACTCAACGTTGTCAGAAGGTATATCAGAAAAGATATGACCCGTTTTCTTTTTTGAAATTAGGAATTTTCCTTCGGTGCTGGGCTGTATTGATTGTACTCACATTAAAATAAAGTCACTTTCATTCACTTTTCCATTTTCAATACTTAGAAAATTAAGAAAATTGTTAAATAAAGCACTACTACTTTTGGCGGCGGGAAAGTGAAAACAAATGTCACACTGTGATTCACGGAGCATAGAGCCCAGTATTTTTGACATTTTGTCCATGATTTATCAAAACGACAACATAATAAAGCGAAACCAGCTTATAGCGAGAATTTAGTTGTGAGAGGTTTATTGAACCGTTATGAATAAAGGAAGTTATGAAACGTTTAATAGCCCTATTGAGCATTTTAGCTAATGCACATTGTAAACCTATATTCAGAGATTTTTATGAATAAGACCGTTAGAGTTTAGACAGAAATAAGAAATACCTAATTAAAAATATAAAATAAAATGGCACCCTGTGTCACAAAATATCAGACTTAAAAATAAAAGTAATGGAAACTTAAAAGTAATAATATTAATAAATAATAATTGTTAATGTATTAATCATATTACTATTCTAAATAATAAAAAGGCGAAATATCGATTTATACCACTTAAAATTGGTCCAACTCTAGTTAATGAAATAAGATGAAAGAATATTCAAAGTAAAAAAAGAAATATCTTAAGTCTGTTAGTTTACCATAAATCAGTTTTTTATAAAATATACATTTTAAAAAACACACTACGCAACGAAAAAATAACATTATTTAAATATAATCAGAAGTAAATTTGAAACAAAATATCTAGCGAACTTTATTGTTTTCTATTTATTTTGTATATAAACATGCAAAATCTTATATATTTCACAGTAATGTTGGGAGTTTTAATCTGGAATTATTTAGTATCGATTGGTCTGAGGTATGGAGTAAGGAACATAGTTATACATATTGTATTCATTGTAGACAATTTTAAGTTTTATAATTATTTTAAAGTCAATTTAAAATTATTATTGATAATAAATAACATTAAATCTTTGTAAGTTTATTATTGAAGTGAGAAAGTATCTCATTTTTTATACAAGGAACTAAATCAATGGCATTGAAGATCAAAAATACTTTTAAAAAAGTTATAAATTGAAATCCCTATACATGTAATATGTTTCTTAAACCATACCTTCTATTTAACTCTGGTATAAAGATCCAAAATATTAATAAACTAGTAACACTAAGTCTCACATAATATGGAGTATAATTTAATTACTGCTAACACTTTCTATTAAATTTATGGTTATATTTTAATTTTATATTATCTTGTATAATGTTATAATTGTATAAAATTAATTTACCAATTTTATTTGTATTTATTTTGAATTCTAAAGCCTGTTAATATAAAAATGTATTATAATTTCCTTGTAATATTTTTTTTTGTAATATTTAAATGTGCTTTCAGGCTGAAAATGTAAAAGTGGCATTATTTACTTATATAGTCGATAATAATGAAACAAATAATTATTATTTAATTTGAATCTGGCTAATTACAAAACGTCCATAAAATATTTTTTTAAAGTAATTTTTTGTTAGGCCTCTTTTACACTTGCAGCTTAAACTGCTGTATTTGTCTTTTCATTAATTACTTTACAAAGATATATTGATAAGTTTAATATAAATTGGTTCATTGAAAAATTTCACTCAAAACGTTGCATAGTGATAAAGCAATAATATTTATAATTTATCATTATATTAAACGTTTTTACTTTACACTACTCCATTGTCACGCCGATTTTAAGACAATGTGTGTCCTACTTGTTCTATTTAATAATATAATACTAATTCATTCGGTTATTTCATATAAAAAGATCTACGCATCGAGTATAATTATCATAGAGACGACCATAAAAAGCGGAGCTTACAAACCCTAAGTCCAAAATGTCGATATTGTATTGACACTTTAAATAATTAGTATATATTAGTTTAGTTTATAAGCTGCTCGATGTACAGTCGTCTCCTGGACTATGTGTAAATTGATAAAGCGAAAGAACTACGCAGTCTTGTGAGAAGGCACCGCCCACTGCACGTGCTACGAAGTACCACTAGCAATCTATGTTCTTACAGTGCTTTGAAATAATATATATTTAATATAAAAACTGTAGTATTATTAACTTTTTTTTATTAGAATATTAATTTATATTTTAATAGTTACAGTTGATGACAAAATAACGTTAAAAAATCGTATGGTCCTTCGAGCTCATTTTTTCGATTAATGTTTTTTAGTTTGATAATAATTATTTGTGTAGATTTTAACTTCTTTATATTATTTCCTAGCACTGTCTTAGCGTTATAACAAATTACACGACAGTACTACAATAAACTGAGACACGACATAAGGCAACTGTCTATTCGCAATTATGAATAAATGTAATATAAAAGTCCGTAATTCTATTGAATTTTTATAAAAACTTGAGTAAATAACGCATTAACTTGATATATTCCACTATACCTATAATACTATAATTGTATAATGCGACGTATTAGACTATTTTGGCATCGGTAATTTTGTACAAATTACACAAAATGGGTATATTGCATGTGCATTATTGTCACAGATAAAAAATAAGTACAAGTAAGTACATAAAATGATAAATCCGGATTTATTTTTGAAATTATGTTCTCGGTTATATATCACATCCTATATAAAGCGCAGCATGGTAAGTTGTAAAACATTTATATTTCACACTAGCATATAAAACGTACATTGTCGAAATTTTCGCTACACAAATACTATTTATTATGAATTAAACTAAGATAAAAAAGTGTATTTATCTCTAATGTACGGTTAACCTTAAATACAAACAAAATGGCGGACCTGTGACGTACCAACAGAAATATAAAAGTGATTTTTCTAGCGAGCTATATATTATTTTAAGCACTAAATTGTTATTAATATTTTCTATAATATATGTGCACCTGGCTCGGCAACTTGAAATTTGTAGCTTTATTTATTAAATAATTATATACAGGATGGTTGAGGTAGTTCATAAATGTAAAAGTATAATTCGCGTCATGTAAAAAGAACGCTGGCTGTCAAGTTGCGCAGAGACGATTTATAGGCCAATTTGGTGGTAAGACGCGGGGTGCGGGACGGCGAGGCATGCGCCGCATGCTTTCCGGCTCGCTATTGGTTTGTCAGTTCAAAATACCATCGCGCACACAAAAGTTATTAATTACGAAATGATTTTATATCAAAAATAGACAAATAATATTTTTGAATAATATTGTTTTATAAAGATAGAGTCTGATAACAATGCAGTTAACAATAAAAAAATATATATAAAAACGAATTAATTTAATTTTGTGTAAGTGGATTAAAAATTCTGCAATGAATCAAACATATTTTATTGATTTATAAAATTCTGTTTAATGACATTCTATCTACTATATTTTTCAACGTATCTACGAATAACCAATATACGTCACGAGCGAAAGGTTAGTTCAAAAATAAATGAATATGCTTAGTTATTTCGTGTGCGAATGTACCGATGCGCAAACACACCCCCCACCACTTTCTTCCAGCGTTCTTTTTACGTGACGCAAACTGTAAAATAAACAAAAATAACTGAAATAATTGATTTTCTCTAATTTTAACTTTAAGCACTACTGTTATAAAGTGTCTATTTCTTTGTAATTTTGTAACTTCTCTATAGGTGGTAAAATTATGTATTACAAGATTAAATTCTTGGCAAAAGGCTTTTTTTAAAGGCAATAAGATCCCAAATAGTGTAAACGAAAAAATATTGTACCTCAATTCCCATCCTGTATAACATAAGTACAACGATCCAACATTTGTATATCACTAGTGTATGTATAACTTGGCAAGATGTAGATATTCGACTAAATTACATTAGAAAATAGTGAAAAAAACTAAAATATGAGTATGAATAACTAATATTTAACTATAATAATATATAAAAAAACTATTTTTTCTATATCTCATAGTCATGTTCATACTGACTTATGTAACTCAAAAATAAACCTTATTATTATTAGAGATTCAATAAACAAAAAAAAACCAGTGGCTAACTCAAGGTAATGTAAATATGAAATAGCTATAGTTACTAAATCTAAATATATAATAATATATATTGTATGGACACAAAGATGGACAGAAGATGAAGATGATTGTTATCATCAAGTTAGCCACTAAAGCAATAAGTTACATATTGCAATGTATGAGAAGTAATTTGATAAGAGGCTTTTCTTTATTTAGCAACGACTTTCTGTTCATGCCATAATACAGGATGTTTATTTTACAAAAAAATATACACCATAGTACAAGATTCTGCTAATAACGCCTACTTAATAAGATCCTATCTAACAACCTCTTATCAACTTATCTTGTGTTATGATCTGAATAAAAAAAAGTTTAATAACGTTAAAAAATGTTGCCTTACGCAATATTCAACAACAATCCTAAATCCAATACATCTAAGTAAGCTCTTATTTATTAATATTCCGAAGATAGAAAAATCTCTGATAAATTTATCACAAAGAGAACATACAGACGAAATAAATATACCAAAATTAAAATTAATTAATTTAGGCTGAATGGTGTAGCACCTTTGCCTTAGTAAAAAAAATCAATCTTTCAAAGTCACCCACTGTTATCATTGCAATACTCACCAAACCCTAACTAAATTACCCGTTCAACGGGTGAATTTTCATCCGTACTACATTTAGTATCCGTAACATGCAAATCTTTACTTATCCGCAAATTGGCCAACTTCACGTAATTACTTCTAGAGATGCCTATTTCGCGTCGTTTTGGTATTTTTTCGTTTTTATTATCTACTTTCTTTTCGATAACTGGAGTTAAAGACACTGTATTTTGTGTGTTGCGATTTAGTTGTGTTAATTTTTTTTCAACAGCCCCCATTGGATTTTTGAATCTGTTGCGACCTACTTCGTATTTATCCGTTTTAGGTTCGAACCTGCGATCTCGACAGCTATACCTGGCTGTAAAGTCTGGGGTGTCAGATGATAAGTGACGTCTGAAAACAGGTGTCATTGGTTTCCCCATACTGGCCAGTTTGAGGTCACTCTTTAGAACTTCTTGGTTCAAATTTGGTTTTTTCTCCGGTTCCGGTCTAACCCTATGATTTGATCTAGTGACGGGAGACGTTGGACGTTGAATAAAGAATTTGCTTCTAGATTTTTCTTCGTTATCATTCACTTCCGGTTTTCGTACTACTTCTGTTGTGTGGGGTTTAAATAACCTGCTAAGTTTTGGGGAAAGTAATTTTTTTGTAAAAAAATTAGGTTTTTCTTGTTTAGCTACATCTACGCTCTTTGGAATGTTGTCTATGCCTTTGGATATGATGGGGGACCTCTTTAAATAATCAATATTATACCGTTTGCAGTCCTCCGCATCCACACTTCTCTCGTCTTCATGTCGTAACGTGACATCTGTGACGTCATAGCTGGCTTTTTTTGGGAGAATTATGTTTTTGATGTTTACTAGACTATTTCTAGGGGTTTCGATTTGGAATTCGTCATCTGACGATGAAGAGTCATGGTCTGCATCAGGAATGCTGTAGTGTCTGCTGAAAGGGTATACGTCTTTGGAATCCTTGGAGCTGGTCTCCAGACCCTCGACGGATTGGTTTCGGAGGAAGGAGGGTAGAAGATCTTCGTGCAGTTTGCGAGTCTTGTTGTCCAGGAGGTTGTTGAGGTGATCATCAGGGCTGCTGCGTTTGAGTGGTGGTGGAGGACCGAGCCACTCTGAAATGTCGTCCACCTGGAATAAAATGTTCATCTACTTGTATAACATTTTAAAAGTGTATTAGAAAAATCGGTTTTTTATATTCCTAAATATGATAAAATTATCAATAATTTTAAAAACTTTGTAGTTTTGAACACAATAGAATTTAAAAGTATTTTGTTCTATTTGAATTTATTAAAAATAAGCTCGTGTAGTCTTTTTTGTGTATTACTACTCGAATTATTTATGAATTTCATTTTTCAACAATATAATAAAATTATAAATTAGTATACAATAGTTTCAATGTACATCTATGTATGAAGGAAGCAAGTTACTCATACATCATTTTCTTATATGTGACTATATCATTATCAGGTCCTCACTATAATGCCGTTTACAGATATTTTATCAAATATTGGACAGAGAATTAAGAATTATTCTTCATCATGAATGAATCGCGAATTAAGTCATTTTGTATAGTGTACACATGATATGACTTTACCAGACCGAGAACGAACTGCGTTATACTGAGGATCAGCCTTATCTCGATGCAATGGGGGTGATGACAGCTGATGTCAACATTACGGCGTAGTATATGTTATATGTTGGGACATTTACACACAGCACTATCTAGTTTCACGGTAAGGTGCGAGCTTTGTGTTATGGATACCAGATGGTTGATACACTACACATATATAAGTTTATATACATACATATTATAAATATAAACATCCATGACTTGAGTACAAACATTCGTGCTCAACAAATGAATGCCCCCAGCGGGACTCGAACCCGCAACCTCTGGCGCAGCAAGTAACGTCACTACAAACTGCGCCACGCGTGACAGCTGACGTCACCTGTCAGCTGTCACTTGTCAGCTGTGACGTGGGGCGGCGTACCTTGGTGATGTTGATGCCGTCGCGTCCGCCGCTGAGTATGTACGCGGGCGCGGGCGCGAGCGCGTGCGCGCTGCGGCTGAGGCGGGGCGGGGGAGCGCGCGCGGCGGCCGGCGCCAGGTGGCTGGCTGACACGCACTTGCCTAGAGCTCGCCCCCCGCCACCCCCCGCACCCTCACCCCCTCGCTCCTCCGCGCCCACCGAGAGCTGTGCGTTCGACTGCGACTGCGTAACATATTGTAGTATTAAAAATAACCAATCAATGTTTTAGTTTTTTCAGAATTTTTGTATAAACTTATTTATTTTTAATCAAATCAAAATATTTTATTCAGCATACTGAACGTCATGAGTCTAGCACCAGTTCGGAAAGAATAAACCTCTGACCTGATAATAAAATATTGAAAAGGAGTTAACCGATTTGTCGTGTTTTACAAGATTTAATGTTTTTTATTAGTCCCGCTGAGTTTCTTTCGCCAGTTCTTCTCAAGTCAGAGGTTTCTTCTTTCCGAACTGGTGGTAGACTCATGACGTTCAGTAAGAAATTGTAACAATTTTTATGCTGAATAAAATGATTTGATTTGACACAAAAGCCACAGCTCACCTTGGGCAGCACGTCCTCCTTGGCGTCGCTGCCGCCCTGGTGTCGCACGAAGATGCCGGAGCGGTCGGGGCGCGTGCGTGCGGGCGACGCGCGGCCGCGGGACGGCGCGCGCGCGTACTGCAGGATGTCGGCCAGTAGGGGCGGCGGCGGAGCCCGGGCAGTCTGCAGGTGCATCACTAGCGACTCTAGCCAGATCTCCATCACTTCGAACGAGGGCCTGGGTAATTGAAAAAGTGAGATAAGTTCCATCGTTCATCGTTCCACAAAGGAGCCACCAAGTTCAGAAATAGTCCAATATTAACGAGACCATGAAAATAGGGCTGGGAAAAGCTTACTCCTATGACAAAAAAATGAAAATGAAAAAATCAAAATGAACTTAACTTTAAAGTTTAGTAGTTTCTGAACATTTTATTTAAATAAAACATATTTCCCACAAAACTTGCAGAAAATTTCATAGGCTATAATTTTTCTATAAAAAAATGACAAAAAAGCAGCACAGTGTAAGTCTACACTCAACATTTTTTAAGTGCTTATTACAAATATGAACTGCCTTCATATGCCCAGCGAAATAACCGAGAAATACGGGTTCAAATCTGGATCTCGCATCTCTAATATTTTCATGTGCGAATCATTTCTACCGTGATCACCACTTGTTTTATGGTGAAGGAAAACATCATGAGGAAATCTATGTGCCTTAGAAAAACCTAGCAAGTTCTCGAAAGACATGTAAAGTCCGCCATCACGCACTAGGCCAGCGCGGTAGACTATGGCCTGATCCCCCTCGTACTGAGCCCGTGCCCAGCAGTGGGACGTTAAGAAAAGGGCTGATGATGATTACAAATTAGGTGTGCGAATTTATTTTCGAATAATTCGCGAATTAATGAAATATTTAATGAAAGATTTTAATTGTTTCCATTTAAATTCCTTTAAATCGTGTATCAAAATATTCTACTTACGAATAATATATAATTCAAAAAAAACACTATAGATACTTATTGTTCTATTTGTGTAACAAAATTTCATGGTTTGAATAAAATGTATATTGACTGTTAAAAATGTCTATTTGAATATTGAAAATAAGAAACCCTGAATTCAAAATACTCGAAATGTCTCCAATAACATGACAGTTTACGAATAATTCGGAAAAATTCGAATTATTCCAAAAAAATCGAATTATTCGAAATTTTTCGAATTATTCGAATTAATATTCGATTCGGAACGAATAATTCGTAAGTTCGAATTATTCGCACACCCCTATTACAAATATGAATGCGGACCTGGCGTCGGGGTCGAGGTCGCAGGCGAGGAAGGCGAGGCGGTAGAAGGGCTCGGGGCAGGCGGCGCAGAACTTCTCCAGGAACAGGCGCTCGTTGAGGCCGAAGTCGGAGCGCCGCGGCAGGAAGTCCGGGTCCGCTGACACGCGCCCTATTATCTATATATAACAATAAAACACTGTTTGTTATCGCGTCTTGAGAAACTTTGTTGACTGATATTTTTGGAAAAAGTTACGTATGTACACGTCTCGAGGCATAAGCTCAGCTTTGCATTTGTGTGAGGCAGTGTACGGATAGGCACGACCGAAGGCGTAGCGCGTTGCGAGTGGTTTAAACCCGTTTTAACTGGTTTTTGATGCGCGGCTATTGGTTTTTAGCTATCTACCAAACCAGAGTTTGGAAAATTCGGGAAACTGCTCATATATTTTGTATATAGACGAATTTTTCTTTTTCCACAGACTCAAAGACCAATGATATATGCTTAATGATATTAAATTAATATTTTAATTTGTAATGTCTATTTGTCTCTATATCTCAGTTATTTTACTCAATTACTAAATTAGATTTATTTTCGGAAAAACTAATTTTTATAATTTTATTAAATATTTTAGTACTATGCAATGACTTCAAGTGTTGCCCCTTCATGTTTCACCTGATGCAGCCGCACCTTTGCATCAGCTCAGCATTGCAAGCATAATAAATAATAATAGAACAGAGTCTCACCTCACAAAGTATGATGCCGAAGGAGAACACATCCACTTTCTCATCATACACTTTTCCATTCATCATCTCCGGGGCCATCCAGTAAGGGTTCCCAACCACCTGTATTGGAAAGAGTTTTAATGAACAAAACAAGCAATTTAATTATTTTTCATCAACACATACATTTTAAATTTTTTTTTTAATTTATAAGTCAAAAGCGTCTCTAACTTGAAAAAATAGAATCTGTGGTAAGAGACCAAAAAATTTAAAACACTTAGGGAAATAAGTACAGTTGATGATCCACACAGATTGTAGGGGACGCGACCTACTACTAAATGATTGATAAATTAAATACAGTCTGAGATCGTTGTAGAGTTTATTGATTTGATACTATGATATATTTAATGATAATTGATGCTATGTAATGATAATGAATGCAGCCGGTTTGATTGCTGTCCGAACGTGCACTGACTGTTTTAGGTGTGTTTTGATGTATTTATAACACACCTACTAAGCATTATTGCTTAGGTGTTCGGTAACAACGTTTGGCCCGAACATGCTCCCAGGGGAGGCAAAAAATGATAATGATACAAACAATCAAGAGCGCATTGACTCTATAACGACTAAGGTTAGAGTCGTTTTTAATGCATCAGCTAAAACGTCGAATGGCACAAGTTTGAATGATTTAATGTATAGGGGCCCAAATTTACAGCAAGATCTGCAGTCACTTATATTGAAATGGAGAAAATTTGAATTCGTATTTACTGCCGATATTGAAAAGATGTACCGAAATATATTAGTTTGCAAAGAAGATCAAAAATATAAAAAAATATTATGGCGAGAGGAACCTAATAGCAGCTTACAATCTTATCAACTTTTAACCGTTACATACGGCACTAAAGCAGCACCTTTTTTAGCAATGATGACCTTAAAGCAATTAGCATCAGATGAGCAGAAAAGATTTCCAGAAGCAGCTAGAATCTTGGAAGAAGATTTCTATGTCGACGATTTAATAAGCGGAGCATATACTATCGAGCACGGTAAACAATTAGTTGAATCTTTAAATCATTTATTAGCATCAGGGGGGTTTTTATTACGAAAATGGTCTTCTAATAAATCAGTATTATTAGAAAATATCAATGAAAACCATAAATTAAATTCTGAAAATAATACATTTAATTTCAAAAAAGAATACATAAAAACTTTGGGGTTACATTGGAATTCCAATCAAGAGAGTATCAAATCAATAAACTCTACAACGATCTCAGACTGTATTTAATTTATCAATCATTTAGTAGTAGGTCGCGTCCCCTACATTTTTTGGTCCTTCGAGCTTTTGGACCTCGCGCTTCGCGTTTAAAGCAGTTCGCGAGTGTGAGGAGACATTATTTTATCAGTGACATTACTCTATCAGTGAAATTATTTCATCAGTTAAATTAGCAAACTAGTTATAAGTGAAACTGTGTAGTGAAAGTTTTATCATAGTGTCGAATTCGGGAGGTAAATCAGCCTCCGGGAATAAGCATCAACAGAGAAAGCTCGGCCACCGAGTTGAGTTTTCTGGTATCAGCAGCAGCAACAGATAGTCTTGACTGTTGAGTCGGGCTATCGAATCAGACGAGCAGGTAGCAGCAGAGGACGCACTTCAGTAGCAGACCCAGCACCAAGTAAGATCTTTCCATTTTATCAGTTGACTATTTTGTTTAGCAATCATAATGGAAGACTTATATAGCATTCAGTTAGAGATCGTTGAGTCGATGGAAAAACTTTTTATTAACTTTAAAAAAGACAATCAAGAGCGGAAAACAGAGTATCATATCAAAAAACGGCTCCAAACTCAAGAACTTTACTGGTCTGAATATCAAGAGAATCATAAGCGTTTACGAGAGTGTAAAGATACGAGTCATCCGTACTTTGCAAATTCACATTTTGAAAATACAAAGAAAAAATATGAAAATATCAAATTATACATAAATGAGAAATATAGTGAAATTATTCAAAAGATCCCGGAAACTTTTCATTCTCAATTAAAAGAGCCGTCGGCATCGACTTCGTCGCCAGCAAAACATAAAGAAGAAAATACATCAGTTAGGTTCCAAGAAAGTCGAGGTTTATATAGCAAATTAGATGAAATGCTGCGTAAACAGTTTATTAATTTTAAGGCTTTTTCGCGGACTGTAAGCACCATAGACATTAATTCTATATCAGAAAAATGGGAATTTGAAGATGCTTTGAAACAGTTACAGCAAAGGTGGGCTGCAATAGACTCACTCCATTGGGAAATAGATTCCGAGCTAAACGGGGAAGATGGAGAGTACGATCTTGTTTTCAATAAACATGAAAAAACATACATTGAGATTAAGAAATCATTAAATAGTAAAATGTGGTCGGTATCACACAGAGAAAAATGCACACCTCAGATGGATGTCCCAACATTTAATGGAAATTATCAGCAGTGGGTAGCGTTCAAAAATCTATTAACTGAAACCATTCATAACAATCCATGCTTATCAAATTCACAGAAAATGCAATTTTTAAAGGGTAAAGTTCAAGGTGAGCCCGACAGACTTATACAGCATCTGTGTATTAGCAGTGAAAACTATATAACGTGTTGGGAAATACTGAACAATCGTTACGACCACAAGAAACGCATCTTCACATCCCACATGAACTCCCTCCTTGGTATACCTGTTATACAACAGCAATCCCTAGCAAGCATAAAACGATTGCATGATACTACATTAGAGTGTATGCACGCCATTAAAAACCTAGGAGTTGACATATAAGCACATGGGACCCTATTCTGGTTCATATATTATCACAAAAGTTAGATGCGGACACACATTCAGGATATTTAGAGTCATTAAAAAATCCGCGAGAGCTGCCTTGTATAAAAGAATTTTTACAATACTTAGAAGGAAAATTTACATCATTAGAATCGTGTAGAAAAAAGCAGGAACCATCAAGCAATAATCAACCTAATACCGCATCATTAAATCATAGATTTCATCAACATAAAAATTATACATTCAATAATAAGCAACAAGCATCAAAGCCTTTTAAAACTTTTCATAAATCGTATATTAAATGTCCTATATGCGCAGAAAATCATGGTATATTTAATTGCAAGACATTTTTAAACATCCGGCTCGAAGGACCAAAAAATGTAGGGGACGCGACCTACTACTAAATGATTGATAAATTAAATACAGTCTGAGATCGTTGTAGAGTTTATTGATTTGATACTATGATATATTTAATGATAATTGATGCTATGTAATGATAATGAATGCAGCCGGTTTGATTGCTGTCCGAACGTGCACTGACTGTTTTAGGTGTGTTTTGATGTATTTATAACACACCTACTAAGCATTATTGCTTAGGTGTTCGGTAACAACGTTTGGCCCGAACACAGATTATGATTTTTAATAATAAAACAAAAACAATAAATATATCGAGAAATAAACACACAGCGCCATCTAGTTCCATGATGAGGAACATGCACCACGGTGGCTGACACAGAAAGTTAATTAATAGGAATAATTGAATAATTTCTGAGGCTACACATATGTAAGTTGATATCGTACCGTGTACCGCTTGCGACGCAGCGAGGAGTTAGGAAGAGAGCTGCTGGCGGTCCGCTGTACGATGCGCGCCAGCCCGAAGTCCGCCACCACCACTGTCAGCTCCTGCACATGGTGTTAGTTAGACCTAGGAATTGCAATCCGGAAAACAGGATCCGGTAATTCGGCAGATCCGACATCATTTAACGTTCAACGGATCCGGTAGGATTGATAGAAAATCAACCAGATCCGGTCGGATTGAAAATGCATCCGGATTGCAATCCCTAGTTAGACCATGGTTATATTTGAGAGTTATATACAGACACACAGCTCAATTATTATTTTATTTATAACTAGCATTTTCCACGGCTTCGCACGCGTTCTAATTACCGGAAACCAAATTCATTCTGAGTCGCGCGGTATGGTATCTCGCAGAACTAACGCCCGCCATTCCCGTTTTCACAACATTTAACACAAAAAGATTTTTTTCAATTCGGTCCAGTGGTTTTTGAGATTAGCGCGTCTATACTAATATTATAAAGCTAAGAGTTTGTTTGTTTTAACGTACTAATCTCAGGAACTACCGGTCCAAATTGAAAAATTCTTTTGTGTTGGATAGTCCGCTTATATATATCGAGGAAGGCTATAGGTTATACTTACAACATCACGTTACGACAAATAGAAGCAGAGCATCAATAAAAAATGTTGCAAAAACGGAACGGACGGGCGTTAGTTCTGCGAAGTACCATACCATGCGAGTCAGAAAAAATTTGGTTTTAAGAACGCGTGCGAATCCGCGGGAAATGCTAGTTATATATATATATATATATAAAGAAAAGATCATAGATCTATGTAAAATTATAAAATTAGTAGGTACCTCCCCGGGGCGCACGAGGCAGTTGTGTGAGTTGAGGTCGCGGTGTATGACGTTGCGGCGGTGCAGGTAGCCCACGCCCGCCGCCACGTCGCGCGCCAGCCGCCCGCGCACGCGCCAGCTCAGCGCCAGCGACGTGTCCTGTACGGTGCAATAATAAAATAAATAAAATAAAAATACTACTCCTTACTACATTTTGGCCACGCGCCATCTATAATCTAAAATAGAAATACGGCGCCATCTATCGGATATCAGTGCAACTTAGAAACCAAACCGCCATCTATTAGGATTTTATAGAAGTAACCGATAAATACACACTATAGTCGTATAATAAACATTTAATTTGAAATAAAATAATTTTGCGACTATAAATTATTAAGATGTAAGCTATCCTATCTTTCAAGTTGGATCAAACTACACACGGTCTGCAAATTTGATTAAAACCGGTTAAGTAGTTAAGGAGTCCATCGGGAACAAACAACGTGACACGTGATTTATATATATTAGATAATATAATAAAAAAAGAAGTTTGTTTGTATTGTCAAAAACCATTATGTTGTGTGTGTGCGTGCGCGTGTGTGCGTGTGTGTGTGTGTGTGTATGCGTGCATATGTGTGAGTGTGTGTGTGTGACTGCGCATTGTGTGTGCGTGTTTGTGCGTGCGTGTGTGCGTGCGTGTGTGTGAGCGTGTGCTGCGCGAACCTGCAGCAGCGCGTGCAGCGTGCCGCCGGCGACGTACTCGGTGAGCAGGTGCAGGCGGCGGTCGCGGTACAGCACGCCCGCGAAGCGCAGCACGTTGCGGTGCCGCAGCGACCGCAGCACCGCCACCTGCCAAACATTCATTTTTTCGATCATTTTATAATAAGATGATAATATATACATTTTGTGACTATAAGTAAATTTAAAAAACTCGTAAGAGAAATTGTTAGCCTTTAGTGTTTTTTTTTCTCTACACTTTGATGTTAATGATAATTTAAATGTTATGTTTTTTTCTTTTATAAATTTCTTGTTTATGTAAATGTGTATTTAAATTAGTGGAAACTTTGCTGGTTTGTGTAATATTTTATTTGTTATGTGCCTACTTATGCTATAATACTGCGTTTTCCCAAATAAAATAAAATAAATTAATAAAATAGAATTCAAAATACACTTGTGCACTTTACCACTTTATGCACCCTCAAATTATACAATTTCTAAAGTGGAACTCTATATAATAAAATATACTTTTTAAAAAATCGCATCACATGTATAAGAAAATTAATTCAAAAAATGTATTATTGAAACACGGTTATTGAGAAAAAAAAACAAAAAAAAAGAGCGTGTGTACAAAGTACACATGTCAGAAGTAAAACTTGAATTTAAAATAAGGCTAACTCTTCCCCGTCTCTGAGCGCCTGGTACTATGGACTTATTTTTCGTTTCATCGAGTTTGAAATCACATTGATTTTAAAGAGGTTTCACTTCAAAAATCAAAAAATATTTTTTACCAACGCCACACAAAAAATACTAAAAAACTAAAACCTCCATTACAAATATTTATAACAACAATAACAATAACAATAAGCCACAGTAACCTCCTTCAAAAAGTTGTTTTGCGCGGCCTCGTCCACGCGGTACAGCTGCTTCAGCACCATCACCTCGCCGGTGGCGCGCTGCGTCACCTTGTACACTTGCCCGAAGAACCCCGTGCCGAGTAACTCGCCCTGATGTCATATAAAACAAGTAATAAATAAATATGTTGGGACATTATTACACACAGCGCCATCTAGTTCCGTACTTATACGTGGAATGAAGTTTTGACTTTTTCCGAAAAACCGGTTTTGTTAAAAAATATTACTTACTGTGCCACATACTTGCTGTGCCAGCGGTCAAGGGTTCGAGTCCCTCTGAAGGCATTCATTTGTTAACCACGGATGATTGCACTCCAGTCATGGGTGTTTATATTTATAATATGTATATATTTAAGCTTATATATTATGTAGTATATCAACTACCTGGTATCCGTAACACAAGCCTCGTAGCTTACCACGGAACTAGATGGCGCTGTATGTAATAATGTCCCAACATATTTATTATATTATTATTAATAATAGTTAACTAGGTAACTTAGCTTACCTGTATCAAATCAGAAGCGCGAAACACTTTCTGCCCGGGACATGGCTCCGCCCTGAACGAGCGAGCTCTGCTCAAGTCGCCCAGTACACCATCTGTTTCTATTTCCTCACCTTCTACACTGAAGTTAAGAGTATATATACCATTTGTATCTGCATTCGCTTAGAATTTATTTATTTCCAGAAATTACAGTTATCTTTAGAGAAGCTATTTCTAATGCGATTGAAGTAATAAACTTAACTAGAACTACGAGTAATGATAACTAATGTAACCTTTATAATTTCACTCAAAGGTGCGTTAAAAAATATCTATCTTACAGTTCGCGTCACGTAAAAAGAACGCTGGAAGAAAGTGGTGGCGGGTGTGTTTCCGTTACGTTTTGAACTAGCTATTTACTAACTCCCTGCCAAATTTAAAATTTGTGGCATAAAAAATTGAAGGAATTCCGTAAAAACTTATGAGAGCACTTAAATCACCTTAATATTTAACAATCATATCATATATAAAGTTCGTAGCACAAAAGATGAAGGACTCTCATACAAACTTGCCACAGCCCTAAACTTCCTCGATTCGGCCCTGTCGCAAAATTCATTCTTTGTGAATGTATTTTTACTATTAACCTCCCTGCTACATTTAAAGTTTCTAGCACTAAAAATACCGGACTTTAATGGAAAGGCAAACTAATGAGAGCCTTTTTTTTAATCCGGCCCTGTCGCAACATCCGCTCTTAGCAAACGTCTATTATTTATACACTAACTCCCTGCCGATTTTCATCTTTATACGTTTAGCGGTTTTGCGAGAGTTCGTGATGAGTGAGTGAGTGTTTATCTTTTATATTAAGCAATATTGAAGTTAATTAATATTGCTTATCAAAAAATAGGAAACCATATATAATGATAACTACTAGACATACTCTTGGCTTTATGTAGTTTCGACTAGAACCAAACGATAGCGCGATTCAATCTACTACTGGCGCCATCTATGTAGTACTTTCATAAAGTCACTCAACGTTTTTACAGGGGCTGTAGTTTAGTACGTCAGTTGGTATGTAGTTTAGTATGTCAGTCTGAAGTTATTACAGGTTCGACAAAAAGTTAAGGGATATGAGAACTATAGAATTTAAATTACTGTCTGTCTGAAGCTACCACCGGTTCGGAATGCAGTTGATACTAAGAAGTACCGGCAAGAAACTCAGCTCTTGCTCTTTTCAAAATATGTTTTTACAATTTACAAACGAAACGTCGCGTCGGGAACCAAAAATCATAATAAATCCGCGACAAAATCCGAAAAGATAGTTTCATTTATAAAACCATGTCGAATTAAGTACATAGTTGTGTTAACACTGTTATTTATATAATACTATCCTTTCCCGCGGCTTCGCTCGCGTTCTTAAGGCTGGAAACCAAATACTTCACGTTCAACCAAACAAACAAACTTTTCAAATTTATAATATTAGTATAGATATGCGTCAAAAATATTTTTTCTTTCTTTTCTATATACTATAAACATTCGTAATTAAAAAAATTATAATTGCGTGTGTACAAAGTACACATGTCAGAAGTAAAACTTCTTTGGCAAACTAATTTTTAAATCTCGTTTATATTTATACTAAATACTAAAAAAAACCCGTCTATGCTCGTTGAGTGAGGGGAATGGCGCGAAGATCGCACCCACGAGTTAGACAGAGTTAGAAATGTCACTGACTCGCGGTGGGCGAGATCTAACTAAGGCTAACTCTTCCCCGTCTCTGAGCGCCTGGTACTATGGACTTATTTTTTCGTTTCATCGAGTTTGAAATCACAACGATTCTAAAGAAGTTTCACTTCAAAAACTTTTGTGTGCGCGATGGTATTTTGAACCGACGAACCAATAACCAATAAATGAGTAGTGAAACAATTACCAACTTCCTAACCCCTAATAATTTAATCATAATACTTACACGTCCAACAATTTCGACATACTGCTACTCCTCTCTTTATCACCCAAAAGTGGAGACGAAGGAGTTTGCCTCTTCTTTATCACACGAAATTTACCACCATCTTCTCCTTTCCTCTTGAACAGTCTCTCTCGTCTCACTCTCAATTCTTCTTTCTCAGTGGAATGTTTGTTTGGAATGTATTCTTTGAACAGTTTTCTCTCAACAGGTGATTTGACTTCTTTGTCACAAACTTTGTCTTTTTCTACATTTTGGGGGTCTGAAGTACCTCGTTTTGCATTTATTGTGTCAGGGTTGTGTTCTATGGTTAACTGAAATGGATAATCTTAGGTTATACTGAGTTCATTATTATTATGTTGGTACACATAAGACTGCTCTGGTAAGTGGAGGCACGACTGGGGTAATAGCAGTCATCAGCAACAGTCAACTTTTTGTATGTATATATAATATATATTATACTAGCCTTTCCCGCGGCTCCGCTCGCATTCTAAAGGCTTAAAATCAAAAGAAATACTTTTCTCCCGTTTTTGCAACATTTTTTATTGCTGCTTTGCTCCTATTGTCAAAGCGTGATGTAATATAGTCTTCCTCGATATACGGACTATTCAACTCAAAAAGAATTTTTCAATTCGGGTCAGTATAATTAGCGCGTTCAACGAAACAAATAAACAAACTCTTCAGCTTTACAATATTAGTATAGATATTAATTTTATATATTAACAAAGAGATTTTTAACATATTGCCATGTTAAAAATTATGTATATTTACAGTTCTATATTAATACAAAAATCACTTTAATGCATAAGTCACCTGTATAATTTCTGGTTTCACCATAACCCTTTCTATTTCTGCCGGGGGCCTGTTGCGCACCGGCGTGCCGTTCACTTCGAGGACTTTGTCTCCTATGTGTAGAGCCAGCATGCCACAGCTCGAGTCGATCCTATGGATGATATGTTTTTTAAAACACTTAAGTTTTACACAAATATAAGATATTAGACTCGTGATCATGATTATTGTAAAGCATTAGAAACGAAAAAACAAATGGGCCAAAAATCCGAAAAGGTAGTTTCATTTAGTATAAATTGCCAAATATTCGAGTCAGTTTTAAATGTACGATTATACATACACACAACATCTACATACAACAATATATGCATTATGTAAGTATATAATATATAAATACAATTAGCCTTGTTTCGCCCAATATGTGCTACTCTATATCATAGTTTAGTACATTAAATTTCTAGACATTAAAAGTCTTTTCGATGTAAATAAGTAAAAAACAAAAACACACACACACACACAAACTTTTCTATATTTAATTGTAACGTACACCTTATTTACTTACCTTATATACTTTTTCCTCAAATTATTAAATTTAACAACGCAAACAGCACATTCCCATAAAACATAGAGATATACATATTTTAAAGTAATAATAAAATAACAAAATAAATAAAAAATACAGCCGTTAAGCTAAAATAAGCAAAATAATGCAACACTGTTGGTGATATTATAAATAAATAATAATAAATAAACATTTACATGTAACAAAACAAAGTAAAAAACAGACAGCACTATTCTCTGTCAACTTTGTAAAGGAAATACCATATATATAACTATTTGTAGTATTAGGCATTAAATTTCGTGAATAAAACCGCATGGTTATGTGGCTATCTTAATGAACTTATACGAAATATATATAAATACTTCGTTGAAATTTGTTAAAGGTAGAATTTATCATGTAATTAATTCATGATAGTGTTTGGAATCAGGTACAGACGAAAGAGTACCTACTTTATTTTGAAGTCGGTTATAAAAGAAAACATTTAAGATAATTAACCATTTTTCAATTAAAACATAAGTTAGTTGTTTTAGATCTATTAAACAAAAGTGGAGATAAAAAAGTTAAAGTGAACTAGACATAAAGCGGAGCAAGATGAGTTTTTGGGTTTTGAAGATTATTGTACAACTACAATTTGGTAAGGTATTTTATATGTGTTTTTTACACGGTGCTAAAACAAAAATAAACGAAAGTTTAGACAATTACGGTGTGCAAAGCTATATTGTGAAAGTAACCAGGTGATAGAAAATGTTTCAAAGCAGCTACTAGGGGTGCTAAAAAATAATATCAAGGGTTGATGGGTTGAGAAAAAGAACAAGCTTTGACAATAAGGGTGTCAAGTGCTATAAATTGTAGGTAAGGAGCTAATAAGCACTTATAAGCAGTGCCTAGGACGTGCTGAAGAATGAAGGGCAAGCGCTTTTGGGGGTTTTGTACTAAATAAAGCAATACTAGGGGTGCGAAAGAAATAAGGTGCGAAAAAAAAGGGCTAAGGGGTTTTTGGGGGTTTGTATCGCACCTATGGCATGTGAGATGTAGACACGCACGCAAGGCAGCTCGCAGGAGCGCGCACACCGCTACACGCATTTTGCCCAAACACCGCTCGCTGCCATCATTATATTAATTAGCATGTTAATATTATGACAGAATCGATGAAGGTGTTATTGCAATTTCGAATTTCCGCTATTTTATGTATAGAATGATGGCGTTTTAGGTGTGTAAACTGTTTTGAATCTTAAAACAGACATTTCTATACATTTAACACAAACTTTGAACTCAATTTTCTCGAAACTGCAATTCTGCGACATATCACCTTCATTAATTAATATCTTCTATTATATATATATTAGTCCACTAATCTAGACATTTGCTTATTATCTTCTCGATTTGGGTATCGGGCGTGCAAGTACTTAAGTAAGAAGCTACCGACTGTCATGTGACATTCAGGAGACGACTTAAGGGTTGACAGGTATTTTATCATGCCATATTAATGTAATTATTTTCATTTTCATTTAAAATTATAAATATCTTACAGGAATAATATCTCGTAAATATATTTTTTCAACTGATTAAAAGTTTTTTATCAATTAATGTAAACATTAGACTATATCTATACTAATATTATAAAGAAGTAAAGTTTGTTTATTTGTTAAATTGTAAGGGGTAATCTCGGGATCTACTGAACCGATTTTAAAAATTCTTTCACCAATAGAAAGCCACATTATTGCTGAGTGTCATAAGTTCTATAAAAAACCGAAAAATAAAAAGGCTTTTACGTGGTAGTCCGCTTTGCAAAGTGAATCGGAGAAAAAACGGTCGAATGAAAGCGTTTCTTACGAACGCTGCCTTAACTATGAAAGATATATTTTTGAGTTCTAGAGAAAAGATGTGGAGCTTGAAAATGCCTACAAAAAAGTCAACGACAGCATATGTCTAACTTAAACACTCTGTACTAAAAAAGGATTATTAACATTATGCCCAACGAAGTGGGCACGGGTCAGCTAGTAGTTTATAAGGGTAGTGACCTTTACTTGGCGGTATTTATGTTACGATGAAACGCGATGTATGGATTTTTAAACTGTATGTAGCATGTAGATTATCTATTTAGGCAGTTCGATTCCCGTTTTACATCTCATAAATATTAAAATGTGATAAGGTTTAAGTTACAACAAACAATGTTTTTGAATAGCTAGCGTAGACAAGTTTATTTAGTGTTAATTATGGATTAATCAATATATCATTAAATACATATTAAGACGTAATACATTAGGAAAGTTAATTAAATAATGAATTAATGAGTTAAAAAAACGTCAAATGTGAGAATGAAAATTAATAAAATATATTTTAAGTATTTGAGGTATACAAAAATACTATGCACTGGGCCAGCGCGGTGGACTATGGCCTGATCCCATCGTACTAACGGAGGCCCGTGCCCAGCAGTGGGACATTAAAAAGAGCTTATATTTATATTATGTATTCTTTTAAACTTATATACGTAGTATATCAACATCTGGCATCAGTAGCACGAGCTTCTTCGTAGCTTACCACGGAAGTAGATAGCGCTGTGTGTAATAATGTCCCTACTTATTGTTATTATAATAATAACAAAGAGCAACACTGACTGTGAGACGATGAAGTCCCCGCAGGCGGTATCGGTGAGGCGTAGAGCCCGCGCGGGCGCGCGTACAACGCGGACGACGTGCGCGTCCCGCCCGCGCCGCGCCCACTCCGCGTAGCACGCACCGCTGTACACAATATTATTAAATAACACAAGAAATTCATTACTTACTAGCGACTTGATGAAAATAGGATTTATGTGAATGATAATTATAAAAAACTAGCGAACCCGGCCCGCTTCGCTGGGCGTAAGTTAAAATAAATTAAACGGCTTTTATATATTGTAATGAAATATAAATACTACTCCTTACAAAATTTTAGCTAACGCGTCATCTATAATCTAGAAATAGAAATACGGCGCCACCTACCGGATATCTGTGCAACTTAGATTTCAAGCCGCCATCTATTAGGATTTTATAGAGCTAACCGATAAATCCACACTAAAGTCGTATAATAAACATTTAATTTGAAATAAAATAATATTGTGACTATAAATTAAGATGTAAGCTATCATATCTTTCAAGTTGGACCAAACTGCACACGGTGTGCAAATTTGATTAAAATCGGTTAAGTAGTTAAGGAGTCCATTGCGAACAAACAACGTGACACGTAATTTATATATATTGGAGATTATTTAATTGTAAAAATTGCCTGTTCTGACATAAAATATTTATTTGGGTTTTTCTTAAGTTTGAAACACGGATTATTCGTAATGTCGTTAGAGCCGTTCGTTGTTATTCTAAAATCTGAATAGAAAAGTGATGTGAAAAAAATAAATGTATGAAATAATAAGACTGTATGAAGCCTCATCGCATTTTGCTTGGCCTATCTGACATACTTCTGAAATACCCGTAACACGAGCGAAGCCGCGGGTTCTGCTAGTAAATGTATTACAAAAACTTGACAAATTATATGCTAAAACCTTCCTCGAGAACCACTATCCATTGATGAAAACAGCATGAAAATCGGTGCAGTAATTTTTGAGTTTATCGCAGTCAGACAGACAGACGCAACGAAGGACTTTATTTTATAAGGATCGGTAAATAAACGTTTATTTATTGACTAAAAAACATGTTTCATTCAATGACTTTAAATCAAATTTCCTCATTATGCCACAACGAAATGCATGTATGATGCAGACAGCAGGTTAGTACTATAGTATTATGACATGCTAGTGACTCACCCTCGCCCTGCTCGGTTAGTTCCATAGGTATATAGTATATTTACAGTTATTTCTCAGCACACACACACACACACATTGTATGTGATGTGCTGTACTTCATTTATAATAAAACTAGTATTTCCCGCGGTTCCGCCCGCATTCTCGAGACCCGATACCTAATTCGTAGGTTTTATGTACCTATGTCGTACATATTACTTCAGAATATGTTTTACCTTATAGTATAATTTTATCAGAAATGAGATATTTAACTACAATAAAAAGGTTCGTATACGTTGACCCTTAAAACAAGCTATCAAACAATTTTCTTGTGATACGGTCACAAATAAACAGACAAATGATCTAAAAACGATAGATAGAACTCTCTATCGTTAATCTCAATCAAATCAAAATATTTTAATCAGCATAAAAATTACTACAATCTCTTACTGAACGACATGAGTCTACGACTAGTTCGGAAAAAGAAGCCTCTGACCTGAGTAGAACTGGCGAAAGAAACTCAGCGGGACTAATATTATTTTTTTATCATAATATCACTCTCTTTTTTAAATTAAATTGCAAAATAACATCAATTTTATATATTGAAATAGCCAATGATAGACTAGAATATAATACAATATGGCTATTTTAATTAGATTTATAAAAAAATAATGAACAGATCGACTAAGTTACAATTATGTTATAATTTATAATTATATATAGAATAGTAGATCCAAAACACAAATTAAAATGTAATTAGCAACAAACAACAACGACTACGTCATCATACATAACGTGTCAATCATAATAATACCTATATAATTTTAATGACATCATTTTCAGGAATTTTAGGTTCAATGAATGAAAGATATTTTGATCACGTACGCAACATAATAACCCGTAAGTGACCTAAATGCAAATTAGTTAGACATATAAATATTATTATAATTTTTACACAACTTTATGTATATAAAATAAATTATTTAAATATTCATTGAAAGTCATATGAATTTTTAAACGTATTGTTATGAATCTTCAATACGAAGGAAATCAGGCCATCCCCCCTCCAGGGATGATTTTCAGGATAAAAACTATTCTACATCCTTGCTAGACTCTCATCCTAACTTTATACAAAATATCATCTAAATCGGTTTAGTGGAATTTTAGTTAATCCATTACAAACCAAAACAAATAATCCATATAAATTCCTTGCCTAAATTTCTCCTTATTGAATCTCCTTAAACATAATTTATATCAAATGCATATCTAACATCTTACCAGTATAATTCAGATCGATCGAGCAGTGCGTAGGGCTCCGTGTCCTCTAAGTGAGCCCCGCAGGACACGCACGCGAAGCACTCCGGGTGGAAGTGGTGCTCCCCCGCCGCCATCACCGGACCCGTTATAACCTGGAGGACGGACATTATTCTTATACTTCAGACTAATAAATAACAGGCAAATAAATTTCAAAATAAATAAAGAAAAAAAATTAAAAGTGCGTGTGTACAAAGTACACATGTCAGAAGTAAAACTTCTTTGGCAAACTAATTTTTAAATCTCGTTTATATTTATATTAAATAACCCCGTCTAAGCTCGTTGAGAGACGGAGATGGCGCGAAGGTTAGACAGAGTTAGAAATGTCACTGACTCGCGAGATCTAACTAAGACTAACTCTTCCCCGTCTCTGAGCGCCTGGTACTATGGACTTATTTTTTCGTTTCATCGAGTTTGAAATCACAACGATTCTAAAGAAGTTTCACTTCAAAAAGTTTGGAAATTAACACAGTACCATCTAGTTCGGTACGCTACGACCCAACTGTGTTATGGATACTAGCTGATGCAGTTTATAAATTACATAATAATATATTGACGAAACGTTTGGCTGGCGGTCGCGGGTTTGGGTCCCGCTGGGGGCATTCACTTGAGAGCACTAATGTTTGTACTCTAGTCATGGGTGTTCACATTTATATTTTGTATGTATTTAAAGTTATATATTGTGTGAAGTGTATCAACTATGTGATATCCATAACACAAGCCTCGTAAGCCTTACCACGAAACAATGGCTCTGTGTATATATAATAATACATTAATATATAGCATTAAAATACATAGGTCCAAGTCATGGAGTAAATGGAGTGCGCATGCGGGGACAACCGCGCTTACTAATAGCACACTAAAATATAGTTTACTCGACGAAATTGTTGACAGTCGTTGCTATTTTATGTCAGTCTATGTCATAGTCACGCGCTCCAGTTTTAAAAGTGTGAAAAAATTAGGACAATGCCTAGTTTTTCAATTAAATGATGTGGAAAGTGTACTGCTACTTCAAGTTACAAAAAAGACGGGATCACATTTCATAGGTAAGTGGTTTTCTACTCCATTTTATTCAATTCATAAAAAATTAAAATTAATTTTTAATGTCAGAATAGTATATCGCGTCAACGTTGATGTCTTGTCTATTTTTCTTAGTGCTGTCGCAGCATCGCAACGATTTATATCGATATAATTCAAGATTAGATGAATTTTTATTTTATTGTAGGTTATTGATTTATTTTAAAACAAGTGGGACCTAGGATAATTAAAAAATTGTATTTTATATGATTTAAAATTTGCAGATTTCCCAACAATGATAGCGAGAAGAAAGAAAAGAAATAGCGTCGTATGCTCCAGACATTTCACACCGGATTACTTTCAATCTTTAAAAAATAATACACGTCGATTATATAGGTCATCAGTACCTATATTATATTTACCTTCTCTGGTACCTATCTTTTAGTGTATTGAAGTTTTACATATCCTGGTCATGCACATATTATTAAAATATTTTTTACAGACCCTTCCAGATGATTCAAAAACACTCAAGATCAATCGCCTCCATTAAGAGATATTAAGAAAGAATCTTCTAAAACCACGGTAATATTAATAAATAAAAATGATGATGCTTGTTATACCTATAAATAATAACTACCTTAATTTTTACACAATCACCGTATTTATTGTCTAAATTACATTTTAAATGTCCACGAAATAGTAATCCCAGACAAAAATCTACTTTTTATGTCCCTGTCACCAGAACTAAATTTGCAAAAAATTCATTCATCAACAGAAGTTGTGATCAATATAATAAACTTTTTATTAGTAATGACATATTTCATCTCTGTCTTAATAAATTTAAAATTAATGTTATGCACAATTTGATTAATGTAAGCTGTTATTGATTTTATTATTTTACATTATTAATCTAAAATATTTTATTTAATGAATTATATTTTAATGATTTTATTTATTTGAAATTATTGATTGTTATTGCATTTCTCTCTCTCTCTCTTCAATTTGTCAGTATATTTTTTTTGTAATATTTTGCATCTATATCTATTTCTTTGTAATAAGTGTTATGTTAACAATGGAAACTTTTATTGGTTATGTTTCTATTAATTGTTTGTTATTTATAAATTTTATTGTAACACCGTTTGTTTCCTAAATAACTAATAAATAAATAAATAATTCCGTGTGCATTTATTGTACCTACTTGTGGCTTCTCTTAAATATTTAAATAATATAATGCAGATAATTTTATAGGAGCCATAATAGAAATAATATTATAATAATAATAGTAATAAATAAAAATAATAGAAACCCTAAAGATTATATAAGAAAAATATATTCAAAACTTATCCATTTTAAGAATCAGTAAATATCTAATATATATAAATCACGTGTCACGTTGTTTGTTCACGATGGACTCCTAAACTACTTAATCGATTTTAACCAAATTTGCACACCGTATACAGTTTGATCCGACTTGAAAGATAGGATAGCTTACATCTTAATTTATAGTCGCAATATTATTTTATTTTAAATTAAATGTTTATTATACGACTTTAGTTACTTATCGGCTAGTTCTATAAAATCCTAATAGATAGTGGTTTGGCATCTAAGTTGCACAGATATCCCGTAGATGGCGCCGTATTTCTGTTTCTAGATTATAGATAGCGCGTGGCCAAAATGTAGTAAGGAGTAGTATTTTTATTTTATTAAAATATATATAAAAACCGTTTAATTTATTTTAACTTACGCTGTTTGCTAGGAAATAATATATATTCATAAAGGTCTTTAAAATAAATCACTTGTTTTATTAAAAAATCTAAATCTCTGTATCGCAAACCAATCCTTACACTAGTAATAAGTCACACAATTATCGATATCGATATTTTTAAGTAATTTTTTTGGAATCCCTAGAGAATCAGTCATCACTTGGTTGTCACTTCGTTACCCAATCACAGCTAGCGAAGCTTACCTCTCCCCCCGCCGTAAATTAGTCAATTTGAGCTAATACAAAAATATGCCGATTCACACTCCATTGGTTTTATCCTCCTAGGTCCAAGTATATATAGTCCGTGGTATAACGTATAACCCATTCGTATATATAAAGACCCAGTTAATATTTACCTGTCCACATTGTTGGCAGTTATCGCCGTACCGAGTCCAGTAGTCCGCCTGGCAGAACAGCATGCCGCTCTTCTCGAAGTACCACGTCGTCAGCTGATCGTCACATACTGAGCACCTGTATCAGATTTGTAAAGGCACGTGATGTAACGTTCAATTTATTCTTTAGGCTACGTCCGCACAGACAGGCGGCTTGCTTAGTGCCTAGAGCCTAACGAGTCACCTAGCTAGTAGCTTACTAAAACATGGTAGGATACACAGTGGCCGCACTGCATGAGGATTGCGTAGTTGCTTAGAGACGCTCTCACGTTCAACCAAGCGGTTTCTCCCATATTCTGCTAAGTGCTGTCAGAGATGAATCATTCTAATATATTACATTTTAATTTAATTTAGATCACGAAACACTTTAATTTGACTTTATATAATATCTTTACTTTAACGAGGTCTTTTATTTAAACTAAAGCAATACACATTTTTCAGTTCTCGAACGATTGGATCAAACCAATATACCTATTTTATATTGGATTGCAGTTGTACGATAAGTGAATTAAACATATTGAAAAACCATACAAGCGAGTGAAAACTGCATAAAAATCTTTTCAAATTCAAATTGAAATATATTGACTTTATAACATTACTAGTGGAACCCGCGGCTTCGCTCGCGCTAAATCGCTAGTATATTATAGATATAAATATTATTCTAATGATGCTGACAGACAAATCGAAGTCGCCATATATTGGCCACTGGCGAAACGTCACTGACAACAATAGACACAGACAACAAAAGTGTATAAAATAAAATATAATATATTTACTACATAAAAAAATATTTAATTCCTATAAAATACTGTTAAAAAAGAATAATATAATAATGTGTTCATAATCATAATTCCGTTTTCACTTATCAAATGATGCGTTATGATTTCTAATAGATGGCGTTATTAAATTTTTTATTATTTAATTTTAGTAAGTGTTCATTGTATTGCTATAATATTTTATATCTATACTATACTAGCGATTTAGCGCGAGCGAAGCGGGTTCGCTAGTACATATTATAAATTGACACCCATGACTGGAGTACAAATTTTACTAACTGTATGTAACATCTTATATCTAATCATACAGACAATAAAAATGAATTAACTTAGGCTACTTTTATTATACAAAATATTTTAAAAATATTACAAAATATTATAAAAATTTGTTTAAATGAAAAGTAATTAAAAAAGAAACCAACTGAAAGATTATATTTTTTTAAATTAAAAATTAGAAAAAAAATTGTGCTACTAACTTTAAGTTTGGTAGGAGTCAGGAGACCTTGGAAAAAATTATTACGTATTCATAATTTACTATACTCCTTGATATTTTATTTGTATAATTAAAAGGAGAAAACATCTAAATTCTAAGCTCTTTAAAGGAAGAGCATCAAAAATTGGTAAATACTAGTGAGAAAAATCCGATAATTAACGATCATTACACGACATATTCATATATTAGAATCAAACGAACCAAACCATAGCTTGAATTCTAACGTGGCAGCGACATCTAGTACGCGGCTTGAAAACTGACGCGGGGTTCATATCTAAACTGTAAAGCATCATGGATATCGGCAATCCATCCGCGATAGCGAAAATTGTACAATAATTGCTGTCCAATCGAAAAATCGTATGAAACTTAATAAATTCATTCGTAGTTTTTCATAATTTTGTTGGTTTTAGCATTAATTGATTTAGTAATTGTTTGTATTATATTAATGGTCTATCTATACTTCTATACTTATACTTATTACTTATTACTTATACTTATACTTATGCTTATTACTTATTTACTTATTTACTTATTACTTATTTACTTATTTACTTATTTACTTATATATTTACTTATTTACTTATCTATACTAATATTATAAAGAGGTAAAGTTTGTTTATTTGTTAAATTGTAAGGGGTAATCTCGGTATCTACTGAACCGATTTTAAAAATTCTTTCACCAATAGAAAGCCACATTATTGCTGAATGTCATAGGTTATATAAAAAACCGAAAAATAAAAGGCTTTTACGTGGTAGTCCGTTTTGCAAAGTGAATCGGAAATAAAAAATTGTCGAATGAAAGCGTTTCTTACGAACGCTGCCTTAACTATGAAAGATATATTTTTGAGTTCTAGAGAAAAGATGTGGAGCTTGAAAATGCCTACAAAAAAGTCAACGACAGCATATGTCTAACTTAAACACTCTGTACTAAAAAAGGAGTATTAACATTATGCCCAACGAAGTGGGCACGGGTCAGCTAGTTATTAATATAGATCACTACATATTATAAAACAAAGTCGCTTTCCGCTGTCTGTCTGTCCCTAGGTCCCTGTTAGCTCTTTAAAACTACGCAACGCATTTTGATGCAGTTCTTTTAAATTGATTGAGTGATTCAAGAGGAAGGTTTATATGTATAATATACTAGCGGAATCCGCGGCTTCGCTCGGGCCAAATCTAATATATAGTAATATATAGTACCTATATAACTACGATTTGACCAAACGTGTTATGATAGGCATTTAATAAATCACAACAATCATAATATTTACGTCGATTACTAACTTAGAAAAATGTAGAGCTAACTCTGCAAGACATAATTTGCATAAAAAATAATATCCATGCGCAGAAACTCGAGTATTTTTCCTACTCTGCATACTTACTCATATTTTTACGTATAAGGTTGAATATAGGTTCACGTCACGGTCTTTATGTGACAAATAAATAAAGTAATATCATTATATTATCCCCCATCGCCATGTTTTTCGAGACTTTAACATTGTTTTCAAATATATTACGATATCGTACATTTTAATGGTTAGTATAGAATATATGATATATCTATACTAATATTATAAAGCTGAAGAGTTTGTTTGTTTAGTTGAACGCGCTAATCTCAGGAACTACTAGTCCGAAAAGAAAAATTATTTTTGTGTTGGATAATCCGTTTATCGAGGAAGGCTATAGGCTATATTACATCACGCTGTGACCAATAGTAGCGGAGCATCAATGAAAAATGTTACAAAAACGGGAAAGGCGGGCGTTAATTCTGCGAGCTACTATACCGTGCGACTCAAAAAGAATTTGGTTTCCAGTCTTTAAAACGCGTGCGAAGCCGCGGGAAATGCTAGTTTTACTATATACACATACGAGATGATTGTTGAGTTTTAATATGTTTTATTTGAGAAGTGAATGATTCCCCATACAAACTTTCTTCTCCGTATCACCACAAGGACCTCTCTCGATGAAATCTATTCCATGACCTTCCCGGGGCCTAAAATTATCTTTATTACAAACATTTCTCCTTCTATTGGTTAATTAGTAGGTAATAATACTAGGCATTACTAATAGGCATACTAACGACTCACCCTCGCTCCGCTCATGTTCGTCCCTTTATACATTTTAACGGTTAGTACCTATAGACTATTGGTTAATCAGGAATATTTAACAGATTAAAGTGATATTAAAAAAGTATCCTATATTTTTTTTTCCTCCTTTTTGCCATCTGCGATCAGTCCTTGGACCATAAACAGATCTGTGGTTCCTATTCTCAATTTGGGCTTGCACATCCAATGATGTGATAGCCCTTTAATATTATAAGTATATTTGACAATTTATACTACATGTTGGCCAATCTAGCCCTTTTCAGGCGGACTAGACATGGGTTTCGATACACTTAACACATTTAAAAGAAAATGTTACGCGTACTTTACGTAATATGTGGATGTTACGCACAACATAGTATTAAAAGTAGTTTTTTTTTTTTAAATTGTCTTCGTTAAAAATCTAGTCTAGAATTGTTGTTGTTTTTTTTTTTTTTTATGATTAGTTAAATTTTGTTTTATTGTTTTTGCAAAAATTTGATCTAGTTTTATTTATTTTTTAAATATAGGATTGTTCTTATTAACTTGTAGACGTCAACACTGTTCTGGTGCATGATGTGTTCTCCAGTAATTGGAGGTACATATTAAGCAGTGAAAATTTCAATCTCTATTTTTTGTATTCTTGTGTTATGTACTTCTGTTGGAGATCCTTAATAAATAAATAAATAAATAAATAAATAAATAAATACTGACAGTCTAAAATTCTAGCCTCTATATATTAATTTTCTTTTAGCTTTAGATAAAATTTACATATTCGACTCAGGTAGAATTTTATTATATGAATAGATATGGAAGAAAAAATGGTACTGTGGTATGTCTCTTGAAAGAAATACAAGTCTTCTAATTCTAAATATATTACTATGTTAAGGAATGAGGCCGCTGCAAAAAGCTTGTATATTACAAAATTATTATCTTACAGGATGAAGGCTTTATTATCCTCGAATGAAACTAGGACGGACATTACTCAGACGAATTTTATTGATCGTAAGAATGATAGTACATTTGGCTCCGGAAAAAAATAAAGTTCCAGACGAATAAAAAACGGGGGTAGTTATAGGGGTTATTGACTTACCTGAAGCAGTCTTTGTGCCATTCCTGGCCGAGTGCCGAAATGTAGTCTTCATCCCCGATATCGTTTAAACAGCAGGCGCAACTGAGGATTTCTGCAAAGAAATATGAATTATCAGACTTTAAGTATTATTATTATTATTAATTAGCGACTTTATCGCTTCGCATGCGTTCGGCCCTAGACTTAGCGCGAGTATACAAAAACTTGACAAATTATATACTAAAACCTTTCTCGAGAATCACTCTATCCATTGACGAAAACACACTGAAAATCGGTGCAGTTCTTGAGTTTATCGTGAACAGACAGACAGACGCGGCGGAGGACTTAGTTTTTTATAGTGATCATATTACTAAATAAATCTTAAGATTTGTCGCGGATTTATTTGGATTTTTGGCTCCCGACGTTTCGAATGCTTTACCCACGGGAGGTCTCTCCCATAACCATGCTTGCTGTATCCAAATAAATCCGCGAAACTATCAAATATTCGCGTCAACCTAATGAAAAAATACTTGTTTTACTGGAATCTGAAAAAAAAGAAAATAAAATGGTGGTTTTTGCAAGAATATATTCTAAGCAATAAGTGCCGACATAGGCTATGTAATATAGGGTAACAAACCTAGTCTAGTTTGGACACTAGAGCTATAGCAATCTAAGAAACAAGCTTATTTCCGCATCGCTATGGGTAACAGCATGGTAGACACTAGACAGTGGTAACGCGCTCGCATAGATAACCGAGTGATGCGGGTTCAAGTCCTTCTCGTCCTTGTTTCGCACCTCTGATATTTTCTTGTGCGAATTTTTTCTATCATGATTACCACTTGTCTTACGGTGAAGGAAAACATACGTAAAGAACCTGCATGTCTGAAAGAACCTAGCAAGTTGTCGAAAGACATGTGAAGACCGCCAACACGCATTTGTCCAACACTGTGGACAATGGCCTGATCCCCCTCATATTGATGGGAGGCCCATGCCCAGCAGCAGGACAATAAAAGGGCTGAATTTATGGGTTAAAAATAGTGACAGAATTTATTTTTATTATATTTCAGAACAACAGTATTAGGTTAAATTATTTGCAATGCCAGGAAAATAAATATTTCTTATCTGATGCTATAGGGAAAATATGTAGAACGTGAGTCAGAGACAATGAGAAAATTTTATGTCAATGCAAGATTAGAGCGACAGATTTTGAGTATTCCTTAAAGCACTATACCTATATGTTATTATTTTTTATGAAACACAAATATGTTTACCTATTAATAACGTTTAAAACTCAAAACTAGACATACATCTTAACCTTGCATCACTTAAAATATGTATCATGAATAAAAACAAATTACAAAAAAATATATAATATTTAGGTAGATTTTTTTTAAATTACTTTATGATTTTTTGTACTTTTATTAATGAATTTGGAAATGCTATGTACACATGCATATTAAGATTTATTATTATTGTTACGAAATAATTAGAAAATGCTCTATATGTGTGTTGAAAGTGTGCTTCTACAAATGAATAAATAATTATGAAATCAATCGTGGTTTCACCATGCTGTTGCATAGAATAATAGTAAATAATTTATTTACATAATATATGAATAATGAGATTATTTCATATAATTACTTATAAGAAATAAGTTTTAGATCAGATTTCATAAAAATCATATGAAAGCTTTAAGAAGTTAGCTTGAAATCAAGAATGTATACTAATTTAAAAATCACAAAAACAGAATAAACAATAACTATAATAACGCGGAAGTGATAAATGCATAATATTTAATTTTGTTGTAATAAGAAAGCAATCATTATTTCTAGAAACTTATGATTTAATTTATTAAATGATATGTATACGTACAGTAGTTAAATTCGCACATTAAATATTATTTACCGTGCAACTTATGCGAATAGGAAACAAAAGATAATTTATAATATATATTGCGCCCACTCATAATATCCAATGAAAAGAACAACAGTATATAAAAACAATAAATAAATAGATTTCAGATAAGTGAATTTCAACTCACCTCTTGGGTTCGTTCCTTCCATTTCATCACAAACACACACTATTCTATTAAAAAATCAAAATAACATAAAAATTGTAGGAATGTTGTGTTCAATGGCCATGATTTCGTTGACAATTGACATGAATGAGTAATATTAACAGATAATCATAAAGAAATGTCATATTTGAAGTTCGACAATGTTGCAATGGTAAAATAATAATTTTAACACCGTACCGGCAAATCCTAAGATAAAGCTTTATCTCAGGGGAAATCTTGAACGTGACTCTTCCACATAGAGAAAAGTAATATTATACTTTTAATTCCATCACAAAATATAAATACTTGGATGATTAATGGATACCATTAGGGTCTATGAAATGGTTTATATAATGTATACGAGTCACAAAAGACTGAATTGAATAATGTACATATAGTATTTAAAATATTACCATAAGCATGTCTAAGATTTAATGATGGCCTAGTTAGGTATTCTTGTAATGATTTTTCTGTAATAATTCATTACAAATAATGAAACACAATGTGTTAATATAATTATTTTTATTGGTTATCCATAATAATACATTTCTGTTATTTATGATTTCCTTTTTCAATAATCTTCATTCAGATTATCAAAATCTATTCCAGTGACACTTGTAAACCACCAATGGAAGCCCCCAGGGCGTATGAATGCTGAAATTTAATTCAAAATTAATATTATCACCAAACAAAACAAAAAAAGTAGCATGCTCGTCGCAAATTCTCGTTGTGTAATTAAAGTTCTCATTTTAATTGTTTCAGATGAGATGATGAACTTTGAACTTTTTACTTATTTTCTGTTCCTTACTTTTATACTCATAATATAATTTAAATTTATAAAAGTTTTCTTACCGCCAGGTATACCAGAGTGACAGCCGTGTGGTACATTGGCTACAAATGAACTAACTCCGACAAGGATGGGCTCTCCTTCAGGAGACAACTGGACTAGAGGACCGCCGCTATCACCCTGTTAAATGCGATTTTTTAATTATATACTTTATTTATACCTTTAACAGAAAACATTAATTAATTTTAAAAAAGGATTATAAATTCACATCATTTAAAATGTTGCCACAATCTAATCATTCAGGATCTTAGCTGAAGAACTTTCGAACCGATTCGTGAACATTTGAATTAGAATGTTTTTTATTCACGCTAGTATAGTAACCAGCTTGACCATGACCACTATGATATTGACCACTATTAAACGTGCCCAGCAGTGGAATGCTAGAAAAGGTGCTGAATACAAAAAGATTCGTAGACTGCCTTCGTTAGAATATGGCTGTGGATAAACTTATTCTAAAGTTATAATTAATGCAATTTACTTACATGGCAGATAGATTGGGACGTTACGTTGAAGAAACCAGCGCAAATGGTATTGAAGTTGACAACACTGGTACCGAAAAGAGATGCGCATCTTTGGTTGGAGACTCCTCTAAGGTAGACCCATTGCAGTGTTGTTGGTACAGGGCCTGTTTGACCACAATAATGTACTACCAAAAAATAAGGCAAAAGAAAGTATAATATTATAATAAATCAAGGTTATAGAAATAAACTACTCAGTTCGTTGATTGATATCATTGTTACACAGATTGTGTTTTGCGTGATAAAAACAAAAAAATAATCCACATTTATATATTAAAGTGAAAAGTTTCATTCTGAATTCCAAACTATTTAAAATAATTTTTGGAAAGAAATATTTACGCTTATCTGTGGTATGAATAAAATGCAAACGATAGGTACTGCAGGGCACATGGAGTGCAAAACTTTGATCAGATACCTACTTAATATAAGTATCGCACTTTGTAGGCAATTTTACTACAATAGTCTCCGATTAGTTACCGACCAGGATGATCCGAAATTGTATTTTATTTCAAAATTAATATGGCACATTCAGCACTATATTGTAATGGCAGTGGGTACGTGGAAAAAGATTCAAGAATCCTTAAAATTGTTTTTTTTGCATATTCAGATATGAATAGGTAAAAGTTAGTTTTTAATAAATCTTACCATTAGTCCATGTTCTGCCAAATCCACTTGCATACAAGAGTTCATTGTTGAAATCTTTATATGTCTCCATTGAAGGCTGAATACGAATGGAATGCAAGTTTTCTGGAAATCGTTTTAATTATATGTAAATAAAAATATTTTTACATATTATGCACTTATCTACACTAATATTATAAAGAGGAAATCTTTGTTTGTTTGTTTGTTTGTAATGAATAGGCTCAAAAACTACTGGACCGATTTTAAAAATTCTTTCACCATTCGAAAGCTACATTATCCACGAGTAACATAGGCTATATTTTATTTTGGAAAAAAATAGGGTTCCGTAAGATATTTGGGTTTTTCGGACACAAGGTGTAATCTATATCTATATTAATAATTTCGTCAAGGGGTACGGTAGACTCGATCGAAACCTTACCTGATTAATAAAACATAAAAAAATAAAGATTTCGAGTCGACAACATATATCCGCAAAATTCGGATTGTCGAGTATTTTGTTAAATTCTAATGATGCTGAAAGACAAATCGATTATCGAAATCGCCATATTGGCCACTCTAGCGAAGCGATACTGACATCGGATGACACGTCAATATTGAAGCAAAGGAACTCATTCATACAGCCATAAAGATTTACCTCTGTATTAGTGTAAATAAATAAAATAAAAAATAAATAAAATAAATCCTTTCATTTCTTGCGTTTACAAAAAAAATAATATCCTATTAACAATAAATCACAACAATTTTAAAAGTATGTTTTAATAAAATCATCTCACATCCAGTTAAAACAAAAATATAAATTCTAATGTTATACGTATTAAAATATAAGAATTTATAATTCATATAAAATAAAATATATAGTATAATTAAATAAAATGTAATATATTTACTACATAAAAAAGAATATTTAATTCCTAAAATACTGCTAAGAAAGAATAAAATAATAATAATATGTTCTAAGTTTTAACTTATCAAATGATGCGTAATGATTTCTCATAGATGGCGTTATTAATCTATATATGTAATATATAAATGCGAAAAACACTCATCACGAAATCTCAAAAACTGCTGGACGTATAAAGATGAAAATTTGCAGGGAGGTACTTTATAAATAGTATAGGTGCACTACGGATTTTGCGATTGGGCCGGATTAAGGTGGTCTAAGAGCTCTCGCAAGTTTGTATGAAAGTCCTTCATCTTTTGTGCTACAGACTTTAAATTTGGCAGGGAGGTAGTTAATATTTAGTATGGGTCTGCTAAGAACGAATTTGGCGACAGGGTCGCATTAAGGAGGTCTAAGGACTCTCACAAGTTTTTTTTTAATTTCTTCATTTTTTGTCCTAGAAACTTTAAATTTCCCAGGGAGGTAGTTTAAAGTTATTTACTACATAAAAATAATGTTTGTGTAGAAATTGCTAGTTCTAGTTTAAACTAAATATCAAGACAATGCCTAAGTCTAATAGATTAAATATTGTTCATCAAAATAATCAGGGCTTAGGTGGCAAAGAACTAGAACTAGAACTTTACCTAGTGAAAGATAATATTCATGTAATATGCCTAACTGAACCATGGCTCAAAAAAGATTGTAATATTTTAAATATTGAAAATTTTACATTGTCAAGTTCGTTTGTTAGAGTGAACGCTACTCGCGGTGGCTCTCTTGTATTAGTTAGAAATGATATAGTTTGCAAGGGCCGACAGGACATAGTGGCACTCTCTGTCGAGCGTTCTATAGAACTGTCCTGCGTTGAGACTCAACAGTATGTTATATTATGCGTGTACCGGCCCCCTTCGGGTGACTTTGATATATTCGAAAATAAGATGGACGATATTCTTAGAAATGTATGTACTAATAGTAAATCCATAATTGTATGCGGTGATTTTAATGTCGATATACTACAAGTAACGCAGCACAGTAATCGCCTTTTAAGTCTATTCAGATCGTACGACTTAAGTAACGTTTTCTGCGAACCAACTCGAGTAACAAATTCTTCCTCCACGTGTATTGATAATGTGTTCTATCATGGAGAAGTTCTCGATAAATTAATAATAGGAAATTTAAGCTCAGACCACTTGGGTCAAAAAATTTCAATATCAAGCAATGCTATTAATACTCAACAAAAAATAAAATATAGACCGATGAATCATTATAAAATTAATTTTTTTAAAGATAAAGTTACGCAGCAATTACTACAAATGGACATGGCAGTTGATAGTCCTAATTCTTATTATAATAAAATATTTTATATACTTTTAGAGTCATTCAATGACGTATTTAAAGAGCGCACTGTAATTAAGAACCCTAAAATGAAATTTAGCGACTGGGCGACAGTCGGTATATACCGAAGTAGAGATAAATTGTATGAATTATATAGTATGAAGCAGTGGAATCATGACCCAAGTTTCCATAGTCGGGTAAGAGCTTACTCTAAAATTTTTAAAAATGTTTGTCAGCAGGCTAAGTCTATATACATAAGAAATAAAATTTTAAATTCTGATAATAAAATTAAAACCACTTGGGACGTGATTACTCGTACGACTGGAAGATCAAAGCCCGCTAGTGAACCTGTCCAACTGTTAATTAATAATGCTACAGTGAGTTCCAATGAAGATGTTGCAAGTTCATTTGAAAGTTATTTTACGAAAATCCCTGAAAAGGTCACATCTTCTTTAAAATCTTCTCCTACAGATGCATTAATTTCTTTGAAAAGTCATACTCCTCACTGTGATCACCAATTTAAATTTTCTTATGTAGATGCGGATGAAATAATTAAAATATTTAAAACTATCAATCTTAAAAAAACTGGTGATATATGGGGCATGTCTGTTAAATTACTTAATACAATAATAACAAACATTGCACCACAATTGTCTCTTATTTTCAATAAATGCATAGATACAGGAATATTTCCTGATCTAATGAAAATTAGTAAAATAATACCTCTTTTCAAAAATGGGGAAAAAAATGATCCTGGCAACTATAGACCTATTTCTATATTGCCATGTATGAGTAAAATCTTTGAAAAACTTATTTTAAGTCAACTTATAATTCATTTTAACACAAATAATATTTTACATAGTAAACAGTATGGTTTCACTAAAGGCAAGTCTACAGCTGATGCGGGGATTGCGCTTCTTAGACATATTTATGACGCTTGGGAAAAATCACAGAACGCAATTGGAGTTTTCTGTGATTTATCTAAAGCTTTTGATTGTGTGGAACATGAAACTCTTTTACTTAAATTTGCACATTACGGTGTTCGTGGTATTGCTCTCGATCTACTTGCTTCTTATCTTACTGATAGGGTTCAGAAGGTCGCGGTAAATAACGTCAATTCTTCTGGTTCTCGTCTTAGAATGGGTGTTCCGCAGGGATCTATCCTGGGTCCGTTTTTGTTTTTAGTTTATATTAATGATCTTCCGTTTTATGCCGATAAATTGTGTGATACTGTACTCTTTGCGGATGATACCTCCTTAATTTTTAAAGTTGATAGAAAGTTAAATAATTACGACGAAGTAAATAGTGCATTATCGCATATACTTCACTGGTTTAACATCAATAATCTGGCTTTAAATGCCAAGAAGACAAAATATATGCAGTTTTTATTACCTAATGTAAAAAGGCAGAATTTCAATTTGTATCTTAATAACGACATGTTAAATACGGTAGATTCCACGGTCTTCTTGGGATTGACTTTAGATTCGGGTCTGCAATGGGGTCCCCATCTCTCGTCTCTTGCGAGTAAACTGAGCTCAGCTGTTTTCGCTGTTAGAAAAGTCAGGCAGCTAACGGACGTTGATACTGCCAGACTTGTTTACTTTAGCTATTTCCATAGCATTTTATCGTACGGTATTTTGTTGTGGGGTAATGCAGCGGATATTAAATCAATATTTATAATTCAAAAAAGGGCCATTCGGGCTATTTATAACATGAGCGCTCGGGATACTCTCCGCGAACTTTTTAAAGAAATAGGTATACTTACGGTTGCTGCGCAATATATATATTGTAACATCATGTTTGTTCGTCAAAACGTTAATAGCTACTCAAGGCACTGCGACAAACACGGTATAAATACAAGAAATAAGAATAAACTTGTAACACCCAGTTTTCGCCTACAAAAAGTAAATAGGTCATTTATGGGGCAAGGTGTACGCATGTATAATAAAATTCCACAGTCAATACTGAGCTTGCCTTTGAAGCAATTTAAATCTAAAATTAAAAATACGCTACTGAATAAGGCTTATTACACCATCACGGAATACCTAGTAGATGTAAATGTGTGGGAGTGACTGGTTGTGTCTCACGTAGGATAAATAGATAAATTGTAATACCATATTGTTACCAAATATTTGAAAAGAGCAACTGTTGAGTTTCTCGCCGGTTCTTCTCAGCAGAACAGCTTTCCGAGCCGGTGGTAGCTTACTCACAGACTTACAGACTGACATTTAATTTTATTAATGTAAAAATGACGATTCAAAAGTGCTTGTAAAAGTCTATTTGAATAAAGAATATTTTGATTTGATTTGATTTGATTTATTAGATGTTTGTTTAAGAAAGGATTTTGCGATTGGGCCGGATTGAGGTGGTCTAAGGGCTATGGAAAGTTTGTATGAAAATCCTTCATTTTTTGTGCTAAAAACTTTAAATTTAATAGGGAGGTAATTAATAGTTTGTAATCGTTCGCTACGCGTATAAACATATTTTGCATCAGGGCCGGATTAAGGAGGTCTAAGGGCTCTCGCAAGTTTGTATGAAAGTCTTTAATTTTTTTATGCCACAAACTTAAAATTTAGCTGGAAGGTATTTAATAATCAGTAGACATCCGCAAAGAACGATTTTGCGACAGGGCCAGATTGAAAAGTGCAAGGGCTGTCGCAAGTTAGTATGAATGAAAGTCCTTCACCTTATGTACAACAAACTTAAAATTTTGTAGAGAGGTAGTTATTGTCAGTAGAAGACTTTTAAGAATGGGTTTTGAACAGGGCCTGATTAAGGTGGTTTAGGGACTCTCACAAGTTTGTATGCTGTTCCTCTATCTTTTCTGCTACAAACTTTAAAATTGGCAGGGAGGTAGTTAATTGTTAGTAAACGTCCGCTTAGAACAAATTTTGCGACAGGGCCGGATTAAGAAGGTCCAAGGGCTCTCGCAAGTTTGTATGAAATTTATTAATTTTTTTGCGCTACAAACTTTTTGGCAGGAAAGTAGTTTTTGTAGTTAAGTAGAAGTCCGCTAATAACGGGTTTTGCTACAAGGCCGGATTAATGAGGTCTAAGAGCTGTAGCAAGTTTCTATGTAAGTCCTTTATCTTTTGTGCGACAAACTTTATATCTGGCGGGAAGATAATGTGTGGTCAGTGAACATCTACTAAGAACGAATTTTGCGACAGGGTAGGATTAAGATGATATTATGAAGGCTCTCATTATTTTGTATAATAGTTATTCACTTTTTGTCTTACAAACTTTAAATTTAGCATTGAGGTAGTTAATAATTAGTTGACATCCGCAAAGAACAAATTTTGCGACGGGTCGAATCGAGGAGGTCTTAGGGCCATAGCAAGTTTGTGTGAAAGTCTTCATCTTTTGTGCTATGAACTTTAAATTTGGTACGAAGGTAGTTAATTGTTGATAAAAGTACGCTAAAAACGTTTTTTTTTCTATAGGGCCGGTTTAAGGTGGTGTAAGGGTCTCATAAGTTTTTCGAAATACCTTCATTTTTGTGCTAAAAGTTTCAAATTTCGCACTGAGTTAGATAACTTTTACGATACTACAAATCGGACACTCCATTCAAAGGATATTACGAATTTAAAAATAATAATAATAAAATAACGCGCAGCACAGCGGGCAATGGGGAGAGGGAGTGGGAGCCAAGAGCGGGGAGAGGTAGCCGCGCCGCTCAGGAGTATATCAACGATGGGTTCTGAAATAGCTGGAGTAATTTTTGTAAATTTTCAGGCAATCTACAGATCAACCGATTGCCAGTGATCGAATAAAGATTAGTAGCGATTAAAAAAATTAGCGCGGGCGAAGCCGCGGGTACTGCTAGTGTATAATAAATCAGCATCTACTCATATCGGTAGGTCGTATACTGCGCTTTCGGTCGAGCATTTGCTATTGTATCTTTTAAACCTGACTACCGTAATATAAATTATACCAAAACATAAATAATACGACATACGGCTATATACTAGGGGTTGCGGCAACTTCACTAAAGATATATCGTTGACCTGGACTCTTGGATCACCGATATTATAAGTCGGGTACACATAGTACTCCATAGTGTCCACCATTGCTTCTGCATTCCATAGCTCTATCAGACCCGCTCGCACCGATATAAATAGTTGACTGAAAAAATTGTTGAAATTAAATTACAGATGTCAGTTCTGTTTATAATATAAAGTAATAGGTATAACTGTTTCTTAAGTATTACCTATTTAATACACCATTATATTGTATACATTACACATGAGTAGAGATAACATTTGGGAGGGGATGAAGATAGAAAGAAACAAAGCAGTATGGATATTTTGACTTTACTTTCAATATACTTTGAGACTATGAAAAGCCCTCATACAAATCACAATTTTTGTTAGTATTTTACCAGCACACACAAGTATACCGATGAAAGGTATTTATAAGTATATAAGAACCAGATGATAATCACTAGTATCAAAAACAGCATGATGTATACTTACTTGGCTGTACAATGCGCAGCAGTAACAACCCATTCATTGTGTATAACGCTGCCACCGCAACTATATATCCTGCCACCGGCATTCATCAAGCGTAAAGCAGCCTGATGTGGATGTTGTCCAAGTTCAGCATCCCAGCCTGACACAATCCGAGATCCTATCGGTGCATCTAAAATTTTTTAATGATCATCATTAATTAATTCTGGTACCATTTGAACAATTAGATTTTTTCACTTTGTTTTTCTTGTTGTTTTTATTTATTAAAATACTATTTTTTTCGGTTTTATATTTGCTGATACTATACAAAAGACAATGGTTCTTGAAGCTCAAAGCATACTGGGACCCACCCAGACACGCTGACGGTAAAGTGAACCTTTGGAGCACTCCATAGTAGTCGTGGTTGATTGCGTAATCCTGCGATGCTTCATTAAGATATGGGGAGGTATTGTTGAGTGTGAGATGGGGAGTGCTTATACTTCTTACCGAAGAGTCACAATTATAACCTCTGTGCGTGAATGCATTTCCCAAAATTATAAAAAGGTATAATTTAGATTAATATTATATTTGATGTATAAATAAAGGCATATATTTAAATTGTTTCATCTTGATGTTTATTTTAGCTAACAAATTGCTAAATAAAAAATAAATATTAACTAATTTGTTTTAATAACACATTTATCTAGTAAATTATGATACCGTGCCCAAACTTATATTAACAATCAATCAAGATTTTCTTTATATAATACGTCATCGATTCGCAACTGATAAAATATAAAGTAGGCGAAAACTAAAAATGTAAAAATGTTGATAAGCCCATTTGGATAAAAATTATATAAACAGAAGAATATACTAGTTCAAGTAAAAAGTCGGTCTAAATAATTCTTAATTCTTAAAAGTTCTCTTCTAAATAGTTCTTAATTGATCGACACGATATATTCACTTCGGTGAAGTTATTAATATAGTACTTTATATTAAATCCGTCCTACACCAAAATATTATGAACACACGCGTAACAATAACATGGGTGTGAGGGCGAGTGTATCAAAGTACTCCCTTGACTAGGAATGAACTTTATTTTTTCTTACCATTTTGATCCACCTCCAAATTTTCTACGTGTGTTACAGGATAGTATTTGGCTGGCACCTAAAATAAATGGAAAAATACTAATCTATACTAATATTATAAAGAGGTAAAGTTTGTTTATTTGTTAAATTGTAAGGGGTAATCTCGGGATCTACTGAACCGATTTTAAAAATTCTTTCACCAATAGAAAGCCACATTATTGCTGAGTGTCATAGGTTATATAAAAAACCGAAAAATAAAAAGGCTTTTACGTGGTAGTCCGTTTTGCAAAGTGAATCGGAGAAAAAACGGTCCAATGAAAGCGTTTCTTACGAACGCTGCCTTAACTATGAAAGATATATTTTTGAGTTCTAGAGAAAAGATGTGGAGCTTAAAAATGCCTACAAAAAAGTCAACGACAGCATATGTCTAACTTTTATATTTAAGTTACAAAAAGTAGTTTTTTTAATATTAAGTAGTATAGATTATGCCCAATGAAGTGGGCACGGGTCAGCTAGTTATTATTAATTTCATTTGAATCATTCATAACTTCCTCCTTTTTCAAGTTGGCTAAAAATAAAAGTAACACAGTGGTAGCGCTCGCTTGGAAACCGAGGTAAATAATTCTAATTTCGAGTCTCGCATCTCGCATCATTGTCAATATGATTACCAATTGTTTACGTTTAAACAATAAATAGTGATAAAATCTGCATATATTACCTTGCCTTGCCTTGCAAATTTCCAACAGACATATGAATACCGCCAACCTTCGCTTTGCCAGCGTGGTGGACTATGGCTGTATAGTTATGATAAGTATTGCACAGTCGATAAAAAGTCTCAATACAATAAAAAATTAACTGCTAACATAACTGTTGAGTTTCTTAATTGATTTAAATAAAAATTTCATTCATTGTCACTATTATAGTGTCAAAAATCATAAAATTGAAGTAATTTACCTGATGCACTGCCAGAGCAAGGAGGAACGCTAACCGCAACAACATGTCTCAGTCCAACGCAATTGGATAAAGTTCTTCCTATTAATATCAAGTACACGTACGCTAATCACTAGGTATGCACCTACTGTTAATGTACCAATCGATATCGTCGTCTTGCAATTTTTGGGTTCTTGCGATAATTTCGTAAACTCGTAAATTGCCTTAAAAGTACTCTCCTATCGTCTTAAAGGATTATTATGATAGATTATCTGACGACACGTTTGGCTCAGTTGGTAGTGACCCTACCTTCTGCGCCAGCGGTCGCGGGTTCGAGTCCCGCTGGGGGCATTCATTTGATGATCACGAATGTTTGTTCTCCAGTCATGGGTGTTAATATTTATATTATGTATGTATTTAAAAATTTATATGTGTAGTATATCAACTATCTGGTATCCGTAACACAAGCCTCGTAGCTTACCATGGAACTAGATGGCGCTGTTGTAAAAATGTCCCAACATATAATATATATATATAATATATATTAATTAAAGGATAATATGGAATTTTTCAGCTTATCGTTGTCCATTGCTGAACGAAAGCCTCCACTATTGAGGGCAATCGTCTCGACCTGGGGTAGACCGCATACATCCTATACCTAACATCATTTTTAAATCGTCAGTCTATCTAATCCTGCAAGGCAACCATCATTACGTTTGCGTAAACGCGGTCTCCAGCATCCAACAATACGCCTGGAGACCTGCTAACTTCCACTCACGCTCTACTGTCGGTGACTTTAGTTTTCTTAGCAATTGTCTTCATATAGGTTTTTACTTGCCAGAGAAACGCCAAGCAATGTGCAGTCTATAGCTCGCTGAGTGTTACCATACAATTTTGTGAACCATTCCTACGGTTATGTCGACGTTTCAGATCATTTCGTAATTCATTACAGGCAGGATGCAATTGACCCAAAATTCTCTTATGGACATTGTAGACAATGTTCTTACAAGAGTCTTGTGTTGACGTCTCAAAAATTTGTTGTAACGTATCTATCCTATATTTAGCTTACTTACTTACAATCTCAGCAAGCAGAGGACTTCCGATCGGCCGATAGTTTGGTCGGGTAAGCGCGCACACTGACCCGACTAACAGTTGGGTTTGGTGTTGCGCATACTAGACAAACTATCGACCGAGAGCTCTTAGCCTTGGATCTCACGGCAACACATCTACTATTTCGTATTGATTTTATTTTGATCGATAGTATTTTTTATTAAAATAATATTATATGAATAATAGATTTTAATCAAATACGCGATGAACGTAGTAATCTAACAGTGCGGTCCTTGGCTATAAATTTGCCATTCCAGAACTGAAAATCTGCGTGACTGAACAGTTCGTAATGTGCGCACGTGGAAGCCAGCCGTACTGATTAAGCAGTCGGCCGATAGTTGGCAGACTGAAGGCAATCATATAACACATCAAACTTTTTAGTCAGCCGTACCAAATCGTTCTAATGTGCGTACTTCTCATCTCCGATTAAGCAACCAACCAAACTATCAGGCTATAACAGGCAGGCTCATAGATTAATTTGAAAACAACTTATATAAAAATGAATTAAAAGTGAATTAAATCGTTAGTTTTATTATTTAGTAAGTAATACTAATACCTATAGTTAACATTACTTAATTTGATTAATGTCTTAGGCTATGGTGAAGTAATTTTGATATTATATTAGAGCTACACAGCTAAGCAGTTCGATGCAAGTACATCCCTATTTATTAATTTAACGATAAGATTTATTCGATAATAATATAATTAAGATCAATTATAGCTATTTGTTCAATTATGAAATTATAAATTTCTATTATGTATCAATTGGAAATTTTATCTTTTTTTCTGATTTTCATATTAACTCGCAATCTAAGTACCTATACCTATAGATAAATAATTTAAATTGTCTGTTTGTAACATCAATGTTATTTAATAATAAGAATGTAAACATTTATAGTTAAAATATCCTTCTACTCGCAACCATTTATAAAAATGATATCATATAATAAGTAGCTCATATTAGATGTTAGTTTAGCATATCATATTTGATTCAAGTTTGTAAATTAAGTTTTTAGTATTAATTGTTACTTAAAATCACGATGTAAATAATTTAAAGATGTAAAAAATAATTACTTATTAATTAAAAGTTTCTCATTCAGTTAATGTAATTCTTTTGAGAAATAAAGCATCTTTAAACCGAACGTAACAGTTTTTCATTATCGTCTAGAAATGGTTTTTGATGACATTTTTTTTACTTACCTTCTGTAAACTACTTTCCTGCCAAATAGTTTGTAGCACAAAAGATAGACACCTTAATCCGGCCCTGTTCAAAACCCCTTGTTTGAGGTCTTCTACTAACAATAACTACCTCTCTACAAAATTTAAAGTGTGTAGTACAAAAGATAAAGGACTTTCGTACAAACTTGCGACAGCCCTTGGACTTTTCAATCCGGCCCTGTCGCAATCTCGTCCTTTGCGGATGTCTACTGACTATTAACTACCTCCCTGCTAATTTTTTTTTTTTTATGTATTATAGGCACACGCTTGACCACTATCACACCTGATGGAAGGTGATGATGCGGTCTAAGGTGGGACGCGCATGCCTAAAAGGTGCCTATTCACTTTAGCTTTAAAGCTACCCAAATTCTACGTGTCAGGAAACACAGATCTCGGAAGAGCATTCCAGTCCCTAGCCGTGAGAATCAGGAAAGAAGACTTGAACCTCTTCGTGCGCGTGGGTGATATATCAACGATATAGGGATGGAAGCCCTCCCGATGTCTTGCAGTGTGGTGGTAAAAGGGTGAAGGGGGGACAAGGTCGAAAAGCTCCTGAGCACACTCCCCAAAATATATCCTATAAAACACCGATAGGCAAGCAACTTTTCGACGGTGATCGAGGCTCTGGAGTTTGGCTAAGAATGGAGAATCTTTACCAATGAGATTCCTTGCTCGACGTTCTACAGCATCTAGTGCCGCAAGTTGGTACTTGGCGGAGCCATCGAAGAGGTGACTGCAGTACTCCAAGCATGACCTGATCTGAGCTTTGTATAGTGTAAGCAATTGTTGAGGCGTGAAGTACCGCTTGACCTTATTAAGGATGCCTAATTTTTTGGCGGCAGTCTTGGCCTTGGCTTCAATGGCTCTTCCAAAGTTTATAGTACCCGAGATGTCGAGACCTAGGAGGTCAATGTGGTCGGTGATCGATATGGATACATTTCGAAATGAGGGAGCCAAGATAAAAGGGCTCCGTTTGGCGGATAGCAGACATACCTGTGGTTTTTTAGTGTTAAACTCCACCAAGTTGGCGATACCACAATTAGAAACTTTTTTAAGGGTGGAGTTCATGCGTTCTACCATTGCCTCTCTAAGTTCGCTGATCTTTCTACTGTTTGTGCGCGGACTGGACATATATCTCTCAGTTACAGTGCTGTCATCTGCATATCCCAGGATACCGGGTATCAACAGGTCATTTATGTGAAGCAAAAAGAGTGTAGCTGAGAGAACAGACCCTTGAGGAACTCCGGCGTTGATGGTCATTAGATCGGAAGAGCAGCCATCGATGACTACTCGGAAGGATCGCTCACTCAAGAAGTCAGATATCCAGTCACATAAACTTGATGGAAGACCGTAAATTTAAAGTTTGTGGCATAAAAAATGAAAGACTTTCATACAAACTAATGAGAGCCCTAATAAAGCAAAATACGTTTTTAGCGAACGATTACAAACTATTAATTAACTCCCTTAGACCACCTTAATCCGGCCCAATCCCAAAATCCGTTCTTAGCGGACGTCTACTAATTATAAACTACCTCTCTAGCAATTTTCATCTTTATTTGTTTAGCGGTTTTTGAGATTTCGTGATGAGTCAGTGAGTGTTTTTCGCATTTATATATATGACAGAATATTATAGATTATAGAATAATAAAATAGTAGAGTGGTTGCCTGTAAGGGATTACTTTTAGTGGTACAGTCGCCACCATTGCGCGTGTCTTTACATGTATTTCTTGTTGATTTATCATTTTTATTTTTGTGTGCAATAAATAGTGCTTTGAATAAAAATAATAATATTTGGTCTTATAAGAAAATACTAATCATTTACTTTTACATAGTTTAGTAAAAATCCGTGCTATTTTATATAAAAATCAATGAAAAGAATTTTGAAATGTAAAAATGTTTTGTAATTTTTTTAGACCCTGTAGAAATTTTAAATATCTGTACACCTCTACTTTATTTTTATACTTAAGGCATTATTTTTACAATAATTTAATTCACATAATAATCAACGAAATAAGTATTAATTTATGAATGAAATAAAAACAACACTTCTTATGTAATTATGTATTTAATAAATATATCAACAATTTCGTTATTCAATATGTTTTTCTTTTTTAATATTCTTTTTCTGGCCATATTTGCTCATTTTGACCTTTACTTTGACTTTGACTTCCAATCTCTTAAGCAGCTCCGAAAGTTCTTCATCATCATCATCATCATTATCATCTTCTTCTTCTTCCGTTTCTTCTGATTCAGGCGTGGTTGGCGTGGTGGTTGAGGGTAGCGTAACAGTAGTTGACTCAGTTGTAGGCTGGGCAGTAGTAGGTGCCAAAGTGGTGGGTGGCAAAGTAGTTGGTGGCAAAGTTGAGGTCGTAGTGGGTTCTTCCGTGGTTGTGTCAATATCATTAAGGTTGTCAAAGTCTATGCCAGTAATTTGCTCGAACCAGTAATGGAAAGGTCCGGGACGTATGAACGCTACAATGTAAAAAGCAGCAAGTTAGTTATCATGATTATGTAATGTAAAATTTGATCTTTAGTAACGTCTTTATTAAAAGAAAATTCAAATTCCAAATGAAGACCTAAATTAGTATTTATTTCAAAGAGCTTATATTAGAAAATAACCGATATTAATCAATTAGCTATCTTATGGAAATATTTATCAATAGTTCTTGCTAAGACAATGATTCAGATTTCAGAAGAACATACGGACAGACAGTGTTTGGCTATGTAACCCTATGTAACTTAATAATTCGTCTATAATTGATTTACTTCGTTTGTAGAATTCGAAAAGTTATTAGATATTTAAAATATCATCAACATTTATGTATGACACTTTGTTGGACATATTGGAAATATTATTGTTAATAAACAGATTAAATTAAAAGCTTACCACCAGGAAATCCTGAGTGACAGCCGTGAGGTACGTTAGGCACGAAAGAGCTTATACCGATTAGGATGGGCTCTCCTTCAGGAGACACGTGCACCAGCGGACCGCCGCTGTCTCCCTAGAAATTACATATGAATTGCATTATAATTGAGATGATAACTATAAACTAATGCATTACATATATTAACCGGCTTACACACTATTTGTTGTTTAAAGGTTGGATGAAGTTAGTTGGCTCACACACAATCAATATTGAATTACCATTATAAATATTTGTTTAGCGGGACTCCGACCCACGTTTTTCTGCATTACTACAATAGCTGGGCTAAAATTACTCGTAAATTGGCCATCGAATTCTTATTATTCTTTGTTCATCTTATATGAAATTTAATATAGTATACATTTAGATTCTATCATAATACTATGAACAATGAACATACTTGGCAGATAGATTGTGAAGTAACGTTGAAGAATCTGGCGCAAATGGTGTTGTCGTTGACGAAACTCGTGCCATACGTTCTCGCACAATCCAAATTGGAGACTCCCCGAAGATACACCCATTGTAATATTTCTGGTAGAGCACCTGATAATAAGAACAATAGAGACGATGAGAAGATGCATTTAAGATGACATGATGATGATGATGATGATAGTGATGGTGATGATGATAATGATGATTTTTATCCATTGTCATTTACAGTATCTGACGTAAATGGTAATTGAAAGAAATCTAAAGGCTACACGATAGACATCTTATTTTAATATAAACTATAACGAAATTTACACCAAATTATCTTTTAAAAAAGATTTTTAAATGCATCTTATCTAAGGTCTTTTTATGAATATTAATAAAATACTGAAAGTTTAAAAATGATGTACTGAAAGTTTCCTTGTCTAAGACCACACTCAAATTGCAGTATTACCTATTATTAAAATTTCGAAGTGTCTATTCATCCGATAAGCGGACGAATAAATTAAATATTATTCGTCCGACAATTGGTGATTGATATATCGCGACTGAGACTTTTTTGCTTCTTAAATGGCTCAAAGAGAAATCAATTTGTTTTTTAAGTTTTAACATACTCGTGAATGCAATTGCGGACGTTTCTATAGTACTTTTTACAAAATACCATTTTCTTGTACATTGTTTTGATGTAGGTACATACTCTCAGGGAGTGTTAGTAACGTACTCTATAAAGCCAGCTCTTTTACATATAAAAACTCTTGGACTTATTAAAAGTGGGTGGGATCTAAATAATAAATTATCAGCTCGGTAGGTTAGGGTTATTTTTTTTTATTTTTGACATAGGTATATCCTGCACATAAAAATCGCTTATTTTATATTAGAAATCAAAGAAGTGATAGATATTCGTACAAATCGACAATAGTCGGACGAATAATATATTTTTTATTAATACGATTATCGGATGACTAGCAACAGCCTTTAAAATAATTTAGTCATCCAACAATTGTTGGACGACTAAATTATTTTACTCGTCCAACTAGCAGACGACTAGCATCAGCTTTAAAATTTATTAAGAAGTGCCTATCATAAGTAAATGCTCTTACCTCCAGTCCAAGTACGTCCAAATCCGCTGGCGTAGACTATTTCATTTGCATAATTTCTATACGCATCCGATGATGGTTGTAGTCGGATAGGACGGATGTTTTCTAAAAATATCCGTAATATTGATAAATAAATAATAGTAATTTAAATGCTAACTAAATTTCATAAATCAAAGTTCAAAGAGTAAGAAGAGATGATGTTAATCTAAATGTAAGTATATAATACGTATCAAGTTCATAAATTTTTCGTTTGTTGCATGAAAAGTAACTTTATTAGCAGACAGCTTAGCCATTGTTTCAGATACAAATTAGAATACAATAGCAATAATTTCTAAAACTGTTTACTTCTATCACCTGATCGCTAGCAGAAAAAGAATACTATTTTAAAAATGAAATTCTTTTCGGATTTTGTTACGGATTTGTTTTGATTTTTAGGAGATATTCTCCCGTGACCATGATTGCTGTTATGCAGTCGGAACGTCGGGAACCAAAAAACAAAATAAATGCGCGCCAAATCAGAAAAGACAGTTGTCTTTTTGAACATCGAGTATTGGCGTTAACCTAAGAAAGTATTATTATTTTAAAGATACCGTTGAGAGCTAAGATTTTGTAAACATAGAACCAAGTTTTAAATAAACTTACGTGTGAACTGAAGGGGTTGCTGTAATTGTAAAAGCGAGACATCGTTGAGTTGCACGACCAGAGGCCTTGAAGCGTCATATGTGGGGTAGAAGAAAAATGCAGCAGCCTCCGTCGTAACATCCGGTCTAGACTGCTGAACTCCTCCAGCTCGCACGTAAATTGTAATTTGACTGAAAAGATAAATTTGAATTAAATTTTTGACTGAAAAAATAAAGTATTAGATAAATATTTGTTTATGGTTCTTTAAATAATCAATTGTGTATGGCTCAAAGGTTATTGAGATAATAAATAAAATAAGTTTAAGAATCAATTAAAACTATAAAAATCTAAACGTGTCCAACGTAAAGATTTTTATGGTTTTTTTGATTAAAACTATAAAAATATTAACGTTGGACTCCTACTTATTAAAAAAAATGTTAATTCATTCCAAATTGAAGGAATCATAGATTTAAGTCTTTAAAACATATGATTTAAGATATATTTTTAGTTAATAGTCTTCGATACCAAAAAATCAAGTAAATCAATAGTAAGTATAGCTCGAATTTCAAATATAGTCGTAGGTATCACTATATATTAAATATTACAATGTCCTCCGCCGCGTATGTCTGTCTGTTCGCAATAAACTCAAAAATTACAGCATCGATTTTCACGCTGTCTTCACCAATGGATATTGTAACCAAACTTCGAGGAATTAGGAAAGTTAACAATAATAATTTGTTAAGTTTTTGAATACATTTACTAGCGAAACTCGCGGCTTCGCTTGCGTTAAATCTATGTATATTTACCTAAATAAAGTTATGTATATTTACCTAGCAGAACAATGCGCTGCTGTAATAACCCATTCCTTATGTATGATACTGCCACCACAGATTTGCACCTGTCCATTTGCGTTTATCATACGCAAGTGTGCTTGGTGCGGATGCTGGCCGGGTTGGGCGTCCCATCCCGACACGATACGCGATCCTGATCCTAACACTGATCCTAAAAGTTAATTAGAATATGTTTTAACTAAGAAATGCTTTCTTATTATATTATTTATCACCTGCAATCACTAGATAGAACCGTGTTCTTTAAACTACTATAGACTAACTAATTATTTGGGCTGGAATATGTAGGTTATGACTTCTAATATCATTTGCCTATTGCAGTGATTGAACGTCGGACACATTAACTGATTTCTGAGTTTTCTTTATAACAAAAAAAACTGTTCACTGAAATTCCTAAAATAGTTTCCATTTCGCAAAATATATAATATATTACTGATACACTATCAAGACTATGGGACATGTGTTATTTTGGTATCGCGGGCGGCGTCGTGGGCGAGCGTATGTGAATTGTGAATTGCTTAAAGTTAAGTAAGTACAGTTCGCGTCACGTAAAAAGAACGCTGGAAGAAAGTGGTGGGGGGTGTGTTTGCGCATCGGTACATTCGCATACGAAATTCCTAAGCCTATTCTTTTATTGTTGAACTAGCCTTTCGCTCACGATGTATATTGATTATTGGTAGGTACATTGAAAAATACATTAGATAGTATGTCATTAAATAGAATTCTATTAATTAATAAAATATGTTTGATTCAATGTAGAATGTTTAATTTACTAACAAAAATTTAATTAATTCGTTTAATATATATTTTTTAATTATTAACTACAATATTATCAGATTCTCTCTTTATAAAACAATATAGGTCAAAAATATTTTTGCACAATTTTTTATATAAAATCATTTCGTAATTAATAACTTTTTGTGCGCGATGGTATTTTGAACTGACAAACCAATAGCGAGCCGGAAAGCATGCGGCGCGTGCCTTGACGTCCCGCGCCCCGCGTCTTACCACCAAATTGGCCGATAAATCGCCTCTACGCAACTTGACAGCCAGCGTTCTTTTTACATGACGCGAATTATAGGTAGGTATATTTCGGGAAATTAATAAAACATAAAAATCAAAAAGTGGAAATAATGTGTTTTAATTTTTCGATCTCGTACAAATATTATGTCCTACAAAATAAACTAAAATTTCTGGCATCGAGGCCATTATTATTTAGACTAGCCAGTTGCTCAGAAGTGCACTGTATTTTGTTCATTACAATTCGACTCGACCAGTGATAGATTTAAAGCCCCAGGACTACGAGTATATTTGTTTATTATGTAACACCGTTGATTCTATAACAAGTCATACATACACATAAGAATTTCGGTCTGTTTCTAAGAGTTTTGATCCAAAAAAACCACCTACTTAATACTTTTTCGCTTTGCTTCTTTGAGCTTTTTAATTTAAGATCTGCTTCTAAACATAATAGCGAGTAAACGCACGGTAGTAGCTACATAATATCTTCATTATTATTAATTAATTATTAATTAAAACTATGTTTGATTCACAATAATAATTACTTTAAACATCTGATAAAATAAGATAACGTGGAGATCTTAATCTTATCACCAATTTAAAACTACAGCAGATACTAATCACGATTATTGTTAACTACGATTGACCTTAGCCTTGATAATTTACTTGTACTCGTAATAGGTATTTTACGAAATAGAAACTGTTCCAGGAATTTCAGTGAAAAAAGTTGTAAGTGATCATTAAAATGAGGAAAATTTAAAATTAACATTAATCATTATGTTTTGATAAGCAAAGATTGATAGAAAGATAGACATGATTAAAACGTTACAACTGCATTAGAAACTATCGTCTTACTCATACCTCATTCCTCATGTCTGTTTGTATGTATGTCTGTCCATCAGTTTGTTCCGGTTCAACTTCGCTACTACTGCTACAGCTTAACCAATTTTGACGAAACTTTCCCTCGTATATAGCTGATCTTATTTGTAATAACTTGGGCTTCTTTTATTTTAGAATAAGAATTAGATTTCGACTCAAAACAATTAAAACCTGAAGCGAGGGTTATTTTTTATAAGACTTTATTTAAAAAAACTTTATTTTTGTTGTTCGTCACTAAAGAATACGTAAAATATTTTTGTTTTATAATAATTTAAAAACCTGCTATAGAATTAAGAACTTCCATAAGACTAGCTTACCATAACTGCTGTCAATATTTTCTACAAATCCGACGGGGATTACTTCTGTGGCTGGTGCCTGAAAAAATTAAAAATAGATTTGTAAATATTGCTGTTAACCCAACTGAACGCAGTATATTGTATACTATTACGAGTTTTACTCCCAGGGTACAATAATGTTTCACAACGTATCCTATAAAAAAAAATTATAATGGTATGAAACTTACGAAGTGACTATTTGTACGGGTACTGGACGAACAAATTAAATATTATTCGTCCGACTATTGGTGTTTGATATATCTCGACTGAGACTTTTTTGCTTCTTAAATGGCTCAAAGAGAAATCAATTTGTTTTTTAAGTTTTGACATACTCGTGTATGCAGTCGAGAACGTTTCTATAGTACTTTTCAGAAAATTCCATTTTCTAGTACATTGTTTCGATGTAGGTACATAGTCTTAGAGAGTGAGTGGGATCTTAATATTAATGAATTTTCAGCTCGGTAGGTTAAGGTATTTTATTTTTATTTTTGGCATAAAATCACTTGTTTTATATTACAAATAAAAAAAGTGATAGATTCACACACACACCGACAGTAATCGGACGAATAATATATTTTTTATTCATACGATTATCAGATGACTAGCTACAGCCAGAATTGTCCAGTAGGTCCCGTATTAATAATTGTAAATTGTTCGTATAGTACCCGTATCAATAGACTCAGCCTTAAACTTAACTGTTTAAATAAAATAAGCTATCTTAATACCTATCTAACGAAGGGTCGTCAGCCGTCACGTCTATATAATAGTATCGTATCTTTTACCAAGTAGAGTTCCGAAAGCTCTCAGAAAAGCTTCATAGATTTCCGCTCGCATTTAAAATGAAGTTAAAAAAGTTAAAGAATTGGAAACAAAATCTAAAATACTGTATTATTCAATTGGCTATTACATTACTTTGGCTATTTAGGTACTCTTACGGTACCGTGACCTCTAATATTGTTGAACTATCACTATTTACCCATCTTCCGTAGTATTTAACCTAAGAATTTTGGTGGAGTTTTACAACAGCATATATGAAACTGCATAAAATATAAGTCACCAAAAATTATTTTGCCTATTACCTTTCTTTTGTATAAAAATAGATTATTATTATTATTTATTTCATAGCATACTTGATCTAAATAATTTTTTTTCTATATTAATTAAATGTATACTTATACCTAGCTACAAATATTCATAAATATTTAATTTAAAGTTCTCACCTGATGGACGGCCACGGCCAATAGTAAAATTGCCACCCGCTGTAACATCATTCTTTCTACTGATCTCAATTACGTTCGTTCCTAATAAAAATACTTCAAACTAGATAAGTTGAAAGAAGCCGAAGCAAACAAATCACAGTAATCGTATTGATACTCGATAAAATTGATAAAACTTGAATTAATTACAATAATCTACAATCTACAATATTTATAAACTTACTGCTAATCTCCTTTTTCTGATTTTACGTAGATGATAATATATTTACGAAAGGGCAACTTTTATTCAACCATGTATTTGTTATCGGTTAATGAATTGCCTTTAAGATTTCCCAAGTTTTTGAAACCTTACACCTCCAGTTCTAAATACTTCTTATTTACAGCCCTTTTTAATGTCCCATAGCTGGACATGGGCTCCTCCTTTAAATACGAGGCCATAGTCCACCACGCTAGCCTAGTGAGAGTTAGTGGACTTCACATATCTTTCGAAAACGCTACTAACTGATCTGCTACGTTCTGTCAGACATACGGGTTTCCTTACGATGATTTCCAAGTGTAAGCTAAGTGGTAATCATGTTAGAAATGATTTACACATGAATCAGAATTCAGAGGTGTGAGACCCGGATTTGAAACCGCTTTACTCTGTTGCCCAAGCGAGCGCGTTACTCTTACTACTGGGCGTTTCCTGTAACTGTTTATAGTATAATTATAATTTGCTCTCAAATAGAGTTTTTATTGATAAACATTGTCACAGTACTTTAAGCTTCAATAGTAGAAAATTATTGTAAATAGCCAACTATTATCGGTTTTTTTAATACGTTTGTATGTGAGCTAGATATACCTACAACAAATTCAATTGACGTTATTTAGGGTATTAAGTATTAAATTATCGTAATCATTGATTGATCTTCTTTTAAAAAATCCATACAGCTCATTCTACGACACGTTTGGCTCAGTTGGTAGTGGCACTTTTTTCTTTACAGCAGTCGCGGGTTCGAGTCCAGCTGGGGGCATTCATCTGTTGAGCGCGAATGCTAGTACTCCAGTCATGGGTGTTTATATTTATAATATGTATGTATTTAAAATGTATATGTGTGTATTATTACTATTATTCTAAGAAATACGGTATTATTATTAGCATTGCTAAAAAATAGTTTGTTATCTTAATGGAATAATGAAGAAAGCTGCAAATTAATAAAATTTTATTAAAAGTCAAAGAGTCACATCATTACCGTTATAACGAATTAGCTTTCCGCAAGAATTTCATCATAGGTAATATTTATTCCTGTTAGATATATGTATATATCAAGCGACTTACGTAAGGTAGACATTGTTTTTCTACTTCTGATGCATTCCTAAAGCCGGGTCTCCTGCGACACTGTTTTCTGTTTTCTAACACCTAACATCAAACATCTAACAAAATATGGACGTGGCCTAAATGTTTTGATGGCAAAAAACAAGCAAACAAGTTATCCGAGGCGGACGGAAAACATCCCAGTGTTCTCCTGCGGGGGAGGAGAATTTCATTTCATCATTGCTTGCGATGTTGCGTTTCATATTTCCTGATTTATCTGATTTACTTAACTATAGTGTGAATTGGAATAAAGACAATACGTTATTTCTGCGATTTATTCATTGTCGTATCTCAATGAGGACTATCGTTTTTTGGCTCACCAGGTGGCGCTACTGTAGAGTGAGGTCCTAAAGTACGGCTGTTAAAGTTAGTTTTTACGGGCGCCAAAAGAATAATTTACATTTAAATCATATTTAATACAAAAGAACCGTAGAGTAAACGTATTGTCCATGCTACAGTGTAGCGCAGTCCCGTTTTGCTTGGAAAAAAAGCGAACATAAGTTTCTGAAAGCTAAAGCCTAGAACTGTCTCAAAGCAGTGGTAAGTAGCGATTTGCAACTTCTATTTGCCATAATTAATGTAACGTATTGCTAAATATTCGTAACAGTAATCTTAATTCACAAGAAGCCCTCATTCACAAGAAAGAAGATAAAAATTATAAAGCTTCTTTTCGGAATCATTTTGTCGAGTAGATGTTTGATGTTAATGTTTATAAGTCGAAGGAGACTGAAAATGATTTGGAGCAGGAGATACGCCATAAGTCACAATTTATCTATAAACTAATTTTTAGCCATCCATCAAGCTTTTTTAGTTTGACATAAAGACACATACATATATGCAAACTTCCTCATTTATAATAAGTATAATTCGCGTCATGTAAAAAGAACGCTGGCTGTCAAATTGCGCAGAGGCGATTTATCGGCCAATTTGGTGGTAAGACGCGGGGTGCGGGACGTCGAGGCACGCGCCGCATGCTTCCCGGCTCGCTATTGGTTCGTCTGTTCAAAATACTATCGCGCACACAAAAGTTATTAATTACGAAATGGTTTTATATAAAAAATAGAGAAAAAAATATTTATGACGTATATTGTTTTATAAAGAGAGAGTCTGATAATAATGCAGTTAATAATTTAAAAAAATATATTAAACGAATTAATTACATTTTTTGTAAGTAGATTAAACATTCTACACTGAATCAAACATATTTTATTAATTAATAGAATTCTATTTAATAACATTCTATCTAATATATTTTTAAATGTACCTGCCAATAGCCAATATACGTCGCGAGCGAAAGACTAGTTAAAAAAATAATAATTGGCTTAGTAATTTCATTTAATCATTTCTTCCAGCGTTCTTTTTACGTGACGCGAACTGTAGTCTGTACCCAGTACGATGTCCTCGCTCTTAGTATCACAGAGCCATCCAAAACTGCGGTGCGGTACGGTGATGGTGCGATTGTTCAAATCTATGTTTGTTAGCTCAAGATAATAATGTAATTATAGGCATATTTACTTCATGTTATTTTACAAACAATCGACTTATGAAGTATTAATAATAATGTTAATTATTATTATATCTAATAACAACATATCGCTTGGCCGATAACACGTGACTTTAAGTTTCAAGTTCACTAAGTAGGTATCAAATCAAAAAATATATAAATGTAAATGTTCATCAGAACATTGAACATACAGGTATAGTGTATCTGCAGCATTTAGCAATATATAGAACTAGCTGACCCGTGCCCACTTCGTTGGGCATAATGTTAATAATCCTTTTTTAGTACAGAGTGTTTAAATATTTTAAATTATTTTATTAATATTAAAAATTAAAAATTAAATTATCTATACTAATATTAAAAAAAACTACTTTTTGTCACTTAAATATAAAAGTTAGACATATGTTATCGTTGACTATTTTGTAGGCATTTTTAAGCTCCACATCTTTTCTCTAGAACTCAAAAATATATCTTTCATAGTTAAGGCAGCGTTCGTAAGAAACGCTTTCATTCGACTGTTTTTCTCCGATTCACTTTGCAAAACTGACTACCACGTAAAATCCTTTTTATTTTTCGGTTTTTTATATAACCTATGACACTCAGCAATAATGTGGCTTTCTATTGGTGAAAGAATTTTTAAAATCGGTTCAGTAGAGCCCGAGATTACCCCTTACAATTTAACAAATAGACAAACTTTACTTCTTTATAATATTAGTATAGATTAGTATAGACTGGCGACTCGCCCTCGCTTCGCTCGAGTTCGTCCCTATATTTAGCGCGAGCGAAACCGCAGGTTAGCTAGTATCTTTATAAATGATAGCTTATGTGTTGAGAGTAAGGTATATTCATGTAAAGTTTCATCAAAATCCAATTAAGTAGTTTTTGCGTAACGTAAATAGTAACAAACATACATCCATACATTCTTGCACACTTTTGCGTTTTTAATATGAGTAGGATATGAGATCGTTATGGACTACATTATTGTTTGTTATTGGTTTAATTTTATTGAATTTTAATGATTTTATTCTATTAAATACATCAATGGTTACTTGATATTTTGGCTATTTACTGTCAAATCATCAGGTTTTAATAGAGCAATGATTTCATAATGTAATTCTTGAATAAGGAAGCTTGCTAAAGATTAATTTCTATGAAATAAAGGAATTAGGAAAAAAAACTATATAAAATGGTTGAGACGTTTAATAAATTATGATTATTAAAATAATGTCGTTATTGAACATCTATCCTTTTTTCCTTCTTTATTTTCTTTGTTTGTCCATTTTTGGTTAGCTTAACCTTAACTTTGACTTTGACTTCCAATTTTTTGAGCAATTCTGAAATTTCTTTATCATCGTCGTCTTCCTCTTCTTTTTCTGAGTCAGGTGTTGTTGATGTCGTCGGAGGAACCGTGACAGTCGTTGGTAATGTAGTTGGTTCAGTTGTAGGCTCAGGAGTGGTAGATGCCCAAGGGGTGGATGACAAAGTGGTAGGAGTCACAGTGGTTGTGACTTCTTCATCCTCATTTAAGTTATTGAAATCTATTCCAGTGATTTCTTCGAACCAGTAATGGAAAGGTGCAGGACGTATGAACGCTAAAAATTAAAGAATTCGACACAGTTATTAATTATTATAATATCTTTAACTAGGTTTAACGCGAGCGAAACCGCGGATTCCGCTAGTGTATTATACATATAAACCTTCCACTTGAATCACTCTATCTACTAAAAAAACCGCATGTAAATCCGTTGCGTAGTTTCAAAGATACATAAGAACAGATAGACAGCGGGAAGTGAGTTTGTTTTATCATGTAATAATTATTTGCTTTATTTATATTGAAAGTGCTAGTACTGAAATTTTATATAAAGTTCAAATTTTAGTTTTTTTTAGTAAATTATATCTACAAAAATATCTTCGAAACTTACCGCCAGGGAATCCTGAGTGACAACCGTGAGGTACGTTAGGCACGAAGGAGCTTATACCGATTAGGATGGGCTCTCCTTCAGGAGACACGTGCACCAGCGGACCGCCGCTGTCTCCCTAGAAACACGTTAAGTGTTTTCATTATACTTATTAAGATTTTTTAATATGTTGGCAAGACATTTAGAAGGTACCTTGATTGGCCTTGGTAGGGCTGGATTCAGGCCACCTTTCGGTACGACGGGGATCAGACCATAGCCCACCGCGCTGGCCATATGTAGGTTGGCGGACTGTCTTTCCAAAAGCTGTTAGGTTTTCCTTATCATAAGAAAAGTAATTTTGATTTAGCTGAAAAGCTGAAGAAGCTGAACTATAGGGAATATTCTTTATAAAATTATTAATCTTCTACAAAATTTATTGTCTAATTTATAAATTCAATACAGAAAAAAATTCTACGTAGTCGACATAAAATCATTATGTACGAAGGTTTACAACCCCCGGACATCATAAGTACCTAATAATTTATATATTTTAGATTATACGTAGCCCAGCGGTAACGCGCTCGCTTGGGTAACCGAGTGACGCGGGTTCAAATCCGGGTCTCGCACCTCTGATATTTTCATGTGCGAATCATTTCTATCATGATTACCACTTGTCTTACGGTGAAGGAAAATATCGTGAGGAAATCTGCATGTCTGAGAAAACCTATCAAGTTTTCGTAAGACATGTGAAGTCCGCCAACACGCACTAGGCCAGCGCGGTGGACTATGGCCTGATCCCCTTTGCACTGAGGGAGGCCCGTGCCCAGCAGTGGGACGTAAAAGGGCTGATGATGATGATGAGATTATACGTACGTGGCAAACAGATTGTGAAGTAACGTTGAAGAATCTGGCGCAGATGGTGTTTTGGTTTACAAAGTTGGTGCCATAAGTTCTAACGCAATCTGAATTAGAAACTCCACGGAGATACACCCATTGTAATATTTCTGGTTGATTACCTGATAATAAAAAAAATAATGTAGATAATCTTGATTGGTGATGATTAAGTTATGAAGTTAATATTTCCATAATGATGACGACACGTTTGGCGCAGTTTGTAGTGACCCTATTTTCTTGCGCCAGCAGTCGCTGGATCGAGTCCCGCTGGAGGCATTCATTTGTTGAACCCGGATGTTTGTACTCCAGTCATGGGTGTTTATATTTGTAATATGTATATATTTAACCTTACATATGTAGTATATAAATAAATAATTCTAATATTAATAAATAATATTTATATATGCCTGAATAAATAAAATAAAATAAAATATGAACTCTGGTGTCTGGTATCCGTAACACAAGCTTTATCGTAGCTTACCACGTAACTAGATGGTGCTGTGTGTAATATTGTTCCAACATATCTATCTATCTAATATTTCCATAATCCAAATTAGGAATTGTTTATAAAGCTCGAGATTATGTATATTGATTGATCAATAAAGATAATTAATTAAAAAAAAATCATACGACTACGACGACGTTAGCTTGTAAATAATAATTTGTATAGTTTTATATATATTTATTTAGAATGTGTAATAGCTATATCATTTCAAATTTCTTTTACCTTCAGTCCATACACGTCCATATCCACTCGCGTAGACTACTTCATTTGAGTAATCTCTATGCGCATCCCATGACGGCTGGACTCTGATAGCACGAATGTTTTCTAAAAAATGATATGGAATAAAGTTAATTTAAAAAAGTATTTCTGATTTTGGCTTCGCTCAGATTCATCCCTAGCCTTTAGTATAAGTATTTTATAAACATTGAATTTTTTTTCAATTTTATTTCCTTCCATGGGCCTTAAGAAACCTACAAAAAGATATCCGAGTTAGTCGAGATATTCTCGAGTGTTGCGAATAACTGGTTGTGGTGGTCTCGAGTGTTGCGCTTAGCAACATTCATTTGTCACTTGTAAAGAAGATTATTTAATTTAACAGTATCTACCTTTCTGAAACTGCTAAAAATTTTTTTTACCTTTCGTTTACTATTCAATAAAATTTAATTAAATCGGAAAATTCTATAATTTTAGCGTTATTATGAACGTACGGGTATATTGAAGTGGCTGCAACAGCTTTAACAGTGAGACATCATTGAGTTGTACGCTCGAGGGCCTCGAGCCATCATATGTGGGATACAAGTAGAATTCGGAGGCCTCAGTCGATACATCTGGTTTAGAAAGTTGAACCCCTCCCACTCGTACCTCTATAGTGAGTTGGCTGTAAACATCGATTTCATATGCAAAATATGAAAAATTGAAAATATTTTATTCAGCATACAACTTTTACAATTTTTTACTGAACTTCATAAGTCTACCAGTTCGGAACGAAGAAGCCTCTTACCTGAGAAGAACTGGCGAAAGAAACTCAGCAAATAAGCTATATTTATAAATATTCATTAAAGAATAAATCTTTAAAAACAAAAATCTATGCTTTGGCAAACAATTGTTAAGTCTGGCATTAGAAAATAGTTTTTTTACAACAATCGTTATAAACTAAATTACTTAACTGTATCTACAAATTGTCCATAATATACGACCACATTAATTATGACACTATATCGGCCTGGTAAATGTGTGGCCTGGTTGATGATGTTTAAACTAAAGTGTTAATCAAATGGTTGTTTTTAATTTATTTATTTTCTTAAGATCGTTTTCTCACCATGTTTACTCAATTTAACAATAAAAGAGCAGTCTTGACGTTGATATCATAATTAGATACTTACCCAGCAGAACAATGCGCTGCAGTAAGAACCCACTCCTTGTGTATAATGCTACCCCCACAACCAGTTATTCGGCCAACTGCGTTGATCATGCGAAGGTAAGCTTGGTGAGGGTGTTGGCCTGGTTGGGCATCCCAACCTGACACGATACGTGATCCCGATCCCGATGGAACTGAAAAGGTAATAGAAAACTTATGTTCTGGCTTGTAGATTCTAGATTTCTATAAAGTTTCTGAACCATTTGCATCACCCATCTATAGGCCCCTAAGGTCTTGTAAGCTTATGATATACCATATTCTCTAAATATCCATTAATAAAACCCTATGTCCAGGCTTAAATAATATCTAAATATACAAACGTATCTATAAGTTAGAGTATAAATCGATACTTGTCATGTGGCTGAAAAGATCTTATCATATCAGAGGCAAGTCTTAATGTTTGTATGACTATGTATACAGTTTCGCAAATGAAGCTTAAGGCAAACGTTTGTTAAATCAGCTTTTAAATTATTTCTATTGCCTTATTCATAAATAGGTTTCCCTATGTTTATGTTCTATCAACATTTTTGAGTTTAACATATCCTTTATTTTTCTACTCGGGTACTTAAACATCGTCTTACCATCATGGCTGTCTATGTTTTCTACAAAGTCGACGGGAATGAATTCTTTTGCTGGCACCTAAAATAAAAAAAATTGTAAGAATATTTCATAAACGACCATTGCAAGTCGTTGTTGCACTCTTTGGGTACTCTCTAATGGAAAAAAAATTCGGAGATTAGAGCGTTTAAACAAACAAACAAACATACAGTCAAACACAGCCTTTATAATATGAGCATAGATGTCGCAATTAGTTTCTAACAATGTTTAATGCCTTTTTTTTGAATATACGCTAAGTAATAAATATATAGGTTCTTCATAAGTTTATTACATTTTACAAATAAATCAAAATATTAAACTATATATACTCGAAACTAAATAAAAATACTAGTCTTACCTGCAGGACCGCTAGGGCTAGAACAAAAAGGGCCACCTGTTGCAACATCTTCCTTCCTACTGACCTCGAATGTTTTTCAATAATATACGCCAAAATAATCAGAAGACACCGAAATTAAACAAAAAACCCAATCACAGTAATTATATCCGATTACTTAGATAATATACTAATTTATTACAATAATCTTAAATCTTGTGGACATATTAATACTAATTAGTTTACAGTCAAGTCATTGTTTAGTGCAAGGCCGGTTATATTGGGATTATTATTACACACAGCACCTTCTAGTTCCGTGATAAGCTACGAGGCTTGTGGTACGGGTCCCAGTATACTTTAAATACATACATATTATAAATACCAACACCCATGATTGGAGTACAAACATACGTGCTCAACAAATGAATTCTCATATCGAGCCTCGAACCCGCGACCGCTTGCGCAGTAGGGTCACAAACTGAACCAAACGTATCGTCCATAATATGTATGTACATTGTACACTAGCAAAAGCTATTGAGCTGCGTGCGTAATGATAAGAGTCGTATAACTATGATTTAGATAGCAAGGGCGGTGATGCGGTAGGGCGATGAAAAAGACACAATTTCTAAATAACGTAAATTCCACGGTTTTCTTGGGATTGACATTAGATTCTTGCAAGTTTGCAATCGGATGGACCTTCTGTCGTCTCTTGCGAGTAAACTGACCTCCGCTGTTTTTGCTGTCAGAAAAGTTAGGCAGCTAACTGACATCAATACTGTCAGACTTTTTTATTTTAGATACTTCCATTGCATTTTGTCGAATGAAAGAATATTTTGAAGTGACGTATTACTGAGAGAAATATCTCATATCTGAGGAATGAATACTCATAATATATATAATTCAGCCCTTTTTCATGTCCCACTGCTGAACACGGGTCTTTAACCCCTCGTCTGTGTAGACAAGGATCCTTGCGCACCCCGTTGTCTGTGTAGGACAAGGATCCTTGTTTGACGTACCTTTGTCATTTTACACTCACACATAGACAAAAATGAACATGGCGGCCGGCTGTCATGGCATAGGCTTGCTACAGCGTGTTCTAAATTTACATAGTGATTTGATATTAAATAAATGAATAAAATATGGTTTGACATTAGCGAATCATAACTAAAAATGATGACTAGCTGAGCCGTGGCTTTATTTTTGCTTAACTACAAAAAGCTTTTACTTTATTTGAATAAAATTTGTTTTCGCAAATTACAAAAATTACTTCCCTTTGTAAAGAATTATGAAAATCATTTTAGTGAACGTATATAAAACTGTAAATATCCGGTATCAATAAATATTTAAGTTTATAATAACATTTATGTTATTTATCTATTCACTTAAACTACACAAAAAGACGCGAATTGGACTTGGTATACCACCTTGGTATTGTGATGGTACGGTGTGACCTTAAAATTTGTGAATGGTCATTGTAAAGTAAATTTTAAGGAGGATATTCCATTAATATTTTTTAATCATGTATATTTTGACGGGTTTCTCGATACGGAACGAGATAACCTTCCGTGGTAAAAAGCCTACGTCACAGTCAAGTCGCCCAACTAGTCCATACATAAAAATCACAATAATCCTTTGTTCCGTTTCGACGCGAAAGATAGACACACAAATACATTTTGATATTTAAAATATGAGTATGGATTCAATATATCTACTTAATTACGAGGTATTTTTATTTCAATATTATCTTGTCTTTTGTCCACTATGCTTATTGACAATGTTGATGAAATTATTATTTTAATTATTTTTTCAAAGGACAAACATTTTTTAACAACATAGTTCCCATATACCTTAAAAGTTAGCTTGCTATAAATATTTAGGAAAAAAACGAATACTCACATTACCTAAATATAGGTCTTTGAATAAAATGAAACACTCTGTGTATAATCAAGGATGACAATCAATGACAATAATATAGTAGGAGAGCTAGCAAACCATCCGACTAACCCATTACCGAAAAATAAATTACTGTAATAATAATATTTTATTATGTATCTTCATTCTTCATACACCTATAAAAACGGTTCGAATAATAAGTTTTTATAATAAATATCTGTTGAGATAAATAAAATTTATACTTTACATATAAGCCTGTTATTGTTGATTTTAGATTTACAAAACTTTAGCCTTGTGGAAACATTACTACTCCTTACAATCCCGTTGACAACTTTACTAGTCTGGTACCTACATATTTGCACCCTTAAAATATGATATAATTTTTTTACGCTCTAATATATGAAAATTACAAAATATTTGAATTGTGGCCTTGTGGGAGTAGATAAAATTGAAAGTTTTTTTTGACATTTAAAAAATCCCTATCCCACGTGGGGTCGATACAAGATGTCTTCATTTTTCACTCTCATCACGTCATTCGTCAACGTAATATTCACCCCTTTTATACGCATATCCTCTTTTACACAACATCTCTTTTTTGGTCTTCCCCTACTCTTTTTTTTCTTCCACGTGCATTCTTTCTCTTCGTAATATACTTGACATCACATGTCCATACCATGCCAGCCTATTGCCCCTCACCTTTTCTATTACTACGCTACCTTATCCCTTCTAGTCACACCACACATCCATTACACACATTTAAGTCGCATGCACTTTCCTTTCATCCCTATTGCCGTCGTTTTAAAGGAGTGAACCAAAGTACCGAAAATAGGAGCAGACTGGTAAGTAGGTACATCATCTATGGCAAATTCAGAGAAATAAGAGGGGCCACCAAAGTCTGTTCTGTGACTTTGGTTGTTCTGTGTTCGTGCGGCTGATCCTTAAGCCAACACCCTCGATAATATAACATCAAATAAGAATATTTTCTTTCTTTTTTTTCTAGTCTTATAGTACGCTAGCTCTTAGACTAGCTCTTACATACGCACACATGCAAATATGAAATATTTATTATGAGGCGCCATGTGACACAACTTCGCGCAGTTTTTTTAGCAAGTCAAATGCAGACCAGGGGTTAATACAAGGGGGGCTAAGCCATCATAGTCCACCGCGCTGGCCTAGTGCGGGTTGGCGGACTTTACATATGATCTCTCATTCCTCAGAATGTTTTCCTTCGCCGTAAGATAAGTGATAATCATGATAGAAAAGATTCGCACAAGAAAATATCAGAGGTGCGAGACCCGAATTCAAACGCGTATCACTCGGTTATCAAAAGGAGCGCGTTAGCACTGGGCTACCACAGTCTTATTAAATTTAATTATTTATTATCTCGATAATTATAAATTACCATATTAGTGGTAGCACTCATAATCCTTACATTTTATCGATCAATTCACGTTATTGTAAAATACCTAATAAGAAGTATTCTACACTAATTTTACTTATATTTATTTAATAAAAGGGTTACTAACCGTAGGGTTAGTAACCCTTTTAATTACTAGCAGTAGACAAAAATAAAAAAAACAAATTGAGTTCAAATATAATATTTATTACAGTTTCGTTGGTTTACGCTTTGTTGTCGTTGCTAAGCTCTCTCTTTTCTTCTTTGTTAAGTTTGACGTTAACTCTTATGTCTACTTCCATTGCTTTCTGCGACTCTGAATTATTAACATCTTCATTTCTTCTGACAGTAGAGGTGGAAATTGAGGGAGGAGTAACGAAAGTGGAATAAGAGGAAGTAGTTGGGGATGTGGCTGTCGTGTTGGGTTGGTTTGAAAAAGTACTAGTAGAAGTTACAACAGTAGTAGGAGTCGGAGTTGTGGTTGTAGTGAGAGACGTAGTAGTGAAATCTGAGTTAGTGGTAGAATAAGATACAGATGTAGGGTAAGTGGTAGGTGAATCAGTGGTGGAAGTGGTTGTATCATTATTATTTTCTCCCTGAAGGTTGTCAAAGTCTATTCCGCTAACTTCCTTAAACCAGGCGTGGAAAGGTCCAGTTCTTGTAAAGACTATAAAAGAAGGATAATATTAAATGTATATTAACTGTCGTAGGGCGGGCATTTTGATAATGTAAAAAAATAACCATTCAAAAGTCTATTTGTATAGAATATATTTTTATGCGTTTTTTTTTTTGTTAGAATTTACCTTACAACTCCTAGAATCTAGATACTGATGAGTTTGCAGAGAACGGATTTGATCGAAGAAGATAAAATAAAGATCTATTTTCTTCTCTTTTATGCGTTTTAATCGAAGAAAAGATTCTGACAATAATGTTTATAATAGCTATGCTAAATCATAAATATTGAAATGATCTTATTACTTCGTTTATACACGTTTATCCTGGGGAAATAGTCTCCAAGTCAAAGTGAACGTATTGTATAAGATGCGATCGCAGAAAGGTACCGTATAACTAACTAAAAAAAATACTAATGAAAACTAATCTAAGTAATGTTCAAATAAATATAACATACAAAAAAATTGCATGATTTTTAGTAAATGTACCTTATACCATTCGTCAAATACTAACCCAGACATTAAGCAGACAATTATCTAAAAGGTTTATTTCGAAACCAGATGTTATCTATCTATAAGGGATAATGTTAAAAACTAAGTATAATTCGCGTCATGTAAAAAGAACGCTGGCTGTCAAGTTGCGCAGAGGCGATTTATCGACCAATTTGGTGGTAAGACGCGGGGTGCGGGACGGCGAGGCACGCGTCGCACGCTTTCCGGCTCGCTATTGGTCCGTCAGTTCAAAATACTATCGAGCACACAAAAGTTATTAATTACGAAATGATTTAATATAAAAAAATAAAGAAAAAATATTTTTGACGTATATTGTTTTATAAAGAGAGAGTCTGATAATAATGCAGTTAATAATTTTAAAAAATATATTAAATTAATTAATAATATTTTTTGTAAATATATTAAACATTCTACACTAAATCAAACATATTTTATTAATTAAAAGAATTCTATTAAATGACATTCTATCTAATATATTTTTCAATGTACCTGCCAATAACCAATATACGTCGCGAGCGAAAGGCTAGTTCAAAAATAAAAGAATAGGCTTAGTAATTTCGTATGCGAATGTACCGATGCGCAAACACACCCCCCACCACTTTCCTCCAGCGTTCTTTTTACGTGACGCGAACTGTACTTAGGTATTTTCGGGAATATTCCATAAAATTAAGGAAATAGTGCATCATGTATAACTAGTTACTGGTTATAAAGATAGATAAAGATAAGTAAAAAGCTCACCGCTAGGGTAACCAGAATGACATCCCATCTGACTGCCAGCAACGAAGGAGCTGATCCCAATGAGGATGGGTTCCTTATCAGAAGACACGTGCACTAGAGGACCTCCGTTGTCACCCTAATAATAAAGATATTTAAATTTAACAGCTTTTTAGGCATTTTGCTATACTTTTTTATTTTCAGCTTACTAATAATGAAAAAATATGATTATATTGACCATATAGGAGTATGTCACAAAGATAATAATACTTCTATCAAGATGTGCAACAGAAAATTAAAAATAATTTCTTCATTTTTTTTCTCGCAATCTTACCTGGCAAATGGATTGAGACGTAGTGTTGAAGTATCGAGCACAGATATTGTTTTCCGATATATAATTGCTGCTTAAAGCTGACACGCACTCTTCATTCTTAATACCACGCAGATACACCCACTTTAATGTGTCCGCGCGCTTACCTTAGAAGATAAAAATACATATTTTTTCATACACCCTAATATTTCGATACGTACAAAGAAAATATTTGTTATTCAGTATTGGAATAAGCTAAATATGATATTAATTATTTAGCCTTTTAAACGTCCCTCTGTTGGGCACGGACCTGCTTCAATATCTTCAATATGTCTTTCGAAAACTCGCTAGGTTCTCTTAGACATGCACACATTCCTCACGATGTTTTCCTTCACCGTGAGACAAGTGGTAATCATGTTAGAAATGATTCGCACATGAAAATATCAGAAGTGCGAGATCCGGGATTAGAACACACTTAACTCCGTTTTCCAAGTGAGTAAGTTACCACATGGCGAGCTGGCAGGCTTTAAATATAACTGATGTTATTTGAATAATACGAGTTATTTTCTCATAGTTTGATGTCCAAAATTATTCGATTTTAAAGTATATTTGCTCACGAGGCAAAATAAAACAGTACGGTTTTGCAAGCTATGCTCAATAAGTTTTCTATTAAGGAAATAAAACTAATAAAATGTATTTTAAAAGATTACCGCCAGTCCAAACTCGTCCAAACCCGCTCACAATTAAGGTTTCATCAGCGTAACTTCTATACGCTTCTACTTCTGGTTGGATTCGAATGGCACGCAAATTATCTGGGAAATACAAAAAAGTTATAATATTAATAAAAGAAAAATAGGATTTATGCGTATTGTATACTACTAGTGACTCACCCTCACTTCACTCGGTAACGATTTCTTAGAGGACATATTTTCCAGAAGTAAAAGTATCCTATAACCCGGTAAACTGCTTTACTCGGTTATTCAAGCAAACGCGTCACAACAGGGCTACCACTGTCTTTATATTCTATACTAGCCTTTCCCGCGGCTTCGCTCGCGTTCTAAAGGCTGTAAACCAAATTCTTTTGACGGTGAACATTTCCATCATTTTACGCAGTGTTCAACGGAAGCTCTCAAAAGGAATATTTTTCTCTCGTTTTTGCAACATTTTTCATTGATGCTCCGCTCCTCTCTCCCCGAGCAAAGGACGAGAGAGGGGTTACCCATTATTACGATGAAAGAAGTATTGTAATGAAAACGTACCGCTAAACTTTAGGGGTTGCTTCAGTTTGATCATTGATATATCGTTGAGCTGGACGCTGCCCGGCCTTAACGCGTCGTATGAGGGATATAAGTAATGCTCAGTGGTCTCCAACAGCATTTCTGGTTTGGTTATTTCGATCACTCCAGCGCGCACCACAATTGTGACTTTTCTATAAAATAAATATGTGTATACTTAGTGGAATTTAAGCCTATTGAAATACATAATGGTGTTTACGATATGAAATACTTATTTTTGTAATAAAAATCGTTAACCGTTTTAGTAACTTTATGAGAAAAGATGAATGTTAATATGTATTATAATCTTCGCCTAGCTGGGCATTACACCCCTAAACGTTGTCGTGGTGGAAGGGCTTATAAGTGTCCGGTAACCCTGCCGGTCGCGAAGCCAAGAAACGCACAAAGAGGCTCTCTGTGGGCTATAATTTTTCATCTGCTATTTTGAGTTTTGCCTATTATTTTATACTCAAACCTCATAACGCCGCGCCCGCAGAAAATAAAATCAGCGAGTTTTAAGATTGCAGCATGCAGAGTACCTGAGCTTGAAACGTCTATTATTTTAAGTTTTTGCTGTTTGTTACTTAAGCTCCTAACATCTACGACACGTTTGGCTCAGTTGGTAATGACTCTACCTTCTGCGCCAGCGGTCGCGGGTTCGAGTCCCGCTGGGGGCATTCATTTGTTGATCACGAATGTTTGTTCTCCAGTCATGGGTGTTAATATTTATATTATGTATGTATTTAAAAAATTATATGTGAAGTATATCAAATATCTGGTATCCGTAACACAAGCCTCGTAGCTTACCACGGAATTAGATGGCGTTGTTGTAAAAATGTCCCAACATTTTTATCTCTCTCTTTTTATCTATTTTAACTTAACTATAATCTCAGAAGTTATAGGTTAATTAAATATTCACCCAGCAGTACAATGAGCGGCGGTCAGGAGCCACTCCGCGTGCACAATGCACGCTCCACAAGTCCCTACTGTTCCTTCTTCATTGACCATGCGAATGACAGCCTGGTGAGGATGCTCACCTGGCTTGGCATCCCACCCTGACACTATGCGAGACCCTCTTTGACCTTTAATGGTATATTATGTTTTATTATTTGATCCACCATAGAGGCTAATATGATTACTTAATAAAAAAATCAATCAACGTGAATTATACTTATTCTATATATTTCATTCAGCTTTAAATAATTACAATTTTGATCCAAACGTCATGAGGCTACTACGAGTTAAGAAAGATGAAGCCTCTAATCTAAGAAGAACGTGTGAAAGATTCTTCTATTTTTTTAAATATATATATTTTTCTCGTCTAATTAAGAAATAGCGCGACTAATTCGCGAAATGAAATTTTCGAAACCACTTTTAATACGCTTTGAGATTTAATCCAATTGATTTAATATTTAATGAAAAAGATTTTCTGCTTTCTATATCGTGTAATTCTCAAAATGTAGTAATATGTAAATGTGGTGACCGCTAACTTCTCGAGTCTGGGCTGTTACAGGGAAATTTTTACGATAAGAGACAGTAGCATAGTAGTAGTATTTAAAGTTATAGATTATTAATTATTTAAGTATATAAAAATGATTCGATAAATAAGGTCGATAAATATTTCTTCATATCTTGCATAATTGCAGTACGATGTGTTATACATTATTTACACTTTTAGATCAAAGATATTGGATCAAAAATTGAAGGTTAGGTAATTTTTGCACTGCATTGTACAAGTTGTTTTATTTTTATCAATCATTAATAAATAAATGTAAATTTACCCAAAAAATTACCTGGAGCATTCGCAACATCTTTTCCATATCGATCGAGGTATAATGCCTGTAGAAATATAAAATATTTAAGAATATTTTAATAAAAATTGTTAACAACATTAGGCAGTTGCTTTCATAAAGGTTTTTAGGTCAATTGTTCTTTATTCTTAACTATTGCGTTAATCTATAAGACTCGCTTTACAAATCATGTTAATAGACTCGTGGCAAGGGGTAGTATATAACCAATAATTAAAAAGTTTATAAAGCCAAAGATATTTTTGAACTGCTTAACTTCTGCACTAATTTCAAAGCTTCTTTTAAAATTTATTTTAATGCTGTTAATGTGCCCAATTATTTACTTAGTATTTAAAACTTACCTGGACTACCGTAAAGGCAGTTATTAAGAGAGCCGCCTGTTGAAACATCTCTCTACTTACTGATGTTAGAACTTGCCCAAAAGCAGTATAAATAAATGGCAAAAGGAACTAACTCAAATATTTCGCGGTAATTGCAGCATGAAAGATAAGATTTACTAAAAAGTGTTTTAATGATAATAATCTACACAACTAGATGCATGTTAACATGATCGCGGATGAGGGTGTGGTGAGGTTTGTCATCGTCAATGTCAAGCGAAAATAGTATAAACGAATAAAATTAAAAAATTAAAAAACCCCCGACGCAGAATTATGATAAGTTTTCATTTCGTTCGTTAATATTCCTCATTCCCTTTCGATATAGTGTACATTTTTCTACTAGTCATGCCCTTTCATCAATCCATATTGAGGGAGTTGTGAAAGAAATGTAATTCACCATTTTGTGGTGATGGCATAAAACGATTTTTATCAAACATAGCTTAGAACACAGTTCGGATGCCACACACACACGTCATTTTTGCGTCGGGGGTTAAAAGTTCAAGAAATTAATAAAAATATGATTAAGCAATATAAAAATTTATCAATTTTATTTAAAAAAAACTAGTTTTTAATCTCACATCCACAGGTCGTGCAGATCACAGAGCAGATGAATATTATAGTATTGGAGTTAAAGTAAACGCAGCATTAGCATTAGGCGACAGCCAAGATCTTAAGAATTAATTTTTAAAACGTCGCTGAAGTAAATGGTAAGACATTAAGATATAGATAAAATATAGTTTGCTAGAGCATGTTTCATTTAATTTCTATTATTTTAAGATTATTGATGTAAAAATAACTAAATATATTGGGATGGTAACGCTGAGATACATTACTGAAACTTCGTGTTATGAAAGTTTATTAGCGCGAATACACGATGAGGGTGAGCTTAACAGGGCACAATGACGTCTTCTGACGGGCCTATATGATAATATTTAAAAATATTAGAAATTGAGCCAAAAAATAAGAGTGAAGTTACAAAAACTGTTTTTTCGGGATTTTCAGCAAAACTGTTTGATTTAAAAATTAGTTCAGACAAAAATTGTAGATCCAATAATTATTTATAAAAAGGTCTACTTTTTTCCTAAGAGCCTATAATTTGACTCCGAGTAAATTTTTTTCCAGGTATCGGAACGATATCTCATTCGTAATTACGTTTTGAACAAGTTTACTAAATTTCAGCTTGTTCTAAATTTATGTACCTTCGCATATCTAAATTGTTCGGACTATATTAACTATTTAGTACTAGCGAGAGGCAGTGGTAGCTCAGTGGTAACGCGTTCGCTTAGATAACAGAGTGATGCGGATTCAAATCCGGGTTTCGCACCTCTGATATTTTAATGTGTCATTTGTGACATGATTATCACTCGTCTGAAGGTGAAGTCGGTGAAGAAAAGCATCGTGAGGAAACCTGCATGTTTCTCATAAAAATAGTTGCGTGAGCCAGGAGTAATTGAGTTAACTCAATTTTCTCAAATATGCAAAAAACTACTGGGTTGCCAGATGCTACTGCCGTTAATTATAATAAAATTTGTAAAGGAACTAGTGTCCGACCGAATATTCGGTTTCGGTTTCGGTTTCGGTCGAGTTTCGGCAAAAAAACGAGTTTCGGTTATGTTTCGGTTTCGGCAGCAAACCTGCCGAAACTAAGACCGAAACCGAAACTGCATTCGGGAGTTTCCGCGATGTGCTCGAGTGTGTTCGGCGCGGTAAATGACATCCAAGCGACGATGACATTTGGCCGCGTCCACGTGTGTAATCATGTCGTACCCTGTTTGTTTGCAGTGCATATAATATAAGAGTACCTCGAAAAGTAATTTACTTAATATAACAAAAGAGTACCTAGATTATAGTAGAACCAAGTTTACCATAAAAAATTAAAAATCTGATTTATGTTGAAAATTAGGTAGCTTTGATAGTATACTGTATTAAAGATTAAATAAATAATGCTAAAAGTGGGAACTTATGGTTTGGTCTGACAAAGAAAAAAGTTAGCTGGTTTTACCTTTTTTTTTGTCTTTATTGAAAACCTGTAAATATTTATTGATTTTCAAGAAATATTAACAAAAAGTAGAAAGAGTAAATGCGCAATCTGTATGCTAATGACTTATTTTAATCACATTACTAGCATTTCCCGCGGCTCCACCCGCGTTTTAAAGACCCTAAACTAAATTTTCAGATTTCACATACCGCGTGACGTTTTACAGTCGGTCTTTAACAGTTACTCGAGATTTCTCAGAAATGAGATATTTTCCAGCGGTAAAAAGTATCCTATGTATTAACCCGGGTAAACAGCTATCATCATACCAAATTTCATGCAATACCGTCCAGTGGTTTTCTCGTGATTCGGATGCGGACAGACAGGTAGACAGACAGACAAAAATCATAAAAACTATAGATTTGGCCTCTATATTGATTAAACATACATACTCTCGAAAAACATAACCCTCCTTCTGGCGCAGTCGGGTAAAAATGTCTCTTTCAATTTTTTACATGAAACATTTATTAGGTAAATTATTAGTAATGTCGTTTATGATATTTTAGCAGTAGAGTATTGAACGATTTGTTGTATATAACTAACTAACCCTAAAGTATTTAACGTAGCACTAAGCCGATTTTACCAGTTTATAAAGTTTGAAAAGATAAGAATTTTCACGGATTTAACTATTTTTTTAAAAAAATGTAGTTAATCAGGTTTTCGTAGTAAACCCTCGATATGTAAACAAACATTAGTTAGGTACATGGTATTTACTATAGTGCATTAGTGGTAATATTAAGGATTTAGAGTTTCGCGTTCAATTTAATAATTATTATGTAGGTACCAATATAATAATTGTTTTTTTTTTTACAAATTAACACTTATAATTAAACGAGTAGAGTACCTGGTTATCCGTATAAAATTAACACTTATATTTATTTTACTAATGAAAACTGACTGATTATAATACATTTTCTTTATTTTTCTCTGAAAACATGATCCTTATAAGAAAGTTTCGGTTTCGGTTTCGGTTTCGGCCGAAACTGAGACCGTCGCCGAAATTCGGTTTCGGTTTCGGTTTCGGTCGTAAAAACCAGTTTCGGTCGGACACTAAAAGGAACAAAAGGATAAATAAATAAAACACAATTTTTGTACTTTCTACACGTTTATAAAATGCAGAGTGCAACAATATGGCGGCGCGAGCACCGCCGGGTGCGTCAACTAGTTAATGACAATAACATATCACATGACTCTTCCATATAGATAGTTTTTTTTTAAATAATATTAGTTTTACATATTATCTATTATCTTATCTTTTTAAGGCGAAATATATTTTATTTAAGGGAGTCCGTATATTAGATAGTTTTAATTTTCTATATTTTAATAGTAATATAATTTGTTTAGTTATTTGTATACTTCCTTAATTTAATTATGTTTCATGAAATCTACTAGTTATAGGCAAAACAATCTAAACGTATGTTATTTATTTCGATACAAACAATTACAGTAAATACACAAAAAAAAATTAAGTGTTATTTTATTATAAATGCCTTGTACATTTATTTACACTATATTTAAATTTATTAATGAAACAAACTATCTAATATACGGACACCATTACAATTAGAAATAAAAAAAACATAAAACCCAAAATATTGTACATGTATGTACAACAATAACAAAATATAATGTCAGTGTATTTATTACTTCACTTCATTTTGAAGTCATATAGCGTATCTTTAGCCAGGGGCGGACTATGAATTTGGGAGTCACTGGGATTACACTTCTTGGGGCCTCAACTAATTGTCATTTCGTTTTTATAAAATCTATGATGATAAATAATACTAGACGAAATTAAGACAACGTGTGTCCTGTTTAAAGTTTATTTTTTTATTGGATATTTTTCTTATATTATTATTTTTTCTACAGATAGTACAAGCCTGATACTTAAATGCTAGTAGGTCCGCCCCTGCAATTAGCCTGACATTACTTAGTTTGAAGTCACATTGGCACGAGTAGTGGATAAAAGCGCTAACATGAGTTTATAAAGCAAAATGGCGATTAGTGATATATGACATTTTACTTTAGAATTTATCTGGAAATTAGAAAACTGGAAAACAACTCTCATATCACATTTGTTTGTACTTTAACCTGTCTATCTTTCTATCAGTAATTGTATACTTTTAAAATAATACTGACTATGGCGTCTTTAAATACCATTCTACTATTAATAAAAGAAACTGGCCTTTTTGACACTACGTAGTCATCACAGCCCTACACAGAAAGTGCTTTCCTGTTCTACCAGAAATGCTAATATTAGTATACATGAGTTATAAAATGAATTAAAAAAAATCAACTACCACTGACTGACAAATCATGTTTCATATGATTAAACACACTTTCAACGGTATGTGTATAGGTGTAGCGCTTTTTCCACTTTACGTACCCAGCATAAGAAAAATATTTTTTAACTCGCACATCAAACCTATTACCACCAACTACCTTCAATGCTAACTATACTATAATTTACATACATACATTATTATTTTACATATAGTTTATGATAAAACTTGTGCGTCCAATGGACTTAATTTCCTGTAAACTAAATTTTATGTTTGGTAACTGTCTCTATACTGACTGCTTACATAAAGATTCATAGATCTTTAGAGAATGGATCTTTCATTGGAAAAATTATGACATTAACGAGGACGAGACGAAGAATTCACTAAGAAAAGCCATGAGTGCTAAAAATATCTTTTTCTTTTCGCATATTATTAGAGGACCCAATAGGTAGAAATCATACATCACTAGCGAATAGAATTTTTTAATTAATTAAAATATAGAGAGGTGCTGGATGAAAGAACTGTGTACCTAAACCGTGACAAGTTTTTTTAATATTTACTGAATATTTTTTTAAGTACAGAAACGGAATTTATGAGTCAACCGAAAAATCGCAATAATTCATTATAAGACAACGACGAGTATTTTTCTTAGATAAATCTTATAAATTTAGAGTGAAAAGTTTTTCTGGTGACCAAATTGAAGGTAAATTAAGTGTTATCATCATTTTCGACATTCATCTATATTTTGCATAATAGCAACATTGTAGCATTACTAATACAATTTCACAACACAGGTTTTAATTAGCCGCATTAGTCAGAAATTGTTCAAAAATATTTTTAAGAATAGATTAAATCAGTAGGTATCCAAATACATCAAGATTATAATGTAAAAATTTAGCAAGATAAAAGTCGCGTATCAATGATAGATAAAAACTATAAAAAAAATACGCATAGATTAGAGTTGATACAGCCATTTGTTTTTTTTTCTAAGAAATGTGATTTTCAAAAAAAAATGATATCAAAATCAAATATTAAAAATAACAAACGTAAAGCTACTTCAGAGCTTAGACTCAGAAGATGAATTTTACAATCGATGTCGTTAATATAAAAAATGATTCTGGAAAATTCGACAAACCTTAATCCAGAATAGTAGAATTTAGATGAATGCGATTACCACTTTGTATCTTTGTACCTACCTACTGTAGACTAATGGCGGTGATTAGATTTCCCTAGTGGCGGTCATCTGTGGATACTAGGTTTTTAATTTTACTAATAAAATCCAGTGAAACTAAAACATCGGGGATAAATGAATATTATTCAGACTTAATAGTGATTTTAGCCGCAAAATTTATTTTTTTGACTTGCCGGTAGGGATCTTCTCAGCGCCAATAGGTAAAATGTACACAACATTATTTTGTATCTGTAAAGATTTACAGAACCACGGTCGAGTCTTAGACCTTGACCGAACTGCTTACATATATCATTTCACATTACAAAATAACGCTACAAAAAAATTAAAAACAAACTTGTATACACTATAGAATTGTTAATAAAAGCTCAAACAATTTTTAGGCTAACTTGCATGGTTTATTTTTGATTTATCATATAAATGGTATTAAGTGAGCGGATCATAAAAAATATTTTAATTTAAAAAGAATTTAAAAAATATATTTTGGTATTACTATTGGAAGATGCCAAGTACTGGAAGGTATTTAAAGGTCCTTAATCCAATAAACAGATAAAAAAATCTAATACATCCATTATTATAATTTTATACATATTTTTTTATTTTCTTAGAAAACATGCCTTAGCAGTCATGAAAAAAGGAAATACGTAGAAACATACTAAGGCTGTACTATTCAATGTAGACTACAAGCCGCTAAAATACTAGACACCGGCGTTAAAATCTAAAATATTTCTTTATCTTCACATAATTGGATAGTTCAGCCTTAGCTTCACTTTTACAAAATTATTATTTATAAGTTATTTAGATATTATAATTAAAAAAAGGAATAAAATGGCAGCCCTTAATGTCAACCTTTTTTTTTTATTAGACCCATTCCAAAAATTTTATCCAAATGAAAAAAAAGCATAATCACAAAATTTAATAAATAAAGTGTACATATTTTTATCTTCTCTGTCCATTTATGGAATACTTAGTACTGGTTAAAATAAAATTATGAAATATAGTAAATGCGTTTGGAATTTACTTTTGTCTATTATATTTCATCCTTAAAAAGAAATAAAATCTGGATTACTTAGCGACTACAATTGATTACATGTATGGACGAAGGTGAATGGAGTTAAAATTTTGTGTTATGTGGTGCCTGTACACAAAATGGCTGTCAAGTGGAGTGGAATGACCTATATAGTCATAAATATGGTTGTTTTAACATTTAAAATTGTTTACACACCCATAACACCAACATCTATACATAAAACAGCAAAATTCAAATGTTCACTTTCTGTGAACTGTGTTCCAATAAAATCCAATAATGTGTTCTTCACGGTGTTCCAATAAAAAATGCGACATCACCTTCACCCATTCACGTCCTCAATTACGTATTAAAATAGCCTAACACCCTCGCTTTCTTTGTCCTCAGGTATGAAAATGTTCATTAATTTTTGCGCGGAATCTAATTTTTTTAAGGATACATAAATATATAAATAAAGTTAGTAGTATAGTGTTAGTGCAATTTTGAATATCGGTGTAAGAAAGAAGCTGAGAACTGTGTGAAACATTTTAATTTTTCTTAATCACATCAATTTAGCAAGAAAATACCACAAAAATATAACAAAATATTTGCAATTACAATATATTAAAAACATCTAGAAGCTAAAGCATTATATGTACATTTTGAAAGCGAAACAATTCGAAAGATTTTTCTGAACTTTTAATTTATGGATTATAAATATTAAATAAAATTAATGAACGAAGTATGGGAATGTGATGTACCTGCTGACATCCTCTTTTTAATCAAAAATTATAATTTTCTTTATCTGTATTTATTAGACTAATTTAGGGCGTGCGAAACGAGACCTAAATCTATCCCACAACCTGAGCATTTTGTGGTAAACTTTACTGAAAAACTATCAAGTACACTATTATATAATAATTTCATACTTCATACTAGATATTATGTTATATGTCGAAATTTTTTTTTTACATAATAAAAGAACATTTTTGTTTTCATTGGATAGAATTTTATTGTGCTACTAACGCCATTTTTAGAAAACCAAAGAGTTAAAATCGCTGTACCATTATTACCCGTTAAAAAAACTCAAGCCCTCACAAAAGCTCAGGTTTTTGCAAGTAGTTATACAAATTTTTCTTTAGCTAGTCATTCAGATACATGTCAAAAATATTTCAGGGTTACGTCAGTCTCTTTCGTTTCTGTTTACTTTTCAAGATATCCATGGTGTCACACCACAACCGTCCATAGGTACAACACTTTCCTATATCTTATATATCTTTTATTTTATTTATAGTTGTTTTATATTGTATTTATAAAGAAAATGCTTACTTGTTAAGATTAAACAGTGTTTTTGATATTCACAGCCAACATGACTATTTCTTAACTATGTATTGGGAATGAAATTAGACACTTTTTCTCTATACGTACTCCGCAAGTAAAAAAGTATAAAGATTTTTAACAGGCATCAGTGAATTAGACATACAGAACCAAAATAAACTTTTAAATATTACTATTAGATTATCTAAAGCCCATACAAATGTGTGTTACCAAATAATATAAACAATTTAAAGCAACAAAAATAAGTTATAATATGAATGTTAACGTTAGAACCATTCGAAATAAGCTATAACGTCACACCAAAGGCCTCCAATTTGGGCTTAACGCAATTTTTTTTTTAATTTTTGATCTAGAAATGGACGATTACATTTTATGAAGTAGATTTTTATTTGAACAGGCAAAGGTCTTATATCAAACTGCCAAATCATTAATATCAATTAAAATAAGTTTTTGTTATAATAACAATATTATAAATCTTATTTCAAAGAACTATCTATTATATTCGTTAATCATCCATCTATAGCAATTTTCTAAAAAAGCTAACGATTTTCGACTTTACGCCGTCGACATAAGAACATCAAACACTAAACTATCTACGACTACTTTCATAAGTGTCTTAGGAAAGCACCATTCAAAACATTTTTGCTCATTTAGAATTACAGTGAACTTAAAGTGTCTTGTATATCATAAAATTAACTTACAAAATGAACTTATATTGACCATATTATAAACTTGTTCTTAAATCAAGAAAGAGTATACTAGAGAATGAGATAAATAGAATTAAGAAAAGTAACATGGACATTGTAAAATACTTTTGTACTAAAAAGTAAATTTTGTTATAAATCAAATTTACATCAATATAAATTAAATTTAGAGATTCAATTAAAGATTCAAAGATTAAAAATTTAAGAAACTTACAACACTAAAAATTTCTTTATTGATCATTATAATTCTAAAAGTGCAACTCTTATCTACAAACACCAATAGATCCACAAAAAACTACTCTGTAAGCTCATGTCCAATTATGGAACAAAACATAACGTTATCTTACTTTAAAAACTCTAAATATATCTTCAAATATATGTAATGGCAATACCATTCTTACTATAATTCTATATGATCTACATATTTCAATAAAAAAATTTAAAAACGGTAAATTCAACGGAAATTTTAAAACAATCCTTATCCTATTTGTATCAAATTCATAGATGCAATAACTAAAATGCTAATTTGACTTCTCGTTGATTTTTCTCGTGGATTAGGCCATATTGGCAATGTTCCTTTTTTAAATATATACGATAAATAATTTTAATATAGATCATGTATAATAAGGCGAATTATCGCAATAAAGCTAATAAATACATCGTTGACGCAGGACGCTAACTAATTTTACAAACATATTATAATAACGTACTTTTTATAATCAAGGTCTCAAAAAAGGTTTTCTACAAAAAAAAAATTTGGAACTGTCATTAGTGTCAATGTCAATATGAAATGAACAAAATACTAAACGTCATCGAGATTATTTTGTGCTGTTACGAATATTATGTAAACAAATATATGCAAATGCTATACAAATGCAACTTATATACATACAAGACAAATAAGGCAAGCAGAATCCAGAATTCAAGCCTAAAATAATATATTTATTGGCATATAGTTGTATCTAATGTCGCAATGGAGGAAAAAATAACATTCAGTTTTGTTATTTTACACGGTCTTTAAATTATTTGTTAGACAAACATCTTGAAATTGAAGATTTTAATCTATTTGACAAAGTAAACTGTGTCTAATAGAAGTATTTAGAAAACTAATCTGGCATCAATCAATGGGAGTTTTGATATAAAAACGCACTGTGGCGCCACTAGTATATGGACACATAAAAAAGGTTTTGATTATAATAAATTTATTTTAATTCAATTATCTTGTCAATGGCTTCAAAAACATGTTGCACAAGAGCCAGCGACGGTCAGACCTTCGTTATTTTATAAAATCTGAATTTTTTTCTGTACATGTCCCCTAAATGCCAGTTGAGCAGTTAATTGCATACAATGGCAAATAAGACAATTAAAAGTCTATTTGAATAAAGAATATTTTGATATGATTTGATTTGATTTGAACAAAAAAACATGATTAAACATAAGTTGTTAAGTATCGTTTTTAAGTTATTTCATTTTCGTTATATACTAGTGACGTCATCAAAAGGTATATATGTATAATGAAACCTCCCATTATCCCCCACTTCGCCGGTTACTACACAGCATATATGTATATCGCACGATAAATTAATGTTTATTCATTAATTTTTTTACTTGTGCGTCTGTGGGAATACTTCAGAAAAGGTCCATCTTCAAAATTGTGCGGTATCTTTTAGTTGGATCGACTCTGTAGTAATTAATAATTATAAATCTTTTCACGTGAAGGGAATGATTGTTAGTGAATTACTTTAGAAATAATTATCCATTTGTCTGTCCCAAAGTATGTCAAAAACCAAAATTTGTTTAAATTCCTTGACATGTGTTAGTGAATATTACGCTTTACTAAAAACGACGTAAAAATTTAACATCTACAACAACTATTTGAATCACTAACAAATTTGTATTGAAAGCAATAATAAAAGCTGACTGCTATTTATCAGTGATTGCAATTTAATAAAACTATCCTGTCATACGGAATTGGAATAAATATTAAATTAACGAATAAATTAAACCAAATATTTAAATACATAATCTTAATAGTTTTAAATTTTAAGGGCGAAGCACTCAGGAAATAGACCAAAAACTATTAGTCTATCAAAATGTAACAATCCTAAAAACCAATCACCTACTGCATAAATTGAAATAAAAAAAACTCCTCCTGATTTAAAAAAAAACATACAATTTGGGAATCCCAATCAATTAAAATGCTATTTAACTAGTCCAAATACGAAACAGCAGTTGTCGAACTAAGATCGTTTCTTATACCGTCTCTTTCTCTTGCATCAACTACGTTTGTCCGTGTCTCCAGAAGACAGTTCCGAGGGTAAGTTGCTTTGGCTGGTCTTCTCAATCTGGCTGGTCTCCTCCTTCGGGCTGCTATCAATCATCGCCTTCTTATCCTCAGTGGGGGTTCCGAAGAACACCTTCACCGCGCCCACTGACATGAGGTAGAACCAGTAAAATTGCGGCAGGAGAAGGATCGTGATGGAGATTTTGCAGCCAATTGGAAGTGATTTTATAGCCTGAAAGCAGAAAAGTACATGTCAATAATTGTGTTTAATGTATTGTACCCTTAACGTCCCACCAACTTCTCGTCTTCAATACGAGTGGGATCAGACGATCAGACCATAGTCCACCACGCTGGAAAAGTACAGGACGAAGTCTCACTTGTTTTTCGAAGACTTTATAGGTTGTCTCAAACATGCAGGTTGTTTTCCTTCACTTTAAGACAAGTAGGTTATCATGGGTTAGAATCCCATTCGATTGTATCCTATAGTTTCCAAAGCGTGTCTGTTAATAAATGTTAAAATTATTAAATAAGGGAAATAACGAATTTTTTATCTAAAAACTTGTTGATAAAATTTTGTTTCAGCAATAGAGTTTCTGAGTTTCTTCTGAGTTCTGAGGTTTCTTCTTTACGAACTGGTGGTATACTCATGACGTTCAGTACGAAATAGTAACAATTTTTATGCTGAATAAAATATTATGATTTGATTTGAAATAATTCATATAATATTGCAAAATTTGTAATTTTTCAATCAAAAGTCTTCGTGTATAGCCCCATCCCATGTTAATAGTATTATCAACAACACACGAGGCTGAAGAGAGAAACACGAGACATCCCTAATTTAAAGGATAGATTCAGATAGAGAAATGAGAACTATACCCCATATATGTAAACTCTCATAATAATTAAATTAACCCTAACAGACTAGAAGTTGGTCACCCTAGTGGCTTATTGTCCTAGGACAGATTGCCATGTGTCAGAAAGGATAAAAAAAAATAGTATTACAAAGTGAAAAGTTTGAACGATGGGTGGACGTTTGTTACTCAACACTCGCCTGCAGGTAGGACTGTAGAGGTGGGGCGCAACGGCTTTTTATAGGCTATTTTTACGGATGCTCGTTATTCTAGATAGCTGAAAAAATAATCTGCTATTTATAAATAACATGTTATTTATAATAACCAAATCGCCTGTTATTTATTTCCAGATGCAAGCGCTTGGATAACCGAGTGATGCGGGTTCAAATCCGGGTCTATCGCACCTCTGATATTTTCATGTGCGAATCATTTATATCATGATTACCACTTGTCTTACGGTGAAGGAAAACATCGTGAGGAAACTTGCATGTCTGAGAAAACCTAACAAGTTTTTGAAAGGCACGTGAAGTCCGCCAACACGCACTAGGCCAGTGCGGTTGACTATGGCCTTATCCCCTCGTACTGAGGGAGGCTCGTGCCCAGCAGTGGGACCTTGAGAAAGGGCTGATGATGAAGTGTATTGACTCGCCTGCAGGTAGGAGAGATTTGCGGCACGCGCGTACAGCAGACACACGTAGGGCAGCGTGGTGGACTATGGCCTGATCTTGTACTGAGGGTGGCTCGTGCCCAGCAGTGGGACGTTAAAAAGGGCTGATGATGATGATGATGAAGTTAAAATGTATAGCCTCATCCCACGTTAATCACTACATAGTATAAAACAAAGTCGCTTTCCCTGTCCCTATATCCCTTTGTACGCTCTTTAAAACTACGCAACGGATTTTGATGCGGTTTTTTTTATAGATAGAGTGATTCAAGAGGAAGGTTTATAAGCATAACTAGCTGATCCCGCGGCTTTGCCTGTGCTAAATCTAGGGAAGAGCCCAAGCGAAGCGAGGGCGAGTCGCTAGTAAAGAATATAATAAAGTCCACTCGCCTGCAGGTAGGAGAGGTTGGCGGCGCGCGCATACATCAGACACACGTAGGGCAGCGCGGTGGACTATGGCCTGATCCCCTCGTACTGGGCCTCAAGTTTGCTATTTTACATGCAATTGTCATTGTGAAACAATTCAATTTTAATTCAATTACCATTGGTCCAAAATTTGGTAATCTACTAAATTTACAATGGTCGATCAATGGTCTTGTCATTTATTGTCATTTATTTATTATTTGCAAAGTGTCATTGAAGTGTCAGTGACACACCATCGGAAGACCATTGAATCAGTAGACTACCAAAATTGCAAAAAGTAGCAATTACGATGTCATTGATAGACAATTGTTACACCATTGCAATAGCAGACTTGAGGCCCTGGGGGAGGCTCGTGCCCAGCAGTGGGACCTTGAAGAAGGGCTGATGATGAAGTGTATTGACTCGCCTGCAGGTAGGAGAGGTTGGCGGCACGCGCATACATCAGACACACATAGGCCAGCGTGGTGGACTATGACCTGATCTCGTACTGAGGGAGGCCCGTGCCCAGCAGTGGGAGCTTGAGAAAGGGCTGATGATGAAGTGTATCGACTCGCCTGCAGGTAGGAGAGGTTGGCGGCGCGCGCGTACAGCAGACACACGTAGGGCAGCGCGGCCACGCGGCAGAGGGCGAAGGCGGCCAGCATGGCGAGCCCGTTGGCGCGGTAGAGGCGCGAGCGCTTGCGCCGCACGCGCGCCAGCACGCCGCGCAGCGACACGCACGGCGTCGACAGCTCCATCAGGTACACGAAGCTGAACACGCAGTCGCCCAGACCGCCGCGCAGGTACTGATTAATATTAGTTACTAGTTAGACAAACTAGAACCCACATAATGAAAAAAGTGATTGATCTGATATGATCGATTTTCATAAAAACTGTATACAAAATTTGTATAAAACTCTTTCCCAAAAATACCTTTATAATATTATAGAATATGTAGATAGCTTTGATCTTTTTAGCATATATAAATCACGCAATTTTAGTTTGGTTTACATAACTATGATTAGTAGCGATTAAAAAATGAACGCAGACGAAACCGCGCGTATTGCTTGTATAATATAAACTATAACATTAAAAATAAAATTATTCATACCACAATAACCAAAAACCCGAACCCGCCAATGAACAGGTGGTGCATCAGAATGACGGGCTCGTGGCGGCAGTACGTGAAGAAAGAGGGTCTCTTCGTGTTCGTCGCGTTGTCTCCCGACGAAAGAGCTTCGGTTTTGGTTCGTCGGAATCTAGTCTTGAAGTAGTCTACATTCGTCGTCATGTGTACATATACCTGGAAATTATATAAAATTTTAATTAATTATAATTTTTATTTAATATTATAAACTATTTTGATGTAATCACAAGCAAAATTAGTATACTAAGAACGTTAAACGAAAAATTATAAGAGATTTAATTATTTTTAAGAGTAATATAGTTTTTGTATTAATACGTAAAAGGTCCAATAGATCCATGATTACATCTGGGCCCAAAAACTGTTCCAAGATGAAGACTGTACATAAGAAGTCCACGCTTCCTTAGAAGCTCCTGCCTTAAAAGATGGAGACAAGTTCCATCTGCTCTAATAAATCTTTTACCGGTTGATCTCTCATATATTTTTCGTAAATTTTAGTAACTCTTTAGGCCTAATACTTTCTTAGGTTTACGCGAATACTTGACATTATAAATGGAACTACCTTTTCGGATTTTGTCGAGGATTTATTATGATTTTTGGTTCCCGACGTTTCGAATGCTTTACAGCAATCATGGTCACGAGAGAGACTGATCCCGTTAAAAGATAGTTTCATTTATAAACTCTTTAGGCATTTTCTTCAAAATATTTTGACAAACACTTTTCCACCGTATGGATATTTTTTCCACATTCACATCCCAACTCACCATGTACATAGACCAGATGTCGTAGAAGAAGTACGCGGCGCCGAACCACGCGTACGCCTCAGACATGAAGTGGGAGGAGCGCATGAAGTCGCGCGTGCACGACCACGCGCACACTATGGCGCCCGTCACGCACGAGAACGCAGCCTGCACTGCTGATACTAGTCTAAAGGATAAAGGTAAGATGGGCTCAAGTTTCCGCACTTTGTCCATTGTGCCTGAGTCTAGAGGATATTTTATTATAATGCTGCGATACTATTTAATAATTATTTTAAAACGATAACTTTTTTAAAACACAAACAAAATCTCTTCAAAAATAGTGATATTAACATGTCGACGACGTGCGTCGCACGCCAATAAAGCTTCATGACAGACGGACGCGATGGAGGACTTTCAAAATCAAAATATTTTATTCAGCATAAAAATTGTAACAATTTCTTACTGAATTGTCACGAGTCTACCACCAGTTTGGAAAGAAGCAACCTTTGACCTGAGAAGAACTGACGAAAGAAACTCAGCGGGACTTATATCACTTTTTTAATCTAAATCCCACTCTTTTTCAAATTAAATTGCAAATTAACAATAATTATATAATGTTGAAATAGCCTAAATAGCCTGGCGGCAATCACTTCATTCCCAAGGCGTTCTGAATTCTGATGTACCACTTTGTTTTGTAATATGAAGTGATATATATACTCGTAGATCTATACGCTGTCAGCTTGTAGCTTACACTCACTTATTTGATATATCCAATACTTCGCCACAGCTAAGACTGTACTTGTGTCGAAGCCGCGTCCCGGCCCCCGTGAACAGAGCCGCCACATTGATGAGCTCGAAGAGTGTCACGAAATACACCAGGCCTAAGGCTGTCAGCATAGACCCACGTTTGATTGAAATTCTGAAAGAAAAAGTGAGTAGGCTCAATTAAAATTGCAAAAATTTGTCTGTGTATGCGTGTGTATGTTTTTGACGCCTTAACTCTCACTGGTCGTGACTAGTTGTCCTCCCACCGGTGTATGAGAGTGAAAGGAACAGAGAGAGAACAGTTGGCTTACTAATCGGTCGGGAGGACATTATTATGTATTATTATTCATTATTATTTTTCCCTACATGCTGTGCCAGCGGTCGCAGGTTCGAGTCCCACTGAGGGCATTCATTTTTTGAGCGCGAATGTTTGTACTCCAATCATAGCTTTTTCTATTAATTATATGTAATTAAATTATAGGTATATGTGTAATGTATTAACTATTTGGTATCCGAAACACAAGTCTCGTTACCACGGAACTAGATTGCTCTGTAAGTAATAACGTCTCATCATATTTGTTTGTTACTCTTTCGCGCTGAAAGACTGGTCCAATTGTAATAAAATTTATTGTGCACTAGCGGACCCTACAGACGTTGTCCTGTTCATATAGAAATTTTTTATAAACTTTTGCTCCCGGTGAAATGTTTTAGTATGCATGCGCAAAACAGCGTTTTCTAGCAACGACTTATTTATAATTGAATATGTCATTTATTGTGCAAATGTATAAATAACTAAATAATATAAAAAATACATTATCTAGTGGACCGAATAGTGAATCTAAACCATTCTCGAATACCCTCGAACACACACAAAACATTTCATCAAAATCGGTCCAGCCGTTTAGGAGGAGTTCAGTGACATACACACTCACAGAATAATTATATATATATATATATATATATATATATATATATATATATATATATATATATATATATATATATATATATATATATATATATATATATATATATATATATATATATATATATATATAAAGATTAGACTAAGTTTCGGAGTAACACATGAGCATATAGCGTTTATAACATTAACGTTTATTAGGCCATTAGAAACGAAAGCGTGCTTACGTGTGTAGTATTAATTTGTATAGTCTTTGTTTTACATAAAATTAATGAACAAGATAAAAATCGGTCTAATGTGAGTTTGATGATCATCAAAGGTAATTGTAACATACATTTTGTTGGGCTAAAAGATAAATATTTATTTATTAACAAAAACATTTAAGTTGATAAGGTAAATATAAATACAAAACCTTTTTTTTGTATGAAAACAAATATAATATTGCAGCGTAATTAAACTTTTATATCAAGAAATGCATTTACGCATATCATCTATAGGTATTTATGCTTATCATGTGGCTCACCGGGTAGAAAAGCCAGTACTACCCTACTTAAACCCAAGAAAACCTCCCCCGTCTTAATGGGGTATCGCAGGATCGCTTTCAACCCCGACACCCCAGTCCCGAACGACGAGTCTGCCGCAGCAGACTACACAGCCAAGGAGTTGCTCCACAGTTCATTCAGCTATTAGAGAAGTACCAGGATCAATCCACATAGTAAACCGCCCACCAAAAAGGGCCACCTCCTTTTGAGTATCTTAACTTCTCATAAAGTACCTTACATTAATTAACTAAAATATTCTTTACAATAGAAGTAATAAAACCTAATACAGTAAACAGTTCAACGACATACATTCAAAATGACAAATGACATTATCGACAATGAATGTATTATGTAGAAACTACATTGTGAATCATTCATTTTATCACTGTGTACTCATTTGAATGTGTACAAAAAAGTATAAAAATAACCAAATTAAAATTCTAGACCCATACAGGAAGAATGCTTCCTGAGGTGGATGGATGATGGATGGTGAAGCTCTACCGATGGGATATATATACGAAATATTCACTAAAAATATTTTTTTATTAACTTATAACTATGTAAATTTTACGTCCCACTGCTGGGCACGGATCTCCCTTCAATATGAGGGGATCAGGCCCTAGTCCAACAAACTTGGCCCTTGGTTGGCTGCCTGGTGACTTCACATCTCTTTCAAAAGCTTACTAGGTTTTCACATGCTATATGCCGATTTCCTCATGAATTCCTTCATAAGACAAGGAATATTGGAATTCATGAAATGAAATGAAATATTAGAGATGCGAAACTCAGGATTGGAACTCGCTTCACTCTATTTCCCTCTACTAAAATGGCCACCTGTCTTTTAATTTTAAAAATTATTTGGATGGAGTTGATAATCACTACCGTTCGGTAGCCTACAGCTACCCTCTAACATTCATAATTAATTAGTCTATGTATAAACATCATTTTTTAAATGAAGCCTACGGTATGAAATCAATACCCTTTCAAACTCGTACCCTCAACGGTTTAGGCTGGGCATTGATGTGTCAATCAAATATTCATTATTATCGATAAGAGGCCGAATCTATAGTTTTTAGAATACTTCGATGTCTGCCTGTCTGACTGTCTATCTATCTAAGAGCTCACCACGAGAAGAAGAAGAAGAAACGAAGAAAACACTGAACAGATATTGATGTGGCATGATGAATAGGGATAGAATGGGGAATTTTTACTGCTGGAAAATACCATATTATTGGAAATCTACACTAACTTTAAAACGTATCTGGGAGCGAATGCCAGCAGACCGAGGGATAGTCACTAGTTATAGATCTTAATCTTAAGAAAAACAAAAGAATCGCTAACACCGTCATAAGTTGTTTAGTATACCGAGACATTAGTAAAACCTGACAAATAGATTAAGATCTCATTAATATTTCAATACCATCAGCTATAGTACTTAAGCCTCTCAGAAAAAATAATATTTTATATTTTTTTCCACTGGCTCTAGTTACTTATTTTTTCAGTTTTATGGACTTTTTATATGAAATTATGTAATACTAGCATTTCCCGCAGCTCCGCTCGCGTTCTAAAGGCTGAAAATCAAAAGGAATATTTTTCTCCCGTTTTTACAACACTTTTTATTGATGCTCTGCTCCTATTGGTCGTAGAGTGATGTAATGTAGCCTATAGCCTTCCTCGATAAACGGACTATCCAACACAAAAAGAATTTATCATTTCGGACTAGTAGACCTTAAGATTAGCCCGTTCAACCAAACAAACTTTTCAGCTTTATAATATTAGTATAGATAATTATTGTACGTACTCATTTTTCAAAAATAACCGAACACAAAAAAAAGTCAGTCATTTAAACTTATTTCGTAGTAGATACGCAATTATATTGACCTTATAAAAATGGCGGACATTGTCCTTGCAATCACCTTGATAATAATAGATTGTGATATTACATGACAATTGAGCAGTTATCACATTTTGTGCGATAAGCGATGCAGAGTACCTACCTAGTACACGACCTCTTCCAATAACTAATGTAGTGAGACGTCCATTCATAAACAAGATATCAGTTCGAAGAATATTTTACACAATGCACCTCCCTAGTTTATTTCACTCTGCTTGAGTTCACCTTTAGATATGTACCTATGTTTTAACGGTTAGGTAAGTAATGTTCACCCGGATAACCAGCTATAATCGTGATGCGGTTACAGACAGTAAAAAAATCTAAAATCTATAGATTCGGCCTCTTTATCGATAACTAGGATTTCCCGCGGCTTCGCTCGCGTTCTAAAGGCTAGAAAACAAACACAAAAATATTCTTCTCCCGTTTTTACAACATTTTTTATTAATGCTCCGCTCCTATTAGCGTGATGTAATATAGCCTATAGCCTTCCTCGGTAAACAAACTATCCAACACAAAAAGATTCGGACCAGTAGTTCTAGAGATTAGCGCGTTAAACCAAACAAACAAACAAATAAACAAACAAACAAACAAACAAACAAACCCACTCTTCAGCTTTATAATATTAGTATAGATGACTCACCCAATAACATTTTACATAAAATACCTATATAATGTAAGTACAGATTTAACTCAAAACTTTTTATTATAAAAAAAATATTCGAATTTTTCTCTATTTGTTTGTAAAAGATAATCTGATAATCAGCTGAATCGATTTAGAAGTTTCGTATGTCGATACTTTGAAACGCTGGAAAGGACAAAGGACATAGGACGATAAAAATGGTCCCTTAAACGGGTGAAGCAGTTTCTATGGATAAGCCGCTAGTGCTAAATAAATTATAAGTATAGGTTTAATATAATACGTATATATCTTGTTAGTCGAACAACTAACAAATCATGTTAGTGTTTTTTTACAAGAGATCTATTACATAACTGACACAAGCATTCAAAAGAAGCATCTCGTTACGCAAGTTTTAATTAGTGTTGGAAATCGACTTGAATCACGAACGTTCTACGTTGTTTGTTAACTAGGTAGTTGAAAATATAAGAAACCTTGCCTCAGTTAATTTCTTTATTCATTATTACAATATGAAAAACGGTAGCAAACCGTTTGCGACTCTGTAATTAAGCCGTACATATTTAAACCTTATATGACTCACCGTCGCTTCGCTCGGGTTCATCCATAAAATTTAAAGTTCATAGCACAAAAATAGAAGGACTTACATACAAATAACAGCGCTTAGACCATCATAATCCGGCCCTGTCGCAAAGTCCGTTTTAACTTTTAAGCAATGTCTACTAACTATAAAGTAACTCCATGCCAGATTTCATCTTAAGGCGTCTAACGATTAACGAGAAAATGTTTTCGATATTTCGTGATGAGTGAGTGATCTTGAGAATAAGCAAGTATGAGGCTCATACTAAAATATAAACGTTTAGATGCTAAGAGGAAGCTTTTATGTACTTGTGATCACCAGTTCTCAGGACGTAAGCATTTTAAATAGATTTCGGGCTAAAAGAATAGGTATATGAGAGTGGTAGATTTCAGATACTTCTCATACCAGAGATTTTTAAAAATTCCGTCCTTGATTTGTCGTATTTATGTCGATATTTACGTAAGTAAATAAATTTTTTCGACAAATCGTAAAAGTTACAAATAGATTATTTTAGAAAAATAATTTTTTTTGAAGAGTGCTAGCTTACGAAGAATACCCAAAGAATAACCTTGTCCTTTAAAAGCCCTACCCTTCCATACTGGCATGAAGCCAAAAAACGCCGACTTGGGACGAAGCTCTATGTGCGAGCCGCACAGTTTTTTCCTGGCACTTCTCTGATATCAGAATATACCTTGGGAGCCATCAGCCACCACCACCACGACCTGGTTGTTATAGCTTGCCTGGGCAGGCTAGGTTGAGTAAATAGAGAAAACAACATAACCATATGTAAATAATATTAATATTATACATTTCCCAAGATAAAAAAGGATATATCATACGTATTATCCCTTCCATACAAGCTACTTTAAAAGAGAGATTTAAAATTTAGAAAAATACTCGTAACATTTTATTTTATGCATTTTAGAATAAAAATAACAACTAAATGATCGCTTTTGCAAACAGTGAATTTATCAACGTGTTTATCTCGTCCCATAAACCTGTATAAACATTTTGTCGATTAACGCGCCAGATGCTAAGGTCACGTTCTTGAAGCTTACATATACGCTATATTGGACTATGAAGATAAAGTATGTAGTAGTACATCATCTATACTATATACTGCCCCGAACTTTGCTCGTGCAGTTTATTTATTTACTTTGCTCCTTACCAATAAATAGGATATAAGCTGCAAAACAATATTATATACAGAAGAAAAAAATTGTAACGTAGTTACGTTTTATTTATTTAGATTTTATTAGTTAGTAGATTTAGTTAGTAAAAAGACCTAATATCCGGGTCGGATATCCAACTACCATTATACCACATTACATCAAAATATATCCAGTAGTTTTTTCGTGACGCATTCCTAGACAGACAAAATACAATGTAGATGGATATTTTAAAATACAAGTAGTATTGAAACTTGGCTGATACCTATATTACACATGAAATCCGGCCGTCTCGACATATTCAGTCATCGATATTGTATCGATTTGTGTTAGTAGACTGTAATTATGAATGTTTTGAATCGTTTTTATTGACAATTACGACGTAATGACACAAATCGATAAAATATCAAATATCGATGACTAACTATGTCCAGATTACCGGCCCTGGAGAGTTAATCTGAAGGCTATGGCTGCAATTTTGTCGGCCGATATTTCATAAACCGACATTTAAGAAACTCCTCCTCAACAAGTTATATTTACACTCAAGAAAAATTAAGACTTGTGAAACACCCAAAGGCTAGTAACATCGTCAAACTTGCCTTGATTGTCACAATATAATATGTATTATCTTATAATAGCAAAACGTCTTAAATGTGAAAGCAACTACATTCCCATATATGTTTTGGAAGTAACTTGACAAATTGCCTCTATATTTAACATTTACTTAAATACTTTTTTATCCCTAACTACGACGTTATCTTACAACGTAAGCAATAAATATTAATTACTTTTTTCATTTATATGAGGTCATGCTATCTATGTACAATGTACATATCTAAAACTTGCTTATATAGTCTAGTGACTAGCATATGCTGCCGCAGATCTGGAGATCCTGGGTTCGATATTTGGGTTGGGCCAAGTTAAGTTATGAAGTTTTTCTGTTAAGGAGTTCTCTGGGGCAGCCCTGTGTTGGGCAGTTAACACAGTTGATGGTACTCATAGTACACCCCTGCACCAAGGAGTACTTAAAGCCGTCGGACTTGCATTCTTAGCTCTTATCAGTCATGTTACTCTCGAGGCTTTTCAGAGTAAAAATGTATTGTGGGAAAAATATACAAAATCTATTAATATTGATCATCAGAAAGACATCACCTAGTCAATATAGTGATATAAAAATTTTGAGAAAAATCATGATAGAATCTTAGTTGCCTTATTCAATTTTTGTCAGAAATTATCACGTGTTTTTGTTTTCATATACATAATATGAGTTTTGTAATAATACAAGAGATAATAATATCATTTACATAAGTTGATAATAAATATTCTTCGGCGTATGCCAATGCCCATTTAAAAATACATAATATAATTTTGATAAATTATATAGCTTGGCATTAATTTGAGCTAACATGTTGTTTCCTTATATTTGTTAGAATTTACTAGGTAAAAAAGTAGATATTTTCAAGAGTTACTGATTTAAATCTAATAGTAATTTTCAGCTAAAAATCAAAATAAAATGCTAACATAATATAAAAAACTAATAGTCTATAATTTACATCTGAGATCAATATTGAGTGTAATTTTATGTATGACATCATCAAACGATTTAAGTGCATTTTAAAAAATATTTTTTGAACAAAATGTAGAAACTTATTATTATTAAATAAATATAATATAGAACTTACTTGTCTTCTGGATTCAGCCCTATAACTAAATTGAGTGCCACAGCCAGTGCACCTCCATTACAAGCAGCCAGTAGACATAACACCTTTCGATGATGGTAACCCTAGAACAAATAATGATAAAAATAATAAATAAATACTCCATATGATATTTACTTGTTACATTAAAATTAAATTTATATAATAAATAACTCAAACATGTTTTAAAAATGCAGTTTTGATTAAGGTAAAACACTTATTATAAGTAGTATTAAAAATGACTCAGCTACTACTTCAGTTAAGGAAAGTTCATTACATAATATATAATCATGAATATTGAAGAATGATAGTAATTTAATGTTTAAAATATTTTGTAATAACTAATTTCAGTCAAAATTAGTCATATTATGACATAAGAGAATTGTTAAACTAAAAAATTCATTGTGTAATTATATCTCAGATAAATAAAAAAATGTCACATATATCATATTATTTATGTAAATTAACCGCATATACCAGCAATGTGATTAATATAATATTTTGTTTCATCAAAATATTCACAGTTCAAATAGAGAAAGGAAGTTAAACAAGCTTATATTTTTCAAGCTCTCTAATTCAGATTAAAAGGAAAATAATAACATTTTACATTACTCATGTATAATTATTACAAGATTTATAGAAAAATAAAATATGTATGTGAATGCATGTTGAAAAAATCAGTTCAGTTCAAAACAAAATGATTGTTAATATAAAAACGTTACACTTGAAATATATACTGTAACGTAATAATAATGTACAAATATTAAATCTTATAAATAAAAATATCATTATAATTTATATCACCAAATTTTTTGTACGTATTAAAATGCGTACAATTCTAATAGAAAATTTAAAAACCATATCAAATTACCTTTGAAAGTTCCATTGTCGAAAAACCTTTAGTTAACTGGAATGATTTAAAACATTGCAAAAGCCGGAAAATATTAGTAATTAAGAAAAAGTAGTTACAAATAAATATTATTGCCGGAAATAGTTTCAAGAGCGAGCGAGCACATACACTGCAGTGAAAAAAAGTGACAAGTTGTCAAATGTTAATGTCACACTCACAGTCAATTTCAAATCAACACAGGTAATAAAAATAAAAAGAAAAGCGTATAAGCCACAGAATAAAGAACATAGAACATTAGCTGAACTTTTACCTATATCTCGATATGGAATATGAATAAGAGAAGGATAATTAGTATTTTAATTTTAACTACTTTATTTTTAAATTTGTAAATATTTCAACATCAGTAAAAACTTATATTTTACTGATATTTAAATATTTTTATTAAATGACGTTAAATTTATTCTTATTTAACACATTTATATATAAAAAACGTATTATATGTAAATTACTTATATTTTCTTTCTTCATATATAATACATAATTTTTAATACATATTTATATCCAGGGTAGAAATATAAAATATTACGTCAAAAATCACGGAAAGGAGGAGGTAAGAAATGAATTTTATAAAATCATACAGTTATTTCCTCATTAGAAAAGATTCCACGAATCATTCACGATAAATTCTATTTTATTTTTCTTCATATTTACTGCTATGGATATTATAGATAATAATTGTGAACCCAATATAATTAAAATGGATATTGATATCACGGTAAGAACAATAAGTACATATATTACAATACTTTAAGTATAATTTCCAAATTTTATATAGTTTTTGGAATTAAATAATTAATATAATAAATACTATAATATTAATATTACTTGAACAATTTTTAGGACCTAAAAAGACATAACAGTTTAAGAAGTCCTAAAATAAAACGGGCGCCAATTGCTAAGAGGGTAGGAAGAGAACGTTGTCATAGCTATCATGCTCAAGATTCAGATAAAACAGCAGAAACTCGACTGGCTCCAAAAGTAAGAAATATTTTCAGTTACCTACCAATCGATTTCAATTTTAAAATCTGAACGCAATCACAATTTCCATACATTTGACATTTTTGTATTACGTTCAGAAATATAAAAATATTTTTCACGTAGTATTTAAATAGATAATGTTAGTATTCTTATATTAAACATCACTATAAACATAAAATAATATTCTAAAATATTTGTCTCGTCCATATTGACTTAATCGCCTTATCTCCAGTAATTTATAATCAGTAAATGCAGTCGCTGTATGCATTACCAAATATGGAGTTCGCTCGTTTTCCCAACCGTCCTCCCTTCGAACCTTAGTAGCTCTCAATTTTAATTTCTATAATTCACTCAGTAATATTCAAATGATTTCATTGATATATTTGGTGTAAATATTATAATTTCTTCTTATATTTAAACGTGAGTTAATATTTGTTAATCGTTATTGCTAATGTCAATATAGGTCAGACAACTATTGGCGTATAGGTTATGTTTTAAGTGAAATAAATCGGATAAAACACAGTGTGTATTGTATTGTTTGTAAATGCGCGTATTTTGGTTTACAGATGTCGTTTAGAGTGGTTCGTAGTTCTAAATTCCGCCACGTTTATGGGCAAGCCCTGAAAAGGGAACAGTGTTATGATAACATCAGAGTATCGAAGAGTTCATGGGACTCTACATTTTGTGCAGTGAATCCTAAGTTTCTGGCTATAATCGTCGAATCGGCAGGTGGAGGCGCCTTCATAGTCTTGCCTCATAACAAGGTGAGTCTCTTCCATAAACAACTTATTGCTTAAATCCAGTTTTTCAAGTAAGATTTCCATTTAAAAGATGACTAAGCCAGCTATTATTTCAATTTACGAACGGCAAATTTCGTTATTGTGAGAATTTATTACATTTTGTTATTTTTTAAATGAAATTAATAATTTAACTATTTGCCATTAATATGGTGACAGATTTAAAAGAAAAATAATAACAGCTATCCCAACCTAATATAATGTTTAAATTTGAAAGCTTTTAATATTTTTATAATAATCATAAAAATTATTTTATACAAATTTATATATTTTCTTAATGTATCTTTCATGTATGTATGTTTCTATTAATAAAACACATTATTTTATTACATTCATTTTTTAGTCAATAAATCTATTTCTGATTTTGTGTACTGTGTCACAATGATGAATGTCTAAAGGCAGGTGTAAATAATAATAGATAAACATTGAAAATAATTTGTTGCCTATGGAACATTTAAAAATAAACTTTTATAAATAAAAATTAATTCAATAAGTATAGTATCTGTTGCAATGTATTTATTACCTACTTTTTATGTTTAACAATTTAAAAGATACTTTTTTGTCAATTTTTTTATGACCATATTTTACTCTTCATTTACGATTTTTTATTGGGTTTAAAGTATTCTAAGTTTAACTAAGCATAATATACAAATGTATGACCTCTTAATTTTTTTTAACAAATTGCCATATTTAACATTTCTGAATAAAATATCAGAATATAAGCACCCTTAAAATTAAAAATATCATATCTGCATTACATAAATATATACAAATACATAAGATATTCTCTTTTATCTTATCTTTTGTACATGGTATCGAATTGATTATATTTGCACACTAGTTAATATTCAATTCTTTGCTTCTTTATTTTTAAATCAAAAAGTACCTGTTATTGATTAACACTTAATTCTTCTCCAAATGTTAGAATATAATGTCTGATGCTTTATTGTAAGAAATAAATTTGTATTATACAACATAGTGCATTTGATGCTGTTTAAATTGAAGTAATTGTATCTAGTATTTGTCTGTCTAATTTTATTATTTCATACAAACCTGCTAGACCCTTTGGATATTATTCCGGCCCTGTCTAACAACTTATTTTTTGTGGATGTCTATTAACTATAAACTACCTCACTGTCATATTTCATCTGTAAATGTAAAGCAGTTTAGGATATCTTTTGTTGAGTGAGTTAGCGAGTGACCTTTTCCTTTTTAATATTTAGATAAAAGATTGGTATTTAATAAAGATTAATAATGATCAATTAATAGAATTTATCTTTAGTAAGATATGTACAACAAAAAATTTTAAGATAAATTAAATTTTAATCCACCGCAGTATATTATATCATATAAAGTGTAACTTAAGTAATATATATTTGTATAGGAAATATTTATTGTCGATAGTACACATACAAACAGTACCAAGTCCAAGTTATTATTCACAATGTAAATAATTATAATCTTAAGTAATCCTCTTTCCTTAGTAACATACAATGTATTGTATTGTTTACTAAAATATAACATATGTATGCACATATTTGATTTACCTCATCTTTGTTATTTAATTTGCTCGAGCTTTGTTTTGCAACAATTGGTATGACTAATTATTTTATGATTTATTTATTAACAAATAAATTATTTTGCCGCCTAAATTACAGTAGTTTGACTAGCAAGTTTAACAATTACATATATTTTTGTAATTTATTTATTTTTATAACAATATCATTGTTTTTGACTACTTAATATAGAAGAACTTTGAATTGATAGAAAATTTAAAATGATCATGAATTAACAAAATACTTATTATGACTGAACTCATGATGTACCTAAAACATGCAAAGCCTGCAATTAAAAGCAATTCTAGTCATAAAAACACTAGCTTTGTACTATAATGTGGCATTATCAACCATTCGGAAGTAGATTTTTTTTATTTTTCTATTTGAAATACATAATAATACATTATCTTGCAGGAAACACCGAAATGCATTATTATCATCCAACAATGTGGTACAGTCTGCCCTAATTACATGTAACTAAACAAAATAAGCACACTAAAATAACCTTTATAGCTCAAACAATACAGTTGTGTTTGTCGTGTTTCGTATATTTTCAGTTTTATCGTACATAGTGACATTGTGCAACAGATATGGGACAATGGGTGTTCAACAATAGGGAAAGATATCGCTTCTGGGAAGGTTTACTAACTTTTTGTACGGATTCCTAAGAATGTGTCATAATCGCACGTAATTGTTTGCGCGAGCCGTGATTGAAATGTTTGCGTGATCAGTCGCGTACTTATATATACTACTATCAACTTGTAACAATAACGTAAGTGTTACTCCAGGTCACAGGTCCGTGCATTAAATTACATTAAAAACAGCCCTGATGTTTAAGAGAGATGGTAGAAAAAACACACATTCAAATTTTCGCATTTATATTAGAGGAGATATATAATCATTCCGGTAACGCGTTCGCTTGGATAACCGAGTGATGCGGGTTCAAATCCTGGTCTCGCACCTCTGATATTTTCATGTGCGAATAATTTCTATTTTTGAATGATTACCACTTGTCTTACGGTGAAGGAAAACATCGTGAGGAAACCTGCATGTCTGAGAAAACCTAGCAAGTTTTCGAAAGACATGTGAAGTCCGCCAACACTATGGCCTGATCCCCCTCGTTCTGAGGGAGGCCCTTGCCCAGCAGTAGGACGTTAAAAAGGGCTGATGATGATGATATAATCATCCTCACCACACTCATCATAATTCACACATCCTTGGCTTCAACAAGCAACGGTACTAACTTAAAATGAAACAAAAACTTCTGTATCGGAATGAATTTTATGTGTGCCTGGTACTCTTAATACCCAATGTTTCTATGCGCTATATAAAAATTCTAAGTTTGGCATTTCTCCTTACACATTTTTTTCTTATTGTTAGATTAATGCTAGGTAGGTAACTATACTTTAGTGGAAAAAGAAGTCATTCTAGTTTATAATATGTTGGTACTAGGTACGTTTAAACTTTTGAGAGGCTAATTATTTTTCAAAAATAAACTTTGTCTAAATAATTCCTTATAACTTGAATTTTATTTATCTTCATAGATTTTCACTGACAGAGTGTAATTGATTCATATTTTAAAATACTTTTTATAATAAGTAATGGTTACTGTTCGAAATCATACACTAAAGTAAGCCAGATAGACACGTTAGTCAAACAAATTGTTTCAATGTCACTGGAAGATTAGAATATTGTAGGCTAGATTGAATAAGCGAACTATAAATTATTCATGTGACGGACAGACTGACATACAAATGGCCACCTTCCAACTTCCAAGTGATACATACTCATAGTGTACTCGTACATATATTCATAGAAACCATGTGCATTTAAAAAAACATAGGTAAAACGTTGGTTTGAAGAAGTCAAATTAAAAACACAAGTTATTTATATAATTTTTCTAATGCTACTGTTGCAATGGTACTTATAGTATACACTTACAGTATTCTTATATATACTTTTTACTTTTTAGGTACTTAATTACTGATATTATACTATATAAATGAAACTATCTTTTCGGATTTTGTCGTATGGTAGCTCCTCGGCATAAGGTTGAGTGCAAATCTTAACTTTGGCGATAACATCGAGTCTAAGGCATAGACTGCGGCCAAAAAACTAGGTATCCTTAACAAGGTTAAGCGATACTTCACGCCTGGACAACTTCTCACCTTATACAAAGCTCAAGTACGATCATGCATGGAGTATTGCAGTCACCTTTGGGATGGTTCAGCAAAATACCAACTTGCTGCACTTGACTCGGTGGAACGCAGAGCCAAAAGGTTAATCGGCGACGAAAAACTGGTGAAAACTAAGCTCCACAGCTTAGCACACCGTCGCGTCGCCAAGTTGCTTGTCTGTCGGTTTTCTACAGACTGTACTTCGGGGAGTGTGCCCACGAACTCCATGGTCTCATACCGCCATCGCCATTCTTCCATCGGAACACCAGACGTACTGCAGGATACCATCCTTTCTTGGTTGACATTCCGACCATTCGCACTAAGCGCTTCTCATCGTCTTTTATAATGCGCACAGCCAAGAAGTGGAATGCCCTGCCTGCGTCTGTTTTTCCGAGTGCGTATGACCTGAAACTTTTTAAGGTGCGTGTTAACAGGCTTCTCCTGGGCAAACTCGATCCATCGTAGACCTTATCTATGCCTTCGAGCTAAGGTAAAGGTCAAGAGTAAGCCCATATATAATTAAAAAAAAAAAAAAGTCATTATCAGAACTTTCATAGTTGCATTTAAAATTTATATAGGTCATAGGACTACCCATTTGAGTGCCTCCTCCGTTTTGAAGTCAGTCAAATACAAGTACGTGTGGGATATCATTATGAGCAAAAGATGGGTGGGTCATTGCTTGCATTGCTGCAAGACGTAGCTGTATATGAGAAGAGATAGAGAGTGAAATATTTATTTACATATTAACTAGTGGTCAAAATTCGACCATAATCATGTTGAAAATTTGAGACTACCATACTATATATATTATAAAATAAAACTTACCTCTACATAAAATCTAACTTTAAAAAAGTTATTAACACTAAAAGTCTTCGAAAGTTGCTAAATAAAAAAAAAACAAAAAGAGTAGGAAACGGTTGCTTATTTTATATACGGATAAGAAGGCAGGCCATTTATGAAAATTTAAAACCGTCCCAATTTGCAATCAATGTGTCAAGAGTGGGCGAATCAGTAAATAACAATAAACGCAAATAGCGCGTCCAACATTCTGTTACGTATTACAAGTGAAATAGATCTTCGAAATTCGAATACTAAATGGAATAATGGTATCACAAAATGTTGTTAGATTAAGAGATGATTTTTTAAGGTGTATCCGACAAAAGTTGCTTAGTGTAAATATTTTTATTATTTCACTATTTATCTTCTTACAATTAATTTTTATTTTATTTATGTTGTGTTCTATTTTTGTATAGTTTTTATTAAATCACCAAATTGTCAATTCCTATTTTTTTTAATTGATTGAAGGGGTAATATAAAAATTGATTTAGATTATAGTTTTTTGAGCAAATAAGTGAAATCTGTTACAAGTTTATTTTAATAGTATATAATTTATTTAATTAGTAACACTGCTAAATAATAAACAAATAATGCCAAAATTTTACTTTCTTACAAATTAAAACTTCCATAGAGTACAAGTGAGAGGTATAAAATTAAATTTTCAGTTTGTTTTCAAACATCAACGTGAAATGAGTCACGTTTATATATAAGTCGATGACATATTTCCTCAGGTGTAAATCGAAAGTCACGGCTTAAGTCATTCATCGTCATGTAAGAGACTTGCTTATTGAACTCTCACATGTATTTTATAAGCCAAGAAGGGAAGAAAACCTTTAACCTGTCCCGTGGCTCCGCCTGCGTTTTAAAGACCGGACGACCAGACTAAATTCTTAGATTTCACATACCGTATGTATGTATTGTTTTACAGCCGGTTTTTAAGACTACTAGAGATTTCTAAGAAATGAGATATTTTCCAGTAGTAAAAAGTATCCTATATCCTGACCCGTATAACCAGCTACCATCATACCAAATTTCGTCATAATTTGTCCAGTGGGTTTCTTTTGATGCGGTCATAGACAAACAGTCAGTCAGACACAAATTCTAAAAACTATAGTTCGGACCCTGTATCGCTAATAAATTGACTATTTCAATAAGAAAAAAATAATTACTTTACAGATTCGAAAAATGTATACAAAATCTGCGTTTATGTAAACTAAATATTAGACTAGTATTGTATGTGTTGCGTGCTGGTTCTTTAATAAATTTACACAACATAAGAACACTTTAATTTATTTGAAGTAAACTGTAAGTACATAGGTAACTTATAATTTAGGAACAATTGAGGGAGACGTGTAGTAGCTACCAGTGGTTAACGTAGACTAACGACTCATTCGAGTGAATGAGACCGCGGATATAACAACATACATTCTTTACTACTCAATGTGTCTTGAACAGTATGTGCATTTAGCTCTTTTTCAACGCCCCACTGTGGGCACGAGCCTTCAGTACGAAGGGGATCAGAATAAGACCATAGATAGCCCATAGAGTAGTATAAACAAATGTATTTAATTTGTCATGTGCCTAACTTGGACACTTGTATCAAAGTACCATTATATTAATTTCTTAACATCATAATCTTTTACAAGAGTGGAATCAATTATTAAGAGTACTTTTTTGAAGGACCAGTGCGTATCTGTGTTGACGGCGGGTTCGTTTTGTAACTTTATTTGTAAAGTTTATAATTTATATCTTACTCATTTAACTGCTTTTTTACTTAGTATATTATATGTCTATATGCGAGAAGTTATAAAAATATAAAGTACGAACGAAAAAAAATCGGTATACAACACTACACATACAGTCATTCGTAGTAAGTGCTTGTAAGGTTAATACTAAGTATCTAAATTTAGAACTACCCACATACTGAAGGATATATCAACCGTCTTGTTTTTACATTTGCGTTATGGAGGACGTCAGCGCTAATAATTCTCGATTGCTTTTACCTATTTACAAATATACTAGTTAGAGTCCGCAGCTTCGCCTACGTGGTAGGCTAAGAACAATAACAAATTCCACTCAACCATTTCAACCTTTAAGCTTGAAGAATTGATAAAAACACTACTCATTAATACCTGGTAACGCCCATTTATACTATTTGTCGAAACGACTTGTTAAATTATCCAAATTCCAGTCGATAGATGTTGTACTAGTACCAATTATAAGATTTTTTTTCTCTTTCATTTGATACCAAAAAGTCAGTTTAGTGAAAAATGGAGTTAGCAGCATAGAATAGGTAACCGACGGTATTCGTACCTAAATTTAATTGAAGTGGTTGATGCCCCAAAATAAGTAAAGTCTAAACACCATTGCGTCTGCAGGATTGATGTCGCTAATAAGCCCCCATTCACGATAAAGCTTAGTGTACCTGCTGAAGAATTTTTTTTACCTCGTAAAATAAACAGATTGAAAGATTGTAGGGTTTTAAAAAGCCATCTTTTGAAAAATATAGGTACTTGGATTCTTTTTTAGGGGATTTTCAGTGCTATGAGTGCGATTTCAAAACTATATAAAACTAAAGTTACTTCTAAACATTGAATTCTAAAAAATCTAATTTGAAACAAAACAGATCTAATGTTTCATGTTTCGAAAACCTCGAAGTGTGACAATCGTTTATAGAGAGTTCGTGTGTAATGATGTAGAACTAAGTAATCCTATAAGTACAGTTTTAATTGACTCGTATAAGTCAAGGACTCGTAATTTCTGCAAATTAAATGCTAGTAACTTTTTAGATTACTTTTAGTGTACATTTTCAGCATTTTACCTCATTAGTGCATTGCTTTTTTTTTTTATTAAAATCAAGTGCCATGAAATTTTAATTAAAATTAATGAAAAATGGTAACGAACGGTATTATCTATTACTAGCCTTTCCCGCGGCTTCGCGCGCGTTCTTAAGGCTGGAAACCAAATACCTCTCGTTTTTGCAACGTTTTTCATTGATGATCCGCTCCTATTGGTCGTGACGTGATGTAATATAGCCTATAGCCTTCCTCGATAAACGGACTATCTAAAAAAAATATTTTTTAAATTCGGACCAGTAGTTCCTGAGCTTCAGCTTTATAATATTAGTATAGATTAAAGGTAACAAACGCTCTCATTTACAAATATGATGAACATTAGTAATAATGTTATTATAAAAAAGTCAGATAAGAAATGGCTTTTTTGTACATTAAAATTAAATAAGTGATATAAACGATTTAAGAATGAAAACGAATTATTTTAACTAAACCAAGGTCTATGGACTTGTAATTTACATAGTTTCCTACAATTTTTGGATAAGTTAATGAGATACTATCGTTTCTGTCCCGTTTTAGTTATATCAATAAATATGTATGAGATATCAGATCTTAACAAACATCTCCATCTTGTTCTATGGTAAGTTACTAGGCTTGTATTATGAATATTAGATACATAGTTGATTCACTATATATATATATATATATATATATATATATATATATATAACTTTAAATATATAAAGGCAGTGGTATCGCGCCTGCTTGGATAACCAAGTGATACAGGTTCAAATCCGGGACTCACACTTATAATATTTTCATGTGCGAATCATTTTTAACATGATTACCAATTGCCTTACGCTGTAACCTGCATGTCTAAGAGAACCTAGCAAGTTTTCGAAAGACATGTGAAGTTAGCCAATGCGCAATTGGTCAGACTTGCAAATATAAATCTATAACTGCTGTACAAAATTCATGCTCATCCAAAAATGAATAACCCCAGCGAGAATCGAACTCGCAACCGCTGGCACAGCAAGCAGGATGTCTACACACTGAATCAAACGTGCCGATAAATATAGATACAAATATATTATAAACAAAATTGTTTATACAGTTATTTATATGGGGGTTAGGTAATAATTACGGTAGCCGACGGAAATCGAGGGCCCGCCCACGCGGGACAAGAAAAGCATAAGCCCGTGTGCAACAACGATTCTCGAATGTGGCAACTGAATATGAATATGCAATACCCTCTCTTATACTGGAACACTTTTATACAAAGCTGATCTGAGCTGATCAATGACACGACAGACTATCTAAATTACACATTAGTTTTCTATAAAAATTACAATTTTATTCTATTACTTTGAATTTATACAAAAATGAATGTTTAGTTTTTACAATATTTTCTAGAATGATTTTAAAGTGTCTCTAAAAATAAATAATCCGAATCTGTCTGCCATTTTCAAATAATGTGATTACTTTACAAATAATGCGATTACGTTTATTATTGAATTTTAGAACGTATATGGATAAGGTAGTAGTTGCGAAAAGCTACCTAAGCTAGCTTTTGAAAGCTGTAATGTAAAAGAAATTACAATATTTTTTAAATATTTATTATGGATTACTTGGCGTGTGTAATAGTTGGAATATATAACTGTAATAAAATAGTAATGAAAGGTCGTTGTTTAGAAGCAGAAAAAGAACCATAACCATAGTCCATAAGCACCCTTCACCTTCACCCTTGTGCTGATGGTAAATAATTACTACACTATAAAAGGTTAATCAAATTCAAATTACACCCTTAAAAATAGATCCATTTAAAAATTTTGGAATTAAAAAGGTGGCTTCTTAAAATTATACCAATAATAATAAATAATAAAAAAAAATATATTTTCTTGAATAAATTCAAATTAAAAATCAATCTTATGTAATAACATTATGTATTACATAAGATTGATTTTTAATCTATCAAGGTATCACGTTACAAAAAAAAAACAAAATCCACTCCTTTTTTCAAGTTAGTACAACGGAACAATGTGTCCATTATTCTACTATAAGGTAATTGTTATTTTAGTGTGTAACGGTAATTTTATACAAAATGATTACTATTATTGAGACTTGAATCATTGGCGCCAATGATTAAGGGACATCATCTTTGTCAAACGATGGCGTGTTATTCCTCTGTATTCGGCTCGTGCGTCTAATTACATATCAATGTTTCAAATGTGTCATATTCGCAACACAAACTAAATTTAGCAAAGTATTTCTAGAAGTTATTTATTACTACCTAAATACCTAGTAGTCGAATGCAATAAGATTTAGTATTTCACTAGCTTGGTTGATCCTTAAATGACCTACAGTATGCCGTGTGTCACAGGTCATAGTCTATATTTATTCAATTTTATCAAAAAACGTTTAGTTGTTGCAACATAAAGGAGATAGATAAACATTCATTTTACATATACATCCATACGTACCACTTTTGTATCGATACTAATATTATAAAGAGGCGTTTCAACCTAATAAAAACCTGTAATTACCTACATATTTAATTATTTCTTATAAAAAAAAACAATTTTTTCTATATCAAATATTTCATTTTCTCATTCATTATCAATCTCAGGAACAAAGGAAATTGCAAACCTCGAATATAACTTAAAATCGTGATTACAACTCAATGGTAAATGGTGGTATGTAAATGAACTTGAATGGACAGAGATTCCTTGCCGTCCCCATGAGTCATGGAATGTAAAATGTATAAACGGGGTTGACACAACGGTGGGGTATGCAAAGTTTGGTGTTATATTGGCGACGCGCCATCACGCGCCTCGAACGCTCATAAAAGTCTCTTCGCACGAATATTAGTTAACGCTGCGTTCCTTAAGGCTGCTCTCTCGAAAAAATCAACATTTTCGAGATCTTTGAGATCACACTGCCTTTCAAATATAAATGCTAGAACTCTTATACTTTTTTACGTAGTTTTTCATTTCAGTCTGAACAAACATACCAAAGCAGAAACATGATTAGTTAAGTTTTGTAACACGAAAAAAATAATATAAAACACCATTATTTTATCTTATTTTTGCTTTCTTGTTTGGCTGAATATAACTTATTAACTTGAAACTTACATTGAAAAATATTTCAAAGTCAGTGCTAAAATTTCGCCAAAGTATAAATAAATATTATTTGAATCTTTCTCTCTAAATTTAAAGAAATAGTTTTGGCGCTTACGGCTTTTACTTCCAAGCCACTGAGTCGCCCTGCGCGGGGCGAGGGACGCGTGGATGCCGTCACCGCCCATCAAACTCAGTGCCGCTCACGCATTACTGGACGACGGACCTACGTTCCTATTCCTACGTGTGAACTTGTTCCCGACTTGCATATCATATTTTGTGAATCAACAGAAAACCTACCTACAAGTGTTACAGTATTACATCATGCCAAGAAAAAAACGAAATGATTTGCGTGAACTTGCTGCCAAAATGAGAGAGGAGAAGGTAAGTGATGTTTATAACTCTAATTATTGTAATAGTCATATACCTATTACCTACCTGTTTTAATTTGAATTGAAATGAAATTATGTAAGGAGGTACCTATGTGAATGTTGGATGCTATTGCTTATTATTGCTTGATAAACGTTCCTTCAAACCACATATACTATAAAAAATTACGACTCGAATACAAAAAAACTAATTGAAAATATTCAAAAATGAAGCCACAGGAAATTATTTTAGTTTTAAAACCATCATATGTTCGCGCAAGCGAAGTTCGCTAAGGTCATGCACCCCTAGAAAGTGACGCGAAACTCAATAGTCATGTAATTTTGTGTAATTTTGATCATAGTAATAATATTATCTGTATAATTTATTTACAAAAAAAACTAATAAATTATATTTAATTTGTCTTTCAGAGAGAATTAAAAAAAGACTTTTAGCGACTACTTTACTTCTAATTATTATAAACATGACATCATTAAATTATTTTAAAAACCCCATCACTATCAACATACGAATAATTATCTACATACTTTACGAGAGACAGGAAAATATGCGTGTAAGAAAGAAGTTCATTAGTTCTATTAGTGGTATTAACATTATGATACTTTTTCACCCACTTGCAGGTACAACTCCATTAGGTTACTCTTACTACCTAGCATTGCAGCGTAAGATGACCTACACATAGAATAGTTTGATGTGGCCTTCCTGTATGGTGAGTTATCTGAGGAGATATACATGGAGCTGCCAGAGGGAGTGGAAGCCGGGCCTACAAAAGTATGTAAGTTAGTTAAATCCATATATGGACTCAATCTTCTAGATGTTGAAATAAGAAATTTTGTTCATTTTTATCTACTTATGGGTTCAAATCATCAGTTGGATCTCTTAATGATGTCAAAGTTTTTTAATTCTTTATGTTTATATGGATTATTATTAAGTAAAGTAAAATTATTTTGTCTATGATATGAAGTGGTCTCAAACAAAATTTTAATATAAAGTTATTAAATTTTAACTCATTTATAGGTATGGAAATAAATAAAACTATGGAATATAATAATAAGTATAAATAAAAACATTATATTAAGTCAATAATAAATAAATTTAATTTTTCAGATGCTAGAAGTAGCAGTACTCCTGCTGACATAAAGTACATTTATGTAAGAATACAATTAGTAATGTGTCTGTTAATTTTCCATATAGAGAAGCAGTGGGAGCATTATTGTTTTTGACTTCTGTGTCAATTTTAATGTTGTAAGTAGGTATATAAATGATCCAGGTCCTTCACATGTAACTGCATTTAAAAGAATCCTTCGTTACTGAATAAATACAAAAGAAAAGTCTATTGTGTATAAAGGTAGTATAGATTTAGTCGGCTACTCTGATTCTGACTATGCTGGTGATTTAGATAGTAGGAATTCTAACACAGGCTATTTATTTTTAAGGAATGGGGGTCTAGTCACTTGGTCAAGCCGTAAACAAAACACTGTGGTGTGGCTTTATTCACTACTGAAGCCGAGTACATGGCTGCCAGTGAAGCCATAAAAGAAATATTAATATAGTAAATAATTTTTAATTAATATTGGGGAGCCCCAGGAATTTTTTAAAAACAAGATGCATATTGTAATACTTTATAATATTTATAGAAAATAAAAGGTTTTATTATTATAAATTTAAGGTGTCTTCGTAAACTAATTTAGTGAGTCTTCATAAATACTGTATTAATACTTCGTAAAAAATGTATTCTTTCTCTTGTGTCAGCTACTGTAATCTGTATAATATACTAGTGTGTTTAATAAAAACTTAAATTATCAAGAATTCTTATTTTTAACCTTTCTGAAATACTACTGCGATTCAATAACTTCAATATGTGCGAATAAAAAACTTGCTTATAAAGTCAAAAAACAGTTTCATTTTAATTAATTGGGTGAGTGTTTCAGTTCCCTTTTTGCCTATTACCTTTAAAAACTACCTAGGTATTTTTAACCGACTTCCAAATAGGCGGAGGTGAACGGAATCTTCTTATTTATGTATGTTCACGAAGACGCCTGAACCGATTTGGATTTTTTTGGTTGCGAAGGGTTTACTACCCAGGTCCCATTTAAATTTTATCGAAATCCGTCGAGCGATTTTTTAAAAATTATCAATAAAAATTATAATTGACATATGACAATATTGTTTGAGGACTGAAATAAAATGAATTTTTGCAAAATTAAAAACAAAAAGCCATCGTCAGGTCACGTCACGGTGTTCCCAGGCGGTCACCCATCCAAGTATTGACCGCGCCCGACGTTGCTTAACTTCGGTGATCGGACCGGTGTGTTCAACTATTGATTGAAAGATAATTTACTGTGATAATATAAGTGATAAAAATTGTTTCTACATAATATTACTTTGAGTAGTACGTTTGTAGAATTTGAGGTTAGTTGCCGGTATGTATTATTTATTTACATCATAAAATAAGATAAATTTTTACATTATTATTTAATATGTAACAAAATATGTTCAAATAAATTAATAATAGATACAAATAATAATTATTTTATTTATGTAAAAATATTTTTTATGATATTTAAATAAACTTTATTTAACTAGATAATGCTTTATAATAAAACTTTCAATGTATTAAATACTCTTTTTTCTATTATTATTCGTGTCGTTTTTTATAATTGCATAAGTTGATGAAAAATGCAATAGCTTTACCGCGGCAGTCCCTGATTGCCACACATTTTTTTTAAATAAATTGCTCGAATATGTTATTAAAAACATTTTTCTTCATAGCAATAGCTTTACCGCGGCAGTCCCTGATTGCCACACATTTTTTTTTAAATAAATTGCTCGAATATGTTATTAAAAACATTTTTCTACAAATTACCTGCTTATTATGTCTACACTAATAATGGGAATATAAATTAAAAAAAAAAAGAAATCCGACTTTCGGTAGGTAAGCCACTCGCCGGCGGCCGACGTATCTTGTGGTCTAGCGGCCTGACATAAAATGCGCGCGTAAAAATGTAGCGGAGGGAAAGCGAGTGGCGCGGGGAATATGACAGGCTCCGCCCAGATCCTCAAGGCCGTTGGCTAGTACCGCAGCCTTAACCATTGAGTAACCTATGTAATGACTAATGACCAAATTATTATTATAGATTTTTGTATTTAGATAAGCTTTTCCTTTCCTAAGGTATATGTGGATTGGACAAATCTTCTCGCAGTTAGAAGTATCCTAAATGTTGACATTTAGGGGGGGGGGGGTGTACAATGGGGGTTTGAACCCCATCATCATACTAAATTTCTCTGTACTCGTATAATGACTATTACCATTAGATTTTCTAACACAGATAACAGATTCGCCTAAGTTAGAATTTTATTAGGTATAGGTATGTATAATTCGATGCGTTAAGTTAACAATGAAGTTTTTTCCTATAGTTAGGTATTAAATATGGTTGTATCTTGAAAGATAAGGATTATAATTTTTATCTAACGCGTACGACAGGTTTATCTCATTTAATTTATTTCTCTTCCGATTATTATCAATGTTTAAATAATAATTTTTAATTATAATTATCACTTATTATTTACAAAATAATTAGCAATTATTATTTATATAATGTTTGTATAATGTTGTCTGCTTTGAAGTTTTATTTTCATAAATATTAATGAGAAACAGCTCTCATTTTTAATATCAATAATGTTAAAAACTTTACGGGTAATTAAAGTAACTGTTAATTAAATTCTGAAGTTAAGACAAACATTGATTGACATACAACCATTATTAATTTCTTTTTACTCGCAATGTGTTGCCATTCCAGGCACTCGTAATGTTGCCAAGTTGTACAATTTTAATTTAAACCAAAAGATATAGATTGCACATTTAAAATTAACTAGTTATATAAATCATATTTTGTATTATTGACTCATTTACTATTTTTTGGGCTCTTACACTACACTGTTTGCTCAATGTTAACCAATTTATATGATAAAAAGAACCTCCGACACCTTATCCCCATGATTTATTGTTAAATACGGATTTAAGGGTAAAATATTACTTTTAACAAGATTTAGAACTCCTTTTATTATTTAAACGTTAATTTTAACGCTGGCAATTTGAAAGCACCCTATAACATTTCACAACCAGGTGTTAGATTTCAACCAAAACCTAAAGATAATGCAAGTTACTGCTCTAAGGCTGTCTCGTTAAGTGTAACGTGTAAATATAAGCTGAACGACAGACAGGTTGGCGGCGCGGCTGCGACTGTGGGAGTGCGTGTAGTGAGATCAAACGAATTCGATTATGATTCTTGATAGTGGCATTAGTTACTTCTCAGCCTACGAATTTACTACTACTTTAATGAAATAAATAATAAATATTTTGGGACATTAACATCATCATCTAGTAACTAATTTATAATTATCTCGTGTCACGGTGTTTGTAGTCGTACTTCTCGAAATGGCTCGACCGATTGTAATGTTTTTTTGGATATTTGTTAGGTATGGAAATTAATCGTAAAATATTTCATTAGCTAACTAGCTAGCTATAATGGTCAGCTAGTATTAATCTATACTAATATTATAAAGCTGAAGAGTTTGTTTGTTTGGTCGAACGCGCTAATCTCAGAAACTACTGGTCCAAATTGAAAAATTTTGTGTTGGATAGTCCGTTTATCGAGGAAGGCTATAGGCTATATTACATCACGCTACAACCAAAAGGAGCGGAGCATCAATAAAAATTTTGCAAAAACGGAAAGGGCGGGCGTTAGTTCTGCGAGGTATTATACTCAGAAAGAATTTAGTTTCCGGTCTTTAGAAACAGAAGAAGCCGCGGGAAATGCTGGTTAATATATAAATTGATCTACCGCTAACTTCTGGTGTCTATAAGACGTCACAGCGAGTATATTAAATATGCTGTGGTCTGAAACCACGAAATAAAATATGTTATTTATCATCGAGTTTATTATAGGTTATAGATAGATTTCAGGTCACCTGTGCTCGGCCAACAATAACTAGATTTATCTCCTTGCCTACTAACTTTTGCCAATAACCCTAAGTCTAATATAACAACTCTAATATTTGTATATACATTTATGTACAAATACATAAATTATGTTTATTTCTGTTGCAAATTGTGAAAATATCTTCCTCCTTGATTTTCCCTGTTTGTTGTTATGAGGATCTATAAATGTATTCCGGCCTTTTAAGGCTTTAAGATATGTCGGTGACCTCGAGCAAACACACGACACTGATCCGTACTCGTCGCTAGCGGTTTCTACATATATTTCAAACTAGTGGAACCCGCGGCTATGCTCGCGCTAAATTTAGGGATGAACCCGAGCGAAGCGAGGGTGAGTCGCTTTCATTCGTTTAATGAAATTAGACGGTCTGTGTATTGATGTCCCAACACATTTGTTATTGTGATTATTTAATATTTATATAAGAATTAGTTAAAGATTTATGTGTACTATACATCAACATATGAGTGTAAAATAGAAAAATGAAAATTGTTAAACCAAATACGGTTACAAATGGTAATTTAGGGTAATTTTTAAGCCAATTTTAAAATTGTGGTATATTATTATTTCTCTTAATAATTATTTCCTGCATTTAGACTTATTCGTCTGTATGATTAACTGACACCGTACTCTAGTTTAGAATGTGGTTTATCGTCCAGTCAATTTTAAACCGATATTTGTACGGAACATGCAAAATAGCGAATTTATGAACTTGGTAAAACAAGCCGGTTATCTATATCAGAATTAGAATTAACTAATTTATTTTAGGATACTTTGAAGCGATATTTTATTTTTTTAAATCATTTTTAAACTGTGGGCACTTTCTGTATAACAAGTATACAAAGACCTCAGTCTCTCCCGTGACCATGATTGCTGTAAAGCATTCAGGAATCAAGTAATAGATCAAATCCGCGAAAAAAACGAAAAGATTTATTTGAAACTAGCAAACCCGGCCCGCCTCGCTGAGTATGTTAAAATAAATGAAACAGTCCTTGTAATTTGCGGCTATCTGCGAATGACAATCCCGTCAAAATCTGTCAAGATGTTTCAGAGATTAGCCGGAACAAACAGACAAACGAGAGATTGATTTTTTGATGTTGGTAGTAAGTATCGTATATATATTTACACATTATGCATTTAGTGAAACACTGTTCACTTGAAATTGAAAACAGACACTTCAATTTTATTTATATGTACTGATAAAAACTACGTGTAAAACATAGCCACATCACATCGTATTGTACTGTTTATTTTACATTTTACTACGAAAGACGTGACATGAAGATTAATAGTGACACTTAATCGACGAGTGTAAAAACAATGTTTAACCTTTAGAAAAACAAATATTTCCGAACGAAAGTGACTTTGAAAGCGGCGCAAACGAAATATTTCAGTGAAAGTAATGCTTTCTCACCTCAGCGCTTCGGTCCCTGCCAAGAATATATTCGGTTTATTTGGGTCACGCTTAATGAATTATATTACACGTTATTAACACAAGTAGGTCTTAAGAGAAAACTGATGTTTGTAGGTAATCTTTTAAAATTTACGTTGCCAAGTTCTTTGTATCTTGATTGGTATCTATATTGGTCTAAAATTCTAGACTTCATTGGCCGACCGTTTAATAATTGCTAATCTTAAAGTATCGGGATCAAGCGCTAATGTCAGTGTATGATGGTGCGAAGAGTCGGAGAGCGGAATAAAATAAAGGACCTATCCTATCATATCCTGATCTATGATCATTTTATGGGATTTAGGGATTGATATGGGAATAGTCAGTGTTCCCTGTTTTTAATTACTTAAAAACTCTTGTAAAATAGTATTCTTGGTGAAGATTTTATTATATGTATAGACAGCATCAACAGCGAAACTATTATTAGTGTCGGAATGTTTACGCTGTTGTTTTTTTTCTTTCTTACAGTTATATTGTAAAACATAGATTTAAAATGTGTAAGAGAACTGGTATAAGCTTCATGGACCATCCTTTTTACTCGACAGTGCCAGAAAGAGAGTTATGCTTTTATTAAAGCATTGGAGTCGTTTTATCATACACACCAAAAATATTCAGTCTAATTGAGTACTTCTTTCTTTTCTCTGAATCGGTTAAAAGAGATTTCAATGAAATAATCAGCTATAATAATTGCAATAATTAGAGTCAACGATTTTCCTGTACTCCGCCAGAGCATGTGTTTCACAGAATTTGTTACGACGTACCACCTAATTTTAGTTAGTCTCGGTTTGTTGCTTTTAATTACCGCAAATGTTAAGTTAACAAAGTGGAAAAGGAGTACGATAAAGTACATTAAACAAATGCTAAAATTTCCGAGTGTCTTATTTAACAGTGAATACTGTTTGGTCATATTACTTGAACGTCTATGACCCGTGGATTTGTGGAATTGGAGTAATTTTGCTTAATAGATTTTCTGTTTACAATCTTTAGTTAGAATAATCTATACATATAATAAAATATTTTAACTTTTTTTTTGAATATTTTATTGAAGTACTTAGTAATTATTATTGATGCAAAGGCCTGATTTTTCGACATATTCAACAATCATCTTCATATTTCAGTGTAATAACACAGATCCTTTAATTATATTCACCTAACATTTCCTCGTGAATCACTCGTCATGAATCTAATGGTGTAAACCGCATGAAAATTAGTTTTTAAGCTTATCGCGAACATCCAGACAAATAAGAGAGTTAATTTGTATGAGAATTGATATTTTTCTAAAAGATGTTGCCTGGTTGTGATAAATTAAAATCAAATATCTAGGTTATAGAGTTATTTAATGGTTTTTTCTTTACTACCTCAGGTCGGGCGCATCCCCGCCGATCATCCACTAGTAGGCGGACACAAGGGCCCCGTGCTGGACATCGCGTGGTGTCCCCACAATGACAATGTTATAGCTAGCGGTTCTGAAGATTGTGTAGTAAAGGTAAACTTACAAGTACTTGTTTATCGTTGGGAAATGCATTAACGTATAGCTCTTGTACACTTACAGTGTGAGACTCACTGGTTAGAAAAGCTAGTACTGCCAACTAAAATCAAACAGCCCGTCTTCCCAAAGGCAGGCCTGCCGAAGCAGATAACATAACCAAGGAGTTACTCCCACGGCCCATTCTTGTGTCAAAGAAGTATCAGGTGTTCAACGCTTCGTACACCGCCCACCTAAGTGGTTCACTTTCCAGTGTGAACTACGCAAACTAATAAGTTCTATTATAACTCGTGATAATAACATGGCTTAAAATCGCCTTTCTTTATGTCCGTACGTAGATATAGTTTTAGCATCTTTCGAGTGTAACTGACATTTTCGTTTTATATTTATGATTTTTCCGAGAATGTTATGTTTTTATTTACTAAACTGCACTGTGTATTAACCCAGGTATGGCAAATCCCAGACGGCGGTCTGTCCAGGACGCTAACAGAGCCGGTGGTGGACCTGGTGTACCACCAGCGACGAGTGGGCCTCGTGCTGTGGCATCCCACTGCGCAGAATGTTTTGCTGACGGCTGGGTCAGACAATCAGGTGAGTGATGGTTGAATGAAGATTGAATATTCTAATTGAATTGAACTTGAGAAATTCTCAACTGGCTTTAAATGTAAAGAGTCGGCAATGTTCTAGGTGTTAGAAAGCAAGATTTTACTGCCAAATAGTATAAAAGCTAATTATAATTTATTTGTCAATCCAGGTTTTCAATTATGATTATGGCTTAAGTAAAATGTATTCCACCAATCATTGTTATTATTATTTATTTTTTTTAAAACAGACCCAAGTTATAACGTGGCATACAAGTAATATGTTTTTAATTGGCACAATTTATTTATTTAAATAACTTACAAGAAGAGTGAAAGAATCTCAGTAGTCAATAATAACAATGTCCACAGGAATTTCGAATGTCGTACATAACTACTTATATCAACAGATAGCGATATGGAACGTAGGCACGGGCGAAGTCCTCATCAGCCTGGACTGCCACCCCGACCTCATCTACTCGGCATGCTGGAACTGGACGGGAACTAAACTGCTGACCACGTGTAGGGATAAGAAGATCAGGTAAGGACCAAACATCAGGATGATCTTCTATTATTGTTCTTTTTCTTTTACAACATTTATTATAATTATTTGGAGCGTATATATATTTTTTATTGTAAACAAAGTAACCTTATAGACGTAGTCGTGCCCATTCAATTAAAATTATATCTATGTATAAATGAATATTAAAAGCTAAACGTCTATTGATGAAATGGCTGTTTGGAAACTTTTCTTCGGTCCAAATATTTGTTGGAAAAAAAACCCATAAAAGAGTGTAATTCCTGAATTAATTAGAGGAGGACTGCTTTTTCAGAGGTTTTCTTTTTTCAGCGAGTCAATTATATTATTAAAAACAAGCTACAGTTTATGCTACTCTTCTTAGCAAGGTCTCAATAATTTCAATTTTTAAACGATACCGTATATGTGTTTTCTAGAATAATCGACCCGCGCAAGGGAGAAGTGGAGTCAGAAGCGATCGCTCATGAGGGAAGTAAGGCGTCTCGAGCTATCTTCTTGAAACATGGCCTTGTGTTTACTACTGGGTAAGGCGGTGCATTTATGCACGAATTGATATACCTGTTTTTGTATTATGTGTTTGGGGCTGCTTAGTATATATTACAAAAGAGAAGTATTACAAGGGACCTGGAACTGTGTCATTGTGATCTGTTTGGTAACAACATTTTCTGATTTCATTGCTATAAAATCGATTGGGTAATTTAATTTGTTAGTTTCTATTAAAAAAGTCTTGGCTGTCCTTGTCAAGACTTTTTTTTCATCTTCATTTAAGATCATTATTAGCAATTAATATACTAATATTTATACTTGGTAAAGTTCAGCAAATAAACTAAGTTTTAATGCGCTTTTTTTTAAAAAAATGGAAAATATTATTGAAATAGTGTATATATTTTTTTTTTTTTTTTTTATGTTAAAAAGGGGGCAAACGGGCAGGAGGCTCACCTGATGGGAAGTGATCACCTCCGCCCATGGACATCTGCAAGCCAGACTTGCGGATGCGTTGCCGGCCTTTCAGGAAAGGGAGGGATGGACGAGGGAGGGAAGTGGGAGGGAGGGGGGAACGGAGGTGGAGGATGAAGGGAAGAGGGAGGGGGAAGGAGAGTGGGCCTCCCGGACTCTCACTCACCGGACGAAACGCGACAGCATAGCTGCCACTTCACGCCGGTCTTCTGTGAGAGAGTGGTACTAATGAACTATACGGGGCGTGCCGGCCCATTCGGTTGCTACCCGAAGGTAACAAGCATGGCACTACCACTTATAAACTTCTGGGAACGAATAGCTTTGAATGACATATTAATATAGTACAATGTCGGTCGCGTGCAGGTTCAGCCGGATGTCAGAGCGGCAGTACTCGCTCCGCACGCCGGACGCGCTCTCCGAGCCGGTGGTCACGGTGGAGATAGACACCAGTAATGGCGTCATGTTCCCACTCTACGACCCCGACACCAACCTCGTCTACCTCTGCGGCAAGGGAGACTCCGTTATACGATACTTCGAGGTCAGCCACCATCGTTTTTGAAGTGAAACTTCTTTAGAATCGTTGTGATTTCCGAAAAAATAAATCCATAGTACCAGGCGCTCAAAGGGAAGAGTTAGCCTTAGTTAGATCTCGCCCACCGCGAGTCAGTGACGTTTCTAACTCTGTCTAACTCGTGGGTGTGACCGTAGCGCCATCTCCCTCTTTCAACGAGCTTAGACGGGGTTATTTAGTTAGTATATAAATATAAACGAGATTTAAAAATTAGTTTGCCAAAGAAGTTTTACTTCTGACATGTGTGCTTTGTACAGACGTACTTTTTTTTAATAAAGTAGACCGATTTTTATTTATTAAGTAGTGTCGGCCATTTCTAAAGAAGTAGTCCAAATTGGTTGCTTTTTTGATTAATATTAATGTGAGCATTTATTTGAAAAGTAGATCTAACGTAAAGATGTTTGTTTATCCATGTTTTTAACTAAAACTATAAAAAATGAAATTGTTTTGTAGCTACTAAATTTGAATATATTTATGTCAGGTGACTCCAGAACCGCCGTTCGTGCACTACATCAACACTTTCCAAACACCCGACCCGCAGAGAGGTAACTTATTACGGTTAAAAATCATTAATTTTACAATTAAAAAAGGAAATTATCAAAAACACTATCTTATCTTAGAAAATTTGTTTCACACATTTAAAAAAATATGTTTTAAGAGCTGATCTCTGACGAAGATCTCGTGAATTTTATATATTAAGAAGAGTATATTATAATACTATTTTTTTAAATTATTATAAAGCATAATATACATTCATGATCAAAGCTTAAATTAAAATTAACATTTTTTTTTCTTCTTCAGGCATCGGCATGATGCCAAAGCGCGGCTGCGACGTGGCGACCTGCGAGATCGCTAAGTTCTACAGGCTGAACAACTCTGGTCTTTGTCAGGTATACCATTGAGTTTGCTAGGAAATAGATTTAGTTTAAATCGGACGGATTTGAGAATCTCTTAAATAAATAAAATCTTAAATAATAAAAATAAATAAAATAAATATGTTGGGACATTATGATACTCAGCACCTTCTAGTTCTGTGGTAAGCTATGAGAATTGTGTTATGGATACCAGATAGTTGATACACTACACTAGATATTATATTTAGTTTACTTATTATGTTTGGCTTCGTTTGTACAGATACGTTGGTGTGAAAGGAGTTTTGATTTAGGAAAAATATAATAAATCAAATGGTTTTGAGTAAACAAGTGGCTCCATAACATGTTCTGTACTGGTTTTGGTGGATCAAATACATTGAATGAGTGAATGAATGAATGTTTTTTTTTTTTTTTATGGTAAAAAGGGGGCAAACGGGCAGGAGGCTCACCTGATGGGAAGTGATCACCTCCGCCCATGGACATCTGCAAGCCTGGACATCTGCAAGCCAGGCTTGCAGATGCGTTGCCGGCCTTTCAGGAAAGGGAGGGATGGAGGAGGGAGGGAAGTGGGAGGGAGGGGGAACGAAGGCGGAGGATGATGGGAAGAGGGAGGGGGGAAGGAGAGTGGGCCTCCCGGACTCTCACTCACCGGTCGAAACGCGACAGCATAGCTGCCACTTCACGCCGGTCTTCTGTGAGAGAGTGGTACTAATGAACTATACGGGGCGTGCCGGCCCATTCGGTAAACATTCGGTATTTTTGGAAAAACAATCATACACCAAACAAATAGATAGTGATAATAATGATACATATCCCAGGTGGTGTCAATGACGGTGCCACGCAAGTCGGAGCTGTTCCAGGAGGACCTGTACCCGGACACGCTGAGCGACGAGGCCGCGCTCACCGCGGACGAGTGGCTCGCGGGTGGTGACGCAGAGCCCTGCACCATGTCCCTCAAGGTAGACACCCACCCCATCCCCTACTCCCCCCACCACCCTCTGTCTGGTTAGGTGTAGGTCAGGATAGGATAGTTTATCGATTATGTATGAAAATTTTTAATTTCTAGGCGAAATTCTAATTATTTTTTTAAAATTAAAGTAGCCGATGTCACTCGTTATAATCTAAATGCTATCTGCCAATGAAAGTCCCGTCAAAATCGATCCGGTGGTTTTGCAAATTCGCAGAAACAAGTGGAAAGACAAACATTTTTGACATTACAAACAAACATGTCGATCGTCACCGTCACGTCACGTCACCTCCTAGCAGTCACCTGTGTGGTACACTGTACAAACCTGACCAACGTTTGCTTAAAACGTATGACGTCACGCTACATTTAGCCAAAGCGTTCAGCGTTTTACACAAAGGTGTAAAACGTTAAAATTTAATTATTTTTAAAATGGGTCATAAAACAACGTTTATATGTAAAATTAATATAATTGTTCAAATAATTCAAAATATCTATATACATATTTTTTAAATATCCTAATGAAAAGATTTGATTACATTGTTATCTTTTATATATTAAATCCATTTATTTATACTTTGTCCATTTTGTTAATGGTTTTTTAACAGCTCACGCCCACGAAGTTTCGTATTTAATGGTTAGCTATTAAAGTTAAAATGTCATACACATTAATATTGTACTTCATGGACGGGCACCTCCCCCTTATTGCTGTGCCACACATAACGATTACTACGATTGTGCCACAGATTACAAATAATCGATAGAAATCAATGCTAATATGTAAATAAGGTGTAATATGTTATTTAATAAGGAAGACAAAAAATTTTAAGATTTAAACCAATAAATTAAAATATTAAAGTTAATAGTAAAGTTTTACTTTCTTCTTAGTATAAGGCATACAAATAAAACAACTAAAATAGTTTAATTCCTTTTATTAACATGATTCGTCAGAATCATCATTTATATTAGATTTGTCCGATGAGGAGTCTTCAGTTATATTAATTATTAAGTCTTGTGTGCATAAATTTTCAAAATATGCAATGTCACGGCCCGAATCACATTATGATTCTCTTAGTTCTCTCTAGTACTTGATTTTTACGATAATAATATTTATTTTCATATTAATAAATATAAAAATAAATATGATTTTATACTTAAAAAAATAAGAGAAATCGATTATTACGTCCTTTTGTCATCACTATAGCTTGTCAGTCGGCGAGCTGTCAAAAAACCATTAACAAAATGGACAAACTATAATAGACATTTTAATATTCAATATATATTAAATATCCAACGGAATAATCCTGAACCTCTTTTCTTTTTACTTTAGTAAAGTTTTTATTTTAAAAAATTATACTGACAGGTAACAGTATAATATGTTTTATATTTATTTATGTTGTGAATTTTTTGTTTTCAATTCTAATATGTGTTTTACTGTTATACAATAATTGTACTTTTCATGATGTTAATGTTTTTTTTTTACTTTTAAAATATTGTGAGAGCATGATTCTTGTGTATACATTAACAACTAAATGTAAGGTAGTATGAGATTGATTTATTTATCATCAAAAAGTGTGAAGAGATATCATATTATAAATTATTTGATATTATTATAACATATGCTTATAAGCAAACCCAATTTCAGTGCTGAGTTATGAATATGTTAAAAAGATTCTTTTTTTTTCTTGTTTGTTTTTTTTGAAACTAACATTAATTGAAAAGTAAATATTATATCGTCTGTGGTCGTCATAATTTATTTTATGCTTTGAGTTATATCAATATTGCTATAAAAATATTTATTTAAAATAACGTTATCACAGACTAAAATATAGAATTGGTTTTAACATTTCGATACCCTAATTAGAAATTCGGCTAACTTCGTCTCATTACAATTTCTAGTAGGCAATAATAACTTTACTATTTTAATTTCGTTACGAATTATGAAAAGCATGCGATTTTAGATAATTTTAATATACGATTATTAAAAATTGGAGTTTTTATTTTTCTGACAATAAGTATCCATTAATGAAAAATTTTTTGTGGCATTTTAAAAGTTGTCTGGGATGGAGTTAGCCGACTTGTAAATTACGCTTTCATATGATTGGGCTTGACTTATATCATAAATCCGTGTGTATGTATGTGTCATACATACACACAAATACTATATACTTAGCATTTGTCGCGATGAATGTTTCTGTTGGCTTATCTCTAACAATCATAACTTTGCTGTGTGTTATGTGTTATAATCCACTTTATACTTCAACTGACTAACTTTGATCTTTTGTTGTTTGCTTGATAATTAATTAATTTTGAGACTTTTTTATATATTCTTCTTCTTTTTAAAGAGTAATTGTAATTTTTTTAATAGTTTTCACTGAATTATAGTTAAAAAAGTTAATTTTGGTAATGCGATTTTTTTTTTTCATAAAACGATAATTATTAAATTTGGTTACGTAAATTTTAATTTGTTTTTTTTTTTAATAAAACTATAATTGCAAAAGTCCCCAATGTAAAGTAAAATAAAATATTGTCAGTAATTTATATTGAACTAAAGTTAATTAAAAGTAGAGCACACCAATACAATACCCCCGAGCCAACAGAAACAAAGACAGATGCTATAGGCTAGGTGATACCTAACCGAACTGCAGGAGCGCGCGCTGCTTGTACAGGGCGGGTACGTGTCGGGGCGAGCCACCCAGCTGCACGTGACCAAGCGCAACGCGCTGGCGACCCCGCGCGACCGCGACCAGCGCGACCAGCGCGACCACGACGCGGAGCGGTCGCCCACGCCCGCGCAGCGCGACTCGCAGGCGACCACGCCCGCCTCCGCCACGCCGCCGCCCGCCTTCACCGCCATGGTCGTGAGTATCACGCACACATACATACACACACACACACACACACACACACACACACACACACAATAACATTCATGTTAAATTCGCGTCATGTAAAAAGAACGCTGGCTATCAAGTTGCGCAGAGGCGATTTATCGGCCAATTTGGTGGTAAGACGCGGGGTGTGGGACGTCGAGGCAAGCGCCGTATGCTTTCCGGCTCGCTATTGGTTTGTCAGTTCAAAATACTATCGCGCACACAAAAGTTATTAATTACGAAATGGTTTTATATAAAAAATAGAGAAAAAATATTTTTGACGTATATTATTTTATAAAGAGAGAGTTTGAAAATAATGCAGTTAATAATTTTTAAAAATATGTTAAATTAATTAATTATATTTTTGTAAGTAAATTAAACATTTTACACTGAATCAAACATATTTTTTAAATAATATAATTCTATTTAATGACATTCTATCTAATATATTTTTCAATGTACCTGCCAATAACCAATATACGTCGCGAGCGAAATGCTAGTTTAAAAATAAAAGAATAGGCTTAGTAATTTCGTATGCGAATGTACCCATGCGCAAACACACCCCCCACCACTTTCTTCCAGCGTTCTTTTTACGTGACGCGAACTGTATATGGGTCATTCCATGCTAAATCCACAAATATTTTACCTGACCCCCTTCGATTTTGCTAAAATTTTTCTTTTTCTACCCCCCGAAACATATTGTTCAGAATGTTTCAAATTTTTTAGCCAATTAAATTTCATAAAAAAGTCACATAAAATAAGCCAAATTTGAAAAAAACTTTTCGGTTGGTGTTATTTTTGAGTAAAAAGAAAAAAAATTAAAGAGGCCCGACTTCGAGAAAATAACGGTTTTTCGAAAAAAATAAAATATTTCGTATATTTGGGCTTCTGAAAATTTTTTCTTATTTTTTTTAATACATACTACATTTGAAAACAATTTAAAAAAAAAAAAGTTCCCACAAAAGGTCAATTTTTCTAGCAATCTAGCATTTTCAAAAAAGGAGTGGTTTTTTACAAAAAACCGTAACTTTTTTGAGTCGGGAAAAAAAATTGAAAAAGTTCTGAACAATTTCTTTCGGGGGGTAGAAAAAGATACAACATTTTAGCGAAATCGAAGGGGGTTAGGTAAAAAATTTGTCGATTTGGCATGGAACGACCCATGTACAATGTACGTACGTGTGATTTTATATATACCCGGAATTATAATTCGATTCCACATTTGACATTAGCTAATGTCATTTTGTGAAATAATGATACCACATATAACAGTGTAGTGACGAACACAAAAATCGATAAACAATCGCGATTTATGTTTATGTAATCATAATATTAGTGTGCCAATTAAAGACTAAATTACTGATTTTTATTTAAATAAATACATAATTATTCGTAATAATTATTTATTAATTAGTAACCACTGATTTATTTTATATAAAGTTAATATTTTTGTTTTTATATTAAAAACAAAACTTGTAATAAAAGAGACTAGATAGATAGTTTTCTGAACCAGTGCGCGCTCGTGCAGCTATCGCCATTTTGTTTATCTTGTCATTCGGCTTCACAGTTCATTATCCCAGTCTGACTGCACGAATATTGTTTCATTGCTCATCGATATTTTGTTATTTTGTTGGGTTATAAAATAATGGGTTTATAAAATAAAATAAAATATTAACATAATACATCAGCTATTTGTTTTATTTCTCATGTTCCTTCATGATCACATTTTTTTATTTATTCCACACACAATTATTAAAGAAAACTCTCAGATTCTTAATAAAATTAATCATCATAACTAAATTATCCGTTCAGAAATATTTAATTTCCTGACATACTTAGTTTCTATTAAAGTAGTAGTTGCTTAGATATACTACTATAAACGAGAGGAATCGATCCGGAAATATTCCATTTCCGTATCGAATAATTTCGCAACGTCACTATTTAGTACTTGTCATAACGTTGCAACACTGAAACTGTCAAATCTGGAATCGAATTAAAATTTCGAGTATAGACACCAATACTGTCACCAGTTCATAAATATAAGTATGAATAGGACGAGAAGAGATACACATTTATATCACTTTTATGAGTGAACATAATATTATGTATAAATGCATTTCTTTGTTCAGCTATAAACAATTCATTGACATTAGTAAATATAAGTGTAGAAATTAGTTAATATTTTAAATGTGTAAATTGTACTAAAGTTATTAAAAAATTATAAAATTATACGAAATTTATAAATAGGTAATTTGTAATTATAGTTATGTTAACACTAAAACCACAACTAAACATTTTCAGGAAAAGCAACTCTCCGATCTAGTGGAAGAGATCCGCAAGCTAAAGTCAGTCATAGTGAAACAGGAGAACCGCATCCGCGCCCTCGAGGCCACGGTGAAGGCGGGCCTGGCGCCCCCCGGGCCCCCCGCGACAGCCCCCTCGCCCTCGCCCCCCGCCGGGCCCCCCGCGCCCTCGCCCAACAATCACGACGACGCCATGGCGCCAGATGAGGTTTGAAAAGCTATTGTGCCAATTGTTTTGTAGATCAACTCTTACATTTTGCTCATTGGTTCCTTTTTTGAATTCTGATTTTGTTACATATAAAATGTTGATTTTATCAATTTTTTTTACTTAATTTTGATACAGATTGATTGTTTTTTTCGCGATTGATTGATTTTATTTTAGTTTTTTTAAATCGCGAAAAAGTAAAAATTCGCATTCACCTTAAAAAGGATTCTCTATAATATGCCTTAAACATGTTAATGTTCTATTTTTCAGTATTAAATTTTGAATTTTTATAAATGACTCGTGCACAATTTCAGCATCAATAGTTTATATTTATTTTAATTAGAAATATTAAATTTAATCTACTAAACAATTGGTTCATAAGCAGTTATATAATAGCACTGAATAATGTGGTAACCCAAACTTTTGCTATTTAGTCCTTATTATGTCTATAATCGAAGGGGAGACGGTCTTCAAATTATGACTTGTGCTACTGTACATGCCACATGCTAATTTTAATGGTATAACAAACAAATTTGTATATAAAATAAGTTTTTTTTAGTATTAAAAATCTAGATTATATTACACATTCAGTAAACAGAATAAAGCGGTTATGTATTTTTGTAGCTTAAGTTTGATATTTGACATTAAAAACATGCCAAATTAATTTCTACTGAAAATACTAGCATGTGGCATTATTATGCACAACGATCAAAAACCCGACTATTCGAAACTGTCATAAATTTTGTATATCATGTAAGAAAATTGACAATAAATAGGTATTTTTTAAAAATTATACACGATAATTTATTAAAAGAAATAAGTTTAAGCATCACGATGATTAGAGTAAAATCGTTAACTACCCATTTAAATTTGATGAATCCTTTTATGGAAAATATTTATTATATTGTAAATAAATAATAGCAACATTGTGCCTTATGGACAGTTTCGTCACAAATCGGCCTTATGTATTGGTGTACAATTATTGCATTTAGTCATTTCTAAGAGGTTTTTTCTATAGAAATGGTCTAAACATTCATGATCTTTACGTGTGTGTGTGTGTGTATACTTATTTTTTTTAATGGCAACATAATTACATTATTCAAAACACTTCCATTGGTTTCTTCATGATATTTTTTTCTTCGATACATTATAAGTATGCATACACTAACATTTTATCATAAATTCTAAAATAAGCATTGCTATGTACTGTTTCTTACTAGTTATTAATTACTAAAGCAATATATTATAGTTATTTATTTCACATTTTATATAATTAAAATGTAGTTATTAAATATGAGTCAAGATGACTACAGATACAATATAATATCATGCACCTAATTCATTGAAATGTTTTGTCTCAAAAACAGTTCTATTTTAATAAAGTGACTTATTGTAAAGTTATTGGTATTATATTGCAATATTTTGAAATGTATTGTCTTTAGTTAGAAGAAAACACATGTACTAAGCCACAGATAATATTGTGTAGACTCGCGTTTATCTTTAGTTTGAAAGAGTCCAGTAACTTGGTGCTTTACTTCAAATATTTATCGCTTCTAAATAACTGGTTCGTTTTCAATATTATTACTAACCTACGTCCGTTTATTTATACCCAATTAGACGTATATCGCTCAATAGGCGGAATTCATAGACTTGCATGGACGTGTCGTGGTCTACGACATTTTTTTTCATTTGACAGTTAAAAAAACAAACGACTTGCGTTTAAGCATACACGACACCACGTCCATAATGAAAACACTGTTCAGTGTAACATTAACCTACTCTTATAAATATCTCGACAATTTTGGCCATTTTTACATTAGTTTATTTAATTAAAAACACACAGTTATGATTATGCAGTCAGTAAAAACTTTTTATACATTTTGGACGTATACGCTGCAATCATAGCTCGGTGGTTTTGACAGCTAGTCACGTCACATGAAATTGACATTTGACAGGTAAGTTATGCTGTCTCTCTTCAGGCAGCAAGTATTATAGTTTAAATAAATAGTATTATTACGATGATTCTTTTTTTTTTGTAATTTTAAGATGGCGTAATTTTAGATGTTCTATTTTAAGATCATGACAAGGCAGTGTATGTTATTAGATTGTATGAAATGCTTTACCTTCGAGGGTTTTGTGTAAATTATTTCTTGTATTTTGTATGTGAAGCTTCGTTTTGTATTTTATTTTTCTTTTTGTCTAACCGTTTATGTAAACGCAGGAATAACGAGCTATTGTGTACTTATTGTTAAACGATTCGACAATAATGTATCGAGCTATTTAGTTAACTTTTTTTAATATGACAATATTTAATCGAACGGTCGCGTATTTAGTAAAAGTAAGTGCCAAATCAATAAAATGCTCAATTTGGCGGACCTTTGTTTTTATAATTGCGGCGTTTATAAATATTGCAAGTATTGTTTAATGTATTCGAACGAAGCCTGTCGCTTTTGTACTAAATAAAATGACTGTCAGTCCGTGCATGCGGACAGACAACGAGTCGTGTAAATATAAGCAGTTTTTAGAAAAGCCGTGGTCAAAATTGAAAATAGTAAAATAATAGCGCACAATATAGCGAAGATGGGGAAGAGTTTTGCATTCGCATAATCGATTTGAAATCGATTCTTGTGTTAAAATAAATATGGTGCGTAACTAGAATTGGTGATAATAATTTTCTTTTTAAATTCCTCTAATATGATGTAATGAAATATTAGTTTATCAAATTTGTTTCTAATTGTAATTATTACTGGTTTCTATTTTTCGTTTAGATTGTCATTTCAACTCTTGATTAAATAATATGTAAGTTTTGAATTGTTGTTATTTTAATAAGGATTATCATACGAACTGGTGCTAAGTGAAAGTGCTAAAACTGAACATAAAGAATATAGATTAAAAAAACTAGATCTCTTATCATAGATAACATATACCAATTATAATTATTAAATTGCTGATGTTTTTAATCTACAATATAAATTATGGCCAGCAATAATTGTAGGAATTATGAAAAGTATCAATTATAATGCGATTATTGGAAATTGTAATGATATGTAATAGGTATAAGTGCCTTGTTGTTAATACTCAGATCAAATATTGCAATTATGAAAGTTGAACAGAAATAAATGTCTATTTTACTATTTTCATTGCTGGTATTATTTTCCCTGTCTTAACTCATACATATAAATGATTGTTTTTTGTTTTTTTATTAGGTAAAACCCTTTTTCCCATGAAGAAATATTCATTTAAAATGTACAATTATAAATGCTTAAAGTTGTTTTTAAAGTAATAGAATATGAATAAAATATGAACATTAGGTTAGTTTATAAAGTTATCCTACACAGCTTTGGAGTTTTTTCTTATTGTCCTCATAATCTAAGTATACAGTACAGATAAAGCAAAAACAAAAATATTAATTTTTCTTTCTTTTTTTTTGTCAACTTTTTAGTATACTAAAAATAAAAAAAAATAATTCTCATCTTTAATGTGGCAAAGCATATATTTTTTTAAAATTAGTGTTGCATACTATAATATCCTTTTGTATCTCATTTAATTTTAGAAGATTGAATCGATTTCGTATTGATAGTATGGAAATAAAATATACTTCTCAAAAATAAAAAAAATATTGTATTAGGATACTGGATACTTTTAGGGTTAGATTATTTTAAAAAGTCAACAACAGTTAAATATTTATTTATCTACATCAAATGCTTGATCAAACTGTTCACTAGAGATTTTCTTCTTTTTTAACTTCTTTATCAACGCGACATCTGCTGCCAACTCTTCCAGCTCTTCTTGCGTCACTGCTTTTCGCTTCTTTCCCTTTTTACCCTCTTCTTGATGCTTCTGTTTCAGCTCTTTCCTTTTCATTCTTTTCTCTTTCTTCTCTAGCTTATTCTTATTTGTTTGTTCCCATGGTTGAGTTTTGATCTGGAAATTGATTATCATTATATAAACAATATATTTTCTTATTAATACCAAATATATGAAAATCTCGTGTCAGTGTTTGTTATCGAACTCCTACGAAAGGGCTTGACCGATTTTTATAAATTTTTTGTGTATATTTGGTAGGTCTGAGAAAAGGTTATTTTTATTTCGCTAGATAATAAATGTAACGCTGTCCAGATTTTTTGTTTTATTTTTAGACCAAATTTTGGCATCATAAAATACTACATTTTCAACCTTCTATCATTTTATTTTTCAAAAGTGATAAGAACGCGGGCGAAGCTGCTAATAATTTTATATACAAACTAGTTTCTTTTTTACTAATATCAAAATATGATGCAGTGCTCAAGACTATTTTGATGAACAGCACTGTTTCCTGAACCTAAAATTTTACCAAAATTTTAAAAATTATTGATTAACTTAATAACTACCATTTTCTTTCTCTTCTTTGATGGCCACATTCCAGTCTTCTTATATTCTTCTAACTTCTGTAACCTACTTGTTTCCTTCTGTTTATCCTTATATGGTATGCTATTAAAATCTATTTTCTCTGTCGGTCCAATAAATTGTTTTTTGTGTTCTTCTTTGATTTCTGGCATGATTGGGAGCTTCAAGAGGCCATAGCTGGTAGCTATATGGCCTAAAGGTAGTTCTTTTAGTTGCAATAGTATATTGCACTCGTGTTTGGAATATGCTCGTATATGAGAGACAAAGGCTTTCTGCCCTTTATCTAGCACAGCTCTATCCTTTTTTTGTTGGTCGTGAAGTAATGTTAGGACCTAAAAGAAAAAAAAACAATAAAACATTATAAATGCGAAACCTTGTATGAGTGTTTATATATTTGTTTGTCCGTCAAGTTGAAATTTTCTTTATCCTTAGACAATTGTGTGTACATGCTAGCCACTACACCACCAAGGCAGTTATGGACTCACCTTCTCCTTTAACTTCTGAGTAATCTTAATATCATCAGTGGATTCCCTCCAATCCTTCAACTCCACTTTTTGGTTGGCCTTTATAAACTGAACATAGCTGTCTTCTGTAGGCAGCAGGGGCAGTAGGGAACAACCTGCCGCGCCGCCACGGGCCGTTCTGCCCACCCTGTGTACCAGGGCCGCAGGGCTTGTTGGAGGCTCCCATTGAAGCACCCATTCCACTTCTGGGATGTCCAGACCTCTGGAAGTAGAATGTCTTAGTTGATAACTTGGATTTTTATTGTTTATGATATATTTTTTCTTCATAGCTGAATAAGACTAGTTTTTTGCATGGGAGAAATTGAAATAACTTGTATATCACATATAGGTTATAGACTTTTAGTACTTTATATTCTATTTATTCCAGAAGTATGGTTGGAAGGCTGTGAATTGAATAATAATACTGACTAAAAATTCCACAGCCTGGATCTCAAACATTTCTCATCATATATAACAGACTAAACTAGTGAGACAGTTTATCACAAATATCTTGACCACCAATATCATATAAAAGAGAAATATTTTATGTATTCCATGAATAAGCTTACCTTGCCAACAAGTCTGTACACAGTAAAATAGTGCTCTCAGCAGCTCTGAACTTCTCCAAAATTTTACCCCTCTTATGCTTCATCTTGCCATGTATTGAAAATATTTTTAAATCAGGCACAAAAACTGGTAAAACATCTGCCCAATAATCCACACATGCACAAGTTGGTAGAAAGAACAGTCCTTTTAAAATTTTACGATTTCTTATAAAATTAAGTAAAAATAGAAATTTATCTTGTGGTTCTACAATTACATAGTAATTTTCCAACGCAAGTGGTGTGCTGATGGACGACTTTTCCTTAACACTAATCAAAACAGGGTTTCTTAAGCCTGCTCTTACTAAATCTTGGAGTTCTTTAGTTTGTGTTGCTGAGAAAAGTCCGGTGCGTCTCTGTCTAGGTAAATATTGCAGAATTGTTGTGAGGGTTGCGGTAAATCCCAAATCTAATAAGCGGTCAGCTTCATCTAGTACTAAGAAATCCTGAAAAGTATATTTGTCATTACATTATTTTTTTTCTTGTTAAAATAGAAACATCTATAATTATACTAACTTACCAAATCTTTCAGTCTTCCTGGTAAATTGAGATGTTTTCTCTCAGCTAATAAATCTTGAAATCTTCCTGGAGTACACACAACTATTTGGGCACCTTTCTGCATACTCTCTGCATCAGCTTCTATAGGCCTTCCTCCAACAAGCAACGACAATGTTATATGCTTTAGTTCTGGTTCGTCTAAAAATTGTTGAATTACCTAAACAATATTAAAATGTAAAAATGAATTATAATTAATCAGTTTATATCACTGGTCATAGATCATATACATACTTTGTTCTTTGGTCTCATGGTAATATATTATATAACTTATACAGGACAGCAATAGGGTAATTTGATAAGCAGAAGATAGGCATCAAGAATACATAATATGTTCAAATTTAGCAAAAATAAATAACAGACTTTGCTTTAAGAAAATATTTTCTAGAAAAGTCTAGAGCATACTACTTTAATCTATTAGAACTTACCTTATAAATCTGAGTAGCCAGCTCTCTAGTAGGAGAAATAACAACTGCATATACAAAATCCTTCCTTAAAGGCGACTCTTTTTCTCGTTTCATTAACATCTCTAACATAGGAACAACAAACGCTAAGGTTTTACCGGATCCTGTAACCGCCTCGGCCACTACATCCTTACATGATAATATAAGCGGAATCACAGCCGCTTGTATTGGTGTCAAAGTCTTGAAACCCTGTTTATCGATACAATTTAACACCGGTTTTGATAACGAAGGTGTAACTTTTTCCCATACTTTAATTACCATTTTGACTTTTAGGATTTTGCAGTACAAAAATACAAAAATAAACACATTTATTCTGATTTCTGTGATCTGTCTCCACCTCCATGTGAGTTTGACTTTGACATTTATGATTTATTAGAAAGATCAAAGATGTGACATTTGTAATTTTTTCTTTTATTTGACATTTTAATTATTAATGTTAAGAAACAAACTAAAAAACATTGCTCTATTTATAAGTTTAATAATATAATGCGTTACATGCTCTATAATCAATTTCTTTTTACTTTTTAGTAAAAATAATTATAAAACGTTTAAAAGAGTCACTTTAAACATGAACATTGTAATAAACAGTTTCAGAACGCACTGTAATCAATAATCAATATGGCGCATGTTGATATGATAAAATAAATTGACAGCTGTGTTTTGTCTTTGTACAAAACGTACGTTGCGTTGTTATGTTTTTTTTACATATCCAGCACCTTAGGAAATAATTAAAAATGACAAGACCGTTTGGCAATAGTGATAAACGTTTTTCAATAGACGATGCCTTTGAAGAGGAGACTGATGAAGCTATAAAAGTGTACGGCGCAACGGGTGATAGGTCTCCTTTGCAGAATAAATTTAAGAATGGAAACGATTATTTGGCTAGGTAAGTGTTGCTTTACTATTTAAAAAAAAATAAAAAGCCATTGCATTTAGATTAATTGTAAAATATTTTATAAATATCTTTGTTCATGACCTTTAGTGAGTCATTCTTAGTGGGGCAAAGGCTTTTGAACTGTAGTAACTGTAGCAGTTATTAACGCCTCAAAGACCTGGCTTAGTTTCTAATGCACTAATTATGCTAAACAAATACTTATTAGGAACAGTGTATTTATGGGCAACGGTACACTTTGTAAATATAATAGTATTTTTAGATGTTCTCACTACATAAGCAAAATAAACTCATAAATTAAATTTGCTATGTTCATAGAAAATAGTTTTCTTGATTTAACCTTGATGAAAAGAATTTATGATGCAAATAAGGAAGCCTTATTAACATTCGTGGCAGATATATATAGAATATTAAGTAAGTGGATCATTGAGTCACTAGATTTTATTTTTGGTATGAAATTCATACAAAGGCATGATAGTTTATATAATATCACTATCACAAAAATTATGATGATGAAAATTATATATGAAAGTAATGTAAGTAGTACAATAGAATAAATCTTACTTAATTTATAGTTAAATAAACTTTTATAACATCAAAATGGATGTAATATTTAATTAAAATTGTATCCATATTTTGATGAGATTCTATATAGAAACATTTCATGGAAAACTAGTTTTATTAAACATTTTTTCAATTTGTAATTAATAATAAAAGGTCAATTCAAAATTATGTACAGAATAAAGTGTATTGTGTTATAGGTAGCTTATGGTTTGCGATAAAACTCTGAGATCCAATTTTCGCTTCCAAGTATGATTATAATATATATATATATGACCTTACTGCCTACTCTTGACTTGTCACTTGGGAAACCTCATGCTTATTTTTATGATACTGCTAAATAAAGTTATCAGCCATTTTTTGTTTTGTGTCAAGTGAGTTTGGACTTTGAACTTGGACTTTTGTCTCAACTTTAATATATTCATTTCAAAACATTAATCTCTGGTTTATAAGATCAAAACCACCTCCGCAACATATCTCTCAAACAGTTGTTAGTCATCACCATCATTCATACCTCTAAAATTATCGGTGTTTCTCTACTACATCATACATATAATTTATAAACCTTGCTCTTGAATCATGCGTCACGCATATCTATTAAAGTATATCTAAGCATACAAAGGGACAGACAGACAGCGGGTACGAGACAAACATATAGTAGATATTATATTGATATCTTACGCCTGCCTTCTCATTTTGCAAATTGCTACATAAGTATGCCGCCATTTCTCTAGGGTCTAGCCTCTAGACGGTCGTATAAAGGTTAAACGATACTATTATGACTATCCAAACGTACAGGTACCTGGTTTATTATGTAAAGCAAAAAGCCGATTTTCGCTATTGTATTGTTTACTTGTTTTTTGTTATAGTTTCGATCGTACAATTTCCAAGGTGAAAAACGTAATTTTATCTAAGTAGGTAATATTTTTTATTGATGTAATTGAATACGAAAATGATTAAATTTCTACTGATGTTACATAGGAGTTAGGACTAACCAACCTTTCCTAAATTCGAAAGTACCTACTGCCTACTAGAGTTTTACTTGACGGTTATAATAATATAATCATCATCCCTTTTTAACGTCCTACTGCTGGGCACGGGCCTCCCTCAGTACGAGCGGGATCAAGCCTTTCGAAAACTTGCTAGATTTTCTCAGACATGCAGGTCCTCACGATGTTTTCCTTCACCGTAAGAAAAGTGGTAATAATTATAGAAATGATTCGCACATGAAAATATCAGAGGTGCGAGACCCGGATTTGAACCCGCATCACTCGGTTATCCAAGCGAGCGCGTCACCGCTGGGCTACCACTGTCAGCTACCACTGTATAATATAATGCTTCAATTTAGATTACACATCTTTGCTTAGTTTTAAAATTTAAATTGATACGTCAATTAGGTACTAAATACAACAATTACAAAGTGTAGATAATATGAAAACGCTTGGAAAATTCATGCAGTATTAATAAGTGGTAGTGCCATGCTTGTTACCTTCGGGTAGCAACCGAATGGGCCGGCACGCCCCGTATAGTTCATTAGTACCACTCTCTCACAGAAGATCGGCGTGAAGTGGCAGCAATGCTGTCGCGTTTCCGGCCGGGAGTCCGGGAGGCCCACTCTCCTTCCCCCCTCCCTCTTCACCTCATCCTCCGCCTTCGTTCCCCCCTCCCTCCCTCCTCCATCCCTCCCTTTCCTGAAAGGCCGGCAGGCTTGCAGATGTCCATGGGCGGAGGTGATCACTTTCCATCAGGTGAGCCTCCTGCCCGTTTGCCCCCTTTTTACCATTAAAAAAAATGCAGCATTTTTTAGATAACGATTTTTTATAAGTATTTATATTCTCGGTCAAAGACATTTTATAAAATTAGAATTTTTACTTAATTAAAAGTTCAAAACGTTTTTTCGCTATATCTTCTTTCGTTCTTATAAATAGAGGAATAAAGGCAGTTAATACCGTATTACTTCACACAAAAAATCTTGCGTCCAAAGTTGGTGATAACTCAAAAAATATTTTTCTAAATATTTAAATTTGTAGAATAATTATTATCTTTATTTTGTTTGCAAACATACAATGTACATGTGTCGGTTGTCTGCCTGTACCAGTTAATTAAATCATGTACATACTTAAAAAATAAAATACTACGAGAGTAGAGTCGTAGGGCAAGCGCTAGTTAGCAAAGATGATGTCATGAACAGAAAAATGAGTAGTAGGTACCCGCAGAATACCGGATTCTGCGGAACCAGATCGTAAAAGGAAATTTTTAGACAAAATTTCTCTCATTAACATATTATTTTGATTAGATTGTTCGATCTCTTTGGGAATAAATACCTGTTCTGTAAGTTTTATTTATTCATTATAAATAAAACTATCTTTACGGATTTTGTCGCGGATTTATTTAGTTTTTTGGTTCCCGACGCGACGTTTCCAATGCTTTACAGCAATTATAAAGAAAGAGTCTTCTGAATATTCGCCTTAATCAAAGAAAGTATTTTTTTATTTAATAATAATTTATATTTTTAGCTTTTCCCGAATTTCTCTCTCGATTTCGATTTGCATTTCGATTTGCCTCATTGTATCTCACACACACTATAGTAAATTATAATTTAATTTAAATAATATACGTAAGTGAGTATGCATTTCTCACAGATTAGATATTTTCCCGTAGTAAAAATATCCTATATGTGGGCCCAGATAAAAATTATAATCATACTTAATTTCATCAAAATCTGTTCAGTTCTTTTTCGTGATTGGTCACAAACAGACAAACAAAAAAAAAATTAAAAACTATATATGAGAATAAGATTTTCCAATAAATATTTAATGTTCAAATTAGATTCAGTTCAGATGTAGATGTAATGTAAATCTAGAAGCTTCCACGTTCTACTAAATAAAGATAAACGTAAATAATGGCTTTTTTATCTAATGTAATTTACCTGAATTAGAAGAGTAATAATTATAACCTAGAACATATAGGATGGAATTTATGCTTACAATTTATATGTAAAATTCTGAAAATTGGGGGCAAATTTTAGATTTATCATCATGAAAATTCTTTTCATCTGTAAACTACAGAGCTTGCTTTATCGGTTGGTTACTATAGAGTATAGAGCAAAAGATTTGTTAAAGAGAACGTGAAGTTGTCTAAGCGAAGCTAAATGAATACGGTCGTTAGTAGGTATTTAATGTGGGGATCTCATTTTTAACTTTTTGTACAGTGTAGGTATATATTATGTACTGTTTCTTGCTCAAGGTGCCATGTTCATACAGACATGAAGATACAAGCTTCCCTATGCTTTAATTAGGTTATTAACAATCTAAAATCCAAATTAAATACAATGAAATATAATCTAATATTATCAATAAATTTGAAATAGGTATCTAAGGAATGATAAGTTGTCCTCTGAGATTATCTCTTTATTCTATAAATAAAACATTTCAATCTTCTTTCAGTTTATAAATCAGTTTTTTACGAGCTTTAGTGTTTTCAATGAAAATATTGTGGTCTAATTTATACCATTACGCAACACTCGTAAAAATAATGATGAGAATTAATTAAATACAGAATTTTTATTCATTGGGTGACATGCACGGAAAAATACGTCCAATCGAAATGTAGATACCTATTCGTTTTTAAAGTCAGACGTAAACATATTAGTAGATACAGCTATCAAGTATATTAAAATTATAATAGGTAATGGTTTATCAATTTTTGTTACATTCGACGACTCGCTTGGCTCAGTTGGTAGTGACCCTGCTTTCTGCGCCTGCGGTCGCAGGTTCGATTCCCGCTGGGGGCATTCATTTGTTGAGCACGAATGTTTTTTCTCCAGTCATGGGTGTTTTGTATTTAAAAGTTATATATGTAGTACATCAACTATCTGGTATCCGTAACACAAGCATCGTAGCTTGCCGCGGAACTGGATGGCGCTGTTGTAAGAATGTCCTAACATATTATTTATTTTGCTATCTCTTAATCCTGGCTAGGCATTGGCCTGAGACTATAGAGTCTTCCTGTAGACTACGTTTACACAAAATTTGAGTAATTTACACAAAAACACACAAAATTTGACATTTACAATAGTGGTAGACTAGAAAAGTATTAAAAAGTCTACAATATACGAAGATTCTAACACTTATAAGTAAGACTTATTTTAGGGAATTTTCATTTAATAAGATTTATATCTCTGTGTTCCAGTAAAACATACAAATGTTCAGAGGACACAACCTCGCGGGACTCGGACTCTCTCATCCACGAATATGTAGAAGCGACACAGTCTCTCTACTGCTGGAACCACCCTAAAGTACGGGAGAACTGGAAGACCGTGTGCGCTGCGGTCATACTCCTCTTAGTGGGGATAGGCCTTCTAGGCATGGGTGCCTTCGCAGTAGCAGAACCAGAGAATGGGTTACAAGGAGCAGTTTTCTTTGTTGCTGGTTTGATATGTTTTGTACCTGGAGCCTATCATGTAGTCTACATTTGGCTAGCCGCTAGAGGGCAAAGGGGCTACGACTTCTACCATCTCCCCTTGTTTACTTGATTCGCTTAAGATATCTTAAGTAGTTTAAGTAAATTGTACGGAATTAATTGACGCGCTCTCTATTTGCTATTTGCCTAAAAATTCTAGGGCCATTAAAGCTGTATCAATATATTTTTTTTGTACCAACTTGGATGTTTACAGCAGGCCCTATAAATTTATCAATTGAAAAAAAAAAATCGAGTTAAATTATGAATTTAATGCAGAATATACTTAAGCTGTAAAATCAATTCTGATATTAAGTATTTAAATAATACTGTCCGTGATTTTGTATTTGTCTAATTTACATTATTGTGTCAGCCATGACTCATATGGTGGTCTTGTAAACAATTTATTACAGGGAAATATGATGGCATTAGCCCATTTGAAAAAAAAATTGTTTCAATAATAATATTTGGGTAAGACCTCATTTGGCTCAATGTTGATATAATAATGTAGATGAAGCTTTAAAAATAAAAAAATCAAATTTCATATTTAATTATTTAAATTTAAATATAAGACCCAACAGGGATATTTTAAAAATTCTTCAAGTGCCTAGTTATTTATAGATATTGGATTATCTACAACCTTTAGGCAGTTTCTTTTAGGCACCTGGCATTCTTTTTTTTTTGTAAGTTATACATCATTTGATTTTTTTTGGTTGTTTTTTTATGATTTAATAAGTACTTTAAGATATAATAAATATTATATTGATCTCTCATAGTAAAGTTAAAACCTGCTGTTTTAATTTTTAGTTATACACACTTGTGAAAATATATTCTCTTGAAATTATAAATGAAAGTAATTATTATTGATTAAAAATATAACACAATTTAATTGAAATTCAATTCTTAGGACATTTATTATTCCTAATAATATCTATAGCTTATCTACTTCATGTAAGTGAACAGATGTTTTATAACTCTGAAGAATCAAGTAGTGTTATGTAATTACTTGATAATATATCTGTTAAGAAAGAACTAGTTCTTATCAAAAAAATTCAAGGCAAGATAAAAATATAAACACAAGTGTTATCAATTACTTTTCTGTGTAAATAAGTTGAAACATCTGCCATAGATACTTTAGTACCTAGTTAACTTTTCCTCATGATGAGAACAGATGTTCCATTTTCTTTAGTACAATTTTATGCATGCATGCTGTCATGCAAAATAGAATGAAAAAAAACATAATACCCAGGATCACTTTTATATAAGTTAGTTAGTTATACAGCTTTAGAAATTGTGTCAATATTTTCAACGAAACAACACTGTATATTTATTGAAAAAGGATTTATTTAAAATCAATGTAAAATGTACTCAAACTTTTTTTAAATGTTGCCACTGTACAATAAAAATCATGATAATTTTTTTTTTAGATCAAATGAATGAATTACATCTTATACATAGTTATTTATTAGAATATAATGGAATCAGAAAGTGGAACAAGTTGTGTTGTATTCTCATCATGAATTCTTTTGATGTGACCTAACATTGGTTTATGTTCTGTACCTACTTTACTATTATTTGTTATGCATTTGTAAAGTATATCTGACATAAACAGAATTTATGTATTATTGTTTTATTATTTAATTTTAACATTGCATTTTTATATGAATTATCTTAATACCTTTGTTATAAAATATCTTCCTATTGTTTCATCAAAACACTTTATCGATGATAAGGTAGTAAATTAAATAAAAATCATGTCATGTCATTGTTGATGAAGTTGCATAAGCATTTTTATATATTCCATAGTTCTTGCAGTATTTTTTTTTACTTGCATTGGTATATTTTATGATTGTATATATTATCTGTATTTCATTTTTTAATTAATTAAAAAGGATAAATTATTTAATATTTTAATAAAGTTATACAGACAAGATGTGAAATAAGACGGTCAAAACTTTTGTGGTAATAATAATTTTACTAAGTCATTAAAATACTGTTAAGATTTTTGTACCTTAATCTTAATACATAACCAGTTACCCCAATTGTTTGTGATTTCTGTTTTTTTGACTGATTTTAGTATAGCATATCAATATGTTTCTCATTGTCTAATAATTGAACTTGTTCCTTACTCTTTCCTCTAGTTACATTAGGATTTAATGGTAATTATTAGATAAAATTGTAAATATTAATAATAAAAAAATAGTAAAACTTAAAGAAAACTTTATTTTCCTAACAATAACAAAATGTATTATAGTTTTAACTTTCATAAGATAAAAAATTTCAAGTGCGACAATGAAAAATAGCAATAAATTGAACTAAGTATGTCTTATTTTAATTTTCTCTTATTCAATTTTGGTCAGGAAGACCTAAGACCTAACAATCTGTAAAATATATTTAATATATAAATACCTAGTAGGTGATTAAAAAGAAAAACAAATTTCTATGTCAAATGTTTTCTTGCCACCCTTTTTAATTTAAAATGTTGTAAAAATCGTAATTCACCATTCCAATTTCTTAATACTTCCATTTGTTGAGTGTCCATTAGGTCCGGCATTTCTAGTCCACAACTTTCAAACTCTTCGAGTTCCCTCTTCTTCGTTATGTTAATTACATCTTCTCTACTTGCGTGTTGGCGGCTTTTTCTTTGCCCTATAGAATTTTTTAGTGCAATTTGTTCCAGCTCTTCATCAAATCGAGAAAGGTATGTTTCGATTAAATTTAATGTTTGTTCTTTAGTCAATATTACACAACCTTCCGGTATTCTTTCTTTGAACCATAAAATCTTTTCCCCAATTAAATTTTGTTTTATGTGCGTTCCGAGTTTATTGCTATTTTTCTTTTCATTTTTAATCATCTTCTTTGCAAGTGAAATGGTTTTCCTGCTATTGGGATGCTTTAATTTATCAATATTCTTTATTTTAGGCATTTTTAAAGTATTGAATTTCCACAACAGGAACACGTGTTTTTGACTTTTCCAATATACTCTATCGATTGGACTTTTCAAAGACTTATGATTGTCGATTGATGATGATGACACTTTACAGTAAGAGTAGAGTAGTAACAACAATAACATACATGATAACAGACTAAACTAGAACGTAAATTACAGACTTTATAATGGTTACTGCAAATAAAAAATGAAATGATAAAGTAGTCCTTTGTAGTATATTTATATTAAAGTATTGCACATATTTTGCGGTCTAAGAAAGTTTAATAGTTAGATATTTTTTTTAGATGTTCGTTGATTACGCTATGCAGTGTTAGTCATTAAATAGTTCTCAAAACATAATATTAATTATACTGCTATCTCAAATATAATATTAAATATGATATATAAATGCACGTACTGTAACCACTTTTGCTTTTTACTTTTGGCTCAACAGCCCCACAGATTAAGTATTAGCAGGCCCCGGGGGACTTGTTAACTTTTACAGTTTGTGACGTCTGGTATGACATAATGAATAATGACATTAGAATTTATTTTGACAAATTGACAGCATTTTAATTTAATGACAGCTCGCCTCGAGCTATGTGAGTGTTGTGAATTGCGACTATTATAAATTATAATGTACTTTGAATTTAACTATATATTTAACTATTTACATTCCTTTAACTAACAAAATGATCCGGAGACCTAAGCCCGGAGAGAGCGAAGATGACATCCTCCGCATGCAAGAAGAGTTTCTCAAAGACAAAAATTTTCAACCGGCAGCACAAGTTGTTAATTTACGAAAAACAGAGCATCAAACTACTAAACGAGCAAATTCTTCTCCTTCATCAAGTACAAGAAAACCTTCGAAATATGCTCAGTCAAAAGGTTTGGCCAATATTGAAAAACGAGCTCGTACTGAAACTAGTACAGGGTCTCTTATGGGTGATATTTTAGAAAAGAATATGGAAGAAACTGAAGAAAAACCGGTAGAACCAGATGATGATAAAGTTTACTATCCGAAAGTTATACCTTCAATTCTTGGCAATATTGTTGAAAAAAATGTATCATTTACCAATGATAGACCTTTAATGGACTTCAAATTACCATCTAAAGGTTTTCCAGAGGTAACTAAGCGAGATCCGTGTGTAAAACCCGGCCCTAAAAGTATCTATGCACAAAACATTGAAATGTTGAAAAAAGACAAAAATATAGAGATGGATGTTGATCAATCTTCGAGTTCAAAATTAACAATGAATGAAGCAAAACATTTAAATTTTCCACAACAGAGTTACATAGTGTCAAGCCAGGAAGCAAATACTATTCATGATGAAAATATTAAAGTTTTGAGTGAAATGAGTGAAGATGAAATCCTTCAAGAACAGCAGAAATTACTCTCAACCTTGGACTCTAAACTTATAAACTTTTTAAAGAATAGGCGTAATCAAAGCAAGGATAGCAAAAAAAGTGTATTGGCAACAAATAGCGATGAAGTTAAAATGGATGTCATTGAGCATAAACCTGAAACTGAAGTTGAAGAAAGTGATAATAAATTTGAAAGTGATTCACTCTGGGAAAATGATATTTTAACACATCCACAAGTTAGTAATTGGCTTCATTTTGAAAACTTAGAAAAAGATAAATTGGAATGGATGAAAGGCATTGAAGAAAGCAGAAAAATTAAATCTGATGAACCGTATGAGGCAAGGTTTGATTTTAAAGGTTATCTTCTCCCATATACTATTGAATATACTGAAGAAACTAAAACTTTGTTCCATCACGGTGATGAACCTCATAGGCCTGGATATTCAGTAACTGAACTATTTGAACTGTCTAGATCAAGTGTAACACAGCAACGGGTGATGTCTTTAAATACACTAGCTGGACTTCTTGAGTATAATAGTACAGGTATATATAAAAATATTATAGAACTACCGTTGAGTAAAATCTTTTTTGTTATTAGAATCGCTATGGATGAAAATAAGGTTATATTATTAGAACCGGCATTAAAGGCTATGAGAAATTTATTATTGAATAGAATAGATGAGGCATGCCTTGATGCTATGTTAGGATTTGAAGAAGGAACCTTTCAGCCATGTTTAGAAAATGACAAGTCTGAAATTCAAGATCTAGAATCCAAAGAATCTGAACTAAAAGATTTTCATCTTGCAGAAATAGATTTAATTGCAGCCATTCTGAGAACTGATATTTTGCAACGCCTGTATTACATTTTGGAAACTATGAAACCTAGTTTTAACTGTGTTCAGTATGGACTTCAAATACTGACAAGATTGTCAAGAGATTCAACAGAAACTGCAAGAAACATAGTTGATACTGATCATTTAATGAACACTATAATGAAAAATTTTATTCCAACTACAAGTATTAATTTTATGTTTGATCCTAACATAATTTATAATGGAAAGCCAATCCTGGCTGCCCTTAAACTTTTAAGAATTCTATCACTACAATCCAAAGAAATAGGTGAAATTTTACTGTCAAAGTATGACCTGTTAAGACCTATATCAGAGTATATAAGTTCTGGAGTAGATGGTACATATGGCTTGAGGTTACAAATAGAAGCTTTCTGTATTTTATCAAATTTACTTAATTATGGACTTCGGACTGAAAATGCATTGTCTCTGTGTCCCCTAGTGATCACTGCATTATACAAACATGTTCAAGGGACTGAAATATGCTTAAGTACCTCTGTCATAACAGCCACTCATGCAGCGGTAGTATTACAGTTCATTGCTAAGCTTCTGAACTGCAATATGCTTAACTTAGATGGCTATAAACAGCAGATATATCCGTTACTGAAGGAAGCAGTACAAAAATGGTTGATGCAAATGGCCCATTTTGATAATTACACTTGTGGACATTTGAGACTTCTCTGCTCCGCCGTGGACTGTTGTAAGACAATTTTGCTTAATGAAAAGGTTACACTGAAGTTTTTAAATGATACTTTGAAAATGTTATCAATGTCCAGTGGATTCAAACTTCTTATAAACAATTTATCTCCAAGTTCAAATCTTCTATCTGGCATAGATGATAATGAGTTATACTCCACCAAGAATCTTGTAACTCTTAAAACATCAGTAATAGACTCACCACATAAAGTGCTGCCTATCCTAAACATAGTGTCTCCTATTCCATTTTTAGTGTCCATATTTAAACTATTGAATGTTGTCAATGAAAAAGAATTAGGAAAGTTATATGTTAATCAAATTATAAACTATATATCAGATTTATCAAAAAAACCACCAAGCCTGACTAATAACTGGTTTACAAGAATGGAAGTAGAATTAGTTTTCAGTATTGTTAGACTAGCCATTCAAAGTAATATTTCAGAAGCTATAAAGGATCTCATTTATGCTGTTGCCAGTAAGCTTTGTTATATTTTACGAGTAGACAAGAAATATGAACTAGAATATTTGTTCAAAAATATTATATTTAATAAGGAGTGGTTTACAGCTGAGAGACTCTTAAACATTGTGTCACTATCAGAAGCAGATAGTTTTAGTAATGCAATTACTAATGTGGAAGATATAAAAGCATGTTACAGCAAGGTTATTAATATAAATTCACTGGTTGTTACTAGTAATGTAGTTCTGAAGCAGTGGCAAGAACCAGTCTTACCTAGAGACTGGATATATTTACCAATTTTGTCGTTATATAGCAAAAGCCAAGAAGTTAAGCCTCCTACAGTTGTTGGTGAAAATGCAAATAGAGCAGCACAGCAACTAGCGACCGAAAGAGAACTAATTATAAGAAGTAGCCTAGAATGGATTTTATTTAATGAAATATGCTTCCCAGATCTTTTAAATGACATCAATCACACAGATCGATTTTGTAGACTTATGTGCGTATTTCTTTGTGATAATTCATTGTTCTTGGAGGATAAAATAAAACGTCTTTTAAGAAAATGTATCCAGGTTCTATTCAAGAAACGTGACAAATTTAACTTTGATAAGGAACTTACTGGTCTACACAACTTTCAAGACTTTTACACCCAATTTTTGGAGCAGTTCCAGTCTGTCAGTTATGGTGATCATACATTCGCTGCGTGTGTTTTAGTCCCACTCGCTCAGAGGCACAATGTTAAATGGCGTAAATTGCTATGGTCGGAATATGCAGGCTGTCTGAGAGCTTTGGACTGCCCAGAAAGTGATTTGTGTTACACATTAAATGACTACTTATATCCAGAAGAAACAGAAGAAACTCTTTTGAAATCATATTTCAAGGCGCTGTCGAGTAATTTACTGAGGCCGGGTACAATTTCTTATAAAATAGCACATCATCATGTTGAATGCTATAAAAAGAGAAAAAGTCTCACTAATGAGCAGTAAGCCTATCTGAATATAAGATAATAATTTTTGTACATATTTATAAAATAAGGTTAAAGTTTTGTCTACATATTTTGTTACGCAAATAAACTTCTAACTAAACCCAAGTTATTATTTACTACAAACCCAACTTATTATTTAATACAAACACAATTTTATTAATTACTTTTACTGCCTTTATTTATAGATATATCATATGTCTAGGATTTTCACATAATAGATATGTTTTAAATACTCCCAGCAAAACCGGCCGTATTTGCTGGGCGTAAGTTAAAAAAGGATTTTTAAAATTTTGTAATGAATTAAAAGTAGCCTAAATTACTTCTTTTAACATTAGCTATCTGCGAGTAAAAGTCCCGTCAAAATCAGTCCAGCCGTTTCATTTCTGAAAACCAAATCGAAACAAACAGAAAGACCGACAAAAATTTAAAATATTTTTGGATGTAGGTACATACTTTCATATGTATTTAGGGAAAAGTTATAATCTGAAATTAGAAACAAATCCTTCAATTTTATTTATATGTACCAGTGATAAAATACATTGTTTAGATGTATCTCATAACGTTTTTACAGAACTATTTTGTGTTTTTTCCTGTAGCCATGAAAGATTTTCCCGTAGTAAAGGTACCCAAATTGTGGAGAAAAAGCACATAGTATGTATTTTTTGCTATAAAACTATGGTTTACAACAGGCATTCCTTGATACTTATTAACGGCTAAAAACTTACCCTCGCTTTGGTCGGAGTCGTCCCTAAGTGCGCTTCAACGGTTAGTGATTTTCATATCAAATAAACAGTTCTGAAAATTTTAGCTAAAACTCTCAAAAAAGCAAAAAAAAGAACAATTTTTGAAATCGGTCCAGCCGTTTCTAAGTCTAGCGAGACTAATGAGCACTCTTTTTAAATATAGAGATAGAGTGTATTTTAATACTTTCTTTTTAAAATTAATTATAAAAAATATAATTAATTATAATTTTAACAATAAACTTCATTTTTTTAGTGATAGAAAATTGATTCAAATTAAAATGAACGCATCCAAATTTTGGCGGGAATTAAATAGCAAAAAGTGACAGTTTAAACTTTGAAAGGAGAAGTTTGACAATTTTTTAGTAATGTTTTGAGCAGGTGTTTTTCTGTAACATTTCACAAAAGCATGATTTCATAAAATCTTCTTTTGTTCAAACTTGAGGACCTCGTAAAATGTTTATAGAAGATATTAGAAATGATTTTTATAATGTTCTTCTAGGCAACGTATGTATCCTTTTTGTGTATTATATAAAATAAAAATACATGTGTTATAATTGTTTTCTAACAACGAACTTTCTTCCAGAGGGTTTTATTACTAGTTCATTACGATGTGGATGCGATTTGTGCATGTAAAATACTTCAAGACTTGTTTAAATGTGATAATATTTTATATACATTGGTCCCAGTTTGGGGTATATCAGAGTTGAAAACTGCTTATGAAGACAATAATGAAGAAATTAAATATGTAGTACTAATTAATTGTGGCGGGACCATAGACTTAGTTGATATCCTTCAACCAGATGAAGATGTAATTTTCTTTGTTCTGGACTCTCACAAACCTACAGACATATGTAATGTATATAGTGATGGTCAGGTCAGTATATTTCATTTTGAAATATTAATTTAAATAGTTTTTTTAACAATTGAAAAAGGTTTGATGTTTTATTTACAGGTAAGGCTTATTTATAAAGATGAAGAGGAAAACATTCCAAATTTTGATGACATATTCCGGGATGATGAAGAGGAAGTAAGTCTTCTGTTCTTAGAAATAATGTGTTTGCTAGTAATATCTATTACAGTAATTCATGAGTGTGATATGGTTTTCTACTAGTTTATAAAGTTATTAAAAAATAACAAACTGTAAACAAATCAGTATGTTCACTTCACCTTATTTTGAACCCTTTCAGAATTTATTTTAAAGAAAATTCTAAAGCATTGCCTTTTTAATTTATAGAAGTGTTGTTAGCAAAAGTTTCATTCTGCAAAATCAAGAAGATTAGAAGCACATTTTGTATCTCCGATCAGTGTTATAGTTTTTTTGTAGCTACATTATAAATTCTAGGAAGAGGAGTCAGAAGGCAGGGAAGATATTGAAACAGTCGTAGAGAGGAGGCGAGAAAGAAAAGCATGGGAAGAAAAACGACACACACTTATGTTTAATTATACTCAGTTCTCTTATTATGGAAAACCTGTAAGTTTTACATTAATTCAGCAGAGTTAAATATTATAATTATGTTTATACAGATCATTCTCACATTTCATACAGCCATTCAATATAATAATTAATTAGAGTACATTATTACTATGAATTAAAGATATTTAGGTATGAAGACACCCTTAATTTAAGTAATTTAGAAATTACAAAATAAACATTAAATTTTTGAATATTCCTTTGTTGTAGTTGTATGTACAAGACCTGAAATTAAACCTGCTCTATTCGGTTATCCAAGCAAGTGCGTTACCACTGAGCTACTATTAAACATACTATAATAAAGTAGAGCTAATAATAAAACCCAAAAAAGACAGTGGTAGCCAAGTAATAACGCGTCGCTTGGATAACTGAGTGATATTATATTATATATACCTCTGATATTTTCATGTGAGAATTATTTATATCATGATTTTACCACTTGTCTTACGGTGAAGGAAAACATCGTCACACTGCATGTCTGAGAAAACCTAACAAGTTTTCGTGCGACATGTCAAGTCCGCCAACTCGCACTAGTCCATTGCGGTGGACGCACCTAATCCCTCGTACTGAGGGAGGCCCGTGCCCAGCAGTGGGACGTTAAAAAGGGCTGATGATGATGAATAACAACTGTTTCTTCCAGAGTGCCTGTATAGTGCTAGAGCTAGCAGCGCGATGTTCTCGCGTATCAGCGCGAGCGTTGTGGGCGGCGGCGGGAGCGGGGGCCGCGCACGCAGCCCTACAGCTGAGGGCGCCAGCGCGTGCGCTGTTAGACGTGGAGCCCTTGCACAGATATGTGGCTGCGCAGCTGCATAGTGATGATGTGTACACTGTGAGTGCGTGTGCTTAGGTTCTTTATATACAGTGTAAACTCTTTATAACGAAACTCAAGGGACTGAGCATTTTTTGTTGTTATAGAGAGTTATCGTTAAATGGAGTGAACAAAAAAACAACCAAATTAACAAGAATTTTTAATATGTATGTATGTATGTAAAACAATGTGGTGTTCAAGGCAATTAAGGATAACAAAAGCAAGACCGATCTCGGATGTTTCAGAGCTTCGAAATCTTTTGTTACCTGATAACATAACATAAACATAATACCAATAATAAATATTTACTGTCTACAAATATGAACACATTTCTTCGTAATAGAGAATGGCGTATCGCTACAAAGAGTGTAACAATATGTGGGTTTTAACGCAAACCAACCAAGTTGGGCTCACTTCAACGTTACAGGCAGTTTATTGTTATAAAGGATAACGTTATAATATATATTGATAATGAATTTTGATACACGATTTAAAGTAATTTAAAAGAAAACCATTGAAAATCCAGAGAAATTTCATTAATTCGAGAATTATTCCAAAATTTTCGATTTATTCGAAAAGACGATTCAAATTATTCAATCGAATATTCGATTCGATTCGATCGATATTCGCAGACCCATAAAGAACATATATATTCCAGGGTGCCCGTGTAGTGGTGGAGAAGGACGCATGGCTGCCGCTGTACCGCAGCTGGTCGCTGGAGGCAGCGCTGGCGCACAGCACGCTGGCGCCCTCACTACGCCTGCATGCGCGCTCCGGTGCTGCCAAGCTGCGACAGCTGCTTGCTGACATGGGGTAAACACTTTCCACCCGTCTGCATACATTCGGGTATTAACATAGGATTACTAGCAATTCCCGCGGGTCCGCTCGCGTTTTTATCCATATTAAAATACTAGCTGACCCGTGCTCACTTCGTTGGGCATAATGTTAATAATCCTTTTTTAGTACAGAGTGTTTAAATAATTTAAATTATCTATACTAATATTAAAAAAACTACTTTTTGTAACTTAAATATAAAAGTTAGACATATGCTGTCGTTGACTTTTTTGTAGGCATTTTCAAGCTCCACATCTTTTCTCTAGAACTCAAAAATATATCTTTCATAGTTAAGGCAGCGTTCGTAAGAAACGCTTTCATTCGACCGTTTTTTCTCCGATTCATTTTTCCACGTAAAAAAAAAATATTTTTCGGTTTTTTATATAACCTATGACACTCAGCAATAATGTGGCTTTCTATTGGTGAAAGAATTTTTAAAATCGGTTCAGTAGATCCCGAGATTACCCCTTACAATTTAACAAACACACAAACTTTACTTCTTTATAATATTAGTATAGATAGGGATTAGTAATAGAAGTTTTGGTGCCAAAACATCTAAAAATAAAAAATAAGAATCTGGAGAGGAACACCCTTTTCAATTTCACTTAGGGAAATAAGAAATAGCCTTTCTACTCTCAAACCTACCAAATATACACAAAAAAATTCATAAAAATAGGCCAAGCGGACTTGGAGGAGTTTGATAATGAACACTGTGACAATATTTTTATATATTAGAATTCTGTGTCATGTTCTTTAGATGTAAAAATCTATATGACACAGGATTTCAATGCCCTCCACACGCAAAGCCAATTTCTTTTTCTTTTTTATTTTAAATTTAGCCATTCAGATAGTGTTTTAGGCCACTCCCTGATATTCAATTGGGCATATTGCATGGCAATAACATAGAACAATTTAGTTCCAAAAATCGTTAGTACACAATGGAGCTGCAAAGATGGGTTTGTGGAGTGGATAAAAAAGGAATTATCTACATAATTATAATAAATTACATGGAGTAGTTGAGAGGAAACCTTGCTACCATTATGCTACTATTAACTGCCTCGGTGGTGAAGTGGCTAGCCGCACGGTCATACATCGAGAGGTCCTGGGTTCGAGTCCCAGATCGGGTCCAGTTTAATTATTGAGTCTTTCTGTTTAGTAAGCCTCAGTAATAGCCCGGAGTTGGGAAGTTGGTGGTGAGTCACCCCCGTGCCTCGGAGAGCACGTAAAGCCGTCGGTCCTGCGCCGCCGCTCTCACTGGTCGTGTCGAGTAGTCGTCCCACCAGAGTATGAGAGTGATAGGAATAGAGAGTGCACTTGTGCACTATAATATCTCCTGCGCAGTTGGCCAGTCTCAATGAGATTGACCGCCAAGCCCGGAATCGGTCGGAGAACATTACTTACATCCAAATCTAATCTATCAAAATATTGTATTAAACAAAAGAATAATTTCCAGGTTTCCTCTCCAACAAGCGAGGCAATCCTACAGATCAATGGATGTAGACCTCCGGAGATCACTCCTCACATCCCTCGAGACAGCGGCAGCCAAGCACAAGCTCCCCACTCCCACTCGAGCCACGTTCTTGTTACACAGGCCTCATGCACCCGTAGTAGCTGCTTTGGATGTAGTTTATGCGATTATGGCCCTTATTGAACATGTAAGTAAAGTCCAAATTGAAGAAATATATCAAAATTGAAAAACATAGGTCATAAGTTTGATTCTCAATGGTACTGCAGCAAATCAATAATATAATAAAGCTGAAGAGTTTGTTTGTTTGGTAGACTGCGCTAATCTCAGGAACTGATTTGAACAATTATTTTTGTTTTAGATAATCCGTTTATTGAGGAAAGCTTTAGGCTATACTAGCGACTCGCCCTCACTTCGCTTGGGCTTTGTCCTAGATTTAGCACAGGCAAAGCCGCGGGATCCGCTAGTTATGCATATAAACCTTCCTCTTGAATCACTCTATCTATTAAAAAAACCGCATCAAAATCCGTTGCGTAGTTTTAAAGATTTAAGCATACAAAGGGATATAGGGACAGAGAAAGCGACTTTGTTTTATACTATGTAGTGATTACATCTCGCTATGACCAATAGGAGCGGAGCATCATTTTAAATATCTTTCAATTGAATCAAAATATTTTATTCCGCATAAAAATTGTTACAATTTTTTACTGAACGTCATGAGTATACCACCAGTTCGGAAAGAAGAAACCTCTGACCTGAGAAGAGCTGGCGAAAGAAACTCGGCGGGACCAATTTTTTTTTTTCTCTGTTTTTCAAATTTAATTGTAAATTAACAATAATTGTATATGTTGAAATAGCCTGGCGACGATCACATCATTCCCAAGGCGTACTGTCTTCTAAAAAATCGTTAAATCTTTCAGGAAACAATACCTCGAGCAGAAGGTTTTCAGCTAGCTCTCGCCTGCCTAGACGTATCCGGAGAGAATGAAGCCCTGAAGCAAGGCATAGCAGCAGCAAAACGGGCTTTGGAAGCAGTGGCCAGACTGGCTCACAATATCCTATCGTCCCGGGGATTGATGTTGGCTGGACCATTCAATTATTTTATTGTGCAAGAGGTAAATGTTTGTTTGGTTTTGAATTGACTTTTAAAATGTTTGACTAAATTGTATACAAAATTGGTCCAGTTGTTGGTCAATAATCAAAAATAACAAATATTTTTATTTTTTCCTTATATGTATTTTTTACCACGAGCTTACAAGGTAGTTCTCAAGACAAATTCAAAATATATGTTTTTTAAGGGCATCTTAAAAGCTTGTATGTAATTAAAACAGGTCCGGCTCGAAGGACCAAATGTTAATTTTTAAAGGAAATTTTTGTAATAAAACTAGACTGTTTAATTAGATAAATATTTACTTATTGCTAATAATCATAATTTTTTTGATAACAATAAAATAAATAAACTTAGTTTTCGCACGTGATAAGAAGTTTGTTTATCGACTCTGTGGTCAAGTGCATATACAACTTTAGAACTAACTCTTGTTTCGGCTTTAAGCCCGCGTCAATGTTGAGTGCAGTTATAGTTTTCTGTTAAGAATTTCTCGGCTATACGCGATACTAGTATAAGGTATATAACCTTATACGGTTATAAGGGATATTAGTAGGCTAGACTCAGCGAGGTTAGCTATCGTGTTCCATAACACTCGAAAGTCATAGATTAAAACAATATATTCGTCTAGTTTGTAAACACATACCAGGGCGTGCCGGAAGCAGCGCTAGTGTCGGGCCCGCACATGTGTAATATATCAACTATCTACTATACCTATATGGTATCTCGTAGCTTACGTTACAAGATGGCGCTGTATGTAACAATCTCCCAATATATATCAGGGCGTGCCGGAAGCAGCGCTAGTGTCGGGCCCGCTGTGGCTGGGCGCGGCGGCGCGCTGGGTGTCGCGCACGTCCCCCGCGCGCCCGCTGCTGGCCGCCGCGCGCGACCTGCTGCTGGGCCTGCCGCCCCACCACCACCAGGACCCGCGCAAGTACGACCACTACTGAACACTTGCTCTCTACCATACTCTATCTCGCCGCGCGCGACCTGCTGCTGGGCCTGCCGCCCCACCACCACCAGGACCCGCGCAAGTACGACCACTACTGAACACTTGCTCTCTACCATTTATTTTTATTGTACAAAGGGTGCAAACTGGCATGAGTCTTCTGTGAGAGAGTGGTACTAATGAACTATACGGGGCGTGCCGGCCCATTCGGCTGCTACCCGAAGGTAACAAGCATGACACAACCACAAAATTATTTATTTATTTAAATAGGATTACCAACAGGACACACCATCTATACTAATATTATAAATGCGAAAGTTTGTAAGTATGGATGTATGGATGTTTGTTACTCTTTCACATAAAAACTACTGAATGGATTTTAATGAAACTTTACAATAATATAGCTTATACATCAGAATAACACATAGGCTACAATTTATAAAGATATTGTGTGATTTTTTTAAAAATATGACGATAGGTGTAAAGTAAGTAGTAAAAAATCTAACATCTGCGAGCTATTCTGGCATGCGCTGCCATAACCGCTAGAGTTACACATATGTAATGTATGATGGAAATGTTTATCTTAAACAAGCGCTCACCTTTACTTCGCTCGGGTTCGTCCATAGATTAAATGCGAGCGAAGCCGCGGGTTCCACTAGTTAAAGATAAAGGATCACCACCACCAGGACCCGCGCAAGTACGACCGACACAACTGAACACTTCCTCTCTATTAGGGGTGTGCGAATAATAATTCGAACTTACGAATTATTCGTTCCGAATCGAATATTAATATATAAGATTCGAATTCCGAATCGAATATTAATATTCGATTCGGTACTCGAATCCGAATAATTCGAAGTTCCCGAATAATTCGAAAATTTTCGAATAATTCGTTTTTTTTCCAAATAATTCGATTTTTTTTCGAATAATTCGTAAACTGACATGTTAATAGCGAATTTTCGAGTATTTGGAATTCGGGATTTCTTATTTTTAATATCCAAATATAAATTTAACAGTCAATATACATTTTATTCAAACCATGAAATATAGTTACACAAATAGAACAATTAGTATAGTGTTTTTTTGAATTATATATTATTCGTAAGTAGAATATTTTGATACACGATTTAAAGGAATTTAAATTGAAACAATTGAAAATCCAGAGATATTTTATTAGTTCGTGAATTATTCGAAAATTTTCGAATTATTCGTAGAATTTCGAATGATTCGAAAATTCGAATTATTCGATTCGAATTTCAAATCGAATATTATTATTCAATTCGATTCGAACGATATTCGCACACCCCTACTCTCTACGATACTTACTCTATTTCTCTCTCTCTACCATGCTCTATCTCTCTCTCTCTCTACCATGCTCTATCTCTCTCTACCATACTCTATCTCTCTCTCTATCTTATCTCGTTCTACTCTCTTTCTTTACACTTCTCAACTAATTTTCTCTAAACATATTATTAAAATAAATACTGTTTGTTTAATAGAATTTATATATTAGTAATAACACACAAATGAAAGTCAAGAGATGCGGCCTAAGAAGTAACTTAACTTCCCACTCTGTAAACTTTTACCTAAAAATGTAAAAACTAATAAAAAAAACTTTAATAAATTAATTCTACAGTACCATATAATTCCTCCTAAATAAAGTCTGTTCTTCCATTTGGGCGCTACAATGCCACCAACAGACATACAAATACACGAATACAAAAAAGAGGTTCTATATGTTTATTTATTTATTTATTTATTTATTTATTTATTAAGGATCTCCAACAGAAGTACATAACACAAGAATACAAAAAAATAGAGATTGAAATTTTCACTGCTTAATATGTACCTCCAATTACTGGAGAACACATCATGCACCAGAACAGTGTTGACGTCTACTTATACAAGTTAATAAGAACAAAATTATATTTAAAAAAAATGTGTTATTTTTTTGCAGTTTGTTTGGAGCAGCATTCGAACAAGCAGCCACCAAAAGTGGAGTATCTGTGTCACTGGACTATGTGGACTCTTCAATCATCACAGTGCCAATATCTCAGAGAGCTCAGTTCTTGGACGCATTAACAGCTTTACTTGCATAAATAATATTAGTACTAAATATTACAATATTAGCTCGAAATTAACTTAAATTTATATAATAATACATTCTAAGGAATATTTGACATCATAAATGAAACTATCTTTTCGGATTTTGTCGCGGATTTATTTTGATTTTTGGTTCCCGACGTTTCGAATGCTTTACAGCAATCATGGTCAGAGAAGAGACTGAGGCCACGAAAAGATAGTTTCATTTAAATTTATATTTTTCGAATTACAACAATTTACATGTTTTTTAATAATTTACACGATTTTTAAATGATTTGGAAATTATAATTTGTATTACAATTAATAATAATAATTTGATGTTAAATCATAATATCAATGCCGGGTTGTAACAGTTAAGTTGAGTACTATCATTTCATTAGATCTGTAATTGCAAGAAACAATATTGTAGCGCTGTAATACCTTCTAACGCGAATATTTATCATCTTAAATAAAACAATTTATATTAATATTTAAAAACCGATATCTATTTACATTATAAAAACTTGTTTTTTTTTAAATTTCAATTGAAATTGATGAGTAAATTGTAACACTATAAATTATAATATAAAGAAGTAATAATGAACTAGATTATAACTAACGATGATTTATAACAATTCTCAAAGCAAATTAAAATTATAAGCAATGCAAACAATCTGCGCTTTTTTATTTTAAGCAAAAAATGTGTCATACTACATTCATAATTTCATCCAAATCAGTCTAGTGGTTTTCTTGTTTCATGTCACAGACGGACAATATTCTTAAAACTGGACATAGTTATGCAGACCAGAACCAACCCACAGAATGAAAACAGTCATTCTATGATCTGATATGATCGATTTTCATAAAAACTGTATACAAAATTTGTATAAACCTCTTTCCCAAAAATACCTTTATAATATTATAGAATATGTAGATAGCTTTGATCTTTTTAGCATATATAAATCACTCGATTTTGGACCTATCTGTGTACTTACCTCATTTAACCACCATTGTGGGTTGGTTCTGGTCTGCATAACTATGACCAATTATAGATTATATATCTATACATTTCGATAATAATGAAGATTTCAACATTTTATTATCTGTATAGAAAATGTCGAAACCAAGTTACAGCATTGTTCCTTGCAGTCTCAGGTTTATAAAACACATAATCTAATCATTGAAATGTACATATTAATTTTGATTTCATAAGTTCATTAAGAAATTATCACATATCAAAATACAATTAAAAATACCTTTTTGTAATAAGTTGGTTAAGTGCATGAGATGAAATCAAGTCCATTTTAGAATAAGTTTTATTCATTTAAATTAAATCTTAATATAATTATTAATTGAATGACCTCTAAGTTTATTTATTTGTTTAGATATATGAAATAAATGAGTACCTAATTTTTGTATTTCTCGTGTTTTATTGATATGTTTTTTGTAAATATTAAGCGGACTTTTTTTCAGTCAAATTTGTGTTTGTTTGAACAAACTAATCTCAGGAATGAAAAAATCTTTTAGTGTTGGATAGTCCATTTATCGAGGAAGCTATAGGCTCTATTACAACACGCTACGACCAATAGAAGCGGAGCATCAATGAAAAATGTAGCAAAAACGTGAGAAAAATATTTCTTTTTATTTTTATCTTTTAAACGCGATCGTTGCCGCGAGAAAGGCTGTAATATCAAAGTATTTTATCATCAGGGGGAATACTAATTTTTATTTTTTTTAATTATCTCTTCATCTTACTAATATTAACCACTTGACGCCCGCAACATATGACATGCAACACCCGATAATCACCGAACCTACTCGGCAATTTTCGCAGATTCTACCATTACATAAAAAAACATTTACAATTTAAATTATATAGCACTGATTTAAAATGTGTTAGCTGTTTTGGATTCTTAAATAATTTGAGTATTTATAAGAATAAATAAAATGTCCTTTAAACTATTGATAAATAAAATCAAGCTGGTTATATCTCAGCGTTAACGGAAAATTTTCTAATTTTTGTATTACAATGAATTCTAATAATACCAGCGTTTATACTTACAATAAATTTGGAACACTACTTTATGAATAAACATGTAATCATACAAAACCATTTTTTGATTTATTTGTATTAGTTTTTAGTAACAGTCACATTCAAAACTTTATAAAACTCGCGGCTCGTTCGTTGTATTTACACAGGTTACCGCGCAATTTTCAAAGCATGCATCAGGGTTATGGCGAGTAGATTCTTAATAAAAGTGACAATAAAATACATATTAGTCCTTACTTTAAAAATATACACCAATAAATCTTTAAAACAAGTCACTAGAATTAGAATTTGGATGGTTTTCTTATAAAAGAGAAAAATTGAGGTTATTTTTAAAAACACTCGTATTTCAATATAATTCACATTTTTATGTTTATTATTTGGCTTAAATTTGAAATCTACAAGCTAAACTTTGTCACTGATATGAAACCTTTACACTATTCATTCAAGAAACTAAATATTTTAACATGTAAAGTTATCTAAATTATTGTACTGATAATAATAATTTTTAATATTTTGAAGCGTAGTAATGCTGTACCCCTCAAATTCAACACTAAAAATTATCGATAATTTTTGTGAACGGTGAAACAAATATAAACACAATTATATTTATGTAACAATTATAATTTGATATAAAAAATAAAATATACGTAATAGAATATTTTATTTTTATGAATAAATGAGATTTAAAATATAAATGTAAATAGAATTCCAATTCTTATAAAATATAACATGAACAATATTTGAAAAAATGTCTCAAATGCAATAATAAAAATTCTGGGTCTCATGTTAAATATTTCGTAATATTCATAATGTAATTTATGGTATATATTATTGTATTTTATTTTAATATGTAAGTAAAAGTAATTATTATAAATTTTATGACAAAAGTAACACTTTTGACATAAAATTGTGCATATAAGTTTTTTATTGCAAACGCTCAAAAACTACTTACCTAACTTGCCAAATTATTGCTAAATAACTTGCTTGTTATAATTCTCGCTAAAACTAAACTATTGGAGGCAAGTTTTAAATAAAAAGTTTAGTTAAAATTATAATAATATAATAAATATTTATACCGACTATATTATAATAATTTTATTTTGCAATTCAATAATGTAGTTCTTATAGTTTTTGATGACTAAAATTGATGACAAAATAAATAGTAAGTTCGTAATTTGACTAAGAAAAGATCAAAAATTTTCTGATCTCATTTTTTTAATAAAGTATTTTTTATTATCCTATAGGTAGTCAGAAACTAATTTACCCTAGATGATTGACTATTTCATATCCAGTATTCGAAGTAGCAATAAATTTACAATAAAAGAATTTATAGACAATATAATATTATAAGAGAGTAATATATATAGGTTCCGAAACTACAGAACTAATAATTCATATAATTATTTTATTTAATTTACAAAAAAATATATTATAATCGGATTTTGATGAAATTATTTACTAAAATATGTATCAGAAAAAGTATATTTGTTGGTATCATGATATTAATCCTCTTCTTTATTTTGTTTTGTCGTATTTGTCTTTGTTCCGAATAGCAGAATAACTGAGAAAAATCCATGTTTCGGTAACTATTTTTTATTTTATTTTGGTTTGTTGGGGAAGTATAAGTCGTGGTTTATCTATAAAAAAACTAGGGAAATACTAAACATTAATACCTGAATAATAAAAGTATAAAACTGTTTATTTTGTATGGAAATCATCAAAACGTATCTACGGACGAAAGTTTGTGTAAAATTCATCTAGGTATATACGTGTACAATACAATATAACCCTTTCAAGCAACTATAAACTCCCGAGATCGTCAGGAAAAATTTATTTTATTTTAGAACGTCTTTTTATTGCAATTATAACAATATAATATGTTATGCTTATATTTATATTTAATTTACAATACATAAGAGTATTTAAAATTTATGTAACATTTTGTTCTAGAACAAACATAACACATACTTACTTTTTCTATATACATTCGTATTAAAATGTCGATATCATCGATAGCATAATATATCGACGTGTCAATGCCTAGCCAAATTTGACGACAGTCTAATATGTCACATTTGACAGCATATAGGCTGATATTATAATTATTTGTAAATAAACACATTTTATATTATAAAACTATTGAAATATGCTACAAAAAACTGAAAATATGAAATTATATTTGTTTTTCTACAATGATATGACTTTGTCAGACATCAAAACATTCAGTAATCGTCCAAATTCTTGTATATTAATGGCGACTTTATTTACAAATTTTAATACAGCAAAATTTATTTGATCAAAAAACCAACATTATAACGTTAACATACATTTATTAGTACATCAATAGTAGCAACGAATATTAACAATTATTATTCATGCGTTTACGATACAAATTCATTTGTTTTCAATTTTTAAATTACACTAATCCAATAGCGAGTCGCGCGCTCTTTACTTGAAATTTTATCAACTTTTAACGCAATAGTTTTTAATCTTGTCGGTATTCGATTAACATTTTGTTTTGTTATATGGGTAAAAAAACTTTTTAAGTTTCTGTATATTACTCGTTTAGAAAAAAATAAAGCGATTTCGTTGGGTAATAAGTAATAAAATCGTAGAGGGTGTAGCGGTACACATAGGTACCAGCGGGGATCTACGGTAACGCCGGAAGTGGTACACATTGGTACCAGCGGGGATCAAGTGGTTAACTACATGTGAAAGATAAGTACAGATTATACTTGTGCACTATAATTTCCTGTAGGCTAGTTGTACTGAAATTGTCCTTCCTAGCCTAAATTCATCGTAAGGACGTTGTCTATACTAAAAATATAATACTCCTGCTAATTTTATCAGTAGATTTGAAAATAGGTAATAATAAAAGAATTACTACTATCAATTGAAAAATAACATGGAAATGGTACAAATAAATAGTAATAACTTAAAAATTATTTGTGCACATTCAACATCATGAATCTTTGTATTGTTTTTTGTTTTTGAAATTGTTTTTTAAGAATAGGAAATTGGGCATAAATAACAAATGTATAAGAAAAATTTTTATTTAAACAATATCTAAAGTAGTAAGTAAATGTAAAATTTTATATTTCACACCATTGTTCAATTCTAACATAAAATATAACAATTATTTTACTAATAAGTAATATTATTGTAGGATCTATTACAATTATTCAGGATTAAGGATTAAGATTAAGATTGTAAATAATCATTTTTTTTAACTCTCGAGATTCCATTTGATAATTTTCATCATGCTTTTAAAGGTATACGTAAATATTAGCTATCACAAAGGCCTTTCGTTAGAGAGAGATTTAGCTATAGTCCCTTCACACTACCAAAGTGTAGGTTGGTTTTAAAACTGTCAGTACTGTACTTTCGGTCAGTCTGAATGTTTATTCACTGTAAGACATGTTGGAAATGATTTGCACATAAAAATATCAGAGTTGTGAGACACATGATTTTAAGCCCCTTCATTTGAATTCCCAAGGAAGTACTTATATAATATATTTATTAAATAGTATTTTTAGTCTCCTTAAAAGAGGACAATGAGTACCCAAATATAACAATAAGAAATATAAGAAACTTTTACAATTTATTGCTTATAAACTTTGTTATAAGATCAAATGCCCATTTGGGCTGATCGTGAGGAACCATGTGTCCTGCATTCCTGACCAAAACTTCCGTGAGGTTGCCTGCTTTTTTAACATAACCAGCCAAGTCATTCTGAACTCTCCATATTTTTCTACTTGCCATCTTATATTCATCTGCAGATGAAAAGTTTAAGTTCCGCAAAAAGTTTTCAGTTAAAGGATATGCTACAATTATATCTAATTGCCCATTGTAAAATAGAAGTCGATAATGTGATAGCAATTCTGCAACATAACTAGCAACTGATTTCAGTATATCATATGCCAAATTTATTTCTACTTCTTTCCCAGAATGAAAAGGCAAACCTCCAACATGAACACTCCTTCGTATTTGGTCATTATTCAATAAATTTATATACATGTCCATATCTGTCATATCTGTTGGTACTAAGAAATTATAGTAGTCTTGGAAACCAGTATAGTTTTTAAAATATGAGAAGTTTGTTAATGCTCCATCCATTAATGTATCCATCAGTACATTTGCTTGAACCCAATTTTTTAACTTAATATTTTGAATTATTGCATTTTGCATTTTAATGAATATATTTTTTTGTTTATCATCTATTAAGCCATGTTGATATAAGTTGTTGGCGGTAAAAACTGCGGTAAAAGGGCTGGTTCTAAAAGGTATAATTTAAGTGGACTGTATATAATTAGCGGGGAAAAATTAAAGGGGGTGCGGTTGTATATGCGGACAGCGGGAATAAAAGCACGCCTACCTTGCTGGAGCTCTTCTTATGGTCAGCTTCAGCGGCAATGGTGTTGACGACAGCGGTTACAGGGCTATGGCGGTGATGGTACACGTAAGGACACACACCACAAGCACTCGAATGTTCTATGTAAAAAAGCAGGCGCGCGCGGGTTACGTCTCGAGACTCAAACGGTGGATTGCGTACTGTATTTGCGTATGATGACCCTTAAATAGCAGGCGTGCATAAAATGGGAAGCGGGTAGGAAAAGAAAATATGCAGGTATACTATTGGCGGAAACATTTCCCCCGGCCTTAAAGGGTCACCTTTAAAAAAAATTAAAATAATTAAATGAATAAGATATGCGGTTATTATAATAGGAAGCGGTTACTTAGAAATATATATAGGTACATATGTTTACATATATGCAACAGCGGATAATATATATATACAGCGGTACATAAAATATAGCGGAATATTATATAATAAAGCGGTTATATATGATATAGATTTATATTATAAATTATTGTGTCGGCAAAGGACACAAGCGAATCGTAGGTCGTACGTAGCAACCTTTCGAAGTTCTAACTGTTACAACACGAACTGTGCCGTCTTTAGAAGGATGAACCTTTTCTACTACACCTAAAGGCCACGAAAACGGCGGAGAGTTGTCCGTGACTATAACAACGACCGTCCCTACTTCTATGGGAACACTCGGCGTATTCCACTTTGCTCTCGCCTGTAACCTATGTAGGTATTCTGCTCGCCATCGACGCCAAAACGACTGCACAATTTTATCTAGAAGTGTATGTCGCTGATTGATGGATACAGACTGTACTTCAGGTGCGGGTAAAGAATTAAGTGGAATAGTGTGCAAAAAATGTGCAGGTGTAAGCGCGGACGGTTCACTAGGATCAGAGCTTAAAACCGTGAGCGGGCGAGAATTCATCAAAGCTTCTATCTGGGCAAGCACAGTCAGCAGCTCTTCATACGATAAGATCTGCTTTCCAATTACTCTAAATAAATGCGTTTTAACTATTTTCACCATACTCTCGACACAACCTGCGAAGTGTGGTGTAGCGGGTGGAATATTCTTCCAATTTATGCGGCTTTCTGCTAATTCATATTCCATATGCGGGCGATACTCGTCAAGAAATTTATATAAATCGCGTAAATATGAACGAGCACCTACAAAATTTGTACCCAGGTCAGAATACATGCACTCTACTGGACCGCGGCGCGATAGAAAACGTTTAAAAGCATTTAAGAAACACACAGTAGATAACTCTGTAGCAATTTCTATGTGAGTTGCCCTAGTAGTTAAACATGTAAAAATACACAACCATGTCTTTCGGCCTTTAACACCTCTTCCACGAACAGGCGTGCAAAGCAAAGGACCTGCATAATCAACGGCGCAATGAGTGAAAGCCTTTTCGACCTGATTGACGCGTTGGCTGGGTAAATCAGCCATCATTGGGAATATTGGCTTTGGCTTATATCTAAAACAAATGTTGCATTTAAAGATACGTTGACGAATTACGCGACGAGCTGAAAGAATCCAAAAGCGTTGCCTTAATATGGTCATCAGCAACTCTGGACCTGCATGTAAATGTTTTATATGGTAATAGTCAACTATTAAATTAACGATATGATCCTGTTTAGGTAAAACGATTGGATGCTTATAATTATAATCTTCGGCGGAGTCAATAAGACGGCCTCCTACGCGAATAAGACCGTTACTATCTAGGAAAGACTTGAGTTTAATCAAAGCGGGAGAGCATACTGTATTGCTCTTCAAATTAATAATATCAATAGAAAAGTGAACATTTTGTAAAACGCGGAGTAATTTAATTTCAGCGTACTCAAGATCTGCAGAAGTAAACGAATTGGCGCGCGGTAATATTTTAAGAAAGCGATAAATGTAAACAATAATGCGTAGTAATTTAGCGTAGTTTGAAGTTCGTAATGCGAGTTGATAAATAATAGACTCAGTCACGTCTACGGTGACAGAATACGAAAGCGATTTATGAGACGTACCTTGCTCAGGCACGTTCTGTACAGAATCTTTATCAAATTCTTTAATCGGCCATTCCGTAGGGTTGAGCGATGCCCACGGAGGCCCATGACACCAAAGTGCATGGTTAATAAGCTTATCTGGAGTTAAACCTCGAGATAAACAATCAGCGGGATTTTCAATTCCTGGCACATGATAAAAACATGCGGCAGGCAGGTTGTCAGTGAGAGTGACAACGCGGTTGGCAACAAACGTTTGCCAGCGGTGCGGGGGAGAATTGATCCAACATAGGACTACCTTTGAGTCGGTAAAAGCATATATTTGATTTATTTTATACTGCGGATTAAAGTTATCATAGACCTTGCGTAACAACTTGGATAGAAGAACAGCAGCTAGTAGCTCGAGCCTTGCAATAGACATAGGCTTAGTCGGTGCGACTTTAGACTTCGCGCAGACTAGATGCACCAGGTTTGAGGCGCTATTCTGTATATGCACATAAACAACACCACCATATGCACGTTCACTTGCATCAGCGAAGCCCAATAAATTGACTATCGAACCTTCAACAATGCCTGTATGTCGCGGTATGCGGATTTCATTAAGCTTAGGTAGCTCAGAACAAAATTGTTCCCAAGCAGCAACGATATGAAGCGGAGGTGTGTCATCCCAGTTGCATTTAGTTAACCAAAGCTTCTTAATTAAGAGCTTGGCAAATAATACGACGGGAGCCACGAAACCCATGATATCCCAAAGCCGGGCTATGGTAGATAATATCGTGCGCTTCGTACATACTTGACTAGGAGGTACGACTTCAAATCGGAAACAATCACTAGCCTTGTCCCAGCATAGACCTAAAACTTTATGCGGTAACGTTTTGTCAAATTCAACACAAGACGAGGCTCGGTGTGACGCGGGAATATGTTGTAAAACTGTATCGTTATTACTGGCCCACTTAACTAATTGAAATTGTGCACTACTAAACAATTGTATAAGTTCAGTGCTTGCGGCTATAGCTTCAGACACCGACATAACAGAGAAGTTTATGTCATCCATATATAAGGAATTTGAAACAGCGGAAATATTATTATATTTATGCCCCTCATCCTCGATCAGCTGTTGAATAACGCGCAATGCATGAAATGGACTAGACTTCAAGCCGAAACAAACTCGAGCGAATTCGTATACAGTTATAGGATCGTGTGGACTAAACCTAAACAAGATGCGTTGAAAACGTCGATCGTTCGGATTCATGCCTATCTGTAAAAATTGTTGACGACAATCAGCTGAAAGAGCAATAGCGAAAAGGCGAAATTTTTAAATTATATTAAATAAATCACCCTGCAGATTAGGGCCTGAGTGAAGAAGATCATTGAGGGAGGGGTTGCCGCTACTGGCATCCAGAACAATTCTAAGCTTCGTGGAAGCTTTATCTTCGCGGATCACTCCATGATGCGGTATATAAAAGCATGGCTTAGTAGTATCTTCGCTAGGGTCGGATACCACCTCTAAATATTTTTTATCTATGTATTCTTGAATAACATTATTATATGCGATACGAATCTGCGGCGAGGCTTCTAATTTTCTTTCAAGGCAAATAAAACGCCTATAAGCGGTTTCATATGAAGCGCTAAGAGAATAAGGATCACCTCTGAAAGGCAACGACACTATATATCTCCCATCGTTCATATCTCGAATTGTAGTAACTCGAAAATGTTCTTCGCATTCCATGTCTTCTGGGCTGCGAATATGCGGGACATTAATCTCCTCGAGCTCCCAAAAACGTTTAAGAAGAGAGTCTAAAGGATCGCGGACTGTGGTACAACACGAAGTTGTAATATTACAATTATTATATAAAATATTATGCGGGTTTAACACAGGCAAAAAGCCCATTATAATATATCCTAACGTGGTTAGAATAGCGGACGCGGATTTATTTTCGTTGCATAAAACCCTACCAGGTAGCAACAGATGCGGAAATAAAGAGGCTCCGATCAACATTTGAATCGGACCCGGAACAGCGAAATCATTATCAGCTAGCGGCAGTCGTTGTAAGAACGGCAGAGCGGCTACATCGACGGGCGCAGTAGGTAACTCGTCCGCGATGCAGTCGACAACAAGCGCGGGGACGTCATAGGAAACGGTTGCCCGATGACGTGAATATAATTTAATTTGTGCCGAACCCTTAGTGGATTTTTCAGCACCACCTATACCTTTAATGATAAGGTTTGATTTTTGAACCTTTAAACCTAAACGATTACACAAATCACTCGTAATAAAATGAGATTGCGAACCGTTGTCAATAAGACATCGAACAATAACAGGTGTATTATTACGATCATAAACGATAACTTGCGCGGTCGCAAGAAGCACAGTACATTGCTGGCCTCGATCGCGTGAGTCACACGAAGCGTATGCACGCGGAGCGATGAACTTTGAACACATCGATACGCCAGCTGTGAGTGACGTCACGTTCGTGTTATCTAAACTAAGCGGCGCGGGCGCGGGCACGGACGGCTCGCGCATTATGTTAACCGACTGTGCGGCTTGAGAGGAGGGTGCGATGTTTCGCTCAACTGCGGAATTTATAAAGTGTAAAAGAGTGTGATGTTTACCTCCACAAGAGCGACATTTACTATTTGACTTACACTGCATTGACTTGTGTTTAGTACTTAAACAATTTATACAAGCTTTTTTATCTTTAATTAGTTTAAAACGTTCTTGCGGGGATAAATTAAAGAAAGCGGGACATTTAAACATATGTTCATGCACTATATTTGTACACAAACATTTCTCAGCGGAAAATGTTAAATATGAATGAGGATTCGGTGCGTTATTACCTTTACGAGGTTTTAAAGTATTTAGACGACCACTATCGTTTTGAGTCTGTAAACTAATTTTGTACTGCATTTTAATGAAATCAATTAAACTTTGAAGTGTAGGTATTTTTTCATTATGACTATGCATTTCAAAGGCGCGAATTGTATCGTGATCTAGTTTCTTTAATGCAATATGAAATAAAATGTAATCGCCTACGTTATCTAAACTTAAGTTTTGAATGGCATTAGCGGCGGTGGATATTTTATCTAAGAAAAATTCGTAATTAGACAGTGAGGCTGAAGTAAAGGATTTAATGTTGAGTATTTGATCAATATACATAGATGCGAGTGTGCGTGTGTCTTGATATCTATCAATCAACGACTGTAATATAATGTTATAATTTTTACCATTAGGAGTTATACCAGAAAAAACACTTTGCGCTTTATTTGACAATTTGCCTACTAAGTAATATAACTTTTCGTCGTCTGTCAATGAAGGATTATCATGGACAGTAGCCTTAAAACTAGCGTAGAATAGTGGCCATGTGCGAATGTCTCCCGAAAAGGTCATAAGTTCGATGGGTGGCAGAGAAGGCCGCGAGCGAGGTGGAGACGATGAGCGTTTAATGTCACTACCCGTTGGCTTCGGCGGTAAAAGTTGTGATAAAACTCTTTTAGCATAACTATACAACTCTTCGAAGGACGTCCATGTCTGATAATCTGGTTGCGACTTCGGATTAATTGTTAGTAAAACGGTGTTATAACTATCCACAGTAGACTTAAATTCCGATCTAATGTCATTTATAGTTTCAACAGCGATAAAAAAAGATTCTTTATTATTATCATTAATATGTGCCGTAATGGCTTTGTTATAAATTCCTTGCATACGTGCAAAGAGTGCGCCACGTCGCGCTTCTAGTACACGCAGCTTAATATCTTTAGAGGACAGCGAAGTTTCTTCGTCGCTCGACGACATTTTAAAATATGATTTAATGCGAACGATAATGTAAATGAAATGTTTAAATAAACACGTTTTATACTTAAACGATTTATAGGTTATATAATATAATATTTATACATAAATTACTTATTTGCGGATAATAAAAATATATGCGGTAAATATAAAATTATTATATATATTATATTTATAGGTGCCTAAATAGGATGCGGTTAAATAAAGAAATATAGCCTATTTAGGTGACCTAAAAGAGCGGTAGGAGAAAATATTTTATATAAATGGCGGTATGTTAAATGAATCCGTCTCGTATTGGAACAGAAATGATGAACGAATCCGTCTCGAATAGGACCAGAAATGTTGGCGGTAAAAACTGCGGTAAAAGGGCTGGTTCTAAAAGGTATAATTTAAGTGGACTGTATATAATTAGCGGGGAAAAATTAAAGGGGGTGCGGTTGTATATGCGGACAGCGGGAATAAAAGCACGCCTACCTTGCTGGAGCTCTTCTTATGGTCAGCTTCAGCGGCAATGGTGTTGACGACAGCGGTTACAGGGCTATGGCGGTGATGGTACACGTAAGGACACACACCACAAGCACTCGAATGTTCTATGTAAAAAAGCAGGCGCGCGCGGGTTACGTCTCGAGACTCAAACGGTGGATTGCGTACTGTATTTGCGTATGATGACCCTTAAATAGCAGGCGTGCATAAAATGGGAAGCGGGTAGGAAAAGAAAATATGCAGGTATACTATTGGCGGAAACATAAGTAATTGCCATAGTCCATTTGAGTGACCGGGTCACAGTAGGCATTGCCCAATGCCATACCTTTGAGGTTTATTTTTTGCTTACTAATTAAGTTATCTTTATGAATTTCCATGGCCAAAGATGGAATATATTTTCCAGCATAAGATTCTCCAGTAATATAAAAATCATTCAACTGTAAATGTGGGAAAAGTTTAAAAAACTGTTGCAAAGCATTATACAAGCCTTTTGCAACACATTGTTCATCTGTACAGTATCCTTTATCATCATTTGTGAAGCTAAATCCTGTTCCTACTGGATTATCAATGAATAGCAAGTTGTATCTTAGAGCCCAATGGTATTTCCTAGTAACAAATCTTGATTTTTTTACCATTAAAGGTCCATTTTCAGTAAAAAGTCCAAATAAGGAACTTCCTCCTGGACCTCCTTGGAGCCACAGCACTACTGGGGCATCACGGTTTTTATCAAAAGTGGGAAAGAACCAAAAATATAAATTAGAATTATATTTGCTGTCTACAGTTAAAAAGCCGGCATGACTTGAGAAACCAATTTTTTCTGTGATTGACACACTAGATAAGTTTTGGCCTAGTTCAATATTTCCTTTTTCTATATAAGGTGTTAGAATGAGCGGTTCTCCCGCATCACCTTTAGTTTTAGCTTCAAGTTTTATTCGTGGATATACATATGGGAAATGTATAGAAAGCACACATGTTAAGAATGCAGAAAATATAATCAGAATAGTCAGTGGATCAAAAGTATAAAGAATATTCATTTTCATTTTTAATCACTTCGTACGAGTCTTATTTATCTTCACCTACTAAGTAATATCATTGATGTAAAATATTACAATTTACAACGCTGAACGCAAAAAAATTAACTATATAGGTAAACAATAAACATAAACAAGAGTCAAAAACATATTCACAGATTAAGGAGACTATTTAAAAAAAAACCGAAAACGTCAAAATTCAAAAGTACGTCTGCAAATTTGGCACAGGGTTAAGGGTTTTCACTTTCCTAATATTTTATTTTTAAGTTTATTCAATATAATTTTTGTTAAAACATGAAATAGCTCTTTTTAATATTTGTTTGAATATAAATTTAATTACACTGCACAACATAAATGAAGTACCAAACCATAAATCTGAAATCAGATTGCAAATAGAAATACGATATAATATATGGCAACATTTGTTTTATTTTGACTTGAATCAGCAGAAAACAGAAAACTTAATTTAAATTAATAATCATCTTGATACCTACTCTGTATGACTTTATGAGGTCTTTATTTTATTTTTGTTAACCTTTACGTTCCCAGTTGAATGATAAGCGGAATATGAATAGTGCTATTAGATAAGGCATAACTATCTCCGGTTTTCGATTACATTTCGTTGTGCTCTAAATATTTTATCATTATTCACTGGTTTACCGCATTTAAAATTGTTTTAAGCACAATGTGTACTTTTGTTTGGGCAGCTCTGCTTATTAATTTTGTAACTGTGCAGTGCCTCTTTAATCAATATCCAAAAATAAACCTTGGTGAACTAGATGATGGAGATCCAGGTAGTCCACTATTCCTTACTCCATATGTCGAGAGTGGTAATATCACAGAAGGCAGGCGCTTGGCTCGCGTACCATTTACTGAAAGCCTGAAGATAAAAAGTTATGCCGGTTTCTTTACTGTGAATAAACAATATAATTCAAATCAGTTCTTTTGGTATTTCCCTGCTATGATAAGTAACAATAAAGATGCTCCAGTTATAGTGTGGCTTCAAGGTGGCCCTGGAGCGACCTCTCTCTATGGGCTTTTTACAGAAAATGGTCCTCTTAGAGTTCATAAAAAGAGATTTGAAAGACGTAAGTATAACTGGGCTTTGAGTCACCATATTATTTATATCGACAACCCTGTTGGAACTGGTTTTAGCTTCACTGAAGACCCCAAGGGATACTGCATTAATCAGACTCAAGTAGGAGAACAGTTATACTCCACTCTCATTCAATTCTTTCAACTATTCCCCGAGTTACAAGGCAACAAGTTCTTTGTTACTGGAGAGTCATATGCAGGAAAGTATGTGCCCTCTTTGGCCTATACAATTTATAAGAAGAATCCTTCAGCTAAAATAAAGATTAATTTAAAAGCATTAGCCATTGGGAATGGTTTGAGTGATCCTGAGCACCAATTAGTTTATAGTAAATATTTGTATCAAATTGGTCTATTAGATTGGAACCAGGCAAGTATTTTTGCTGATATGGAAAGTAAAGCCATTAATCTTATTAAACAGGAAAAATGGGATGAAGCTTTTGAGGCCTTTGATACTTTATTGAATGGTGACATGATCGAAGGAAAAAGTGTCTTTTACAACATGACAGGATTTGAGTTCTATTTCAATTACCTACACAATAAGGACTATAATCAAGAGGACTTTGGTCCCATGATCCAAAGTAGCTCCGTCAGAAATGCCATTCATGTGGGTAATTTAACTTTCCATGATGGAAAAGAAGTAGAAAAACACTTGAAAGAAGATGTTATGAAGTCAGTCGCACCATGGATATCTGAACTTCTAGATCACTACTACATAGTAGTATACAACGGACAGTTGGATATCATTGTTGCATATCCACTAACTATAAATTATTTAAGAAACCTTAACTTTACTGGTGCTGATGAGTATAGGTCAGCTAAGAGGTATCAGTGGTATGTTGACGGAGAATTGGCTGGTTATGTAAAGCAAGGTGGAAAGTTGGTAGAGATCATGGTGCGTAATGCTGGCCACATGGTTCCAGGGGACCAACCTAAGTGGGCACTCGATCTCATTACTAGATTGACCCATGAAAAAACTTTTACCCACATTCATTAGCTTTATAATAATTTTGTTTTTTATGGTGTTCTATTACAAAAGTAATCTCATTGTAAGCATAATTTAATAGCCTTTGTTACATTGTTTCATTTATTTTTTTAATAAATACTTGCTCAGTAAAGTTTTGTATTTTATTTCAAATATATGGGTTTTGATTGTTTTTCTATAATTACTAAGCTTCATCTTTAAAGTAATTGAAAATAATCATTTATATATACATTTGAATTATCTTATGTATAGAAGTAGAGTATTAAGGAAAATCAGAAGTTTCTCTCCAATGACTCATTATAGCTAATGCATTAATTATTAATTTGTACTATTATTTGTATTTGTGGTAATATATTAATTTGTATAAAAATCAGTTTCTAATGGAAACTAAAAGTTTAAACAGGAATTATGTAATTAAGATAATTCATTTCTATTTAAGATATAGAGAAATTTATATGTGAGAAATGACTAGTAAGCTAACAACTAATACATAAGCTTATGTTTAATTTTATTTTTAATCTCATTTAATTGTAATACTGAATTGATTTCAAAATAAAACAAAAAAGTACACAAAGTCAAAGTCAATTTAATCACACTTAAATCTAGCATACTTTAATTTTAACTGTATTACAGCTGTTACTCTTTACTTAGTTACATTAAACTACAATAAATTGTAGATGAAATCCAAAATCAGAACTTTAAAAAGAGAATGACAACAATTTTAATTAATTTGTAAGTGGGAATGAATAAAATATCAAAAATTTATCGGCCTTCAATGTAGGTAGATAATTCTATTTCTTCAGGTAGTTCAGTTATGTTGACATCAAAGCGATCTTGAACTTCATTTAAGATCTTGGCATCATTTTCATCAGACACCATGGTTATGGCTAAGCCTTTGGTACCGAATCTTCCCGCTCTGGCTACTCGATGGAGATAGGTATCAGAATCTTCAGGCATGTCATAGTTAAAAACTATGTTTACTCTTTCAATATCCATTCCTCTACCGAACAAATTGGTAGCAACTAATATCCTTTTCTGGAAGTCCTTAAACTGTTGGTAACGGGAGAGACGCTCATCTTGAGTCATATTTCTATGAATACCGATTGCAGGGAAATTTTGGTCTGTAAGTAGTTGAGCAAGAGCTATGCAACGCTGCACAGACTTAACAAATATTACAACTTGATTAAATTCTAAGACATCTAATAGCTCAAACAGCTTCTTATTCTTCTCATTTTCCTTGAGTTTAACATAGTGCTGCTGCAAGCCATGCAATGTCAATTTGGCTTCATCATCAACATAAACTTCCATTGGGTCCTGCATGAACTTCTTGCAAACTGGTCTGATCTCCTTGCTCAAAGTGGCAGAAAACATCATAACTTGCTTTCCATGAGGAGTGCTACGGAAGATTTCTTGCACATCACGACGCATGTCTAGAGACTCCAGCATTTTGTCACACTCGTCCAAGATAAAATGTTTTAAGTGTTTCAAGTTCAGTTTCTTACTGTTGACTAAAGCTAAGATACGCCCTGGAGTGCCAACCACGATATGGGGACAGGCCGTTTTTAATACATCTTCATCTTTCTGTATTGGCATTCCACCGAAAAATACTGATACCCTTACACCCGCCATATATTTGGAGAAGCGTTCGTATTCCTTGCTAATCTGGAAAGCGAGCTCTCGTGTGTGGCACATTACGAGAACATAGACATGGTTCTCAGAGGGTTCTAATTGTTGCAGCGTTGCCAAAACAAAAACGGCGGTTTTACCCATACCGGATTTAGCTTGACACAATATATCCATACCGAGAACTGCCTGCGGTATACATTCATGCTGTACTTCTGAAGGATGCTCGAAGCCGCAGTCGACAATAGCACGTAAAATTTCCGGTTTTAAAAGGAAATCTCTAAATCCTGAACTATGAATCGATACATAGGAGCCCTTAACCTCTTTTTTTGGCGCCGCCTCGGTCGCTCCATCAGCCGCTTGTTGATCTGCATTCTCTTCATCTTCGTAGTCGAGAAGATCGTCGTTATCAGCCATGATTTCGGAGTTGAATTTATAAACGGTAAAAGGGACGGTTTTTAAATGGTAAACAATAATATATCGTTTAAACACGTGAAATCTTGTCTAAAAATTGTTTCTCAATAATGGCGTCAGCGGCTAATGGCTATGCTCGAGCTCGACGATACCACAGATAACAATATTATTGTTTTTTGTTTGTTTATGGCCAAGCTTGGGTCCAGATTAAAAATAAATTTGTTAATCATTTTCAAGGATTTTATATATGTTCCATCCTTGATTATTTTATAGTAAAATAGTAATTCAAGTTAAAAATTTAATAAAATGTCAAGCAATCCATATTAAGTTCATTTTCTCGTGATTATTATTGACTTTTTCATAAACTAACATACATTGTAAGAATGCACTTTCTAAAATTAAATCATTTCAGTTTAGCGGTTAGCAAATTATCTACAATATTTTGACTTAGAACTTAAATAATTTGCAGTCGAATAATTTACACTTTTCACTGTCCTATAAAATAATATTTTATATTTTTTAAATAATGTGATTTTTTAGCCTTTGCTTCTCGTTACAATTTTTCTCTTTACAATATGCCTTATTTTGCGGAAAATTAATTAGGACATACTCGTACCCTTGATTTCATTTCATTAATTAGCTGGGATTTATTTTTATTTTTTAAGTAAAGCGACAATCAAGCATCATACACAAGATGAGTTAGCGTTTGTTTTTGTTATAAGTTACTATAATCTATTATAAAAATCATGTTAAATACAACGTTGCAAATATACAAGGAAGTAGGAACGGGATTAATGGGACTTCAATTCAATTATTTTGTTTAATAGTTATGACATGCTCTTGGTTAAACAATTTATTGATCAGTAACGACATTGCACATCAGCTAAATGAAATCATTTTGGGTCACATGGTCAATGCGAAAACTAGCTTATATTTTTAGGAGCTTTTTTGCAACTTACACAAAGTAAATTATCTTACTTATTTTAAGCGTTTAATCATTTACGGGCAAGGTGGCATGCACGTCATATGTGTGATTCACCAGCTTTAAAGAAGCTAGTATTCACAGAGTACATAGCTATATACCAGTTTATAACTATACTCTTTGGGTATATACTAGCTAGTATTGCCCACTTAAACCCAACAAAACCGCCTTCCGTCTTATTTGAGCATCGCAGGATCGCTTACGCATTCAACCATGACGTCTGCCGAAGCAGACCAGACACTTAAGGGGTTGCCCCACAGTCCACACTGCTATGAGAGAAGTACCAGAAGTAACCCGCATAATACACCGCCCACCGAAGTAGGCCACATCCATCAGCTTATCTTATGGTCACGTCGTGCCCCGCTGGTTTGCCGGGTGCTACAGAGATAACACAAAAACTAAATTAAAGTTTCTTAGTTTATTGAAAATGTATGTAATTAAAGTTTTATTGCTATTATAAAACAGAACTTCAAATAAAACTTTTAAACTTGTAATTATTACGATTTATGAATTTCGCGAATTTCAGAAATGGACGAAGGAAATGCTCATTCATATATTTTTTAAAATAAAATACCCAATTCGTTTGTCTGTCCGTCTGGATGAACGCAATAATTTTAAAAACTACCGACGGTTTATACCAATGGAGTGAATGCACGAGGAGCGCTTTTGGGTTTTTGTAAAAATTAAAATATATAAGTATACCTTATAAGCTTGAATTAATGAAATCTCTATAGGCGGTTGATTTTATGCATCGTCGAAATATAACTTTTATCCCAGCTTGGTGTTGGAGACATTTCAATTGCAGCTCCTCTAATATGTTTGTTAGTGACCGTCGTTTGTACAGTGTTTGCTACAATAATTGACAGTCTTGGTTATTTATCAGCTAGCTTCTCCATCATGCTTTGCGATGGTCGCCAGTACAAATCTACTGTAATCATCGGGTCAGATCTTAGGAAGATGAGATCAGCATTGGTCCACTAGTAATATTTTCTGAGTTAACTTTTGCTAAGGGCAGTTAGACAAAGGCTAGTTTAACAAAGGGCCAATTTCATATAATATAACAACCTACTCGTAATATAAATATGATTATGGGTACGAGTGGAATAAAAAACTTCGCATTTTTGTTTACATTACTTTATTGAAAATGCATCAAATGTTTTATTACTTTTATAAAACAAACTGATCACAGATACAAAAGTAAAAATCTAATCTCTATAGATCTAGTATTCTCAATCTATTTGATACATGACATACAAAAAATACACTAAATTCTACAACAATAAATTAATGTTACTCTAAAAACATCTTTGATCTTAATAGTAATATGACATAGAGTAGCTCAGGCAACTAGTTTAAATAAATTATGCTTATTTACAACAAACTTTGACAGCGTGAAAAATATTGCTTTATTGATGGCATGATGATCGACATAGGTTGCGCGTTCTAAAAGCGATACAATGAGGATCAGTACAGTTATAGCAAATGCCATATTACTAGTATCCACGTTATTAATTATGACATAAAAATGATATACCTTTTTGAATTATCCAAATCGGACCAAAACTTACGAAGATATTAAGTAATAAACATGACGCCGTTCTGCGGGCAAATTCAAATTACGCTGGCGCGTGTGACGTCATTGTGATGGATCGAACACAGGCGGCCCGCTGCCCGAGTACTGCGCGACGCTGTTGGCAACTATTTTTAAGAGTGTTAGCAATTTAAGTTTTTTAAGAGTGCTATTTTGTGATATTTAAGTATATATACAGCTTAATATGAATGCATATAAAATAGAAGCTGGTTTTGTGCAAGCTCAATCACCTTCTAAAAGTGAATTCAAATACTTATTGTTGAGTCTGGGGTCCTCCCTTCATATCCCTCAGAGATAAAATTTATCAAACCGTCAGGTGTTAATTATTAGTAACTAACATATTTGTTTACGATTTTTTACTTATTAAAGAAACGACTGAAGACGGTAATTTTGAAGATTTTGAAGAGTTTTTAATCTATTATCTATTATATATAAAAAAATGAATCCCTATTTCCCTTGGTCACGTCATCACGCGTGAACGGCTGGACCGATTTCGCTAATTCTTTATTTGTGGTGTTTGTTATTGTCAGGAGAAGGTTCTTACGAAATAAAATATTACGAAAATTGCGCGGAGAATTAGAAAATTCAACAACAATTAACCACCATATAAAATTATTTTAAATCTTACCTTAGCGCTTTAGACAATAAAAACTTTTTTAATATGAATGAAAACCTTATGACGTTTGATACACAATTAACGGAAAGGTTTATATGTATAATACACTAGCCCATGAAAAACAGAAATATAATAAAATAATAATATGCTATATATAATAATAATATAATAGAGCTGAATTTTACCATTTCTTATCATTTAACACAGTGAAACGAAATTCTATACGTTTTGACCTTTTTTTATGTAGAAAAACGCATTGGGCTCACTAGTGAGAAAAGCCATGTTAGTGTAGTAGGTTATTTTCTGGAGTCGTCTAAAACAGTGCAGATGACTCCTCCCCTTTACTTGTGGTAATTGAGGACTCTCGGTCGACCGTGGACGCCCTGAATGCCCTGAAGGTTGGGTCTCTGGCCGCAGTGAAGGAGGGAAGCGTGCTTTTAGCCGTCTCATTGCATGCAGCTAACTCCTTCAACACTCTGCCGTTCGAGACTTTACGAGAGACACTTCTTTGTCATGAGGTGTCTCTCCATTTCCAACGAAAAGAAAAAAACCGAGGCTTCACGGCTCACGCAAGGGACCACTTCAGCAAGCGGTGAGTCATGCTCCTGCTCCTGGTACTTCTCTGATATCAGAGCGGACTGTGGAGCAACCGCTGGGCTATGTGGTCTGCCTTGGCAGACCTGCCGGGCCGTCGTGGTTAAATGCGATACAGCGACGCCCCATAAGACTTTAGTGGGTAGGACTGGATTATTTTAAGCTGGTGAATCCCACATAACCACCTGGTGGAATGCGTTAATGCATTTCCCAACGTTAAAAAAACAAGGCCTAACCCAAAACGTAATCTTGTATCCGCCACTGTGTAGGTATGTAGGTTTATCCACAAAACTAATAAAAAGTAGGTACATATGTTTATTAGTAGGTATGTGTAATAGTATTGTTTATGTTTTATTAATACGGTTGGCTTAAAATAAGAGAATACATAGGTACACTTTCACTACACGTAATAGTAGATACTAACTTATTCTACTAATAGTATAAACGCGCAAGTTTGTAAGAATGTATGGATGTATGTTTGTTACTCTTTCACGCAAAAACTATTCTATGGATTTTGATGAAACTTTATAATAATATAGCTTACAAATTAGAATAACACATAAGCTATAATCTATCAATACTAGCGAAATTCACGCCGCATTCGCGCTAAATCTAGACAGTAACCCAAGCGAAGCGAGAGAGAATCACTAGTATCAACTATTTAGTTGAGTTGAGTACCAACATAACTACATATCATTTATTGAGTAAAGTTGTAAGTACGTTCATCGAAATAATCTTCACAACAATGTCTTGTAGTTGGGACAGAGGATGGAGATTTATCATCTCTTTTTTCAACGGAAAACCATTTTCTACGAAGTTTTGGACCCTTTGGTAAGTAAAAAATAGTCAATCTAGCGTTTTAAAACAAGTGTTTATACATTTATGCACTATACAATATTAATATATAGTTAAAAAGGTCAATTCGATACAAATTGGACACTTAGTTTTGATATTAAAGTTACGAACACACTGCGCGCTTTACCGTTGCCAACGGCTATCCGTTACTATGACGTCACAGCTACAGCGGCGGCACGCAGCAAAATTCGCTAGTAATTTCCTTATAACTTCGTCAATTTTAGTCGTAGAACAAAAATTTTTGCACTGTATGTTAAGGATTTCTTAGCTCTATAAATCTGTATTCTCAACTAAAAACCGTACGGATCCTCATTAACATGTATCGCACACACGAGACATTTTTTTATTATATTCAAAATATCTCATAAAAACTTAATTTATTTTTCTCTGTAGCCAAGTGACCGAAAATGATTTGGATTGGCTGATATGCCATGACGTCACAGAGCAGTAAGCTGGCAAACAAACTGCCTATCAAGTATCAATGAGTGTTCACATATCACATTTTGATCACAGTTCACATAGGAGAAGCTCTATTTTAATAATTAAAATTAGATCAGAAAGAAAAAAGGATATATACCTTTATAAATGGGATTTAAATCCATTACATATAATCTGCCACATTAGAAATTAATTTATTAAAATAGGTAATTCATTATAAGAATGTTCAGATTGCCCTTCTTACTTCTTTCTATTTATTATTGTATATTGTTTTTAAATGTTCGAAACAACAATTTATTTCTAGTCTTGACTACTCTATGCAGAAATTACCTCATTGATGATTCTATAATCACTATACTTCACGAGGAAATCAAATTAATTACAGATTGTCATCGAATAAATTTAAATTGTATTAGTTTATTGCTAAAGTAAAAATTACATAAAGTCCGCGAACTTTTTTTAAAAGTAACTTAATATTTATTGCATAAAATTATAAAAAAGACGTAAATACCAACCAAATACATTTTATTTTATGAAAATTCTCCACGTTTTTTTATTATAAATTAGTTTTTTGTTTCTACTGAAAATTTGTTTACAAGTAGAGAGGTGCTTACAAGTAGAGAGGTGCTTACAAGTTTCAATAGTTCACGGACAATAACACATTCTAATGTTACTATGCTACAATTTTTGAGAGAAATTGACTGTTGAATATTATAAATATAATATTATAAATATAATCTAAGGCCATTACGGTCCTATACCTAGTGAGTACATTTTTAAATCACAAAATGTTACGAGAAAGTCTAGCGTCTATTTGTATTTCTACTCTTAATTAATATAAGAAAACTAAGTTGGTTTTATTTTCAATATTGTGACTACTTGTTAATTTTATTTCAATCTAAACAGTTTATTGGCATTATGCAATTGAGCCATTGCCATTAATTACATTAAAGGATAAAAAACTTAGTTTTGATAAAGTTCAAAAATTTAAATTGTTAACCGTTGGTTGGTTATTAATACGGATATTAATATACGAGTTACGACTAATATAATAATGAATATTAGCGTCGTTGGTACCATTCTGTAAAATTTTTAAAAGACGTATATTTCGATTTATTTATCTAATTTTTATATTGCTTGTTTTAAATATCGTTAACTTACAAATAATTTTTTTAAAGTGAATTTTGGTTCAACATTTTTCGGAATAAGGCTTAAGAGGTTTGAAATCAGCGTTACCACTTAGAAAGGCATCGACAAAATTTTGCACCGAATCTGTTGTTATTTCGTCGCCATATTTCATAGTGACCATGCGTTGTTTTGGAAAGTCTATAGCCGTTAGTAATGGCACGGCGTCATCTAAGCCGATGTGCTCTCTGATCATGTCCGCACTGTCTGTCCCATCGATGCCAATATAAAACATGACGTGTTTGAAAGATTTCTTCTTCATCCTCGAGGTCTTGGAGATGTAGTCGAAATCCATGGTCTCGTCGTCTGAGGAGTTCTGGTATGGGCAAAAACCAGGGTACTGTATACTACATTCCTCATAGTATGATTCGGCTGATGGCATTAGAACGGATTCGGAGAACTCGATTTCGCCGTCTTCGTCGTCTGTAACGAAATTGTTAGGTTTATTTATGTTTTGTTATTTTATATTAAGACTTTTTTTCTAGAGATTATTTTATTAACGTTTAAAATAGTATTTTTTATATATAAAAATTGTTGTTCTTAAAAATTTTGGTCTTGGTCAAAAATAAAATATATTATATGTTAATTAAATTACATATAACATGTACTATACGTACTGGTACTTACCAGTAAAAATATTACCAGTAACATACCATAGTGGCATATATATATAGATAACATAACATAGTACATATTTACCAGTAAAAAGCACGACGGCCGGGTGACGCGCCATTTTCAGTAGAGCTTGTTCATTTAACACCGACACTGGACGCTGGGCCCAAGGAAAGTTCTGCAAATTTTTATATGATATACGTAAATATTATGTTAACAACATAGAAATAATAGAGAAAAGACAGTATTAAACCTTTTTAAGGCTTGTAAATTAGCTTTTTCTGGAAATTGTTAATTGATAAAGAACTAAATTTTTACTATGTGTGTGATTATCGAATACGTAATTATACTGCCTTTTACATTTATGTAGGGTTACATACTTATATGTCAAAACTCTCAAATAATAAGAAAAAAATTGAAAATAAAGATGATAATTCCCAATTTTATAACTTACCAATCCCAATGGGTCTGCAGCTAGATACTGTCTGCCATTCGTAGTCAAAACTTTGCCAGTGCCATCCGTTATGACTAGTGCGGGGATGCCAGCCACACCTAAAGCGCCTGGCAGTGCCAATCTTGTTTCATTGGCAGACCACGGCACTGACAGCGCGTTGGCAGATGATATGGATGCTAGCGTTCGCGCGTAAGATTGTTCTGATCTGTAGAGCGACATATTTATTAATTAAAAGATTATATAGAAATATTTATTTAAGGGTTGATGACATATTAATTAGCTAAAAGATAATGACTATTCATTAGGTATAAGATTAAGTAGATATCTGATTTTAGGTTTGTTACGTTTCATTCACCATTTTTTCTATGGATTCTAATAGAAGCTCTAAAACTTTTTTAGCTTTTATTAGACTCGTTTAGTTAGACTATAATACATTAATGCTGGTTAAAAGCTTTTGAATTTTTATTTTAACAAAATTAATGACATACGAATTGGGTTTATCGCCTTGACCCGACTCTGTTTAATCTGGCATTGCATAAATTAAATAGACTTTTCTTAAGAGGTTCAGGATATTATTATTAATAAAAAAACGTAAGCAGGCGAAACTGTTTACCTTTTTAAAATAAGAATTATGTAGAGATTTGTTGATGTTTTACAAGGAAGTGAGTCAACTGAGTTATGTTCTTACTCCTCCTTCCCTACGTTTAGAACAATCGTGGACCGGTTGTTCGCGGAACAATACGCCGGTTAACTCCCTACGTGAATTGCGGCTTTAATTGTTTCCAACCCGTAGGGACAATTGGTATTGGGTGTGGTACAAGTATTTTATAGTATAACTGATGACTTAACTTTGAGTTAAATGAAATACAAGTTCTGAATATTAACACTATCCAGAACTTGTTCTTCATTATCACTAAAAAATAACTTTCAAGCTTCTAACTTTAAAAATGACGTAATTTCCATACAAACTTTCATCCCTTATATCAACATCTTTACAGCCTCTTTTTCGCATTGAAAAGTAGCCTATGTCCTTTTTTGACTCTAGACTATCTCTGTACCAAATTTAATTTAAATCGGTTCAGTAGTTTAGGCCTGATTAAGAAACACACAGATAGACAAGAGACACTTTCGCATTTATAATATTAGTAAGGATGATAGCGAAAGGTCAGTCACTAACACACCTATTCACTCATCAAGTTCAAATATCAAAAACCGCTTCACGTATAGTGATGAAATTTGGCAGGGAGGTAGTTTATAGTTTGTAGACGTCCGCTTATTATCCGGATTTTTCGACAGGGTTGGATTAAGGAGGTCTAAAGGCTCTCACAAGTTTTTGCGAAAGTCCTTCATTCTTTGTGCAACAAACTTTTTGGCAGAGAAATACAAATTCACTAAAAACGTTTGACTCCCTCCATATATTATGAGAGATTACGAATCGGGGTTCCAGTAAATGTGTGTGCGTTATAGCTTGGTTTACGATGTAAGTTAAGACATAATCCCGGTAATCGCAACGCGGGGGTCATTTTGTCTGGAATTAGTTATTGTTACTGTAAAGAAGAATCTTATTAGCCAGTAGATAAAGTAAGATCATTGAACTGTGATAAATTTTTTGTTCTTTGTTATAGGAATATTATTATTATTATTCTGAAAGTTGTTATAGTTATGTATGTTAGTTTTTTACGTATTTCTTCTTTACCCTGAGATGGTGTGTAGGTTTTGATATAAATGAACTAGGATTTAATATAGATAGCCTATGATCCTATACCTGGATTACAGGTATAGAATCATTGGCTATCTATATTAAATCCTAGTTCATACATTTATTAGGTACACACCCAATCCGTGAAGCTCGTAAGTCACTTTTTTCTATTGCAGTCAATAGAAAGATTTATAAGAAAACGAAAAAAAGACATATTACATGTTGCGGATATATGAAATATTTATGTAAAAATATTTGGCTAATATCGAAGTATGAATAACTCGCAAATTAGTAGCGACTTTGATGCAGCATACGTCTGCGCTACAACGGAAGCGGATATTGAGGGTAGGTATTTAAAAGTATCCGTCTAGGGAGTGCGCTGCTGGGAATTTACAAATGAAATAATGTTATACAAACACGGAGAAAATGAAAATGAAGGCATTTTATTCAGTAGAAGTTGTCGACAACGTAATGTGAAAAGTTTTTACGTTCGTTAACTACGAATGGCGCAGGGCGGGTGACGCCATTTCTAAAAACTTTATTTTTAATACTTTTATGCAATTTTTGTGTTAGGCTTTTAATAATAATATTGTAATAAAAAGATAGTATTTGAAGTTCAATGAAGAGTGCGACTCTTAGTAAAATAAGTTGGTTGAGTCGTCTTATAGTAAAATGGGTTGGTAGAGCAAATGGCCACTTCACTATATATGGGACCTATCATACTAGGGCCCCTATTTATTTCTTGAGTTTGTGTAGTAGTTAAAGTTTGTAAATACAGTTTGTTTCACTGTTAACTGCACATTAATTTTGTGGGTTACGGTTAATATTAACTGTTGATTACAATAGATCTAAATACTAGTTAAGATAGAATCTGTGCTATTTCATACATTTCGTAATAAAACGGTCTTCCTAGTAATTTTCACCCTCAATGTTTAAAGAAATACCCAAATATGTAGCATAGCGTCAATTAACCATGAAAACTTTTTTCAAGGTTAATTTAAATCGCAGCACGCATAAATAAATCACAATAAGACATAAAAAGAAAACACCATAAAACGCACTTCCATTTAGACATGGATAAAATGCATTTACGAGTTAAAAGTTAGGATCCCTTTGATTCGTCTTCGTGCAAACAATAGGTTCGCCGATAAAACCTCCTATAGAGTATCGTTGGGGGCATTTAAAAGTGTATGGCAGTTTTTTTGGATTCTTTTACTGCACTTTTGAACCCCCTCGTTTGGTTGTGCGCTAACCTCTGCTATTGTTTTCATTTTGCAAGTCCAAAATATGGAGTCGGATGATTAAATTTTTCTTTTCCCTTTTAAAAGTTCTACAAGCTTCCGTTTTATTTTCAATGTCAACGCTTTTAAAGCTAAATAAAGCCCTCAAAGAGTCGCTTTCGTGTAATTTCTAAGAATGTAATGAAATTCATCTTCAATATTTTAACTGTTAAAAACATTTGTTAGATATTTTTAAGACGCTTACCAGTTAGGTCTATTGAAAAACCAATAATAATGAAATCATATTTAATTATAGGTAGAGTATACTGCATAGTAATACGAGAAAGTAGCTACATATGTGTTTCAGATTTTGACTTTTGCTTAGGTAGTAGGTACCTACAATTTAAGTTTATTGACGAAAATTAGACAATATTGCTGAAATTCATTCTCTTCATAGTTCAATGTACTTTAATATAATTACGAAATACCTAAAATCATATTTAACACGTTCACTGCGTTACCAGGTCTAAACACCTTGTATTACGTCTCGCGTACAGTGCGGCTAAGAAAAGTGTAGACTTCCCTGTCGTGCGGAAGGCATAACTTCAATTTGGTTCGGTGTAGGAAAGAGATGAATATATATCTAAGATGTATTTGTTAAATAGAACCCAATGGTATACCTACCTTAATACCGGGCTTATACACCTGGTACCGCACAGAAGAAATAAAATATCATCACAGTGCGAAACCAGGTCGAAGCACCTTGTACCTCGCGCACCTGGTACCGACCCCACGCTTGCTTCGCGTGGCTAGTGTTGGCTTGCATTCGCGAGAAACGCAGGCATCGACATAGGACTAACAAAAAGGTGCCGAAGAAAAATAATCCACGGCTTTTGTGAGGACAGTAACGCGGTTAATATTAAATCTAATCATAGATTGATTGATCAAAGACAGGTGAGTCTTCATTACTATATATTTTATTCTTTTACAAAAAAGGACTTTGACAATGATACAGGTAATTTCAACGCAGACGAAAACGTATGCACACATACACATCCACATCCAATCCACGCACACATATACACCTATAAATAAAAAATAAATTGATAAATTTATCTTTCTGAAAACCCGCGCGAAAAATTAAGAAACACAATTTAATAAAAGGTGTTAAGAAGAGGAATTGGATGCTACGAAAAACTCCGAACCTTTTACCGAAAAAGCTGCTAAGCTAACAAAAAGTTAAAAAAAATTACCGGAATGTGTTCAATCTAAAAGAAACTTTTGTTATCCATGCTTTATTGAAAAACATTAAATCATGCTTGTTTTTTTCTTTTTGTCATTATATTAAAACTTAATTAAGACTCGATATTTTTATTTCACATCCCTAAAATACGCACCAGACTTCCCATATTCAGTGCGGTACAGGGTGCATAGACCCTGTATTTTAAAAATAGCTATAATTTTTAAACTAAACAAGTTATTTACAAACGGCTTCAGGTGTATGTCAATTAGTTCATTATTATTAATATTCAAAGCAAAAAAATCAAATATATTTTGACATGAAGCCAAAAAAAGGATTTAAGTTTCTTAAATGTTACAGGGTCTATAAGCCTTGTACCGCAACAATGGAAGTTTTATTACCAGGTGTATAGACCTTGTACCGCATGAATGGAAAGTATAGAAAAATAACAGCCGCAGTGAACGTGTTAAAAGTCGTGATGAGATATTTCTCCGTAGTAAAAATATTTTTTTTAAATACTAACACGAATAATCAGCTATCCACATACCTACTTGTATGATGTATCAAAAACTGTCTAGTAGTTTTCTTACCGTATAGATTTGAATTTAGAATAAGAGTTTTAGTACATGCATAGATAAAATAGTTACTTTATAAAACTTAAAATTAATTTAAAAAACCTTAAAACCGTTTAAACGAAATTTAAGACGAGAAGTCACAGAAACAGCGAGTTATATTGAAAAAAGGGAACTAAAGGAACTGTTAAATGACCATACAATTCTTTTCGCACAATCTGTAAACCGGACACTGAATGACATGTATTTTTCCCGCCATATTTCTCTCTCGCGCCATTACGTGTGCTGTGAAAGATAACAGAGGTATTTTGTGCCTTATGGTATGTATCGGATTATAAATAATAATATGGTGACTACACTGATATCTTTGGTAAATATTAACAATAGGTTCAAAGTAAGTTATGATATTTAATATCAAAATAACTTTAGATACGTATTTCTATCATATTTGTTGAATAACAACTATCATTATACCAAATGATCTAGCTCCCAAACATTCAATCTCTTATTCAAATGCAAAAAAAAAACCTGTATCGACAAAAATTACTACTTCAATAAAATTTCCAAAAACATATTTAATGTATTTATTCCATTCGGTTACTCCATTCGCTTTCTCTGTACCTATGTCCCTATGTATGCTTAAATCTTTAAAACTACGCAACGGATTTTGATGCGGTTTTTTTTAATAGATAGAGTGATTCAAGGGGAAGGTTTATATGTATAACAAGCGGAACCCGCGGCTTTGCCTGTGTTAAATCTAGGGAAGAAACCGAGCGAAGCGAAGACCAGTCGCTAGTTCGTACATATAGTAATGACAAAAAAACAAAACAAAACGATTCGAACCCAAACTGTCCGCCAAGATTGGCTATGCCAGTTAAGTCTCCAACATCAAGGAATTAGAATAAGCGATTTCTGCCAAGTGCCGCTTAATTTATACCCGGATCTTATCGCATAGTTTTCCCCTTGAGGGGTAAATAAGGTCATAAAACGTAGAAGGGTCCTAGTAATCCGGGTAAGGGAAGCGAACCGTCGACGGTTTATTGAAACGATAAATCCTAGACTGCGCTTGCTTATTTAGATTTGGTATGTTGATTTAAGTTGTAGCTTCGAGGGTAGGTGGATTTAGAACTGATAGGGGCAGTTTCTGTACAATATTGTAGGCTTAATTGATATTCTTCGAATAGATAGAGCGTACATGAATTAATAAAAAATTCAATAAATTTTTCTTAGTATGGAATTTTGAAATAATTCATTGACAAAATATGGTAGCAAGTAAAATGTTATGAATGTAACGAAATTAAAAGTTAAGCTTAGTAGGTGGCTAGTTAGTACATTTAATAACGTACGTACATATTTATACAAGTCCATTGCTCTGTTACTGTTTAAAAAGAATTAAACTAAAAATTTTACAATTTATAATTTATAGTACTGAAAATAAGATGTAATAAGTTTATAAGTGATATTTTTAATGAATATTGTTTTAAAAGGTTCGTTTTATAGATAAACTAAAGATTCACTCTTGCTACGTTCGGGTTCGTCCCTACACTACAGATATTTTATTTATTTAATTTTTTAGATATTTCACCCGGATAACCAGCTATCATCATACCAATTTTTAATTTTTCAAAATTTGTCCAGTGGTTTTCTCGTCATGCGGTCACAGACAGATAGACAGGCAAAAATAAAAAAAAGAAACAACCAATTCGGCCTCTGTACCGATAATAACGACTACTTAAATAAGATTTTCAAAAAAATATTTCACAGATTCGACTAAATTTCAACTTAATTTAACGTAAAGATTCTTATAAATAAATATATAAACGTAAATTAGACATTGTAGGGTCTTAAGTACTCCAAACCCTTCAGCCTATTGGCGATCCAATAACAACATCCTCATCAGATATGAATATAAACGTAAATTAGACATTGTAGGGTCTTAAGTACTCCAAGCCCTTCAGCCTATTGGCGATCCAATAACAACATCCTCATCAGATCCCTATCCAATTAACTGCATTAGTTGACCACAGGACTTGCCAAGCCCGCCCTCGTCTGCACAAACAGCGCAATAAAAATCTCATCACAATATCGAGAGAATGGAATAAATTCGATCGATAGAGGGTTGCGACGGAGACTATAAAGTAGCGTTAATTTTACAATTTCTCGGTTTTCTTTTACGGTTTTTTTGTATTGGTGTATCTTTCATTGTTTGTTTGCTTTTGATTAAATGATGGATGTTTGTTTCTCTTTGGTATTAAAATGAGTATCAGTGAAGTGAATTATGTTAATGATTTTGATAAAACTATTCCGAAAAAAACGGTTAGTACTAAATGTATCTACATTTTACATGTAGTAGATTTCGCATTTAAATGGAATAGTTTAGTATTTAGATTACTCGAGGATTGTGATGGAATGTGACGACACGCGATGTTACGGGGTAGGCTAAAAGTAATATGGAAAGTGTGGCAAAAAACCATGAACCAAAGTAAGTTTGGAGAATAGGATTTAGCCTGTTGGATAACATGTTCTGATGCAGATCCTGAAGTGGAATGCTCTTCCCAGAAATTCTAAATATCAACCAAAATCATATCAAAAACTGAAAGAACTTAAAGCCTTTGTTCTGACGCTTGACAACTCACTGTATTAACATACAAATAATAATAATTTTTGTCAAGGCAAATATACACTTAATTATTACTGTAGAAGTCGTGTCCGCGCGGAATAGTGGCAAGAATGCTGGCCGCATTCCCCCGCTGAATGGCAATGCTTTGTACATATAGTTAAGTTTACTTGTAATTTCCTTTATTGTAAATAAATCATACATTTTTGCCTGCTACATGTAGGTACTCTTGCTCTATGATATGTATTACCTGTACGGATGGCTAGTCTTAAACACTACGTTGCGACCGAAGCATAATTTTGATTTCATCATGATTAAGCATGACACTTAAATTAAGTAATTTGTTCAAAGAGATTTAATTAGAGGCAAAGTATGTTTGTGTAATTAAAACAAATTTAATGTAAATGAGGCTAAGTGGGGATCCATCCGTAAAGCAAAGGGTCGTCAGTCCATTGTTCTATTGTTATCTTACTAAAATTACTACTGTTTATACCTATTATAGAAATTCTCTGAAAGAAATGGATGAGGGATGATGTCATCCAATATTGAGATCACATAGTTATTTGCTCGATAGCAAAGGCATCAAATGAAGTGAGAATTTCAATAACAGATTGAGGATCAACGCGGAAAGATCATAAAATAGGTCTTTCTATCCTGAAAAAACCCGGATTTCCACAAGAAGAGAAAATAAATTAGTAGGATTTAATATGACTTACATACAGACAACTTATATCTTGGGAAACTTTCATCGCTTTACCTAACACAACAAAAATTATATAGAATACTAGCCTTTCCCGCGGTCCGCTCGCGATCTAAAGGCTGAAAATCGAAAGAAACATTTTTCTATCGTTTTCGCAGCATTTTTCATTGATGCTTCGCTCCTATTGGTCGTAGCGTGATATAATATAACCTTCCTCGATAAACGGACTATCCATTACAAAAAGATTTTTTCCAGTAGTTCCTGAAATTAGCGCGTTCAACCAAACAAACAAACCTTTCAGCTTTATAGTATTAGTATTGATCAAGGATAATAATTTGAAGTCGTAACTCACGAATGAGTTTTATCGAAATGATAAAATACAAAGTGTTCAATTACACTTATTGTTAAAATACTAGCAATTTTGCAATATATGAAAAGCCATTAGCCCTTTGAATCTCAGCCATCGATCCATTTAATTCGATTCTCTTTGTACTATTGTTGGCGTTATAGCTTCGATAAAGGCTAGCTTTGTCTAGTCGCGTGGCTTTGCCCAGATCCTGAATTGATTAATATATGTAGAAGAAATGCTATCTATCTATATAAATAAAAATAAATGTTTGTCTGTTTGGCCTCAATGGGTTTCAAAACCTTGATCTGATTGCGATGAAACTCGGGATTCTGTATACATCTACGAAGATTCCTGGTGCAAAGAATAATTTTTCTTCGAGCGACATGGGAAGAAGCCGCTAGTTATTAATTAAATCCATAATTAGTAGATATTGATAATAATTTCATTTGTTTTAATTCGTATACACATAGTGTATACTGTATTTGTGTCTAAAGTTATATATGCAGAGTATATCAACTATATAAATAAATAAATAAATATGTTGGGACATTTTTACAACAGCGCCATCTAGTTCCGTGGTAAGCTACGAGGCTTGTATTACGGATACCAGATAGTTAATATACTACACATATAAATTTTAAATACATACATATTATAAATATTAACACCCATGACTGGAGAACAAACATTCGTATTCAACAAATGAATGCCCCCAGCGGGACTCGAACCCGCGACCGCTGGCGCAGAAAGTAGGTAGGCTTGCCATAGATTTACCAGTAGATAATGCTGTGTGTATATGTATTTTAAAATAAAATCTTAAGATATAAGGTCCACGAGACATAAGAATCTTTTAAACAAAACACTTTAAAAAACGATATTAAGTTCCATTCACTAGAACAACTTTTAGATTATCTGCTAGTACTAGCCTTTCCCGCGGCTCCGCTCGCGTTCTAAAGGCTGAAAATGAGAAGAAATATTTTTCTCCCGTTTTGCAATATTTTTCATTGATGCTCCGCTCCTATTGGTCGTAGCGTGATGTAATATAGCCTATAACTTTCCTCGATAAACGGACTATACAACACAAAAAGAATTTTTCAATTCGTACTGATAGTTCCTGAGATTAGCGCGTTCAACCAAACAAACAAACTCTTCAGCTTTATAATATTAGTATAAATTATTCCATTGAACTTTTCTCTACAAGGTGGACTTTTCAAAATATAAAAAACCGCGCATACATTTCCTAAGAAAATCAACCTACGATAACGCCAAACCGGTGCTTAATGGACTTGCAAAGTCCGACGGAAACGTTCAATGTTGAAATCGAGAAAGTTTTTATTTAAATGACTACCCTCCAATATTAGTTTACCTTTATTTGATCCGGAACAATGAAGGGAACTTCGCTTCCCCGATAGAAGCATACTGTAAGCATTTACTTATTTGTACTCATTGGAAAGCCTACGTTATATACGTACAAAGAATACATTGCTTAACTTAATAAATCTATGTAACATACGAGTATAATAAAATGCTTAATTAGTCTGCTAAGTAACATTTTTTGAAAAATCTTATTGAAATATGTATTCTTATCATTACAGAGACTGAATTATTACTAACTAGCATTTCCCGCGGCTTCGTGCGCGTTCTAAAGACCGGAAACCAAATTCTTACTGAGTCGCGCGGTACGGTAACGCCCACCCTTCCCGTTTTTGCAACATTTTTCATTTCATTGATGCTCTGCTTCTATTGGTCGTAACGTGATAAAATATAGCCTATAGCCTTCCTCGATAAACGGACTATCAAACACAAAAAGATTTTTTTTATTTGGACCAGTACCTAGTTCCTGAGATTCGCGTTCAACCAAACAAACAAACAACTCAACAACTCTTCTAATTATAATATTAGTATAGATTAGAAATTTAGCAGATCGGTCATCGGTCTGTGACTGTGACCTCTAGAGAAAAAAATAATATAAATCAGTGTTACAGTTGAGGAGGTACCATGATCATCTTCCGACTTCATCATCAATCCTATTCCAAACTCTATATTATTGCATATGTATCAAAGGTCCAACTAAAACAGATAAATTAAAGTGTCTGTTTGTAATGTCAAAATAACAAATATATATATATTGTTATATTGGAACTTTATTACCCACAGCGCTATCTAGTTCCGTGGTAAGCTACGAAGCTTGTGTTACGGATACCAGATAGATGATATACTACATATATAAGTTTAAATACAAACATATTATAAATATTAACACCCATGACTGGAGTACAAACTTCTGAGATTAACAAGTGAATGCCCCCAGCAGGACTCGAACCCGCGACCACTGGCGCAAGAAAGTAATATAAAAGCCTGCCGTAAGGAACTTCGTTCCAATAAAGTAATAAGAAAGTAACATACTGAATTAAATAAATGAAGTTTCTAAATCAATCTGAAATATAACTCTTTAAGTTAAAAAGATGTCTTCTAGAGAATCTGTCACAAAAAATAGTATTGCAAAAAAGCATAGAGCGTCACCCCTCAAGCAAATGCCCATTGAAAGTTGCAGCGTACAGGGCGCAATTAATAGACTTCAAAGTCGGACTGAACCGTCTGTAATCAGGATCATGACCCTTTCATTATAAAGTCCTAAGACTGCAATATTGCTGATAAAAATAGCAAAAATCGATATCAGCGTACTTCCACAGTCTACAGTCTGTGCTTTATAAAATGGCGATGAAACATCTACATCGTCTGTCGTAAGGTCTACGGAATGGAAATAACAGGTTTGATTACTGTGGGAATAGTTAAGAAGACATCAAGAAGATTGGTGATATCTTAATTTTTGATGTTTGGTGATGATTCATTTTAAATTTTTCAGAGATAGTTTATATGTACTATAAACATGACTGGAGTACATGCATTCGTGCTTATCACACTAGCGAATGTCCCAGCACAACTTGAACCCGCGACCGCCTACACAGTAAGTAGGATGTACAAACTGAGCCATTTGTTATCAAAATATGATATTCAAAATTTTTTAGCATAAAAATAGTTCTATATTTATTTATTAGTGAAGTAAGAATTATATTAATTGGACAGGCAACAAGACAGCCAAAGTACAATGTTTAGCCTTCGTTTGTCACTGTCACTTAAATGGGCGGAAACGTAGGGGATGGGTTGTTTGATGTCATTGCTTATTCATTAGCTTTATTGCTTTCTATTAAAAGAAAACCTTTTTAGTATTATTTGTGAACCAATGTTAATAAATAACGTACGTTTTATATGATCACTTCCTTAGATAATCTATACGTATATAAAAAATTCTAATTTAGTCGAATCTGTTTGGAAAATCTGATTGAATCTAATACCTTCAGTTTTCTACTAATATACAGTTTAGGTATATCTGTTAAGGCTTAGCCCGTGTTATATATTTTATTTTCCCGTGGGAATAAAAGTTTTCCCTGTATTCAAAATTAACCTAAAAGTTGCCCCTAGCAATGAGTTATCACTACACAAAATTTTCTCCAAATCGGTTCAGAAGTTAATGCATGAAACAAATCAAATCAAAAAACATCAAATGTTTTGGGAATATGTTAGGACATTCTTACAACAGCGCCATCCAGTTCCGTGGTAAGCTACGATGCTTGTGTTACGGATACCAGATAGTTGATATACTCATATATTATAATAAATAAATAATATATAAAAGTATTAAATATTATAAATGAACCATGACTGAAGTATAGACATTTGTGCCCAACAAATGAATGCCCAGCGGGACTCGAATCTGCGACCCCTGGCGCAGAAAGTAGGGTCACTACCAACTAAGCCAAACTGTTTTATTATAAATCAAATCAAATCAAATCAAATCAAAATATTCTTTATTCAAATAGACTTTTACAAGCTCTTTTGAATCGTCATTTTTACATTAATAAAATTAAATGTCAGTCTGTAAGTCTGTGAGTAAGCTACCACCGGCTCGGAAAGCTGTTCTGCTGAGAAGAACCGGCGAGAAACTCAACAGTTGCTCTTTTCAAAAATATTTTGGTAACAATATTGTATTACAATTTATCTATTTATCCTACGTGAGACACAACCAGTCACTAATCCCACACATTTACATCTACTAGGTATTCCGTGATGGTGTAATAAGCCTTATTCAGTAGCGTATTTTTAATTTTAGATTTAAATTGCTTCAAAGGCAAGCTCAGTATATATATATACACGAACATGCTAACAATAGGTTACACAGTTGAATGCATCTCAATGCTCCCAAACACCAACTAAATACTTGATGTACTCACATATCGAGGCAGACACGAGACTTCACTTCGTCTAATACTGTGAGCACAAAGGCACCAAATTCACAGCTCACTGCCAAACACCGCAGACAGTCTTTAGCTGAAATTCTTTGCTTTTTGTGATTCACTTTTAGGCGTTATACCGGTGCCCATATTAAGATGATTAATGTGCCATTTTTGTACACATTCGCATCGAAATACTGAAAGTTGTTTTGGAAATGAAAAATGAGTTGGTTGTTTTTGGATAGGAACATGTACTGTACTGGTATCTAAAATACTTTCTTAGGTTTACGCGAATATTTTACGGTAGAGACTGACCCGTGACCATGATTGCAGTAAAGCATTCGAAACGTCGAGAACCAAAAATCAAAATAAGTCCGCGGCAAAATCCGGAAAGACAGTTTTATTTATAATGTTTAATTGTGGGAAAATATCTTATCTTAGAGAAAACCACACTAAAAATTAAATCGTATACAGTCGTTAGTATTTGATAAACTAATATTATAAAGAGGAAAGATTTGTATGTAAGTATGTTTGTAACGAATTGATTCATTAAGTAGGTACTGGACCGATTTAAAAAATTCTTTCACCATTTGAATGCTACATTATCACTGATTAATATAGACTATTTTAATTACAAGAAAAAAATAAGGATCCCTACTAAAACTACAATAACAGGAGAGGAGGAGGAGTGCACGCCGCATATAATATATGAAATAGGGCCGCGCGGCTCAGGAGTATATTAAAGCTGGAGTAATTTTGGAGAATTTTCAATCCAGCGAGTGATCGAATGAAGTTCAGTAGCGATTAAAAAATGAACGCGGGCGAAGCCGCACGTATTGCTAGTATTTGATAAGTTAAGCTGAGAAAAGATAATCAAATTGTAAAAGGCAGCATTATTAATTTTTCAGGCAACCTTATTACTGAGCTTATTCTTCCTATCGTTTTCTTGCTCTAACATCGAACCTAGGTACTTTTTTTGAGCCCTCATACAGTGCAAAAGTAAAACAACCTCTTTTAGCCATGGAAAGTGTTTTATTCCTCTTCCATAGGTCTTTTTAATTTTTATTTCGTACTTTTTACATTCAAACAAGTTACTTTAGTTTCGATCATTGATCTTAAAATCTAATATTTATAGCATAAGCATAGCTTTCATCTTTTTCTGTAACATCATTTCTTTTCAATGTTATTAGCTTTTTATATTTCCAGTTTAATTGAAAACGCAAATTTCGATTTTTACTTCAATTCATATTAATTTAAAAATCTTGGCTCTGAATCGACTAGGCTCATCTGAGCCTAGTATCTAGCCTAGGTATCTACCTATTATCGATTTAAATATTTCTACATTTGATACAAATCATTGATATTTAGGCAATATTCGATTATTGGTTGCTATCTAGTGAAATCGAATACTCTAATTCGTCGCTTCGAATTAAATATAAAAGCTAGATTGTCGTGAGTCTGCGAAATGACTTCCCCTGCAATATTATATTATACATTACAATATATCAGTTGGTATGAAGCAGCCGTGTGACGTCACTGTAGTCGCGACAGGTACTCGGCAGTCGGTATTAATGGAAGGGTGAAGTAGGGTTGACATATCCGCACATCCATATCGGATAGCAAACGCTTTGTCCCTTGTTATAGATTAGAAATGATTAAACTTTTCAAACGTAAAATATTTGTTTTATGTTAGATATAAGACTGTGGCGGTCTTTATATTGTTATATTCTACATTGCATATAGGTATAAATAATACAAGATAAAAAAATAGTCCCGCTGAGTTTCTTTCGCCAGTTTTTCTCAGGTCAGAGGTTTCTTCTTTCCGAACTGGTGGTAGACTCATGACGTTCAGTAAGAAATTGTAACAATTTTTATGCTGAATAAAATATTTTGATTGGATTTGAATAAAATACATAGAAATTAACATGGTTAAAGGTGTGTTCATTCCCGGTTCCACCTGTGGTTATTCCCGGTGGTTATTCTATACATCTTCCTGTCAATGCATTCATGTTTCTAGGAAATGGTGTTAAATAGCGGAAAATAAAGAGAAATTAAAAAAAACTTCCTAAACCAATGACCAAGCTTAGGCGGACCCGGTAATAAAATCCAAGAGCTACCGGATTCGGACCAGCGGTTCTGTGGAAGAATAACAAGGGTGCTGAGTTCTGAATAAAGTTAAATACAACGTGGTCAGGCCGTTAAATAAACATGTGATTTTATCATTGATCACATTAACCTTTTTGGTACAATAAATTTAATTATAGGTAAGTAATAAGTATTAATATTTTTCATTTATGATTAGTTCTAAAGTTAAGCAAGAAAGCATTTTATAAAACAATCAGTTTCGTTATTATCAAAATGGGATTCGTTAAAAAGTTATAATCAAATACCAAAAAAATGAGCACCATTATACAAGACCACCGAGGCAGAAAAATATTCTATATTATACATACTCATATTATAACAAATATAATAAAGTTACTACAGTCAGGTCACGTATAGAGGTTGTAGCGAAAATATTAACGAAGCTTTGCGCCCAGATGTATCGAATGTACTATTATCATAAAAGCACGTTGACAAAATTAAATATTTAGTGGATAACTTGGGCATGAAAATGTTTAATTTTAACCGAGACGATTTTTATTATAAACGAAACTATCTTCGGATTTTGTAGCGGACCTCCCGTGGTGTCTCCCGTGACCATGATTGCTGTAAAACATTCGAAACGTCGGGAACCAAAAATCATAATAAATCCGCGACAAAATCCGAAAAGATAGTTTCATTTATAATGTCAAATATTCGTGTAAACCTAAGAAAGTACTATGAGACGATTTTTATCTCTTATACTTTCGGCTTCAATATCGTTCGTAGTGTATGACAAGTCATTTTAAAAGTCTGAAAAGCTTGGTGTCGTTAATTCATAATCTTAGTATAACAAATTTTATTTATCGGTTTAGGTTCAATTTATCTTTCTAATTCATACTTAACGGAACCAACTTTAAATAATTTCTTGTAAAGAAGACGACGAAAGATTGAGGAATGGTTTTAAACTGTATCTTATTTAAATACAATTATTATATTTTCTTTTACGAATAACAAGAATAAAATGTGTATGTAAATGTTATTTCTTAAATTAGATTTGTTTGGTTCTAGCTGCCGTATTGTCAAGTTGTTTGAAGTACAACTTTTGAAGTTAAACTTTTATTGTTATAATATTTAAACCATTAAACTGAAGATATTTGTAGAAAATGGACATGTTTAGTGTCGAATGGAATAAGATAGAGGTAGCAGATTCAATTCCATTCTCCTGAATATTGATCAAATTTTCCATGTGATGTAACGTGATTGTTCAGGAATAGCCTGTCTTTTAAATGCCTTTAGCTACGAAATTATATATTAATAATTATATTTATTAATTATTTTTTCTTAAAATGTATAAGAATGAAAATGAAAATATTTACAATAACGTTAAATAATTCTATTTCTTTTAAATTATTATTAATATCAATTTTCTAATATTGCGTAGTTAAATTCAATTTCTAAATATTTTTATCCCTCAATTTATAAAATAATAATGCATGCTGTGACTATCTATAATAAAAAGAAATACAATTATACTTATAATTTATAATGTAAATTATTATCATTAAAATTATAGTAATTTCTGTTGGTAATCCAAATAAATAAATAAGAGTTCTAGTCCTGAATAAGGTCTGACTTACAAAAGGTCAAGGAGAGTTCTTATTTGGCAAAGTCGCGAGAAGCATTAGGTTGGCAGCGTAAAGGTCACAAGGTCGTGATTATCTACAACTATATAATATTCTCGCAGACTAGACCTGATTTTTTGAAGCGGCAATCCCATGTATATATATGTATATCTTGACTCGACTATGATATAGAGACGGTATTATTGCTAGAGATAATCTTCTAAGATGACCTTACAATTATTATATTTTCTTTTACGAATAACATGAATAAAATGTGTATGTAAATGTTATTTCTTAAATTAGATTCGTTTGGTTCACGCTGCCGTATTGTCAAGTTGTTTGAAGTACTTATAAATAAACTTTTATTAGACCTTTAGACCTTTGGTGGAAGGATTTATTGTGATAATTTAGAGTCACTACTACATTATGTATTAGGCCTTTTGTAGCGCTAGCTTTTGTCAAATTTTAACATGTTTAAGTGTTCTAGCCTATCTATTTACAGAAGTATATCAAATTTCGTACAGCTGTTTATATTTTTACCATGTGTCACAGTGAAGCGGTAATAATATTACTTTCCTTCTGTTTAAACCGCGTAATACACAACAAAGGGCGGCAAACAATGACAAAAAACCTAGTAAAACAAACGGAGAAGTTTAAGAAGCACTGGTCGTGTATTCTGCGGTAGTGCCAATTAGTTAACACAATGTTGACGACTAGTGGGAAGTGCTATTGACTGCGAACGAGTGGAGTTTGAGCTTAACTCGTAGAGTTAGAGAATACACTGAAATTGTACAGAAGTTATTTTTTTTAACGAATTTACGTTTTTGATATAAATTTTGATATAGCTGTGTATAAACTTTCCATAAATAACATCCTAGCCAAGTGTGGGTTATATAACTGTGACTATACAACTTCATAAGTATGTCCTTCAAAACTTGCAAGTTTCATTTAGAAATGCAAGTTAGCTGAGAACGGCTGCACCGATTTTGACGGGGCTTTCACTTGTAGATAGCTAATGCTATAAGGGCATAACGTAGGCTATTTTTAACCGACTTCAAAAAAGAAGGAGGTTATATTTTAGATTTTTTTTAATAGCGGAAGCCGTGCTAAACCTAGCTAGTATATAATAAATATTTTTGCAATCAATTTATATCAGTCACTATTGAGTCAAATCAAAAATCTTATTTTATTGGGAGAATATGATAACTACGCAAGATTTATAAAATAGATTTTTAATTTTCTCTATCACTTTTCCGAGGATTAGACTGGAGATATTTTATTTTGTATTTTATTGAAAATATTTATTGTACCTCGAAGCAGACGCTAAAAGCTAATATTAAAAATGCACAGACAGTACACTATCAATAAAAAAACTGTAGGCTCATCGGCTTCCATTCTATTGAGGGGTTAAAATTATTTCTACAACACTGGATTTTAAACATTGAAATTTTAATTTAAGAATTAAAATAACTTATATTTTAATTATTTTAATGCTTATATCTATATATATAAAAGAAAGTCGTGTTAGTTACACTATTTATAACTCAAGAACGGCTGAACCGATTTGGCTGAAAATTGGTGGGGAGGTAGCTTAGAACCAGGAGACGGACATAGAATACTTTTTATCCCGTTCGACCGCGTTCCCGTGTGACGTGACATAAAACGTCAAAGAGAATAAAAGTCACTATAAAACGTGGTATAATAAAAACGCATTTGACATGGAATAACAAAACGCAAATGACAGCTTAACGTAATTTTGTCTATGGTTAAGTATGGTTGATTTGATAATTATAAATTTTGTCACAAATCAATAATCAGTAATTTGTATTCTGGCGGAACAGAGTTCGCCGGGTCAGCTAGTTTTAATATATATGTTTTATTGATTTTACTTGTCTATGTATATGATTCTTTCAAGAACCATTTCCAACGTAATATTGCGTTACAAGCTAGCAACACGATGTTATTAGACATCTCTATTTTTGATAATAAACCTATTAATCCCGTTGCCCTAACCCGGAATCGAACTTGGAGCTTTATGATCCACTTTATAAACTACATCTACTAAATATTTTATGAACAGATTCGACTTAGAATATTACTAGCAAAAAGCTGACATCTCTATTTTTTGATAATTAACCTATTAATCCCGTTGCCCTAACCCGGAATCGAACTTGGAGCTTTATGATCCACTTTATAAACTACATCTACATATCGATATGTATATAGACGTACATATTATGTTCTATTTATAACTCAGTAAGCACCCCATTGTCGGGACAGCAGTCATATGGTTTCAAATGCACTCTCATTGAAAGTCTATTAAGCTTTTGTTTCATTGAATGAACTAGGTTAATAAAGCACTAAAATAAAAATATAGGTAAGTTTTAATGTATCGTCATTGCCTTAGTCTATTTTGTTCTTTGCCTCATTTTAAAATTATTTAGCAATCGTACGAAAATAAACTGTAAACTATGAGGAAGAAAATTTAAAAAGCTTTATTATAGGCAGGTCTAATAAAGACATGAAAACTCAGAGGCCATTTCTCGCACCTCTGATGTTATTTTCATGTGCGAAGGAAGGGTGGTGGTTCTCGAAAGACATGTGAAGTCCGCCAACACGCACTAGGCCAGCGCAGTGGACTATGGCCTGATCCCCCTCGTACTGAGGGAGGTCCGTGCCCAGCAGTGGGACGTTAAAAAGGGCTGAAGACATACGGTGAAGTAAGGCATATGGTGAAGGAAGACATCGTGAGTAAAATGCATGACTGAGAGAACCTAGCAAGTTTTCGAAGGTCAAGTTCGTCAACCCATGGCTCGGAACGAAGGCTCGTGCCCAGCAGTAAGATATCAAAAAAGGGTTGAAAATAATTTACTTTATAGCAAAATTTAAACTTATAATTAAAATTATCGTGGCCATATTATTTTTATGGCACCATCAAGAATAATTATTTTATAAATTATAAATGCAAACAGAAGTAATAATTTAAATAAAATCTAGACTATTTAAATCTTCGAAACGGAATTAAGTGTGCAATTAAAACGAGGGGAAAGAACCGCGGCGTCAGGACCACCATATTTGCTACCGTTCGCGCCTTTTAATTTTACTCAACCGGAAGTTATATTAAGCACTTTTACTACTTTTTCAGAAAATTTAAAACTAGGTTAATGAAGCAAGCTTCAATAATTGAGCACTGGAGAAAAACTTAGCACAATTTTTTAAGAAAATCTTTGAAAAGGTTTCTTTTCTATAGGTCTTGGTGCTGTCGATTTTGTATACGTCTATATTTAGTTTTTATATTAACTAAGGATGTTTTATATTATAAAATTTATAACATGACTATAAAATCGCTTAAAGAAGTTATGAACTAATAGTAGAAGTAATGAATGTCAAGAAATGGATGAAATTGAAACTTTTTATTGACTTCTGTATCGAAAAATAATGATTATTTTAGTAAGATTTTCCAAAAAATATTTCAGTAGTTTTTTTTTAAATGTATCATGCATAGATTCAGTTGGAATTTTTTTTAATGTGTCCTGTATACATAGAAATAGGCCAAATAGTTCACTGCCCTTTTTCATATTTCTACTCTTTCAATCGATTTTCCTTTTTTGTTTAGCTATTTAAGCTTTTGCGTTATCAATAAAAATAAGTTATGGTAGAAACCGACCACTGGACGTACACCATTTAATTTAATACATCACACATGCTACCGAAAAACTATAAAAGAAGAATATGAGTATCAAATTTTTTACTGCTAATAAAGTTTTACGTAGCTTTTATGGGCACGTTATATGTATTAAGATACAATTTCTTAATGTGGGGAAGCATCTGGTGTTGCTATAATGTAAAAAATAATATGTGTTAGTATGCTTTAAATTATTTTTCTGGCTACATGGTTATCACTACATAGTATAAAACAAAGTCGCTTTTTCTGTCCCTATATCCATTTGTATGCTTAAATCTTTAAAACTACGCAACGGATTGTGATGCGGTTTTTTTAATAGATAGAGTGATTCAAGAGGAAGGTTTATATGCATAACTACTGGATCAGGCACAGGCTTTGCCTGTGCTAAATCTAGAGAAGAGCCCGAGCGAAGTGAGGGCGAGTCGCTAGTATACCATTAATTTACTCGATATGATTAAGATGTCAATTAAAAACGTATGAATCTATATAAGTATGTATGTACATGTTTTTGGGTAGAAATATTTGGCAAAAGATCAGCATTCAGCATCATCTCCCTAGATGTTCATCGCTTAGGGAAAGCACCAAGAAAAGCAATTAATAACTAAAGAAAAGCGAACTTGCTACTGATTACAATCTAGTTATACAGTAGTTAAGTGATAGACAAATATCATTTCAAAATATGTGCTTCATTCGACATAATTGCTTAGAGTTTAGTTAAACATAAAGATTTGTTATCGAATGGAGTACGAAAATACGAGATGACGTTAAAAGTTTCATACGCCACAGGTGGCTTTTATCGGTTTCTTAAATGAATTCGACGTAGCGAATATATTCAATTCCCATTACCTAATTTTAAGGAAAAATATTCTAAGGGAGATTTTATAATATATTTGTATAAGCTATCGACATTTTAAATGTCTCCAAACTCGCTTCGATAAGTTGAACAGTAAGAAATTCAATTCTTCCTTCATTACCTTACGTATTTATAAGAAAAGATATCTCGAGAAGGGTTCTTTCGGAAGGATCGCTATCAATACCGACACTAGAGCATCCCTTAAATCATATTACGCTATTACATAATAAGTGCCTACCTACTGAATCTATAGATATAAGATACATATAAAAATAATAGTTTAAAAAAACTAAAATACACGCTTTTTATAGAAAACCGAACTAAAAAATAGAAAATAAAATTTTATTTTAAAAAAAGCGTGGGGTGCATGATGTCATTATCGTTTCGATAATATCTTAAAAAGCACCCCACGCTTTTTTTAAAATAAAATTTTATTTTCTATTTTTTAGTTCGGTTTTCTATAAAAAGCGTGTATTTTAGTTTTTTTAAACTATTATTTATTTTCTACTTTTTCTAGCAAAAATCATATTTTGCAAATTGATAAATGGAATAATTTTATCAAATTAGTGTATTGTCATCGGTCCTCAATAAATCTACAAAGTTTGAACGAAATCTGGCCGTTTAAAGTGGGTCAAAATCGCGCCCAAAGAAGTCGGTTACAAACAAACATACATACAGGTGAAGCTAATAAAAAGCGTGTAAAAATCAATTGCCGTTTGTTCGTCTCGCTAAAACTCAAAACCGACTTTACACATTTTAATTGTTTTGTCATTGTTTTTTGGGGTGTGTTATTGGTAGTTTGAGTATAAAAATTGGGACAACAAAAAATACTGTTTATTTTGTCTATGGGAATCACTAACTGTGTACCTGTATATGAATCTCAGCGAGCTAAAATTATAGCTAGAAAGCATATTTGCTTTGTATGTTCGTATTTATTTTTTCTTCTTCAGCCCTTTTTAACGTCCCACTGCTGGGCACGGGCCTCCCTCAGTACGACGGGATCAGGCCATAGTCCACCGCGCTGGCCCAGTGCGTGTTGGCGGACTTCACATGTCTTTCGAAAACTTGCTAGGTTTCTTTCAGACATGCAGGTTTCCTCACCATGTTTTCCTTCACCGTAAGATAAGTGGTAATCATGATAGAAATGATTCGCACATGATATCAGAGGTGCGAGACCGGGATTTGAACCCGCATCACTCGGTTATACAACCGAGCGCGTTACCGCTGGGTTACCACTGCCTCACTTATTTATTTCGAGAGGCTGAATCTGTAGGACAGTAGTTAAAAACTTTGTCTGGCTGTCTGTTTGTCGGTCTGCTTGTCTGGGAACGCATCACGAGAACGAGAAAACCACTAGACAGATTTTTACGTTTTTTTATTATAATAGCTGATTATTCGGGTCAATATTTACTTCGAGAAAAATTTCATCTCTGAAAAATTTACGAATGAACACGAGCGGAGCGAGGGTGAGTCGCTAGTTAAAAATAACAGACAAATGGTAAAAGTCGTAATACTAAAGTTATCATGGCTTCGAGCTTATATTGCTTACGACCTATTATTTTCTTTTTTTATTTTATGAGCACTATAGTCTATAGTTATTGAGGTGTCTTCACATGGATGATAAATAGTTATTATACTAAAACTATCGATCTAGGTAATATGTACGCGAATTTTGTTTAAAATTTCGTGTATTTTGTTCTTTTTGCACGAAGCCAAAATTCTTTTTCTAAAATAAACTAATCCTAGTTTAATCCTTATAATCTATATTGAATCCTTATAATCTGCGGGTAGCAACCGAATGGGCCGGCACGCCCCGTATAGTTCATTAGCACCACTCTCTCACAGAAGACCGGCGTGAAGTGGCAGCTATGCTGTCGCGTTTCGACCGGTGAGTGAGAGTCCGGGAGGCCCACGCTCCTTCCCCCCTCCCTCTTCCCATCATCCTCCGCCTTCGTTCCCCCCTCCCTCCCACTTCCCTCCCTCCTCCATCCCTTCCTTTCCGGAAAGGCCGGCAACGCATCTGCAAGCCTGGCTTGCAGATGTCCATGGGCGGAGGTGATCACTTCCCATCAGGTGAGCCTCCTGCCCGTTTGCCCCCTTTTTACCATAAAAAAAAGAAGTTTTTGTGATTAGCAAGAACAAACTTGCAGGCAAAAAATATTCTTAGTACACGTTCAAATATTTTCTTTAGTAAAACGCTGTTACTTTGGATGTACAAATAGATATTTGTTTTATAGTTATTAATTTGTATAGTTATAAAAATATATGTGAATGTGTGTTTATATTTGCGTGTGTGTTCTGAGTACGCGTAAAATTAGAATTAACGTGTGTGGGAGGCCTTTTGCTTTTAAATGCCCTTACAGATCACTTAAAGCCTATATTAGGTGAATTTATGAAAATTTCAGATTAATAAAAAAGGCCAACAATGAATGTAAAGATTGTCATCTACCTAAATATATTTTTCTAACCTAGAAAAATGACTAATAACAAAAATATTGTATTAAAAAGTACATTAAACACTGAAAGGCGAAATGTTCCGAGTGCTTCAGAACACCTATTCAACTTCACGCGGTCGGTTTGTATCAACACTTGAATTTGTTTCGAAGTAATGCGTATACCAATAATTTATCAAGTCCTTATTCCAGAGGAATAGCGTCTATTTTTGTTTAAACCTGTTTTGAAGTCCCCCATACCCTGATTACCCGACCCTATTGTGTTGCGAGGGTAGTCTGCAATTATTTTTGAAGGGAATTGCTTCGTGAGTAAATTGTGTGGGAAGTATTAAGAGTATGTTCTTTTATCGTGTTAGTAAACAAGATGGGTCTATGCATATTATGATTTAAAAAAAATTAAAGAATCATTTGTTTTTTCTAATGGATTTCTTTTCTTTTAATCATATTTTTTATATTTATAAAAAAAGTTAGTAATTTATTTATTATACCAAGTTGATGATGATGATGTCCTCTCGACCGATTATGGCCACAGCAGCCAGTTTATTTAGACTAGCTATCTGCACGGGAGATATTATAGTACACAAGTGTATATGCGAACACAAGTGCACTCTCTATTCCTTATCACTCTCATATTCCAGTGGGACGACTGCTCGAAACGACCAAGTTCGGACTAAGACACCTTCGGAGTTGAATTTTAATTTTTTTTTAACTTTAAGGGAATTTAAAAAGAATTTCAATTAAGTTATAACAAATACAATTCTTATTTTATTTTGAATCGAGAAAGCCATATGTAATAAAATATCTATTAATGTTGCGTAAGAATAAAAACAACAAATAAAAAGTCCACGACAAAACAAATTAAATTCTATTATAGAGCTTCATTGTCCATTAAAAGTTTTACGGAACAGTCATTATAAGAATAATAGAGAAAATCTAGTTTAGATGAAACTACAGTGTAGTGTAGCTTTGCAAGTGGAGGACAGGCTTTATGAAACAATGCCACTTCAAGACAATAGCAACTATGTATAAAAAGGCATTTATAGTTTCTATTTAAAAAGAATAGGAATTGTAATCTACATTTCTACTTTCTTTCACTTATCTGTAGAAGAATCGAAAGAAAAAGATACCTATCTTAGGCTATTTCATAATGAAAGGATAGGTCTTGTATAGACAGTCCCATTATAGCAAATATCTTGATAGATAGAGATTACGATCAAAAATTGCGGTTACAGACAGACACATAAAAAATTTAAAAACCATATAGATGTGGCCTCTGTACTAATAATAACGACTATTTTAATAAGATTTTTCAAGAATTCGACTAAAATTAAACTAAAATAATTAAACATATATTAAAAAATTAAATTTTCAACACAACCCTTACAAAATCATTACACGAACTCTAAGTCAATTTATATTCCGCTCGCACAAAGTACAATACGTTGGTAAGTGAACGAATGAATCAAATCAACGATTTATTTCGCCTTTTATTCATGAAATTGAGTTTTTGAATGAAGTTCCGCTAAATTGGTTACTGTTATTGTTCAACAGACGAAGTTGAGTTTTCTTTTGCCACTGTAATTGAATGTAGCAGTTTCTAAAGTAATTAGTTATTTTGTAATGAATGGAAAAGCTCGTGTATAGAGCTTTTCAATTATAAATGTGTATATAAATTTCGTTCATGTGCGTCAATAGCGTTTGGTATTTATAATATTTCATAATAAGCCTTTGTTAGGCCCATACCGTATTTATAATAGAAAAAATAAAATAAAAAATTAATGAGAGTCAAATCGAGCTTTGATGGTGGGTAAATAACCAACAAATAAAATCTATTGTAAAGCTTTTAGTCACATAAAAAAGTTTTGAAACTTGTCTAACGTTTGACGACACGTTTGGTGCAGTTTGTAGTGACCCTACTTTCTTGCGCCAGCGGTCGCGGGTTCGAGTCTCGCGGGGACAATTATTTGATGAACTCGGATGTTTGTACTCCAGTCATGGGTGTTTATATTTATAATATGTATGTATTTAAACTTATATATTATGTAGTATATCAACTATCTGGTATCCGTAACACAAGCTTCGTAGCTTACCACGGAAATAGATGGCGCTGTGTATTAATGTCCCAACATATTTAAAAAAAAACTAATCTATTGTAAAGCTTTTAGTTACATAAGAAAGTTTTTGAAACTTGTGTAAAGTTATGTCATAAATACGAGTTTGGAACTTTACTTAAAGAGGTTGAAAATATACGTTTAATTTTAAATCTTTTCTAGAAAGATGTTCATTGATTTTGGAATCAAATTTCAGTTATAATGTATGTATTAAAAAAAAACAAACAAATACAGCTGCAAACTACTAACCCACATTGGCCACCCATCCCCTTCGTATTTCTATACTTTATAGAGGGCGGAGTACTATCAAACTTAAGTGTCCTACAACTAACGCTTCTTTATACAGAAAAGATTAAAAAGTATGAACTTACCTATCGCTAGATACCAATATAAGCTGAGTGTTGGCGTACTTCGACCTGCGCTTGCGCACCGCCGCCAGCGCCGCGCACAGCCCCGGAGCAAACGACCGGCATGGAGGACACTGAAAATGTTTATATTTTAATACTTTTCTTACCTCAACATATATACATTAATAAAATGAATGATCGATTTAAAATAATTCAATATGTATCATAATAATGTTCACATCATTTACTATGTGTAAATCTATTGTCATGAAAAAATTAAATGCCAACGGGCAATCTGCCAATCTAAAAGTTTTTATTTTTCGAAATGATATTCTTCTGTTGTTTTACGTTATAAGATAAAACATATTTCAATAACATTCAAGTTCTACTCGTTATACAGAACTTATAAATATCAATCAACTTTCAATCAAAATCAGTTCAGCAATTTATTAAATTTAACCTAGCTGTTAGCGAAGGAGAACTATTTTTAAATGAATATCATACTTTATAGTATATTAGTAAAGATAAGATATATTTATAAATAATTTTTAACTACATGTTATACGAACTTAGTCGAGGAAAAAATTAAAAAGTTTTGAGTGTAATATTAACGACATATAGAAACTTTATGTTGAACTAAATAATGATAATCGTTGGGTCGGCGGCAGTCATGGGAACATTTAAAAGAAAAACTTATGAGACCATAAATATATTAAAAGGAAACTTGGAAAATCTCGCAGTTGGAAAAGTTTTGCGATCACTTAATAACTGGCAAACTTCTAACTCGAGTCTTCTTTGAGCCTTTTGATGCTGTACTCGTTCTTAAGTTAAAAAAATCCTTGATTATAATTTAAATATTTGATTACATTCGAACATTTGGTAAGCAATTTTAGAATATTAATTTGGTTAAATTAGTTTGTACTAGCGACTCACTCTCGCTTCGCTCGGGTTTGTCCCTAGATTTAGCGCGACAAAATCCGCGGGTTCCGTTATTAAAAATAAATATAATTTCTAAAATTACTTTTACTTTAAGTCTTAGTTACTCTTTATAGCATTAGCTATCTGCGAGCGAAAGTGCCACAAACACAAAATTCAACAAACAAAAACCAAATTGGTCCAGCCGTTTCAGAGATTAGCCGAAACAAACAGACAGATAGACAGACAAAAAAAAAAGGTTTTTTTGTTGTGAGTACCGTGTAATACGTATAATATACTTTCATATGTTTTAAGTGAGAAGCTGTTAATTTGAAATTAAAAACAGACACTTCAATTTTATTTATATGTAGAGTTTGTAACATTTTCTAAGTGCAATAAAGAATATTATAACATACATGTACAGAAAACTCATTTCAGAAACGTTCTAAAATATTTTATACATATATTTGTCAAGTATCAAATATTATCTGAATAATATAATTTCATTCGTGAAGGCTATAATGAAAAAACCACAAAACTGAAATCCGAAACTACTACAAAATACTGACCCAATGTGCAGCAAAGTAGAACACTCTGACAGCATCCGGAGGAAGATCTTCGTACATTTTCTTCTGTTCTCCTTCTAACTCCATTCCTCTCAGGACTTCATCTAAAGGCGGCGCTGGCCAAGGAAACCTATCGCCCTTAGGGTCACTGAGTAGCGCGTCTCGAACCGCCCGACCCCGGATGACGAGGGTTGGGACTCCCACTGCGATACTGTATTTTTGGGTTAGACGCCGCTGGAAATAAAAATTAGAAGTTTGTTATTATTAAATGCAAAATTTAATTTAAAATTTTTATTTTTATATTTTGGGTAAGCATTTATTTTCCATAAAAAGAAAAAATTTGATAGAACTTTGTACACAGATGGACTTGGCCTGTAATGATATTTACCGAAGAGATACCCTCACGAGACCTGGGTATGTATGCTTTAAAAGCTTCTAAAATATATATTTATATTTATAATATGTATGTATTCAAAGTAATATCAAATCAAAATACTTTATTCACTGTAAAATTTTTACAATTTCTTACTGAACATCATGAGTCTACCACCAGTTCGGAAAAAAGAATCCTCTGACCTGAGAACTGGCGAAAGAAACTCAGCGGGACTAATATATTTTTTTTATTATATATGTGTAGTGTATACACAAGTCTCGTAGCTTATAACGATGCTGTGTATTATAATGTCCCAACATATTTAAACAAATATTATAATAGTATTTTTTAGTGCTTGTAAATGGATTTTAATTGAATTTAAGCTTATTTCGCAAAATATTACAAAACCGAAAACCAGAAAATTTGCTTAATTATTTCTCTAAAGTACTTAATAAATTATTTATAAGGTATCAAGGTATAATTTAACTATAGAACATGTAGATTGAGCAAAGCCGCACAATAGCCCCCGACACTCCCGCATTGTCCACAAAGCTGCCCGTTAGTGTCGCGTTGTTAGACAACCATAAATCAGTGCAGAGTTTGTCGCAACTATTGTTTGATCGTTTGAACTGTCCTTGGTAATTTACTAATTTGTTTATAAAATCTAATTCAGAGTTTCTATATAAATGAAGCAATGTTTTTAGTAGAGAGGTCTTTCGTGATCATGAAACAAAAATCATAATTTAACGTAATTATTTCTGTTTTTAACGAGTATATATGTTACGGGTAATACTAGAAGATGTAGTAAACCTAGGTTTATCCGGGCTTACTTACTTAGCATTACCCAAACGTTTTGGGTAAAGTTCGAATAATAAGTAAAATAAATTTTAATTCGAAATTTACCTATACTCACCTAGGTCTACCCAACTCTGACTGGATAATGTTAGGTGTTGCGTCATTTTTGAGCACGCTATTGTCAAGAAAAGCGTTAAATTGTTTTTATTTTAGTAACGTACAGTATTTGGAAATAATTAATACGGTTAAATATGCAAAAGAAGCTAAATCGAAAACTACTTTACAATACCGGCGTTTGAAGCGATTTGATTTGTGTTCGGTAAGTGGCGTCAAAATACTGATTGCTCCTCTATCTTCAAGTGAGACAATAATTAAATATGACGAACGAAATATGACCAACGATGAGATGTTCGATATTTTGCATGAAACAGGCTGTTGGAGGAAAACATCGAATGGAAAAAGAATGTAAAAAAAATAAATTTATTATGTTTATGCTCTTAGAGCTATTGTGTTCTTTTCTTACGTTTTTATTAATAAAAGCTTTCTATGATCTTAGTTTTTAATTTCAGTAATTAATTTAACATTACCCAGTAAGCATTGGATACACCTAGGTGAGTTAGTCAATGAGTGGGTAAATCCCGAATTAAAATTTATTTTCATTATTATTTGAACATTACGCAAGAACCCTGGGTAATACTAAACTGAACCCGGGTAAACCAGTGTGATGGACTAGGATCTGATCCTTAGTATTGAAGAGAGGTCTGAAAGGGCTGAATACAACGTTACACAAAACTTTGTTCGACAGAAATATTTTTTACTACTTAACATTAAAAATAATTGGAGTTTGTAGGAAATATAGCATGACCTGGTTACACATAGACTACTCTTCACCATCATATCAGTGACAAAAAGTTTAAAAAGTTTCTATTCTTAAATAAGATTTCAAAGCAATTTACTTCAAAACGTTCAAACAAAGCATTAACACTCGCATTAATAACTGTAGTATAAATAGTTCTCTCGCCGGAAGCGTTCCCGAACTGGGTGCATTTCGAACGTCTGATCTTAACCAGACTTAACTGACCTACAACACTCCATGTTAACTTTAACTGTCGGTTAAAATTTAAGGTATGGCTTTTAAAACAAATCACATCGTAATCGGTCTAGTGATCGTAGGAGATTCGCAATATAATTTACTTTATATTTTTTCATGTGTAAACTAAATAGTAAATACAATGAGTAGATATTATGGTACGAACATATGTATTTATGATATAACTAAATATATAACTAAATATATTGTAACATAGTGGTTACTTATATTGATTTTAACTTGTAGTGCTCGATCATAGATCAAAGTTTGGAACTGTTTTGTCTAATTGTTGCAAAAAAAATTTAAAATAATATTTTACAAATATGATTAATTATGATTCATCATCAATCATCAATTTAAATCTGAAGTCCAATTTTTGGTGACAAACAAATCAAAACACAATGTGATTTCGACTGAAATCTTTAAACGTCGAAGGGGAAAATCTAGGATTATGTAAATTCAAGGTTACAAATTAAATTACTGATTTGAAATATATTTTTTGACTGTCAAGAAATGTGTCAAGCATAATTTTGAATATTATATTCTGTACTAAAATTCACCCAGTTGAAAATATAAATTATTTTAAATTTGGGTATGTACATGTACACGTATGTTGGGATACGCACTCATCATCGTCTAGTTACATGGTACCTACAAGGCTTGTGTTATGGATACTAGACTACGCTCCATAGATATAACTTTAAATATATACATATTAATTTAATATAAACACCTATGACTCATTGCTTAAATACTCGTAAATACACCCAGCGGGACTCGAACCCACAGCCGCTGGCAGAACACTGAGCCAAACGTATCGCAGAAAATATATTTAATAATTACATAATATTGAGCTGAATCATTCTTTAACCACACAGTAATGGAGTGTGCCAGCGTACAAGAAACACATGTCCTAGTGCATTTAACTTAGCATTTTATTCTAAAAGTAAAATGTTTTACTAAATTACAGGCGACGAGAAGTTTTAAGACTGTAGTGCTTCGTTATTTTGTAATGTCCCAAATACTTTCAATACTTTACACATACGTAAATGCTTTGGAATATAGAATTTTATTAGTCTTAGCCGTATGATATAGCCCGATATATTTAGCACAGACCTAATAAATGCAAACTATTTTATATTCAATCAATTATTTTATACATTTTAGAGTTTTTTTGTAGTCTATTTTATGACTTCTTTTTAAATTTTAATAGGGCCAGATTGGAAGTATGCGATGAAATAAAAAACCAATTAACCCAACCAGTTAACCACACGTAAAAGAACATACAACCGAATTGCGAACCTCCTTTTTAAAGTCGGTTGAAAAGATGCAGTTTTTATAGTTTCAATGAAAAGGTATAAAAAATTATAGGGATGCTTTTAAATACTTTCTTAGAATATTACTTTACTGTAGTCTCTTCTGTAATCATAATTGCTGTAAAGCTGAATCGTCGGGAACGTTCAAAAATCATAATAAATCCAGGAAATAAGTTTTATTTAAAAAGTTTTTATTTTTTTACTGATAATATAATATGTTATAATTTCTTACAACAGCGCCATCCAGTTCTGTGGTAAGCTACGATGCTTGTGTTACGGATACCAGATAGTTGATATACTACATATATAACTTTTAAATACATACATATTATAAATATAAATACACTTGACTGGAGAACAAACATTCGTGCTTAACGAATGAATGCCCCCAGCGGGACTCGAACCCGCGACCGCTGGCGCAGAAAGCAGGGTCACTACCAACTGAGCCAAACGAGTCCACAAACAGATTATTGTACATAACATGTATAAAATAGAAAACTTACACCTAAGTAAAATCGAGCGACAGAAACAGTATATTCGCGCTTTCAGGTGGGACATGAGCGACACCCTGCTCTTAGTTGATTACATTGTATTTACTTGGGGCGGATCTAAAATTGAGATGTATAGTTTACTTTATCTACCTTTTATTTATTTATTTTATACGCATCTCTAATAGAAGTGCATACAAATACAGAAAAAAATATATTTGTGTACACGCATTTTAAGTAGTACGCAGTGGCGTAACTTTTAGGGCCCTAATGCAAAAAAATAGAAATATCCTTTGCCTATTATAAAATAATATATAAGGATAAACTATTTTTTTTATATTTGATAATCTGTGACCGAGCTGTCAAGTTAACTTTACTTTATCGTAATGGCGGGAACTCGATGTACGATTCGTTCAATCAATGGATAACTTAAACTAATACAAGTTTAAGAATTATTTATTAATTGTTATATTTATGTGTAACAGCTTTTAGTTTGTACTTTTATGCTTACAATATAATAATAATAAAACACTTCTTCTTGCAATTTTTTGAACTTCTATGTGGGTCTTCGCGCGAAAAATAATTAGTTTTATTTGAAAATGTATACTTCGGCTGATAAAGAAACACATTTTTACTAATTTTAATTTATTATAATTTCTACTTTTTTAAATGTCGAAAGTATTAAGCAGCATAAATGAACTACTTCCCGCATCCCGGGAAAAAAGGATTATTGTAGGACAAGAAAAATTAATGGATTAACAAATTGCAATATAACATTTTCTTAAGGAATTTAAGTTTTAAACGAAATAATTTCTTCGTACCGTCAGTGGAAGAGAAACATTAAAACTACTCAAATATCTTTATAAGCATAAAAAAAACTAGTGCACATTTAAAATGTTTTAAAAAATATTTATAACAATGGAAAAATCTCATACGTAATAGTTCTCCCAACTGGAAACGTTAGCGTTGAAGCGCTTGGCTTTTAGCTGATCACTATATTGTGAGTCGAGATGTCGACCCACTACCGAGTGTTTTTAGAATCGACGTTTTAAGTACATTTCACATATTTTTGCTGCGAGTATGAAATGCTTTATATTAATTACCTCAAGTGGTTCATGTATAATTTCTGGCTCCTAAGGGTCGAGGTGGGGTGTATGGATGGGTGGATAAGTAGTAGGTAAATGTCAAGTAATCTTTTTGAATATAAATTCAAAAAAGATTTAATTATTTTTCGGTTCAGTCAGATTTTAAATAAATATGTATTAAAATCAATTTTCAAGCGTAAATAATAATTGATTTTCATTTTACATTAAAGAACCAATCTTAATTTTTTATCGTTTATATAAAAATAACCACTATATTTAAGTGGAAACTGCGATAAATCATTCTATTTGTGCATTCTGTGATCACCAAAACAAAACAAGTCTCCTAACCTAAATAACTTTTATATGTTAAACGTGTAAAAGAACGTAGCTTTGGTGAGCTTTCTAGCTACTAACCAGAAAAGAAAACTAGTTGCCAAAATAGTGATAAGATATTGACCTATTTTGTGTACACTTATTCCTACATATACAATGGAAGAATTTATTAAAAGTCGAGTATTGTGTACATTCAATATTTTTTGAAAAATGTTGTGTGCGTGCGTGCGTGCGTGCGTGCGTGCGTGTGTGTGTGTGTGTGTGTGTGTGTGTGTGTGTGTGTGTGTGTGTGTGTGTGTGTGTGTGTGTATGTATGTGTGTGTGTTTTTATTTCCGTTTCACTGGAATAACTGCGCGGTTTTAGATGAAATTTAGAACACAGTTAGTGTATACTTTTCTTCATAGTAATAAGACTGACTTGTAAAAAAAATTGTTCTTATTAAACCACCAAGAGTGAACTCATTTCCAAGGCGTCATCAGTCCGGCAATCAAGATTAAGAGGCTAAGTGGTGATCGGAGGGCGCTTCTCCCCGCCATCGTTCCGCTTGCTCGCACACCCCACTGTGTTGCTACAACCCTATCCGTGATACTGTAAGTCATTTGTACAATGATGTATACTAGTGATGGAATGTGACTTTGCCTGCGTTGTCTATTAATTTTTTATATAAGTCACGCCTGAAGATTTTTTAATTTTTTTTTTATTTAAAATGTATATATAGACTTCAAAATTAGATATTTAATTGAAATTATAATGTAGGGGTAGAAATTTGTCGATGAACCAAATCCTAATAAAATGTTATAATCTATGAAATAAAAAAAAGGGAAATCGGTTCTAAATATAGAGATAAAACGAATGAAAGATAAAAATGAGCTTGTTTACTAAATAAAAAAAAATATTTCGCATCCGACTCACTAGTTAACGGGAATTATCCAAAAAAATACTTAGATATTTAGCTTTTGCTATGTGTACACAAAAAATCGTAGAACTTTAGAAAGTTGTACATGATCGGGTCGGATGATTTCTATTTTTAAATTTAAATAGCACTAAATTGGAAGTATACTTGCTTACACTTCAAAAAAATATAACAATAATTCCAAATCGATTGTAGTGGAGATCAAAGATGGCGGAGTTCTGAGGTAACATAAAAACAGCCGAAGTGACAACCTCCTCGTATTGAAGTCGGTTTTGCTTTTTGAAAAAAAAATTTCTTCTTTCATAAAAAATCAACCTAGTACTTTAATTTTAGCTCTAGTGAGCTAGCTCGAGAAATTCTTGACTTGAAAAGAAGTGAATATATAAAAAATATTCAACATTGACTTGACATTGACATAATATAACCATGTGAATAGAAAAACAGTATTAGAATTTTGCCACAAAAGTCTTTCTGGGACGTTATTAGGCTGTTCCTTTATATTATTCACTGGAAACGTTCTTTCATTTCGCCACAGCCGGTTTAATTATATACCATAAAAAGTGTTTAGTATGAAAGCGGTGTAAACGAGCTGAGAGGTCGTAGTTTGAGAGCACTTGTAAAGACGTCAACCTAGCAGGTTATAGCGATGCATAAAATATCGGTATGCCTGAATTTTTAAAATGCTTGCCATTTAGATTTTTTTTAAATTATGTTCTTTTTTATTGTATTTAAATCAATTTTGATACATAGGTATAAAAAATAAAAAGAAACTAGTACCCTCAGATCAAGCTAGTACCTATGAAATACACGAACCTAATAAAATAGCAAAACACCTAAAGTGTCACATAAATCTATACTTAATATTATAAAGCTAAAGAGTTTGTTTGTTTGTTTGTTTGGTTGAACGCGCTAATCTCAGGAACTACTGGTCCGAATTGAAAAATTCTTTTTGTGTTGGATAGTGAATTTATCGAGGATGGCTAAAGGCTATATTACGTCACGCTACGATCAATAGGAGCGGAGCATCAATAAAAAATGTTGCAAATACGAGAGAAAAATATTTCTTTTGTTTTTCATGCTTTAGAACGCGAGCGGAGCCGCGGGAAAGGCTAGTAATAAATAATATTACTATACGAAAATATAAGTTATAAGATTTTTTGTTGATCTTATAAAAAAATGATCGAGCACATACATATTAATAAATAATATTCCGCGTACTAAAGGGTGTGAAGCAAAAGCAAAGTTAATTTGGAGGCTCTGCAGAAAGCCATAGTTTATTAACTTGTTCTTTGCCCACTGCCCCGCTTGCTAATGTTATTATGTAGTAGAACTTAGAAGGTAAATATTACCAATCATCTGCATTTCCTAGCATATATATATGATTTTTTTATACTAATCTATTAAGTTAAAGATTTTTGTCTGTGTATTTAATAAATATATCTTGCCGTTTGTGTGCAATAGCATGTATAAATACTATTTATACATGCTATTGCACACAAACGGCAAGATTTAACAGATATATTCGTTCCAATGTAACTTGGACTAAAAGTGCTAAAAGGTACTTTATAACGTTTAAACTCAGTAATTTTCGACCATAGGATTTACTGTTATAATAAATATAAAAAATCAACTAAATTTTACTTAAACTACAAAACTAATAGATCTTGTCAAGAATGTTTGCGTACGGACAGCTATTTCCCGCTTTTAATATGTAAAAGGCAATCTACATACCGTAATCCTCTTCCGTTATCCCGCTTAATACGTGGGATCATGTGCATTTGCATTATGCTGTTTGCAACTTTCTACATTATATTTAGTAGTAAAGTTTTAAGTTTATTAGTTTTGTGCGTTAGAAAATCTTTTACTACTGTATTAGAAGGCAGTTGAAGTCCAGAAAAAATAGTGTAATAGTCCAACGAAAAATACATTTGCAGTCAATCATTGAAAAAAGGCAAGTTTTCAAGTCTGTGATTAAAATAATGTAAATTAAAAGCCAACTTTAACTTAGTTACTTCTAATTATTCTATATAGTTTATAAGCACTTAGTAAAATACACATGACTATACAATAAATTGATTTGGTGATGGAACTGAAAGCTGGATACTAGAAGTGAAATAACTAGTTAAAAAACGAGTTGTAGGTTATTTTATTATTTTTTAAGAGCCCTTAATATTACAGTTACGTACAAGCGTGATTTTAGTTTTTCAAAGTCGAGATAAGGGCATGGCAATGATTTATACATTTTTGTCTGTACGTGAGTATTACTCGAAAACTGACGAAGCGAATTCAATAAAACTTATAATTGCCTGTTTTCCACCTTAAAAGCATCATGTAACTTAATTTCAGTCGGTCGTTGAGTTACCATTTTGATTAGAGCCCCCGTAATAGGCGGCCTTATGCAACACAAAGGCCAAGCTAAATGGTTTCCACTAACCAACCATACGTACGCTAGCAAAGATAGTTAGTAGCTGTCAGCATTAATATATTGCCTACCCACAAGAATTGTTTGTGTGTTGATGATGATGATGAATCTCACTATTGTTATGAATAGGAGACGACTAGACAGATTTGGGTGAAATTTAGTTTAAAGAAACATTATGGAAAAGCGCCTAGGTTGAGGCTAGTGACAAAATCTAATCACTCTTTGACAAAAGGTGGTACATGCTTTTATGTAATATCATAAATACATAATGTGTATATTGTATAAGTCTATATAAGTGAAAGGGAATTCGTGTGGTAGAGGACAAAATATCTTGGTAATAGAAACTGTCTAGTTAGTCTTGCAATAGTTTGCAAGAATGTTTGTTACTTCCAGCCCTGTATCTGACTTGAATGGAACTGGGAAAAGATAAAGCATTTGTTATTTTATATTGTTTTATTTTACGTATTAGCCCAGTGGTAACGCGTTTTGGTAAACTGACCGAAGTGGGCTTAAGCCCTGGGCCTCAAGTCTGCTATTGCAATTGTGTTACAATTGTCTATCAATGACATCGTAATTGCTATTTTTTGCAATTTTGGTAGTCTACTAATTCAATGGTCTTTCGATGGTGTATATATTCAATGACACTTCAATGACACTTTGCAAATAATTGGTAGTCCCATACGTAATGACAAGTCAATGATCAAACGTATTGCGTAGTCTGTTAATCTATCTTTTTGGCTTTGTATGATCATTTTACATAATGCTTAGTCTTTAAAACATATATTGATAACATATATAATCGAACTTAGCCTAAATAAACGTTTTACGATCGCTTTTACAATTGACAAAATTGTCAAAATGACAAGACCATTGATCGACCATTGTAAATTTAGTAGACTACGAAATTTTTGACTAATGGTAATTGAATTAAAATTGCATTGTTCTATAATGACAATTCATGTAAAATAGCAGACTTGAGCTGCTGGTCTCGCACTTCTGTTATTTTCATGCAAATAATTCCCAACATAATTACCACAAGTCTTATGGCGGAGGAAATTAAGAGATCACCTGCATGTTTTTAAAAAGATGTGAAACCCACCAATCCACAATCAGCCAGAGTGGTGACCTCACCGCCCATGTGTTAATAGAAGGCCCGTACCTAGTTACAAGATCTGAATACGTACCTATTACATAAACGAAGCTACATTCAAAAAGTAGTACTTATTAGAAATTCGCAAAATAATATTATAAGTTTTATCATAACTTTCAACATTTGAGAACGTGATGCCGTTGCTTAATGCACGGCAAAGGTGAGACTAGTTAATCTGTGCGGGGAATATTAATAGATCTTAGCCATTGTCTTTATTTTATGTCCTAACGGATTTCATTTTAGTATTATTCTCGCTTTGACATCCAAATATTTTTGACAAAAGGTGTGAAATGTTTGAAAATGGGTATTTGAAATTGATTTAAAATAAGACGTTTGATTTTCTTTTTACACTACCTGAAAGTTAAGACTGTTAAGAAATATTGTATCCTATTATAAAATGAATTGTACTCAATGGGTAGGACTTTTCTCCTTTTCATGCTAAGCCTATGCGAAATCATTAGTAACAGTAATCAATTAGTGATATTTTTATTGAACAGGTTGATTCTAGAGAGCTGTTAAGAAATCTAAAACCGGAAAAATCTAAATCTTAAAAATATACAAATCGGTCTAGCTGTTTTGGAGTTTAGACAGACTAACGAATAGCAATTGGATTTTTTATATATAAATAATAAATATTGCTTAAACAAATATGAAATAAATAATTTTCCTCATATGATATTTGCAAACGTGTCCAACGAAGCTAAAGATCTCAAGAACTTAGTAAGTACCATCGCGTCTAAGACTGCAGTTCACTGACCTGAGGGAACTTACAAAGGGATGAGGGATGCAATGAGTGTTTTATTTATATAAATTATCTCCACCTTTTCATTTTATTTCTTCACGTGTATTTCTCTCAAGTGGTCTAAGGACTAGTGGAATATTTTTGATGGGTTTCAAGTGTTGTGAATGAAATTCGTTTGAGTCTATTTACTTATAAACATAGTTAGACGGTGGTAGCTCAGTGGTATAGCGCACGCTTGAATATCCGAGTGATAAGGGTTCAAATCTCACTCCTCTGATATATTCATGTGCGAATCATTTTTAACGTGTTAATCACTTGTCTTACAGTAGCGGAAAACAACGTGAGGAAACCGGCGTAGTCTGAGAGAACCTAGCAAGTTTTCGAAAGACATGTGAAGTCCGCCAACCCCCATTAGGCAAGCGCGATGAACAGCTGATTGGTGGACATTGGGATGTGAAAAAGGGATGAATACAATTGTTAGACTAGCTACTTATCTCCACTTCACTCGAATTTGTTTTTACGTGTCTAACAGTAGTTGATGTATTCCATGAAGTCATACTCTTTCTGTGTACTAAATTTCTTCAAAATATTTTAAGCCGAAAAAATACAATACTTACAGTAAAGAAAAATAAATAAACGAAGTAATTAGTATTCACTGAAACAATTACAAAACTAACTTTACATTCTTTAATTTTAGCAACAGCTATCTATTTTGTGAAGACTGGCGATCTTCAACAGGAGTTATTATAGACCCACCCACTTGAGTCTCCGCAAACACAGGTGCACTCTATACCCTCAGTCTCATAGATGGGTCGGCAACATGATATGCCAAGGGGGGAATATGCAAGACTGCTACGGTTTAACGTGCTTTTAAAGTCATGGTGTAATCATCCAAGTCTTCTGTCACCGTTAATTATATATAAGTCATTCAGATTTTACTACGAAATTGTTAGGAAGAGCTGTTCTTATACTTTTCAAGATTACATGGCTAGTATTATTTATTGTTCGTATATGTTTTACTCGTAAATTGTCAAATATACATTTCTTTACATTGATTTTTTTGGACGGAACCAAAACGTTTTCAGTAGTATTTAAAAAAAACTTCTGTAGTTTTTTATTACATGTTCCGTTAAAATCGCTACAGAAATTCAATTGTATAGATATCATATGACGAAATTTTCTTTTTATTTTATGTGTTACTAACGTTATATACTTACAAAGTTGAATGTACTAATTAAGCGATTCTCGACATTATAAGATTAAGCTTTTGATCGGCGAAAACATGGTATAACAGACAGACAGACACAAGTGATTCAATTTAAATATAAACGACTTTTAATGTACAATATCTTAAAAATGAAGACGTTTGTTATGATAATCTTCTAGAGCGTTTAATAGGTCAAATGAGGAAATCGGTTTTTTTAAAGATAGACAAAGCCAAGGCAGAACATTCACCGAAATACCCCATAGAACTACCCTATCTATTGATATTTGAGTCTGATTGTTGCTATATCTTTAAAATTGCGTCATTGACTAACGAGAGTGTCAATTAATCTGCTCTCGGCAGATCGATACTGATGTATGCGACGCTTTTAGTTATTAATATTATATAATAGGATCCCTAGCTTCCATCACGCTTCAATTAGTTTTAATACCTATAGGTGGATGCTCAAACATCGCAGATTGTTTGTATAACTCGTGTTTGTTTGCGGATTTGCTCGTGCAATTTGTTTACAACTAGCGACTCGCCCTACTCCGCTCGGGTTTTTGCTAAGTAAGTGTACAGTTAGTATAGATTTCTCAGATATAAGATATCTTTCCAGCTATTATGATACCTAATTTCATCATAATCTGTCAATCAATCAGAGGTTTTCTTGTGATGCGATGAGGACACACAGATAAAAATCCAAAAAACTTTGAATTCGGCAATGACGATTTCAATATAAATATTTTTAATGCATAAAATTATATACTTTTTACTTAAAAGTAAACCTTTTTGAACTTGAAAAAAAGACGATTTATTTGAAACATATGTACTAACTAAAAATGACTTTGTATACAAAAAGAAGAATGTTAAACTATATAAACGTGTACACAAGAAGTATATAACATAACATAAGGTATGCTCGCAAGATAGCGAGCTTCAGGAAATGGGACGCATCATGAATACCCGTGATGTCAGCCATTGTGCAAATATCTTACATATCCCTTGCGTTTTGACAAGAGATATGAAGGCTGATTGAAGAATCACGGATGCGGTGATACTATACTGCTTTTTTTGAGTAGGGAGTTCGATTTTATAATCATTTGTATTTTGAGCTTGTCTTGTTAGAAGAATTTGCAGTGGAGTTGTGCCATCTGCTGTCTGCAGTAGATACTTGTATTTTGACGACACGTTTGGCTCAGTTAGTACCCTACTTTCTGCGCCAGCGGTCGCGGGTTCAAGTCCCACTGGGGGCTTCATTTGTTGAGCACGAATTTTTGTTCTCCTGTTATGGTTGTTAATATTTATATTATGGATGTATTTAAAATTTATATCTGTAATACAAGCCTCCTAGCTTACCACGGAAGTAGATGGTGCCGCTGTAAAAAAAGTACTAACATATACCTAAGTTTATCATAAAAATACTTGCCTCTACCAGCAAAAACATAGGACTTTTATACTTTTATTTCACCCGTTGAAAAGTAGCCTATGTCCGTCTCTAAGGTCCAAAAATCAAAATTAGATTGTTTGATCAAAATTTGTTTGCAGTGCTTCGGTGTGAAAACGTAACAGACAAACAGACAAAGTTACTTTCACACTTATACATATTAATATTGATTGTAAAACAAACATTAGGCTTGTACCCTCAAGATCAAAGAATGCAGACACGTTTGGCGCAGTTTGTAGTGACCGTACATTATTGCGCCAGCTGTCGCGGGTTCGAGTCCCGCTGAGGGCATTCATTTGTTAAACTCGAATGTTTGTATTCCAGTCATGGGTGTCTATATTTATAATATGTATGTATTTAAACTTATATAATATGTAGTATATCAAATATCTGGTATCCGTAACACTAGCTTCCTTCGTAGCTTACCACGGGACTAGATGGCGTTGTGTGTAATAATGTCCCAATATTTATTTATTTATTTATTAAAGAATGTAAGCGAAGTCAGGTACAATAACTAGTCTACATACCGAAATTACAAAACTATACAGTTCATCCGACGCGATTCAACGTAATGGGCAACATTCATCACAACCGAGCCTTATCTCTTTGCAGTTCGCTGTCGGCGTTTCCTGACGTCGGCCATTGTGCGCTTTCTCATTTAATACTGTGTGTTTTAGGTTTATTTGAGAAATGAATATGAGTTTTAGTACTATAATATAATGTGAAGGCTGTTAACGTAAATTTGGTAATCACTATTTAGAAATACAAAAAAAGAATTGTATACAAGTGGATGGTTCTTTCTATTCATACTTAATGTGTTGTATTTTAAGCTTTCTGAGTAATATATATTTTTATTAAATAATGTTAGACAATAATTATGTTTATACCCTAGTTGTAATAGATGTTTAACCTAGCTCTATAGTAGTCTCTCTAAAGTAGGTACTGATTTGGTTTTGTAACTCACTCTTCAAATTAAGAAATAAGAGAACTTAGCATGTAGTGTTTACCTTTAAATGATTTTACATATCCTGTGCATGTAATATAAATTATTTTTGTTATACTAAGTAACTTATGTAAAATCGCTGGTAGACCTAATAAATAAAATATTTTTTATGTATGTTCCTTTGGACTTTCCACGGAAAGACACGGAACGGGTTTTAATAATAATAAAAAATTTTTTTGTAAAAAACTTATACTAAAGAGGATACCTAGTTTGCAATAAATACTGGTCAAGTGTGATCGCTCTAGCGTAAGTTTCAACGGCGTTTATAAAACTACTAACTTATATAATTATTTTGTTACTATGAAAATATTATTTTTGAGGAGAGAAAGAGCATATAAAATAGGCTGTAAAATGCGAAAATAGAGTCAATACGAGTCAAATGCACACATTCATGGTTTCCTAACAAAAAAAAAACAATATTTTACACGCATTAAAACAAAAAGCTCAGTTTAAATACAATACTGTAGCTGATATAAAAATACTGTTTTCTGTTTTTTTTATCTAAAGGAAACATTATCAAATCAAATTATGCATTATTCAAATAGACTTTTACAAGCACCTGAATAGTCATTTTTACATAACAATATAAAATTTTAACTAAATCTTTATTAAGTTATTTTAAACTTTTTAGTTTAGGAAGTCGGTTTTTTTAAACGTAGTTTACTTATTTTATTTTTTACTTTTTACTGTCTGTAATAGGTTGTTCTCGCCGTTGGTTTATTAGCTATCATACATGAATGCAGTCGTAACATGGACATTTATCACCGCCCGGATTATTTCGGTGCAATATGCAGTCCTTTTGCCACTGACACCGAATATATCAACACAAATGGCAATAGCAGTTTGTTCAAAATGTTTTTGGTGGTTATATCTGTATTAAATTTATTATTGACGACACGTTTGACGCAGTTAGTAGTGACTCTACTTTCTTGCGCCAGCGGTCGCGGGTTTGAGTCCCGCTGGGGGCATTCATTTGTTAAGCACGAATGTTTGTACTCTAGTTATGGGTGTTTATATTTATAATATGTAAGTTTATTAAATTTATATATGTAGTATATCAGATATCTGGTATCCGTAACACAAACTTCCTTCGTAACTTACCAAGGAACTAGATGGCGCTGTGTGTTATAATGTCTAAACATAAAAAAACATAAAAAACTAAAACTTTATTTATATTTAAGTACTTGCATTTCTTAGTTTTTGTTTTCTAAATAATTTATTTATAAGACTAACTGTTTTTTCTAGAGGTGTTAAGCAACAAAAAAAAAAAAATCAGAAAGTAGCCTTTTAAAATTTTCTTCCTAAAATTATTGATTTTGACAGAATTATTTAAAGAAAAAGAAAAGTAGGGTGAGAAAGGGGGGGCGTAGGGGCGAGAGGGGTAAACAGAACATACTTATAGTAGATATTTTAATTTTTTATTACTCCAATTAATTAAACAAAATTTATACATATATAAATCTATATAAATTTTGTAAAAATAATACCTAACTTTCCTGTTTAAAACTAGGCGGAGTGTAGACTCGTGAGCGTGCATAATAAGTTGGTATATTCTATACATTGGTATCTACATACAAATCTCAACTAACTTTTCTCATTCACTTGTTTTTGCCAAAAAGCTACAGTTCTCACTTTTTATATAATGTAGACAAAAATCTCTATACGTATGTTTGCGTGCTTGGTTTTTCTAAACTACACAACACTTTTTGATTGGGTTCTTACTTACATTAAATAATTTGTTATAGCATTAGAATTCGCTACTAAAGTATGTACCTGGAGAGACTCTATTTGATTTCAAATAAATATTCTACCACAGCTGTCTCACCGTGAAGAAGTACACAAAGAACTACTTGAATCCATAACACAAGCCTCGTAGCTTACCACGGAACTAGATGGTGCTGTGTAAATGTCATAACATATAAATTTACTTTATTTATTAGTGTAGATATTTATAAAAGGGTTGGGAGCAGGACGCTACTTAAAGTAATTGATCTATCAAAAACGAATTGCTGAATCGAAATAAGATAAAAACGCTGAGTCGCCACCCCACTTGGGCTCTACGCCAAGACATTACACGGTATAAATGTTACGGAGGCAATCTAAGGATATCTCTATACTTTTGTTATTTTGTTATTCAATGTGAAATAAGAACCATATTGAACTTATTAGGGCGAGCGAAGCGAAACCTAACACTATCCCACAACCTGAGCATTTTGTGGTACACTGCACTGAAAAACTATCACGTCTATGGATTTGTGCTTTAACATAGTGACTTCATATCTAGATGTGTATCTGTCAAAAAAAATTATAACCATTAAAAATGAACATTAACAACTGTCTTTAAAATTATTACCCGTTATAAAAACTACGCGAGCCCCCACAATGTCAACATTACGGTACAAAGATGCGGTCTTAAGGTACACTCGATTATTGTTTTAAATATTTAGTCTCTGTCTGTTGGTTAGTTGGACTTGGTTTTTTATTCAATTTGAACATTGGTATCTAATAAAAAATTTAAGAACAAAATTATTTCTTTAAAACTCATTTATACACCGAGTTTAATTGGGCTTACATTAAAATAGGTAAATTATAAGCAATTCAACAAGAAGAAAATTATAGTAGTGATTGATTAGTGTAATTGAACGGGTTTTCATATTTAAATGACTATGTATGTATTTCTATACGAAAAAAGGAATTAGCAGAAAGCAAGATTGTAAGAAAAAAAAATCAAAAGGAAAACACAAGCTGTGTCACTATAATACAGCTTCAATCGTTAAATTAAGCTCGCTTATAAGTGAAAATAAGTCTTAAATTTGATTCAAGGATAAATTAGGAGGGCAAGGAACTCGAATGAAAGCTCGTAATGGAACGAAATCTGCCTTGAGATCTGCTCCTTATTTAGTACATAAGTCCAAAAGCTAAAAATATATCTCATTTGGTATATATAACATATTTTTAATATTAATAATTTTAAGAGCTACATCATTAAAATATTCTACCGTTACAAACATCTAGGCTTAGGCTTTTAACATTTTAATTATTTTTATAGCACTGAGTTTTACAATTTATATTCACATTTTTTTTAGTAATGATAATTTTTTTAAAAGGTTCTAATGGATTCATTTTTAGGAATGCTGGTTTATAATATTTTTGGATTTTACTTCTTACGCAATACTATGCTAGTCCTTTTTAATGTTCCACTGCTGGGCTTACCTTTAAAAAGAAGATCTAACTCCCTTTAAGGGCATAGTCCATTTCGCTGGGCTGGCCAAATGTGGATGCGTGTTTATTAGATTAGTAGGCTCTCTCAGTAGCAGGCCCTTCAAAAAGGTTATTTTTCATTGTAGTTATATGAAATTTATATCTATAGTGACTAGTGAGTGGTAACAAAGTTGAAAACAGTTAGCACGTGAAAGTCTGTGTCTTTTACCAAAAAATGTTATATTCTCTACACAATATTCTCTTTAAATAATTTGTAACCACAAAATGTATAAAATGAAATCACGAAAAGCATCAGTGGTAGACGGTCGTAAAGATTCTGAATAAAATATTCTTATTTTGTTAGTTAAAATCGATTTTTTTTGCAAAAATAAAATGTTGGCGTGACTAAAAAAACTAAAATAACAACTAAATTGTACACGTATCGGTCACACAGCTGGTATTGGGGTGTACGAGGGTGGTCAAAAAAGCGTATCGTTACTCATCGGTCCATGTCTGGCCGGAAGTTATTGTTCGGACTGCGCTATTGATTGCAATGCACTGTAAATATAAACCCTATGTTATATAGAACTATCAAAACTAGTAAATAAATATCTATACTGCGCGAACCGCACATTTTTCCAGGATAAAAGTAACCCATGATATTCCAGATAACAATCTATCACGCCAGATCCAGATTTCTTCAGCCTTTTTAGTGAACCCAATTAGATAGGCAACAAACATCTATTGAATGGATTTTTTATGGTTGATAGGTATAAAACGTGACACAAGCTAACCCGTATCCCAATAGTCCCCAGTGTAGAGTGTCTGTTACGAAGTTATTTCAATTTTGCTTTTTTTTGTCGCAGATTTTTCGGAGTCAATAGACACATCAAACGGACCTGCTAAAATAAGTTTCCAGATTTAAGTTCAGTGTTCGACCGTACAGTAATGAGAACGTGTTAAATATAACTGAAAATATTAATTTACTTATTTATATTTACATATTCTGGTTAGAAGTTAGTTTTGTTTTCATTTCGGAATTTGGCTATCTAAATCTATCGGTCAACACTCATCGATCAATGACTTATATTAACTTCATATAATTAAAAAAATCTGTCAAAATATGAAAACACTAAACTAGGTAGATCACTGCGAGAATTCAACATCCGTTTTGCGATGTATATTTCCGGTGACAAACGGGGGTGACATTTTATATTTTAGCCCGGGATTCATTACAGTGACTGCAGGCACGGGACAGTTTTGAGTTATTATACATTGTTATACCTACAATGGTTTTAAAAGTTGACTTCTAAAGCTTGAATCGCATCAAGATTTTTTGCATACCGCAAATGTAACAATGGTTACATCATTTTCATAAATGTTGGTCCTATTTTCATGAAATATAAAAGTTTAATTTTATTTATTTTATATTACAAATTTTTATTGTAAAACTAACGATTCGCTCTGCTTAGGTTCATCCCTAGATATATATACAAGTAATTTAACGGTTAGTATAGATTTCTAAGTGATAACATTTCTTCCCACCCATTGTTAGGTTATCTAAGTCAAGTCATATGCCCAGTTGTTGTAGTCATTCTCGAAAGGCTTCGCTATTACAATTCCATGTAGTAAGTATTCATTTTTTCTATTATTTATTAATTCACCGCTGTATTGCATTACTGCTTTAACAAAATATAATATACCTACTTACTAAGTATTCGTCAAGGGTCCCAACGGTTTTTTTAATAATTTTGAATTCTCCGAACTTGTTAAAATAACAACGTAACCTAAAAAAATATGCGTAGGTAACTGAGCGATCAAATCTTTCTACAAATAAAAAGGTGGGTTATTCAGTGATATGCTCGGCAACTGTTTACTCACGGTGATACTTTTCCTCACTATATACATGACTAACTATATTGTGTAATACGAAATACTACTATAGGCTATAATATTACATCACGCTACAATCAATAGGAGCGGAGCATCAATGAAAAATGTTGCAAAAACGGGAGTAAACAATTTCTTTTGATTTTCAGCCTTTAGAACGCGAACGCAGCCGTGGGAAAGGCTAGTACTCAATAAAATCAAAATATAACCAAAATCAAAAAGAAAAAAATAGTTTTATTTAAAAATCAAATACAAAACTATGTTTTCTAGTAATAACATAATGGTGACCGCAAAATTCAAATAAAATTTCTTAAAACTATGTAAATATTTTTTTAAACAATTTTCATAGAAATATTTCGCAGCTTTTAAATTACGATTCTATAACAGTAAGGCAAGTCATATTATGTTTATTATCTAATGGACAATCAGTCTCAATGACACTAGACGGGTTCATTCGAGCTATTGTTGGGTCATTCGCTTGATGCATACGAGAATGCAAGTAGAGTAGGTACCTAAATTTGTTATATCTTCGAGCTAAATGCAACGTTTTTCTTTCCCCCTTCCTTTCAGCACTTACGGCCTAGTTAAGTTGTATGCCCTCATTGTCCTGGATTTTTCATGATTAAAAGTTGTTATTACTCTAGAGTCTAGGTTATTTGTTTCTCAGGTTTCTTTAGAGTTTCTAGAGAAATGTTGTTGAAGAATTTCTTTAGTTTTGCTATGGGTAAAGTTCTTTAATATTTATTACGGTAGTAAGTTTAATCTCGCGGCTTTGCTTGCAATTTAAATATTTTAATTTTATTGTCTATCATATAGATAATTACTGTTCATTTTGATATATTAGTTAGACATTATGAATAAATGTGGTAAAATAATATTTTTATGTTTATTCGAATTTAACTGAAGCGTAAAATAAACATATAATTATATTATCTTATTTACATATTTTTTTAACTTAATTATTTTTGAATAATTATTATGGTATATTTTTTCTGCAATCCAAATTGTCCACACCCCTGCTTTTTAAAGTTTTAATAATTCCAATACGTTGCCCAGATTATACATTTAGAAAAATGTAGTTTTTTTTATAGTATAGTGGTAGCCCAGCGGTAACGCGCTCGCTTGGATAATCGAGTGATACGGGTTCAAATCTGGGTCTCGCACCTCTGATATTTTCATGTGCGAATCACTACTATCATAAGTACCACTTCTCTTACGGTGAAGGAAAACATCGTGAGGAAACGTGCATGTCTAAGAAAACCTAGCAAGTTTTCGTAAGACATGTGAAGTCCGCCAACACGGACTAGGCCGGCGTGGTAGACTATGACCTGATCCCCTTCGTATTGAGGGAGGCCCGTGCCCAGCGGGAGGTGAAAAAGGGCTGATGAGTTCTTTTCTTATTGAACACAGACACTTCAATTTTATTTATCTCTATAGATTATAGATTAGAATTTAAAGTACCATATTTTATAGCTTTTGCCGTACTACTACGTGTTTAGTAGCGACGACCGGTGTCTTACAGGAACAATGGATACAGTACAATACATAAACAGAAAATATGCGGCGAAGGTAAGCTATGTTAGAATGTTATGAGACTGGATATGTAAAACTATTGTTTGTTTCGTCGCTAGTTTATACAGCTGCGTGCTGTGGATTATTGGTACGTGGCCTGGGTTCAAGTTCGGAGTCGAGCATCATTTTTTGAGTATTGATGGGATTCTATAAGAATATGGGGACATTAGCTTTTATACTTATCCGCGTACTTTAAAAAATATGGATTTTTATACAAACTTCTAACGCCCTCAATATTTTCCTAACTTTTCCTTTCGAGATTGAATTTTCATTTTTTTTAATTTATCTTCGCCCTATGAGGAGTTTATGGATCTTCTGAGATTTCATAAAGAATGATCAAAAAATATCGAACAATCATTCAATTAAAATTAATAGGCCAAATCATTTTCGGAATCCATAATTATAAAAACACTCTTAATTCCCCCTCGTTGCGGCAGACGCGTCTCTAAACAACGTTTTGAAATATTTTAATATCCCCCGGGAATCCCTTCATGTAACGGAATAAAAATTACTTTATTATAAAAAGGTACTCCGAGTTAGTAATTATTCCACCCTTAGGGATGGACGTTTTGTTTTTTTAATGGTAGGTATAAGTTATAACCCATTCAATCTATACATATAATAAAATGCTAAATTAGTGGAATCTGTACATGAAATATTTTTTGAAAAAATCTTAATGGAAGGATCATTATTATTAATATAGAGCCCAAAATTATATTTTTTAGAATTTTTGTTTGTCTGTCTGTCTATCTGTGACAGATTGACAGTTTTTTTTTGAAATTTAGTATGATGATTTTTTATTGCGGGAAATATCTCATATTCTCCATCCATGCGTACTAGTAAAACGAATCTTTTGTATATTTTTGTGTATTACACAATATATTTAACAATTACGATTAAAATTAAAGATATTGAGTAACGCACAAAAACATCGTGAGATGAATTTAGTGTGAAGCCGATCAAGAATCTAGTCGCACTCTAGTTCACGCTTCATCCACAGCCCAGTCTAAACTGTCTCTAACACAATAATTAACATGTGATGTTTCGTTATTGAGTAAAAGAAGTATAATAAATGCGGCCAGCATTCTTGCCACTATTCCACGCGGACACGACTTGTACAGTAATAAATAAGTATATATTTGCTTTGTATATATAGTTAAGTTTACTTTTAATTTCCTTTATTGTAAATAAATATTTGTGAAGTCGAATTAGCGCATAAATTATGTATTTTCGGCTAAAAACAACTGCAGATATAGCGATAATATAGATCGTGGTTTTGTATTAAATCCCTACCTTTTAGCTTCAGCTAAAAGCTTTATTACGGCAGTTGATTTTATACGATAATTCGATTCTTATTCGTCTCAGGGAAGGCAAGTCGGGACGTCAAGGCTTCGTATTAGTATTGTATATACTCGAATATATAGTCGAATATATAGTATACAGTCTTATATAGTGGCTTCTAAGCCGATTTTGGATACACGGATATATAGGCGTTTTTTGTGTTTAGTGATGTGTCTACGTGGTTGATATAGGTTGTACCCATTTTCTGCATTAAATATTGTTAAACAAAGGCTACATGTAAGGATATTTTATATAATTTCACTTTATATATAATAATGTTAAAAGGAAATAATATTAAGATTGGAAGAAATTTATATAACTAGAGTCTCACTTTCGCTCTGCTCAGATTCATCCATACGTACATTTTACCGCTTAGCATACATTTCTATAACCAGCTATCATTATACTAAATTTCATCAAAATCTATCCAGTTTCTCGTGATGCGGTCACAGACAGACGGACAAGAATTTAAAAAAATAAAGATTTGACCGATGTATCGTTAATAATTACTATATCAATAAGAGTCGATGTCGTGTAAATGTGAACAAAGTATATGCTATTGATCTAGACTTAATCGTGTACCGATACATTTGTTACCGCCAATCACAGACAATTTAACCTCAAGACGACGCTTTACTGGGCATATGCTTTAGTTAAGATTTGGTACTGACAGTTCATAACAGCCGTCCCCGCCCCTTTACGTTCCCTCAGTCCGCCGCCGAGAGTCATAGCAATAACATTGTCCAAATTACAATTATAATGCTGTATTGTTCAGTGAAATGGTGTGGAAAGCGTAGTAATACATCTAAACTCGCAAAAGATGGTATTACATTTCACAGGTAAGTCTAATAAAAAAGAATTACCCAAAAATAAAATATTAAAAGAGCTTGCGTTGATAGTTTATTGACAGCTCACGCCCATGAAGTGTCGTATTTAATGGTTACCCGTTAAGATATAATGTCATACAAATAATCTTGTACTTCATGGACGGGTACCGCCCTCTACTATTGATGTGCCACGGCACAACATAACGATTATTACGATTGTGCCACAGATTACAAATAATCGATAGAAATAAATGCTAATATGTAAATAAGGTGTAATATTATGTTATTTAATCAGGAAGACTACAAAATTTTAAGATTGAAACCAATAAATTAAATTATTAACATTATGTAAAGTTTTACTGTCTTCTAGTAGTTAGTATAAGGCATACAAATAATACATACTAATATTGTTGAATTCCTTTTATTAACATGATTCGTTAGAATCATCATTTATATTAGATGCGTCCGATGGAGTCTTCGGTTATATTAATTATTAACTCTTGTGTGCATAAATTATCAAATTCAATGTCACGGTATAGCAATCTAATGTTGCCCGACTACTGAAGGAAGGGTAATGTGTTGGGTCATATGTTAATATTATGAATGAGGGTATATAGGTATGTTGCCTCCTACTTCTTTTGACTGACTTTAGCAAATGATGTTGCGGACGTTACATGTCATAAATGTTCAAATTGAAAAAATATATTTTTGCTTCCCTACGATAATATTTGTAAATCAAATGAAAGGACTCATCACGAGGATTTCGATTGTATGTTACCCCCTTTATTTAATTTGTTAGCATTAATTTCTTTAACAGAAAAAAAAAATCTTTTATATATGCAAGAGACCAAGGAGGTCTAATATACCCATCTGATTCGGTGATAAAAATATGCAAAAGATGTGAAATTACCATTCGCGTGAATGATTTAAAAGATATTACACCAAGATACCGTCATATGTATTTTTCTTGAAAACATTGAATTCATTAAAAAGCGAAGAATTATTTTCCGACTTACTGCAGCATCAGTTTGATTATGAAAACGTGAACCATTTAATTGACTTAATAAAATGCGTGATTGATAAGTATATTGATATACGACTGGCTTATTTAACAAAAAATTCCGAATCAAAATCAATAAGAAAAGTTTATAAAAAATTAATACATTTTAAGGGTCAATAGTCGACATTGAAGTGAAAACTTCTATAGGCAGGTTTGGATGGGGAGTAAATTCATGTAAGTCGTCATCGACATGGCCACTAACACTCAAGAGTGCCGATAGATGTCAAAACCAGATAAATGTAAACATCTAAGATCTTACAATTCATTTGATTATCCAACTATAATAAATAACAACTGATTGTGTATAGTATTAAGTTTTCACTTCTGTTAGCAGTCCTTATGACTGCTTTTTGATTTTTTACTTTATTGAGATGTTTACTATTTTTACTATATTAAATAATTTGTGTAACAATTAACACGTCTTTTTATTATACCGTTATACAATAATCGATTCGACTCAGTTATCGATATTAATAAATCAGTGTCGTCCATCACTACTGAATTGTCCCTGACATTGTTAAGTTTGACATGTGTTTTAACGAGCCAATGAAAAATAGCCAACCTCCCCTGCACCCCGCCATGTTTTGACGATTTAGTTTTCGTACTAAAATTAATGAAAGCAGAGTCTATAGGTTTAATTGTCTGTGCCGCCAATATAATAATGTTCTCCGACCGATTCCGGCCATGGCAGCCAATCTCATTGAGACTGGCCAACTGCGCAGGAGATTATAGTGCAGACACAAGTGCACTCTCTGTTCCTGTCACTTTCATACTCCGGTGGGACGACTGCTCGACACGACCAGTGAGAGCTAAGGCGCAATAACAACGGCTTTACGTGCTCTGCCTCAGCACGGGGGTGACTCACCGCCAACTTCCCAACTCCGGGATATTACTGAGGCCTACTAAGCAGAAATTATCAATAATTAAACTTGGCCCGACCCGGGACTCGAACCCAGGACCTCTCGATGTATGACTGTACATACTAGCCACTACACCACCGAGACAGTTGATCGCCGTCAATATACTAAGTCGATAAACAAAAATTGAAATCTAAATAAACTATTATAAGTAGGTATGTTGACTGAGGGTTTTCTTATTATGGTGATGGATGAAGAGATTCTGCGCCAGCGGTCGCGGGTTCGAGTCCCGCTGGGGGCATACATTTGTTGAGCACGAATGTTTGTACTCCAGTCATGGATGTTTTTATTTATAATATGTATGTATTTAAACTTATATATGTGTAGTATATTAACCATCTAGTATCCATAACACAAGGCTCGTCTCTTAGTGGTAGTGCCATGCTTGTTACCTTCGGGTAGCAACCAAATGGGCCGGCACGCCCCGTATAGTTCATTAGTACCACTCTCTCACAGAAGACCGGCGTGAAGTGGCAGCTATGCTGTCGCGTTTCGTCCGGTGAGTGAGAGTCCGGGAGGCCCACTCCTTCCCCCCTCCCTCTTCCCTTCATCCTCCGCCTTCGTTCCCCCTCCCTCCCACTTCCCTCCCTCCTCCATCCCTCCCTTTCCTGAAAGGCCGGCAACGCATCTGCAAGCCTGGCTTGCAAATGTCCATGGGCGGAGGTGATCACTTCCCATCAGGTGAGCCTCCTGCCCGTTTGCCCCCTTTTTACCATAAAAAAAAAAAACCTTATCGTGGAACTAGATAGTGCTGTGTGTAAATGTCCCAACATATTTATTTATTTATTTATTTTGACTATTAACAAAATAAACTTTGAAATATGCATACTATATTATTATATTGAATACTAGCGAAAAAACAAAAACCTTCCTCTTGAATCACTCTATCTATTAAAAAAACCCGCATCAAAATCCGTTGCGTAGTTTAAAAGATTTAAGCATACAAAGGGATATAGGAACAGAAAAAGTTTGTTTTATACTACCTATGTAGTGATAAATAAATAAATAAATATATGGGGACTTTATTACAACAGCACCAGTGGTAAGCTACAAGGCTTGTGTTACGGATACCAAATAGTTGATATACTACACATATATAAATTGTAAATACATACATATTATAAATAGAAAGTACTTAGGGTCACTATAAAACTACACCAAACGTGTCGTATACTTCAAAATTGAAATTGCTCAACTGTTTTGGTTTAATTTTAAGCCTACAGTAGGCATTAGCAAAAACAAATACCAACTAACAAAAAGTTGTTTAACTATTTCGTACTAAATTATTCTATCGAGTCCGGCCATTGGGCTGTTTCATTTAACTTTATGCTTTGACCATTATATATTTGAAATCCATGCATTATATATTGCAATAAGGGCACATTCTACAATTTTTGTTATCTCTTATATCAGCTTTCCAGTTATTCCAGATCAAAATTTATTAAGGTCCCACAGATGGGCACGGGCCTTCTTTTAATACGAGGGGATAAGTCCACCTCCCTGGCCTAGTGCGGGTGGCGGACTGCACATAAATAATTCGCATTTAAAAATATCAAATAATATGCGAGACTCGGGATTAGAACCCACTTCACTCGGTTATTTAGGCGAGCACGTTTAACCATTCAGCTCTTTCAGCACGAAGACAAACAAACACAACAGTAGTATTAGTAAATGAATTATTTTTTGCATTTCATCAAACATTTTATTTTTTAATTCATAAAGGATATCTTAATTATAAATTATCATACATGATTATAGGATATGTTATAATTTACGACAATAATATTATTTTATTCACAACTAACGACTCATCCTCGTTTCACTAGGGTTCGTCCCTTTTTTAGCGCGAGCGAAGCCGCGGGTTCCGCTAGTTAAATAAATTTCTAAAATAAAATAGTATACATTGGTGTTTAAGTCCAGTTTACTCGTTTTTAAACAAGCGTCGTGTTACGCTCTACCACGGTTTATGGTTAGCAAAGCAGTGATAATCTCACAGTTTGAACGTTGCCTAACTAAATAAAAAACTGTGCGTACGTTCATTGAAACAACATTCAATAAACAAATAACATAAACATTCAAATGAAATATTAACAAACACCGCATCAGTGATGCTGTTAATTTTTTTTTTAATTTATTAAAAACATCAACAACATAACATATAAAAAACATACATATAATAACTAAGTTCTAGAATGTTAGTCACTTAAAGGTGTCTATATCATTGGCCAACATTTTACATGCACTGCTTAAAAATAACAACTACAATAAAAGTTAAAATTTATAGGGTAAAAATCTTATAAAGTAAAATAACAAAAAAAAAAAACAATTCTAAAAACGTTAAAAATTATGCAAAAACATGCTGCCAAGTAAAATATTTCATTATACTAATAACAAATACGAGTATTATCGACGTAGTTAATAACCAAATATTGCCCACCGTGGGGATGTAGCGGGTTCGATTCTATCATACAAATCTCAGTCTATCAGTATTCTAAGATACGGTGTAAGCATCTTGATATCTTGTACGATGAAATTTGAAACCAAAATTCCAAGTTTCCAAACAAACGCTATATGGCTGAGAAAACAGAGCTGAGTCCCGATTTTTTTTAGTAAAGCCAAGTTTTGGTATATTTACTGTCTATAAGGGTGATGGTTAAATCTCGTATTACATGTGGAGCAAGCTTTATTTAGAAATGAAGTTCTTTTGCACTTATTAGTAGTACAATTATAAAATGGTCGCATACTTCGCGCACGTGCACGCGGCGACGCCCAGCCAAGTGTAAAATTTTAATTTTAATCGTTATGGGACCAGTCTATGTATTTTTAGAAATAGTGTAAGTGCATTACTAAGTGAAAATTTGTGAATGCGACATAATATATCATCAACACAAGAAAATAATATTGAACAAAATATATATTATGACCCGTGCCCACTTCGTTGGGCATAATGTTAATAATCCTTTTTTAGTACAGAGTGTTTAAATAATTTAAATTATTTTATTAATATTAAAAATTAAATTATCTTAGATACTAATATTAAAAAAACTACTATTTGTCACTTAAATATAAAAGTTAGACATATGCTGTCGTTGACGTTTTTGTAGGCATTTTTAAGCTCCAAAAATATATCTTTCATAGTTAAGGCAGCGTTCGTAAGAAACGCTTTCATTCGACCGTTTTTTCTCTGATTCACTTTGCAAAACGGACTACCACGTAATTTTTTTTTATTTTTCGGTTTTTTATGTAACCTATGACACTCAGCAATAATGTGGCTTTCTATTGGTGAAAGAATTTTTAAAATCGGTTCAGTAGATACCGAGAATACCCCTTACAATTTAACAAATAAACAAACTTTACTTCTTTATAATATTAGTATAGATAGATTCCTGCAGCATATTAGCAACTAGCAACTCGCCCTCGCTTCGCTCTAGCTCGCGCTAGATTTAGCGCGAGCGAAGCGGTCGAAACCTTTCTATTGAATCACTCTATCTATTAAAAAAACCGCATCAATATCCGTTGCGTAGTTTTAAAGATCTAAGCATACATAGGGACAAACAGCGGGAAGCGACTTTGTTAAATACTATGTAGTGAAGTACTTTCCAGATTGACGCTGGAGGATTAGGCCTAAAGATTTAATTCAATTCTCTTGTTAATAGCTTCAAAGTGTGTCAGTTTAGCACAGATTATTTCGGTAGGGTCACGTAGAATGGAGAAAGGCCTAAATATATCATTACAATGTCATTTAAATTAAATCAAAATATTTTATTCAGCATAAAAATTGTTACAATTTCTTAATGAACGTTATGAGTACTACTTACAAGTACCGGGATACTAAAGTTTGCTTCTAAGTTTTAAGTTTGGATTAGATCTGTGGAAGTTGCTCATATGCTTTTATCGTCTAGAAAAAGTAATAGCCTTAAGCCTGCTAACTGATGAACAGATTTTTTAATTTAATAGCTAATAACACTCAGTCACCTATCAAACAAAACAAACTTAATCAAAATGGGTTAATGTTTTGTTTAAAACATAATAAAACATTTAAATACTTATTACCTATTTATCCAAGTGCAATCTATTGAATAGATTCTACTATAAAATGCATATTTAGCACGGCGTCGTGCTGCGTCGATCGGCGGAGTGTGAAATTTTAATCGTTATTGGCGTACGCGTGGGTCAGTGAATGCTGTGTACTGCTGTTTATTTGAATGTGATACTTTGTTTTTAATTTTTTACTAGTGACGTGCCCTTCACGTCGCTGGGCTTTTAGTCAATTTTTATAGCCTACTAGTGACTCACTATCGCTTCGCTCGTTTTCGTCCCTAGAATTAACACGAGCGAAGCCGCGGGTTCCGCTAGTATTAAATATAGCCATGTTCTTCAGGGATAATGTAAGATTCTAATGGTAGAACATTTTTTTAAATCGGTCCAGTAGTTTCGGAGCCTATTCAATTCAAACAAACAAACAATAAAATCTTTCCTCTTTATAATATAAGTGGAGACTAGCGACTCAGTCTCGCTTCGCTCGGGCTCGCTCTCCTAGGTTCCAGCCATGGATTCCGCTAGTTAAAATAAATAAAATTTCTAAAATATAACCTCCTCCTTTTTTGAAGTGGGTTAAAAGTAGCTACGCTTTATAACATTAGCTATCTGCAAGTGAAAGTACCGTCAAAATCGCCAGCCATTTCAGAGATTAGCTGGAACAAACATACAGACTGACTGATAGACAAACATTTAGAAAATTGGTTTTTCGTTGCTAGCATCGTTTATACTTTCATACGCATTTAGTGAAAAGCTGATAATTTGAAATTAAATATAGACACTTAAATTTTATTTATATGTATACATTAGTTGACCCGGAAAACGTTCTGCCATATAAGCTGAGCAATACTTTATGACCTTTTCTCATTCCAACTAAATAAACAAAAAATCATTGAAATAGGTAGAGCCGTTTCGGAGGAGAGCGACCACAAACACCTTTTTTTGGACACAAGATTTTTATATAAACTAGATAGAAAATCTACCAATAATATTAAGTCCAATTATTTGGAAATCATTATGAAGTAACAAACAAACACGCCTTTACAAACTTTCGAATTTATATTCGTATTCTCTACAAATTCCTTATCTACAAATTGGTAATCTTAATAAAAACAGAAGGCGCTATCTAAAACAAAATTTTAATGAAATTGCACCTGTAAGCTATGATTTCCTTAAACTACGTTTTCTTTCCACCCCTATAAGCTAAGAGGTGGGGAGCAACCCCCTCACTTTCCGCCCTCACCAAGGGTGTTTTATACTTTACAGTACCCATAAAAACGTCATAAGCCCGCGATTCGTGTGCGGTTTTGATAAGAATTTATTTGAATCAGAAATATTTTTTTTTAGTTTTTGGTGACAGACAGTATATTATACATATATTGTAGCCATTGTAACATTCCTTTGCCAGCTCTTCTCGGTACTATTTCGTTCCAAATGATATTATATACATTATATGGTGGATTGCTATAATTAAATGCTAAATAAACATATGTGAACTTGAATGGTAGAAAAAGGATTGTAAGGTCTAACAAAACGAATGAATACAGCTACTTTACATCGAAATTGTGTGGGAAAACATCCATGGCCAAGCTCGTGAAAACATCAACAAGGGTCATCTAGTAATGGAGTAAAAAATTTAAAAGTTTTTTAATGAAAGAGAAAAATTTAATTAATAATGTTACTACAGCAAAGTACTCGGGGTAATAAAAGTATATACTTGTATCATAAAACTAAAGTCTAACAGTATTTCAGAAGAGCAATCTAGTTTCTTTCTAAGGCCGTACACACGAGACAGTATTAATAATATAATTAAAAAATAAATCCTGTGTAAGCAAAAAGGTTTTATGCGAGTGAATGGGGATCGTATTTAATTAACATATAAAATGTAGTTTCCAGCTGACGGTACGTTAAAGACTCGAATACATTATGCAGGTCTCACACGCACTGAACAACTTTAGGTAGGTTACATTTTTTACAGATTAAATCACATTTTATTTTTTTAATTTGGTTTTTTTTAATCTATTTTCCTTCTTAGATTAGTTTTTTTGTGTACATATTATTATGTACTTTAAGACGTTAAAACATTAGTTTACATCATTTAGTTTAGTGGTAACCTAGAGACTTGTGTTATGGCCCATAGACCCATGACTAGTACTTACTAACGTTTGTTCTCATCTCTCTTATAAATAAATGCCCACAGCGGAACTCGAACCCGCGAATGCAAAAACAAGTATAGGGTCACTACAAACTAAGCAAAACGTGTCGTGAATAATAATAAATAACGTTTGCTTTTATATGAGAAGTCCATAACCCTATTACGATAATAGCAATATTTTGTAATTAGTGCTCACCAACCTTTATATTTTGTTCTAGGAAAGTGTAATCAATATTAATGTACCTACTTATATTTTGTGCCAGTCGTTCACAATACAAGTTCCACAAAATGTATTCAGTCTAGAAATAAAAATAAATAAATATGTAGGAACATTTTTACAACAGTACCATCTAGTTCCGTGGTAAGCTACGAGGCTTGTGTTACTCATACCAGATAGTTGATATACTACACATATAAATTTTAAATACATTCATAATATAAATATTAACATCGTTGACTGGAGAACAAACATTCGTGCTCAACAAATGAATGCCCCCAGCGGGACTCGAACCCGCGACCGCTGGCGCAGTAAGTACACACTGAGCCAAACTTGTCGTCATAATCGTTCGGATATGCAATTTTTACGTAGTTGCGTTCCGTCCATAAGTACTTTTATGCATTTTTTTATCGTTTTACGTATTCTGAACTAAATTTCATGTATTTAAATTTGCGTTTTTATTTCTATTTATTCTTCAAATTATTTTTTACTTGTAGCATATTACCGATAGCGATATTACCACTAAGTGCTTGAGAGAACTGAATCCTTTAACATCAAGTATGAAGCGGATTCAGCTACAAATTATATATACGTCATAAAACTATAAGCAAACTAAAATATAAAATGCATATAAAACCTTTAAGTCAGACTACACTATAAAGTTATAGTAGGTGTGTATTTATGTTCATACAGCCATAAGTTACTAAGAAACACTCTACAAACTGATGTACCGCAGTAGAACGAGGAGGGCAAGCGAGCTAATTATAATTTATGTTTTGCATGTTTTGTGCACTTCATGAATGGTTTTTTTATATAAAGCTACTATACACGATATTTTTATGATGGACAATGTCGAAATTTTAATTAGATGAGTGGATAAAAAGGTTGTTATAAATAAATATTATCCTTGTCGGTGTTTATAAATTTTGCGGAATTATTGTTAGGCATTTCTTATAAATCTTTAGATGTATTTAGTTAAGTGTATTTGTATTGTTTCGCCATATTTAAGATATTATTTTTTCTAGTTTATATTTTTATATTATTTTAAACATTCGTACTTATCACACCAATAAATCATTTGTGCATCGAACCCGTGACCGCTAGCACAGCAAGTAGTGTCACAAGTGATTTGATTGATTTGTTTGAATTTAAATACTTTTTTTTCTCTCCATTAGGTTTACCAACAACTTTATATATACAATTTTACATTTTTAGAGTCTTTACCAAGACAAAGAATACATATTATGCTATTATTAAAATTTAAAAAGGGAGCAAAAGACACCTAATGTCGAAGACACCAAAGGTGGCTCTTTGAGTCTATATTATTAGCCGACCCCATAAATAATGTAGAGCGAAAATTCGCTAAAATATAAAAAGGTAAGTACTTTCAGTTTTTCCTGAACTTCCAAATGAATTGGATAACTTTTCTAATTTACTTTTCCCATAAAATTCTGATTCAGTCCATTACGCACTTTTTAATATAAAAATAAGCTAGCGTGTCACAACCAATAATCAGCATTTCATTTTTATTATAATAGACTAGCAACTCATTCTCGGTCCGCTTGGATTCGATCCTACGAATAGGTACGTTTTAACGGTTAGTAAAGGTTTAACCAGTTCAGGTTAAGGAATAACCAGTTCCAAAATGTGTTCAGTGATTTACTTGAAATTCATTCTCGGTTCTATGACAACAAAACCTACTCTATCTAGCAGGTTCTAGTAGGTTGACGATTGTCGATGAAACATAATTTTATTGAATAAGTCTTCTGTATATTTTGTATTACTTAATAGTTTTATACGAGAACCACCGTTTGGTAAACACATCTAACCGTAAGCTATGTAACATATAGCTATATAATATAGTTTATCTATGTACTAGAGTTCTTCCAAAATCGCCCGGCATGCACAAACATACAAACTTCGCATGTATCACAGTAGTGTGATTAGATATTAAATATTAATAGTGATTTCCCAACGGTCAAATATTCAAGAAAAACATACATTAATTTATAAAGTTTTTTTATTTATAACTAAAGCTCATTGCTACTAAAAAAACATTACACAGACTATAACAAGGCATTGTAGTGTTTTGCCTTTGCCTATTTCTGTAATATCTATGTATAGATTTGCTGTAAACAAATACAACTTTTGTACAATACTTAATTAATAAATGGGCCGCTTTTAATTGAACAATTAGTGCCATGGGGATATGAATTAAGAACTTGATTACGTCATTATAAATTGAGGGCTTACAAATGTTTTGGGGTAGATGTTGAGAGGGGAATTATAGAGGCCATGTAAATCACCATGACAGTTATGTTTGCGCAAGTTATGTTTATAGTGTAAATAAGTACCTACTTTTGTTCATATTTTTGATTAAAATAGACGCAGGTGTTTGAGCTTTTTTATTTTAACTGTCTTTATTTAGTTCGTTTGAATTTCGGTAGAACTTTTTGGTAATATAAATATTACAATGTAGAGTAACGTAGTCTATATCCATTAAAAACTAAGATTAAAATTGGTTCTAATAAAAAACTTTACTCACCTTGATATCCACATCATGAAAAGGCACAGCGAACCAAGGTTTTCCTGTCAAGCTCCTTCTGAAACCAGCCTCCCTTTCCACCGGACCCTCAGGAGTTCCAACATGAGCCCACAGTACCACCTCCACGACTTTTAACCTTGGGTGCACTCGCTTGTACACCTCCTCCAGGCGGACCCCGAAATCATCACTAGTGTCACTTATATTTGCGAAAGAGAAGTATATACCACACACAGCACCCTCCCCATCTTCAACGCAGTCGGTCAAAGCCTCCAAAGTTGGTATGTTCTCAAATTTCCCATTCTGAGTCCCCGGTGCATCGCATTTCACAAGGACACGACCGAAAAGTTTTTCGCGCCAATCCATTTTTGTTTTTTTTATTCCAAACACGTCTTACATTTTTTATACAGCCTGTTTGTTTATTTTCTGTCTTCGCCGCGACTGGTTTGGACGTTATTTGTTTGGTTTAACACTAGCGTGTCTAAAATACGTAAGTAATTATTAGTTTAAAAAGAAGTTTTAACCGTCAACCAAAATACAAAACTTAACTAACTCAAATAATTAGAATATGTTAGTCTAAATTACATAGATTTTGATTCATTCAATTATTTATTTGACGGGTAAACAATATAGGTGTAATCAAAGCGTAATTGCCACTAAAACTGTCTGTCTGTCTGTCAAAAGTAACACATATACACATATTATAATTAATATTAATGTAAAACACACTAACGATTAATTTTATTAACTCTGCTAATGATTTATTTAAAAGTATATTATTATTTATAATAATAACTTGAATATACGCGGCAAATAAGTTTTATTTTTGAACCGAGCACACGCGGAGCAACGCCCGAACGCCCTCGTAAACAAAGACCGACTGGAGGTGGGAGGGAAAATGAGGGAACCCTCCGTCATAGAGCAACGAAGTGAAACAAATATATTCTCGACTTACACTATATAACTTTGATAATAATATATTAAAATTTGTAAGTGACAAATGTTGATATGATTGAATATAACTAGATTAAATGTACCAAATATAAATAAAAACAAAAAATAATAATGATTAGGTATATTATAAAAGTAACAATGTCCTCCCAATCCGGTCAAACAGATTCCGGCACTGTAGTAATCACATTAGGATTTAGGACCAGCCATCTGCGCAAGATATACCTAATAATGCATTACGTGTAGTGGTGTACGCTATACTCTAATTTTTAATTAGACGAAGTCAACTGACGTTTACTGTGTTGTCAGGTTTTGACAAAATAAAAATAGTGTTGTAAAAAAATGAATGATTGAAAAAACTCCTGAATGAATGAAATTGCCTCGATTATCTAGTGAATAGTTAGTGTGCCGAACTGCCGATATCGGGTACGGGGTTCGATTTTTAGTCGTGCTTTGTACATACCAACGAGTTTTCGACGACTATGTGCCTATAGAATCCAATTATAGGTAGGTAATGAAAATAAAAAACATCGCTTATTACATCATTTGTTTTTATTCATCATCAGATAAAAAATCATCACTATCGCTTTCGGTGACATTAATTATCAATATGTCTGAAACATTGTCCATCATGTGGTCGAGACCATACATTTTGTCTTCTTCTTTAATTATATGAGTCATAAAAAAATTATGTACTTTTCACCTTATAGCGGTAAAAGTAAAATCGTCTAATTTATCTTTGAAACGAAAAACTTAACAAAAACAATAACTTAACAGCGTGGGCGCAGAAAAAACATTCGTGCTATCAGACCAGAGGTTAGAAGCCGAATAACAAACAAAATGGCGACCGCAAGCGCGGCGTTGATCGGTGTTGGCACTAGTCGCCGCGCCGCGCTTTGTAATAAGCCGTCAAAAAACTGATTGTAGTTACATACTACTACTATTACTAGTGTAAAATAGAAATAATATTCTTTTATAGTTTGAAATGATTAACTATTCACACTCATTGTTCATTCATCTGATTGAACGAGAACTGAACGCATCACTAATACTTTAAATATGGCAACATTATTTTACAAAGTGACATTAGCTACTGTCAGTTGGCTTCGTCTAATTAAAAATACGACTATAGACACAAGTGCACTCTCTATAGTCTCTACTTCTATCACTATCATACTCCGATACTGGTCTCAGTAAGAGTTAAGGCACAGAACCGACGGCTTTACGTGTTCTACCTCGGTACAGGGGTCACACATCGCCAACTTCCCAACTCGGGCTGTTATAAAGCTTACTACACATAAACCATCAATTTAATAACCTAATGTATTTATTTTTTATAATATGTTGTCTTATTATACTAACTCATTTTTCATTGTTCAAACTGAATGAAAAAAGCAATAAAGTATTTATTTTTAAATAATTAATAATTATGTTGAAAATCCTGCACATTTTAAATGTCTTTAATAACGTCCGCTCAAAACTTAGCGTGCGTAGGCATTATATTTTAATACGCACATAAGTTAGTCTATGGCAGTCTCTCATATCTCACGTAGAGTTTAGATTGCAAAAGGCTTGAATTAATTCAGCGAGTCGAAACAATCCGCTGAGGGCAACGCAAGGGCAAAAAGCTTTAAATTCTTTTTCATACTTCATACCTCGATACGTATTTGCACCTTTGCATTATGTTAATACGCTTGTGGATTTTAAATTTATGCTTACATGTGTTATGTGTTGTCACTTATTTTTTATATTATGTGCCATCTTTTGTGGTGCAATTTTATAATTAATTGTATAATTAATATGAAATATCTATCTATATGTACACACCACAGTGGTAACCCAGCGGTAACGCGTTCGCTTGGATAGCCGAGTGATGCCGGTTCGAATCCGGGTCTCACACCTCTGATACTTTTCATGTGCGAATCATTTCTATCATGATTACCACTTGACTTACGGTGAAGGAAAACATCGTTAGAATACCTGCATGTCTGAGAAAACCTAGCAAGGTTTCGAAAGACATGTGAAGTCCGCCAACTCGCACTAGGCCAGCGCGGTGGACTATGGCCTGATCCCCCTCGTTTTGAGGGAGGCCCGTGCCTAGCAGCGTGAAGACGTTAAAAAAAAGGGCTGATGACGGTGATGAATGTACAATGTACATATTATAATTATATTAAAATTCTAAGTCGACACATACATTAAATATTCTTTTGGGTAATCTGATTGAAATAGTCAATATCCTCAGAAATCGAATCTATAATTTTTATAAGAATTGGAATCACAAGAAACTCACTTTACAGTTTTTGATAAAATTTGTTATGATGATTGGCCAATATATGGCATATTTTACTGCTTGAAAATATCATATTTCAGAATAATCTAGATATACTAAACTTTAAAACGTCTAGCCTCTAGGCCTACGACCTACCCGACCGGAGCGAGTGAATCACTAGTTGAACAATATGTTTATGAGATACATTTTATTATTTTGCGGTTTAAAAAGAAATACCTACATTTGCATAAGTACTGTCAGGCATAAAGGCAAGTAATGTGAATATATACCTATTTATATACATGCTTAATATATAAAAATGTTATGCCGAAAGATTTACATAGGTATATAATGATATGATAAACCAATTTGAAAAATATACGTCATTTTATGGAGTAAGTATTATTTAGTTTGCTTTGCCGCTTGGTTCAACCCGTTGAGTGACAACAAAACAAAGTACGACTGTGTTCAGTGTTTACATCTCCGCGGGGATAATAAGTAGAGATAATTTTTGTGTGTCTGCATGCATAAATGCATGCTTTCAATATCGTAAACTGGTGGGGCGACAATGTAGCACAACCGGTGGTAAACGCAGACAAAGCTGCCTTACGTGGTCTTAATTGCGGACTGAGAAATGAGACTGAAAAATACTTCTGAGAAAATCTTGACAAAATGCGCAACTCTACAATTTGCACAAACTTCGATTCGAACCAACGACCTTTGGATGTGCAATAATAACTTATGTGCTAACTATGTTGCTAATTATGAGACAGTTAATTAAATTAATAAATCAAACATAAGCAGGTACATAATAAGTTAGGTACTTGTTTTGTTTTTTAAAACAAACAAATTCTCATGGAGTCAAAAATGCCGACCTCATTTCTGTATCTTTTATCCTTCTTTAGTTATTTAGTAAAAATAAGTAAACAATTTTATTACGGTACGTTTCTATATCACAAGAAGTTTGTGAAAGCATTTGAGTATGATTCATATGACAGATTTATGTGAAATCAATAGTTGCGCAGTGTAATCGTCTTCATGCCAACGGCATTACAACTTTGTATGTTTGCGAAGATACAAAATATATTATAACAATATATCGTTTTATTATTTTATATACCCTTAATTTAAAATTAAACTTATTTAAGTAATTTCATTACGTACTATACAATTATAGTTCTTAGGTAAGTATATACTTAATTTTGATTAACAGGAAAATGTAAAAAAAATGTTATTACAAGAGAAAAAAGGGTTCTGTATTATTTATTCTATAGCTTATAGGCATTCTCATGACAATCATGTAGAATGGAGAAGAAAAGAGAAGAGGTAGAGATTGAGAAGTCATTGGTTTAAAGAGAGATATTCAAGAGAAAAATATTAACAATTCAATTTCGACTAGAGAGATGTCAATACCTACACTGTATACATATTATATTTATACAATTTTAATACAATTCACTGAAAACGACACCGAAAACGCTAATCGATTAATCCTTATTTTTATAAATAACAGAGTATATGTTAAATATAACTTAATTTTTGAATATGATAATAAGTTGTTTTAGGTAGATATATATGAATCCAACACCACCTAGAAAAAAGGTCTAGCATTAAGAGTAATGGGCGTACGTCGGCTTATCGTGACAATAGTTTCCATTTACAGCTGTGGCGTGACGATAGACTAGGTTGCCATGCAACTAAGATATTAGATAGAAATTAGATATATTATGTCCTGTTTCTTAATATTTATAATTATTTTTAATACTTTTTATGTTCTTTATTAGAGTAAGTATAGTGTATATTACGTACAACTAATAATATATTTTGTGATTGACATTTATATGTTCTTTTGTTTTTATGTATGTATGTATGTATGTATGTATGTATGAATGAATATATGTATGTATGTATGTATGTATGTATGTATGTATGTATGTATGTATGTATGTATGTATGTATGAATGTATATATGTATGTATGTATGTATGTATGTATGTATGTATGTATGTATGTATGTATTTATTTATGTATGTATGTATGTGTGTATTTATTTATACAGGTATATATGTTTCGTATCTAAGAGTGTACACCGCCTACCTTTATCATGTAAACTTACTCCTCCACCTCAAGGTTGCCTGGAAGAGATCGCTTACAGCGATAAGGCCGCCTGATGTGCATCTCTTCTTTGTATTTTGTATGTATTTCTATGTTTCTTTTGTGGTGTACAATAAAGTATATTATTATTATTATTATTATTATAATAGATAGAATATTATTCTATCTCTTTTTTATCCTACGTAATGCAAGCGTACTAAGCCCTCATTAAAATATTACTCGAATTTATTTCTATTTATAATTGTGACTTAAACGGCATGCGCAGTGCGTCCAGTCGATAGCAATGTCGTACAGCGGCGTTGATGCGAAGCTTGGAAGTTGTCACACAAATCCTACAAATTTCTCACTACTGAAATTCAGCTTGTTGCTAGACCTGTTTTACTAAATCCACCATCCAATAATTTTGACATTTGCAGTGCTTGACAGTTGACAGTGGACACTTGACAGTAGACGCAATTTGAATTTTGAAATATTTATCATTTTGATATATGCCGCGTAAATAAACAGAAAACATTAAATAAACAATTAATTTTAAATCAATATTTAGAAAATGTTGAAATGCTTATTATATAAATTATGATTACCGAAACGATTGAATTATCATCTGACGAAAGCTCTCAGAGTGATTTTAATTCCAGTTTACCAGTCGTTAATCCTGTGAACCGATATTCGGAGGGTAATATTATTTTGTTTATATTTAATAATTTAATTAGTTAAAAGTCAAAATAATAATGTATATTTTTTATGTACAGATTCGGATACAGTATCATTAACTGGTAAAACATCTCCGCATAATACAAGCCTCTGTGAGGACCCTCCAATCACTGACAAGAAAAAGAGAACTAATAAAAAGAAAGGTATAATATAAATAGCCAAGGCTTGAAAGATTTATACTTTATATTTAAAATAGCTATACAGAAAAAGCTTTTCTACTCTACTTAAATAACTTTTCCCTTAAAAATATTATTTTATTATTATATTTGATTTTTATCATCTCTTCTTTTTTTTTCAAAAGAAGGTATAAGTCTACCACACGGGCCTTAGCCAAGTGTGATAGATTTAAAATTGAGTGTGAGTGGAAGTACTGGAAATTGTTGAGGATGTTAAAAATTTTCGTGTAATTCGACAAGTGTTTAGTATAGCGGCTTTTTGTAAAATGTAAATTATATATATTGGGATATTTAGTAAATTTAGGCTGTTTTCTAACGACTTAGGTATTACACCAGTGGATGACAATACAATTGGTAAAATATGTACAGTTCGGGCTTGCCATTGGGTTTTAATTTCTATAGCAAGGTCTTGGTATTTCGAAAGTTTGTCGGAGACAGTGGCTTGGATATTGTGGGTGTTAGGTATGGCAATATCTATTAAAAATATTGTTTTATTTTTCTTGTTATAAAATGTAATGTCTGGTCTATTATAATGTACTGTCTTGTCTGTTAATATAGTCCTGTCCCAGTAAAGCTTATAGTCGTTGTTTTCTAGAACGCAGTCAGGTTTATATTTATAATATGGCTGTTTCTTTTTAATAAATTTGAAATCGAAGGCAAGGTGTTGGTGAATTATTGACGCTAATTGATCGTGTCTGTGCTTATAATCAGTTTGAACAATACTTCTACAAGCTCCGGTTATATGTTGAATTGTTTCGGGGGCACTGTTACAATGTCTACATAAATCATTAAGCTGTTTGGAATCTTTTAATATATATTTTGTGTAGTTACGAGTAGCAATCACTTCATCCTGTATTGCAAGCATGTAGCCTTCAGTCTCAGGAAACAATTCACCCCTCTTTAGCCATGCGTTCGACTTATCTTTATCGACATGAGACTGGCACAAGTGCGATCGGTGTCTCCCGTGTAAGGTTTTTTCGGTCCATGAGGCTATTTTCTGAGTTACGTTTGTAATGTTTTCATTAATTTGCTTTTGTTTGTCGTGTAAATTGAGCGGTGTAAGTTTTTTGTCTGTGTCTATTGCATGTTTGTGGATGGCTGAATGGTCTGACTTTGAATAAAAATAATTCTTAAAAGTAGTTATTAATTTATTATGAAGATTACGTATGTCTATAAAACCTCTTCCTCCTTCATGACGCGGTAACGTGATCCTTTGAACGCATGCTTTTGGGTGATGTTTTCTGAATTTAGTAAGTAGTGTATGTATTATTCGTTGTAGTTTTTGTAAATCTGTTTGCGACCAATGTATTATACCAAAAGAGTATGTGAGTATAGGAATGGCAAAGGTGTTAATGGCTTTAGTAGTATTTTTTGCATTTAAGTGACTTTTTAAAATGAGATTTACACGGTACCTGAATTTATTGATAAGTTCTGTCTTTGTTTGCTTTATCTTAATTTGTTTAGATTGATGGAATCCTAAATATTTATAAGTGCTCGATTCATCCATTGGTTCAATCGTTTCACCGGTTTCGAGTATATATGAATTAGAATCTATTAAACCTTTATTGATTGAAAGAATTTTACATTTGTCGATCCCAAATTGCATATGGATATCCCTAGAAAACTCTTGTGTGATGTCCGCTAACTTGGATAATCCTTTTTTATCAGATGCATACAGTTTAATATCGTCTAAATACATTAAATGTGAAATATTACTGTCGGTCCGCGCGCTATTAAGTTTGTATCCTATGTTGCTTTTATTTAGTAATTCTGATAGCGGGTTAAGAGCAATACAAAACCATAAGGGGCTTAAAGAGTCACCTTGAAAAATCCCACGTTGGATGCGAATCGGTTCAGTAGGTTTTGTGTCAGTATAATGGTTAACTTTTAAGGCAGTGTGCCAGTTTTGCATAGTATTATTAAGAAAGTTTATTATTTTAGGATTAATTTTATACAAATATAGAGTTTTGAGTAACCAGCTGTGAGGAATCGAATCGAAAGCTTTGCGGTAGTCAATAAACATTGCATGAATATTTTGTTTATTTTTATGAGCACTATTCATAACTATAGCATCCAAGGTGAGTTGCTCTTTACATCCCTGGCTGTTCTTTCTACAACCCTTTTGTTGTTCAGTGAGTATATTATTATCTATGAGGTGACTGTAAATTATTTCGCTGATGCAAGATGTGATTATTTTGTAAATATTTTGTAAACATGTTATGGGGCGGTAATTTTCTGGATTTTGAGTTAAATTATTTTTTGCTATCATGTATGTTTTTCCTTGAGTAATATATTTGGGCATTGTGTTGGATAAAAGAACAAATTTATTGATGTGAGTATGTAAATATGGGTGTATGTATGTTAATTTCTTATACCAATAGTTATGAATGTTGTCTGTACCAGGTGCTTTCCAATTATGGGTACGATTAAGGACTTTCAAAAATATATCCATTGATATTTCAGTAAATAGCATTTCATTTACATTTCTGTCATTGTGTATATGGTTAAGCCAGTCTGCATTAGAGTTATGTTGGATAGGATTTTCCCAAATATTTGCCCAATATTCATGAAATACATGTGCTGTGTCTCTGGTGGTTCTGTAGTGTTTGGAGACTCTTGTATATTTTGTGTAAGGTTTCTGTAGAAGCTTTTTTCGCTGTTAATAAATTTAAAATTTTGTTGTTTTCTTGCGGTACAAGTGAGATATCTTTTTAACCTACTTGAAGCTACGTTTAACTTTTGCTTTAGAGTATCTAGAAGATGATGCGGTTGTGTATTCAAATTTTCATATTGAGTATGTTTACTGTGCCTATCTTTTATAGATTGAATTTTAATAAGAAATTTTGGACTTTGGTTACCGGCAATAAATTGTGTCAATCGGCCTATATCTACTCTTAGTTGTTTAATTTTGTTTTCTAATCGAACTTGCCAAAACGGTTTATTACATTTTTTGACAGATACGTTACCCCTAAATTTAGTCCCATTCAGTAAAGCTGATGTGTAAGCTGCTGTATATATTATTGTTTGTAATGTCTCATAATCTGTGTCAGTATTTAAATATTTAGGCAAGACTTTACGATTTATGTAATTAACAATAGAAGTTAGTTTTCGTGTAGTTTTTTGTTTTGGAATGTATGGTCTAGATGTAGGGTCTGTGTCTCTAAAATTTATAAATATTCTGCTAAATTCTTCTTCAATGTTACTTTGGATTATAATACTACAGCTTTCTACATTTTGCGTATTTGTTGCCTTATTGCCTTGGTTCTCATTTACTTCTACATCATCGCGTTCAGTAACTTTTGAGCTTTGAAAATGTCTTTCATTATTGTTGAGGGGATTATAATTAACTTCCAGAGTGGATTCTACAGCTTTTTTTATTTCGTAAATTTTTTGTTCTGTAAGCATTTTATTTTTAATTATTGTTCTTCTTTGATCTGCAATACGTTGCTCTGAAATATGAGATAAATTTGGATAATATTGTATAAAAGTTCGATGCATTTTTTTCCTGTATGAAGTCGTATTTCTTTCGGCTTCAGTTGATTCATAATATGCTTTAATTACTCCTTCATTTAATTCTTGTGACCATTTCATTCTGCCTGAAGTTATAGCTCCATCCGTTTGTTGTGAGTGTGTCATTGATTGTGTGACTTCAGTATGATTATGTTTTTGGGATATTAGTTGACCTTGTAAATATTGCTCTACTTCTAAACGAATTGCTGTAATTGTATCTGGGGGGAGTAGTTTTCTGCGGATGATAGCCCTGCGTTGATCTCCGATTCTCTGTTTCGTAATGTGCATTGTTGGAAATTGTTCTATAAATGCATTATAAAGTGGTGTTAAGTAATCTCTTGTGTGTTTTTCTAATGAAGTGACTGTAAAATATGTACGCATAATGAATACATTCATTTCTTTTGTCCATTTATAACGCGTATTTTTTCCTACCGTGGTGGGACCAGGATATTCGGCGATAGATGCCTCCTGTTCAACATCCTCGGCAGTTACTGTGTGTGTGATGATAGATGAGTTTGAAGCAGATGACTGTGAATTTTGATGCAAGAACATTTCATCTTCATATGAAGCTGGTGATGATGGAATGGATGAAAATAATGATGAATTTGATGATGAGGTGATTGGATGATTGTCGGCTGTAGTATTTTCTTCGACTGAAGCCCGCCTGTTCAACTTCAAGTCGCCAACGGATCGCATGCTGTAGCACCCAGCGTTGGCTCCAGATGCGCCCCGGCGCCCCCCGGGCAGCGGCCGTAAGTGGTATCTTTCATGTGTTCGGTTCATTGTTGGTTGGTTTTGGGACCGTTGGTTTGGGGGTATAACAAAGGTGATATTCTGTTTTACAATTTTAGTTCCTCCCAAATAGGGGTAATAGTCAAGATGGTGTGACTATTTATTTAGTACTCCCCGTAAGCCCCCCCACCACGACAAGGTGATCCCTTGGGGGGGTTATTATTATTATTATTATTATAGGTAATGATAACAAGAAAAAGGTATCCACTGCAGAAAAAAAGGAATTAAAGAGAAGGCAGGCAGAAGAGAAGAGAGCTGCTAAAAATGCTCATAACATTTATAAGCCTGGGGAATGTATGAAGGTAGTATTATTTTGTTCTTAAATCAGTGAAATTACTATTTATTTTTATTGTATCACTTATTCTATGTAAAAAAATTGTGAGTTAATCAGACATATAAGTTAAATGTCATTAAATTTATTGAGCTTTAGTAGCAAAAATTAAATAATTTATTAATTTATTTTAAATATATTGTTGAAAACTATCTCAATATTCTGGTAATTTCCATCACTATCAGCTCTTTTTTAGGTCCCACTACTGGGCACGGGCCTGCCTCAGTATGAAGGGGACCAGGCCATAGTCCGACACGCTGGCCTAGTGCGTGTTGGCAGACTTCACATGTCTTTCGAAAACTTGCTAGGTTCTCTCACCTCTATTAGAGGTGCAAGACCCGGATTTGAATCCGCATCACTCAGTTATCCAAACAAGTGCGTTACCGCTGGGCTACCACAGTCAAGATTATTATTCTATTACTATTCTACTCTCTGTATCATGATTAAAAATAATTATCATTAACACATATTCTTTTTTTTTCTACAGTATATGTGTATAGAAATGCATCCAGTCTTGCTTGAATCTTGGTTTTGTGCGGATGTTCAGAGGGAAGCAAATGCTAGTGGTGCTAAAATAAAATTATCATCTAGTATGTGTGATACTTCTTTAGTTCTTTGGACAAGAAATGTAATGCCTACATTAACAAATAGTGATGGATTTGTAAGTAAGAATAGTATAATATATATTTTATTTTTAATATTGACTTCTTAAAAGGAGGTACTCATTGGTAGTTCCTTTATTTAACTTTATTTAATCTTTTTAATCAGCATTAATTTTCTTTTTTTTTTAAAATAAATAGATCTAAATCATCTATGAGCTTTAACTATAATTGAAAATTTCTAAACAATGAATTACATATTCTTTTCTTCCTTCTTTTGTCTCTTACTAGGAGGATTTTTTAAAAACAAATCTGTTTTTAAATCATTACTTTTTTCCGATTTTTGTTCATAATAATAATACTAATACTATAATATAAGTAATTACTAACTAAAAAAATTATATACATATTATGACATAATATAATTTAAAGTTATAGCTGTTTTTAATATTCTACCTTCTTTCTCCTATTCTTCTTCTTCTTCATTATCTCACTTCAATACTTTCTCATACTATAAATGTAAAACTTTCATTATTTCCAGGTACAACTGACACCGTCCAAGGTAAAATGTGACCATGGTCTATACATATTTACTATTGAGAATCTGGAACCATTGGTTGTCTCCCACGGTTTGACCAAACATATTAAACAAGCTGCAAAGTTAGCGGATTGCAAACTTACTCTAGTGTTGTTTGGTGTTAAAGACTATTTTAAGTAAGTCATTCTCATATTGGCTATTCTAATTTAAATACTATTTTTTGTTCTCTTTCTGTTTTATTTTTAATTTTGATTGCCAATTGCTGTTTATTTTATTCTATAGTAAAAAAATCTATGAATTCATTATTTTGCATATATTTAGATTTTCCTTCATTAAATGTTCTAGCTGTTTAATTCATATAAAGCCATATACATCATCAAATGTTTTGAAGGTTTTTAATTACTTTTCTTTAATTTTTCATGTTTCTTTTTGTTTATAGATCATCGGGTCGCAAAACTTCGAAAAGCCAAAGGCTTATGACCGAGATTGATCTAGAAAAAGCAATTACAGGTAATACAGATTTTAAGACTTATTTTAATATCTTCATTTTATTTAAATCCCTTATTGAACACAACAACTTATTTAAAAATAATCAAACATAAAATTTTTGACCTAATGTTTAGTTTTTCTGTTTCACATATATCTAATATATAACTAGCTTTTTAACTTTGTTTTGTTTGTTTTATTATTAGAAATTTTAAGCTGTGAATCGATTTTTATAATCGACGACGCTTATTTATTTACTACGCTCTTATAACTTATTATTTTATTTATTATATACAAGCTATTTATAGTAAGTTGTGTTTTTTTTTCAGATCTACTAGTAAGCGCAGATTGTGACACGGTCGTAGTGAACACGCCGAACGAGCTGGCTCTCACTATAGTGCAGTTCACCAAAGCGATAGCTGAGGAACCACATAAGTAGGAGATTTGCTTAATTCGGTTATTACTAATCTAGACTAATATTATAAAGTAAAATGAACATACTGCTATTATTAAAAAAAGGATTATTTGTTTATAATGGTTTAACTAAAATAGTAAAAATTCTCTGAATCTATTATTAAATTAATTTTACTCATGTTAATTAAAGAATTTAAAAACAAATGTAGACCAGTAACCTATTTTTATTATATTTTTTTATTTAGGAGAGCAAAACGTTCTTTGGACGAGCAAGCCGACTTCTACATGAGGGGTGAAAATAAGAAATGCGTGCCGATAGACAAAGATGGTATTAACTTTACTAATTTATAAAAAATATCCATATAAATATCAATAATCACAAAAAAATTTACAAATACAAAAATAATATCATAGAAAAAAAAATTACCAATACAAATAACTTAACCCTGAGTCAAATATGTACATTAAATATTTTTTTAAAATCTTATTGAAATACATAGTTATGGCTAATGATTTGACTCAGAGACCAAATTTGATGATTTTACAATTTCTGTGGGTCTGTTTGACGGTGTCACGAGATAACCACTGTGCAGATTTCGATGTAAGGGGGCGTTCAAGTATAACGTAACGCAAATTTTGAAAATTTTTGACCCCTCCCCCCTTTGTAACGCGCCGTAACGTTTTCCTGTACACCTCCTCCCCAACTGAAAATTTTTACCCAAATGTCACAAAGCTATGTTCATGCACAAACTACCGAAAAGTCGCTAAATTACTTTTGTTATTGTTGTAATCGCGTTTGCAGTAGTAATTAATAAATAAAACAATAGATTTCTAATTTGAAATACATGCTTATTTTATTTATTCATATATTTATTTAATAAATAATCACAAATAAGCATTTGTTTAAGATTAAAATATATTAAATGGGCTCATGTCCTAATAAACAGTTTCTTAAGATTAGTACTTTTTTTAAAAATAAAAAAAAAAACAATGTTACGTAAAGCGTTGTACGAAGCCCCCTCCCGCCTTTGTAACGCATCGTAACGTTTTACAAGACCCCCCCTCCCCCCAAATTGCGTTACGTAATACTTGAACGCTCCCTAATTTAGTTTAATGATAGCTGGTTGTCCGTGTTAACATATAGAATACATTTAATGTGGGAAAATATAACATATCTGTGAATTGTATATTAAGTATTAAAATGTACCTAGAAAACAAAGGCTAGTAAGCAATAGAAAGTGTTGCTAGTATTAAATAATAAATTATAACAAAAATTTTTAGGTCACGGTCTAAGTAAACTATGGCAACAAATGATAGCCATTCTGCCACTCTCCAGTCTAGAAACATCTAGAGCGATATGCTCTCAATATAAAACACCACTTGAATTATATGAAGTAAGCTAACTTTTTTTTAATTGCTTATGTATCTATTGATGAGATTCATTTAAACTTGCTTTATTTGTATAGTATATCCATTACTAATTACTAGCAGAATAAATATTAAAATCTGCATAGTATTTTCATAAGATATCTTTTATCTTTTACAATAATAATTATGTATGTACAGTCGTAAGCAACGACATGTATACATTGACAACTTTTCAAATATATGTAAACATCAATCGTTTCAAAAGAAAGTATACAAGCTTTGTGTCAAAATAAAGTATCCGTAAGATGTTTCATAATTATGTAAACATTTTTATCAATTCATAGTAAATAACATAAAACGAATATTATTGTATACGTTTCGTAATATAAGTAGTTAGCCATTAGTCTGTACACAAAAAAGTGCACAGGTTCACGCTCGAAAAGCATAAAATAATATTTTCGTATTTGAAACAAAGTTTTCTAATGCATATATAGTGTGTCTCTTCCATTAACATTTTTAGTTCATATTTTATGACAATATTATGCTATTACTTATAATAATTCAATTCCCATTTAAATTTCCGCCACGCTTTTATGTGGGTGGTCCATAGAACCAGTTATTGTATTATCCAGTAAGAATAAACGATTATCCTGTAGTAAACGGTATTCTAAATATTGACCTTAGTAGGTAATTAGCGTTTAGTAGTCGATTAGCGATAATGGTTGCTGATATATTTTATCTGTTTCATAATAAAACTTCCCAATAAAGTAACTGGCAGATAAATTTATATTATGTATTTAGCCCGTTTAACTCAAACTCAGACTTGAACCCCCATCACATGGATATCGAAGAAAGCGCGTTACCACAGCGCTACTACAAATTACAATGTGTCAAGATAAATTTATATTAGGCCACATGTTATTTGACGGAACGGCAACCGTCGTAAGCGACGCGACGTTGCCGTTTTGCGCATCGATACAAGACGTCAACTTAAAATCTATTTGGAAAAGTCAAATAATTCACTAACTATCATAAACATATATAATAAAATAATTGTAACTGAGTCAAATCTGTACATAATTTTTTTTTAAATCTAATTAAAATAGATAAAAATCTAATTAAAATAGATAGACATTATTATCCATACAATCAAATCTATCGTTTCTGTCTGTCTGTCTTTCTGTGACTGCATCACGAGAAAATCTCAGGACAGATTTTGATGATGATTTTTTTTGTTTCCAGTCTTTAGAACGCGGGCGGGGCCGCGGGAAATACTAGTTTCTTACATTTTTAAAAAGATACATTTTTTTTAAATATTCTTCTAAATAAAATATGAATTAATTATAGTTAATAAAAATCGTAGATAAGTATACTCAACCAGGTGGAGATTTGCGAATTGACCTGGAGTGCAGACTTGTATTTTTCCTCTCTTAACTCTCTTACCTCTCTTACACTTACTTATATGACCTTCTGGTCCTGTAACCTGCATCTTACAGGAGCTTATGCAATTATTATGGTGGCCGAGTTTTGCCCTTTCTTACTTTAACTATTGCCATCGACTCGGCAAGAAGAAGAAGACTAAATGCATAGAAAGTAGGTATATACGGTACTTACATCCATACATCAATCTTTAAATGTTTGTGTCTGTCTGTGTGTTTGTTAGTTTCGGCTAATCCTCGAAACGGCTACACTGATTTTGACGGGACTTTTGACCGCAGATATCGTAGCTAATGTTTTAAGGAGTAACTTATGCTACTTTTAATTATGAAAACTGTTTTATTTATTTTATCTTACGCCGAGCGCAGCGGTCCGGGCTCGCTAGTGGTAAATATTAATTATAAAAAATTTAGGTTTACGTTCAAAAATTTGCGTAAAATAGACACAGATGAACTTACCGTTTAATCACTAGCTATCCAAGGAAAACTCAATACAACCAATTATTATTTTTTCCTGTAAATTAAAATGCTTTTATGTAATGAAAAGTATCCTAAGTCATGGTCCGAGAAATATGTTATAACTACACAATTTGGTTAAAATCGGCCAAGTACTTTTTGTGTTAAACGAAAACATACAAACAGACAAAAAAATTAAAACATATTTTTTGGGATTTATATTCAATGCACTATACGTTACAGTATTTTTTTTATAAAAACAAAAAAAAAATATTTCATGTATAAATTTTTTAACTCACTGTTCTATTATAATTATACGTATTATTGTATATTCTTATAAATTCACAAATGTGGAAAACATATACTCAATGATGATGACGAGCCACGTTCATCACGGCTCACTCCTTGTCCCTAAATCGCCACCCAGTATATAATGCATAAATTAAAAGATACGCACGAAACAAAAATTAAAAAAAGTTATACACGCGTGGGATTTGAACTCGCGCCACAAGGATATTAATCGAATACTACAACTATGCCAATTGAGCTATGACAACTTAACATCATAATGCGAATTTATGAAAAAGTAAGTTTCTCATAACAACGCAAACTAAACAAATAGAGAATTGTCAGTTGTAATTCTAATAATTTCGAATCCTTTCCGGCAATGCTTTGTTACACATTAAAATTTTAAATAAACTGATCTTGTCCTCGAATTGTCAAAAGTTTAAAAATGTCATCCAATGTTGTGAATGTGTTACAAACGTGCTCTTACACATACACATATGCACAGTCTATTACGCGATAATATTTGTATTATACGTATGATTTAAAAATGTATTTTAATATTTAAATTTAAATACGTAACAATACGTTTTTAAAAGCAAAGTATTATGCTTCATTTTCCGATGCAAGAAGCCTAAGATCTTAAAATATATTTTACTGTTAATTATCTAATTATTAAGTTTACGAATCATCGTGTTACAAAATTTTAAATCCTGTCTGTGCTGTTGGCTGCAGAAGATATCTCATATACCCTGGGTAAAGCTGTTTAGGAGAGCTCTGCCTGAACTGAATCCAAGGCGCATCCTAGAGAATCAGGTCACAATTAGTCGAATTGATTCAATCACTCAACATATAAAAATAAATTAAACTTCTAACGACCAGTTTAAAGAATTCACGTATTTAATGAAAGAGACACAGTATTTGTATTAGAAAACTTTGTGAAATACGAAAATAATATTTAGGGCCAGTTTCACCAGTTTCTGATAAAGTCCCTGATAGCGTATCCGGAACTTATCTGACGGATGAACTACAAATTTCGGTTTCACAAGTCTTGAATAGTGGTATCTAGCAGTTAAAGCGGCCGGTAATTTATCAGCCGAATCAAGTAGCCGTTAAAGGTGGTATCTGGTAGATAACTAAAATGATTCGAATGGAGGGCGCGAATAAAAATATCTGTCATTTATTTTTGGTAATAAATAATATCATACTCGTTATTAAGTAGTCTGCAGCCACAAGATGGATTTTTTTGAATTTTTAGAAGACGAATTTGATGAATATTATGAACGTATTTGGCGACCTCAAAGGAATAGAGTAATCCGCCCTAGAGCAAATTATTTTATAATACCACCATATATTATATACCAAAAGGTCTGTACAAAATATTCATACGTTAATAGAAAGTGATATAAAGATTACAACCGACTGGTAAGTAGATAGTAGGTAATATTTTTCAATGATCTTCATGATTTACTTATTTAATAGACTTTTGATTTTTTCAATAATGCAACGATTGCTTCTATTTTGCAACGGGAACGTTTTTGATTGTATGTGATGATTTCGGTGGAGTAAGCAAAGCGTCAGCTTGCAGAATCATACACAAGGTTTCTAAAGCAATCGCCAAATTGAGACCTTTGTATGTGAAATTCCCCACAAATGCAGAGGACATATCACTAGGTTTTTATGAAATTGCAAGATTTCCTAGGGTCGTTGGAGTCATCGATTGATCGATTTTATTTTCAATAATATATTTTTTATTTTCTACAAGTGAAATTAATAGCTCAGTTTCAACTTTTTGTTCTAATCAAGCGTCTATTAAATATAACATACAACAAAAAAGCGCGAAAGTCGAAATAATTATGACCGCAAAATTGTGATCATAATAACATTTACCATCGATTTAATTACTTTTCATCATATTATAACAAAATTATATTCAAGAACATTAAAAAGTAAAATGTATCTTATTTTAAATAAAAAAATAATTAAAAAAAATTTAGGTTTCAAACTAGATTTTAAAAAGCGATCATATGCGTCTGTGTAATCAAACGCAAAAAAGCGACGTTGCCGTTCTGTAAAATAGCAAGTGGCTTGTAATGTATCTGCCGGTTAGTTTATCAGGTAGTTTAATGGTGAAACAGAAAAAATATATCAGCAACCGTTATCTGTTGGTTAGTGTTAAGTGACAGGTTACTAACTGAAACTTTATCAGAAACTGGTGAAACTGGCCCTTAATGTTTTATTCTTAGTTCTTAGACTAATGGCTACATAGTTATAACACGAAACTTGTATATAATAATATTCGTTTTATGTTATTTACTATGAATTGATAAAAATGTATACTTAAATATGAAGCAACATATTACGTATACTTTATTTTGAAACGATTGATGTTTACATATATTTGAAAAGTTGTCAATGTATACATGTCGTTGCTTACGACTGTACCTACCTACATATTATTATAATATATTTATTATATTATATTAATTAAAACAATACAATAAAAAATATACATATTGCTATTATTTAACATTTCATAGAAAAGTAAAATGGGTACAATAAAAATTAATATTAAATCCAATATATTTTTATTTAAATTTATATTTTTTTACGTAGGGTCTACAATCGCCTGATGGCGTGTCAGAATTGGCCTCGATAGGGGTGTCTCGGGCTGCGGTGCCGGGGGCGAAGGCCCGTCGTGTCGGACCGGAGTTTGCTAGGAAGTTGCATGCCTTATTTACTGAAGACGATGGAAGCGTTTTGTTAGACTGATTTTTAATTATATTAGTGTTAAATAAAATATTTTTTAATATATTTGGGACTTTTTTTTCAACAAAGAATATGATTTCATAGTAGTAAAAGGGAGCTTTTTTAATAGTAGGTAGTTGATCGTATAAGTAGAGCTATCTATCAGACTATATATTTTGATTTGATTAAAGTATTGATAAGCAAAGTTTAGATTTTATTTGCTATATCAATGACAATGAAACTATATTATGAACACGTACAGTGCAGTGCGGCGCTGATTAATGCTACGTCCGTTAGGAGTATTAGTATTCTGTGGCTACGTCGCACCACAGATTAAGTATTAGTTACGTCGCACTAACAAGAACCGTCGTCGGTCGAGCTCGTCGGTCCGCCGTAAGTTGGACGGGTTAATTAGGATTATAAACATATTTTTTATAATTTAAAAATACTGTGTAGATGTTTCTGTGTTGCAATGTATTTTATGGATGCAACTAGCGAATAACAAAACTAAATATTATAATACTTTTTCTGTCATCATTGAATTACAAACATCCATGAATAGAAACTTCAAATTTATTATATTTTTCTGACGACAAATGTAACGAAAAAATATCAAATGTAACGAAAAAAATATTGAGTGGGTTATGGTTGATGGCAACATTCATGGCAGATGGCAGCTTTCAAAATTCATGTCAAATCGCAAATGACAAAAGTCAAAATATAAATATTACCTAAGCATAACCTCAAATGTAGTTCTATATTTCTTAAAAATATTAAAACTAAATACCTTTAAATTAAAAGAATAATTTCAATATGACTGTGTTTATATCAAGAATTGCAATAACCACCTTTCGTAATGCTACAAAAGTTATAACAACAAGCTCTCTAGTAGATCTAACGCCGGCAAGAAATGTATTTTTTTCTAAGAAAAATGATTTATTTTGTATGAAACAGCAATCTAGAAATTACTCCAGTCCAGATAATGTACAAGCTACGGCTATGAGTTTGGATAATAAAAGTATACTTTTGAAAAAGAAGACGGTTTATAAGAAAGCAGTGTTAGAAGATTTAACGAACAAGGAAGGCCATTTTTTAACTTTGGCATACGCTACAGCAAATTTATATGATTTAAAAGCCTTGAAAGAAGGATTGGTGCAGCAAAAGTTGTATGAACCGGGAACGTAAGGTTTTCAAAAAGTCGTTTAATTTTTTTTTCTATAAAAATGATGTAACATTCTTGTGCTTTGTGCAATATGTTATAACATAAAATTTATCATTATTTAACGATCGTAAAAAATTCTTTATCTTTTAAATTATTAAACACTATACATGATCTATCATATGAATTAAGTTGTCATTTTTCACTGATAAGTAGGTAGTAAGAATAATGTAGTTTTAAGTTTACAATGTAGAAATGAATAAACCATACTATTGAAAATTATATTTTAATCAATTTTCATTATTAATTTGATTCAATACATACATAATGCCATGTTGTAAGGGGCATCTCATTAATTTAATACTTATGATTACTTATAATAATGAATGATACAGACATTTGCCTGTACTTCTTTCATAGTTGTAAGCATAATAAACTTTTTTCATCATTGATATATTTTCTCACCACTTTCACATTGTATGAAAAATCCTTTAATATTTACAATGAAGAATAGAATTTAATCTAAAACTCAATATTATATTTATTTATTTAAAAAACTGTATTAAAAAAAGTATGATTACATTTACATTACAGAATATATACAAAAGTATATATTATGTATATACTTTTGTATACGCAGAATAATTAAGAGCAATTACATATATTTTTTCTATTGACAGACTCAAAGGACAAGAAATAGGAGAAGTAGTTGTGGCAAAACCAATGTATAGTATAGGAGAAGAGTCTCGGGAAATTATTTTTTTCAAAGAAGGTGCTGTTGTGTTTTGGAATTGTACTGAATTAGAAGCTAATAATGTCTTACAGTTTATTAGACCGTGAGTATTATAGTGTGTGAACATGAGTAACTAAATGTAGTATTTAAAAAAAATTTTTATATAAAACACTTCTGTGTGTTTTTATTTAATTAAACTCCTCCTAAATGACTGCAACGATTGTGATGAAATTTTTTGTGTGTGTTCAAGTGGATTCAAGAATGGTTTTGAAGTAGTTCAAAGAATGGTTTAGAGTTCCACTACAAAATGTATTTTTTGAATTAATTGGTTAATGTTTTACATAGACAATAAATAACATATTCAATTATAAATAACTTGTTGCTAGGCAACATTGTTTTGCGCATGCATACTGAAACATTTTACCAGGAGCAAAAGTTCATAATTTCAATGTGTATTGAACAATGTCTGTTGGTTCTGCTACTTATAATATAAATAACAGATGTTTTTCACAATAAACAATATATTAAATAATTTAATATATTATTCACATTACTTTTTGTTTACTTATTTGTAGGTATGAAGTGGAAAGCTACCCTAGAGATGTAGTCAAGAGGGAGAGGGAGGTCATGACCTACCAATATCAGCCAAATGCGTAAGTTTCTTATTTTTATAAGAGATCTAGAAATCTAAAATTTTAGAACATGTAGTATTATGACATTTGTACTAAAAATACCTTAAAATTACTTTGTTTTTACAGAAAAAGGTGTTATTTGCAAGAATCATGTTTTGTGTTAGTTCCAGAAGCTGATAACTCATTAGAGAAGTATTCATTTAGGTAAATAAACTGATTTTATAGTAATTCTTATATTTTTGTTATAATTATATATAGCGAACTTCAATTAACTTATCACATTGTAATTATTTTATGAAATCATTTTATTGTAAATATATAAATATATAATATGTTAGACATTTGCCATATGAATTGGAAACTGTAAACATTTATTTAATTTCATAGACAAAGGTTTGATCTATGAATTTTTAAAATGTTTGTTGAAATAGTACCAAATGTGTTGTAGTTATGATTTAAATAGTGAAATTATAGTTATTATTAGAGACCGTAGAAACAAACAAAAGTTTCTATGGTCTCTTTCTATTACAAAAATTACAGAATAATTTTAGTTATTTCATAATGTCACTGTGATATACCTGTATGATGTATCTGTAGATAGTTATAATGTATCTCCGTAGATTTTACATTCTCTTTGAGTGCATTATGTATGTATATATCGACTGTGAACTGGCAATTGGTCCTATCTCATTTTTTTGTTCCAAGTTGACTTATATTGTTGTATCTCGTTTTTATATTAGAAGGAAGCATATAATGCTACTTTTCTTTTTAATAACATGTGCAATAAAAATATTTATAACCACGTATTTTTATTTAATTTACTAAATGCTATATTAATGACTCAAACAAGTTTTTTCTTCATTCTGTAAATTTGTCAAAATTGAGATTTCTACGGGACATTGGCGAAATAATCTGTGCTCAACTGGCACGCTTTGAAGCCATTAACAAGAAAATTGAATTGAATTGACAATTGAGATAGTACCCGTTGCCAGTTCACAGTCGATATGTGTATTGTGTATGTAGCCATGCCATGGCGCAGTCGGCGCGGCTAGGAGCATGGGAGGCTCGGTTGGAAGCGCTAGCCACCGCCATACGCGCGCACACCGCGCTCATGGAGAAAGAGGGGGCCACCAGGGTGGAGAAGAAGGAGGTATGTGATCGAGAAGAATCTTAAATTATTATCCACCACATCTATCAGTAGCAAATATAGTGTGGGTAAAAATGACGATTCAAAAGAGCTTGTAAAAGTCTATTTGAATAAAGAATATTTTGATTTGATTTGGTAACTAATCTAAAGAAGTAGCTAAATCAATATTTTATTTTAATTTTAAAAGTTTTTAGACTAACAATAGAATTGAACATATAATATTGTGAGTAATAATGTCCCAACATATTATATTACTAGTATATCCCGCGGCTTCTCACGCGTTCTAAAGACCGATTTTTTTTCCGAGTTGCGCGGTACTGTTCCTCGCAGAACTAACGCCCGTCCTTCCCGTTTTTGCAACATTTTTCATTGATGCTCCGCTCCTATTGGTCGTAGTGTGATGTGATATAGCCTATATAGCCTTCCTCGATAAACGGACTTTCTAACTCAAAAAGAGTTTTTCAATTCGGGCCAATAGTTTCTGAGATTAGTGCGTTCAACCAAACAAACTCTTCAGCTTTATAATATTAGTATAGATTTAATTATAAAAAAATGTGTGTGTGTACTTATGTACACGCGTTAGAAGTTATACTTCTTTGGCATCAATAAATAATACATATTCATTTTCGCAATTAGCACCCCGAGAAACTTCGAAAATGACACCCATGTCATTATTAAAAATAAATATCGTGAATATAGTTGCAAGTCCTCTAAACTGTTGACTGTTAGCTAACTTCTCCCGTGAGAATTTTGTGTCTCGCTGTGCGCGCGCATCGTAATATTTCACTCTCATCAATTTTTCATAACGCGCCTAAAGAAGTATAACTTCAAAAATCTTCATATAAGGTGTTTTCATACCAGGTAGTGCGCAAGCTTGGCGAGCTGTTCTCCCTCCGCCACCAGCTCAATGTGGAGTCAGACCTCCTGGACACTCCTGACTGCTACTGGGAAGACGAGGTGCTGGAGAGGCTTTACTCCAACACTGTCGCCTATTTCACTATCCCTAAAAGGATCAGGGTTAGTCATCAGTAACTAGTATCCTTGACGATACGTTTGGCGCAGTTTGTAGTGACCCTACTTTCTTGCGCCAGCGGTCGCGGGTTCGAGTCCCGTTGGAATTCATTCGTTAAACTCGGATGTTTGTTCTCCAGTCATGGGTGTATTCTAATCTTATACATGTAGTAACTAATTATTATCCGTAACACAAGCTTCCTTCCTTCGTAGCTTACCACGAAACTAGATGGTGCTGTGTGTGATAACGTCGCAATATATTTATATTTATAATCCTTCAATATTTTCTTGGGTTTATGCGAATATTTGAAATTATAAATGAAAGTATCTTTTCGGATTTTGTCGCGAATTTATTTTGATTTTCGGTTCCTGTGGTAAATGGATTTTGTGTTTGATGTCTGAAAGAACCTAGCAAGTTTTCGAAAGACATGTGAATTCCGCCAACTCGCACTAGGCCAGCGCGGTGGACTATGGCCTGATCACTTATATTGAAAGGAGGCCCGTGCCCAGCAGTGGGACTTTAAATAGGCTTGAAGACTTACAATCCAGTGATTACCAGGTCCTCAACGAGAGACTCTCCCACTGCGTGGAGTTGCTCCAGCTGGTGTGGTCGTGGGCGGCAGACCGCCATCACGTGCGCCTCGAGTGGATGGTCATCGCCCTCATCCTGGCTGAGGTCTGCTTCGAGCTGCTGCACTGCCTCGAGAGATATGTGCTGGATAAGTGAGGCCAAGGGTTAGGTTGATATTTATAAAAAGTATAACGAGTAGTGTCGTGGGACACCGGATAAGAACGAAGTTCCTTATTAAAAAAATTCCTTATTAATTTTTATATGTCGCGTAATTCTAGAGAGATTTGAGATAATTGAATTTAAAGTATGTCTAAAACTTGGGTCTCAAGTGACGTGAATTAAACTTTAAAAGTTATAAATATACCAAATTTAAGTTTTTAAACTCATATCACTAGGATTTATGCATAAAACAGTGAAAATTCGAAAATGCGACATATCAACTTCTTCCATTCAATTATTTTATGGTTTAACTGAGTTTTTTCTAGTTCTTCTGAACAATAAAGGTTTTCTTTCTTAACTAGCCGAAGACTCTTATACCAGTTTTGTAAATACAGTGTGAAAAGAATTGTGAATAAAAAACGGGATGTGAATATATTTTTATTTTTTTAACATTATATGATGACTATTGATGACATTCTAAGTTTCACTTAAATCTGTCCAGCCGCTATATAGTAAGAAGCACACATTTTCGCTTTTAATACGATATGTATATATTTTTTGTCATAGGTACAAATTATTATAATATTTCTTATGGAAAAAAGTTGTTTACAATAAAAATAATTATATTATGTGATTTACATTGGAAACTGTTATAAAGACAATTGTTATAAAATTGAAACCAAAGTTTAATATAATTGGGTATATAATTGAGTAACATATGTATGTCTTCAGACATAAGAATTATACTGAACCCGCCAAAATAAATGTTGAAGTCCAAAATAGTAGCTTAATTTTGCTACTTATGCTACTTTCTAGACTTTGCCATACACATCGTTTACTTTATTTTTAAAGATAATGGATATTTTATTATAGTGGTTTAAATACGAGTCTCGCACCTTTGATATTTTCACTTGCAACTCATTTCTATCATGATTACCACTTGTCTTACGGTGAAGGAAAACATCGTGAGGAAACAAGTTTTCGAAAGGCATGTGAAGTCCGCCAACTCGCACTAGGCCAGCGCGGTGGACTATGGCCTGATCCCCCTCGTACTAAGGGAGGCCCGTGCCCAGCTGTGAGACGTTAAAAAGGGCTGATGATGATGATGATGATGATGATGATGATATAAATGTTTGCAAAATTATGCTAAAAACGTTTTATGTCTGATACTCGTAGATGTAAGCCATAAAACATAATATTTTGTTAGTATGTAAATATGCTATTGTTATTACAGATAAGGAATAAAAATTAATAAAAATATTTTTATTATTTATTCATTTTGTCCTGTAAATTAGTTCTCCCTATATCTATGTCCCTAATGTGTAACCTACACAAAAATGAAAAGTTTTGAAAATATGTTTACATGGTTAAAACCATTTTGATCTGAAATCAAAATAATTAATCCGCAGAAAATTCCAAACACACATGATAAATCTATACTAATATTATATAGCAGAAGAGTTTGTTTATTTGAACGCGCTAATTTCAGGAACTGGTCCGAATTGAAAAATTCTTTTAGTGTTCGATATTCCATTTATCGAGGATGTCTATAGGCTATATAACATCACTCTACGACCAATAAGAGCGGGGCATCAATGAAAAATGTTGTAAAAACGGGAGAAAATTATTTCTTTTGTTTTTCAGCCTTTACAACGTTAGCGGAGCCGCGGGAAAGGCTAGTAGTCTATTTAACCGACTTCAAAAAAGGAGGAGGTTATTGTACATTTAGATTAAATATTTTTGGAGCATCTTATTGAAATAGTCATTATTATCGATACAGAAGATGAATCTATAGTTTTTAGAATGTTTGTCTGTGACCGCATCATGAGAAAACCACTGGACAAATTTTGATGAAATTTTGTATGCTGATAGGATATTATCCGGTTCAACATGTCGTATACTAGTTTTGGGGCTTTGGTGGTGTAGTGGCTAGCATGTACGGTCATCCGAGAGGTCCTGGGTTCGAGTCCCAGGTCGGGTCAAGTTTAGTTATTGAGTCTTTCTGTTTAGTAAGCCTCAGTAACAGCCCGGAGTTGGGAAGTTGGCGGTGTGTCACCCCCGTGCCGAGGCAGAGCACGTAAAGCCGTCACTGGCTTAGCTCTCACTGGTCGTGTAAGTAATCGACCCACAACAAGGAGTATGAGAGACCAGAGTGACAGGAATAGAGAGTGCACTTGTGTCTGCACTATAATGTCATGGCCGGAATATGTTGGAGAATATTATTATTATTGAGGCAAAATATTACTTCTTTGAGAAATCTACAATACTATAAGTATTAACCATTGAAACGCACCTATCTTAACCGTCATTCTGAGTGTCTCATTATACTCAAAATATTTTCACGTTCATTATCGGTTAATAAGTAGTCAAAAAAGTAGAAAAAAGTTAAAGCACCATTGTTTAAAAGAATTTCGTGAATCCTGGGAAAATAGGTTATCTGACGAAAATAAGTGTTCGAAATCAGTCAGTTCGTGCTTTCATTAAAAGTAACGATCGCTAATGAACAATTGTGTGTAATTAATATTAAACGAGCCGCCTGCGTTATCGCCTCCATCTTGCGATTACATCTCGGTTGTCAAGATGGCTGCTTGTGACCAACATGTTTGGGTTTTTAGGAAAGTCTTATATATTTTAGATATGTACATAAATATATTGATGCGTTTTTAAAAATAGCGTTAGTTATATTTCACCTGTTCATTTTTACTGGCAATTCCAAAAATTTGTAATGTATTATTTTATTTCTTCAATATAGCTTATATAGTTATATATTTTATGTAATAAGAAGTGCTATTGGCAATCATTTGTATATAGTCTAAGGGAGTAGTATAGTAACTGTACGAAAGTCGGTTAAGTAGAAAAAATTAGTGTTTATTAAAAATAATGCCTGATAAAATGGAATAGCAAGAATCATCGACGACACGTTTGTCTCAGTATGTAATACTTGCTATGCCAAAGTCGCGGGTTCAAATTCTGCTTGGGGCATTCATTTATTTGTTATCCATAACACAAGCCTTGAAGCTTACCATAGAGCAAGAATTTATATTATTTATAAAAGTATATTTTTAGATTTTGTAAAAAATATTCACCCCACATCTGATACTATAATGAAAATATCGCAGCTCTAAAATGTGGTCCATCCGTTAGCAAGTGTAAGTTTTTGCTCGTTAATGTTAATTGATTCATCGTTTAATTACATATTGAGACGAAGGTGAGAGTGATGTATTGCGTAACGACCTTACATTCTTTACCAAAAAATGAAAATATTTGCTTCGTTTGTTTTCTATATAATAATGACGTGTTCCATAATTTCAAATGAATTGATTGACAGTTTGAAGCCAAATGGATTGATTGACAGTTTGAAAGGTTTGAAACTAATCTATACATAAGTATAATAAAATTCTAACAGAGTCAAATCTTTACATTAAATACTAAGTATTATTTGGAAAAACTTATTGTCATTATTATCGAAACGAAAGCCGAATCTATAGTTTTTAGAAATTATTTTTTCTGTCCTGCAGAAAAGAGCTATTCGTACCATTTATAGTTTAGGACTTAGAGTATCATTAAGAGAAAAGTTTAAAGAAATAAAAATATTGGCTGTTGCTTCACAATACGAGTACAAAAATGTTATATATGTTCATAAAAATATACACAAATTTTCCAACAATACGCCTAACAGGATCCCAGAAAACGTTCAAAAAGCTTCTATTGCCAAATTTAAAAAAATTGTGAAGGAACCTTTGTGTACTAAAGGCTATTATTCGATTAACGATTTTTAGAAGACTACGCCTTGGGAATGATATTGTGATCGCCGCCAGGCTATTTTTAACATTATAGAATTATTGTTAATTCGCAATTTAATTTGAAAAAAAGATAGAAAAGAAATAATCCCGCTAAGTTTCTTTCTGGCGAAAGTTCTTCTCATGTCAGAGGTTTCTTCTTTCCGAACTGGTAGTAGACTCATGACATTCAGTAAGAAATTGTAACAATTTTTATGCTGAATAAAATATTTTGATTTGATTGATTGTCTGTTTCTACCACCACTAGTCACATTTTCATGAAATTTGGAATGATGATAGCTAGTTATCTGACTCAATATAAAGGATAATTTTGGCAGAAAATATCTTATCTAAGAAACAGTTAAAACATAGCTGGGACGAATCCGAGCGGAGCGAGGGTGACTCACTAGTGTGTTGATATATTGATATAGTAATATTGTTGTAAGTAAATTTATCTAATTTTGATTAATTTGTTTTTTATCTAAACTCATATTATTATTATTATTTAAATGATAACTGACGTTTAAAGAGGCCATGGCCGAAGTATTTAACCTAAGGAAACCTATATAAACAAAATCATAAGTTTAGATCGTTGAGAGCCTAATTTAATTCCACAAGTGGATTTGAACCCACGACCCTGTTAAAAAACACGCATAAATAGACTTCAAACAATGGTTCAACAATAACAACTCGACGCACCACTATTGTTTTTACATCGTGATATATCTCAAGACATACGAAATACGGAAATTTGAACTTTAACCATAAGTAAATAGCTTTAAAATTGTTTGAAATGGTTTAAGTCGTGTGTGGCGCCGGAAGTTGTCAGACATTAGTGTTAGCTTCACGACTGTGCTGAATGTGTAAATTATATATTCACAAATGGACACTATCTTTGCATTTTAATTTAGTTCGTGTTAGGTACTCTTTTGACTTTAGCTATCGGGTTTTGTCGGTTTTTAGTACTTTGGATTAGGGTTAGTATTAAGTTCTGCTAGAGTGTTACAAAGTTTTACATGCATGGTGGTCTAACCTAACCTATCTGCGTTAGGAGTATTAGTTTTTTGTGATTGTCCAGCGGTAACGCGCTCGCTTGGAATAACCGAGTGATACGGGTTCAAATCCGGGTCTCGCACCTCTGATATTTTCATGTGCGAATCATTTTTATCATGATTGCTACTTGTCTACAGTGAAGGAAAACATCGTGAGAAAACCTAGCAATTTTTAGTAATAAAATAAATAGCTGATGAATTATGAGAGAGTCTGGTCGTTAAAACATTTTAATCTTTGAATCTAAAGGACCGGATTGAATATTTTTTCTTCCGATGTGATAAATAAAAGGTCTACCGGAAACTTTCCGTTTCTTTGACATAATGTTTTTACGTGTTGTAGATAATGTTCAACAAGTTGCTCTATGTGGCTTAATTTTACACAAAACAATGTTAAGTACACTTAGTCTTAATTGTGAAATGATAGCACACCCATGATCATTGATAAAGCTCATTTATGCCACTGTATTTTATCAGATGTCAACAAGAAACAAATGCCAAAAAAGCATGTTGAAATTTTGCATGCTTGCAAACGTTACAAAAGCATGCAAAGCATGATGAAAAATGAAAGTGTTGAGTGAAGGTACAGTTTCCGATAAGATATGCAGAAGATGGTTCGAAAAATTTGAAACAGCGATTTCGATCTTCGTGATAAGCCCATGTTGTGTTAGCACCCTCCAGATATCACTTGTTTATAATAATAATAACAATAAATTAAAAAAAAAACATTTATAATACTAATGAAAATAAATCGCAAATATATTAATATAATTAGAATCTTTTATTGCTATATTTACTATAATCAAATAAACAATTCGTCGTACAACATGACAGAAAAAAGTTTTAACGGGACTTACTAAATCAAAATGTACTCAGACGATATCTTTCGATAAATCCAAATTATCACAACCCCTATTCAAACATCCAACAGTTGACAGAACGCATGCGCGGGAATCTCCGCATTTTTTACACCAGTCAGCTGTCAAAGGCCGAGGGTGGTCTGACGCGTTACGGTCTAAATTAAAAAAAAAGAATAAAAGAGGTTTTATTTGAAACAAAAAATACTTTACAATATTAATGTTAGTACTTAGTATATAATTTATTGTTGGAATATATTGTTTCAATGCCAGTGTTGTGTTAGATCTAACATTTATTAGCTTTTTGTGACTTTGATAGATTTATTTATGTTATAAATGATTGCATTTTTTTTTACTTCCTGAGGTTTGAAACTTAACTTTTTAAATTACTATATCTTGAGTCTTGACTTATATGTGAGACAGCTCGTTGTGCCGGGATTGCGTGTAAATACCGATACGCGTATGATATGATATAGAGCTTTTGCGAAAAAAGGAAACGGAGATACGAAAGCAAATAACGCACAGGTAAGATTTATTTTTAACTTTTTTATGCTAATTTGTTTTAATTTTTTATTTTAGTTTAGGTTTCGACATATTATTATAAATAATGGTAAGAGTATAATCTAATTATAATAATAAAATAAAGACAAAATATTTGTTCGGACGCGGTAATTCCTAAAATTTAAAGAAGTGGGATTTGGAAAATCTTTTTTATATCTCATAGACAAATTCGTGAAAAAGGTTATAACGTATCTAGTACCACGATACCCGGAACAAGTGTTCATTCCAACAAAATTAAATAAATAAACTGTACAAGCAGTGCCGCGGGAAAAGCTATGTAAGTATAAGTAGGTATTGTATATATTACCTAACATTCAGTCCTATGAAGTGTATAAAATAATCTTGTTATTGACATTAACACCACAAACTAAGAGGTTTAAATTAATTTGATTATCATCAGTGAATAATTATTTTATATATCTACTTGAAACCTTAAATAGAGAATAACCGTGAATATTAGGTATGTTTTAAAGTTTCGATTAGTTTTTTAATTACTAACTAGCAACTTCCTCTCGCTCTGCTCGGATTTGCTCCTAGTACTTTTTAAAGATTAGTATAGATTTCTAAGAAATAAGATATATTTCTGCATATAAATAAAATTGGAGTGTCTGTCTTTAACTTCAAATTAACAGGATTTCATTAAATGCATATGAAAGTATATATACGATACTAGCAACAAAAAAGTAATTTTATTTTTTTTGTCTGTCTGTCTGTTGTTCCGGGTAATCTCTGAAATGGCTGGACCGATTTTTTACAAAGTTTACTGACGGGACTTTCACATATAGGTAGGTATGTACGTGACGTATATAATTTATGTGAAGTTTTTCAACTATCTGGTATCCGTAACACAAGCCTCTTACCTTCTCACCATGGAACTAGATAGTGCTGTGTGATGATGTCGCAACATATTTATTAATAAGCAAAATATCTAAAATGTCGAATGTTAACATGCGTATTAAATACGAATAGAGTAGTTCACATGTTATTTTAAACCTATCCCCAACCGCATTGGCACGTTCCTGCACAAAAAACGACAGTCTCGGATACTTTGACAGTTGACACTAAATATCCCCATTGATTGATCTTTTGAATCCCATAAAAAATCAGAACATTTATTTTGTTACTTATAAATAAATTTATATCACTACACACTACATATTATATAACATAGTCGCTTCTCGCTGTCTGTCTGTCCCTATGTATGCTTAGATCTTTAAAACTACGCAACGGATTTTGATGCGGTTTTTTTAATAGACAGAGTGATTCAAGAGGAAGGTTTTAGTATATAATTTGTTCAGTTTATAATGTATACATTTACTAACGGAACCAGCGGCTTCGCTTGCGCTAAATCGATGAGGTCGAGTGGCTAGTGATCAGAATAATTTTCTAAAATTTTTGTCTAAAAAGCACAAATAGTAGATGCGTTTAATATAATACCTATGTCCTATGTTCATTTTTTAGCGTAACATAGTGAGCCTGATAGACAAGAAGAATATTATCATAGTTTAAGGATTTTTTATTATAAGTACCTTAGAAACTAAATAAACATAATATAAAGTATACCGCATCTTAATAATAAAAGTAAACCAGGTAAGAAATGGAAGCGAATTCCTCCACTATTAATTTACGGCCGACTAACCGATACCTTTGCCTTTGTGCTTAAAAGGCCTGTCGATTCTTTGTTGTCTATGGAATGTTATAACCTTTTATGGCGGTAATCTATTAAACTACTTATAAATTAAAATAGAAAAATAGTCATCGTTCCTAACATTATGAATAACAATAAAATTAATTAATATTTATGAAAATTTACTAAGATTTGATTAATGAAAAATCTTAGAGAAATTGCAAAATTGTTTTACTAATATAACTTTATACTGTGTGTATGAATAATTATTAAGAATAACTTATCTACCCTTGTAGGTGAATTTTTGAAGCTCAAAAGGAATATCACATCCGTGATCCGTAGTTCGCGTGTTTACACTTATTTGATCACAATTTCTATCCTACGGCTTAAAGACGAAATATGTATCATACAAGAAGTATCGTAACAAAAAAGTTTTTAATAAAAAATATATGAGAAAATCATAATATAATTGAATCATCAAATGATTTTTTAAAATATTTATTGTATATCCTTCAACGATTTCAACATAAATGACAAATAAGTATTAATAATAAGTAAAATAATAAACTCTAAAATTAGCTTCTCAAAGTTTTGTTTCTATAAAATTCGTGTATACTTGCTACTCGCTCAGATATGTCCCTAGTCAAAAATAAAAACAGATCTATCTCATAGAAATCATATTATTTTTATATTTTGGATAAACAGATTCCAGGCTATAACCTCTATGCCACATGTACAAATCTGTTCTGGCATGATTGAGTTACAAACATTATATTTAAACTTTTATATTTTACAACTTTTATACGATTAGTACGAAATAAGTAAAAATAAAGGGATGGTGTAAATTAAAATATAGCTTTACATTTTCTGAATAACCCATGAAAAGTGGCTGGCGTTTCGCACATTTCTTTCACTAGTTCAAGAGCTAAGCCTGCATCAAGCCGCATACGAGTTTCTCTTTCAAAAAGGTTCTTTGTTAAAGTTTCAGAAGCGTATGTTTTAAGTTTTTTGAACAAATTTCATATTTCAAAGGTGTTTTTATTTTGCTACTTTTCGTGCTGCTTTGTAATTTATATTGATCACTAATTTTCAATGCAAAAGATTATTTGTAGGTAAATAGCTAAACGGATTTTGATTTATATCTGAAAAATTGTATTAAAAATAATGCGCCTAATATTTAATCATAGCAAATATACAGCAATGTAATTTTAAATTAGTTTTAATAATTAGATGTCTCACTACGTAAATGAAATCGCACTGTCAATATCATTGAAGGCATGAAAGTATTATAATAAAATTGTAAATTGTACATTTGTTTTCACATGTGTAGTAAATAGTGTTACCATTGACGACTCGTTTGGCTCAGTTGGTAGTGACCCTGCTTTCTGTGCCAGCGGTCGCGGGTTCGAGTCCCGCTGGGGGTATTACATACATTTAATACATAATAAATACATTTGTTGAGCACGAATGTTTGTTCTCCAGTCATGGGTGTTTATATTTATAATATGTATATATTTAAAAAAAGTTATATATGAAGTATATCAACTATCTGGTATCCGTAACACAAGCTTCCTTCGTAGCTTACCACGGAACTGGATGGCGCTGTTGCTGTAAGAATGTCCTAACATCCTAACATATTTTATTACATACACTTATGAATGTAAAAAAAATTAAGAAGTAAATCTATACTGAATCAAATACGAGTAATTCTATCTCCAGTTTTAATAGTAATAAAAAAAAAAAATAATTAAAAAAAAACATCGGTGATAATATCTCTCGCGATAATATTATTTGATATAAGCTACATACAAATATTCCCATCTTTATAATAGTTAGGAGGCCCGTAGATTGACAGGTTACTAGGATTCACTGTTAAACGTTAAAAATTATCCCAAGCTTAAAGCTTCGTAAATTTAAAGTATGGGACATTAAGACCCCTTTAAATGACGCATAAGCGAATAATTTGCGGGATTCCCGCCAGGAATGGGGGAAGGGAAATGTCGTGATTAGGGTCATTTATAATCCTTGTATATTATCAGTATGTACTATATAGAGTTAACTCATAATATGATAAATGTGTTACTATAGGAGTATGTTCAATGTGGAAATCTAAAAATTAAAAAAAATAATAATAGAAAAATTAAAAAAAATCTACAAGCGAAAATAGCCGTTATGTTGAACCTTGATTTATATAATCTATATATATATAATGAAAATGGTCTTCGTTTGAGGCTCAATCACGCCTAAACCACTGATCGTATCGACATGAAACCACCACCATTCGATGCGAAATTTTTCCTAGATGGTTTATGGCTATCTATTTTTTGAATTCCAACATTCCTTCATTTTTTTATTGCTGTTTTACTTTTATGAACATTTATCCCGCTAATAAAAACAAAAGATAAGCATTTTCTCTTGATTCTTTTGTTTTCATGGATTTCAACAGAGTATATTAAACGGATTATGGTTTTCTACATTCAGCTAAGAATCTACTCACGGTAGTGGAGAACGGCTGGACCAATTAGGCTTTTTTTTATAGTCAGAATTGTCAGGAGAAAGTTTTGTATGTAAGAAAATTTTAAAAAAGTCCGATAAAAAGTTAAAAATTTCGATGATAATCGAAGAATTCCCATCTATATAGTCACTCACCACGAAATCTCGGGAACCATAAGACTTAGAAACGTGAAACTTGGTAGGAATATTACTTTTGCTATGTAGAGGTCAGCTATGAATAGATTTTAAGAAATCCATCCCCCAAAGGGGATTGCGGGGGCGTTAACAATGAACAATTCCTGTTTTTAAACTATAGCTCCCATAGACTTCAAATTTGGTAGGAATCTTCTGTAAGAGGTGTAGAAATAGGCTATGAACGAATTTTACGATAGCTCACCCCGCAGGGGGTTGCGGGGGTGGGTATTAACAATTAATATTTTTAATTTTCCAGCTAAAGCTCCTACAAGCTCCAAATTTTGTAGGAATTTTCTATAAGTGATGTAAAAATAATTTATGAACAAATTTTACGATGTCCCACCCCAAAGAAGATTGCGGGGGCGTTAACAATGAACATTTTTAATTTCGAAGCGATAGCTCCTATAGACTCCAAATTTAGTGAGAGTGTTCTATATTATGTAATATAAAATGATCTTAGAGCGGATTTTACAAACAATAAAAAATTTCAATTTCGAAATATAGCTTCTAAAAATTCTAAATATGGTAGGAATCTTTTATTATTCACATAAAGATCATCTCAAAATGGATTTCAATAAAGTCTACTTCCGACAGGAATTGCGGGGGTGGGTATTAAAATCTAAAATTTTAATTTCCAACCTGTAACTTCTACAGACTCCAAATTTGGTGGGGATCTTCGTGTATGTAGGGATATTTGTGTATTTCCTTACAACAATCGTCTTTTTGGCAGCGGAGAAAAAGTCATTGAGAGGTTTCCAAAACTTAACTTTACATGTAGCTATCCAATCAACGGACTAAGAATTTTACATTCATTTTACTTTTGCAGACTACATATCCGACGAATTCTTTTATTGCGGGATCGCGGAAATGTAACAGATTATAATTAATGCATTTTCTAAGCACTTGAGATGTGGAAGAGAAATTTAGTTACTTATTCCAATAGAATTCATAAAAAAAAAATTTTAATCAATTAATTTTCTATAAAAAATTGATGTCACGGAGAAAATTTTAGTTAACAGAAAATTCGTCGTACTAGAACCTAGACAGATTTTAACTTCACATATGAAACTTGCAATGACTTTAACTTAAACGATTTTAACGACTTTAACTTTAACTTAAATTATTGCACATTGAAAGTTACAATGAATATTAGTGAGAAAAATCACCTGGATGGAAGATACAGGCTAAATCGATGGAATTTGGAATTTGTGTAAGTCTAAACAATATCGATGCTTACAGTTCTATCCGCGGGGCCTATTTATGTTTATACAAAAATAAAAAAAAGGAGAATAATAAAAATATGAAAAAAAAATAAAAATGAAACATAAAATGTAATTTATTTCCTTTTTCAATTCGCCCAGCGAAGCGGGCGGGAAACGGCTAGTGTAGAATATAAGTAAACCTATCAATAGGTAGCACATACAAATAACAGTAATTTATTAATATTAAAGGTATTAAGTTTGCATAAAAGGTGTATTAAATTAAATCTTTATTAAGTTATTTTAAACTTTTTTTGAAGTCGGTTTTTTAAACGTAGTTTACTTATTTTATCATTCTTATGATTTTATTATTCCACGAATCACATCACGAATAGATTGGTTTCACATACATTTCACCTCTATTTTAATATGGGACTAGATTTAACGTGCGCGCGCAAAAAAAAAAAAAAAAATTTAATAAAAACAAAAGGCACGGGCGCTTAACTCCTGTGGATGAGAACATCTACTTAAAAAAAAAAAAAAAACGTGCGCGCGCAAGAGCGCGTCTGAATGTTAGTATGGAATTATGTATATATTTTCATGCGTATGTTATATTTGACCATTCACATTACGAATAAATCGGCTTCACATATATTTCATTTCAATTTTATGTTAGGATAACTCAGAACTTTACGCTTTGATATTAGCATTAAAGATGGCTGCAATTAAAACGACTCTGGCGGATCTAATAAAATTTTATTAAATACTTAAAAAATATTATTCGCTGCAAAACATATTTTAAATGATATTTATATGTAATTAATATTTATTGACAAGTAGTCCTAATATAAAAAAATCCAAATACGCCTTTTTATTCGCTGTAAATAAAATTCTATTGCAGGCGTACGTTGTTTGTTACGCGATGAAGTCATTCAGGTTTTTCCAATTTGAAATCATATCATAGGTCATAATCATACAGTTTGTTTTCATATTTTCTAGCAGATAACATATTTAACCGATTTATAATACGTTAATATATATATGTAATATATTTTAGCGATTTAATTCCGTAAAATAAATAATTTATTTATGTAAAAGATATGGTTTATTTGTGGTAAATAAATCATAGTTAATGAAAATAACGAACTTTCAAAATTTATCTTATCAATTTTCAGAAATTATAATAGCTTTAAAATGAAAAAAAAAAAACAATTATATTTATTCTTTTAGTTGCATAATGAAATATTCTCCGTGTCTTCTATCGAATGAAAGTGTTAGTTTACGGTTAAGAATAATTTAGATTTGTTTTCGAAAAATAGTATAATATTTTTAACAACTTACAACCTATATAAGGTAAGGTATGACTTTTTCTAATCCCCAATTAATTAATATTATTTATGAAAATAAACTATTTTTTGAAACGTTACCAAAGCTTAGTTCTTATCAAAACAATGAACACTTGGTAGTAACCGCGATCACTTTTGGCGCGGGTCTAGTTAGAGGTCGGTAATTTTAGACTTATCTTTTATCGGATACGTATATATTCGAATTTCGATCGTTCCTCAAAATTAACTTTAGTATACTCTATTGAATCGCAGTAGTATTTCAGCAAGGTTTAATAAGAATTCTTGATAATTTAAGTTTTTATTAAATACACGAGTTAGATACAGATTACAGTAGCTGACACGAGAAAGAGAATACAGATTAGTTACCACAGCGCCACACGCGGCCGGAAATCAAATCAATCTGTGTAGTATTTACGAAGACACTTAAATTTACTTATCTTATATACTTATTAGTTGTTTTTCGTTCGCCACTGACACCATTAGCGGGGATTTAAAAACCACCATAGTTGATGAAATTATGTCTATTTCGAGACACTCGTAGTAAGTACATATTCTATTATTAATGATACTAAAAATAGCCGACATTCAACAATTTGTGACTAATTTTTATTAATTAATATTAGAGCTAAAAAATTTTCTTTCAATAATAGCATGTATAATTTTTTAAATTTTCTACATATGAAATTTTTCTTTTAATTTTTTTAAAATAAATTTTCAATAAAATAAATTACAAAAATTTTCAAATGCCGGCTAATTTAATTTTCATATATTAGTATTATTATTTAATAGTACTAAATTAAATCTTATATATAAATCATTATTATTATTAATAACTAATTATTATTTATAACTAATAATTTATAAATAGGTATGGGAATAGTTTACGTGGGGATATGTGTTATACGGTACGTTGAACTGATACCTAGCGATGCGGAAGGATCCGAAGACGAAGGCTTTACGGAAACTTCGTTTGGTAATAAAAATTAAAACAAAAAAATAATATTTGTAGCAATTAAACAAAAAAAATATTAGCTGACTGAAATGTTATTACGGACGATGTCTCAGATAGCTTAACTGGATGCGCCCTTGGAGCGTAACCAAAAGACCCGGGTTCGATTCCCGGCTCGGGTTGTCCAAATTATTTTACTGTTTTCTTTGTTAAAGTTAATCAAAATGACTATTAAGCTCATATTTAACTAAAAATAGTTTAAGTCTAATCTATTGAGGTTCAATATAATAAACAATTTTAGGTATAAGAACTTCAATTAAATAGTGGTGATGCTATTCAACTAGACTTTTTTAGTTCAGAGAACCGTAGTTTTTTGTTCATTCCAAGCCAAGTTCGACAATTTGTTATCAATTCTTATAAAAGCTGTCTACAGTTTACGTAGAGGTCATTACCACAGTTTGTTATTTTGTATACATTTTTTTACTTCTTCGAAAATAAGATGTTTGTGATATCCTAATTTTTGTAATGTACTTACTTTTGTTACAGGCGATTCCAGTAGCTGGAAGGTTGCAAGCATTGGATTTATTATTTATTAATTTTTGTTTCTGTTGTGACCTTCATAAAACTGTCATAAGTTAAAATTATTAGTCTTATTAAAACCTGTAATGATTATTAATTTAGTTTTATTTAATTTACAATATACACTTGACACAACCATAGACACTAAATTTGTCCTCACAAGCATCGTAAAACTATACTCTTCACTATTATGTCAATATTAGTGAAGAGTAACGCGCTTCATTGCGGTTTAAATAATAACAATTAGTCCTAGCAAATTTAAAATAATTTTTCCTTGAGCTATATTAACGTTTGATTAACCATCCTCATAAATAGAGAATTTTATCTTCACCTGTTGCTATATAGAAGAGATCTGTTCAATATTTTGATTCTAAACTTAAAAGCTGTATACTATACACTTCATAGTTCATGTGTACCTTACTCAATAACTAATACCTCAAAAGTAACCGACATATTCACAATGCGAATTCACATTTATAAGGACTGTCATTAAATTTGTCGTGACTTCATCGACTCGGCAGCTGAATATTTTCTAAGTCTAAAAATTTCATGATCGCGACCATTGCTGTTTATTATTAAACTAGCTGACCCAGCGAACTCTGTTCCGCCAGAATACGAATTACTGATTGATTTCTGACAAAATTTATAAGTAATTATCTTTCTACCATACTAATTAATCATAGTAAAAATTACGTTAAGCTGTCATTTGCGTTTTGTTATTCCATGTTTTATCTATAGTGACTTGTATTCTCTAATCTCTTTGACGTTTTATATCACGTCATATCTATATCACGGGAACGCGGTCTTACGGGATAAAAAGTATCCTATGTCCGTCTCCTGGACCCTGGTTCTAAGCTACCTCTCCACCAATTTTCAAGCAAATCGGTTCAGCCGTTCTTGAGTTATAAATAGTGTAACTAACACGACTTTCTTTTATATAATATTACTAGCCGTTTCCCGCCCGCTTCGCTGGGCGAATTGAAAAAGGAAATAAATTACATTTTATGTTTCATTTTTATTTTTTTTCCATATTTTTATTATTCTCCTTTTTTTTATTTTTGTATGAACATAAATAGGCCCCGCGGATAGAACTATAAGCATCGATATTGTTTAGACTTACACAAATTCCAAATTCCATCGATTTAGCCTGTATCTTCCATCCAGGTGATTTTTCTCACTAATATTCATTGTAACTTTCAATGTGCAATCATTTAAGTTAAAGTTAAAGTCGTTAAAATCGTTTAAGTTAAAGTCATTGCAAGTCTCATATTATGTGAAGTTGAAATTTGTCTAGGTTCAAGTGCGACGAATTTTCTGTTAACTAAAATTTTCTCCGTGACATCAATTTTTTATAGAAAATTAATTGTTCATGTTTTTTATGAATTCTATTGGAATAAGTAACTAAATTTCTTTTCCACATCTCAAGTGCTTAGAAAATGCATTCATTATAATCTGGTACATGTCCGCGATCACGCAATAAAAGAATTCGTCGGATATATAGTCTGCAAAAGTAAAATGAATGTAAAATTCTTAGTCCGTTGATTGGCTACATGTAAAGTTAAGTTTTGGAAACCTCTCAATTACTTTTTCTCCGCTGCCAAAAAGACGATTGTTGTAAGAAAATACACAAATATCCCTACATACACGAAGATCCCCACCAAATTTGGAGTCTGTAGAAGTTACAGGTTGGAAATTAAAATTTTAGATTTTAACACCCACCCCCGCAATTCCTGTCGGAAGTAGACTATATTGAAATCCATTTTGAGATGATCTTTATGTGAATAATAAAAGATTCCTACCATATTTAGAATTTTTAGAAGCTATATTTCGCTTATAGAAAATTCCTACAAAATTTGGAGCTTGTAGGAGCTTTAGCTGGAAAATTAAAAATATTAATTGTTAATACCCACCCCCGCAACCCCCTGCGGGGTGAGCTATCGTAAAATTCGTTCATAGCCTATTTCTACACCTCTTACAGAAGATTCCTACCAAATTTGAAGTCTATAGGAGCTATAGTTTAAAAACAGGAATTGTTCATTGTTAACGCCCCCGCAATCCCCTTTGGTGGATGGATTTCTTAAAATCTATTCATAGCTGACCTCTACATAGCAAAAGTAATATTCCTACCAAGTTTCACGTTTCTATTTTGTAGTGAGTGACTATATAGATGGGAATTCTTCGATTATCATCGAAATTTTTAACTTTTTATCTGACTTTTTTTAAATTTTCTTACATACAAAACTTTCTCCTGACAATTCTGACTATAAAAAAGCCTAATTGGTCCAGCCGTTCTCCACTACCGTGAGTAGATTCTTAGCTGAATGTAAAAAACCATAATCCGTTTAATATACTCTGTTGAAATCCATGAAAACAAAAGAATCAAGAGAAAATGCTTATCTTTTGTTTTTATTAGCGGGATAAATGTTCATAAAAGTAAAACAGCAATAAAAAATGATGGAATGTTGGAATTCAAAAAATAGATAGCCATAAACCATCTAGGAAAAATTTCGCATCGAATGGTGGTAGTTTCATGTCGATACGATCAGTGGTTTAGGCGTGATTGAGCCTCAAACGAAGACCATTTTCATTATATATATATAGATTAAATTTTATGTGTATCTGTAACATTTAACATATAGTCGCAAACGAGTGAAAAAAAATAAAGCAGGCAAGAAAAAGCACTGAACTGTGTATTTGCTTACGATAATATACAAATTATGTAAAGAGGATAAAGTAGTATAAAATCTTATTTATTTATTAATTCATAAGATAGTAAAAAGTTAAAATATACGTATAATAATAATAATAATGTAAAAAAAATATTTTCGACCCTGCCAGGATTCGAACCTGGAATCTTCTGATCCGTAGTCAGACGCGTTATCCGTTGCGCCACAGGGCCTATACAGTTGCTGGTGAAATTTCCGAATCGTTCCTAAAATAATGTTATAAATAGAAATTTTAGTGTTTACTGAAGAGATTAAAATGTTAAGTAGTTTTATAAATAACTTATATGATTTAAATCGATTGTAAACAATAATTCAAGGTTCCTTCTTATTAACCGACTGTAAAAGAGAAGTTACCTACTTATTTTGAAGATTTGTTTCGTGTGTTTAATGTTTATATATTTGATATGTTTAACTGATTTTAGTGCTTTTTTAATGAAAACGGATTGATCACTTTTCACTTTAATACGATTTTGAATTTATTTGATTTTATAAAACTTTAAAAATAGTTATTTTTTAATACTATGTAAATGTATATAAAAAAACCTTGAACGCGTTTCTGCTTTCTTACTTACTTGTTTTTATTTTTTTTAATGTATATAAAAAACCTTGATCGCGTTTCTGTTTTCTTATACTTGTTTTTATTTAACGTACAGCTACCGCTCCCAATTAACGGCTTCAATTAATTATTTAAAGAAATGACTATTATGTGTAAATAAACTACCGGTTTTTTTCTTAAACTTCTTAAAGTGATTTATGAAGTACCAAAATAATAAAAAGCCCTGATTTTGAACTTGTGATCTTTGTGGAAGCAGGCAAAAGAAGTCACGCTGCCACTATTTTACATGCGATGAATGCTAGGGTTGCCTACACGTTATGTGAATTAATGTAATAGAGTGTTGCAATATTATAATATTTTTTGATTAAACCGCATAAGCAAGTGGTTGTAGGGAGGCTAGGGTGTGTAGGGTGGCAATACTTTTGATCGCTTTATAATATATGCAGTGAAAAAACCATGGAATTACTTATTAATTCCATGGAAAAAACATACAAAGGTTGAATCTTGTTTATGAAGTTGTTACTTAAAAATTACGATGTAAATAATATTTAACTATCTACTTGGAAATCTTCTCATTAGTAAATGTTATTCTTATGAGAAATAAAGCATGCTTAAACCGAATCGATAATATTATTAATATTTTCACTTTTAGGATGCCTATATTTTTAGTAAAATGTTTTTAGTACTTAAAATTAAGTTTCCTGCATTTATTTATTACTTCCATGTTAAATATTTTAGAGTGTATCGTGTTTTCTATATTTAAAAAAAAACAATTTATAAATAGCAATTACGAGGATGTGAGTCATACAGTTCTTTGGAGATTTTAATTGGGTGCCGTCTGGGACGCTTGGTAATAGCGCCATCTCACGCGACTGTCTGGCGGCAATTTTCAGCTATTTTAGTGAAAAACGAGTAGATATAAACATAAATTCGTTTATAGAACTTACAAAACAGTCTGGACTTTAGGTTCCATTTCCATAAATTCCTATTGGATTGATATAAACTGTAGGTATGAACCGAAGTTGTTGTTATGTCGTTAACTAGTGAAACAACCTATCTTCACTGAAGTGCGTCTAAAGGTACCTTTTGGTTACATTAATTTTATGAGTTACATTTTTTGCTGTAGTATAACATTGCGATTTACCAGTGTTTATGGAAAGCAGATCTCCTAGAAGAACAGAATTTTCTATTACATTACCAAATATTTTTATATAAATTTTACACAGATTGTTATATTAGTTTTTTATATAACCTGAAGCACATTTCTTGCAATCCACGATCTACAGATGTATGTATTTAGTATTTTGTGTTTTTTTCTTACTACTTACGTTCGTCAAGTCAAATTAGAAAGTTCTATAGAACGTCGTAATATTACGTTAAGTTAATCATAATAAAGGACCTATGAAGGGATTTTATTGTAATTTAATTAAAAATACAAAATTGAAAAAAATATTTTAAACATTATTCCTGGTCACCCTATGCCCGTGACCGTCTAGTCGTAACGATTTTTCCCCTATTCACGAATATGAAGCAATTATAATTTTATATTTATCGTGAAATATGTTTTCTGTGAAAAGAAATTTTATTTTATAACTTTAACTGAAATAATTTTAGTAAATTAACGATAAAAGTTTTTGAAGTATTGAGCTCGTGAAGTGAGCCGGCTGGTGTAAAATATTTGATCACATAACACTAACGTATTATTTTTATTTAAAATATCAAATATTAGACAATTAATTCCAGCTAATACTAACTGACGTATCCAGAATTGTATTATCATCATATCTTTCGGAGAAACCGAGTGAAACGGGTCTCCAACATCGTGAGGAAACCTGCTTATCTGAAAGAACCTAACAAATTTGCGAAAGACATGTGAAGTCCGCCAACCCGCAATAGACCAGCGTGGTGGACTATGGCCTGACCCCCCATATTGGCCCCCATTGGCCCCAGGCCTCATATTGAAGGGAGGCTCGTGCCCCGTTGTGTGAACCAGTGGGACGTTAGAAAGGGCTGAATACATGTTATTTTACATTTCGTTCAATAACAAAATGATTTAGCCAAAGTAATATGCATAAGTAATATGGTTATATTTTACTTCTGAGAGCCCTTCTATAGGGCCCTTGTTAAACGTTGAAAGGATATTTAATTTGTTCCACACATCCGCTCAGAGATAAGTCTGTTGCGCTCCGCACTTTACGACGTCCTTATTGTAAAGCTTTGCGTTTGAAAGGGATTCAATACAAATAAAGTTTAATTTTATATATCTACTAGCGACTCACCCTTTCTTCTCTCGGGTTCATCCCTAGATTTAGCTACCTTGGGTTATATTATTGGAGTTTTAGTAAGGATCCCTTATTTTTTTTGAAAATGTAGTATGACCTATGTTACCTGGATAGTGTAGCTACCCAAAAGTAAAGAACTTTTCAAATCGGTTCAGTAGTTTCTGGGCTTATTCAATGCAAACAAATAATCAAATTTTTCCTCTTTATAATATAAGTATGACTAGCGACTCATCCTCGCTCTGCTTGGGTTCTAAAAGTATAGACTCTCTCTCTATAGATACCCTGTAGAGCTAAAAGCATTAGTGTAACGTGTTGTCACTTAAAAAAAATTGAAAATATAACCTCCTCCTTTATTTAAGTCGGTTAAAAATTTATAGGTAAAGTCAAAACACTTTTGTTACATAATAAACACGTTTTGTTATTTTTTTTCAGTAATTATAATAGCAAAATACACATTTTTTCCATGTACGAGTACCTATGTACTTACTGATTTTATCACCAGGAATGCGCTGGATGGGAACGAACCTACAGCCTTCAGCTCGGTGCCAATTTCCACCCTCCATTGTGTTGAGTTCTATTCTAATGAATATTTATCGCAGATTTCTATTAAAACTATTTAGTTATCATAATTCTTATATTTTACATCCTCAAACTTATAAGTTCGTGTACACTGGGTTAAATATTCGAAACGGCCCATTAGGTATCTACATACTTAGTACATATACAATGATGCAAATTTTGATACATTTGTAACAAAATTTGTATCAGAACTAAAAGGGAAAAATGACTAGATTAATCTTTTAAAAGTGGTTAAATATATTATATACCTACGTTATATACGAATTATTTTTTGTGAATGATTTCCATAATTTTAATGAATAAATAAGCTTTTCTCTTATAAAATTGAATAAAATCGCATCATTCATAATGTAAAATATTATTCTGGATCAAATTTATAAAAAAATTCTGAAAACTATAGTTTCGACCTCTGTATCGATAATATTATTATTATTTGATGAACTCTAAAAAATAGTTATCGATACTTTAAATTCTGTTAGAATTTTATTATTTGTATACTTTCATTTCTGATCCAAGAACTCACGTCTTAACAATACTCCCGATTTGGCTAAGTTTCCAGAAATTTCATTGTGTAAACGTTTGCAAAATCAGAAAATAGAAACATATCCTGTTTCTAATTTCTCCTTTTAGTAATTTCATTTAATTTGTTGCACGCATCCGGAGTCCGGACGGTGACAGTGAGTTCTATACTGTTTAATGCGGTTCCCTCGCCACAATAGTGATGTGCATTGTCGACTATAGTCTATAAGTTTAATTTTTTTAATTAAATCATTTCAATTAAACCCTAATATTAATGTACATTTTTATTTCTGATCTCAGTAATAATTTGCATTTTAATTTAAAAGAGTGAGATTGAGATAAAAAAATAGTATTAGTCCCGTTGAGTTTCTTTCGCCAGTTCTTCTCAGGTCCGAGGTACTCATGACGTTCAATAATAAATTGTTACAATTTTTATGCTGAATAAAATATTTTGATTTGAGTTGATACTTGCTTATATTTATAATTAAGGACTGGATATCGGTATATGGCGGAGTTCCGCAAAACTGTTGTAGTTTTTGAGACTTATGATATTTTTTATAAAGTACAAATGCGAACTAAAGGTAAAGCAACGCAAATGTAACGTAAATTGTCGAAGTAATCTGTATGAAAAAAATGAAGTTCTAATCATGAAATGAAATGAAGTTCAAATAGATGAGCTTTAATGGTTTTTTTTGAAGCTTGAAGACTATGATTACGGTGTTTGGATATTTTAGTTTCAATGAAATGTTTTATAAATGTCTTTGCCTGTTGATCAGTAAAATGTTTATGTATTTATCTTACTCTGATCTTCTTCGATCTTCCTCCAATACCCTAGTTTTGAGCTGATTTAATTCTACACTTTTATGAAATAGGATATAACTTGCACTTCTTAAAAAGTATCGGGCATGTAATAATTATATATATATGAGTTCTAAAAATGATTGTTTTATTGTTTGAGAAACTAATTTTGTGTTATCATTTAAATACCAAAGTGCACTTCCGCCCCGCCCTGTGATGATAAAAATGAATGAACGAACTGATAACTTCTGCGTGAAGACAACTAGATAGTTGTAATTGATCTGTTTCGTAATAATATTAATTTCATACACCATTCAGTCCGCGTGATGTACTATATAATTCACTATGTTGGTGGTCTTCTGATTATGTTTACATAACAACCTCATAGCAAACGTGACCTTTTCTTAACCTTGAAAAATAATGCATGTTTATTAAATTATTACTCGTTACATCATCACAATATAGTATAAAACAAAGTCGCTTTTCGCTGTCTGTCTGTTCCTATTAACTTAAATCTTTAAAACTACGCAACGGATTTTGATGCGTTTTTTTAATAGATAGAGTGATTCAAGCGGAAGATTTATATAGCCCGTGGCTTCGTGCTAAATCTAGGGACAAACCCGAGCGAAGCGTGGGTGAGTCGCTAGTGTTTAATAACAAAATCAGTCTTTATCAATACTATATATTTATTGTATAAACAGCTCCGGTGGTCTAGTGGCTACATCTACGACTGCAGACCTGGAGGTCCTGGGATCAAAGGTCAGTGAAGTTTAAAGACTGAGCTTTTCTGTTAAAAAAAATTTACTCCTAAAATAATATACCTTTGTGCCAAATGGAGATAAGCAAAGTTACCATTAAGTAAGAGGAAATTATTAAAAAATACATTTATTATCATTATCGATAACCCTTTATTGAGGTTGTCTCTATAGGAAATAGCTCTTAACTATAATGTGAGGGTCAGATAGGGCGAGTGCGTATTGTCTTTAAGGGCCTGCAATTACTGCACTTTCGATGAACTTACTTACTTTGTATAGCGATTGACTTTTAGCCCTAGAATTGTAAAACAATTACTAATAATGAGATCCTGAGTTGGAGGCTTGGGTCGGAACAAAAATTACTGGGCTTCCTAGCCAGATGTTTTCAGTAGCAATTCGAAAATGCCGGCTTTGATTCGTTTAAAGACAATATTTTATTTTAAGGATCCACTTTTATTAATTACATTCAGCACCTCATCTTTTATGTTTTTTTTACATTTTAAATATTTGCACACATGTCGTAATTTACTATTGTTTTAAAATAGGTAGACAGTAGTAGCCCAGTGGTAACACGCTAGCTTAGATAACCGAGTGTTGCGGGTTCAAATCCGGGTCTCACCCGTCTTATATTTTCAAGTGCGGATCATTTCTAACATTGATTACCACTTGTCTTACCGTGAAGGAAAACATCGTGAAGAAACCTGCACATCTGAGAGAACTTATCAAGTTTTCGGAAGACATGTGAACTCCGCCAGAGTTATGGACTATGTCCTTATCCCCCTCGTACTGAGGGGAGGCTTTATTTAACAGTGGGACGTTAAAGCGGCTATATACCTAAAATGGTGAATCCAAATATTTGCAAAACATAAATTTCTTCTCGCAAAACCGTGCAAAAATATACCTAAAGTGGAAAGCAAGTAAATACAAACAATAACGCCTTTCTCTACCATTCTTATGTTAATATTGTTTTATTTGCTATAAAATATAAAATTTAGTATTATATTATTTTAATAAATACTTACACACGTCGCTCTCTAAAGGAAACAGTCGATTTACTCTTACACCGGGGTCAGATAGGGCGAGTGCACTTCATTGTTTGTGCTGGTTCTACACTATTAGTGGTTATAACATTATTTAAAAAATGTATCCATAATTTTTAAAAAAATATTAAAAATGACTTGTATTAAGTTAATTTGATAATTATGATACACTATCAACTGCACAAGGTGCTTAACAGTAATTCTAATAGCCTATGTGTTAGGTAAAGTTTCTCCAGACCAAAGTCTGTCTCCGTACTTTGTGTCCATCCGTCCATCCTACCATCATGACGAAGAGAACTATCGAAACAGAAGGTCCCCGCGTTAGTCTTATTCAAACAGTAAAGTAAAAAAAATGAAACCCCCCAAAAAACATCTGAAAAACAACAAATTTTAGAACGGTTTTTTTGTACGGATATCACTAACAGTTAAAACTCGAACAAAGCAAAGGTAAATTGCTATAGTATATAAATAATATATCTACTATACTTTTAAATTGGACAAAAAGGGCCCTTTTTTAAGTTTTTAAAATTTTTTTATTCTTTAATTTTTTTATACTTTAATGTTGCTGAGACTGTTACTACGCTTTTCATTCCAAGTCATAAATTACATTATTTATTAATTCCATAGATTTTTTTCAACCGTGTAGATCTAGCATTAAAACATATCGACATTATTTCAACACATTATTTTTATTCACATCGAAAACTATACAAACAAATTACAACTTTACCAGGAAGTAATAAATACTAAATTGGAATGAGATAATTTTTAAATTATCATTAATTTGTTAGGCTGTAGTCATTCAATTGAAGTACAATCAATTTAGAAGGGCTAAGGGCTCTCGATGTCTACTGGAGTCTGGAGGCTGGAGTAATGATTTAAATGAAATAATGGTGTAATGTTTTGTCTTGTTATGTGTTGTTATTCGAGAGCTTTAAAATTAAGCATTAATTCTATTCTCTATTATTCATACCGTTTTTCAGGTTTAAGATCATTTATTTCTCAGGAAGAATATTACAATTCACTATTTTTTATTGACTTAACTTTAATGGGAATAGATAATCTAATGTATAGATAAGTTTGGGAAAGATCGTTTTTATAAAAAGTTTGAATTTTTTTATATTAACTACAAAAAAGAAAAAGACGCAGTATTTAAAGTTAAAGTTTAACGTCTATTAAAGAACTAATTGTCATTAAGTAACTAATGAAGTTCATAGTTATAAAAAAAATCAAGTATTATAAAGTTTTCATACTCTTAAACTTATCTTAATGGTTTTTTACTAGTCAGTTACTTAGACGATACTTAGTCTACTTTGTCTTAGGAGAACTTGGGAAAAAGGAATAGAATGGTTGTATTGACTCACTCTCGCATATTTTAACGTACATTTTTACGATTAGTATTCAAGATATGAGATATTTTTTTCAGAGTAAAACGTAGTAGTAGTTTTCTCATCTCGTTTCTCGGATGTGGTCTCAGACAGACGAGTAAAAATTCTAAAAACTCGGGATTCAGCTTGTGTAGAATAATGACTATTTTAAAAATATAAGATTTGAATAATATAAAATATAAATATCCTTACTGTAAAATTTTATTATATTTTTTTATAGAAAAGAATATTAATTGCTATAATATTAAAACTGAAACTTCGCGTGTTAACGACTGTTTAATGTTTGTTATACGTTGCTATAGAGACGTAGAATTAGTTCCGTGAAGTTGGATAGTTTAAAATAAATTAGGCAATAATTGAAAAATTAATTAAGCTATTTCAAAAACAATAAAATTTTTATTTAAGGTGTTAATATTTTTTGAAAATTTTATTGTTTTATATTTCATAAGTTTTTAATATTATAGTTTCTTAGAACTACCCGAAATAGTTTGACACTTCGGATTTTATCGTGACTCTACAGTGACCGTGATTACTATAAATCATTTAAAACGTCGGGAACCAAATATCATAATAATATTGCAAAAAAATATCAAAGAGATAGTTTTGACTACAACAGAAAGATGCTCAAATCCAACACGTTGTATTGACATTAGATTTCAATTTGAATAATCCTGGATCCTTGGTTTGAAGTCTTCGTCAATTTTTTGGTTTTTGGTTCCCGATAAAGGCTTTTCGATTTTCTTGGATGGGTCATACCTATTTCGATCACTTTTTTATTTACCTAATCTAATTATTATATATCAAACCATGATAAATATCATATCTACTATTTCTGATAAATTAGTAATTTTGTTACTTGCATAATTAGAACATTCATTCATCATCCATTCAGATACATACCTATCACATTTTGTAATTTGTTTACATTGAATGATTATGTCATAGATAAAAAATAAACAAATTGAATGATTTTTTACTTCACATTTTAAAATTAATTTATTTTTATATTAACAATAGATCCGTATATCTACTTGTATTAAGCCCTTTTTAACGTCCCACTACTAGGCACACTTTTCTCAATATGAGGGGAATCAGGCCAAAGTCCGCCATTCTGAATAAGTGCGAGTTGGCGGACTTCAAATGTCTTTCGAAAACTGCTAGGTTCTCTCAGACATGAGGTTTCCTCACGATGTTTTCCTTCACCGTAGGACAAGTGGTAATGTTAAAAATGGTTCGCACTTAAAAACATCAGAGGTGCGGATTCGGATTTGAACCCACATCACTCGGTTATCCAAGCGAGTCTTCCTTCCTGCCTTATTGAATATTATATTTGAAATATACACAACCAAAAACTTATTTTTCTAACCAATAACTAATTCTTCTATAATCTGTGACGCATATTTCCCGCCATAAAACGTCACGTTGAAATGTTTTCCCTAGTTCACTAATTTATCGATTGATTAGTAATTATTTGGATAATTTTTACGATTGCTGTTATCGGTTATATTCGTTTGGGTGGACTACGTGCCGACCGTCACATAGTGATATTTTTAATTAGAAGGTAAATTTTATAAATGAAACTATCTTTTCGGATTTTGTCGCGGATTTATTATGATTTTTGGTTCCCGACGTTTCGAATGCTTTCGGGAACCAAAAATCATAATAAATCCGCGACAAAATCCGAAAAGATAGTTTCATTTATAATGTCAAACATTCGCGTAAACCTAAGAAAGTATTAAGTTAAATTTTCTAATAGATGGCGCTACCTCGATTAAAATACAAGGTAATAAGGTATTATGCATAAATGTTAATATTAATGCATTAATTTTATTTCTTAAGTCTATAAAATGCTTTTTTTACCTAATTAATAGGTATTTTTTATTTGATAATGTTGTTAATCAACGCTGTCGTGGTAACAATCTTTTTATACTCTCATATGGCTTACAGTAATCCTGTTGAGATAGGGGAAAAATATATCGATATTGATTATTTTTTGATTATTTAACTCATTCGGAATAATAATAAGAAAAAGAGGAAGACTCTACTGAAAGACTCTCCTCACTTTAGGAACAATATTTTTAATATTAAATCATTTTACTGTTATTAGAATAGTAACAAAATATAGTATATTCTTGCTATTCTTATTAATTTTTATATCCCGTCCAATTTTAATACCAACAACTAATTAAAAATACCAAAACAGTGTTTAAATCGGATATAGTATAGGGCGGAGTAAGGCTTATCGGTGTTTTGTCTTTTCGATAAATATGATGATATAATGATAAACTTTATCAACTTTCACATATAAATACAAAATATGGCAATAATGGCAATAATATGGTTGTTTATCCTAAAAGGTCCTATGGTGGTTTTAATTATTATTATTTGGGTGGAAATTTTTAAATGTTTTTTTTACCATTTTCAGAAGTATTCATAGGTATAATAGATAAAACTTGTATAAGAGATGCTTTAGGCTGAAATTAGCAAAAAGTAGATAAGTAGGTAAATGAAAACAAAAAATATCTACAATACAATTGTCTTTAAATACTTCAAAGTTACAAAGTAAACGAAGTGAACCTCCTTTGTACTAGTCAATTAAAAATATAATTTAACTTGTCTTTATTAAGAGGATTCAGCACAGAGCTTAATGAGCCTCACCTACACCTATTTGTATTGGGATTCTTAAAAAAATATAAAAAACGCATTCGCTATCGTCGATCGAAATTACCACGTAATAAGTACATATCTGTACGTATCAATATCAATTTTGAGTTGAACAGTGTCGTAAAAATAATTGAAATAGTTTCTTTTTAATTAAAAAATCCTGAAATGGAAGCACTTTATGGATGCCGATAACAATTATTTTCTTAATTAAATATCTTCTACATCGTTAGCACTTTTTGACTGTCTTCATAAAATGGACTTTTAAATATGACAGGTATGTGCGTAATTATTTTTTATAACTACATTATACAGTGTTTTAATTATATATTTTAAAGGATTACTAATAAGCTGTACTCGGGTAGCTTATTTATAATATAACTAGCGACTTACCTTGGCTTCACTCGGATTCATCCCTAAATACTTTTTGTAATCGTATTTTTATATATATGCAGTGAAAGCCCAGTGCCAGCCCAGCTTAGGACAACGAATTAAACTGGTCATTTGCGAATAATTTCCAAAATAATCACTACTTGTCTTACAGGGAAGAAAATCATCTTAAGGTAACCTGTAGGCTGTATGGGATATAGGTTATTGGAGAACCTAGCAAGTTTTCGAAAAGAAGCGTGGTGGACTATGATCTCCCTTCACATTGAAGGGAGATCGGTACCCAGCAGTGGGACGTTAAAAAGCTGAATTATTACTATTATGTACATACACAAATGAATTATGAATCATCAACTATATTATAAGATATATAAGATACAACCAAATAAAATGCTAAATAAATCTAAAAAGTAATAATTTTTTTTTTAAATAATATTTCCTATATTTCTTACTGACAGCTAAAAGTTACGTTGAAAAGGGATAAGGATTTTATAAATGAAACTATCTTTTCGGATTTTGTCGCGGATTTATTATGATTTTTGGTTTCCGACGTTTCGAATGCTTTACAGCAATCATGGTCACTCTCCCGTGAGCTAAGTACTAGTAATAACCTAAGAAAGTATTATGGATAAGGATTTTTTAATGAAGGCTGATGACGTTTGCCATCCGTTGTTATTCTTAATGATTGTAATTTTTTCTTGAAGGTATTTATATCTTAAAATATCTTCGACCATGACAATTAGGACATTATGATGCTGAATATATTTTTTAAATGTCTTCTATCTATAAATAGCTACTTGATGCATAGTGCACCGACATTAAAAAGAAATGCTATAAAGTTGGCAATGCCACAAAGCTTCTATGACTTTTTTAATATGTAAATGCATAGAAACTTAAAATATTTAACGTTATTTTATTTTTAGACACTTTATATTGAATTGAAAACTATCACATCCCTATTAAAAATATCGTTCTGAGAAAAATAGGCAAAGTCATCTAAGCACGTTTAAAATTATGGCGAAAGCCTAGTACAAATGTAGATGTCGCAAGCTGAAAAATTCCAGCTATGTAAATGAGCCGATGAATTAATTATGATCAAAATCGGGTTAGCAATGCAGGCAGAACCGGTCTCTGTCCTTGTAAGAGTAAAGTCTGAAACTTGCTTGTTGCTTTGAAAACTATTGTGACAAATAAATTTTTAAGTTAATTCATGAACATTGAAATAGGATGGAAGTCTTGTGTTATTTAAAGTATAAGAAGTTTAATTTTATTTTATCTATCCTTCTAATGTTAGGAGTAAAATTATATATGTATATATATACATACAGACTTTCACGAAATGTATTACAAAAGTAATATTATCATTTGGAAGCATGTGCAAAAAAAAATAATTCTCAAATACCTTTATTAACATACGTCATACACTCATTATATATTATCACTACTTATATCCTACTGTAGGTATATATATATATATATTCGAATACATATGTAGTACTAGCCTTTACCGCGGCTCCGCTCGCGTTCTAAAGGCTGAAAATCAAAATAAATATTTTTCTCTTCTATTGGTCGTAGCGTGATGTGTCATGTGATATAGCCTATAGCCTTTCTCGATAAATGGACTTTCCAACACAAAAAAATGGTTCCTGAGATTAGCGCGTTTAACCAAACAAACAAACTTTTCAGCTTTATAATATTAGTATAGATTTAGAATGCATCCCCAAACTGTCCTTGCCATATTAATATAATTAACATCAAATTATTATTTCATAGAATTATTTTCTTATATTTCATTATAAATTACCAGTTATGTTTAATTCTTTTAAACTGTACAATAGCTTAGCAAAGTTTTTTCAGATGAATTAAAAACAGACATACATTTTTACATACAGATCATAACAATTCAACTTTCTTATAACTGCCAGTTTCTATAACCTATCTACCGATAGACCGGTAGTTACTTTCATACTATTTTGACACATTAAAAGTTACAACCTGTCAAAATCGTATGAAAGTATCTACCGGTCTATCGGTAGATAGGTTATAGAAACTGGCAGTAAATCACTCGTCGCAATCACGAAAAGATACACGCTAAGATATAAATATATTGAACAATGGTTACAAACACGGCGTTTAGTCGGCGCGTGCGCAGTCTATTTACACACCAAGTTCATTACCGTTTCATTCAAAGAGACGTGCCTGATTTCTATCGATAAATTATATAAGTTATACAAGATTTATGTACCATTAAAATACCTGTTTTCTCTTATAATTGTGAAAATTTGTTTGTTCGTTTGTTACTTCTTTATACTATTATATTTTAGTTAAAAGATATCTAGTCTGATTTAAAGCTAACGTAGGTAGTCTGTAACAATATACAATGGTATTTTGTAAATTTAAAATTGCATATTATAAATAAAATGAATCTTTTTCAGTTTTTTATTATTTTGATTTAACAGGAAAGAGTTTCCTGTGACCATGACTGCTGTAAGGTATTCGAAACGTCAGATTAAATTTTGATTAAAATAATGTTTGGTTTTGTCAGTAACCTTTAGTTAATTTTGTATTTTGTTTGTTTGCGTTAAGTCTAATATGTAATTCTTTTGTATTTTTTTCTTAATAACTGTCAACTTCACCGCTCGTATCGGCGGAAACTTTATTGGTCTATGTACCATTAATATAAACTTTTGTATAAATATTTGCAAACACTGTTTGTTTCCCCAACAAAAAAATATCCACAAATAAAGGAAAACGCATTATAGTCAATAATTTAAAAACAAATTACAATTCGAAGTATGTAAAAAAGATGTAAACTTGATTCTATTTCAAAGTCAAACGCTAAGTGGATCATCAACGATAATGTTAATTAATACTTTATATTGCACAATAAGTCCATGACAAAGTTGTTACGCCCACCTCCATACAAAACTACACGTCTCTGGCCATCGATAATGAACTTTAAAGTAGAACAACGTACACGCATTTGAACTAGCTCACAACTTTATTTTTACTAGTGGCTTCCCTTTGGTTTTACTGAATATGTTCTGAAAAATAATCTAAATTTTTAAAGACCGACAGAAAAATGTGAAAATATTAACTTCAAAGTCACTAGCATTTTGAGAATAGCATAGCATTTACACCGGAAAATCGATTTGATATGATTGGTCGTTTTACTTAATTTTACTTTAAGTCCAAAAAGATAAGGAAACAAATATTACAAATCAAACGATTCGCGTCCAGACCAGCTAAAATATCTAGATATAGATGTTTACTATTCACTATGGTTGTGTAAAGCTCCGTCAAGGGCCGGTGGTTCTTTCTATAGCAATTTTGTCATAAATTGTATATACTTCAAATATGTAATTCAAAAATATTTTTTCCCGGAAAATTTTAATTAAAGGTCCAGGCCAGTTTGCTAATATTTAAATAATTATGAATACATATTTTGCTCAGTGTCATTGGTTCCAAAACCGGATCCGGAAGTACAACAGGAAAAGTAATGACGAATGAGTGACAATATTAATTATGTTTGGTGATTTAAAATATTCATTTAATCATTATAAGTAAGTAAAATATTGTTTTTATTGCGCTATACATGACGTTTTATATTGGTAATGGTGGAATATGGACTCCACTTAAAAGGGTAAATATATGTTGGGAGATTATTACACAAAGCGTCATCTAGTTCCTTGGTAAGCTACAAAGGAAGCTTGTGTTACGGATACCAGATAGTTACATATACTACATAATATATTAGTTTAAATATATACATATACATATTCCAAAATAAACACCCATGACTACTAAATTAGAAAAATAATAAAAATAACAAACATTAATTACGAAACGTGTGCTTCCTACGTTATATTTTTGATCAGAAAGTTATTAAAATACTTTTAAATGATACCATAAATTAATCAGACGATAATGTGCAATCACTATCATTTATTAAAAATGTTAAATTTTTACGACCAAAAATATTGCCTAAAGCCATATAACAAAGGCATAGGGAGTCCAAATATGTTTTATTTATTGGGACTTCCTCCTAAAACTACCCCCCTCTCCTCTAGGGACCAGCCTCATATACTAAACATGTGCCACATTTACTTTATATATTATCTAGCAAAACTATTATACTCCATTATTTAGTAAAACGTACTAAATGACATTCCCACGCTATGAGCTTTTGACATAACAAGCTTTTTCCATTAATGTATTAAAGATACATACTGTATACTACAATTACTATTACAGATTGTAGGAGCAGTTTTCATTAAACACAGCATTTTAATAAAATAAAAACCCAAGTTTGAATACGTAAAACGTTTTACACTTAAATTTAAAATTGTCTACGAGTACATTTACTGTATTCTTTATAAAATATATTATATAATTTTTTACGGATATATATAAGTTTAAATACATAATAGTATATTAAATTATAAATATAAAACCCATGAATGAAGTTTTGCTGAACATGTTAATCTCTTCTCTTGGATCATGATTGGATGGATGTACGCGAAAACAAGTGCACGCTTTATTAATATTATTCAGGTGTGACGAACTATTATTCGACACAACTGGTGAGTGATCAGGCACATGACCGACAGTATGAAATCTTACCGAGGTTTAGCTCTAGAATGAACTTCATGAACTCGCAACTCCGAGTTACTAATAATTCCTTGACAAAAGAATTCAATAACTAAACTTAGCCCGGGAGATGAATCCAGAATCACTGCAGTTGTAAATAGACCTAGAACACTGAGGGCGTTATAATTACTAGAAAACTAAAAATGTTTTGCATTCACATGCCATTACCACGTGATTCTACATATATGTATTAGGTCATTTTCATACATTTTCTAGTTATTTATAAGCGATAACGAATTTAAATATAACTTATAAGTCTAATTTTAGGTCTTAGGTGGCTAAGGACTAGATAAAAAAGTGCTAAGGTTGGTTAAAGGCTTGCTAAAGTTGGAACAAAAGTAACTAAAGTTGGCACTTGACCGTCTCTCATATTGTAGACATTCGCGCACTCTAAATGTCAACCATCCGTCGAGATCCTCTAAAATGCACGTACAAACAAATATTCAGAGGCACCAGACGGCTTAGAAACTATGAGGACAGGTTTCTTAGTTTTTTTAGAAATAAAGTACTTAAGCTGACTTAACCTTATATTATAGGTATATGGCTTTATAAATAAAGAATAAAAAAAAGTACTTAATATTATTTTCAAAAGGCTATGTGGCATAATATCTTGATAAATTTTAAAAATTTGGTAAATTACGTTTAAATATCCGTTCGATAGGTTTTGAGTTTATAGCGACAGACTCTGTCGGCCTAGACACGGCAGAGGCACATGTTTTATAATAATATGCTGTAGTGATAATTATTGCGCTTTCTATTAAATTTTATATATTTCTTCATAATATTTACGTATTTAAACTTATAAACGTGTAATGTATCAACTATCTGGTATCCATAATACTTTCTAAGGTTTACGCGAATATTTGACATTATAAAATATGAAGATGAGAGATACTGATCTCTCCCGTGACCATGATTGCTGTAAAGCATTCGAAACGTCGGGAACCAAAAATCAAAATAAATCCGCGACAAAATCCGAAAAGATAGTTTCATTTATAATATCTTGTATCCATAACACAAGCCTCGTGCTCACCATGGAACTAGATATTGCTGTGTGTTAATGTTTCAACATATTTTCTAATTATATATTATACTAGCGACTCGCCCTCGCTTCGCTCGGGCTCTTCCCTAGATTTAGCACAGGTAAAGCCGCGGGATCTGCTAGTTATGCATATAAACCTTCCTCTTGAATCACTTTATCTATTAAAAAAAACCGCATCAAAATCCGTTGCGTAGTTTTAAAGATTTAAGCGCACATAGGGATATAGGGATATAGGGACAGAAAAGGCGACTTTGTTTTATACTATGTAGTGACTAGTACTTCCCGCGGCTTCGCACGCGTTTTAAAGACCGGAAACCAAATTATTACGGAGTCGCGCGGTATGGTATCTCAGAGAACTAACGCCCGCCCTTCCCGTTTTTGCAATATTTTTCATTGATGTTCCGCTCCTATTGGTCATAGCATGGAGTTATATAGCCTATAGCCTTCCTCAATAAACGGACTATCCAACAAAAAAAGATTTTTTCAAATCGAACCAGTAGTTTCTGAGATTAGCGCGTTTAACCAAACAAACATAAAAACTCTCCAGTTCTCAGCTTTAAAATATTAGTACAGATTAAAAAAAAAATTTCAAAAAATGACCCACAACGTTCTTTTAAAATATTCCTCTTCTACGTAGAAATAAATTGGTTTCTTGTTACAAGTAAAGTGAGAAGAAAGGTGTTTCTAAAAACACCTTGGAGTCAGCAAATTTCATTATGAAATAGGTACATTGTGCTGACATTTATTAATATATACGATTGATCATCGATCACATGGAGAATGTAGATTGAGTTTTATGTTCATTTCAATGATTGAATGATTATGCTTAGAGCGGGTTAGGAAATACACACGTTCTTATCTAACGCTTCTTATAATAATAGTGTTCGCTCAATCTATTTCGACCAAAATAACTTTCTTATTGATACTTGACTTTTAATTTATATAATAAAATATAGCACTAATAATAATTATACATATATAAATTAACAGAAAAGTCTTCACATGATATATTGGCTGTAAAGCTCGCCAGTTAGTATTTGGTAGCTACCAAATTAAAAAAATAAAGAAAATCTTTGGACAGAGAAAAAAAGTTCTGACCTGTCCTTCTTTTGCTTTTATTGCGGAAAATCTTATTGCAACATTGATTTTTATGAATAAGAGGCAGAATCTGTAGGTTTTAAACTTTAGGATATTTGTGTGTCTGTCTGTGACAGCATCACAAGGAATCCACTGCACGGATTATGATTGAAATTTGGCATGATGATAGCTGGTTATCCGGGTCCGGGTAAAAATATCTAATTTTTGAGAAATCCTTAATAACAGCTGTTAAAAATGAAAAAAAACCTGTCTAATGTACTCTACATTAGATTATCTCTATTTAGATCAAATGTACTCTACATTACACAGTTTTTTTATATTTCCTTGGGCATTAGTATCATGCAAATGATAATTACATACATTCAGTATTTGATAGCCATTTAAAATAACAAACAAACACTGTTATTTTGATATTATAATAGATGTTATTAGTTGAAATTATAATCATAAGTAATATTTTCAATATGTTTAAAGTTCAGTAACCTCTTCAAGTCGTGTTTCTTCATTAGTTCACAGTTGTCATTTGTTCTGTACGTCTATTCGTTGCGATGATACCGGCGGCTATCTTTTTCATTTGTTTTTGTAAGTGTTTTCATAGGAACAGTAACTCCCAGAGGCGATCCGTCTGGACTCCCGCTTAGTCGAGAGTATCTTTATAAGAATTGACGACACGTTTGGTCAGTGTCAGTGGGTAGTGACCCTGCTTTCTGCGCCAGCGGTCGCGGGTTCGAGTCCCGCTGGGGGCATACATTTGTTGAGCACGAATGTTTGTACTCCAGTCATGGATGTTTATATTTATAATATGTATGTATTTAAACTTATATGTGTAGTATATCAACCATCTAGTATCCATAACACAAGGCTCGTACCTTACCGTGGAACTAGATAGTGCTGTGTGTAAATGTCCCAACATATTTATTTATTTATTATTTAAGAATGTAATAATTACATTTATTTCCTATAATACTTTCCTAGATTAATGTATATATGTTTTGAACTGTTAGTATACATTTGTCAGATATAAGATATTTTGCCGTAGTGAAAACTATATGGTTAATCAGGATACCGCTACATCATACAAAATATAAATATATAAATGGTGTCGTGGGACACCAGGTAGGAACGAAGTTCCTTCGGTTAATGTAGAATCGACACAATTTGCAAAAAAAAAATCGTGCTCAATTTTATGTAGGTTTTCTTGATTTTTCTCTTAAATTTTGCTGATTAGTTTTTATTTAAGTACAGGAAAGTATTTAGGAAATTCAGTATTTTAGGAAATAATAAATAACGTAAAATAAAAAAAATCGTAATTCAAATTATCAACTAAAATAATAAAATATGTCTCTTTAAGTAAAACTAAAATGAAATCAAATAAAATAAATATAACAATAGAGTTTAGTAGTAATTTGAATAATTTTCATTTACCTAATTATCTTAAAGAGAACACAAAGCTTTAGTTTTATTAAACCCAAAATTGTTTTGTAAACCATCCGATGAGATCTATTTACAAAATCACCGCAACCGAAACGTAAAATAATCCTGAAATATATATTATATAAAATATAAATATACAATAATCTTGAATCTGAAAAATATATTGTACTACATTAATCAACAATAAATGTGAAGTGAAACCTGACATAAATAAAATTAAATAAATCTGGACTACTATAAAATAGCGCTTTTGCATGCACTATAATTGTCATGAATAAATATCACTTTGTTTACACGATTATACGTCAATCTAGACCTTTTGACAGACAAAACTAACCCAGCGGTTGAGAAAACTCTTTCACTAGGCGTACTTGTTGCGGGTACTCCTAAAATCGACGTCGCTAGCGAAGAAAGCCACGGGAAAGAATCCTTATTTACAAGCCAGTAATTCAAGAAATCTACATCTTTAAGATCCTGCAGCTTGCATGTTGCAAAATATTTCCAACATTCTTGTTCAATTGGATCATCTACAGGTACAGACTGAGTTTCAATGCCAAAATGCTTTTCGGAAATCCTGATTAGAAAGGAACTAACGGTAACGGTATCAGATGTCGTAGTCGGTCTTGCTACTGCTTGAGATTCAGAAGTCTCCATAGAAGGGATTAGATGTGGACGACTTTTAACAATTTCTCTGATGTAATCTGATAAGAAAGACACCCTTGTTTGATTGGAAATCTCAAGATACACATCTACTTCACGTATCCCTTGAAAGCGACAGTCCAACAAAGTAGCAGCCACTATTAGTTTTGTGATCGGGAATCGGTGATTTAATTTATCCATCATATTTCTTTTAAGAGTTAACAATACAAGTGGTTCACATCATCTGAGGACTGTAGTGCGTCTTTAATTTCTGATCGGAATATCAGCGCAACATTTAAAGATGTGGATTTTTGAGAGCTTAGTATTTCTACAATGACCTTGATTTTTTTTAGAGTTAATGTGAGTAAATCTGTCATTAACTTCCACTCAAAATTGTTTAATTTAAGTTGCTCTTCGCCAATTTTGTCAAGCAAGATGTTGACAGCGTAACGATTGCAAGAATGATTTAAACTTTCTAGCATGGCCAAAACGCTGTGCCAGCAGGTCGATGTCGAAGTTTTTATGCTTGGTATGGCTTCATAAAATCATCGATTTCACTGGAATCGCCATCATCCATCTCATTATAATCGTACACAAAATTATCAAGGATTGGATCCCTCTCGTTGTTTTCTAAATCTTCTCCTGTTTTTTCTAGTAAAACAATTATTTTTCGCTGTTCCTTATCAGCTTCAGCTTCTAATTCAGGTAATCTATATCGCAGCTTCTTCTCTTTTTTTTGCACTTTGTAACCAGTCTCTTTACTTCTTGGGTCGAATTTATTCCATCGACATTCACCAAATTATGAAGACCATGGCCCAAGCAGAGATGACTGTTAAGTGAAGCCAAATCGACTGCACGTTTAAAATTTGCTCCGGCCTCCGTGACAGCAAAAATAGTTTTATCAAGCAATCCAAAGACATTTCTTACTTCAGCGATCATATCACAAATTTTTTGACCAGTTTTTTTTTCGGTTATTAAGGTCGTTAATAACGTGAAATATTTGAGTTGCATATCTGTATAAAACATATTGTTACAATTAGATTCTCACTTTACATTGTACTTTAAATAAAGGAAAGGGGAAAAATATATACCTTCTGTCAGATAATGGTATGTGAAAGTGATATAATTTTGACTCCGATATTGATCGCTCCACAAATCAAAGGTTATTGCTCCAGAGCATGACGCATCTAGCTGAATTGTCTTTTTCACATGTGATAAACAGCTTTCAAATACATCGTCCAGAGCCGTTCCAGATATTGTAAAACGAGATGGTAAATCTTCCGTGTTCCCAATTACCTTGTATTTCTAAAAAAAGGTAATAATCATTGAAGTCAAGTCTATGGATTAAATGAAGAAATTTTTTATTTTAAGTTATCTACGTACACCACGTGTACCTACCATGAAAAAGTCCTGCATTCATTTGTCTGATATTGAGTTAAATGGCATCAAAGAGCGACAAAACTAGAGAGCTAGATCTCGCGCTAGGAACCACTTGTCATTAGTTGACGACGCTGAGGATATACTCTGCTTTGAAGTTGAAGGCCTGCTGGTAGTAAAAAAATCTTGTATTGTCTTTTTAGCAGCTATACCCTTTTCTCGTAGACCATGAACATCGCGAAGGTGACGAATTAGATTTCCAGTGCTCACACATTTACTGTAAGACTTTACTTTTGTTCTAAAACATTAATCAGATAGAATTATATTAATATAGTACATGAGTAATGAGTTCGGAAGTAAAATAATAATAATAAAATAACCAATGTAAAATATTTTATATTTATAAATAAACTAATACTTACGTATTTAATTCTTTTGCACTTCCCATTTTTATCACTGTCAATTGCATTCAAGTCACTTGTTACTTCACTTGCCATTGTTACTATGACGACTGTCGCGCCTGCGCACTATTTAACGATTTTATTCCACGCTTTTACTATCACATATTTTTCAGTTCGGTCGCGCAGCAAAATCCCTATCTCCTCCAGCCTGCCGTAAGGAACTTCGTTCCAATAAAATCTGTCAATTGCTTTTCTCGTTATACGATACACGTCAGATAGATAGACAGACAGGAAAATATCTAAAAATTAATAGATTGGGCCTCTGTATCGAGAATACGAGTATGACTAGTTCAAAATCATTTCACACAAAAATATTTCATTAAACGCAAATTTATACCTTATGAATGATTTTATATTTTTTATAGTACCGTTCGAAAATATTTTTTTTTGCAAAATATGGTTCAAATAAACAGGTCGAATCTATAGATTTTAGTATATTTATATAGTGATAGAAGTCTGGTAGCAAAGCTAGCTTGGAACTGGATACATCGCAGTGTTGAAACTTTTGTGTTGTTTCAATTTTACTACGCACCTAATCCTACCGTACACAGTTGCCTTTCTTGTAAATCCCATAAATCCCTTTAGCGGTGATACTTCCTTGATATTGGTTAAGGGGTTTTATGTTCTAATACAATGGGTTAACTACTATATCTGTTTGACTTCTGATGCAAATTCCATAGAATAGTTGTAAAAGTCAAATTAAGTTTCGCCATACTCGTTTTGATTATCGTTTAAAAGATATAGAAGGAAGCGCCAAGCGGTAACTTTATTAGGCGACACGTTTGTCTCTGTTAGTACTCTACTTGCTGTGCTAGCGGTCGCAGGTTCGAATTTCGCTGGGGTATTTATTTTTGTTATGAGTACGAATGTTTGTTATTCAGTTATGTTTTACCTATGTATATAAAAATGATTTATGTGTAGTGTATCAACTATCTGGTATCTATAACTATCTTTTAGATGGAGCTGTCTCAATGTACCAATATTTATTAACTTACTAGCAGTACCCGCGGCTTCGCCCGCGTTTTTTTTAATCGCTACTAATCTTTATTCGATCACTCGCAATCGGATGATCTTTAGATTGCCTGAAAATTCTCGAAAATTACTCCAGCTATTTCAGAACCCATCGTTAATATACTTCTGAGCGGCGCGGCTACCTCTCCCGCTCTTGGTTCCCCGTCCCTCTCCACATTTCCCGCTGTGCTGCGCATTATTTTATTATTATTATTTTTAAATTCGTAATATCCTTTGAATGAAGTGTCCGATTTGTAGTATCGTAAAAGTTATCTTCTAATTCAGTGCAAAATTTGAAACTTGTAGCACAAAAAATGAAGGTATCTCGAAAAACTTATGAAGCCTTTACACCATCTTAATCCGGCCCTATAGAAAAAAAAAACGTTTTTAGCGTACTTGTACCAACAATTAACCACCTTCGTACCAAATATAAAGATCGTAGCACAAAAGATGAAGACTTTCATACAAACTTGCTATGGCCCTAAGACCTCCTCGATGCGACCCGTCGCGTAACTTAACAGTAAAGTGTCACTATCACAAAATATCAACAAAAAAAGAGCACACTACTTGGAATGTCACTCACAAAGATAGAAGGATGCACTCATAGAATATCGTAACCATGATCGTAACACAATATCGTCAATCGTAATACTTTTTTCCGTGTTCTGATTTTTTTATTTATTTTTTTGGAGTTTACCTTTAAGCCATAAATCTCAGTGTTCTGAAGTGCGACAGAATGATTGACATATTAGTTGGTTGTCAAATCTAATATCAAATATTATGGTTGTGTTCAGAAACTTAATTTGTGACAAAACTTAAGATTTGTCAAACTTAAAAAAATAATCTGATACAGTTACAACTGAAGTTAGCTAAAATAAAGTTTCGCGAAGCCGACCAAATTAATTGGAAATCAGTACTACTAATAGTTTATTACATTTTTTGTCGCGTTCGCGATTCACTTTTGTTTATTTTCGGAACGCGACATTAGATCCTCCAAAGCACACGCGAAGACTATTTTCATAGATATGATTGAATTTGAACTTTATGCAGCGGTAATAAATTGCAAATTGACTCTTTGACGTTAGGAACACGCCTTAATTGGTTAGACAACAGTGAGTGATTATAATTTAATATGAACTTTATTGAATAGCAATAAAGTTCAAATTGACTCTAGAAAACGTTTGTATGGGAAATAGAAAAGGGCTGTTTTTAGGGGTTTCCCGGAAATTATTAGATTTTTTCTCGCCTTTTAAACCTTCCCTAGACCTCCACGAACATTTCAAGACTAAGATAAGATAAATCCGTTCAGCCGTTCTCGAGTTTTAGTGAGACTAACGAACAGCAATTCATTTTTATATATATAGATTATTAGAATCTAAAGTTACATTTATATGTACTGTACTTAATAATTACAAGATAATCCCTTTTGCTTCATACGTGTTTCCATTGATTATAACTTTTTAGGCTAATATTAACTTCAATACTTAGGCATCAAAGAACTTAAGTGATAACATTACAGATATTTTAATAATTTGATAATAAACAATATGTATTGTTGCAATAATTTATGATCCATTTATTAGAAAAAATAGAAGACAAAAGAATGCGGTTTTCTTGTATTGACGAATTTAGTATGTAAACTAAAGCAGTTTTAACTGTTCCATATACAACTACATATTTTGGTTGTAGGAAAACCGGTTCTACAGTAGGAAGAGTAATAAATATATTATAATAGTTTTAGTAGTAGTAAAAATCAGTTTATGTTTACACACTGCTGAGCGGATGCATTCGATCAACTAAATATAGACCCATATTCGGCTTGACGGCCTATCACGCTGTTTGGACACACATGCGGGCTCTTAGGGCTGTCACATTGTATTTATTATCTATACTAATATTATAAAGCTGAAGAGCTTGTTTGTATTTTGAATAATTTAAGTTTTAAATAAGAAACTGGTTACCGGTCCTTAGAATGCGTGCGAAGCCGCGGGAAATGCTAGCTAAAATATATAAAGATGTAATAAAATTTTAACCGAATGAACCCATTATTAATATTTTTAGGAAATCTTATTGAAATAGTCTTTATAATAGATAGAATAAAATAAATAGAATAGAGGCCTAATATATAGATTTTAGAATATTTGTCTGTCTTAAGCCGCATCACGCAATAATAATAGAGTAGATTTTGATGAAATTTGGTAAGATGATAGCTAGTATGTAGTTTAAGTTGTCCGAACGACCAATTAACCGAAAGAGTCTTTACTCTTTAGTTTATTTTTTAATACAGAGTTGATCTGTAAAGGTTTATTGCTATATACCATACCAAAAACTGAAAATTGTATTTTATCTAATTTCCAATGACAGATTATAAAGTCACTGTATATATTTTTTCATTATTTAAAGTAAATCTTTTTTATTTTAAATGTAAGTGGCAGCCCTGCTCCATATTATATTACGCAACAGTCACAACAGATGGCATTTCGGTAGACGCCGGGAGGCGAACTTGTATGCTGTGGGAATTGAGATGTTTGCTTTATTATGCGGGCTTTATGTCAATATCGAAAGGAAGATTTAGGGATAAGGAAGTATAAAATAATAAATATAATATTGTAATAAAACTACTTTTACTAGTTTTTAATATACTTGTACTGCTTCTTAATGCTTTAAATGCTTTCATAATTTTTTAAAGCATATTTACTATATGGTTACGAAATATACGTTTTAAATCACAACCGGCATTGACTTTGTCTAGTGTCTACTTAAAAAATTCGACAAAACTAGCGACGCACCGTCGCTTCGCTTGTGTTCGTCTCTAGGTACTTACTGCCCAATTTAAAGTTTGTAGCAAAGACTTCCGTTATCCGGCCCCGTCGTAAGATCCGATCTTAGCGGACGTCTACCTACTAACTATAAACTACGTGCCTGCTAAATTTCATCTTTATACTACAAGCGGTTTTCCATATTTTGTGAGTAAGTGAGTGAGTAACATTTCGCTTTTAAGTATAGTATAGATTAAAGGCAAAAAACTGAAACGATGCTGTAATTAATTTACAATTTTAACTTCGCTCACTGAAACGTACTTTGTATTTCAGATTTTTAGAAATCAACTCGCATTTTTAGTGTTAATACACTTTTTTTAAAGTTGAGAAATGCATTGGACAATCCGAGCAAAGCGAGGTTGAGAAGCTAGCTAGTTATCAATAAAAAACAGACCATAACCAGATAGATCGTTTTTATATGGGTTTAACCACATATTAATTGAACCGAAAAAATAAATTAGTTTTTAACACATTTAAATCGTTCAATCAACTCAGCAATCATATACATATGTTTTTAATTAGTTTGTCTGTTCTTAATCGTAGTAAAAAATAAAACAAATGCAATAAAAGATTTAATAAGAATCCTTACTTTTTATAAATATAAATACTAAAGACGTATTTTTTCAATAGGGGTAGAGTTTGGAGCGTAACAGGTTATTTTTATTATCAATACTAATAAAGACCAATTTCTTTGCTTATCTAGACCTAAGACAGCTGATTCAGAGGTAATAAGTTTGATTTCCCGGTTAGCACAGGTACATGGTATTACTGATTTTGTAAGTTGGTAAGTCTCACATAACCACCTGGTAGTTACCAGCTGATACTTTTCATCCTTTCGTCAACTGATCCCTTGCATTAATCAACAATCGCATCAAATAATCGTCCCAGAGCGGCACAATTTGGGTAGCTTTAAAGCTAAAGTAAAAAGGAATCTTCTAGGCATGCGCCCACCTTACATCAGGTGTGATAGTGGTCAAGCTATGTAATCAGCTGCTTTTAACGTCCCACTGCTGGGCACGGGCCTGCCTTCAATATGAGGGGGATCGGCCATGGTCCACAGCACTGGCCTAGTGAGGGTTGGCGGACTTCACATGTCTTTCGAAAACTTGCTTGCTCTCAGACATGCAGATTTCCTCGCGATGTTTTTCCTTCACTTTGATGGGTGCCTATAATGTATGAAAAAAAAGATTGACAGTGCAATTGTGTTGCGCGTATGCTTGTACCCTAAAATATGTGTATGAATGAGATTGTCTGCCGTAATCGAAATAAATAAAAACGCATTTGCAAGCCCTGTGTTGTTGCAGATGTCCATGGGCGGAGGTGATCACTTTCCATCAGGTGAGCCCTCCTGCCCGTTTGCTCCCTTTGTCCTATAAAAAAAATGAAATCAGCCATTAAGATTGTATAGAATTAGCCCATCATAAAAATACGCAAACAATAGCTTTTAAATGAGAAAAGTCGCATGCTATCACTAGTGTATACCATATTATGTCACCAATATAAGTGTTATGTTTCCTTTAATTGATCTCTCAATGCACTGTGAAATTAAGATAAATGAGATCTTCGCGTACATTCCAGACTTTGTTATTGTTGCACATTGGTTTAATTTGCTGTTTATTAGAATGCTTAAAATCGTCAGGCTGTTAGTTCGATATCTGCTGATACAATTAAATATTAATACTACTTATAAGTAAATATGGGTCACTATTAGTAATTTAAATCACCATATTTAAAAAAAGCCATAATGTGTATGCAAATAGACAATAATGTTTGTCCTTACGTATACGTACAGATTTTATTATAGAAATGGAGATAGTTGACTAGCTTTTGCTTCCAGCTATGCACGTATCGTCGGAATATTTTGCTAATATCTAAAACGGCTAAAGCGATAATAATGGTGTTTACTTGATTTGGGATATGCTAATTTTAACATAATAGTAGAGGAGACCGTGGAAGATCGACCTTCACCGATCTGATAACCAGATGAGACATATTTTTTATCGAATATAATTTATAAACAAATATGCCTATAATTACTTGCCTATCTGAAAGTGCTCATGGCTATTTTTATTTCTTTTAATAACCAAATGAATTTTATATATTTAAAGTATACACACTTATATATATAAAGACCGTATATTTCTAAACAAAGGACATCTAAAAAACTTGCTCAAACTGTTAAATACATAAATAGCACTATTTTACCAACTAAAATTGATAATCACACACCTTTTCAAACTTTACAAACATTAATATATTGTGCAGCGTGGACAGCATCCAAAATAAATGGTACCAAACTTATCATACCCTCAACAGCAACAGAAACCATTACAACCTACCGCAAAAGGAAACCCAATTGGCAAAGACGTATTGAGAATAAAATCAATGACTTAAGAGCTAAGATCGCCAGACTCACGCAATACATCAGAGGGATCAGAACCGAGAGCCTTACAAATCACGTAAATAAAATATTAAAGCAATATAAAGTTCACTCTACTTATGAAAACCCTAACACAGAATTACCCCAGTTCCTTGATACCTTAAAACAAAAATTAACAGTTGCAAGTAGCCGCTTGAACCGATATAAAAAATGTACTCAGAGAAAGACACAAAATAACGAATTCAAAAACAACGAGCGTAAGTTCTATCAGAACATCAGAAATAGCACATTGAACCAAACTCATCACAACGTAGGTCCAGATACACAACAAATTAAAGACTTTTGGGGTAAAATATGGGATAATCCTGTATCACATAATGCAGACGCAGAATGGATACAAACAGAAAAAAACAAATTCATAAACACTGAACCGATGCGCTATGAGCATATTCCTATGTCTGTGTTTGCCAATGTTATCAATAAACTACATAATTGGAAAGCACCCGGTTCTGATCACATCCATAATTATTGGTATAAAAAGTTCACATTTGTTCACCCATATATTTATAATAGCTTAAACCACTTTATTCAGAATCCACAAGATTTACCTGATTATTTCACCGCTGGTACTACATACATGCTCCCTAAAGATGTGAATGACCATCTTAACCCCGCAAAATACAGGCCCATAACATGCTTACAATCAATTTACAAAATATTAACTGCCTGCTTAGCAGACTTGATATATAGCCACGTCGAAAATAATAATATCTTAGCAGAACAGCAAAAAGGATGTCGAAAGTTCAGTAGAGGATGTAAAGAGCAGATTACCATAGACGCAGTTATTTTAAACCAGGTACAACGTAACAAAAAAGACTTATATAGTATGTATATCGATTATAAAAAAGCTTTCGACTCCGTACCCCATACATGGCTTCTTGAAATATTACATATATATAAAATTCATCCAAAACTTATCACATTCTTAGAAACAGCAGTCACAAATTGGAACACAAAACTTAACTTGAAAACAAATAATGGATCACTAACTACTGAATCGATAAAAATAAGACGTGGTATTTTCCAAGGTGATACACTAAGTCCATTATGGTTTTGCCTTGCTTTGAATCCCCTATCTAACCTATTAAATAATACAGACGCTGGCTATGAAATTAAATTCAAAAAGACCGATGTTGAAACCCGGATAGAGCAAACTAAAACGCTTAAATTAAATCATTTATTATATATGGATGACATAAAACTGTATGCTAAAACCCAAACTCAATTAAATGACCTCACAGAAATAACAGAGACTTTCTCAACAGATATTAATATGGAATTCGGGATAGATAAATGTAAAATAAATTCAGTCAAAGCAGGAAAGACCATACAACATAATTACTACTTACAAACAGGAGCCACTATCGAGTCAATGTCAGAAAATGAAACATATAAATACCTAGGCCTAAATCAATCGCGACAAATTCATCATAAAGAAACCAGGCATAAACTTACACAAGAATTTAAACACCGGTTAAATACAATACTTAAATCACAATTAAATTCTATAAACGTAGTCAAAGCAATAAATACTTTCGCAATACCCATACTTACATACACATTTGGCATATTAAATTGGCCGAAGAGCGGAATTAAGAAACTCCAAAGAATTATTAACGTGTCTATGACAAAACATAGGAAACACCATCCACGAGCATGTATACAACGACAAATATTGCCGCGTAAAGAAGGAGGAAGAGGTATAATTGACCTAGAAAACCTACACAATAGCCAAATTCATAATCTGAGAAAATATTTCCATAACAAAGCATTAAACTCTGATTTGCATCTAGCCATCACCCAAAATGATACCAAACTTACAACACTAAATCTTAAAGACACATCCACCTTGACCAGTGAAACTACAATAGACGCAAAAACAAAAATATACGAGTGGACCCGGAAGTCTCTGCATGGAAGACACCGTCAAGACCTATGCCAACCCAACGTCGACAAGGATGCGTCGAACGAATGGCTGGTCCGAGGTGAATTATTCCCAGAGACTGAAGGGTTCATGATTGCCATTCAAGATCAGGTTATTGAAACACGGAATTATCAAAAACACATCATACGAACATCCAACTTACGTACCGATATATGCCGTCGCTGCAATAGTGCATCCGAAACCATACAACATATAACAGGAGCCTGTAAAGCAATAGTTCAAACCGATTACAAGCACAGACACGATCAAGTTGCCAACGTTCTTCATCAAAAACTAGCACTAAAATATAATTTAATATCTTCCTGGACCCCATACTACAAATATACACCCGATACAGTACTTGAAAACACAACCCACAAACTCTACTTTGACAGAGCCATCCTCACAGATCGAACCGTTCACCATAATAGACCAGACATAACCCTTGTAGACAAGACTCACAAAACAGCCCAATTAATAGACATCGCCATTCCCAACACTCACAATATACAAAGCACTATTGCAGAAAAATTGTCAAAATACATAGACCTTAAAGACGAAATAGTCCGAATGTGGAAGTTAAACAAAGTAACAATAGTCCCGATAGTCCTCTCCACCACAGGTGTTATAACCAACCAACTCCACCAGTCCTTAGAAACCCTACAGTTACCAAAATATACGTACGTCACCCTCCAAAAAGCTACAATTTTAAACACCTGTAGAATAGTTCGAAAATTTCTACAATCAGACCAATCCCAAACGTCCGCTGAACAACATCATTCCCTGAATCTTACATGATCCACACTTGGCTTTGGCCCGTGTGGATTATTTAATCACCGGTTTTTCTTAAACCGAGACTCAATAAGAAGAAAATAATAATAATAATAAAATCTTTATTGACATATTTGTTTGTTTTTACATAAGCCTGTTGAAGCCTCTGACTCCCAAACAAGGTTAAACCTGTATGTCAGGAGTCAGCGCCCTCTTCCATCTTTAATAATAAGTGCACGTCAATAATAGTTCAGAGCATGTTTAACAGTAATAATTTTACTATTAATTGCTTGTAAACTATGTGTAATGCTTGTATTCTATTTACGTTATACAGTGTAACAAGATGTACAACACTATATCACAATTCACATATTTTACATGAAGAAGTCTTGGAGAATTGAGTGGTTTATAAGCTTTTAAGTACGTAAATGAGTTTCATTGATTTATTCGTTGCATTCGTTTAATAAATTTTCATTTAATATTTGATTTCTTGTTGTGATCTAAGGTTTTTTTTTTTTTATGGTAAAAAGGGGGCAAATGGGCAGGAGGCTCACCTGATGGGAAGTGATCACCTCCGCCCATGGACATCTGCAAGCCTGGCTTGCAGATGCGTTGCCAGCCTTTCAGGAAAGGGAGGGATGGATGAGGGAGGGAAGTGGGAGGGAGGGGGGAACGAAGGTGGAGGATGAAGGGAAGACGGAGGGGGAAAGGAGAGTGGGCCTCCCGGACTCTCACTCACCGGACGAAACGCGACAGCATAGCTGCCACTTCACGCCGGTCTTCTGTGAGAGAGTGGTACTAATGAACTATACGGGGCGTGCCGGCCCATTCAGTTGCTACCCCAAGGTAACAAGCATGGCACTACCACTAATAAAAATGCAATGCAATAGAACAGATTTATAGCAGTATCATAATGCATCTGATATTATTCGCAATGGTAGTGATAGCCCAGTGGTAACGCTTTCATTTGGGAAACTTTATGCAGTGGATTCAAAAACCAGAATTTTACTTTTCCTATTTGGGAATTATTTATTCACTAGCTTCTTCACTCACCCTCGCTTCGATCGGGTTCATCCCCAGGTTTAGCACCACCGAAGCCACTGGTTCCGCTAGTTAAAAATTAATAAAATGTCTACCTCCTCCTTTTTGACGTCGGTTAAAAAGTAGCCTAAGTTACGCCTTATAACATTAGTTATTTGCGAGTGAAAGTCCCGTCAAAATCGGTCCAGCCGTTTCAGAGATTAGCCGGAACAAACAGACAGACAGACAAAAATAAAAAAATGGGTTTTTGTTGCTAGTGTCGTATATACTTTCATATACATTTAATGAAAAGCTGTTAATTAGAAATTAAGAACAGACACTACAATTTTATTTATATTTATATTTTTACTTTCATGACGTTTTTGACTTTTATTGTAGTTATCTTTCTATACGTTGGAACAATTAAAATATATTGTTTTATTTTTGAAGTGAAACTTCTTTAGAATCGTAGTGATTTCAAACTCGATGAAACGAAAAAATAAGTCCATAGTACCAGGCGCTCAGAGACGGGGAAGAGTTAGCCTTAATTTAAATTCAAGTTTTACTTCTGACATGTGTACTTTGTACACACGCACTTTTTTTTTCTCTTCTATCAATCTTTATATTTTAAGATATAAGGAATTCAGGAAGCAGCTGTAAATAGTCTGTTTTTGTTTGAACTTGGCTTTACACTGTGGCGTATCTCAGTCACGATTAGTCCCCATATTTAGGTACGACAGACAAGAGCAGTCTTATAAGGTATTTTGCGTTATAATATAATAATTTATGTTAATTACTGCTTCAACAATTAATTAAATGGATTTAATTTTATGATGTTTTAATTTAAGTTCTTAGACCACGCTGGAAGTGGAAGTGGTATGTAGAATATTGAATTCAAATGCGATACATAAAAGTATTAAACATGAAATTCTAAAATGAAAATCAATACCCCAAGCGGTACTGGAACTGGCAACCATGACATAGCAAGTAGAGCTAATAATTTTAGCCAAAAAGTCCTGAAATGTCTTTTTTATTTTATTAGTTACTCTGTCCACTAGGATAGCTACTTTAAGTTCTTAAACAGTAATTATTATTTCATAAGCCAACATACATTTCTTATATAGCTTGAAGTAATTTTAAACGAATATAGTTTTTATATGTTCTTTTTTGTTTACATCATATATATCAATCGACACCTACGCTAAGTTTTTTGCGCAGAACTAAACGCAGCTATTATAGTAAAGTATGGCTTTTAATAAATTGGTCCATTACATTAATTGCTTCCATGTTTCACGTCCATATATGTAACATGTATATGATTTATATTAATAATGATCTGTTATATTTAACTGCAATTAATTTTAACTTAAACTAGTCGGTTAAAATATTGCTCAGATGTTGACTCTACTACTACTAAAACTTAGTTAAATCTCTCTATATTGCAATAAATTTCCTTAATAAAATATAGTTTTTAATGTGTATCCCTTAAAAGTAAGGTAGTGGTAGCTCAGTGCCAATGCATTTCCTTCGGAATACTACTAGTAAAGCGGGTTCAAATCTTGGGTACCCTGTGATATTTTAAGATTGTACTCGACAAGTTTTTTATTAATAAAAATATATAAATATCATTAAAATATTTCTAACAAACAAGGTATAACATAATTATATACTATATAATTATTATCAAAAAGGAGATCGCTTAGTACCGTTTCGCGGTTACCAAAAATAGTTAGTTCACACACGGAGGACGAGTTTTGCAATACCAAGGCCTCTTTGTTTTGGTTAGAACCGACTCGATTTTATTTAATCATAGGTTCTGTATAATATTTATATTATACAATATTTTTAGGGTTATTAAGAACATTACCTTATCTTGTACTCCTTAGTCAGTCTGTTTGTAATCGTTTCAATTATTTTATTAATGACGATGTAATAAAAGATAAATTAAGAAAGAATAAGATCGTCATCGATGAAACTGCTGAGTCGGTTCTGATGGGACTTCAACTTCAAGCAATTAGATTTTACTTTTTTAACTTCATTTCAAATATTTATCCTGATCTACCTCTCCTTTATGGTATTTCTTTTAAATCAATAAGGTATCGTTGAATATTACGAAATAATCAGTTACTAACTAGGTTTTTAATTCTTTCAAGTACTTGTACAATGGTATTCTAAATCAACAAACAGTAAGCACTCTTGAAGTCGTCACGCGTCCGCCCACTACGCCGGCCACATTTCGCTGGGTGGGCGACATTCTTAATCGTTTTGCAACTACGTTGTAGGGCTATCGACGTTTATTATACATCTATATAAATAAAATGATAGAGGTCTGCAGTTGTGCGCGCATCACGGAAAAACTACTGAATAGATTTCAATGAAACTTTCTAAGTTTTATTTCTTAGACACTTGGCCCTTATCAAAAAAAATATGACGATATCTTCATTTAATAAAAAGTTATTAAAGTTTCAAGAAACAACGATTTGTAATTATGCACTGCGTGTTCAGTGATGTATATTTTCTTCTCGCGGAGTAGTGGGGCAAGCGTGCGGAAAACTTTGTTAATATTTCAAGCAACGCGGACGAAGTTACGGGCATCAGCTAGTATTTTATATATTTAATATAGTTGAGTTGTTTTTGAGCATATTTTATCATAGTATATACATCCAATATTTTTTTATATATGGAAATGTGTGAAATTTGGATAAATTGTTTCGTATGTAGAATAACTATTGTTGTAGTAATGTCACTAAGTTTTTAAAATTAGATAATTAAAAGTTTCTTTTGGGGTCTTCTACGGAGAACTGCTTTCCATCTTTCAGTCAATGATAGCTTCCTCATGGACTAACGACAATACCTTAAATTTAAGTTTACGATAAAAGAGTGCTTGTGTAAATATAATTGTATAAAGTTAATTTTTATAACACAGTGAAATAGGTTTTATCTTGGTCGTTTCCCATGAAGTTATTCAGGATAAGCCTTTCTTAAAAGGAAATAAAAAAATAATAATAAAGAAATAAAATAACAGTTAAGTTAATACATAAAAGTTCACAAGAAATAAAAGATGCGAAATTTTAATTTCTACAATAATGGTTTCAATAACTTTTGCTCTAAAGTGCATAGTTTTGGAGATATAGGCCAAAAACTTTTCTTCAAGATTGCAATCGAAGCTCCACCTGGATCTGTCAGAATTTTGTGTTTTTATGGTCAGTAAGTGACCTTAACCTAAAAAAAATTAAAATTGGATCAGAAATTTAGTGCGAGGTTGACCAAAAACGGCTTTATTTACTTTACTATAATGACGCAGTCGCTCAAAACTCATGTGCAAATCCTAGTTATGACACCTGATAACATGTGAATTATTTCAACACGTTCACTTATCAGTAGGAAACCTTCTTAGAACACTAAAATGTTTTGAAAGATATATGACCTGCATCAACGTCTTGTCAGCGTGATGGTCTGATCACCTTCGTATTAAATGGAGACCGGTGCCCAGAAGTGGGGACGTTAAAAGGGTTCAATACAGAGGCTGCTTAATTTTTCCGAAGTAACGACAACCCTTTTTTTTTTTTTTTTTATATCAATCTGAATTAGTGCTTGACTACGTTCCACCTGATGGAAAGTGGTAACGCAGTCGTAGATGGTAAGTCGCACTAATTCAGTAGCCACCTATTCACTCTTGCCTTGAAGACACCCATATTGTAATCGGACGGAAACACGGAGGCAGGCAGATTGTTCCAATCCTTAGCCGCACGTATAATAAATGACGAAGCGAAACGCTTCGTCCGGACGGATGGAATGTCCACGACATAAGGATGGAAACCAGCCGTTCGTCGCGTCGTCCGATGATGGAAAGGGGATGGGGGAATTAAATCATGTAATTCCTGCGCACACTCTCCAAAATGTAACCTATAGAATACACAGAGGCTGGCAACTTTACGTCGGTGATCGAGGCTTTGTAGATTGGCATTTACCAGCGTAGGGTTACCAATAATCCTCTGTGCACGCCTCTCAATCGAGTCCAAAGCAGACAGATGGCATTTTGCAGCACCAGCCCATATGTGACTACAGTATTCCACACACGACCGGACTTGAGCTTTATATAAATCAAGGAGCTGTCCCGGTGTGAAATACTGTCGGACCTTTGCAAGGATACCAACTTTCCTCGCTGCTACATTGGCCTTAGACTCGATGAACCGCCCGTAGTTCATGTTGGAACTAATGTCCATCCCCAACAACTGCAGACGGTCAGTGTATTCCAGAGGCACATTTTGGAAAGTAGGAGTCAAGGTAAAAGGACTCCTTTTCGCGGTGAACAGACACGCCTGTGTTTTGGTGGCGTTGAAACTCACAAGATTGGCATCGCCCCAAGTGGAAACTGCCTTGAGTGTGAGATTCAAACGCTCTACCATGGCCTCTCTTTCAGACTGAATTTGATCTCTACTGGCCCGAGCACTCGGCAGGTATCTCTCTACAACAGTGCTGTCGTCTGCGTACCCATAGATACCGGGTATAAGCAGATCGTTAATATGCAGCAGGAACAAGGTTGCAGAGAGAACAGATCCCTGAGGAACTCCAGAGTTGATCTTTAAGGGTTCTGATGAACAGCCTTCTACTACAACTCTGAGTGATCGGTCTCTCAGGAAGTCATTTATCCAGCCGATCAGGCCAGGAGATATGCCATAGGCTGAAAGCTTGCTTATAAGGCTAGCGTGCCAAACCCTGTCAAAGGCTTTTGAGACATCGAGGGAGATAGCAATCGCCTCCCCACTTCGCTCAAGAGCTTCGCCAATGGTGTGGTTGGCATACACTAGAAGGTCCCCAGTCGACCGATTCCGGCGAAACCCATATTGCCGATCACTGAGGAGATCATTCTGTTCCAGGTATGCCATTAGTCGATTGTTCAATACACGCTCCATAATCTTGCAGAGTATGGAGGTAATTGAGATCGGACGATAATTTGCAGGGTCAGCACGGCTACCTTTCTTGGGCACTGGTTGCACGTTGGCAAGCTTCCAGGATTTAGGTACTATTCCAGTCTTAAGAGAAAGGCGGTACAGACGTGTCAGTATCGGAGACAACTCGGGAGCACATGTTTTAAGCACTATCGCTGGTATACCATCAGGACCACTGGCTTTATTCACATCTAGACGACACAAAACTCTCTTTACCTCCTTATTGGTTATGGAGATTTCAGGCATTGAGATCCCGCAGTGAGGTATATGTGGTGGAATAGCATTGCCAGTGTCTAGACATGAATTTTGGGCAAAAAGGGAGGCAAGTAAAGACGCCTTTTCCTTTGCCGTATGAGCCAGGGATCCATCAGATTTTACCAGCGGAGGCAGTGAGGGACGACAGAAGTTCGTCTCGACCGCTTTCGCAAGGGACCAAAAAGCTCTGCTGCCAGATGGTTGGGCAGAGAGCTTTGTGCCAAAATGTGCAATTCGGTCAAGACGAGCCTTCTTTAATGTCTTTTTGTAGGACTTGGCGGCTAAGTTAAAGGCTCTCTTCTTTGATCTTACATCCGGAGTTTTGCGGTCTCGAGCATCAACCCAGGCAAGGTAGGCCGAATGCTTACGCTTTTCAGCAAAGCTACATTCGGCATTAAACCATGGGCGAGCTTTGCCACCGACGTGAACATCAGAGAACGGAATAAAATATTCCATTGCTTGATGCACCACATCAGTTATAGCATCAGCACAACTCGACGGATCGGAAGAAGAGAAGCAGACCTGCCGCCAAGGGAAGGATGCAAAAAAGTGCCGCATCTCATCCCAATCTGCTGACTTGTATTGCCATACTCGTCTAACACCAATAGAGTCATTATCTGGTGGAGAGTAAGACGACACAGCTTTTACCAGACAGTGGTCAGAGCTACCCAATGGGGATGAGACCTGGATGTTATATCTGTCTGGATCAGTTGTCAGCAGAAGGTCCAGACAATTAGCTAAGTGGCCGTCAACATCGGGTACCCTCGTCGCTTTTTCAACCAACTGGGAGAGTCCAAGTGACACCGCAAACTTCCATGCTTCTCTCCCAGCATGGTCCGTTTTCTGGTATGGGAACAGCCAATCTTCATGATGCGCGTTAAAGTCCCCCAGAAAGACAAGCTGCGCGGTAGGGTACCTTTGCATAGCCACATCAGCTGCCTCACTGAGATATTCAAACAATCGAGTTGTCTCCTGGTCACCTGTGTGCGATCGGTAGACACAGGAATACAGGATCTTTTCGATTCCTGTATCTACTATAACCCAGATCGTAGAGAATGTGGGGACTTCAAGGTGGCGGAGACGCTGGAAACAGAGGTCATTTCGCGCGTACAAACAGACTCCGGCCCGCGAGCGGAAACTATGCTCCAACGTGTATCCGGTATAGTCAAGGTACGCAGCGCTCAATGGACATTGAATCTGCGTCTCCGTCAAAAAGAGCATGTGTGGCTGCACAGTCTCGAGGTAGAAGTGGACCGATGAGAGATTTGAGTGCAATCCTCGGATATTTGTGAGGTGCACTGTAAGTGAGGGGGAGTGCAGCCGCTTAAAAACATTACCCTTTTTGCTTCTTGTCATTAAATTTTATAGTGGAAGAGTGAATAGGATGGAGAATGGCAGTTGAACGAGGCGCTGCACTAGCCTAGCGGTAATATTGATGTTGTCATGCCATAGAGAGCTTAGTCTGGAGACTGCGGGGACGCCCGAACCCCCCCAAGGATCGCCATCGGGCCCCCTCCTCTGGTCGCCAACCAGCACGATGGAGCCACCCTGGGATTTTTCACAGATGGCGGGGCAGCCTTTCATGGGTGGCTAGCCCACTAGTTGGGCCCCCAACTGTCTGCGGTCGGCCAGCGGCAAGCCGTGCTTCGGATCCCGCTACCCTCCGCAACTAAGCTCTCGACACAACAAACAACAATTCACCACCAACACGGCTACTGTGCAACACAACTGTTCAGACCCACTCTCCATACGGCTTCATCAGCCCCTACATGCCGAAACGCGCTGTTGGGCGCTTGGCGGCACGACTTCTGCTGATGGGTGGTAACCGTGCCGTCGGCCGATGTTGAGGCCTACCACCGCGACTACCAAGGTGTGAGGTAGTTTGTCCCTTAGTCGCCTTTTACGACACCCACGGGAAGATATGGGGTGGCCATATTCTATTTGCCGTAGCCACACGGCGGAAATTTGCCGTAGCCACACGGCTACGGCAAATTTCAAAACCCTACTGCTCTTGTGCCGAAATAGTCCTTTAGACACGTGACTAGGACAAGTGCAACGCACTAGAAAGTCAAAGCCCATTAGTTAAATATACAGACAGCCAAAATTACATTACTTAGTACTTTACATTTAATAATTTTATCCTATTTCTTATTGTATCGAATATCGATCTTTTGAAATTCATCAATCAATTTTTATAATTTAAAATAAGGCAGCGATGGTACTCGCATACTAAAAAATAATAGTTTCTGAGCTTAAATTGTTTATCGTTCACTAATTTTAACATAAGGTTAGTGTTGTGCATTCAAATTTTTCATATTTCAAAAGTTAGAATTAGTATACAATACGAAAGATTTGCTTAGTAGTAGTTCTAAGTTCGAAGTCTTAGTTCAAGTATTTTAAATTTTAACGAGGCATTTAAAATCTTAGTCTCTCAGACCATAATTGTTGTAAAGCATTCGAAAGGTCGGGGAACAAGAATAATGTAAAACTGTAAAAAAATTTTTAAGACTAGTGATCCATTCTTACTCCACTCTGGTTTTTTTATTTTTATGTATTATAGGCACACGCTTGACCACTATCACACCTGATGGAAGGTGATGATGCGGTCTAAGGTGGGACGCGCATGCCTAGAAGGTGCCTATTCACTTTAGCTTTAAAGCTACCCAAATTGTACGTGTCAGGAAACACAGATCTCGGAAGAGCATTCCAGTCCCTAGCCGTGCGAATCAGGAAAGAAGACTTGAACCTCTTCGTGCGCGTGGGTGGTATATCAACGATATAGGGATGGAAGCCCTCCCGATGTCTTGCAGTGCGGTGGTAAAAGGGTGAAGGCTGATTCCATTCTATACAACGTAAATGGTTAATATAGATTCACCTTATCATACCTAATTTCCAGTTGGTCTTCTCTTAATACGGAACACACAGATGGAAAAATTCTAAGTAAATAATATTTGTGTAGATCTAATATTGTACATAAAAAACCGTTTAAACATGTTACATATATGACCGCTGAGTGGGATGAAGTTAATTGTTTGAATTACTTTAATAATTTCGATCGCATGTCATAATATCATAAAATTACACGACTATTATTTTTATTGTTGGCCACTGATCTCCGGTCAATGTTCTGTGCCTATAAGGATAGATTCTAAGATAAAACAACTCTTTATTACACTTTAAAATAGTATAAGTAATGTCCTCTCAACCGATTTCGGCCATGGCGGTCAATCTCATTTAGACTAGCCAATTGCGCAGGATATTTAGTATAGTGCAGATACAAGTGCACTCTCTATTCCTGTGGGAATAGAGATACTAATTTTCTGGTGGGACTCAACACGACCGGATAGTGAATGCGCAGGATCGACGGCTTAACGTACTAAATAACTAAACTTGGCTCTATCTGGGACTAGAACCCGGGACCTCCGGATGTGCAGTCATATATGCTAGCCACTACATCACCGAGGCAGTTATAAAATAAATAAAAACATGTAACATATACGTAAAAGTAAACTTATTGCTAAAAACAGTGATTTTTAGCACCTTTTTGGAGTTGGGAATAATACCTAGCCTACTAACTAAGGTTTGAGATCCTATCAAATATTTCACACTGACATAGATTATTATGATAGTAATCCTAACAGACAACACTATTAAACAAATACCTATGTATTTGCCTTACGGAAATCGAATCTGCAACTACCGATGAAAAAGACAAGATATTTTACCAAATTAACTCTAAACCCAATTATTTAACAATAAACATGTAATAAAACATAAAATACAGCTACTCAACTATTTAATTAAGCCTATGTTTTGTTAAGAGCTCTATCAAATGTGGCGCAGTTTTTATAGGTCACACCATAAATAGACACCTCCACGTTTTAACAGCTTTTAAGTGTATAAAGTGATATACACACTATTGGTTTTATTGAATACAACATATTAAATTCGACATATTATAAGTTTTTTTTTCAAAAAAGTAATGTTCAGTGGTGTTATAAATGAAACTATTTTTTCAGATTTTGTCATGGATTTATTATGATTTTTGGTTCCCGACGCGACGTTTCGAATGCTTTACAGCAATCATGGTCACAGGAGAGACTAAGGTTTTGTCTCAGGGGGTTATATACTTGTTACAGACAGTGTCTACCAAAATAATCAAAATGGCATCAAAGTACCTTATAAAATTATACAATTTAATTTTAAAAAGTTAGAATCTATATTATAAATATGGCAATATTATTAACTTATTTTTTACTACTATAATTATAATTACCTGTTACATTTTTTTATAATGTTTGTTAAAATAATATTATGTAGTGTTGCTATTATTAAAATATGTATAGTAATATATTATAATAAAATATTAAATTTTGAAGCAATATTAATTATTCAGTGGTGTATTAAAATGGACTATTATAAATGGGAAAATTTGTGTATCTTTACGTATTTTATGTTTATTTGTATCAATTCTCTTGTTAATGACTTCAAAGCCTGCCAATTAAGATTATTTCGCTAATGTCACGTGGAAATGTTGGTTGTTACGATAGTTGTAAGGATGGGTGTGAAGTTTAGTACTCGAAAAGATGACCTGGATATTAGTAATACGGTAATTCTCTTATTGGCTACTGCTATACATTTATTATTTACTTGTGTGATGTAAGCACAATTTTTACTTTAAAAGGATGTCTGTTTTTACACTTAGTAGTGGTAGTTGGTAGATTACCACCGATTGGAGCTTTATAGTATTTTATGTGCTCGATTGTTTGGACTACCTGATATAGATATTCTATATGCTGTTCATGAACGCATTATTAGGGGTTGGAAAATATTCTTCACTCTGATATTTTTACTATAATTCTGTAGGGGTTCTCATGTGAATACAGTGAATATTTTTTTTAACCATGTATTTGCACTCTATTCATTGTACTTCAATTTTATAACAGTTTTCAAATGCGGTCTGTTTATGAATCTGTACAGATTGTAAAGGTAAATATACTTCTATAATAATTTAATATAAGCTATCCCTTCTCTAAATTTACTCATAATCTGTTTAGCTGCTATGTCAAGGTAAAAACAAAACCACAGTAAGGAAAAATCGAAACACATACAAACTTTTACATTTTATAAGATGAGTGGGATACTCGTATAAAATACAAGTTCGTGTATAGTGTATAGTAGGCCTTAAATAAACTTTTTGCGAATACACGTGGGAGTGGCCATATTTGATCAAAATAATGGCATATAAAATTACACAATTTACTTGTTTGTTTGGACCGAAGGCTGGACCCTTGTTGATGTCGTTTCGAAGGTTACAGGATTCGTAAAAGTTATTAGGTAATTTATACGAGTGTTTTCCTCGCAACGTCATACCGCTTATGATATGGCCATATTTGGTGCATAACGTTGATTTTCTGAGAAGTGATTGAAATAACATGATTTATGTGGCATGTCATTATGATGCTGGCAAACTTTAGGGTTTTTTTCGTGTAAGCTTTAATTATACATATATCTAGTCGTCGTTTAGCTTAAAAAGTAACAACTGTTTAGGCATACAAAAAAAAATGCGTTTTTTACCTATACTAGTATTATAAAGCTGAAGAGTTTGTGTGTTTGTTTGTTAGTTTGTTTTTTTGGTTGGTTGAACGCGCTAATCTCAGAAACTACTGGTCGGAATTTAAAAGTTCTTTTTGAGTTGGATAATCCGTTTATCGAGGAAGGCTATAGACTATATTACATCACGCTACGACCAATAGGAGCGGAGCATCAATGAAGAATGTTGCAAAAACGAGAAATGTTGCAAACGCGCGACTCAGAAAAATTTGGTTTCCGGTCTTTAGAACGCGTGCGAAGCCGTGGGATATGCTAGTCTATAAATAAAATTTCTAGGGTATTGGTAATTTAAGCTGTATATATAAAATACTTTACAGTACAATAATAAAATACAAACAGTAATAAATAAATACAATAGAATAAATTAGCAGCAATAAGACAAATCTTACATTTCTCTTATTTCCAAAAACTATTTCCATATTATAAGATCATTCACAATAATATAATTAAAAGTCATCAACTTTTATCTTTTCGTTTTCAGTTAATGTTGAAAAGTCCGGCCTTGAAAACGATTGCATATTAGTACCTTAAATAGACACTTTTCGATATTTCATCATAAATTATTTTTAGAATATAGCTCATTTATTACGCAAAAATGGAAACCAATACTGTTTTTTGATTTGTTTATATTAAACTATGAGATTCATAGAAACAATAAATCATATTGCTGTAAAAGTTTCGTAGTAACTCGATTAAGTGGAACGTACGTGCGTAAGGTCACGATTTTGATGTAAATTCAGTATCAAACTAATACTAATAAATTATTATTCTTAACTAGCTATTCGTCCTGGTTTTGCTCAGGTGTTTCCTCAAATAAAGCATAGTTGCTTTCTCTTTTTTTAATTATTGTCTAAATTATTTCTTTAAACTATATTTAAGGACAGTATTAAATATTAACTAGTGGAGAAATTTTTCTCCATTTTGTTTCTTATTACTTGTTTTGGTAAAAGTTGCTGAAGTGGTTTTCGTTCAAAGCATACAGATGGACAGACGTTTGCCTTTTATTTGTATGAAGTTTTCTTAGATATTATTAGGGTTGCACCTAATACGTATATTTGTGCAATATGCTCATAGTAAATTTTATTTTAAACGGTTAAGTGAGAAATTTGAATCTGTGGCACGTTTAATTAATATGGATTAAATAAATATTGTGGAAAGAAAAGTTTTTTAAATTTGTAAGCACATAAACACAGCACCATCTAGTTTCAAAGTAACACTCATGACTGTACTCGAGCTGGACCCCAGCTGGACTCGAACCCGCGATCGCTAGTGGCACAGCGAGTAGGGTCACTACAAACTGAGCCAAACGTCTCGTCAATAAATTTATAAACATATGTATATAATTTAATTGTCACTTCTTTCTGTCTATCTTGATAGATATGACCAGGCAATTGCATTTGATTGCTAGGTATTAACTCCGATGTATATCTTGATCTATCTTGCTAGTTCAATGCCATGCTTTGTTACCTTTTTATTGTATACTAGTTACTGCCAGTGACTTTATTCTGACAATTGGATTAGATCCGTGGAATTAGCTCATATCCTTTTCCCGTCTATAATAGAGCTGGTAGATCAAACGGCTTAACGGATTTTCTTGATTTATAGCTGAAAATACTCTAAATCAAGTCACTTATCAAACGAAAATACCAAATTAAAATCGGTTTATCCTACAAACACACACATAAACCTTATAACACCGGTCTTTTATATCGGATATTAAATACAATAATGTAGTTTTTGAAGTGAAACTTCTTTAGAATCGTTGTGATTTCAAACTCGATGAAACGAAAAAATAAGTCCATAGTACCAGGCGCTCAGAGACGGGGAAGAGTTAGCCTTAATTTAAATTCAAGTTTTACTTCTGACATGTGTACTTTGTACATACGCACTTTTTTTTTAATTTATAGGGTATCTTTTTTTTAAGTCCGCCAAATGTCTAGTTACAAATATTTCACAGAGTTAGAAGGTCTCAGCACATTAAGCAACTTTAAGATATATGGTCATCTATTCAAAAGTATTGACACATAGATGGAGAGATAAAGACGCCAAAATACTAATTTGTAGTTATGAAATTTGCAATTGAGACGCCAAATAGGTAAGGCAAGAATCAGGTGTGGCTCAAGTTCAACTGCCTTCCCACTATCTACGAGTATCTCGGCAGTTTTAAACGTTCATCCAAATATACAAGCCTTTCGTCGCGACTTTAAGGTCTTCTTGGGCATTTAAGAGGTATTGACGACTCGTTTAGCGCAGTTTGTAGTGACCCTACTTTCTTGCGCCAGCGGTCGCGGGTTTGAGTCCCGCTGGGGGCATTCGTTTTGCACTCAAGTCATGGGTGTTTATATTTATAATATGTATTTATTTAAAGTTATACATATATGTTGTATATATCAACTATCTGGTATCCGTAACACGAGCCTCGCAGCTTAACACGAAACTAGATAGCGCTGTGTGTAATAATATCTCAGCATATTTTTATTTCATTTATTTTAGTCATAAATCTCTATCTTAAATTTGACAGTAGGCCTCGATCTATTTATTTTTGTTTTGCATTTACATACGTTTTACATTACTATAGAGATGAGATATATAGTAATGCCAAAATAAGGGTTGTGGTTTAACCATTTTAGGGGTGCTTTTTGGATTCCATAAGAATACTTGTATTAACACTTTCTTTTGTTTCACCCTCTTGCTTACGGGGTGCATCGAGTGCATCTAAAGGGTTGGAAATAATATAAGGTTTTATGGAGACTATTTGTCTTTTCGTTTATGTTTGTTCAAAGTGGGAGTTAAGAGAAAAATGTATCCGTTCTTAAGTATAATGCCCGTATAAGGGAGACTCCGGAAACTCCGACTGAAAATCCTGAAACTTATAGAATAGCCTTTGCATGTGATTTCGTTTGCTTAGTTTGTTTAATTTTATACCAAAGGCCTAACATTAGTTTTAAAGATCGTTTTAAAAGGCAATGGCCATTGCTTTATTTGCTCATCCATAAAATCTAATAAATTCTGCAAAATATATCAAAATACGGTAATTACAAATACTAGTTCCCCTTAAATAATAGTATCTTCTCGGATTTATTTTGAGTTTTAGTTCCTGACATTTCGTGCTTTACGTACCTACATCATGATTGTGACAGAGAGAAAAAAATCCCTGCAATAAAATATAACATGAAAAATTATTTTTAAACTGTCAGATTCGAGCCTTACCTCTTCATATATGAATTGAGCTACAAAAAAGCTTAGGTACGCTTAGTGAATGGCTCGCAACATAATAGCCAAATTAAAACAATGCCCAGTCATTCATAGTTAGCCATTCATGTCTAGGAAATATTTTTTTGTTGACATACTTACATTCATTGTGTTGTTGTGAGTGCCTTTCGACATCGTTTGTGAACTTGTTTTTAATGCTAACAATGGAATATTATGCGCTTAACCCTTTTTAACGTCCCATTTCTGGGCACGGACCTTCGATATGAGGAGGATCAGGTCATAGTCCACGCTGGACCAGTGCAGGTTGCTAGACTTCACGTGTCTTTCGAAAATTTGCTAGGTTCTTCAGACGTCTAAGTTTATTTACGATATTTCATTCACTGTAAGGCAAGAAATCATTTTAGAAACTAATATCATAGGTCTGAATCCACGCCACTAGGTTCACTAAGCAGGTAGTATATAAGTAATTAAAATTATTTTAAATTAGACTTAAAAACTTGTTTCTTGTGTGCAACAACGATGTTCATAACCTGTCACTATTATACTCTTCAATGGAATATTCTTAGTACAAAGGGTTCAGCTCTATCTGCTTTAAGAAAGCCTATTTAATAGTTTTCTTTTAAAGGTGCATATCTTTTTTCAGTCTTATCTCATACAAGTGTTATTTAAGTCAATATGTAGGGGGAGTAAATAGGATCACTACAATAACCAAATATGTCGTCAAATATTTCAGATTTTTATGAATTGCTCTGAATTTAAATGCAAATTCTTTGCTTGTGATGTAAATCAAAGCCTGTAAAATCCTTAGTGCACGAGTTTTATATGAATTTGACTATTTCATCATTTTTATCTCGATCTATTATATATAGAGTATAAATTTAGTTTTTTAATGATTTCTTCAATGAAACCATATTTAGTTTAATAACTATAATTATAACATCATTACTTCTCATTATCTGTGGAATGCGACCTGCGCATATGTCACTAAGGCTGTGGCATCTAAGGTTAGACTTCGCTGTAGGTCAAGTATAAGGATGGCAAAAAACTACTTGTAATAACTTTTAACTCAAACAGTGTACCGACTTTAAAATCTGATGACACATTTTTTTAATTATTATATACTAGAACTCGCTCTCGCTCCGCTCGTCTCTATTACGTTACGTATACGTTTTAACGGTTTGTACAGATTTCTCTAAAACGAGATTTTTTTTCGCAGTAAAATATATTTTATATGTTGACTCTGCTATCTATCTATTGGACTATCATCGTACCAAATTTCATCAAAATTTGTCCAGTGGTTCACAGACAGACATACAAAAATTCTTAAACCTACAGATTTGATCTCTATATCGATAATAAATAATATTTTAATAATATTTTCAAAAATATATTCAACTAGCGACTCGCCCTCGCTTCGCTTGGGCTTTTTCCTAGATTTAGCACAGGCAAAGCCGCGGGATCCGCTAGTTATGCATATAAACCTTCTTCTTGAATTACTCTATCTATTAAAAAAACCGCATCAAAATCCGTTGCGTAGTTTTAAAGATTTAAGCGTACAAAGGGATATAGGGACATAGAAAGCGACTTTGTTTTATACTATGTAGTGATGTATAGATTACACGCAGAATTTTATTATATGTAGATAGGGATTGGGGGTGATGGTTATCACCGCACATGCATATCATCAGGAGATAAGTAAAATATTCATTGTAAAGTTTTGGGTTCGAGTCCCGGGTGAAGATAATTTTTGAGGTCTTCTGGCACGTAATACTTCGTAGCTACCCATTTTGATCCACTTTTACTGACGGACAGAAGTGAGAGTAATATAAGTTATCTTTTTCATCTTAACACAATCTGTCAAACAATAATTAATTAATGTGAAGCACGTCCATTAACAACACAATCTCCCTTTACTGAAAGTCAATTGATTGGCAGTGGCAGTTAACTTAGATAAAAATCAATAGTCCAAATATATTTACGGTACAATTTAGTGGGACTTGTTTCACTTATGATTTAAATGCATTTTAAATACAAACAGATCTTGTGAATATTTTTTTTTGTTCCCGAAAAAGGTTAAAAAGTATTAAATTCCACCAAAAAATTTATGTAAAATGTATGTTGCTATGACGGGATTATATGACACACGCTGACAAAAAGTTATTAGATCTCATGTAGAGCCAAGCTTCTAAATCATCGCGCCTTAACTCTACAAACCTAACTTCATAAACTCTACAACATATTCAAAAATAGCAAAACCCACGGCTTCGCACGCGTTCTAAAGTTCGGGAGTCAAATTCTTTCTGAGTCGCGCGTTATGGTACTTCGCAGAACTAACGCCCGCCCTTCCCGTTTTCGCAAAACTTTTCATTCATGCTCCGCTCCCATTGGTCGTAGCGTGATGTAATATGTTGTATGTAGCCTATAGCCTTCCTATTTAAACGGACTATGCATCACAAAAAGAATTTTTCAATTCGGACCAGTAGTTCCTGAGATTATCGCGATCAACCAAACAAACAAACTCTTCAGCTTTATAATATTAGTATAGATATGTGGCTTAGCCATTTCGCTACAATCATATGGGCCTAAGATAAATAAATAAATCTATACATATAAATAAAATTGAAGGGTCTGAAATAAAAATTTCAAATTAACAGCTTTTCACTAAATGAATACAAACTAAGCCAAACGTTATGTGATGATTTGTTCAATGTTCATTCCTTTTCTGATATACAATAGTTCTTACAGTCTTTTTAATTTAAAATAATATTTTTAGATTAAAAAGACTATAAAAATTATGTTTAAAGCCAGATTATATTTTTTCACATAATATGTATAGCCCTATCACAAGAGCAAACCAAGACAAGTAGCCAAGACATTCGCGCAAGGGCGGTGAATCACTTAAATGATATCTGATTGAAAGAAGCGCGTGTAGTTTGCAGATCTATTTATATATTTACTGGTATGTAAAAGAAAAGAAAGTTATTTATTAATAGGTAGTAATATTCATATAAGCGCGGGCCTACAATACTAGTAGGACCTGGTAATAGTCCGCCACTTCAAATATATAGATATGCATGATGTTTTTCTTCTTTCTCATCTATTTGCTAACCGATTTTCCTTTCTAGTAGTATTATTGTAATCAATATAAGAAATAGAAAGTTAACAAAAATCACCCCAAAGCTACATTATATAGGACATTCAGTTAGTTTAAAATTATTTCAAAGTCAAACAACATTGTCTTTTACGAAACGAGTAATTAAAGTATTAAAATAGATTACGGGCACGAAAATGAAGAAAAGGGAGAAGGAACAGGGCTTAGCAGAAACAATGCTTAACAATCTTATTTTCAAGTTAAATGGACTCATACACTTTATTATTAACTATATTTAACTTATACTAGTTACAATGTCTGTCTGTCTGTGACCACAATACGAGAAAATCACTGCACAGATTTTAATGAAATTTGGTATGATTATAGCTGGGTATTCGGTTCAATATATAGAATAATTTTACTGTGGAAAGAAATCATATCTCTGAGAGATCTGAAAACTTCTCTAGGAACGAACTCAAGTGGAGCAAGGGTGTGTTGCTAGTATATTAATATCATCATCAGCCCTTTTTAACGTTGTTGCCACTGCTGGGCACGGGTCTCTCAGTACGAGGGGGATCAGGCCATAGTCCACCGCGCTGGCCTAGTCGTCCGGGAGGTAGCGTTGGAAATCACATAATCATTTCAGGTCGAATAATTCATGGTGAAATCAAATGTTTATTAGCTGTCATTTAGTGATATAAAAGTCAGCAGGCTCAAAACGGGTGGACGGGGTGGCTAAAAAATTTTGATTATGTAAAAAATAAAAAATCCAAAAACGATTTCAGGTCGCTTAATAATTTGTTGAGTGATTGTTTGCATAATATAAAACAATACAAAAATAGTCAGCAGGATAGATAACGGTGGATTACACGTCAGCAGCCGACATAAACCTGATAAAAAAAAATAATTTTTATTCATTTCAGGTCGCATGAAACTAATACACAACAATCTTTTCATCAATTAATTAATAAAAAAAAACGTCAGCAGGCTATTCAACGGTGGTAAGGTTGTCAGCAGGGGGGTAAAAGATAGCGTTGCGTTTTTCATAACGATTTCAGGATGATCCATTTTAGATTTTATTGATAGTTTAGATGAAGATAATAATCGAATAATTGTTCAGCAGGCTCAAAATGGGTGGATGGGCTGGATAAAAAATTTCGATTATGTAAAAAATAAAAAATCCAAAAACTATTTCAGGTCGCTTAATAATTTGTTGAGTGATTATTTGCATAATATAATATAAAACAATACAAAAATAGTCAGCAGGATAGATAACGGTGGATTACACGTCAGCAGCCGACATAAACCTGATTAAAAAAAATGATTCATTTCAGGTTGAACGAAACTAATAAACAACAATCTTTTCATCAATATGAATCCTCACTACTATCATTAAGATCTACACAGTATGAGCTAACTACATCTGACTGTCTATTATGACTGATTTCATCAGATCCCAAGATAATGGTAGTACCAGGCCATCCTCTCTATTGAAATTAGGATGTTTTTTTAGTTTCAATTGCTTCGCGAATCATTCTTGGTCTATAGCGAGTCTCTTTCGCGAGTATTTGAGGATTATCAAAGCGAATATAGTGGCTGGGGCGATCCTGACTATGTTTACAGACAGCAGATGTTGCAAAGATTGTTGTTTATTAGTTTCGTTCAACCTGAAATGAATCATTTTTTTTAATCAGGTTTATGTCGGCTGCTGACGTGTAATCCACCGTTATCTATCCTGCTGACTATTTTTGTATTGTTTTATATTATGCAAACAATCATTCAACAAATTATTAAGCGACCTGAAATCGTTTTTAATTTTTTTATTTTTGACATCATCAAAATTTTTCATCTCGTCCGTCCACCTCAGGTGCGCCTGCTGAATAATTTTTCGATTATTATCTTCATCTAAACTATCAATAAAATCTAAAATGGATCAGCCTGAAATCACTATGAAAAGATTGTGTTGGCAGACTTCACATGTCTTTCGAAAACTTGCTAGGTTTTCTCAGACATGCAGGTTTCCTCACGATGTTTTCCTTCACCGCAAGACAAGTGGTAATCATGATAGACATGATTCGCACATGAAAAATATCAGAAGTGTAAGACCCGGATTCGAAGCCGCATCACTCGGTTATCCAAGCGAACGCGTTACCGCTGGGCTACCACTGTCTACTATATATTAAAATAAACGTAATAAGCAAATGTTCAACAACGAAGTGTTTTTATTTAGCAACAAACACTGCATTATCTGGTCGCGGCGCCAGTGACTGGAAATTATGTATTTAATAATAAATGCTCTATTTATGTACATTTGAATGCCTATGTATATTAAATTAAAGAGTACGTGTGTTCGTAATAATATTCTTTTTCTTAAAGAATTTCGATGTTTTTTGTCTCCATGCAGTAGGCGACGCTGTTTTCTAGATACAGATTTTTTTGATTTTACTTAGACATACATACATAGTGTAGTGTGTGTATGTGTTTATTTAAAAAAATACATTTTGTAGATCAATTTATTCCCTGCACAAAGAAATAAGTAAACAAACTTTAATATTTAATATATATACTAAAACTACTACTACTACATATATTATGTAAATGCGAAATTTCTTAATTCCGCCAATACTAATCAGATTTGGATGAAATTTGCCCCACAGATAGAGTATAATGCATATAAGGAATAGCAAATAAGCTACTTTTATCCCGTCGTATACAGTGATTTTTCACAATACAATAAGTAAATAGACAGTAAAATAAGTAAATTTCCCACATTAGTATTGAAGAATAAGTGAAGACAAAGCCTGGATGAAACATTACTTTTATTTATATTTATAGACTTTAAAATCATTGAGCTGATAATATTTTAATGCAGACAGCTAAGTTAGTTATTGTTTGTACGAATAGTTTAATTTAATGTTATACTAACGTTTGCGTGCAGTTTTGCGTTTTTTTGTTTTGTTATGGTTAAACTATTCTACCTACAACACTTGTTTGATGGGTAACCAAATTTTTAACTCTTGTGAATTCACGTAAAGATACAAATGTTTAAAGACTTATAAATGAAACTATCATTTCGAATCTTGTCGCGGATTTATTAAGATTTTTGGTTCCCGACGTTTCGAATACAGCAAACATGGTCACGGGAGAGTCTTCCCAGTTAAATTTATGATATCAAGTATTCGAGTAAGCCTAAGAAAGTGTTACTTTGAAGGCTTATTAAGTTAACTTTAACTGAAATATACCTAATATTAATCAGATAGTAATATTACTTCTTCATTTATCAAAATACTAAAATACTGGAAAAGATACGTTTCTTTTAAATTATAAGCCGTTAATTTTTATTTAAGCTGAATGTAAGTCCGGTGGTCTATTTAAATATAACCATAGACGATACGTAATCTTTTTACTTCAATCTCTAGGGATTTGGAAATAAAAAATTTATGGTGCCCATAAACCGCTCCCTCACATTATTCTGCTTGTAAAAATATACATGTTTGTAACATTTGCTTCCATTTGGTTTAAGCCTAATACAGAGTTACGTGTAACTGTTAAATTAAAAAATTAAAAATATTACAATAATAAAGCGCCTTTTTTTCATATCTTTCAGATTATTGGATAATATTGTAGGTGATAGATTCATTACGAGGGTATATTTTTAATTAACTTCTTAAATTAAAATTAGAATTAACGTTTTCTTATATTAATCTTTGCGATTTCCAATGACGATTATTTTAATTTGAAGTTTAAGACAAAGAAGAAGTTTAATAGTATTCTATACGTTGACCCGAAGAACCTACTATCATCATCATATCATCAGAATCAGTCGAGAGGTTTTTTCGTGATGCAGTCAAAGACAGTTAGACATTCAAGATCAACAAAAGTTCAGAAAACTATCGTAAAACTTTCGACCTCTATATATATTGTCTCAGAACTCAATATATTTTTAGATATAACATAACTTTAACAAAATCAAACTTAAGACCTTTATTTTTGACAAAGCTATTAAGAAGCCGATTGTAATTCAGTGTAAGTGAATCACTCATATTCCAACATATTCACGGTTAATTGGTTCTCTAGACTTTACACTCAGTACGTAATCAGTTTAAGTTAACGAATATCCCAGACGCCGCACGCCGGTCGCACTGGCATCGTCACTTATAGTAGGGTTGATAACTATATAATAAATAATATGTTGGGACATTATAACAACAGCGCCATCTAGTTCCGTGGTAATCTACGAGGCTTGTATTACGGATACCAGATGGTTGATGTACTACATTATATATACATTTTAAATACATACATAATATAAATATGAACACACATCACTAGAAAACAATCATTCGTGCTCAACAAATGAATGCCCCAGCGGGACACAAACCCGCGACTGCCGGCGCAGAAAGTAGGATTACTACCAACTGAGCCAAGCGTGTCGTCAACTTTATGAGGTCCAAAATTACGTTAAAAAGAAATTTTAAAATCTATGAATATAAAAATCGATTTATATGTATGTCTGTTTCCTAAGTACCTACTAGATTTTGATGAAGTTTTCAAGCAAACTGCAGTTTTTCCCATACGAGTAAAATAGATAAGTTTGGAATTGATCAGATGTTTAAACATAGACAAATTCACAGTTAATGCTAGTATATTTACATACATATCATATTGCATGTCACCGTGAAATTGTAAATACCATTAGATTATAATCTGTGCCGCGAGATTGTGAACTGTTGAAAAATTGTGAATCTTAAAATACTGCTTATAATCTAACGTAATTATTTTTCGGTAGGTTATCTATCAAAGTAAAACCGTTAAATTGTGAAATGGAAGGCGACGGAACGCACCTGTTTACGCAATATGTTCTGTTGAATTTAATAGAATTGCTTTATACAAATATTTCTTTTTTTTATATACATTCTTCTATTATTTTCTATAATAAATATTTTAGCAGTCCCTCATCTCAAAAACCAGAGGCATATTACTTAACCAATATTAATAAATTATAAATAGTGCAACCCTAAATAGATCAAGCTGGGGGAGCTTAGAAACATGTGTGTGCACGTGTACTTTGAACGATAATATACAGTTCAAACTAAAATGTACCTTATTTCATATGCCATATAGTTTAAAACCAAACTCAACTTATAAACTGATTCATTGACTAGCAGTAATTGATATTAAAACTTATTATTTTGTGTTATGGTTTAAAATTCATTGGCAATTTTGTGATGAAATTGTAACCCGTTAAGTTTTAATACTGTTTGTAAAGCATCCATTCATTTCTTTCAAGTTAATGTTTTGAAATATGTAGTTATTTGTATTTTTAATTAATAGGGCGAAAGTATAAAGACGGTTTTGTTAATATCCTTTATTCCTGAGAGTGTCCATTCGATTCCTTTATTTTACTATAGATTGGTCTTTTGCTCTCACATTCGAAACAATTTTATTTAACTCATTACGTCGAGCTTTCTCGGAAGCTTATAAAATCAATCAATCAAAATATACTTTCGGTTTAAAATTGATGAAGATCAAGTTACAAACAAAAAGATCGAGTAGGTACATCTTTTGTTGATTTTTGTACATTTAAATTTTGTCGTATAGCTTGAGCTGTGCACAGCATAAAGTAAGGGCTTAGTGTTATAAATGAAACTATCTTTTCGGATTTTGTCGCGGATTTATTTTGATTTTTAGTTCCTGGCATTTCGAATGCTTTACAGCAATCATGGTCACGGGAGATACCAAATCTGAAATGATAGTTTCATTTATAATGCCAAATATTAGCGTAAACCTAAGAAAGTATTAAGTGCTTATAGTAATTTAGTACTGAATGAAAAAACTGGTATAGTTTTCTATATTTTTTAGCTATATTTAAATAGGTAATGATAAAATTATTTTTGTGTGGAAAGGGATGGTAATGCCGATTCTTTGGGCGGAAAACAAGTTAGCTTTCCAATATAGGTCATAGAATAGAAATATTTAGTTGTGTTGGTTGTAGGCAGTTAAGTAGCCTACACAAAAGTTATCTATGTATATACGTAAAAATCCAGATTTTTTTAATTGTAGAAAAAAGGTTTTCAATATTCCATAAATGTAATATTAAATGTTGCATAAATTGTATACTTATATTAATATTTATTTTTCTTTTCAGGTAAGATACATATTAATGCTAGTCACAAATAACAGGTTTGGTGTACGATCATGATTCTATAGTAAGAGAAATAAAATCTCTTTCATAATAAAAAAAATCTGATAAAAATATTCCTAACTAGTAACTTTGTAACAAACCTTTTTAACCGACTTCAAAAAAGGAGGAGGTTATATGTTCCGTTGTATGTATTTTTTTTTATAGATGTTCACCGATTTCTCCGCCGTCTGTGGACCGATTTCAAAAATTTTTCTTTTGCATGGTAGGGTATAGTTCCGAGATGATCCCATTGTCACCAAGTCAGGATCTGATGATGGGATCCCAGGGAAATCGAAGGCAACTCTCAAAATTTACAGGCACGTATTATGTTTATGATATATTTTCTAAAACCAATAAAGCTTTTACGTATGAAAATCATCATCTCATGTCGATGAGCTGATGATGAAAGGTAAAATTCCTCAACAGTTGTTTTTTATGTGTTTTCACCGATTTCTCCGTGAATTGTGGGCCGATTTAAAAAAATTTTTTTTTATTCAGTAGGGTATACATTCAAGATGTTCTCATTGTCACCAAGGCAGCATCTGATGATGGGATCCTAGAGAAATCGAGGGCAACCCTTAAATTTTATCGGCACTGATTACCTGTTTCATATATTTTCTAAAGCTGTTCAAGAATTTGTGATGATGTAAGGTATATCTCCTCAACGGTTAGGAGTTGAAAGAAAATTCTTTTTAAAAAAATTCTTTTGCCATTAGAAACCTACATCACTGAGTAACACAGGCTATATTTATTACTAGCGAAACTCGAACGAAGCGAGGCTGAGTCGCTAGTATATTATAAACTGGAAAAGCACATAGGTTACTTTATAAGTCGGAAAAGTGTACGATTCAAATAGATTTGTTTGAGTGAATTCTCCAATTTTCAATAATAATAATTATGGTCTTTAACCCATTAAACGAACTCTAGTATTCATAGTTAACCCACTCTCCTTCCCCCCTCCCTCTTCCCTTCATCCTCCGCCTTCGTTCCCCCCTCCCTCCCACTTCCTTCCCTCCTCCATCCCTCCCTTTCCTGAAAGGCCGGCAACGCATCTGCAAGCCTGGCTTGCAGATGTCCATGGGCGGAGGTGATCACTTCCCATCAGGTGAGCCTCCTGCCCGTTTGCCCCCTTTTTACCATAAAAAAAAAGTGAACCGAATAAAAGAATATTAATAGTATACTTAATACGTGTCAAGTAGCTAGGTGATATAATATTCGATAGGAAATCAAAACAATGCTGCAATATCAGCGTTGGGGGTCATTGACTCTCTTCTTATCAGATAAAAGCGACCCACTTTCATGGCCCTATTCGTTCTACAAACATTGTGTCACACCCCATTAGGTGCTCTTTACGAATACTATGCCTTTTTTATAAATACCACCAAGATTTAGGGTTCGCCTATGAAAATACAACATCATTATAGAAAATTTAAGGGAAATGTAGAGAAAGAATATACTTATTTATATTTAAAAAAATACTTTTCAAAAAATGTTTATTGATAAACACAAGAGCTATAAACAAAAGAAAAGTACAATCTTTTGATTGATTTTGTCTTCGCTTATTTAATTTACATAGAATGAAAATAATGTTTGCGAGATGAAAGATTGGTACTTTAAATACTAAAGATAAAAAAAAGAAAATTAATCTTTAAAATAATAACCAATGCGTTTATTAATTTGTAAATATTTTTTTGAATCAAATACTTAATTATTGTTTTTTTTGAGTAAAATATAATATCTTCAATATTTAGGATGATTTTCTTATATATACTATTTGTTCCAGCCTGTATATAACTATAGTAAATAAACAATAAACAAATTAAAGTTTTTAGGCCATTTATACACAGAATCATCTAGATTCTAGTTCCAACTTCCATGTTAAACTACGAGGCTTGTGTTATGGATACCAGATGCTTGATGGCTACACATATGTATACATAACTTTAAATACCTACATATTTTATACATATGTTGATACTTAACTCCACATAAAATAATACAGCCACTGTATGTACTAAATAAAAAAACCGAAGATATTTGAACTCCAATAAACGTCATCTGATATCGCAGGCGTTCCGGATGTAGCTGAATTACGTACAAACTGACAAAGCGTCTTTATTGGAATGATCGTTTTTTTGTTCCCTCCTGACCTGAATTTGGGTCAAGTGTTATTGACAGTTCTGAATAGATTAGTCACTAGCACTAAACATTCCCTACATTTGTTGAGGAGTTATAACGGTCTCATTGATTAGTTAGGTTTTTTTAATTATTAAAAAATTTTTTTGGTTGTTTTGTATGTTCATTCGAAGCTTAATTTTTTTTAAAACAAATTGACACTGGCAAAAGTATATTCATTACAGAATTAAAGATTTTCTTAAAAAAGTTTAAGTGTGAGTACCATTGCCTGTTTATGATGAATTGTATGTAACGGATCGGATACGATATAAGATGCTGTGATGATTTTTTTGGATGAACCAAAGTGAAAATAAATTTAAATGATATTTAATAAAACCAATAAGTTTACAATAATTTGTTCAGTAGAAGTGTGAAAATGTAACAGATACTTAGAACTACTTTCTCATCCATACTGTATACATATAAAAATAAAATTAAATTATCTGTTTTTAATTTAAAACTAACAGCTTTTCACTACATGCACAGAAAATATATAAGGTATTAACATGCAGGTTTCCTCACGATGTTTTTCTTCACCGTAAGACAAGTGGCAATCATGATATAAATGATACGCACATGAAAATATCAGAGGTGCGAGACCCGGATTTGAACCCGCATCACTCGGTTATCCAAGCGACCGCGTTACCGCTGGGCCACGACTCTCATAATTTTATTAAAAATTATTAATTATGGTCGAATTTTGACTAATGGGCGAACACTAGATATTGTCATAAATAATGATATCAGACTGCATTTAACTGTCGATTAGATAAATTATAAGGTTGACGTAAGTGTTACAAACTGTGGTGCCAAATGGAAACAAAAAGCATTGTTAACTTTGTGTATGTATCTACTATGTATATTGTGAATGATGCGAGGAGAGATACGTCGCGTCAGCTCGTCTGTTTGTCAGTCGCGAACTGGACATCCGAATCGATCAAACTGCTCTAAAAACATAGAAATGTCAATATTTTTGTTTATATTGCTGTTTTGAAATGAAGTATTTTTTCATTAAATGCCTATAAGGTTTTTTTATTTTTTTTTTTCAAAATTTAAATACATACATATTATAAATATAAACACCCATAACTGGAGTACAAATATTCGTGCTCAAAAAATGAATGCCTCCTGTGGGAGTCGAACCCGCAACCGTTGGCGCATAAACTAGGATCACTAACAGATGCAACCTGTACCTTGGAGACTCGGAAATTTGGTTTTGTGATCTCTCACTGGTCGTGTCGAATGGTCGTTCCATCGGAGTATCAGAAAGACGTGAGCGGCCGCAAGGCTGTATACTTCTCTAGTCTGTCGTACTGCAACGCCCCATTAAGTAGGGGGAGATTATCATGGGTATTTATAGTGAGTGGTACTGACTTATCTTAAGCCGGTGAATCCCACATAACAACTGTTTTGATAACCACATAACCTCCTATATTTATATGGAATAGGTAAATGAGTTTCACAGCACCAAAATAACTGTCATGATATGCAGTACATATATTTCTATAATTAAGTATTATAATAACTGAACCTTAGATTTAACACTATTTGTATTTAACTGTAGATCGGCCCTAACGGTTAAACTTGCAAATTCGCTAACCATTTCAATTGTCACCATTAGATGTCTCACTTTCAACTCGCTGATGTTAATTTTGTTTTATAAAGCTTAGCGAATTTAAACCATGTGTTTACTCAACCTAATGGCTTCCATAGACACGACGTCAGTTTTTTTAATGATATATGAATGGACATAATATAGACAAACAATATTTTTATTGTTTTTTTTTTAATTTATCACGCCCACTGCTGGACTACAGTCTTTCCTATAAAACGCCTACTATCTGGAGTTTAGGCAGCCCGCATCCATATTATGTTTTATTTGTGTTGAAGTTTTCTTACCCACAGGTGGTACAGCGTGGCGAAACTTAAAACTAGACTATTAATAACGTACATAGTTTAATGAAAATATTTCTTTTCTTTTTGGGGTTATATTGAGAGTTTTGGGCAAATTTTAGATTAAGTTGAAATAAGACCGACATGAAAGTGATCTAATAACAGGGAAAATCATCATATACGTAGTATTCAACACACTTTTTAAAATGATGGTCTCGTTTTGTCGCGTACTCTGTAGTACTCTACTTATTTTAATTTGCTCTTCGTCGCAAAGTAATGAAATGAACCCGCCTCACTCCGTAAATTTAATGCTTTGAAAGAGATTAAAAGTCAAAACCTTGTAAAATGTATTTCAACGGAAAAATATTTCAAATTCTGAAAATGGGTCATTGTATTTTTATTTTATAACCAACTTATATTATAGAGGGTTTTTATTATTATTAATAAATTGTTCTTTTTCGTGTTTTATATTATACTAGCTGACCCGTGCCCACTTCGTTGGGCATAATGTTAATAATCCTTTTTTAGTACAGAGTGTTTAAATAATTTAAATTATTTTATTAATATTAAAAATTAAAAATTAAATTATCTATACTAATATTTAAAAAAACTACTTTTTGGAACTTAAATGTAAAAGTTAGACATATGCTGTCGTTGACTTTTTTGTAGGCATTTTCAAGCTCCACATCTTTTCTCTAGAACTCAAAAATATATCTTTCATAGTTAAGGCAGCGTTCGTAAGTAACGCTTTCATTCGACCGTTTTTTCTCCGATTCACTTTGCAAAACGGACTACCACGTAAAAGCGTTTTTATTTTTCGGTTTTTTATATAACCTATGACACTCAGCAATAATGTGGCTTTCTATTGGTGAAAGAATTTTTAAAATCGGTTCAGTAGATCCCGAGATTACCCCTTACAATTTAACAAATAAACAAACTTCTTTATAATAATAGTATAGATAGATTTTGACCATTAGTTGACAATTAATCTTATAAATATTTTGAACTAACCCGGCACTCGAACCAGGGACTCGATATTAGTTCTATTCAGCCACAAGGCACGAGAGAGTAAAGTCCATAGAACTTATACGTAAACAGAATATTTGCATACTATTACTGGTGTGTAGGAATGTTGCAGAGTGCTGGGCACAAATAAAGCTAATTAACTACATTTACTCAGTAATAAGGAAACTATTTAAATATTAGGCCTATATATAGATAAAATATCTCAAGGTCTGTATGTATGTTGGTACATCAGGGTAAAATTCTAAAATGTACTGCTTATGCATCTCTCAGAGCCTGACACGTCCTGTCAGTATGATATTTACCAACTTAAAAAAAAGAAAGTAATACTCCAAATTTTGTCTTCTCGAAATTGTCAACACAAATTACTAGAAATGTATGTATTTGCAAATTTATTTTTTGCATAAAGTCGTTACAATAATAGTGCATTAGCGTTTTAAAAGCAAGTTTGATAAATATTTAATTTTTTTTTAATGCCCATATTTGGCAATGATCCAGCATAGATCGCGCCGGCGCCGTAAGGTCAATGCTCCCTTATGTAATTAAACCGCATATAGACTAAGGGCTCTGATTTCATTATTTCAGACTAACTTGATCGTGTTATGATTGTGTAGTTATTTAGGCTTTTGTTTTCAGTCTAGAATCTATATAGTATAGAAAACTAGCATTTCCCGTGGCTTCGCATGCGTTCTAATCCAAATTCTTTTTGATTCGCACGGTATGATACTTCGCAGAACTAACGCCCGCCCTTCCTGATTTTGCAATATTTTTCAGTGATGCTCCGTTTCTAATAGTCGTAGCGTGATGTAATATAGCCTATAGCCATCCTCGATAGACGGACTATCCAACACGAAAAGAATTTTTCAATTCAAACCAGTAGTTCCTGAGATTAGCGCGTCCAACCAACCAAATAAACAAACAAACAAACTCTTCAGCTTTATAATATTGAAAAGTCATTTTATATTTAATCTAGTGACTCCCTGCCCCGTCGACGTAGGTACGTTTGGTATAGATTACTCAGAGATTCTCGCAGTCAAATATATCCTGACCCGGATGTCCAGCTACTCGCTTGTTAATTAAATTAAACTAACGACTCACCCTCGCTTCGCTCGGTTTAGTCCCTAGATTTAGCGCGAGCGAAGCCACGGGTTTTGCTCAAGCATATAACTCTTCCTCTGGAATCATTATATCTATTAAAAAACCGCATCAAAATCCGTTGCGTAGTTTTAAAGATCTAAGCATACATAGTGACAGACAGACAGCGGTAAGCGACTTTGCTTTATACTATGTAATGATAAAGGATAAGAAAATTTATTAGTCTAAAAGTTAAATAAATTATAATATAATTATTAAAAAAATATTAAATAAAAATTAAATTTATTTTTCTTTAATCTTTCTCTAGCAGCTATCTTCATATCAAATTTCATCAAAATCTATCCAGTAGTTTTTTTTTGTGATACGATCACAAACTAAATTGAATGAATGTTTTCATGAAAGTAGACGAAAGCTCGTCTAAATGAAACGCTGAAAATTCCCGGTGAAATGAGTCAGTGTGGAGCGACGTGACACGCTTCGTGAAATATTCGTGCTGGAGCCTCTACTATTGTAGGTCAAATATAACTCGAAAGCTAATATTTAGATTCGACTACGAAATGGAAGTTCAATGCGACCTAACCAATTGTCATCTTTGACTTATTAATTCTGAAACTAGTATTTATATCATATCACATAAAATAACTATAGACTTCATTTTAATAGATTTTGTGTATTAAGGAACTTAATATAATACGGAGATACTACATTCTGTACGCTTAGTGAAAACAACAAAAGTAGACCATGTGAAAATGCTTTGTAATTCTTTTAAAATCAAGCTGTTACAGTGTGAATAACTTATAAGAACAAACTCACTGCTTTAGTGCCATGCTTGTTACCTTCGGGTAGCAGCCGAATGGGCCGGCACGCCCCGTATAGTTCATTAGTACCACTCTCTCACAGAAGACCGACGTGAAGTGGCAGCTATGCTGTCGCGTTTCGTCCGGTGAGTGAGAGTCCGGGAGGCCCACTCTCCTTACCCCCCTCCCTCCCCTCCCTCTCTCTTCCCTTCATTCTCCGCCTTTGTTCCCCCCTCCCTCCTCCATCCCTCCCTTTCCTGAAAGGCCGGCAACGCGTCTGCAAGCCAGGCTTGCAGATGTCCATGGGCGGAGGTGATCACTTCCCATCAGGTGAGCCTCCTGCCCGTTTGCACCCTATTTACCATAAAAAAAAAGTGACAAATATTAGTATTCTAAAACTTTTGGGGTTTAACCAAATTTTACTATCAACACGAAACTTAAACTTCATATTAACTTGATTGCAGCATTGTCTAAGGATAACAGAATGGATATGAGAGAACTAAAAAGGATTTGGAATTACACTACGGAACCCTAAAACTCATTAGAGTGTGCTAGTAATTATAATATATGAACTACTCTACATTGGTAGACTGTGCGAGTCGGCGCCGTGTTTCCATATTACTCACCTCACGAAAGCCTCATAACAACAATTGGAAAATCGATAGTCCTTTAGTTTAGTATTTGCTTGAGTTAGGTTTTTATTAACCATTCTTATCTATAATTAATTGTATAGAAATTTGACACTGATGTATAACATTTTGTTATTGAGATTCACTTTATTCTACTTAGATCAATATTTACCTTTCAATTTAGCGACATAAAAAAATTCAATAATTAAACTTATTCAATTACTAAACTTTTTTTTGCAACTTTGAAAAATGCACTAACACATATCAAAAGTAGTTATGTGGGACTCACTGGCCAGAAAAGTCGGTACTACCCACTAAAACTCAGACCTCACCCGTCTTAATGGGGCGTCGCAGTATAAATAGAAGAAATATTGCATCTACAATTCAAAACATGTTAAAATATATTTTTTCTTGGCGTTACACTTGATTATTTCAATAGTAGCGGTGACGAGTGCCCCGGCGCCAAACTTCCGTATTACTCACCTACTGAAGCTTCATAATAACCTGTAACGCTTACAATTTGCTTTGAACTGTGCCTTTTGCTGCAAAGCTTGTTTGCAGAATATATTTCCGACGGAGATTGATGGTATTGAGGTACAGTAGTAGTTTTAGTTTGTCATCACTAACTAACTAACTGATGTGATATGTAATTTCTAGGTCCAGTAACGTAGTTTCTAAGTATATATATACTTAGCAATATATTAGAGTTTAAAAAATATATATTAGGTATTTACTTGATTAATAAGGTTTAGGTAACTCTACTCAACCTATTCCAATAAACGTTTCACTAATATAAAGCTAACTCGTCCCTGATGGATACAGGTTTTTTAACTATTCAATATTAAATTTTAAAAATAGATAAAAAAAATAATTGCGGTAAATAGCTGTCTTTTAGGTCTGGCCGAATCTTTGCCTATATGAAAATAATGATTAGGTATATAAGTAATTAGGGACCAAGCTAAGCAAAGCTGGGTTAAACTTCGCTTCGCTCGCGAGCGTCCTCAAAAGAAAGCTATTAAATTAATGTATAATTATTAATTTTTCTTATAGCTACATACTTTTTAAAATTATAGCAATATTATTCTAAATTTAAGCAATATAAGCAGAAACATTAAATGCAGATTTTAAATAAAGGAGTGGTGATGCTAGTGTAACTGGATGTAGCGGGTTGGAATACCGAGTCTCTGATTTTTCATATGCGAATATTTCTTACCATGATTACCAGTAGTCTTATGGTGAAGAAAAACATCGTGAGGAAACCTGCATGTCTGAGAGAACCTTGTAAGTTTTCGAAAGACACGCCAGTGCAGTCAATCTTCACGGCCTTCGTCGTAAACTATGGCCTGATCTCGTCTTTAAGGAGTCCCATGCCCAGCTGTGGTATAGTAATAAGGGCTTAACACAAGCGCTAATTATAAGTTAAAATATATAAAAACAAGTTAAAAATTAACGTATAATAGGTATTTAAGTGCAAAATTTTTATATTCAAAATTTTACTATCTAAAAATTATCAAGACTTAATAAGATAAAAGAGTATTTAGTACTACTAAATAAGTCCTTTGTACAAATAATTTTATCACAGTACACTTGTAATAACTGATATTAAAAAAAAACATGTACGTAAGCTAAAAATAGAATTATAATTGATAAGTTGTTATCATATCTATAAATTAATAGAATGTGATAACGTTTTAAATGATTTTAGGAAGGAGTTTCTTATTTCAAGTGTGTTCTTGTGAATTTTTGCCGTTTTGATTCGATTTTATTGAATCTATGTTATAATTAATTTAGAATTAACTTTAAATTAACTAAACAATATAAATATTGCTCAGTACCTAACAATGGCATCACAGTCGCTTGGACAACTCAGTGTAACGGGTTCAAATCTCAGGTTTCTATGTATTTTTATTTGTATCCTACTTCTAGCGGTTGCCTATAAGAGATCACTTTTAGTGATAAGGCCGCCTTTTCACATTTCTTTAAATGTATTTGTCTTTGTATGTAACATACTTATTGTTGTGTGCAATAAAGTGTTTAAATAAAAATAAATAAAATAAGTTTTGCATCAATGGTTTCACTTGTCTATGTCATTCTTCATATATTTTTAATATATAATACAATATTTGACTACATGCTAATAACTTTAAATAAATCATTATAATCAAATCCGTATCTGAGAGATACTACCAAGTTTTCGGGCATGTTGTAAAGTCCACCATCCCATACTTGGTAACCGTGGAGGACTATGGCCTAGTTTCCTAAATATTGAAGGAAAGCCCAACTGTGGGACCCTTAAAATTCACACGGATAAAAATATATACGGTGATATAAGTTGAAAATTACCAAAAATAGGCGTTAAAAGAACGACATGGTGTTGAGTCACTTCATACGTCCTTACTACAAAGTTTAATAATAACCTTAATGGGGTCATCATTTACATATAAAAATAACATTCGATTACAAACTTGCCATGTCAGAATAAAATAACAATTATTTAAGAGAGTTCATTCACACGAGTTGTAGACCCTGAAAATTTTATAAACACGCCTTTAAAATATGTACAAAATATTTTGTTTTTAATGAATAATTTAAATTCTTTATGCATTAAAATTTTTAATAACTTATAGCTTTTCGCTTTTTACTGCGATTACTTTAAAAGTTATTGTATAATTTTACTACTACTTTATTTTGTTCTATTTATAATACAACGACGTAAAAAATACTGACTTGGAGTTAACCGACTTGCAAATTCAGGTATCAAAAAGTCCGTTTACTTAAAACCTCGTCATGAATCACTCCGTTCATTGTTTAAAACCATATGAAAATTGTATTAATATCTTTTAATTTTATAGCTTTTAGATAAAATTATATATAACTAGCAGTACCCGCGGCTTCGCCCGCGTTTTTTTTAATCGCTACTAATCTTTATTCGATCACTCGCAATCGGATGATCTTTAGATTGCCTGAAAATTCTCGAAAATTACTCCAGCTATTTCAGAACCCATCGTTAATATACTCCTGAGCGGCGCGGCTACCTCTCCCGCTCTTGATTCCCCGTTCCTCTCCACATTTCCCGCTGTGCTGCGCATTATTTTATTATTATTATTTTTAAATTCGTAATATCCTTTGAATGAAGTGTCCGATTTGTAGTATCGTAAAAGTTATCTACTAATTCAGTGCAAAATTTGAAACTTGTAGCACAAAAATGAAGGTATCTCGAAAAACTTATGAAGCCTTTACACCATCTTAATCCGGCCCTATAGAAAAAAAACGTTTTTAGCGTACTTGTACCAACAATTAACCACCTTCGTACCAAATATAAAGATCGTAGCACAAAAGATGAAGACTTTCATACAAACTTGCTATGGCCCTAAGACCTCCTCGATGCGACCCGTCGCGTAACTTAACAGTAAAGTGTCACTATTACAAAATATCAACAAAAAAAGAGCACACTACTTGGAATGTCACTCACAAAGATAGAAGGATGCACTCATAGAATATCGTAACCATGATCGTAACACAATATCGTCAATCGTAATACTTTTTTCCGTGTTCTGATTTTTTTATTTATTTTTTTGGAGTTTACCTTTAAGCCATAAATCTCCGTGTTCTGAAGTGCGACAGAATGATTGACATATTAGTTGGTTGTCAAATCTAATGTCAAATATTATGGTTGTGTTCAGAAACTTAATTTGTGACAAAACTTAAGATTTGTCAAACTTAAAAAAATAATCTGATACAGTTACAACTGAAGTAAGCTAAAATAATGTTTCGCGAAGCCGACCAAATTAATTGGAAATCAGTACTACTAATAGTTTATTACATTTTTTGTCGCGTTCGCGATTCACTTTTGTTTATTTTCGGAACGCGACATTAGATCCTCCAAAGCGCACGCGAAGACTATTTTCATAGATATGATTGAATTTGAACTTTATGCAGCGGTAATAAATTGCAAATTGACTCTTTGACGTTAGGAACACGCCTTAATTGGTTAGACAACAGTGAGTGATTATAATTTAATATGAACTTTATTGAATAGCAATAAAGTTCAAATTGATTCTAGAAAACGTTTGTATGGGAAATAGAAAAGGGCTGTTTTTAGGGTTTTCCCGGAAATTATTAGATTTTTTCTCGCCTTTTAAACCTTCCCTAGACCTCCACAAACATTTCAAGACTAAGATAAGATAAATCCGTTCAGCCGTTCTCGAGCTTTAGTGAGACTAACGAACAGCAATTCATTTTTATATATATAGATAGATAGATAGATAGATATCATATGATGTCCTTCCGACATAGTATCTATACTTATCTATACTAATATTATAAAGAAGTAAAGTTTGTTTATTTGTTAAATTGTAAGGGGTAATCTCGGGATCTACTGAACCGATTTTAAAAATTCTTTCACCAATAGAAAGCCACATTATTGCTGAGTGTCATAGGTTATATAAAAAACCGAAAAATAAAAAGGGTTTTACGTGGTAGTCCGTTTTGCGAAGTGAATCGGAGAAAAAACGGTCGAATGAAAGCGTTTCTTACGAACGCTGCCTTAACTATGAAAGATATATTTTTGAGTTCTAGAGAAAAGATGTGGAGCTTAAAAATGCCTACAAAAAGTCAACGACAGCATATGTCTTACTTTTATATTTAAAGTGACAAAAAGTAGTTTTTTTAATATTACTATAGATAATTTAATTTTTAATTTTTAATATTAATAAAATAATTTAAATTATTTAAACACTCTGTACTAAAAAAGGATTATTAACATTATGCCCAACGAAGTGGGCACGGGTCAGCTAGTATATTATAAGTAGTGCACAAGTGTAATCGCAGACACAAGTGCACTCTCTATTCCTATCACTCTCATACTCCGGTGGGACGACTACTCGACACGACCAGTGAGAGTTAAAGCGCAGGACCGACTTTACGTGCTCTCTGAGGCACGGGGGTGACACACCGCCAACTTCCCAACTCCGGACTGTTACTGGGAAACAGATAGACTCAATAATTAAACTTAACCCAACCCGGGACTCGAACCGTTCCGGTGTGCGACCGTACATGCTAGCAGCTATTAAACCTTTAAGCAGCTATTAATTAGCTAGCAATTACACCACCGAGACAGTTAAATAATTCAGTTTTAATATTATTGCTATTAGATAGACTGAATATTCCTAATATATATAGTGAGCCACATATTTCGAAGACAGCTTATTAATCGAAATTCAACTCCAGTATTAATGAAACAGAAAGTGTTGAATATTACAATGTGACTATAGATTTTCATTTTTCTCACGTAAATCGTGATTTCTAAATGCACAATGGTAAAAGCTAACAATAATTACATACGTCTATCGTTTTTGATGAGACTTTATTAAATAGGTATGCTATATCTTATTGTTTCTAGAATAAATGGAGGCTACTAGATTATAATATGAAGCTAACTAGAATATATTTGACTTCAAATCTGTTGTATCAGTCTTATAATTGGGATATTTGAAGCAGTGTAGCCTAGTGGTTTAAACGCGCTTTAGTAACCGAGTGAAGCGGGTTCAAATCCCCGGTCTCGTACTTGTGATATTTAAACGTGAAGATAATTTCCGACATGATTACCATTTGTATTGTGATAAAGATCATCGTGAAGATACCTGCACCTATGAGAGAACCTAGCAAGTTTTCGAAAGGGTGTTTCGGTAACCTGCACTCGGCTATCGAGGTGAACTATGGCCCTTAAAAAGGGCTCTATATGATTACGATTACGATATATACGTAGTAACTGTCTCAGTGGTTTAACGTCTAGCATGTACGGCGAGGACGGGTTTGAGTCCCGTGTCGCCTAAAATATTCTTGAGTTTTTATGTTAAGAATTTGCTGGTGGCAAGAGCTACTCGCCAACTCGGAACTAGCGAAAAATATTTCACTCTATAACTAGATTTGAGATGTAAACACATAGGAATAAACCAAAATACATTACAATATCAACGAAAAAAAATAGCTATCAGTTATGCCATAGACGTATATACGTCCATGAGTTATGCATATTTGGCAGGATTTGGTCATTTTGTAATTATTATAGACTCTTTTTCAATTAAGGGTTAAAAAAATTCATTGAAAATGTTTCTGTAAAATAATAAGGGCAATAAGCATACGCAAGTGAATTCGCAAGTCAAGACTATATTCCTACAAGCAATTCCTTCTCTGACTAAGTGACAACTAACGCATAGACAAGACAAAACCGCTGAAAATAATATGTGCTCTTATTAACATACTTACGTTAATAACACAGTTATAAGTAATTTAATTGTAAATAATCTATGAAGACAATATTCGTATACTTATAATATCGCATCGGTATAAAACTGGCATTTATACAGTACTTTTTGAACGAGGGGTGGAATTTAAGGGTAGCATTCGCGATCTTAGGATGCTATCTATGCCCTTTCCAAACTTTATCAAAATCCGTTCACCAGGTTAAGCGTGAAACGTGGAACGCTTATGATATTATTTTTAATTCATAACGAAATGATAATTATAAATGAAACTACCTTTTCGGATTTTGTTGTGAATTTAGTTTGATTTTTGGTTCCCGACGTTTCGAATGCTTTACTGCATGCTAACGGGAGAGTCTCTCGAGCAAGATTGAGTGAAGGAAAAGAAAGTATATTTTATAACGTTAATAAATCGCGTAAATCTAAGAAAGTACTAAATGATAATTTTCAACAAGATCAGGCTTTTTAACTCTAAACAACCATGCTTTATTTCTTTCCTTCAAATTGAATATATAATCGTTGGGCAGACAGACCAAGTCAGGTTTTTATAATATTATGTATATGGTATAGATCCCGAAAACGATACAATAACAAGGTTCGCTCTAAACGCATTAGTGTGTTTTGAAAGCTGACACTCAGGTAGTTATGGGGAATAAAGGTGTCCAAGGTCATTCCTAAAACTCGTTTGTTAAAAAGTATAACCATAAATGGTAGAAACTGTAAATACCCGTGTTATTAACACTTTTTTGGTCATTTTTGCTTTGGATTTATAATGATTTACAGCAATCTTGGCCTCGGGAGAGATTAAGGTTTTAGACGTCTCAAATATCATTTTATAGTTTTTACAGGCCTTTTTAATGCTAATAAACGCATTTACGCATACTACCTGTAAAACTACCACCTGTTCATTTATATAAGTGTATACCTACGTATTTATGTGGGACTCGTCGGTTAGAAAACTCTGAAAACAAGTGCTACTCATTAAAATCTACTAACCTTCTTCTTTGTAAACAGCCAGTGCTATCCACTCTAACAATACTTTTGACTATACATTTTAATCTTTTTGACAACCATAAACTACCTAAGCGACCTACCTATTGACTTATGCTAATTATTTCAATTGTATTTATTAATTAATTATCCTAATATTATGGAATTATTGATCTGAATGTATACCTTTGATTATGACAAGTGAATGTTATGTACACTTTTAAAGACTTACATATTTGACTGTTTCATGTTTTTAATAATTAATGTTCATAAATGTATGTTGTTTGTGTACTTTTTTAAATAAATAAATAAAAATAAACACTTCGCCAGTCGTAATGGAGTGACAGATCACTTACGAATTTAATCACCATACACCGACGGCAGGTAGCGGTAGTACAGCAGACTACAACAGCGTACTTTTTCTCTCTACTCTATTTCTACTCTATCTATCAATAAAGAAGTACCAGGAGAAATGACATGCCCACATGGCACATCGCCCACTGAGGTAGACCGCGTCCCAAGTCTTACTTATACGGATTATGGTTAGAGACAGTGTCTGCGTACCTGCTAAATAAATGATTTCATATAATACTAGCGACTCGCCCTCGCTTCGCTCGGGCTCTTCCCTAGATTTAGCACAGGCAAAGCCGCGGGATCCGCTAGTTATGCATATAAACCTTCCTCTTGAATCACTCTATCTATTAAAAACAACCGCATCAAAATCCGTTGCGTAGTTTTAAAGATTTAAGCATACATAGGGATATAGGGACAGAGAAAGCGACTTTGTTTTATAATATGTAGTGATACCTATAATAAATCCACGATTTTGCAGTAGGAAAATGAAACTGGTGGGTGACGCAAATTGACAGTAAACCGTAAATAGTATTTTCCTTAAAATGATTTGTAACAAGTATAATAATAAATATATGAACAAATTCTGATTTATTTTTTGGTTAAAAAATGACGAATTTGAGATTTGTTTTAATAAGTTAATTGTATTTTTAGTCTTCACTACCAATTACTTGGTAAATTAATGCTTTGTTAGGTTTACGCGAATATTTGACAATATAAATGAAACTATTTTTTCGGATTTTGTCGTGGATTTATTTGTATTTTTGGTTCCCGACGTTTCGAATGCTTTACAGCAATCATGGTCACGGGAGAGACATCCTCTCATCAAAATCCGAAAATATAGTTTCAATTAAATTTGGTAAATTATTAATGATGCATGCTTAGTTTTCTCAATCACCAGAACTGGTGAACGGATTTTGATAAAGTTTTGTGCAGATATAGATTATAGTTTGGAATATATAGGTTACTTTTTATCGTTATTTTTATTAAATGGTCACCGTTAGAAGGATTTGTTTGGTGTTTTATCTTGCAAAATAATCGTTATAAATAGCTTATATTAAATAACTCTCTTTATCACTGAAGTCTGACAATGATAGTACGGATTTCATAAAATAATTATTATAGTTAGGTACTTAATTAAACACTAAGAAAATCTAAGCAAATGTATACATTTAACGATATATCAGTTGATTAATTTGTAGTATTTAAAGCACTATAATATTTTATAAATGCTTCGTATTGATATTTTTATTATTTTTCTTTACACACTAATAATTACGATGTAGAGCGCAGGATATAAAATTGAGTATGTGCCACTTAATCTATTAATTAATTGTTTATATGAAACTCAAGCAATTGAAATTATCTATACATATAAATAAAATTGGAGTGTCTGATTTTAATTTCAAATTAACGGCTTTTCACTAAATACAGTATATTACGATATTAGCAACAAAAAACCAATTTTTAAAATTTATATCTACAGTCTGTCTGTTTGTTCCGGGTAACCCCTGAAACGGCTGGACTGACTTTGACAACACTTTCACTCGCAGATAGCTAATGTTATAAGGCATAACTTAGGTTACTTTTTAACCGACTTCAAAAAAGGAGAGAGTAAGTAGAGAGATAGAAATTTTATTTATATTAACTGGCGGAACCCGTGCCTTCGCTGACGCTAAACCTTGGAACGAACTCGAGCGAAGCGAGGGTGAGTCGCTATTATTAACTCTAAAATCTAAAATGGCTCGTCCGTCAAACGTAACTCTATCATACTAGATCTCTTTCGATATAACTTTTACCGTAAAATTACGCCTTCTGGACATTAAAATATAGATAGGCAGGTAGATTAGAAAAAACTGGTTTTCATAAAAAAAAACAATTTTGAGATAAATCTCTAAATTGCATTCTCAAGGCCAGCTGCGTACGCGCATCAAAGTGCGAGGAGTTTTAACTTTAAGTCAGTCTACGTCTGGCGCTCATAGCGGTTGCGCGTGTTGCTCGGTTGATTGAATTAATTGATTAAATAAAACTGTGACACGCGTCTGTGTTGTGTTTGTGTTGTGTGGACTCGTAAGTTTCTTTCTGTTTGAAGGTGAGTTTAAAATTAATAATAAAATACCTATATATTTTTAGTTTTAATTTAACAATAATATATTTATTAACTCTACTATTTTTTTCTTTAATTGTAATTTAGTTGCCTGAAAAATATACTTAAAATTTATCATAAAATAAGTAACAATGAGATTTCTTTTGTATTTCTCATATCATTTTTTTTTTATGTTAGAATCAAATACTAATTACTCGGTTATATTCTCGAAACACTGACTTGGTCTAAATATAATTATTATTAAAAAAAATATAAGTCATTATTTTAAAATAGAGTAGGTACCAATTTCGTTTAGATGTATTTATTACAATATGTTTATTTTTCTCGTAAATAAAATGAATAAAGGCAGATAGACTTCTAAAGACAAGCACATAATTTAAAACCACAAAATAACTTTAAAGAGTTTTTTTATGACAAACTGACAGATTTGCAAGTTAAACATAAATGTATTGATGGAACGAACCCTAGTACTGGTCAGTACTGAATTTTTACTATATGAATAATTTCTTATCAAAGGATAATTTTTAAATCGATATGCTATTTGCGTCACTGATTAGGACACGTTAGTGACAAAATAAAATTAATAATCTACAACTTTTAATTTAATGATTTTCCTAAAAGTGCAAGGAAAGTTATGTTTTCATTGAGATAGTTTTTGAAAGATAGAAGAAGATTCAACAATCCCTTCAATGAATAGATCAAAAATTATTAAAAAAAACAAATAAAAACTGTTAAAAAACACTACAAAAGAAAAAAAACAGGATTCAGGTAGTTTTCATTTACTTACTACAGACACCTATCTACAGATATTTTTGAAATCTGTGCCGCTCGATACAAATCTAAGCAAAACTGAAAAATAAAGATTAAAAAAACAAACTTTTTTTATCTTTATTTTTTCATTTTTAGTGTAGACTTACTCGTAGTAGAAGCAAAGTTAGAAGTAAGTGTTTTAAAAAATCAGTACGTGAAAATTACACCACTTTCTCAAGAGATATGTATTTTTCAATTTTAAATGGGATTAATTGATGATTCATCCCTTTATAAAGTCCCACTGCTGGGCACGGGCCTACCATCAATACGAGGGATCAGGCTATTCGATTTGAGAGACCCGGATTTGAACCCGCTTCACTCGGTTACGCGAGCGCGTTACCACTTGGCTAACACTGCTTAACTTATTTTTTGTGGTTAAAAATTAAAAGTATTTAAAGGCAATATTTTAAAAGTTTAAAATATTTTTTCTTGAAAAATTTTAAGATAAGCTAGACAAAAGACTGTAAATGTCTAAGAAAGTAATATAAAAGTGATAAGAACGCAATAAAATCGCTAACACTACGTTCCAAAGGTAAACAAAACGGCAATAAAATTACAAAAAAATCTTTTATGAAAATAATATTATTCAGAATTAAATTTACATATTTTATATTTATGATTTTTTGTTCTTTTAATTAATGAAGTACTATACTTATAGTACAACATACAAAAATAAAAAAAAAACTGTTTTTCTTATAAGTATCATATATAAGTAAATAGCTTTTTTTATCTGTACAATATAGATGTTGACAATGAGCTCTACATTTTGTACTAAATATGAAATTCAATTATTTTTCGCCATTCAAAGTCTGTCTTTTAATAAATCCTTGCACTTTTTTACAAAAATGCCAAGCTTTTTTAAGTGTAATGTAATATATTCATATTTTTCAAGTACAAGTACAATAAAGTCGTTTAAATCTTTATTTACCACGACCGTATAAAGAAGATAAGTAACTTATTTTTATTATATAAAGTAATTAATCGTCGATTTCTCTAAACCTAAATGGGATTTAAATGCGCAAACTCTACATATAACTAGTTACACTTACTCGTAGAAACACCATAAGCACCATGCTATGATGGTTTTCGAAGAAATTCGTAGACTTAACTTGTCAACCTTCTGATTTCCAAATGAAAGACCCCCCTGGACGCTACCACCACGTTGAAAATTCACCTTCTTATATGGTCATCTTTTCACATTAAAAATATCCATCTCAGAGCAAAAACTTTACGATCTTACCTTATTGTAAATTTAATTTACAACTTAAGTGATTCTTTATAAGAGCTTGATAAATAGCCGATTCTTTGTAATGGATGAGCTGAGTTTGATGGAACTTTTTTATTGTATTGACCATTTTCAAGGTGTATTGAGTAATATTAGAAATAAAAATAGTTTGTTTGTAACGATGAACTCTGAAACTGCTGTACCGATTTCAATAATCCTTTCGCGGTTGGAAAATTACAATATTTAATACTTATAATATACATATTATAATTTTTAAATACAGACCACCAGATTACCACTTGTCTTACTGTGAAGGAAAACATCGTGAGGAAACCTGCATGTCTGAGAAAACTTTCGCAAGTTTGCGAAAGACATGTGAAGTCCGCCAACATGCACTAGGCCAGCGCGGTGGACTAACCCTGATCCCCTTCTTGTTGAAGGGAGGCCCGTGCCCAAAAGTGGGACCTTAAAAAGGGCTGAATACAATATGCATATTATATTTAGGTTTATCATCAGTATATTTAAATATGATCATTAAAGTATGTACGTACCCGAACGATATGAACAAGGGTCACTATTTAGTGATAACAATAAGCTACAATACCATATCTTTTACATTAAGAATCTACTTATACTTATTAGTTCGTGAGCTGTGAAGTTACTCGTAGTTATAGCTTAATTTAACTTTAATCGAACACGAAATGGCTGACTTAAAAATAACATAACGCTGTTTAAATCAATAAAACTAATCCAAAGAAGTAGATTTTTTTAATTTCTATGAGATTCTTAATTTATTATCTATACATTATTAAAGATAACAATATAATTTGTATTTAGTCAATAATTACGAAGATCCCACAATATATTAAAAAAACCTAGAATCTTCACTTGAACACTGCCTTTTTTTGAAGTCGGGAAAAAGGCTATACAAAAGTAACCATGACATATTATTTATATATTAACTCAACATTATAAGATCTAAATGCATTATAAATACCTGTTTCATTATATTTTCGATACATCTGTTGCAAATGTCAATTGATACATATAAAGTTTGTTTTTTACTACGTCTTAATGGAAACAAGAATTTTGAGACCATAATCCTTATAAATATAATAAATAAGACAGTTAATGTGTTTGTTTGTCCTTTACTTAGCTACGGTTAAACGGTTGTACGATTTTTTGTATATATTCAGTACTGACCAGTAGTATAGGGTGCGCTACATAAAAACTTTTTTATATTTAACTTGCTAATAAGTCAGTTTGTAACAAAAAAAAAACTCTTTGCTGTTTTTAAATTGTTAATTGTATTGTATATATGAAACAGTGGTAGCCCGTATGCGCTTGCTTGTATAATCTAGTGATGCGGGTTCAAATCCGGGTATGGCACTTCTGATATTTTCATGTGCGATTTCAATTGTCTTTCGGTGAAGGAAAACATCTTGAGGAAACCTGCATGTCTAAGAAAACTTGGCAAGTTTTCGAAAGACATGTGAAGTCCGCCAACACGCACTAGGCCAGCGCGGTGGACTATGGTCTGATACCCCTCGTACTGAGAGAGGCCCTTGCCTCTTGTGGCCTCTATGGCCGTGTGTGGGACGTTAAAAAGGACTGAAGAAGAAGAAGTAGATTGTATATGACATCGTCGTATTTGTTCCATCGCCGACCATTTTTTTCCTATCTATAATCTGTACTTCTGGAAACATAAATAGTCTGCATTATTACCTATACTGAGGGCAAATCTATATATCTATACTATATAGAATTTTGTCTATCTGTCTGTGACCATGTCACGAGAAAACTACTAAACAAATTTTGTTTAAATCTTGCTTCCCGAGTCAACGTTTATGATACTTACTTTTTGGAGGAAAATATCTCATCTATAAGAAATATGAAGTGTTTCAATGGTAATTATAAAATACTTTAATATTATTTCAAGTTGAAGTTTTAAATACTCGAAAAACTAATATTGTAATTATATGTATTTTTTTCCTAAGCGCAAAAACTACGGAAAGTCAGAGCGAGTCTATTAGTGCTGTAAAAACAAATGACTGACGTCGTAAAAGATATATACTTAGTGAATAAGCGATGAAAAGATCAAATTAAGCTTATTTACTATTTTAGTTGGATGCCAATGAGTCATTAATTCAAAAGAAATATGAGTAAGAAATTAATTAAATACTTAATTTATATATAACAATGTATCATATTTTTGACCGATTTCGAACGAAAGGGGTACTTATTTTCGATGTATGTTTTTTTTGTTTCGCGATATCCACCGAACCTTTGAAATAACCCAAAAATCTGTTCACGAAACGAATATTTGCCTCAATAGGGGTCGAATTCGGAACCTTGGACTCTATACATGTATTTTATGAACATGTTGTTAACACGCCTACGGCTCTTTAATTTTTATTAAGTAATAAAATTTTCTTCAATAATAATCTTAAAACAATACTCTTACTCTACAAATTTTATGTTTATGTATGTTTGTTACTACTTAACGCTAAAACTGCTGGACGGATTTGGATGAAATTTTGTACACATATAGATTATGATCTGGAGTAACGCATCTAGCATTACACTCGAGCGAAGCGTGGGTAATTCACTAGTATTTAGGTAATATTTTGAATTTAACTTTAATTTATTTACGCTACAAAGTTTCAAGGTTTGTTTATAGTAATATCGTTTATAGGAATTCATTTTTTTTACAAATAATATACATGTTTTGTAGGAATGTGACAATTTTATACAACACTTCCTATAACTAGTAGAAATGTAATGAATGACCTTAAGATCATTGAAAGAGTTGATTTTATTTTATTCTTACATATCCATATTGTATATAATAAAGTTGTAACTAAGTCGATCTGTACATGAAATATTTTTTGGAAAATTTCTTTGAAGTACTAGTCATTATTATCTATACAGAGAACAAATCTATAGTTTTTAGTATTTTTGTCTGTTTGTCTGGTTGTAACGAGAAAATCACTTGACAGATTGTGATAAAGCTTAGTGTGATGATAGCTAGTTATTCGTGTCAACATTTATAATAGTTTTTATTTCGTGAAAGAAATTAAACTCTAGAAATCTATACTTATTTTTAAAACGATCGAAGCGAGGGTAAGTTTCTAGTAGGTACCGTACATGTGTATTTAGCCCATTATTTTTCTTCCCACTGCTGGGCATGGGTATAATATAAGGGGGGTCAGGCCATAGTCCACCACGCTCGTCTTGTGTGGATTAGCGGACTTCACATGTCTTTCGAAAACTAACTAGGTTCTCTCAGACATGCAGGTTTCATCAAGATGTTTCCTTCACAGTAAGACAAGTGGTAATCATGATAGAAAAGTGTCGCACATGAAAAGCGAGCGCGTTACCTATGCTACCACTGTCGCACGAAAATTAACTAGATACAAATTTAATGACTGTTAAGGTTGTTCAAATCAAATCAACATACATATTACATATTTTAAATGTCCTTACGCTTAAACTTTAACACGAACTTTGATGATGCTTGGTTCATTGAATCTCACTCTCAAACTTATAACCAAAATATTATATTCTAATAACGAAAATGATGTAATTTCTAACTAGGTATCTATTTTTATATTTTTTTTGAAATATTAAACCACTGAGCTAATATTGACAGTTTTAAAAACATCTGTAATTTTTACTTAGTAATTATGAGAACGTTTCTGGAATAGTCCCCTCGCGGCGGTCTCCACTTAAAATAGATTGCCGCTTCGATATTTCCTTTGGAATACCGCTCGAGTTAAGTTTGTTACTGAAATATGTGAAATAACGTTGTTTTTATCTTAACTGTACGACGTACTAATGGTATTAATACGCAAGTTTGTATGTCTTTATGCGTGTAAGTTCTTCACTTCGACTGATTTGGATAAAATTTTAGCACATAAATATCACTGCTATGAACTGGAATATGATGATGATGATGATGATGATAGGCTTATATTAGTTATAAAATTTGATAAAAGGTGTCTTCTGTATGTAGTACTTAGGGATATACCCGAGCGAAGCGATGATAAGTACAAGCTAAAGTACAGTTCGCGTCACGTAAAAAGAACGCTGGAGGAAAGTGGTGGGGGGTGTGTTTGCGCATGGGTATATTCACACACGAAATTACTAAGCCTATTCTTTTATTTTCGAACTAACCTTTCGCTCGTGACGTTTATTGGTTATTGTTAGGTACATTAAAAATATATTAGATAGTACGTTATTAAATACAATTCTATTAATTCATAAAATATGTTAGATTTAATGTAGAATGTTTAATCTACTTACAAAAAATTAAATTAATTCGGTTAATATATATTTTAACTGCATTATTATCAGACTCTCTTTTCATAAAACAATATACGTCAAAAATATTTTTCTCTACTTTTTATATAAAAATATTTCGTAATTAATAACTTTTATGTGCACGATGGTATTTTGAACTGACAAACCAATAGCGAGCCAGAAAGCATGCGGCGCGTGCCTCGCCGTCCCGCGCCCCGCGTCTTACCACCAAATTGGCCTATAAATCGCCTCTGCGCAACTTGACAGCCAGCGTTCTTTTTACATGACGCGAATTATAACTGCCTATTAAATAAGAAAAAGTCTATCGAAATCGGATCTCATAAGGCGGAGATATACAGTCTTGTTCTTTTTTAGAGAAATTTCCTCTCCAATAAAGAAGCTCGACGACAAAAAAATATGTAAAGCCGTAAGATTTGTAAAAAAAGTTTTAGAAAAAAAAAGATAATATTAACAGAGGAAACCAATTTTTGCCAAAATTTAAGCTTTGTCGCTCATTCAATGATGTCGTTAAATGAATTGAATATCTATACTAATGTTATAAAGAGGAAAGGTTTGTATGTTTGTAACGAATTGGCTCAAAAAGTACTGGACCGATTTTAAAAATTCTTTTACCATTTGAATGCTACATTATCACTGATTAATATAGGCTATTTTAATTGCAAGAAAAAAATATGAATCCCTACTAAAACTACAATAACAGGAGAGGAGGAGTGCACGCCACACATAATATATGTAATAGGTAGCCGCGCGGCTCAGGAGTATATTAAAGCTGGAGTAATTATGGAGAAAAAAAATTAAAAAAAAAAACAAAAAAATGTTAGTGTCGGACCACGTTACATGCTAATGCATGTATCGCTAGTTTTAAGTTTAAAAATGTAAAACGCCAAAAAAAAAAAACAAAATTGTAATAAACAAAAGGCACGGGCGCTTAACGCCTGTGGATATAAAAAAAAATATATTTCTAACATTGCAAGTAAGTAGTAAGCTAATCTTATTATACCTGTTGACATCATGCGAGGCGTGTAGTAATAGGATTATCTTATATGTATATTGTATATGTATATAAAAATCAATTGCCATACGTTAGTCTCGCTAAAACTCCTAAACGGCTAGAGCAATTTGAAAGATTGTTTTTGTTTTGTAGGGGGTGTGAGGGGTGATTTATGTATTTTAACTTTGATTGCACCCTTAATTTAGTGACAAGTAAATACGGCTACATTTATGTAGGTACTAAGTTTGCCATGCATTTTCTAATTGTTTTTTTTTTCTATTAAAAAGATCTCAGTTTCGATTTTGGGAAAATGTTTCTACACCTCTGATAACCTATAAAGCTGTTCGTCTTGAGCCGGAGAAATCAATCTTTCTTCGCTTCATTAGACAATTCTTTATATTTGGTTGATAAAATTCCTAAATGAGACTTAGTGGCGTCTTACATTGAGAAACTATTACTTCTTATCTATATGGCAACGATAAGATAACGTTTAAATGAAATAAATAAAAAATAAAACTAATAGGTTTATTCGCGATTCCTTTATAAAGCAGACTTCGATTGTAAACATTTGCGAATATTAGTACGTTATTATGATATAAATATTTGATATCCATATATAATTTATTTCTGACTAGCATTTCCCGCGGCTTCGTACGCGTTATAAACACCGGAAACCAAATTCTTTCTGAGTCGCGCGGTATGGTACCTCGCAGAACTAACGCCCTTCCCGTTTTTACAACATTTTTCATTGATGCTCCGCTCCTATTGGTCGTAGCGTGATGTAATATAGCCTATAGCCTTCTTCGATAAACGGACTATCCAACACAAAAAGAATTTTTCAAATCGAACCAGTAATTCCTGAAATTAGCGCGTTCAACCAAACAAACAAACAAACTCTTCAGCTTTATAATAGTAGTATTGATTGAAATCTGTACATTATTAGGAAAATCTTATTAAAATAGTCTAAATTATCGATACAAAGGCCGAATCTATAGTTTTAGAAGTTTTGTATGCCTGTCTGTGCTTTTATCTGTAATCGCGTCGCAAAAATCATCGAACAAATTTTAATGTAATTTGCTATAAATGATAGCTGATTATCTGGGTCAACGTATAGAATACTTTTTACTACAGAAAAATGTTTATCTCTAAATGAGACGAACCCGAGCGAAGCGATGGCTAGGTTTAAATAACCTGTCTCTCCCGTGACTAAAATTTCTGTAAATCTTTGGATAATTCGAGAATCTAAAATCAAAATAAATTAGCAAAAAAGTCTGACATGATAGTTTAATTTGAAATGATGAAATTCAATATTAAATTTAAGACTAAATAGGTAATTAATCATTTGCGATGGACTCCGAATTTCAACTTATTATAGATAAGCGTTATCGTTTTAACACTAGGTTTATTGTTTTATTTTTATTGCAGAATATTGTCAGTGACGAATTCTGTATTTTTAAACAATTAGATCATCAAAATATAATTAAAATATTTCCAATCGAAATGGTAGCACATTTGTAGAGAGTTCGCTTGAAATATAAAGTAAAGGTTCAAACCCTTGCCTTACCTTTGCTATTTCCACGTAGGAATCATTTTCATCAGATTAACCCGTGTCTTACGGTGAAGGGAAACCTGTATGTCTGAGAGAACCTAGCAAGTTTTTAAAAGACATGTGAAGTCTGCCTACCCGTACTAGGCCAGTATGGTGGACTATGGCTTGATCCCCCTCGTGAAGGGAGGCACGTGCCCAGAAGTGGGACGTTGAAAAGGTTTATTTGTATATTGAATATTCTCGTATAACTAACTTTGCGGAAAATTCTATCGTCTTAAATGAAATTTCTAAGTAATTTTTATGTAGTGTTTTGTTAGGAAACATTGTCCTTTTTGAATTAAGATATTATTTTATTATTTCCTTGCAAATAATATAACATAACTCAGTGGTCTAAAGATAATGCACTCGCTTGAATAACCGAGTGAAACAGGTTCAAATCCCGAGCTTGACACTTTATAGTTTGATGCGCCATATAAAAAGTGATTATGGTTCTAATATGCAGATACAGTCAAGTGTAAAAGTTAGTATGTAAAATCTATATTTATATTATAAAGCTGAAGAGTTTGTTTGTTTGTTTGTTTGTTTGGTTAAACGCGCTAATCTCAGGAATTACCTACTGGTCCGAATTGAAAAATTATTTTTGTGTTGGATAGTCCGTTTATCGAGGAAGGCTATAGGCTATATTACATTTCGATACGATCAATAGGTGCGGAGCATTAATGAAAAATGTTACAAAAACGGGAAGGGCGGGCGTTAGTTCTGAGAGGTACCATACCGTGCGACTCAGAAAGAATTTGGTTCCCGGTCCTTAGAACGCGTGCGAAGCCGCGGGAAATGCTAGTATAGTAATATAAAGTAAATAAACACACCTGTAAAGATCTTTTCTATTATATTTAAATGTAAACATCAATACTTATGTTATTAATATCGATTACTCATTGGACTGTGTCATGTGTTTTAACGGAGGTCAAAAGATCGAATGTTATAATGTGTGCGATCAAAGAATATTGTATAAGTTCTTTTTAAGTTAATAAGGCAAGTGTAAGTTGGAATTGCTAACTAAAGGTTCCGTATACAATAGAATATGTATGTTATGGATTTTCATAATAAAAACTACTTACTTCTTCAGTGGTCCAGTGGCTAGTATATACGGTCGCAGCATCGAAGTCGAAGTCCGAAGTATCATAGTTCGATTCCCTAGTCATGTCAAGTTTTCAATTAAGATACTTCAGTAATATATTGAAGTTGGGAAAAACATCTATACATATAATAAATTGGAGTGTCTGTTTTTAATTTCAAATTAACAGCTTTTTTCTAAATTCATATGAAAGTATACACTATACATACGATACTAGCAACAAAAAAACAATTTTTAAAATTTTTGTCTGTCTGTCTGTCTGTTTGCTTCGGGTAATCTCTTAACTGATTTTGACGGGACTTTCACTCGCAGATAACTTATGTTATAAGGCGTTACTTAGGCTACTTTTTTACCGACTTCAAAGAAGGAGGAGGTAGAAGTTTTATTTATTTTTTCGCTCGGGTTTTTCGCTAGTAAAATAATATATTATGTATTTAAAAGAAATTTTTAATTATGAAGTTTGAACAAACTTTACAGTTCTTTTGTTTTTAAAGTGACAGACATAGGTAATTGAAAGACGAATTACCTTCATTTGGCAGGTATGGAACCCTAATAACTATAAAAAGTATACAATAGTCAATAGGTACATTATAAAGTTACTTGTTTGAATATTTATACAAGATGACCGCTACGCTACAAGGACAGGTGATTGACTGGTTCTGCCTACACGAAAGAAACTTGATAGATTTTTGTATGTATGCTCGCAAGTAAAACTTTCATTGGTATAGTCTATAACATGTATGGCTGTAGATAAAGAGGTCACTGGTTCGAGTCCCGTGTCATTCGTAAATTATAACCGAGTTATTATGTCTCAATAGTAGCTAGTGTTTGCGCCCGCATTTGTGCACTATAATATGTTATGTATATCGCGCAGTTGAAATAGGCTCAGTGAGAATGGCGGCCGTAATCGATATTGGGTTGGAGGACTTTAATTACTATGTACCTACCATTCAAAATGTTAGAACGACTCAGACAGACGTAATATTGGGTACAGAGAAAATTGTAAGCTTTTTTCATTGAGGCTTTCGTTATGAACTTGGTGGTAAGCTCTTAATTTATTTTTGAAGTGACACTTCTTTAGAATTGTACTGTAGTGATGGGCCGAACATGGGTTTTACCGAACCGAATATTCGGCCGAATATTCGGTACATTTGATTCCGTTCCGTCGCACAAATGCAGGTCTAAACTTCTAAAGAGTTTTCACAGCAGCCTAATCCCAAAACAGCTAGATAGTAGATACCTATATTTTGCATTAAGTTATTATCTTTTTACCAACCTACTTTAATTAAAAATAAAGCTTCAGTGACGACAAAAACAGAAAGCTATACTCTAAAATACTTACCTCATTACACTGTACACTCAAATCATGATAATACACGGGTCAATAACAGTAAAAACTTTGAATATCACTTTGCCGAATATTAGGTGATTCAGCCGAATATTCGGCCGAATATGAATATTCGGTAAAGCTGCCGAATATGCCGAATACCGAATATAAAACGAATATTCGGCCCATCTCAAAATTGTAGTGATTTCAAACTCGATGAAACGAAAAAATAAGTCCATAGTACCAGGCGCTCAGAGACGGGGAAGATTTAGCCTTAAGACGGGGATATACGCCGTTGACCTTGCTCGATTGGGCGTTGCCGGTAAAAATTCCCCGCGCAACCCCGCGCCTCCCGATAATAATTACGCGCGACCAGCGCGCTAGAATTCGCGCGTAGTACGGCACAGTGTAATAACTAACAGCTGTTGCTTTGTTAGGCATGGTTCTAAGGTGTTCGCAACGGCAATATATTGATAAGGCGTTATAATGATAGCATTTTTTATCAACTTATGCAATTATAAAAACGACACTAATAATAATAGAAAAAAAGAGTATTTAATACATTGAAAGTTTTATTATAAAGCATTATCTAGTTAAATAAAGTTTATTTAAATATCATAAAAAAATATTTTTTACATAATTAAAATAATTATTATTTATATCTATTATTAATTTATGTGTACAATATGTAGATACAATTTTTATCACTTATAATCACAGTAAATATATATAATTGAACACACCGATTCTCGTCCGATCATCGAAGTTAAGCAACGTCGGGCGCGGTCAGTACTTGGATGGGTGACCGGTGGGCCTGGGAACACCGCGTAACGTTGGCTTGTTGTTTTTAATTTTGTAATAATTCGTTTTATTTCAGTCCTCAAACAATATTGTCATATTAAATATGTTGTTTTATACTTATTGTTTTTATATATGATGTTAAACTTAAAAGTATTATATAACGCTGTTAAGTCCTGAATCGCGCTATCGAAATATTCTAACTCGTTGAATATATATACAATGTTGTCGAACGTCCAAGTGTACTCGCTTCGGCAGTACATATACTAAAATTGATGATCGATACACAAAAAGTGTTTGTATGTTCACAACTTTCAGTTTCACCAGATAGGAACGAAGTTCTTTATTATAAAAATGTTATTAATTTTAAGTTCTATTAGCGGTATAAAGAAAAAATAAAAATATGTTGTGGCTTCCGGGAAGATGGTGCCTTTTGTGGTGGTGTAGGTTTTTGTGAGTCTGTAGATGTTTGTGTTTGTGAGGTTGATCTGAATTATTAACAAAGTTATGGCTATTTGAAATTTAGGGGGTAATTGAGGGTTTGTCTTATTACAAAAAATCAGTAGGAACTAAAGTAAAAATAATACTTTAAAATTAAATTAAAAAAATAATAACAATAATAAATAAAAAAGCCTTTTATTTCCAGTTTTACAAAAAACATGAACAAAAGAAAAGATTTAACTATCGTGTACTTTATACAATTAATACCTATAAACAGTGCTATGTTTTTTACAAAAATATGTGTGAGTACAGCTCGTGTACTTATTGTAGTCAAACTGTCATGGTGTGTGTGTTTAGGGATACCTGCTCCAAATCTTTATCCCATTTTTTAATATGATGAAGGTTTAATAAAATAATTATTTTTAAAATTTAAATATATAATTTGTAACGATTAAAATATGATAATTACTCCTGAGGATATAAAAAATTACTAGTAGGTACTGCAATTTTGCGGATTTCATTTCGTCATATGGATTTCATTTATTTTTAATATACTAGATAGTGGTGAGGGTGATCAAATAAATATTGTCACGAAGATTAGTCAACTACGCAGGATATTTACTATAGTGCACAAATGTACACTAAAACGTGAAATAAAAACTTAAAAAAACGTCTTGATAAAATAACACTAAAACGTAAAAAACACTTTATTGGTAGTTTTCATTGATAATAGATGCTTGGCATCATTAAATAATACATACTCATTTTTGCAATTAGCACCGATAAACCTCGAAAATGACACCCTGACCCATGTAATTGTTTAAAAAAAACCGGATGTCCGCCATCTTGGATTTGAAAATGGACCTCATTTTCGTAATCAGCGCCCCGAGAAACCTCGAAAATGACACCCATGTTATTGTTGAAAAAAAACCGGATATCCGCCATCTTGGATTTGAAAATGGATCTCATTTTCGCAATTAGCACCCCGAAAAACCTCGAATATGACACCCGTGTAATTGTTGAAAAAAAACCGGATGTCCGCCATCTTGGATTTAAAAATGGACCTCATTTTCGTAATCAGCACCCCGAGAAACCTCGAAAATGACACCCATGTCATTTTTGAAAAAAAAAACCGGATGTCCGCCATCTTGGATTTGAAAATGGACCTAATTTTCGTAATCAGCACCTCGAGAAACCTCGAAAATGACACCCATGTCATTGTTAAAAAAAAACCGGATGTCCGCCATCTTGGATTTGAAAATGGACCTCATTTTCGTAATCAGCACCTCGAGAAACCTCGAAAATGACACCCATGTCATTGTTGAAAAAAAACCGGATGTCCGCCATCTTGGATTTGAAAATGGACCTCATTTTCGTAATCAGCACCTCGAGAAACCTCGAAAATGACACCCATGTCATTGTTGAAAAAAAACCGGATGTCCGCCATCTTGGATTTGAAAATGGACCTCATTTTCGTAATCAGCACCTCGAGAAACCTCGAAAATGACACCCATGTCATTGTTGAAAAAAAAACCGGATGTCCGCCATCTTGGATTTGAAAATGGACCTCATTTTCGCAATTAGCACCCCGAAAATCCTCGAAAATGACACCCATGTCATTGTTGAAAATAAATATCGTGAATATAGTTGCAAGTCCTCTTTTGACTGTTAGCTAACTTCTCCCGTGAGAATTTTGTGTCTCGCGCATCGTAAAATTTCACTCTCATAAATTTTTCATAACGCGCCTAAAGAAGTATAACTTCAACATGAAAGATAAACAGATTAAATTTTATGTTACATATGGCTCAGTAGACGTAACTTCGTTACAGGTTCGATTTCCAGACTTAGTCCTTATAACTATATAAATAAAGTCTAAATTGAAACTTCTCTTAGTCGATACTATATATTTAATATTAAAATAATAAATATGTTGGGACATTTACACACAGCACTATCTAGTTCCACGGTAAGGTACGAGCCTTGTGTTATGGATACTAGATGGTTGATATACATGGTGGATGGTATATACACATATATAAGTTTAAATACATACATATTATAAATATAAACATCCATGACTGGAGTACAAACATTCGTGCACAACAAATGTCTGCCCCCAGCGGGACTCGAACCCGCGACCGCTGGCGCAGCAAGTAGGGTCACTACAAACTGCGCCACGCGTGTCGTCAAATATGTATACTAAAATTTTTAAGTAAAAAATTTACAAGTCAATAAGGTCCAAAATACGCCATTTATTTATTTCATTTCAATATAGTTTTAAATACAAATGTTTTAGAGCATAATTTAGCGCACACGACTCGTGACAATTCTGTTCACGAATTAAATAAATAAATTTCTAAATTGGTTCTGCGGTTGCGGAGCAAACAGTCACAGGTCCGTTCAGCACAACGCCTCGTCCCGCACTGATTTACTGGGCGACAGAGGTGTTCTCTCGCGGCTTACGTGTATGAATTACGTAAAAAAATCATAAAAAATAAATAAAACAGTTATTTGAAAAAATAATCGGAGATCATATTAGGTGTTGTATTATTTAATATGCTGAACGCAATAAAAAAAACTTGTTTTTGATAGTTTACGAGAGAAATGATATGAAAAATTGTAACAGAGGGTACTTAGCATATTTATTTATGATATTTATGTTGTTTTTTTTAACTTTTTAAGCGGAAGAGATAATGCTGTATATGCTGTAGAATAACATACATTTTTTTAAAATTTTTTCCTATTAAGATTACAGAGAATTCAAATACAAAGAAAGTCCAATTTACATATATCGCCGCCTTAATTTAAATTCAAGTTTTACTTCTGACATTTTTACATGCGTTTCTTTCAACTATGACATATCTTTCAAAAACTTGTAAGTTTCTCTAAAATTCATCACGATGTTTTCTTTCACCATAAAACAAGTAGTATTCATATTAGAAATCATTCGCGCATCAAATTATCAGAAGGGCCAAACTCGGGATGTGAACCTGCTTCACTTGGTTATTCAAACGAGTGCAGTACTTATACACCACCACTGAGTTTTATATTATTTGTAAGGAAATAATAAAATATATTTTAATTCAAAAAGGACAACGTTTCTTAGGTACTTTGTTCAATGTCAAAAGATACTTCAATATAAGTTTAAAGGCCAAAAAGTATCTTAAGCGTCAACTTGACAGTTATCACTATTTATATTGAAGTTGTTTGATATTATGCAACCTTGTGTACCGGAAGCACTCGTGTTAGTGTACTACCTCGGCTTTTAGAAGTATTTATTATATCGCCTACTGTACGAGCTTTAAGCATCTCATAAGCTCGGATACCTAGGTGTATAACTATTACCTAAGTCCTAACCTAGGTCATAGTCTATACGAATATATGTGCTAGATCACTACATAGTATAAAACAAAGTCGCTTCCCGCTGTCTGTCCCTACTCCCTATGTATGCTTAGATCTATAAAACTACGCAACGGATTTTGATGCGGTTTTTTTAATTGATAGAGTGATTCAAGAGGAAGGTTTATAATATATGTATAATATACTAGCGAAACCCGTGGCTTCACTTGCGCTAAATCGGCCTCGTTTCGCTCGGGCTCGTCTCTAGTTTCTTATAAATCTTGAATAATTTTAAATGAGTTGAACCCCCTTTCAGAGTAAAGAGGTACCTTTACACACAAGCGTTAGCATTTTATAATAATGATTAAATATCAATTGAAATTCTTCTTCGTTATAGCCACATTTTTTTTCTTCATTTATATATATTTTAAACCTCCACCACATTTTAAACCACCAGAATAATTGTCAGATGCGTACTATATATTTTCAATCCACCTTATTCACGAGTATCTCATTTAAAGACGCAATTACAGTATAAAAGAAATCAAAACTGCCCGGAACTTGTCAAACTTCATATAATAATGCATTATGACAACCCCTTTTATGTAGGGGAATAACCCTAAAACGTCTTAACCGATGTTTTTTTCACTAGTACAAAGCTTAATTATCTTTAAATAACCGAAGCTTTTTTAATATGATATATTAAAAGCACAGTCACGGGCTAAAGCTACCAAATCCTAGTAATATAATACTATTACATATATCGCGAATGGATCATATGAAGACGACAATGCGTGCGGAACTCGTATTTGTGTCGCCGCTCAGTAATGATTATTAGCCCACTATGAGTACAGACAGCAAAAGAGACTAAAAAAATATAATATAATATATTCTAGATTATTTTTAAATATATATCACTTGACTATGGCAATGATAGTAAAAACGTATTATTTTTAGTTTATGCAAATGGTAAATATATTATACATAATATGTAGATATGTTATTAGAATTTACCTACCTGTCTTCTATTAATAGTACCAGACTTTACAAATAAAGTGTATTTTAAAGACTAGCTAAGTTCTTATATACATTATTTCTCACGATATTTATTATCTTAGAGCAAATAATGTAGAAAAAGTATATATAAGGCTATCAGAGGTGCGACACGTGATTAGAACGTCACTTGATTTTCCAAACGAGTATGCTACCCCTGGGCTACTACTCCTGCTTTGATATATATAATCTTTATTATCTAATAATTCGTTTAATTATAAATATATGAGTGAGAAAAGTGTTTAAATCAATTCTTATTAGTAATAATTTAGTTAAAATATTTGAAAAATATTCTTTTGCTGTCGCTACAGTATATGACGGAAGTTAGCGGAGCGTGGTGTTGCGCAAGCGCTTTTGTCTTACACGCAACTATGTCCATACATAATCCCGCCTATTTTTATTTAGATTTACCTCTATAGATTGGTGGACTTTGAAGAAGTTAACTTTTTAGTAGTAAATAATTAAGAAATTATAGTTTAGTTATAGTCTGCCTATATTTTTTTCTCTTTGTTATTGACTATATTGGTATAAAATATCTAAAATATATCCTCCTCCTTTTTTGAAGTCGGTTAAAAAGTAGCCTATGTTATACCTTATAACATTTGCTATCTGCGAGTGAAAATCCCGTCAAAATCCAGTCCAGCCGTTTCAGAGATTAGCCGGAACAAACAGACAGACGAACAGACAGACGAACAGACAGACAGACAAAAATTTTAAAAATATGTTTTTTGTTACTAGTATCGTATATACTTTTATATGCATTTAGTGAAAAGCTGTTAATTTGAAATTTAAAACAGACACTCCAATTTTATTTACTATGTAGGTATAGATGTATAGATAAAATTAAAGTCGCTGCTCGTCTATAACTACTAAAAATCGATTAAAAACAGGCGAAGGTGTTGAACTGTTTGCCTTTGCCAATTTATAAATAGAGATAGTAGCTTAATAATATTCTGACTACATTTACGCCTTGTAGAAGTGTTTTTTTTTAATATAAAAAATTATGTTTAAATTCAAGTTGTTTTAAACTACATTATCATTATAAAATAAATAAAACTAAAACAACAATTTAACTACAGATATTTAAATGAATATGAGTGAAGTGTTGACAATGACATTTGCAGTTGTATTATGATAAGTTATGCATATTTTTTTTTCTTATTCAATTCGTGCCTTTGAATTCGCAATGTACATGAATTGAATTATTAGTACAAAAATTTCGACCATAATTATAATTCAAAAATTCCTAAATATCTTTTAAAAAAAATGATTGTTAAAAAATATTGATAACATTAAAACTCAGCTTACTAAACTTAAAAATAAAACAAGTCGGTGAAAAAACAGATAAGTAGTTGTTTATTTAAGAATTTATCTTTTAATTGAAGGTTAAAGGTTTCTTAAAGGTTACAGTATGATGATCAAAATTATGACAAATACCTATCATCATCATCATCATCTCCATTCACCACTTAACATTCTTCGATTAAGTGCGAACCAATAGTATTTCTTTGTTTATTTTGAAATTTTGAAATGAAGAGTGAAAATGAAATTATATAGTATAAGTAGAATAGCAGTAGTAGTAATTATAGTATTTCTTACTACAAAAAAACACTAAGTCAGGCATTCAAAGATTCAAAAAAACTAAACTTACGCTTTACATAGTGCAAATGCAAAATAAATTCTAAAAACCGAAAGTAAGGGCGATTCAGTAGTTTAATTTAAACATGAATGAAATCAACATTTTATAGTGAAGTTAGTTAAAAATAACTTAAGACTTCACAATGCTCCATTTTAGACTCTCGAGAAATATTCCACGTACTTCTGTGATTCATGGACGTGTGGTGTTTTAGTCATCATAGTGGGTCAATGTTAAAGACACTTGGTTTTGATAGCACTTTAACAATAAGTACTTACTTTTATAGGAAAGTTTAAGTGTTGTAGCGGCTAGTATAGATTTCTCAGAAAATATATATTTTAGAAGGCCATTTTAGAACCAAATTCCATCAAAATCTATCCAGTGATTTTCTCTTAATGTGGTCACAGTAAAGAACAAACGAACTATATGAGCTTAAAAAGCTCAAATAAAGTAACTCAAGTTTAAGCATAAGCTATTTGTAACTAACAAGTACAAAAAATCCGCTAATCTTTTCATCTTTTTTCGTTGCAGCACTCCATTTGTTACATTATAATTGTTATTAGTTTAAGGAGTATGTTTGTTTATTTTTCTGATTATGAATTAAATAAATAAATAAATATAATTAATTTTGAAATGGATATATATAGCAAGAGAGAGAGAGAGAGAGAGAGACATTTTGAAAGAACGACCTCATCCGTCATGGGAATAAAACCCATGACCAGGTTACTCTATCACGCTGTCACTGGGCCAGATGATAGCAATAATATAATTTGACAAATCCAAGCTCATTTCGCAGTTGTAATCGCAATTAGTCACGGGGGCATTGACCTTGCTCTATGGGGTTTATGTTAAACAAGCCATGACTCAGTTAAAAGTAGAAATAAAAAAATAACAAAATATGTTAGAACATTATTACACACAGCGCCATCCAGTTCCGTGGTAAGCTACGAAGCTTGTGTTACGGATGCCCGATAGTTGATATACTACATATATTATAAGTTTAAATACATACATATTATAAATATAAACACCCATGACTGGAGTACAAACATCCGTGTTAAACAAACGAATGCCCCCAGCGGGACTCGAACCCGCGATCGCTGGCGCAAGAAAGTAGGATCACTACAAATGAGCCAAACGTGTCACCAAAATATTTGTTTTAGCTGAATGTTACATGTAAGAAAAATATCAGTAAAAATGTTTGTACTTTCAATTTATTCAGTGCTCTATGTGTACTAATAATATGAATGATATTTCGATAGCACGCAATAACTGCAGATCCGGACTTGAACTCACGACCTCCGGACCTGTATTCTAGTTAAATTCTAACATAATTACTGTTTTTTGTGACATTGAGTCGGTAGTTAAAACATTTTTGCACGAATATTACTAATAAACAATTAACTGTAACGACATAATATTATAGGATATTTTCCTTATAAAAATAATGTATTTTCCTTTAACAAAATCCACTTTACTCTAGAAGAGAGTCCAGTAAACCTGAGATAGAAATACTATTAAAAGTAGTAGCCTACTTTTAATGGTATTTCTATACTAATACTAATGCAGTAACCTAAAATTATATAATTAAATAAATATATTATATATTATGTATTCGTTTTTATACATATATAGAAATAATTACCAATGTGCTAAAATGCAGTATCTACGCTATAATACGGAATAAGGACCTAGATATTTTGCATTATGCATTGCCGTTGCTGTTGTTCTACTTTAAAATTTCCGTTTGAAAAAACTACAATGGACAACAAAGGCAAGGGACATTGTTAATACAGACATAAATAGCCATGTATAATTTTGAAAGATTTATATAATAGACCACTGTTTTTATTTACTACTTTACTAAGCTTTCTACAATTGATGATTGATTGTAGCTAATAGAGAAACAGCGATACCTAAAAATACGTAATTTTCGCCTGTAAAAAATCAATGGCAAAAATTATCATATTTAATTACATGTTATGTAGATAGCGATTCTTGACTTTAACGTAAGTTTAGAAAACATAATTTTCGTATCGAATAAATAATACATGAAGGACATTCGTACGACGGAGTGCACCAAATACGTTACTGGTAGGTACAGGATGCTGGAGTCAAGTGGCCTGAGACCTAGTTTACGATAGCCATCTAGTAATTTAATATTGACCCATTCATATATCTTATTCTATTTAGACCTGTCAGCTTCAGTCTAGATTTAATCTTGCACTTCAGAGCAGTCAGCGGTTATCACTCGCTCTGTACCAAATCATTCCTTTTGTATCTATCGTCTAATTATTATTATTTTGTGTTTTAATAATAGACCTGTGCTAAAGTCTTTAAAAATTTGTAAAAAGTGCCGGAAATCGAGATACAAAACAGATTTTTACCCTTAAAATCCCATTATTTTTCCATTCATTTTTGTTATATTCTCTTTATATTCCTACTACGGGTTTCATTCTGCTATATCTATTTGGTCTCATAAATTATCGAGACAGGTCTTTATTTCGTCATTCTTTACTAAAGCCAGTTGAGTGAATAATTGCACCAAAACATAGGTATATTACTAGATATAATGAAAAAAATAATTTAAAGCAATGTATTCTTCTAAAACAAAGGTGGCTATGTGAAAATACTGTACGTAAAAACGTATCTATACATCTTATACATATATAACTTCATCTTAAAATCCAAACGTCTCGATCTAAATATAATTTTTAAAAACAAATTCTTCTTGTTACAGAACCAGTAATGTCCAAAGTCTGAAACACCATAACAATGGCGAGCGCAGGAGCAGTTCTCCTTGAGGCTCGGCCTTTCCGGCCCTTCAAGTCTTCTGAGGAGTACCTGTACGCCATGAAAGAGGATCTGGCGGAGTGGCTGACTGTTCTATACCCAGAGCTTCGTATCAATGCTGATAACTTCTTGGATAGATTGGATACAGGCGTCGCTTTGTGCAGGGTAAGTCTTCTAACGTTATCGTTGACAAAGGGGGCAAAGGGGTAGGAGGCTCACCTGATGGAAGTGATTACCGCCGCCCATGGACATCTGCAGCACCGCAGGGCTTACAGATTGCGTTGCCGGCCTTTCAAGAAAGAATACGCTCTTCTTGAAGGTTGTCAGGTCGTAACGGTTCGGAAGGACCGACGGGGACAGCTGGCATAAAATGCCTTAGAAGTCGCACTGTTGTGTTTTTGATTCAACGGGATAAAAAATAGCTCAGTTCGAAATATTTGTATGAAATAAATTAAGCTTATCGGTTATTAGATTCCTGCGAAGCACAAAAATTTAAGGATTAAGAAATAATTCGGACATATAAATATTTTAGTATCTCTTCACGCAAAATGATAATTTCTTTTACATGATAAGATAAAAGAAATTGATAGATTACATCAAAATAATAGTGTTTTATGATATTTGTGTATGTAGAAATGTCGGACAAAGTGTAAGGTACCTATTAGTACTTACGATTCTATTTTCCTTCAACTGAATCGTTATAATTTTTTATCTAACTTTGTAGAATTAAACCCCATGTTTTTTACTTTTTTAAGCTTTCTTTTACTCTAAAACTTGTTTTTGAATTACGAAATTAAATTGCATTTCAAAAACATTGACTAAAAAAGTCAGGGATATTGTAGCAAATTTAGACCCTAATTTTACAAAAATGAACAATTTGGTTTGGTTCACTACCTTCATCCTACCAAGCTATTCCATCTACAAAACTTGATCAATAAAATCAATATGAAATATATTTTTATGAATGGCAGTTAAATTATTACTTTTGTCACGTACTCCAAGACAATGAGGACTAAAAACCGCCGTTGTGACGTCACTATACAGTATATACGTCATGATTTTGTTTTAGCGGTTTATTATTTATTTGTGTTTTTCCTGTAATTTATACTAAATGAGTTAAGCACTATTTTTAACCAACTTCGTAAAAGATGATTGTGAATTTATTGAATCTTTCCCTTTTCCTCATTAATTTAAAAAAGGATTTTTAGTATGTTAGTAGATATTTTATGTATTTCAATACGCATATTTTGAAAATTTATTAACAAGATAAAAATATTCATTCACGCACTTTAAAGAAAAAAATTGCCCTGAAAAAATACCTCTTCAGTCTTCACTACTAATTCTGTATAAGAGTTTCCGCTCATCGTAGATTTTCTATCAAGCGATTATTACGAAATCATAATCAGAATGTAGATAATATTGGCTGTATTTATTTATACTACTCTATCGAATGACATAAGTCTACAGTATACGAGGGTTCTTACGCTCACATTATTTTATCATTTAAAGATAGGTAGTTTATCAACACACTGGCCCCTTTTCTGTACAAAATTTGTTTAAAAACATAAATTACTCATGAATTCAATTAGAGAGATAACATTTCTTCGAAGTTTTATATCGAATAATATTATTTTTAATATCCTATAATATATAGTTTTAATGTGTTCACTAATATTATTATTGTGTGTTTTTATTACACGTTTAATGTACAGATTTACTATGTTTGACATGTTTTTAAGTGACAAAAGGTAGTCGTAGTATCTATTAAAAAGAGCTTACTGTATTTTATATCTTACATACATACATATTATAATGAACTTCTAAATGAAATGAATCTGAACTTAGTTTATTTCTTGAAAATTTTTATTAAAATAGTCATTATTATCTATAAAGACACCAAATCTAGTTTTATAGTTACTTCTATAGGTAGTTCTATAGTTTTTAGAATTTTTATCAGTGTGTCTGTTCGTCTGTCTTTGACGCATCACAACAAAACCACTGGATTTTGATGTCAAACGAGTTAGTAAGACGCTCTTATAGTAGACATAGAGTATATTTGCCTCAAAGTAAAAGCGGGGTTCGAACCCGCGGCTGCTGGCACATAAAGAGAAACGAGTGATTTTAGTATTTTTTTAATACACGATATGATACTAAACTTAATAAAAATGTAATAGATGTCGCAGGCAAATGCTAGTTTTCAATACGCCTAGTCAATGAATATGTATTCAAATTCCGAACTAGTTTCGCAACGTGACATTTCATTAAACGGCTGTCAGATTATCAGTCAGTTTGTCAACCTTCTGCGATGTTGCGTTACATTCCGGAATCTTGTAGTTCGTTGCGTAGTTATGATAATAGTAATACTCAGAATTCTAATTAATTTATTAGGCAGCCTTGAATTTTATAAGCTTAATGTCTAGGAATTATAATGACGAGGTAGCCAGTTCGAACTTGCTTGAGGTAGCATTTGTGTAGCAGAAGACTTAACGAGGCTTTATACTTCTTCGTCCCTTACACCACCTGAGAAACGGGAAATTAAAAAATTAAAGTCTTTTTAAACTCTTGTACTAAATGTTGTAATTAAAAAATTAATATTTTTATTTGAATAAAAAATCTAATATAATTGATTTTAATAAAATAAATATATTTTTAATGATAAATTTCAGTATACATGAAAATTTTTTATTGGACAGAATTGAGTACTACCTTTTTGGTAAGTCGGTAAAAATAGATATACCTGAAAATGATTAAAAGTGTTATTCACCAATATTATTGTAGTACAAAGTCATATCCTCAAGAAAACTACACGAAAATTTATGTATATGAGTAAGGCGTGAACGTTTGAGTCATCTTCTGAAAAGTCAATCACGACTCTAGACTGCGTGTTGATAATGAGTGATAATACAAAGGCGTGGAAAAAATATATTTAAATATTTTTATGAGTAGTATTTTTTATGAGTTAGTCTTAAAATAATACGCCATATAAGTTTAAGAAGAAAAATTTTCTTACTATCTGACATACGTAGTTGATTTTTGAGCTATTAGTGTACGCTGAATGTTCGAAATTCAACGATAATTTTATTGAAAATAAAAATAAAAATTGCTTATTAATAGAATTTAATTAAATTTATGTATCAAATAAAAAAAACGATCCATTTTTTTATTGATAACTCTAAAACTCATCTACTAAACAAAAAATAATGAAAGTTGGCTCACAAACAGAAGATAAAATATCCTGAACTGTTTTTTTTGCATATTTACGTGTAAACTACTTTTAAGAAGAACCTTTTATTGTATTAAGGCTAGCATGAACGGTCATAGATCCAGAGATCATGGGGTCGACTCTCGGATCGGGCCAAGTTTCATTCTGTATTTCTGAGAAGAAATTCTAAACAAAGTTAATTTTCATTAATTTTATATTCCACTAGCATTTTTCGCGCCTTCGCACGCATTCTAAACAACCGGAAACCAAATTTTTTCTGAGTCTCGCGGTATGGTACCGTGCAGAACTAACGCCCGCCCTTTCGTTTTTTGCAACATTTTCCGCTTCTATTGGTCACAGCGTGATGTACTATAGGCTATAGCCTTCCTCGATAAACGGACTATCCAACACAAAACGAGTTTTTCAATTCAGATCAGTTCCTGAGATTAGCGCGTTCAACCAAACAAACAAACAATTCAGCTTTACAATATTAGTAGAGATTATATTAGAGACAAAATCAACTCTTACGTTGTATCATCAAAAATCATAATTTTAAGAATATCGTCTTATTTGTCAAAGTCCAAAAAATATGTTACTATAATTATGAAAACATCAGCAAAGTTAAAATAGATTACTTCGTACATTTGTTACACAACATGACCTAATGTTGACTTATTGATACTTGAATCGAATTGATTAGTGTCAGTGTTTTATTATCATATAATATTATAAACAACTTGTTATCGACGTAACTCGCGATACCAATGCAAAATGGTCTGTATATCTTAGGATTAGGGTACATTATGACGTAGACTGTACTTCAAAAGATTATCCTTTACGTACCGATATTTAAAAAAAAATACGTAGGGTATGAGACAAGCTCTACTACTTCACGTAGTGCTTCTATGTATGCAGTCCTGTTTAATGTCCCACTGTTGGTACATAATGAGGGTGACTAAACCACAATTATTACTGGTCAAACGTCGGTTGGTGGAAGTCAAATGTATTTTAAAAACTTGCTATATTCAGTTAGTTTGGAATCCATCGTAAATCACGCTGAAAATGATTTGCTCATGGGAATATACGAATATTAGAACCCGGGATTAAAAATATATTTTTATGTACATAGCATATATAATATGTATGTTTTCCCCAAATTTTAAATAGTGACTTTGGTCCAATTTGGTTCAATGAGCAAACACTAGTATATTTATATTTATAATATGTATATATTTAAACTTATATATGTAGTATATCAACTGTTTGGTATCCGTGGCACAAGCCTCGAAGCTTACCACGGAATTAGATGGCGCTGTGTGTAATAATTTGCCAACATATTATTATTATTATTATTTATTTGTTTATTTATTTATTTATTTATTTATTTATTTATTTATTTATTTATTTATTTATTTATTTATTTATTTATTTATTTATTTATTTATTTATTTATTTATTTATTTATTTATTTATTTATTTATTTATTTATTTATTTATTTATTTATTTATTTATTTATTTATTTATTTATTTATTTATTTATTTATTTATTTATTTATTTATTTATTTATTTATTTATTTATTTATTTATTTATTTATTTATTTATTTATTTATTTATTTATTTATTTATTTATTTATTTATTTATTTATTTATTTATTTATTTATTTATTTATTTATTTATTTATTTATTTATTTATTTATTTATTTATTTATTTATTTATTTATTTATTTATTTATTTATTTATTTATTTATTTATTTATTTATTTATTTATTTATTTATTTATTTATTTATTTATTTATTTATTTATTTATTTATTTATTTATTTATTTATTTATTTATTTATTTATTTATTTATTTATTTATTTATTTATTTATTTATTTATTTATTTATTTATTTATTTATTTATTTATTTATTTATTTATTTATTTATTTATTTATTTATTTATTTATTTATTTATTTATTTAGTTATTTATTTATTACCTACTAGTTGTATATAGGAAAAAGAGTAGTAAGCAGTATCTTAAAACAGTATTATGAAATTTTGTGTGTCAACCTTGTCGTATGTTACTCATTAGCAACTACACAACTAGCTAAGTAAATAATCATTTCTACACTTTGTTTTTTTACGAGTTTGCACATTTAGTGACTGCTGTGTGGGATTTTGTAAGAGCGGCAAAGAAAGTCGTTCGACACATAGATCTTTAACTAATGTCCATAATATAGCCTTGGTGACTTTTTACACTGAAATAAAACTAGTATTTACTTCAGAGACAAAAGAAGAGAAAAAAATAAGAGAGAGAAAGGAAAAGAGAGTAAAAAAAGCGAGAAAGAAATATTTTGAATTTTCGTATTTTTATTAAGACTGCATGTGAATTCATAAAATCAGTAAATAATAATATGAAGTTTAATATTTAAAGTTGATAAGTTTATAATTGTTAATCAACTCTAATTTTACCCAAGACGTCCAGCCCCAAGACAAGCGAGGGTAGTCTACAATGTTTTTAAAATCGGCATAATTCAAGTAAACTAGAGCTATCTGAAGTTAATGGCAGAAATTATGAAATACGATCTGTCGAAACGTATGTATTAATTAGTTAGCACTAAAACCGTTGAGATAACTGTGTAATTGTTTACCCACGCGTAGGTTCTGATAAGTATGTCACTCAATAACTAAATTCAGTATTTATTGTAGCAATAAACTTAAATAGTATGAATATTCGTCCTTGCCCAAACATTTGACTCTTATACGTATAGGAATAGGGTGTACCGATTTTGATGTAGCTTACAGCAATTATAGTGCGCGGGCGGAGGCGCCGGCGCAGGTTAGCTATTTTATATTGGTTGTTACAGTTTAGTTATATTGTTCTAAGGAATTTTAACAAGCTCATATTTGAATATGATTGATCTTCAAATAATACTTTCTTAGGTTAACGCGAATATTTGACATTATAAATGAAACTATCTTTTCGGATTTTGTCCTGATCCTTGATCATGGTTACGAGAAATTATTGCTGTCAAGCATTCGAAACGTCGGGAACCAAAAATCATAATAAATCCGCGACAAAATCCGAAAAGATAGTTTCATTTACAATGATCTTCAAACACTTTTAGCTACTAAGAAGGGATTTTGAAATCTTCATGATCTTTAGTAGATATAGTTAAAGATAATATGTCTTGTTTGGATTCAACTCTTTAACGTTACATTGATAGGTATGGGTCTGCCTCCAATACTAGTGGGTCTAGGCCAGTGGGTAATGCCTTAACGTATACCACCTGATGGTTATTTGGAACTCACTGGCTTAAAAAAGGAAGCCAGGAACTACTCACTAAAATCCAACAAAACCTCCACTGTCTTAATGGAACATCGAAGGGGATAGCTTAATTATTCATTCAACCATGACCCCCGAAGGTCTGATCAAACAGCTGAGGGGTTGGTCCACAGTTGTTCACCTGGAACAACCCACTAGGAAGAGACTAAAAGTCGGCCATTATAATCTGAAGTAACACGTAGTCTACAGTCAGATACCTAAAGACTATCCAGAAGATAGACTATCCAAGAAAAGTCATGGCAAGTCACTATTCTAAAACTTGTAAAACAAATACCCAAAATCTTATATCTTGACTTTAAATTGTAAAATATTACGCATGTATCATAAACGAACTGACAAGCGACGTTCAGGCATTCCAAAAACGTCGGCTGGTCAGAATTTGATATGGTTTTCGCGAACTCATTACAATTCATGGCATCAACTAAGGTGCGTTTATCGTAACGTTGAATTCCCATCATTTCTCAAGACTAATATTGAATAAAACATTGTTTACAATTGGAAGAAAATACGCACATTGTGTAAGAATCTCGCAAAACAAAGTGTGGATAGACTGATATGCTTATTAGATGTAGATCAATCGCCATGTAATTTAATTAGCCTAGATAAAGTTTACTATACACTTATCGCTAATTTGTTGATAAAAGATAAAATCTTCTCAAATTCTTCCGGATTTCTATTGATTGAGATTAGGTTTTTTAGAATTTTCAGCCAACAGTATAAACTGACAGAACAGCGTAATAATTTTACTATTATGTATATAAAAAGAAAGTATATATTAAATTTTGTTTGTGTGTCTGTGTAACTTTGACTTCAAAGTTGACCATAACTTTAAAAAACAAAGTTTTATCCATCCATAGGGATGTATTGTTTCCAAAAGGTTACATCGGATAAGTGTAGGGGATTGACTCCCAATGACTTTCTAGAATCACCAAAATATCACGGAACATACAGACAAACAAACACTCAAAACCTCTCTCTTACAAAGTCGGTTATAAATAAGGAAAAAAGAGATTAGCAATTGACGTATGAATATTTTGTGTGTCGCTTTGCCTATTAAAATAATCTAGACTAGTATTCTTAGTATTAATATTGTAAATTGTACAAAAATTTCTTAAATCGACATGTCTCCAGTAGGTTAAACAGGGTCGACGTAGTTGACTGCTGTTCGCATTCCGTACCTATGTGACCTAGCTGGAATTAGTTTGATGAATTAGTAATAAACATTCCATTTGAGTATTGTTCAGCTAATTTTAGATCTATACATATTATAAATATGTTGAGACTGCTTAGGTCGTGTAGCTGGCTAGCATATACAGCCACACTTCGAGAGGTCCTGGATTCGAGTCCCGGGTCGGACCAAGTTTAGTTATTGAGTGTTTCTGTCAAGTAAGTCCCAGTAACAGTCTGGAGTTGGGAAGTTGGTGCTGTTGATTAGTGTCCCAACATAATATATTATTTATTACAATATATTACAAGATCCACATAAAAATACAAACAATTATAAAATGTATGCTAAATTTTTCTGCGACGATTTTTGGCCTATTCGTCCATGATGTTGCCGATTTGACTGATGATAATATAATGATGTCCAGTAACAATTAAAAAAGCCGTTTGTATTTAAGTCGATCAAAAGAATTCTGATAGAAATCATCCATCTTTATTGAGCTCTACTAAACTTAACCTACCTTTCCTTATACCGATATAAAACCAAACATATCGCCTTTGTCAATATTCCAAATATAAAGGCAATTTATACAAACCGAGCCGTAACTGGTCATTGCAAATGACATTAGAATAGTCAAGTTCACCCGATACTATCGGTTCCCACGACAGAGACCGTTAGCTTGTTGACTTTATGAATCTAGTTTCAATATTGTTTCGTAGAAGTACTTTTACTTTTGAGAATAATAACATGTAGGCCGAAGGTTTGAATCCGGGTGAGGTTTCCTAAAAAGACTGAAGAAGACGTTCTGTCGTAAAGAGATATTGTAAAGTTGGCACGGTTGTTTCTTGATTTTTGTTGATTTTTCAACTTTGAGGCAGTTTACCTATTTTTTAAAGTATATCTTTTTACATAAGTAATATTATAAAAACACATATAAATAGGCAAAAGAAAAACAATTTAAGAAATTTTCTTCTCTTTTTGATCGATTTGTTTTTTATTAACTAGCTTTAGTTAATCAACAAGTAATTGGTAATGATCAAGATTCTGACCTCTGACTAAACAGCAATACTTGTTAAAGGTTAATGAAACCGTGTTAAAAAGGTTTTAGTCCAAATTATTATAGGCCACTACTTATCAATATTGAGTTTCATATCAGATAAGGTAATTGCTGATAGCATTTCTGATACTCTTGTTGAGTAAATGTAAATAAACGTCAAATTTTCGATCGATTTATATTTATTAAGCCTTGTATTGTTTGTACGCTTTGTCTCGTATTGAATAATGAAATGTAGAGCTCACTCTTGAAATATAAAAACACATCTTTTTGGTTTCGTTGCGGACTTACATTACTTACATTTTTGATTTTAGGTTTAAAAAACTTTGAATGTCTTAAATACCACCGAAGAGACATCTCCAAAAAAAACGAAATGTTCTATGCAAATATGCTTACCCTATCTATTAAAGATAGGGTTATTAAAATAAGAGTACATGACGATACATACTGTGTAACGAATAAAAATTAAAAAGCACTTCCTTTTTTTCCAATTAATGAAAAATACTAAGATTATCACATAATTGGAGACTATAATCTGTAGTCTTTAACTTCGGCAATTGGCTATAGTAATAATTCTCCTAACTCCACTTTTCCACTTTACTTTTTTTCTTGTCGTACAGCAGTTTAACATTAAGAAGTACAAATATACGCACTAAAGTGATGTGTCATGTGCCTGATTAAAAAATATATTTCCGCAGATACGGATACGGATATTTCTCACCCTACACATATAATCTTTCTTTAAGGCCGGCAACGCATTTGCAAGCCCTGTGGTATTGCAGATGCCCATAGGCGGTGGTGATCACTTACCATCAGGTGAGCCTCCTGCCCGTTTGCCCCCTTTATCCTATAAAAAAAAACACTACAATAACTACAATAGTTTGGCTCACTTAGTGACACTGTTTTCTCCGCCAGCAGTCGCGGGTTCGAGTCCCACTGGGGGCATTCATTTGTTAAGCACGAATGTTTGTTCTCCAGTCATAGGTGTTTATATTTATAATATGTATGTATTTAAAAGTTATAGATGTATATCAACTATCTGGTATCCGTAACACAAGCATGGAATGGAACTGGATGGCGCTGTTGTAATAATGAACAAACATAAAAAAAAATAAAAAAATCTTACATCAAGACCCTGGAAACCTGGAAATAAGTATAGGATTAACATTGTACCGACCCTGACCTCAGAGACGATGGTTAATTGACATTTTGCCAGCACTCAGCCGCTGACACCGTGAGTTATGACTTCTACTTGCCTTTGAACTTTACGTTTACGCGACACAATATGATGGCGTTAATTATTATAATTATCCCATATTGTTGCCAACGTCTTTATAAAAAAGTTATTTTCATGACATTACAATACATTGTAATTATTGTGTTTGGGGTGTTCTTGCTTGTTACACTATTTCAATGTTATAAGTTCACCGCAACTTTGTATGTGACTAGTTCTTTCCCATGACTTTGATCACGGTTTAGGTTCAAAAAAGCCTAATATTTAACTCCAGATGATTTAGCTGTTTATACCACAAAACCTGAAAAATATATTTGTAAATTATCACATTTACGAGTATAAACGTCTGAAATGGAATCTTAATCATTATAAAACAGGAAGTATGGTATCAAAAATAATAGTTTTATATAAATCGGCTTAGCTAATTTCATTAAAAAATAATAATTAGATGGCACGTTTGGCTTAGTTTTTAGTGAACATACTTGCTATGCCAGATGCGGGTTCGATTTCCGCTGGAGGCATTCATTTGTGTCATGAGAACGAATGTCTGTGCTTCAGTCATTGGAGTTTATATTTGTAATATGTATGTATTTAAAGTAATATATGTGTAGTATATCGACTATCTGGTATCCGTAACACAAGCCTCGTAGCTTACCACCGAAATAAATGGTGCTGTGTGTTAATGTAACATATTTATAATGTAGCATTTTATTCCTGTTACACTACTGTGTAGGTGTATACAATATTGAGTATGTTATGTAAATTTTAATTCAAAGACTTGGAGTTATTGTTAGTTAATGTTAAGATAAGAGGCGGTAACAGAGCCGTTGCCCGCCATGTCACCTGTCACACCGTGGCGAACCATTTGTTCCTGTCATTTACACCCATTGTTATTTTACAAGGAAGTAAAGTTGCATCGGTGTGACATAATCATCTCAAATCTATACTAATATTATAAAGCTGAAGAGTTTGTTTGTTTGTTTGGTTGAACGCGCTAATCTCAGAAACTACCGGTCCGAATTGAAAAATTCTTTTTAAATCGTCGCAGCAAACAACAAAAATGCGTAATCTCTTGGTAATAATAAATAATAATACTTATGATAAATAAATATGTTGGGGCATTTTACATACAGCGCGATCTATTTCCGTGGTAAGCTACGAAGCTTGTGTTTCGGATACCAGATAGTTTATATACTACATACATAAGTTTTAAATACATACATATTATAAATATATTTTATTATATGACTGGAGTACAAATATCCGAGTTTAACAAATGAATGCCCCGAGCGGGACTCGAACCCGCGACCGCTGGCGCAAGAAAGTAGGGTCACTACTGCGCCAAACAATTATAATATTCTGTTAGAGCATTTATTATATACAATTTACATTGTACATACATATGTATTATCCTGTCAACGAGGCGTCGACTTGACCTCCCCACAATCTGACTAGCAAGTGATTTTTTAAATAACACATTGTGATCGTGCAATGATCTCCCAAATTTTGAATGTCAGCCCAATATTTTCCCTTAAAATTCGATAATTTGTGAAGTACATACATAAGTTAACACCTCGTTTGATTGATTACGCCCATTACCGATCAATTTGCTCGCGAAGACAAGGAAATATGATAAGGTTTTATACAGCTTAAGGTTTCGTGTAAAATGTTAAAAATTTAATCACAGTTATAAATAAAGATTTAAAAAGCTTTATATGTCCTCTAAAATAAACGCAGAAGTGATACAGAAGTAGATCTTTCATACAATCATTCAATAACTGAAGAACGTGTTGATATTTTGTGTTTTTTTAATTAATATTACTTTAATTATGAGCTTAAGTAGCTATGAATAGACGTAAATGTAGTAGATTTACGCGAGAATTTGACATCTATTATCATCAGCCCTTATTAACGTCCCACTGCTGGGCACGAGCCTCCCTCAGTACGAGGGGGATCAGGCCATAGTCCACCGCGCTGGCCTAGTGCGAGTTGACGGACTTCACATCTCTTTCGAAAACATGATAGGTTTTCTCAGACATGCAGGTTTCCTCACGATGTTTTCCTTCACCGTAAGACAAGTGGTAATCATGATAGAAACGATTCGCACATGAAAATATCAGAGGTGCGAGACCCCGGATTTGAACCCGCATCACTCGGTTATACAAGCGAGCGCGTTACCGCTGGAGTACTACTGTCCTTGACATCTATACATGTAATAAAATTCTGAGTCGAATCTCATTTTTTGGAAAATCCTATTGAAATAGAGATATATTTTATAATATTTGTTTGTCTGGGAAGGGATCACAAAAAACACTTCCATGGGGCAGATTTTGTTAACATTTAGCTTGATGAGCTTATGAGGTTACTCGGGTCAACATATAAAGGATACGCGTCAAAGTACCAAAATCTGATAAATCTACACTAACCGGTAAAATCTACCAGAGACGAATCCGAGCAAAGCGAGTGTGAAGCGCGACTTGCAAATGAAACTATTCCGTTGGATTTTTCGCCATTTTATTTTAATGTTACCCGATATTGCTTTAAAAATAAAATTAAATATTCTTTTAGAGACTAAATATTGGTTAAAATATTGGAATTTTATATTTATATTGTGGTCCGTAGATAAGAAAGCACTCTACAATCGTTGAAGTTTAAAAAAACATTAAATTGACATACATACTTGTATTACGATTCTATGATATTTTTTCATATCAATTGAATTTTTAATTTTTCCCATTATCTTTACTTTGAGGCAAAAACGGCATAACTCAAGTGAACGACAGGATTTCGCTTCATTTAGTATAAGAACGACTCTACTTTTAGTCACATTTTAATTCCCTAATTTTTTCCTGAGAACCTAACAAAAACCATGTGTCTAGAATATAAATTAACTATTCATAGTCAACCTAAAATCAGCTCTATTTACCAATCTTAAGGTCTAATTTTAAATAAAATATGTTTCAGATTTTTACATACATGGCGTGTAATCTATTCAATTAATCGAATAAAAACACAAGGGATTTAAAACTTTCTGTCAAAGATAAAAGGGTCATTTTGGAGTAAATTTGATGAATCGCGGTTAGAATTGCGAATCCCTAATCGGATGTCCAGTTTAGTGGGACCATATGTGAAGTAAATTATGTATAAAAACCAAAATGTTTTATGCAATCTGTCTGTTCGTCTCTATTATTTAATGATTGAAGTATATAAAATAAAGTTAGTGTTTTTTGGAAATATTGTGAGGTTTTTATTAAAATCGATACTAATAATATTATAAGTGCTAAAGATCATCTGTTGACTTTTTACGCTTCAACTGCTGAACAAATTAAAAAAAAATTGGTGTGGTCATAGATTGCATCCTGGGATCCGATATAGAAATTTTACTAACACTTTACTTCACGTTAGTTATTTTTTTTAATTAAAAATAATAGTGCGGTTTTATTAAATAATATAATATTACAAGAATAATGTCATAGGCAACTTGCTAATATAAAAAGGTGTAGCCATACTAAGAGCGTTTTTGGAGCATTCATTTGTTGAGCACGAATGTTTTTACTCTAGTTTATATTAACTATCTGGTATCCGTAACACAAGCCTCGTAGTTTACCACGGAGCTAGATGGTGTTGTTGTAATAATATCCCAACATATTTATTAGTTACTTAATATATACTTATTTATTTCCTTCAGCCACACCCCTATCTCTTAGACCAAACATTTTGGTCAACACATGTACAGTAGAGTCGCAGGATGCGCGTACGCATGACTGCTTACAATTTACATCTATATCTAAACACCTATACCATGATCATATTATGTATAAAATCATTGACTGTTACAAATTAAATTTTAGAAGAAAAGGAAATATTGAAACGCGTATTACATTTAATTTGTAAAGTCAAATTTTTGGGTTTCGTCTAACTTAAACTTAGAATGTTATTAATGAAACTATCTTTTCGGATTTTGTCGTGGATTTATTATGATTTTTGGTTCCCGACGTTTCGAATGCTTTACAGCAATCATGGTCTTAAACTTAGAATGTATTAGAAAAAATTATAACTTATTGATTGATTAAAAGTACCATAGTTAGGTTATTATTACGACTTTGCTAAAGAAAGTTAAAAAAGTAAATCGGTTGACAAACAGACATAAGAAAGCTCTACACTGCTTTTTTGTCTATTTATGTATATGTAAATATGCAATTTCTTATAAAGTATTTTACACGCAACTTGATCTGGTTAGAAATTATCTTAGATCTTCCAATAAAAAAGTAGAAATTGTGTAAAAGTTTAGAAATTCAGAGCGAGATGTAGAGTTTTGATGAGAATTTAAATAGAACTTGACTTTTATTATACATTTATACTAGCGAACTACCCCAACTTTACTCCGGTTTCGTTTCCTAACGGATCCTAACGGATCATCGCACGATGTGATATTTTCTCGAAAGCTATCATTATACCATACAATATACATACATATTTCATCAAAACCTATTCAGTGGTTTTCTCTGACAGACAAACGGAAAGACAGACATACAGACAGAGATTCTAAACACTGTAGATGCGGCCTCTATCTATCGATCAATAATAATTACTAAGATAAAACTTTCTTAGGTTTACGCGAATATTTGACATTATAAATAAAATGATATTTTCGGATTTTGTTGCGGATTTATTTGGATTTTTGGTTCCCGATGTTTCGAATGCTTTACAGCGCACATGATCACGGGAGAGACTAAGGTATTTGATGTCTCATGGGCTTATATACTTGTTACAGACAGTACCCACAATTTAGGGGGTCCTAAAAATCAGAAATAAAAACAAAATCCGAAAAGATAAACTTAATCATTTAAAATATATTTTTTTCATATTCGAAAAATACTGTATATAATCGAAAAATATACTGTTTGTCAAAATATTTGCAACAAAAATATATATTATGTGATACTAGAAAAAAAAATGTAATGCAAGTAACGCCTTAAAATATTACTAGTTATAGTAAAAATTATAGTAGACGTTTTGATGACAGGCACGCGTCAACACTACTTTTTAGGTTTCAATAGCTAGTGTGACGTGTGTTTGATGGCTTAAAAGATATGTGCACTATTTGACTACCAAATTGGCTCCAAACTGTATACTTAGTTTAATTTAATTATTTTATTATGGAAGCTTAGCTTTAGAATGTAGGCAGTGGTAGCCCAGCGGGTTCAAATCCAGGTTTCGCACCTCTGATATTTTAATGGACGAATCATTTATATGATTACAACTTGTGTTACGGTGAATGAAAACATCTGATAGAACCTAGCAAGTTTCGAAAGACCTGTAGAGTCCACCAACCCGCACTAGGCCAGCGTGGTGGACTATGGCCTGATCCCCCTCGTATTGAAGGAGACCTGTGCCTATCTATGCTCTATCCATTGTCCTTTAAAAACGAAACCGAAAATTGTAATTAACATGTTAAAACATTATTATTTCATTATGAAATATCTAATTTGAAAGCGAAACGATCTCTACATTGTTTTTAAAACAATACTCCCCCTATAAGGAACTCTTAGGCGTATACTTGTGCTAAACAAATATGAATCTTATTTTGAATGTACAAAAGCTGATAAGATTCATTGCAAAATCACCGATGATACTTTCTTCTATTGCAAAGTATTCTTGTTTCAGATGCGTCATAGTTACTAGTACTTTGACCGACTGCAAAAAAGAGGATGTAGAGTTTATGATCGCCTAATGTAGAGCTATTTGTATACTATAGTAAACTATATACCATAGTTAACTAATATGAAGTTTTAGTAAAATCCATTAATTACTATAACAAATTTAGTGCTATTATAAGTATTCTATCAAAAATGGCACGTCAATAATAATTTACTCGTATTAATTATTTTAAAATAACATATATCCATATGATAATTAATACGCGCGATCGAAGCCGCGGGTTATGCTAGTATATTATACATATAAACCTTCCTTTTGAATCACTCTATCTATTAAAAAAACCGCATCAAAATCCGTTGCGTAGTTTTATAGATCTAAGCATACATAGGGACAGACAGACAGCGGGAAGCGACTTTGTTTTATACTATGTAGTGATTCTAAACAAACAAACAGAAGTGTTAATATTTGACAAAAACAAGTATACTTTAGTGAAATTTGATGTTATCTTAAATGTTGACTTATGAAATATATTTTTCACTACCCGTTTTTTCTCACGCTCAAGTCATTTAAAATGTAAAATGAAATTAATCATTCCAGAATTTGTTATACAACGCTTATAAAATATGAATCTAAATATTAATAGAGTCAGTGATGGAGCTTAGTGTTATTGTATTTCTTAGGAAAAGATAAAAAATAAGCTACGAGGCTTGTGTTATGGATACCAGATAAGTAGTTGATACACTACACATATATAACTTTAAATATATACATAATATTCATATAAACAACCAGAATACAAAGACACAATATGATGCCCGGGACTCGAACTAGCGACCGCTGGCGCAGAAATAGGGTCACTACAAACTGAGCCACACATCGACAAATATATTTTAATTGTAAAAATTTTCTCTTCCTTAGTGCTCCATTTTCGTAACGTGTAAACAAAAGGCGTTATAAAATTATGCATATATAAGTAATTACGATTATGAAATTCAATAAAAATGAATGAATTTGCTGTTCTCATGGCGATGTAACTTTTAGATGGAATCTCGTAATTTTAACTCATGTTAATAGATCTTAGTCGTCACACTTTGTGGGTTTAGTGAAGGGTGAATTAAGTGCACTGAAACTAGGTTTCGCCACGATTTTACTTGCATTTTTTTACTACTACCACTATAACTATTATAATAAATACAAAAAGTTTATTTGTGTGTTTGTTTTAACTGCTAAACACTGAAACGGCTCGACAGGTTTAGATGAAGTCTAATACATAAATAGTCTATAATCTGGAGTGTTATATAATAAAGGCTAATAATAGTTAAATTAATGATAATAAAATTTGTGAAATTAATTAATTTTGAAAATACTTTCACTCATATTTCGAAGATACGTTTGTCTCACTTTGTATTTTCTGTTGCCGTTGCCGTTAGCCGTTGCGGGTTCAAGTCCCGCTAGGGGCATTTGTTGATCACGAAAATGGTGTTTATATTTATAATATGTATGGGTTTAAGTTATAATATGTATAGTGTATCAACTACCTGGTATCCGTAACACAAGTCTCGTTGCTTACCACAGAAATAGATGGCGCTGTACGTAATAATGTCCTCATATATTTATTATTTATTTTTAACGCTAACATCTGAGCGAAGTAAGGGCACGTTGCTAGTAAAGTTAAATATCATACAGTCTAGTAAAAAAGCTGTTTACCGTCTTTCTCTACGGAAGTCTAAAACAGATTTCGCATTCCATTGTTTTTTGTTCCCACCATTCTTTATAATTAACGAATTCGAGTTTTTTTGTAATAACACCTTATAAGTATGAGATTTATGTGTTGTTGAACAGTTCTTGTAAATAGGCGGCTTTATTCTGTCAAGAGTAGTGTAAGTTAAGAGATTATTTATTATTCGACTAGTTTTCACTCATGGTTTCACTTGCGTTTTTTTAAAATGTTTAAAATGCTTGTAAATGTAATTAAAATGTATGAAATATTATATTACCTTTTGTCGATAAAAATCCACACTTTAAGCTGGTTGTTTCAGACTTATAAAAACAAAAATAGAGTTTTAAGGAGTTGGTTTAAATTATATAAAAATAGTAAAAATATTCATTTTATTTATTATATATACCTACCTACCTATATACATAAAATTAATTCTTTGTATGTTGGTCCTCTATGCATTCCTAAATCATTTAACCTTTAAGGCACTTTCGCGTAAAACGAGGGTAAAATGCTAGTAATAAATTAGTGATATAATTCTTTAATAACGTAATAAAACGATTACTATCAATAGTATATTATGATTGATCATTTAGATTAATCATTTTTAGAAATGGTACACTAACTTAATTCTAAAATGCTTTGAACTTACACATAAGCGAAAAAGTGCTGTAAAAACTATTATATCCCGCTGAGTTTCTTATAGTGATTCTTCTTATGACTAAAATATATCATGTGTAAACCTAACTCGTCATTCTTGTGTATCTAAACTTCATTTAAATTCCGTTTTCTATGCTCTCATTATATTAGTATGACTAAGCCCCGCTGTGCTCGGTTTCGTTCCTAGATACGTTTTATAGGTTAGTATAGATTTTTCAGATTTGGCATTTTTGCGTGAAGTAAAAAGTATTCTATATATTGTTCCGGATAAACAATTATCTAACAGACAGACATACAGACAGACAGAAAGATAGACAGACAGACAAACTAACAGACAGACAAACAGACAGACAAACTAACAGACAGACAAACAGACAGACAAACAGACAGACAAACTAACAGACAGACAAACAGACAGACATACGGATAGAGAGACAGAGAAAAAGAGAGGCAGACAGACAGACAGACATTCAGATAAACAGACAGACAGACATACAGACAAAGAGACAGACAATTAGACAGACAGATGGACAAACAAACAAAAATTCTAAAAACTATAGATTCGGCCTCTATCTTATTAATACTAGGAGCAAACATAAACTTGTAATGCCTGTAACTCGCTTACGCCGAGTTAGTAATTCTTTTTATGGACAATGTATACGCCTATACAACAGGATCCCAGAAAACGTTCAAAAAGCTTCTATTGCCAAATTTAAAAAAATTGTGAAGGAACGTTTGTGTACTAAAGGCTATTATTCGATTAACGATTTTTTAGAAGACAGTACACCTTGGGAATGATGTGATCGCCGCCAGGCTATTTCAACATATAGAATTATTGTTAATATGCAATTTAATTAAAAAAAAAGAATGAGATTAAGATAAAAAAAATATTAGTCCCGCTGAGTTTCTTTCGCCAGTTCTTCTCAGGTCAGAGGTTTCTTCTTTCCGAACTGGTAGTAGACTAATGACGTTCAGTAAGAAATTGTAACAATTTTTATGCTGAATAAAATATTTTGATTTGATTTGATTTGATATCGATAATAATGAATATTTCAATAACATTTTTCAACAAATATTTCATATAGAGATTCGATTCAGAATGTTGTTATATATCTATATAACAACATTCTATATAACAACAACAAAGACGAAGTCAGTGTCTAAAACTAGTTAATAAATTCACGTAATACTAGAATAAGAAATCTAGGAAGGATGGGTTTCCGTACGCGAGGGAATAGCCCCCTTACAGCGAAATGGTTAGGCAACGCGTTATCGCACGAGGAAGGTACTATGTACAATGTACATACATACGTAACGATCGTTATATATATGTTAGATATAAAACATCCATTATATAGATTTATGTATAAAGAAGAAATGGTATTAAGTTCTGGTTAAGGAAATACATATAAGCTTTTATATATGTACATATGTTAGTACAAGTCAGTCAAAAATTACAATATCTAATTTTTTTTCATACTGCGATTCGTATGGAAACTTTGAACACTTTGTAGATCTGAATACTTTTAATTGTATTTACGGGAATATTTGACATTTCAAAATAAATATAATTTTTTTTTCTTCGGTTTTTTTCTCAGATTTATTTAGTTTTTTGATACCTGACTTATATGCGCAATAGATGAGCCAAACCAAAATAATAGCTTTCATTTTAATTATTGTATCTTTATTCTAAAATATTGCTTTTATCTATACGAACATTTATAATATAATTTTTAGGCTTTTAGTTTTCAATTACATCTCAATTACGAAATTAATTTACTTAGTCAATATTTCAACGAAATCTTTTGACATTTCGTAGATTATTCTAAATCACGAACTCGAAACCACATCAACACGCAATTGGTAGCTCATTTTTTGCAATACACTAATTATTATTACATACGAGTGGTATAAGAAATGATTTTATCTTAATAACACGATAACTTATTATGTATGGTTAGCATAAAAAATCTCTACATACATTTTATTTTAGTACATTTTTCATAATAAAAAGGTCAGTACGTTTTCTCGTCTGTCTGTTTACTTTTATTTGATGAGCTTTAGCTTTTGAGAGATAGAGCTTTAGCGTTATCAATAAATTTTTGGACACAGTTTTATTTAATAGATATACCTATGTAAATATGTCGAATTCAGACTATTAGACGCACACTATTTTTAGATAATTGTATTATAATAGGTACCATAATAATTATCAATGAAATATAATATGCAGTAAATTAAGTTTTTCATATAGAAAAGTTGCTATAATCTTTTCTCACTATCACATTATTTATCAATAAAGATAACATTTTGGTTTTGAAGTGCGCATTAAAAAATCGGGATTTAGTACGTAAAGCAAATACCACTAATAATACAGATATACACTGCGTAGATTCTATCAACAAAAGGTGTACAATGTACAAATTAAGACAGATTGTATCTTTACTGAGACTTCGTTCCGGACACATTCTTTCGAACAAGTTTAAGTTTCTGATGGGTTTGTCTAACACAGAAAAATGCGCACAATGTAATTGTATCGATGATATATATCACCTAATAATGGAATGTGTGCGAAATGAACATTTTAGGCCCCTTTCGTTAAAATCGTATAATATAGGTATGTGTAATAGTATATTGGCCGCGCCACTATCAAGCAATGCTATTATGCTAGCCAAGTTGTTGCAAGACTAAAATTGTAGTATTAAGTTAAATGCTGTACGGGGGTAACTTAGTCAATATTATGACTCAAACTCCCATGTAAAATAAATAAAGATTAAAAAAAAAAATGTACAAATTAAAATTTTTAAATCATAAAAATTTTATGTATGAACATCTCATTATAATTCATAACAAAATTATTTTTTGCTGTCATGATGAAGTCATCTAATGTTGTTTTATGAAGTTTTTTGCGGACCATACCGCAACAATCCATTAATCACAGAAATCAATAAGTAAGTGACCGGTCAGATCAAAACCTTGACACGTTGGAGTCACCAGCCATGACGCTGGAAATAAATCTAAGATAAGTAAGTCTGTAAACAGTGGAAGCTCAGTAGTTACGCGCTCGCTTGGATAACCGAGTGATGCGGGTTCGAATCGCGATCTCGATGATATTTTCAAGTGCGAGTTATTTCTAACATGATTATATTATGATTAGTCTTATGTCGAAGGAAACCATCGTGAGGTAAAGGTGAATGTCTGCGAGAACCCAGCAAGTTTTTGAAAGGCATGTTCGCTAACTCGAATTTGGCGAGCGTTTTGGACTATGGTCTAATTCCCTTCGTATTAAAAGGGACGACCAGCAATGGGACGTGAAAAAGGGCTGAATACTAATAAATATGAAATAAAATTATGTACTAATGATAGTGCTGTTTAATTAAATCTATCTTCTGTTTAAATTCTAACACCAACCCATTGGTAGCCTAAGCGAAAAAGTCCAAGTTTAAAACAAATTATTCCTAAAGCTTCTTATTAAGATGAGCACTTAGCAAACGATTGGGCTTGTAAAGAGCTTAATAGGGATGAAAGCTATCCTTTGATGTCAGAACCGTTTATACTACAGAAGGGATATCAAGCTCACTGACTACGCAAATCGAGTAGTAAACTCGTTGGATAATTATGTTTATAGATTTTCTTAGAACTAAAACACACTATAGTACCAATTACCTTGAGCCCTCGGTCCGATATCAGTCTAGTAATTTTTATGTAAATATATAATACTAGCATTCCCCACGGCTTCGCACGTGTTCTAAAGATCGGGAAACAATTTCATTCTGAGTCGCGCGGTATGATATCTCGCAGAACTAACGCCAGCCCTTCCCGTTTTTGAAACATTTTTCATTGATGCTCCGTTCTTATTGGTCGTAGCGTGATATAATATAGACTATAGCCTTCCTCGATAAACAGACTATCCAACACAAAAAGAATTTTTCAAATAGAACCAGAAGTTCCTGAGATTAGCGTGTTCAACCAAACAAACAAACAAACAAACAAACAAACAAACTCTTCTGCTTTATAATATTAGTATAGATAATAATAATGAGAGAAAATAAGTGCATTTACACAATAAGTATGAGTCATGCTTGTTCCTGTGGAATCACACTGAAGTACTAGACGTGATACCAGTGTACTTTCAATAATGAAGTTAAATATATAATTTTGTTTGCAGTTGGATTTTTTTTAATTATAGGGACCTATAGAGTTCCCCCAAAATTCTCATTGTTACAGTAAGAGATAGATTGGCTGTTTAGATTGGCTAGAATCACTTATAAAATATGCATACATATATTGTACTCTCTAGTTATTGAAGACAATACTAATGGCGCTAAAGCTTGTCAAAAGCAATTAAAAGGAAAATAAATATGTTGATAAATAGAGAAGAAAAGTTATTGACCAGTTTTTTTGTCTATTTATGCCTAGATAAATTAATTTGATTTAGTTGGAATCATTTTTTTGAATAGTTGGTTAGCCGTTAACATTTAAGTATTATTAAATGTAATGTGACATAATGACAGCAATTTAAATAAACATGGTTATTTGCGTTCAAATAATTACGACACATTTGGTTAATATTAAAGAAAAATTGGCATAAAACTCATAAAATGCGGATCATTATGAACTTACTTTTAATGTTTGCTATTACTCTTACGCCATCTGCTGATATGTCATTTTAAACCTTGATTTCAAGTATTATTGAGACAGTAATTTGTACATTTCTTACATATGCAGTACAAATATTTGTTAAGCTGTAAAAGGCACTAGATTTAATTTTAGCATCGCAAATATGGAATATTCAATTGTTCTGGAGTCCGATGTTGGTTTGTTAAGATTAAAAAGCACTGGGCTATTTATGGTTATACGTTTGAACTTCTACAACTGGACTTTTGTTTTTCATAGCCTATTTACTAAGGTAAATTATTTTGGCGATCGATCTTAAGAGTGGAGGAATTAGAAACAAATTTACACGGTTGGGGTAACGGGAATACACTATTAATTAAATATAAGAAATTTATCACGCATAACATTATAATACTAGCGATTGACTCTCATTGTTTTTGGGTTCGTCTTGACGGTAAGTATGAAATACATAGTCGAGCTCTTGCTCCGTAAAAAAAGCAAATCTAACAGTAAATATATTTCTAGGAAAAAAACGAACATAACGTGCTATATGTAATTTAATATGCATTTCATTTAGATCCAACATTTTAGATTCAAGCGTTGTGGCGTAATTGAATAAAAAAATCCATCCATCAAAACCTTTATAATAGTAGTCAGATGGGATTTCATTTAGCTTTCTAAGAAAAAGTATAAAGTTTGTTAAAGAAAAAAGCCCAACTATATTAGTACCAATGATAATTTAGTATCGCCGCCGGCGTACTTTCGTTAAGCGATAAAATCTTTACGTGATTATCGATATTACATAAACCAATCGATGTATAGATATACTTAGAAGACCAAGGTCAAATTTTGGTAGCGAAAGTTCAATTATAACCATGTTATAAATTATAGTTATTAAATATGTTTTTCTATGACACGCCCTTTCTCTTTCATTTTGTTACACAAATATCAAAATCATTAATTGCAAATTTTTTGCACAAATTGTATGCAAAGAAAAAATGATGTTCTTATTTGTAGGGAATACAAAAATGAAGTCGGTCAACTTCACAATAGTAGAAAGTAAACTTCCTTCTATTATTGCTCGAATAACAAAGATCTTTTAAATTATAAAAATGATTTAAGCAGGAGTTAACAAATATAAAATATAATATAAATCTTGTATTAAAATATAATGATCTATTATAATTTGATTTTATCGCCCGAGGGACAATTTTTACACGTACCGAAGTTTATTAGTGATTAAACGAATAGAAAGTGAATTTGAAAGGAAAAGTCATAATTTCAAAACATTTGCTTATGTTGTTATAAATCATAAACAAGTGATTCTCTCGCTTTGATTTTTATAATATGGAAATACAGAAACTTTTTAGCTAAATTATTGATGGGAATAATTACAACATCAACTAAAAGGTCATTTATGTATATTAGAAAGTGAATGGGTTCAAAAACAGTTCCTTGTGAAACATATATCGTTATTTTATAGAAACTTTGTAAAATTCGGTAAATCATTAATGTATGCCATTTTATGTACTTATGTATATAATATTCTCTTTAATAACTAAAGATATAGATTATGGCAGTCCTTTGTTACAATGCCCTTAGGACTTACGACAAAGTGGAGGTCATATGACTTGACCTGTATATTGTTAGAGCAAATTACAAACTCACGACTTCACCGAGAATCTTGTTCTAATCAAATCCCATACAACATATAGCCAAGGTCTGTAAATAGCAATAAAGTGGTTTTAAAGTTACTTATGTAATTAATTATTTTGCCTTTGCTTAAATGGGTGTTTAATCTTCTTCACTGTACGAAGAAGGAACGTCGTTTGTTTTTTTTTTAATTCTGTAATTATTATTGCTGAAGTGTATTTTTAAAGTCGTCAATGTACAGTACATTGTTGAGTATTGGTGCATGGATTTACTCCTAGTTTAGATTTATTATTAGTCCATTTTGTACTTAGAGTAATATTAACTTAAGATGATGTCGAAGCTAAACATCATCAGGGTGGGCCACCTTGTATTTTATATGAAGAAAATATTCATGAAACAAGTATTTAATTAATATGTCAGTTTTTTAACACTATTGTGTGTGGGCCAAGCATTCTACATTTTTGACTTTCAAAAATTCAATATTTTACATGTGGAATAGCATTCTTATATTTTTAAGGCATCTTGTTAATTAAGATGCATATTAAAATGCAATTGATTAAAAGAAGTTTATATGCAAGCGTATATATTAGTTTTTGCGCATCAACGTCAAATATATATGAAATCTCAAGTAGTTGTACGTACTGAGGACTTTTTAAATGGCAATTAAAATAAGAAGTAGTTAAAGCTTGGGTGGTAAAGAGCTTTCCCCGGCTAATATGAATTAGTGTTTGATTCAGCATTTCTTAACGTCCAACTGCTAAGCGCGGGTCTCTCTTAAATACGAGGGGGATCAGGCCATAGTCTACCACATGGTGAACTATGGCGAGAGCCTGATTTGAATCCGCTCCAATTAGTTATCCAAGCGGACGCGTTACCATTGGCCTACTACCGACCACTGCCTTTATTACCTTTGTGTTAAGACTTAACATACAATAAATATTTGGTCATTGAATATCAACTTACATTTAAGGAAGCTTCACCGCTATAGTCTAAGTACCTACTTGACTTACAATGTCTAAAAAGAAAAGCCTTTAAAAAGTGGACGTAATAAGTCGCTTATGTGTATACATGTGGCTTTATAATTCTATAATTCGTATCACCCTAAGATTTTTCAATCGGCCTTTACAGTTCCTTCACCTTTGCTGTGGGGATTTGGGAGACAATTGCTCTCTACCCTTAACATAAAGACGGCTAGTTAAAGGTCAACTTTCAAAATGCTATAAACAAAATCAGCTTCCTATAATACGATAGTATCGCTAGATTTTAGTGAGAAAGAAAAAGTTAATAATTTTCAAGCCATAACCATATTAGCTGACTGACGATTGTTTGTTTAAGCATTACTTCATTGAAGTTCAATCCAAGTTTACTTGTATTTAAATTATTCATATAGCCCATAGAAATATTTAGCTTGAACGGAAATCAAACTGGCGATATCCGCTTTAATCGGAACTTCCGCTACTACAAAGCATATATAGACTACGCAGTACTAAACAATATTATAAGATAATTAATTCAATGTCCATTTTAAAATGTATCATTAGTAATAGTAAGGCACAAAGGCCGGCTGCGCCTACACACGCCCGCGTACGACCTCGCTTGATTTTTAATACACTAAGTTAGGTAAATAGGTGCCAATACTTGTACGTGAAAGTCCTATTTAAATCTTAATATATAAAAATCTGTGTGTGTGTGTGTGTGTGTGTATGTATTGAACTTCTCCTAAACGGCTGGACCGATATTGATGAAATGTGTGTGTTCCAGTGAATTTGAGAATGGTTTAGAATTACGATTCGGCCCACTACAAATGAATTTGTTGAATTAATTAGTTATATTTTATACATTTACACAATAAATACCATTTTCAATTATATTATAAATAAGTCGTTGTTAGGCAACGTTGTTTTGCGCATGCGTACAGGACAACGTCCATCGGGTCAGCTAGTAGATATGTATATAATATTTGTAAAATGTACTGGAAAGTTTGAAATATGATAACCAAGATAGTAAATATAGAGTCCTAGAAATGACTCTCCCTTGTATGAGAAACAGTTAAAAGGCGGCCATTTCCAGGATTACGAAGGGATATTTACGAACTTTATGTATTGTCAATATATATGTATCTACATACTTATAATATGTGTTGCAGATCAAAAAAGAGAATGACAATTGTTGTTAGATAAAGATAGAGATAGATTAGGTAGTGTCTATGAAAATTAAATATCGTGTAACATACACTACACAAAATAACAAAAAAATCGATCAAAATTTCAGGCAATAGATCTATTTTTCCCATCTACTCTCACAAATTTTGTTAAAAATTGGTATATTAAAAAAATTAGCTAAAATCCTTTTAAAAACCAACACCGTATTAATTCTAAGAAATCTGAATAGTAATACTATTGGAGCGATTAACAGACGGACATTTATGAAGTATGAGTAATCGCTAACAGTGCAATATGCGATGTAGCCTTTAATACAATTATATTGTAACCGTGAAATCTATAAATCGATTTCTTCCTATATCACTACATAGTATAAAACAAAGCAAATGTATGTTTAAATCTTTAAAACTACTCAACGGATTTTGATGCGGTTTTTTTCAATAGATAGAGTGATTCAAGAGGAAGGTTTATATGTATAATACATGCATAATATAGTAGAGAAACACCGATAATTTTGGAGGTTTCTAATGTGATGTCGTTAATAAACTCATTTTTGCGCTTACATTGCGAACGCTGGCTAAACTCTACGAGATAGATCAAAATAATGTACTACAGTATTGTACACCTTAACAAGAAAGTCCACGATGGCATATGTCTATCTCTTAGGGATTACTCATAATAACCATTTTCTCGCTTTGCTTAGGCTCTTCTATAGATTTAGCGCGGGCGAAGCCGCGGTTTCCACTAGTATAGTATATAGTACATTATCGGTTTAACTCTCGGCTGCTTATGTAAAATTCCTCCACCGCGTTTGTCTGTTTGTTCGCGGTAAATTCAAAAACTAATACACCGATTTTTATGCTGTTTTCACCAAAGGATAGAGTGGTTCTCGAGGGAGGTTTTAGTATAAAATTTGTCAAGTCTTTGAAAAACGAACCCGAGCGAAGTGAGGGCAAGTTGCTAGTATCATATAGACTGTTGAAGAATATATTATGTATTAAATAGCTATTATATTTTTTAAATAAATAAATAAATATGTTGGGACATCATTAGATAGAAAAATAGACATAGGTAGACCAAAGGGTAAAAATTGCTTTAGGGCCTATTCTCATACCTACCAAAAATACAAAAAAAATATTATTAACATCGTTCGAGTCGTTTCGGAGGAGTGCGACCACTAACATCGTGACTACACGTTCTTTTAATAATAATAAATGACATATACTTTAAATAAACAAAAATTTTGTGTTTTCCGAATTAATTTGAAATATTAAAGTTTTTAGAGTCTGAGAAGTGCTTAACAACGGTGTTAGACAAATTTCAAAGGTGACTGAATAAGCATATAGCTTATTTTGTAAATAACTATTAAATTAAAAATAAAACCCCGAAACAAAATAATAATTAATTTTCATTTCGTTCGTTAATATTCCTCATTCCCTTTCAATATAGCCTGCAATATTCTACTACATGCCCTTTCATTTCATACCAATAGGGCCATATTATTGAGGGAGTTGTGAAAAATATGTAATCCTTCATTTTGTGGTGACGGCCATCTTGGACCGATATTCGTCAAATATAGCTAAGAACACTCCTGAATAATTCACCTTTCAAACAACAAAACAAAATCAAAATCAGTTCAGCCGTTCTTGAGCTACAATGCCATAGACTGACACACACACGCGAAATACTTTCTTAGGTTTACGCGAATACTTGACATTATAAATGAAACTATCTTTTCGGTAAAAAAGATTTATAATACACAAGAAACTTATACTACTTACACCCCATCGTTTTTACGTTGGGGTTACAAAGCATTTTCTTTCATAAAGAGCAACAAGCTTTCGTAACTATTTTATAACGTGAGATGAAGTAATTAAAGCTTACAAAAATCGTAATGTTACAATGAAAATATATAAAATTAACGGGATTGGGGTCATTATGCAAGCGATACTTATCTGCTTTAAGCAACTTCATTAGTTTTATGTACATTGTTTTAATGTTGATATGTTTATTTGTTACAGGTAAGATATTTTAAATGTGAAGCAGAAAGCGGTAAGACTATTTTAAGTAATTTTTATCACAATCGGGTTATCTAGAAGCTTTCTAAGTAATGTTAAGATAATGTCCTCTTGATCATTACGGGATATATATTACGGGATATATATTACGGGAGTTATTATGCACAAATATGCAAGCAAATGAAGCGAGACTCGAATCTAGGACCTTCTGACCTGAAACCGACTTGGAAATTAAGGTAATCGAAATTACGTATCAATTCAATTCAATTATCTTGTTAATGGCATCAAAGCGTGCCAGTTTAGCACAGATTACTTCGCCAATGTCACGTGGAATAGAGAAGACAATAGACATCTTAATATGTTATACAATGTTTGATTTTATGTTAGATACTAGCTGACCCACCACCAGTTCCGTAAGAATACGATACTACTGATTATTGATTTCTGAAAAAATTTATAATTATCAAATTTTTTACCTATACTTAACGTCATTTGCGTTTTGTTCTTCCATGTCAGATGCGTTTTTGTTATAGCACGTTTTATAGTGACATGAATTCTTTGACGTTTTATGTCACGTGACACGGGAACGCGGTCGAACGGGATAAAAAGTATCCTACGTCCGTCTCCTGGTTCTGAGCTACCTCCCCACCAATTTTCAGCCAAATCGGTTCAGCCGTTCTTGAGTTATAAATAGTGTAACTAACACGACTTTCTTTTAATTTGCCAATGTCACGTGGTATTTAAAAATATATATAGATTAATTAAAGACATTTCACTAGTTAGGTAGCTTCCTAAGAAACAAGTTCCTAATGATTATAGTGTATGATCCACACAAATATTTTGGCTAAAAATATATGTTAGTAAAATATATGTCGACCAGAATTCAGGCTAAAATCGTAAAGTACTGAATTAAATTACGCGTTAAAGTATTCTCATTTTATATCTGAGTTTGTACGATTTGAATTAATTTTATTGTGCAAGTTAGTAAATATGGAATGATCTTTGCGATAACAACAACAAAACTTATTTGTTTTGACAAAAAATATATAAACAAAGTGATAACCATATGATATTTAAATTTATTTCAAGTAAAAGGTGTGCTTATTCCATTATTTAAAAAAAGAGAATCACTAAAATCGTTTCATTAATTCACAATTGGGGAAGAAATCGTGTAACCTAAAATGTATAAAAATAGGAAATTTCATAATATAAGTTTAAAGAGTAACTATTGAGTTTCTCACCTGCTCTTCTCAGCAGAACTGCCTCTGAGACCGGTGTCTTCCTCACAGACTTACATACCGTCATTTTAAAACTTAATATATTATATAAATTCTATATTTTATTAATGTAAACCTTATATTATGTATATTGGGTAATTATTACACACAGCACCATCTAGTTCTCTGGTAAGCTACGATACTTGTGATACAGATACCAAATAGTTTATACATTACACATATCACCCATGGGACAACAATTCGTAGTCAACAAATCACTGCCCTCAGCGGGACTCGAACCCGCAACCACTGGCATAACAAGTAGTACACAAACTTAGCCAAAAGTGTCGTCGGAAAGAAACACTTATTATCTTAGTATGTCACATCCAAGGCTGAAACATTTCAATTTCCCCTAAAAATTACATATTTCCGTCGATAGCCTAACCTTCTGATAGCGGTCTGAGTAACACTGACTCATTTACACAACAGCTGTTCAATTCTCATTATATAATCTATATATATATAATGAAAATGGTCTTCGTTTGAGGCACAATCACGCCTAAACCACTGATCGTATCGACATGAAACTACCACCATTCGATGCGAAATTTTTCCTAGATGGTTTATGGCTATCTATTTTTTGAATTCCAACATTCCTTCATTTTTTTATTGCTGTTTTACTTTTATGAACATTTATCCCGCTAATAAAAACAAAAGAAAAGCATTTTCTCTTGATTCTTTTGTTTTCATGGATTTCAACAGAGTATATTAAACGGATTATGGTTTTTTACATTCAGCTAAGAATCTACTCACGGTAGTGGAGAACGGCTGGACCAATTAGGCTATTTTTTTATAGTCAGAATTGTCAGGAGAAAGTTTTGTATGTAAGAAAATTTTAAAAAAGTCAGATAAAAAGTTAAAAATTGCGATGATAATCGAAGAATTCCCATCTATATAGTCACTCACTACGAAATCTCGGGAACCATAAGACTTAGAAACGTGAAACTTGGTAGGAATATTACTTTTGCTATGTAGAGGTCAGCTATGAATAGATTTTAAGAAATCCATCCCCCAAAGGGGATTGCGGGGGCGTTAACAATGAACAATTCCTGTTTTTAAACTATATCTCCTATAGACTTCAAATTTGGTAGGAATCTTCTGTAAGAGGTGTAGAAATAGGCTATGAACGAATTTTACGATAGCTCACCCCGCAGGGGGTTGCGGGGGTGGGTATTAACAATTAATATTTTTAATTTTCCAGCTAAAGCTCCTACAAGCTCCAAATTTTGTAGGAATTTTCTATAAGCGAAATATAGCTTCTAAAAATTCTAAATATGGTAGGAATCTTTTATTATTCACATAAAGATCATCTCAAAATGGATTTCAATATAGTCTACTTCCGACAGGAATTGCGGGGGTGGGTGTTAAAATCTAAAATTTTAATTTCCAACCTGTAACTTCTACAGACTCCAAATTTGGTGGGGATCTTCGTGTATGTAGGGATATTTGTGTATTTCCTTACAACAATCGTCTTTTTGGCAGCGGAGAAAAAGTCATTGAGAGGTTTCCAAAACTTAACTTTACATGTAGCCAATCAACGGACTAAGAATTTACATTCATTTTACTTTTGCAGACTACATATCCGACGAATTCTTTTATTGCGTGATCGCGGAAATGTACCAGATTATAATGAATGCATTTTCTAAGCACTTGAGATGTGGAAAAGAAATTTAGTTACTTATTCCAATAGAATTCATAAAAAACATGAACAATTAATTTTCTATAAAAAATTGATGTCACGGAGAAAATTTTAGTTAACAGAAAATTCGTCGCACTTGAACCTAGACAAATTTCAACTTCACATATGAGACTTGCAATGACTTTAACTTAAACGATTTTAACGACTTTAACTTTAACTTAAATGATTGCACATTGAAAGTTACAATGAATATTAGTGAGAAAAATCACCTGGATGGAAGATACAGGCTAAATCAATGGAATTTGGAATTTGTGTAAGTCTAAACATCGATGCTTACAGTTCTATCCGCGGGGCCTATTTATGTTCATACAAAAAAAAAAGGAGAATAATAAAAATATGGAAAAAATAAATAAAAATGAAACATAAAATGTAATTTATTTCCTTTTTCAATTCGCCCAGCGAAGCGGGCGGGAAACGGCTAGTATCTATATATGTATAAGTCTTCTGTAGGCCGATTTTAATAATAACATAGTATCTAGATATATATATGATTTGATTTATATTTTTGGAATTTTTGTCTGTCTGTCAGATTTTGATGGAATTTGGAATGGCAGCTAATTATCCTGGTCAATTTATGGGATATTTTATACAACGGGAAATTATCCCTATACTAGCTAGTGAAACGTAATTAGGGACAGGATGAACTTGAGTGGAGCGAGGGTGTTATTTATATAGATACTAGATGTTATATATAGTTACTAGATATATTCAATGGGAAAGACCAATGTTTAGGTTCTTTATTTTTTTTTTTGGATTCGTCTTCGCCCTGAATAAAATCAATTATTTAACTATATCTATTAAAAACGTAAGTACCTAGGTCGCAACCGAGCAAATCCAGTGTGAGTCGTAAGTTTTAAATAACCACATTTCAAAATTCCTTCGTGTATTTATTTTTATTATTGGTTTTATAAATGAAATTTTGAATTTTGTCGCGGATTTTTTTTGAGTTTTGGTTCCCGACGTTTCAAATGCTTCACAGCTATCATGGGAGAGACTGAGAAAATCAAAATAACTATTGATTCCTGAAGTTTAATCGCTTTACAGCAATCATAGTCACAGTAATACAATCTTTTCATCCAGTATAGTTTATATTTGAAATGGCGTATTACAATAGAAAACAAAATATTTTAATTAAAAGATAAACATGCGCTACCGTAAACATAAATAAAAGACGTATTTGGTCACAATAACGGCGGAATTGTTCACCTTCACAGACAATTCGCTTAATTGGATGAATGAGTCATCTTTAAACTAATCAATGTCAAAGTATTTTGTATGGTATACAGATTGTTACGGTGTTTTAGTTGTATATATGCACTAGGCTTTACCCATTACTTCGCTTGCGTTTTCAAATGATAAAATGTCTTAGCTAAACCTCTTTTACCCAAGTCCTATATTTTTCGTTCAATGTCGTGCTTCAATCAATTAATTAATTTTAGCTATAGATTGTTTATTAAATTAAAAAAAAATGTTAAAGAACTTATTATATTGCAATATTTTATTTTAAACACATATATGTTAAAAGAGCAACTATTAGGTTTCCTGTCGGCTCTTTTCAGCAGAACTGCCTTTCAAGCCTATTATAATAGATTCATAGCTTAGTATAGTAATAGTATAGTAGTTCATGTCTTAAATTATGTCATCATCATCAGCCCTTTTTTTTTTTAACGTCCCACTGCTGGGCACGGGCCTCCCTCAGTACGAGGGGGATCAGGCCATAGTCCACCGCGCTGGCCTAGTGCGTGTTGGCGGACTTCACATGCCTTTCGAAAACTTGTTAGGTTTTCTCAGACATGCAGGTTTCCTCACGATGTTTTCCTTCACCGTAAGACAAGTGGTAATCATGATAGAAAATGATTCGCACATGAAAATATCAGAGGTGCGAGACCCGGATTTGAACTCGCATCACTCGGTTATCCGAGCGACGCGTTACCGCTGGGCTACCACTGTCTAATTTATGTATTTAATAGTATTTTAAAAAAATTATGTATTTAATAGTATTTTTAAATTATGTATTTAATAGTATTTTAGGTAGATACTAACGTCCTCAATAAAAAACTATAGAGGTTGTTAATTGTTATGATAAAAGATCAGAATTCTTTCTGTAGTAATATCAGTTCTACACAATATGCAAAAATTGAAATTTTTCTACTATTTAAATAACATGTTTAATTGTACATCTAGTCATGACATGCAAATACTTCATGTATTGGTCATACAAATAACTGTAAACACTCGACTAAAACCAACCATAAATGAATAAGCGTTACGTTTGTCACACAGGAAATCACAGCTGCCATAAGTCTTATGTGGCAACTTGTCTACCACTTCCTCTGATTGTACATCTGTCACAGTCTATCTATTAACTAGGTTGAGTTGGGTATAATGGTTTTTTTTTTCATTCAGCCCTTTTAACTTCCCACCGCTGGGGTGATCCTCTCTTCCACCACGCTTGCCTAGTGCGGGTCAGCGCACTTTAAACATCTTTCGAAAACTCGCTAGGTTCTCTCAGACAGTCTTTCTTTATAGAAAAACTAGCGACTCGCCTTCGCTTCGCTTGGGCTTTTTCCTAGATTTAGCACAGGCAAAGCCGCGGGATCCGCTAGTTATGTATATAAACATTCCTGTTGAATCACTCTATCTATTAAAAAAAACCGCATCATAAGGATATAGTGGATATAGGGACAGAGAAAGCGACTATGTTTTATACTATGTAGTGATAAATGGCATTTATGTTCTAAATGATTCGCATATGAAAATATTAGTGGTGCAAAGCGCTGGATTTGAACCCACTAGCTTCACTCGGTTTCCTAAGTATACTAATTAGCTTTTGTCCAGGACTGTATGATTTGGACATTAAAATTGGTAAAGCTGAACTGCCATCCTAACTTATCAGGACTGTTTCTTAAATTGTACCATAATCAGTATGGAATGTTGAGGGAAACTGAATTTGCTTATGAATATTACAAAAATACTTTGTCTTTACATATGTTTTATTTATTTGCGTATATACATATACTATAGGTAGAGATAGTTTTTTTTATATAATAGGTACTATACTATACTATATAAATGTTAGGAAAATATAATAATATGTTGGGACATTTACACACAGCACTATCTAGTTCCACGGTAAGGTACGAGCCTTGTGTTATGGATACTAGATGGTTGATATACTACACATATATAAGTATAAATACATACATATTATAAATATAAACACCCATGACTGCAGTACAAACATTCGTGCTCAACAAATGTATGCCCCCAGCGGGACTCGAACCCGCGACCGCTTGCGCAGCAAGTAGGGTCACTACAAACTGCACCACGCGTGTCGTCAATTTACATTAGTTGGTAATAAATGTCATTTTGTTAGTTCAAAACTAGTATGGACACAGAAATGCTAGAATTGAGTAAACTTGCGTAGGATATACTCAAGTAAGTCAGAATTTGTAGAACATGATGAATAATTTTACGGTACTACACAATATTGATACTAGCTTAGATTAAGGTAAATTACCTACTACTTATAAAAGGTACACTGACTTAAAAGTCATTTGAAAACTTATATTCCACCCTTAATTTTTTTTTACTATCCTCACAATTTTCAAAGTAAAACTACTCGTATGTCTTAATATTTTGTCGCGGTTATTTCGTACTAGCCTTTCCCGCGGCTTCGCTTGCTTTCTAAAGACTAAAAATCAAAATAAATATTTTTTCTTCCGTTTTTGCAACATTTTTCATTGATGCTCCGCTCCCATTGGTCGTAGCGTGATGTAATATAGCCTATATCCAGCCTTCCTCGATAAACGGACTATAATTACAAAAAGAATTTTTCAATTCGGACCAGTAGTTCCTGAGATTAACGCGTTCAACCAAACAAACTCTTCAGCTTTATAATATTAGTATAGATTATTATAGTTCCCGACGCGACATTTTTCATGATATAGGTCAAATAATATGGTCGCGTGAAATAGTATTTCCTTTAAAACATCTGAAAAATCAATATGACAATTTATCTAAGTCGAAAACCTAAAAATCATATCTAGCAATTCCCAACATAAGCTGTGTTTAAAAAGTCACCTTCGAGTCGTTGCTGCGTAAAAGCAGGAAAGATTAACCGACTCTTTCAATTTAAATATTATTTAAAAATTAACCGACTATTATTATACTAGCGATATTAGCGCGAATGAAGCCGCGGGTTCCCATATACATATAAACCTTCCTATTGAATCACTCGATTTATTAAAAAACCGTATCAAAATCCGTTGCATAGTTTTAAAAATCTAAGCATACATAGGGACAGACAGACAGCGGGAAGCAACTTTGTTTTATACTATGAAATGATAAAAAAATTCTAACTCATCGACCAACTCAAATTCCTTAGATAAATATTAATATAGTAAAGCATTAAATTACTCGGCGTCTAGATTACGATATCGCATAAATAAATATGTCGAAGCAATTTATAACGTCACAATAGAAGCGGTGAGGAATGCTAATGCGACTGTATTGAATGGCGCAGGTTTACAAAGCAACAACAAATAACTAAATAAGATTAATATTATTAGTACCAAAGTTTGTATGTATGTCTGTTTTTGTTACTGTAACGGCTGGACGAATTTGGGTGAAATTTAGACCATAGATAGGCTTAAACTTGGAAGAACTATAAGGGTTTTAGAGAGCATTTAGATTGTCGTATGCGAAGCTAAAATAGCTTAAATAGCTTAGTCGTTATTGTAGGTATCTATGAATAAAATACCTCTTTTATGAGAAGTTCCTCCTTTTTGAAGTCGATTAAAAACTCAAAAAAAGATATGTGAAAAGATTGTTACATATTATACAAGCAATTCACCCTCGCTCTACTCGGGCCCGTCTCAAGATACGTCTTGACGGTTAATGAGATACATTCCCGCATTAAAAATATCCCATATGTGGAACCGGATAAACAGTTATCACTTATCATCATACCCGTCAAAATCTATCTGGTTTTCGCGAGATGTCGGTCACAGACAAAGACACAAAAATTCTAAAAACTATAAGTAGATTCGACCTCAATCGATAATAATGAACTATTTCAAGAAGATTTTCCAAAAAATATTTAATGTACTGATTTGGGTCAGTCAGAATTTTATTACATGTATGTTTTATGAAAAACCAGTGACTCACTCTCGCTTCGCTCGGATTCGTCCCTAGGCTTAGCGCCATGGGAAGCCACGGGATCCGCTAGTTAAAATAAATAAAATTTATAAAATCTAACCTCCTCCTTTTTGAAGTCGGTTAAAAAGTAGCTTAAATTACGGCTTATAATATTAGCTATCTGCAATTGAAAGTCCCGTCAAAATTGGTCCAGCCGTTTCAGAGATTAGCCGGAACAAACAGACAGATTTTTTGATGTTAGTACCTACCGTATATACTTTCATATGCATTTAGTGAAAAGGTGTTAAAATTTGAAATAAAAATAGACACTTCAATTTTATTTATAAGTATGTATATAGATAATGGACGTTAGTATAAAAAAGTTAGTATAAAAAAGTAATTCGTTAGTATAAAAAAGTGTTGCGTACCCACGCAACCAACCTGTACTGAGCCTATCCAGAAATTATGCAAGCCTCCGTAACTTGAAAATTAGCTTATTATGAAATATCTGAAATATAGTGTATTGAATTACACCCGCTCTAGAATCAGTTAATACTTGAATTAATGGTTTTGAAATGTCAACTTTGTTGATTAGAAACTAGCATCATACCCAGGTTTTACCTGCTATTTAAAATTATGTCTTTAAAAATATTTCAGACAGAAAATGAATTAAAACAGTGTGTCATTATGTAATATAATACTAAATATATACGGTATTTATAAGAAAAACACAGTTTTTAACAATTTGTCTGTCTGTCTGTTTGTACCTGCTAATATCGGAAATGGCTTGACAGATTTTAACAGGTCTTTCACTGGCAGATAACTTTTATTATAAGGAGTAACTTAGGCTTTCGATCAAAAATATAATAATAAAAAATACCGTGTAACGCCAGAGCAAGTTGCTAGTAAAACAATGAAATGTAATGTTTGATGAAAAGAAAACCAAGGTAAAACTCAAGCGGAGCGAGATTAAGCTGCTAGAATGCAAACAGATGATGTCACTACACCATGTCATTTTATTATAACACTAGCTTTTCCCGCGGCTTCGCTCGCGTTCTAAAAGCGAAAAATCAAAGAAAAAAAGAAAAATATTTTTCTTCCGTTTTTGCAACATTTTTCAGTGATGCTCCGCTCCTATTGGTCGTAGCGTGATGTAATATAGCCTATAGCCTTCCTCGATAAACGGACTATCTAACACAAAATAATTTTTCAATTTGGACCTGTAGTTCCTGAGATTAGCGCGTTCAAACAAACAAACAAACAAAGAACCAAGCAAGCAAGCAAACTCTTCAGCTTTATAATATTTGATTATAGTATAGATGTATAAGAGTATGTTTACTTCATTGTTCAAGTTAGGCGCTTAACAGTAAGGACAGAGGTCGGTCCGTCGTGGGAACACTCGCCAATTATGCGGGGTCGCGAGATCAAATCGCGTTTGTGACAAAACGAGCCGAATCGTGGTGACCATACTATTGGTTATAAAAATAAATAAATAAAGCCTTTATTCACTACTAAAAAACATCTTAATATGTTAATATACAAATGTGTTACATAATGACAACATTTTTTTTCTTTTGGTTATAGGGAGATTGGAATTGTCATATATACAGAAATATATTATCTAATTAGTTATTGTTAGGGTTGCAGTTCGAAAGGAAGAACCCTGTAGGTTCATTCGTGTGTTTGTCTGTGAAAAAGTTTACTTTGACTAAATTTAGGTGACAGGTAACGTCGAAATTAAATAAATAGATACTGCTGTGTTGAATCTGCCACATATTTTGACTAAGGTGTAGAGTTGATGAAGTTAGAGCGTGTAGAGTTAAAAGCTTGGCTCTACATTAGATCTGATAAGTTTCTGACGGTACGAGCCACATATCTAGGCAATATTTTACATTGTTTTGGTGGCATTAAAAATTCAGTATACTTAAGAAAAGTTGTGAAGCTGTACTTAGTAGTATTATGTATACTAATATTTATACAGAAATAATAATGAATGGACCAGATTGCTTCATATCTTCAAATCTAAAAAAAGGTTTAAAAAAATAATAATTGCTAAATTATCCCAGTAAAATTGTACTCGTGGTATCAATACGGCAATCTCAGCGATCACGATCCACTGGCGGCGATCTACAAAGTAGTTGCGATGCGCCGGCGCACCGTACAGGGCTGCCACACATTTTTACGAGAACTAATTACTTTGAAAAAAACGTAAATATTTCTACAATCCTTGTATCATACAAAGTATTTAAATTTTATAGTTGTGTCTTTTTTTTATAAATCTTCTTGTATTGCAACACGATGAGATTTTTGAAAGGTGTAGACTGTAGGCATTTAAATTATGGTGATTGCGGAGATACAATTGAAAATATAATGGAATCCTGGAAGGTGGAAGGTTGATAATTTACTTTAAATTTTTACGTAAAAAAAGGAAATATGGGGGGACTCGATTCACAAAAATCGCTTCCCGCTGTCTGTCTGTCCCTATCTATGCTTAGATGTTTAAATCTACGCAACGGACTATGATGCAGTTTCTTTTAATAGATAGAGTGTTTCAAGAGGAAGGTTTTAGTATATAATTTATCAAGTTCATGTATATATTTACTAGCGGAACCCACAGTTTCACTAGCGCTAAATCTCGCGCTAAAAAAGACGAGCCCACGCGAAGCGAGAGTGAATCGCAAGTCATATGTATAAATATCTATATCTTCGATGGCTCTGACTACAAAAACTACAAAACGGATAGACATGAAACTTATTCCATCAGATTCAGCGTATTTCGGCGAAGGTCTTCTAAAATCTGAGAACTTAATTTCCGGTCTTTAAAATACGAGCTGCGTCAATAGTCAGTTTCAAACCGTAATATTTATTTTTTAATACTAGACAATTCGGTTCATTTTCATCCTTAATATAAACTTTTCTGCATAATATTATAGCCAGTGAGGCAATGCCTTGTCGATAATCGTTATACGTATCGGCTAATTACATCTCGCATCGCTGCTTAGTACGCTCGTGTGGCTTAGTAGGCGACTAGTTAGCAGTTAGCACCTTGTCGCGTTGAGCTATCAAAATAAAAGCAAATACAATTATTATCTATACTAATATAATATTCAATATAGTATTATACAGAGGAAAGATTTGTATGTAAGTAGGTTTGTTTGTAATGAATTGGCTCAAAAAGTACTCGACCGATTTTAAAAATTCTTTCACCATTTGAATGCTACATTATCACTGATTTATATAGACTATTTTAATTGCAAGAAAAAAATAGGATCCCTACTAAAACTACAATAATGTTACCCAAGGTGTAAAAAATGCCTATAAAATATCTTTCATCGCATGCGCTGCGAAAACTATTGATGATAGAACAAAACAATGTTCCACAATATTAAAGAACATATCAATATATACGGGAAGGGCGGGCGTTATTTCTGCGAAGTATCATACTGCGCGACTCAGAAAGAATTTGGTTCCGGCTCTTTAGAACGCGTTCGAAGCCGCGGGAAATGCTAGTATAAAATATTTTTATGTACTACAATTAGTATGTAAGTGATTATTATCCAGGTAAAGTCTATATAATTTTTGTCCGTCTGTCTGGAACGCATCACGAGAAAATCACTGGGCAGATTTTCATGTGATTTGGCATAATGATAGCTGGTTATCCGGGTTACAATTCCTTCAATATTAAATATCGACGACACGATGGCTCAGTTTGTAGTGACCTACCTGCTTGCTGCGCCAGCGGTCGCGGGTTCGAGTCCCAGCGGGACATTGTACCGCGACGATACATTTGTTGAGCGCGAATGTTTGTACTCCAGTCATCGGTGTTTATATTAATATAATGAATTTATTTAAAGTTTTAAATGTAGTATATCAACTATCTGGTATCCGTAACACAAGCTTCGTAGCTTACCACGGAACTAGATAGCGCTGTGTGTAATAATGTCCCAACCTATTTATCATTAAAATGTACTGTTTTATAGATATTGTTAAAAGATAAACGATCTTTAATAAGCTAAAATAGATTATAATTAAGAAATTGTAAGTTGTGAAGACTTAATTGGTGTATGATAAGTTTTTTTTTCGTTTAAAGGTAACAAAATTTTGATATTATAAATATATAAATTATTATGAATCTAAATTATCCTGTTTGTCTTTCGAATAAATAAATAGATAGATCTTAATTATTAAAAGTTAATGACACAACATGATATACCGATCATATTCGAATATTTCGCCCGCTCTGTCAGATGCGATGGTGGTGTAATGGTCAGCATAGTTGCCTTCCAAGCAGTTGATCCGGGTTCGATTCCCGGCCATCGCACACTTTTTGTTTTTTTTTTTATATTTTTTTTTCTGTATTACTTACTAATATATATTTTTATTCATTTGTTTTTGTTTTAATAAACTTAGTTAATTTTTTTTATACTCTTTCTTAAAGTACGTTAATGTTTAACTGCCTAATGTTCACAATGATTTATTGCTAAGGTTTCATTTAAAATACTAAGAGTGTATTATTTTTATAAAGTAAAAATAGATTAAATTAGGTTATTATATTTTTTTTTAAATATATACCACATATAATAATTCTCAAATAATACGTAACTTGATGTTTGTTTAAACTTAACATATTTTATCTTTCATAAAAAATTAGATCCGCCTTCAGACTTTTTTATCTTTTCTTTAAAAATCCAATTAAGTTCAAACAAAAATTTTACTTACAAAGTGAAGTATAGCGATCATTAATTTTTTTACTTGCTAAATTAACAAAAACTGTTATCACACGTTACGTCAAACTGTAAGGCTCCCGGAACCGGAATTAGATAGATTGTAAAAAAATATTGATGACTCAAGGCTATATAGTAGAAAAGTAAATTCTAATAAGCCGACTTAAAAAAAGAAGGTACCATACACCTGTATGTTTTTTTTTAAACTAGATGTTCTCATCCACAGGCGTTAAGCGCCCGTGCCTTTTGTTTATTAAAATTTTGTTTTTTTATTTTTTGGCGTTTTATGTTATTTATATTATGTATATTATTTAACTGTATGTTATTTAACTGTCCCACTGCTGGGAGTTGGGCGGTCCGTTCAGTACGGGAGTTCAGGCCATAGTCCACTACGCTATCTAACTGTAGGGCAGACTTCACATGTCACTCGAAAAGTTGCTAGGTGCTCTCAGACATGCAAGTTTCGTACGATATTTTCCTTCACCGTAAGACAAGTGACAAGTTGGAAAATGATTCGTAGACGACAATATCAGAGACGCAAAAGACACGGGATTTGAACCCATAGCACTCGGTTTCCCAGCGAGTAAGCTACCACTGGGCTACCACTGACTTAACGTTACCTCAATAATTGATAGTGATAAGTGGAAACAATACAGTTCCTCAATTAAATAAACTTTCAAGGGAATTGACTTAAATTCGTATAGAAAGTTTTAACTTTTTAACATTATTTTTATATCGACATCTATTTAGCAGATATAGACATAGACAGATCAGATATAGACAGTGGTAGCCCAGCGCTAAAGCGTTCGCTTCGATAACCGAGTGATGCAATAGTGGTTCAAATCCGGGTCTCGTATTAATATTTTCATGTGCGAATAATTTCTATCATGATTACGGTGCAGGAAAACATCGTGAGGAAACCTGCATGTATGAGAAAACCTAGCAAGTTTTCGAAAGACATGTGAAGTCCGCCAACACGCACTAGGCCAGCGCGGTGGACTATGGCCTGATTCCCCTCGTACTGAGGGAGGCACGTGCCCAGCAGTGGGACGTTGAAAAGGGCTTATGATGATGATCTATTTAAAAGTTATTCTAAGAGCGTAGAATAAAACTGTAAAACATTCTATGATGTATCAGCCATAAATGGTTAATGCCTCAACCGGGAATAGTATCCCCTCCATGATACATTTACCAGTGGCACCAACCCACTTCACATTACGCACCTCAATTATAATTCTGAATAAGATATTTTGATAAGCCTATTGACTGCGACCGAAAGCCAAATATAGTAATGCCAAAGAGTAATTGAAAATTATAATTATTGTTAAAGGTCGTCGATTATCAAACCTTAAAAAATCCAACAAGGGCGAAACAGACATCGAAACGATTTCCTGCAGACGATGTTATTTATGTAGCTGCACTTACATTATTACTGTGCTCCCTTTGTTATAAATAATTAGATATGACTTTTTAAATATGTTATTAGGACTAGTAACTCATCCTAACTCCGCTCGTTTTCACGATTAGTACCCATACTATATTATACCTATATTTAGTATTTCAATTTCGCATTATAATTTCTATTAATATTCTCTATACTGTTACCGCCAAAATGGAAAAAGCAAACCAGGTCCTGAAAACCAGTGTTAGGGCTTTTAGCCCTGACTATAGCTGAGGTCCCACCTTTTTGCGAAACACACTGTTGCCTACACTACTATCTTAGTTTATATTTAAAAAAATAAAAACTTTAAATGTAATACTATAAAACAAAACAAAACTTTAAATGTAATACTAATAAAGATATGTGGTATTTTCTTGCTGTTATTGCATCATAGGAATTTCGTGAAAATCTATTCAGTGCTTTTCTTGTGATGCGTTTAGGGAAACAGACAGACATGCTTGTGTGATTGACTGACACACATCCATCTTTCCAAACTTATATGTATACTAGCCTTTCCCACGGCTTCGCTTGCGTTCTGAAGGCTGGAAACCAAATACCTCGCAGAGCTACCGGCGTCCCTTTTGTTGCGGAGTTATGTTAATACTATCATATCTCGTAAGATATTCATTGAAATCAAATGCGAACAATTTTGTTCGAAATTAGATACTGGTGATTAGTAACTTTTTTATTTATGTAAGGATTAATATCATGTTTATAAAACACCTTCGCAAACAATGCATTATCTTAAAACAAATTAAATATATTACTAATTACTATCTAACACAAGATTTTTTTAATTCGGAGTAGTTCGTGAGATTAGCGCGTTTAACCAAACAAAGAAACTCTTCAGCTTTATAATACATATTAGTATAAATTGTATATAGACTTAACGTGATGTAATATGATTTATGAGATATGATATCTATAAGAACTAAAGAATGTTTAATACATAATAGATTAGAGAACAATGGCTTACATTCCTCTTGAGAGTGTCAATTTAGTTTGCAACAACGATTTATTTATAAATAAGTTTAAGCATTTTTTCTCATGGACAGATTTTCTAATAATAAATGATGTTAAGTTATTAAATTATATATTGGTTTGACAAATGGATGATGAATAGATTTATTTACAGACAATCTTCTATTTATTTATATACAAATAAAAATGAATGTTGGTAAGCGCATAACTCGACAATGGCTGGACCAATTCGGATATTTTTTTTATAATAAAAAAAATTAAAAAAATAAAAGTTTGTAAAAAACTTATACAAACCCTGTACCAGTTTACATTAAATTTACATTAAATGTTGTGATGCTATTTCAGAATTAAGGCTTCAAAAAGTAAAAATGTCTATCCTGAAAACATTAAAGATGCTAAAATTTCATTTAGAAGTACTTTTAAAATTAAAAAAATTGTAAGCCTTGCCATGTCTCTGAGAAGTTACAGATTGATTCATTGCATAATACTTTTAAGATATTATTTTTAATGTTTTTCATTAATTCAAAAAAGTGGGTAATCTAATAATACGGCTGTATTTTTTGTGAATTTTATGAAAATAATTAGTTGAAGACAATATTATATTTTTTGCTTAATTAATATTTTCTTAATCTATAATTTTTCACGGATTAATTTTGATCATCTAAACCCTAGATTCTCGTCCAAATTTTAAAATCCGTGATCATGATTGCTCTAAAGCATTCGAAACATCAGAAACCAAAAATCAACACATTACATATAACACATACTTAAACTTAAAATATCCCCAGTAGTTGCTAAAACTTAACATTTAAAAGTAAAATTGATGAAGTAATTTCATAAAACCTTACAAGTTGACTTAAAAATAATAAATAAGTGTGCATTTATTTCGGCCTGTCGTGTAAACGTGAAACGTATGGTATTTTAAACATACATAAGGGCAGACGTATATTATTATATTTGATAAACCTGGAAGTCCTTAATGTCGGGTAGAACCATATAAGGGCTTGAGCGCGCCGCCCCGTGCCATCGAAGGTCGCAACCTTCAGCGGGGGTGATTGACTTACAAAATTGTACTGATTTAAGATTTTGATAACACGCGGAAGAAATGAATGAAACGAATTAAATATAACGAATATTACCGTATATGGTCACGCTTTTTCTGTACTCGGTCGTTTATTCGATGGATCGCTTTGAGTTTGTGGGAAACAGTTTTTGTGATGCTCGGACAGATGTTAATTTATTAGATAGTATAAATGTAGTCGATCTTGTAACGTTCATTGCACTGTGTCAGTCCACTGTGGGTTTTATTTAGTGAGTAAGTTTTTAAGAGTAAGCTTTAGTAAGTAAAATAAAAAAGAGACTTAAAAGAACACATCATATTTTTTTAGTATCTACAGACGCGAGCGAGTACAGGTTAGGTTGCTAGTTGTTTGATAAAAACAAAGTAATCTCTACATAGTATAAAACAAAGTCGCTTTCTCTGTCCCTATATCCCTATGTATGCTTAAATCTTTAAAACTACGCAACGGATTTTGATGCGGTTTTTTTTAATAGATAGAGTGATTCAAGAGGAAGGTTTATATGCATAACTAGCAGATCCCGCGGCTTTGCCTGTGCTAAATCTAGGGAAGAGCCCGAGCGAAGCGAGGGCGAGTCGCTAGTTATTAATAAATAAACAAGCTTGAACGTTTATTGACGTGAATGTCATTTTTCAACTGAGCACAGAGCGCTGTCTTTATAAAATATAGCTATCATGTTTTAAATATGAGGCAAGTATTGTGACAAGTAAATAGAATAATGCAAACCCGGATGCCGAGAGATAAACGTCGAGATAGCCACAACTTAGATATATACGTACAACTATATAATATGAAAAAAGATATCCTTCTTTAGATTGTTCGAGTTGGTAGTTGGTACGTTTTTTAAAGGAACCACATTTCTTTTTCTAAAATAAAAGTATCCTTAGTTACTCCTTATAACATTAGCTATCTGCCAGTTACAGTGCCGTCAAAATCGGTTCAGCCGTTTCAGAGATTAGTCGGAACAAACATACACATAGCCAAACATTTTATGAATATTATTTTGATATTACATACATAACTTAATTTTTTTTCGTATGTATAGATTTTGCATTTAATTGATTTAATGCTAGTTTCTTGTTTGATGTTGTTTCTTTTTCTTATTATATACCATACCATTTCATAATTTGTAAGTTCGAGATCGTAAAGTATTAAAGGATACATTATTACACACAGCGCCCTCTAGTTCCGTGCAAAGTAATAAGAAATTAAAAACAGACAATCATTAATAATTTTTTTATATGTAGATATATAGATAGTTACAATATTTCAAGTTTGACATTTGCAAAATATCTAACAGATGACCCTCTAAAACTCGGCCTCGGTGTGAGGAACTCTCCTTTTAGGGCCACTATTGACATTGCCTTGAGATAGTATCTCGATGATTAGTACCATTAGTCGAGTGTAGAACACCGTATTTGGTAATTCCGTATCTCCACGCCTATTTGCCCATTGCAGTTGAATTTAATTGAAGTTGGCAGCTTCCTGGTTATTAACAATAACTATATTTACTTTGTTTAAATATTAAAGTGGGATGTTTTCGATTTAAGACATTATTGTAACTTGTAAGGTATATAGTGGGATGTTTTCGATTTAAGACATTATTGTAACTTGTAAGGTATATATATTTATTTAGTCTATTAAAACTGTCGTGCTTTGCATTGCGTCATTTTTAAAAAAAAAAAAATTTATATACTTACGTACCTACAGAAACTAGCCAAGTTATAATCTATTTCTGAAGTAAACTTCATCCAAATCCTTCTAACGTAAATATAAAACCTTTCAAATATAATATTCAGATAATCCTATTGCAGCTATTGTTTTTGTTTTAACCAAGTAAGTTTCGCTTTAATTTCAACCACAATTTAAAGCAAAAAATAGAACATGCTGTGTATAGTAGAGCGGTGCCGCGAGATAACTTATGTAGCTACTGAGGGGGTAACGAATACATACGGAGAAAAAACATTAGGTAGTCCACGACTTAAGCATAGTTTGCCCCCTGACTTAATTAATAAGAAAATAGTAAAATTATTAAGCCAAAAATACAATCGACATTTTATTGTAACGAAATTGTTCGATAGAAACAATTGTTAGTACCGATTATTAATAAAAATATCGTTGCTAACTAAATCGGCACGTCCCATGAGGAATGCGACGTATTGTTCTCCGAGCTGGTATACGTATAATAAAAAACTTAAAATTCCTTTGGATGTCATTTATCATTATTTGAGTAGGTACGTGTTTGCTTATAATAATTATACAATAACTAGCGATACACACTCGCTTCGCTCTAGTGCGTCCCTAGATTTAGCGCGAGCGAAGCGGGCTGCACTAGTTATATACTAAAACCTTCCTCAAGAACCACTCCATCCATTAGTGAAAATAGCATGAAAATCGATGCATTAGTTTTTGAATTTATCGCGAACAGATAGACAGACGCGGCGCAGGACTTTGTTTTATAATATTTAGTGATATCGAGATCGTTTACTATAAGAGAATTCGTTGGTTTGATTATTTCTTGATGCAAAACCTAGAATTGTTTATATCTGCCATGGAACTAAAGTGACGGGGATATATTTTTTTTGAAATAGCAGCTTCTACACCAAGTATATTGCAGCTTTTCTATATGATATCTTTGATAATTGGAAATGGAATTTTAAACGTTCCGTTTTTAATGAATAGGTTTCTCCATTAAAATATGTAAATTTCTTAAAAAAAACGTACGATTTGTTTCACTATGGGTGACAATCACACATTGGTTGGTGTAGTGACCGTGCTTGCCGTGCCAACGGTCGCAGGTTCGAGTCCAGCTGGGGGCATTTATTTGTTGAACACGAATGCTTGTACCCTAGTTATGGGTGTTTTATTTATAAAATGAATCTATTTAAAAATATATAATATGTGTATTGTATCAACTGTCTGGTTTTCATAATACAAGCCTCGTAGCTTACCACAGAACTAGATGGCGCTGTGTGTTACTGTCCCAACATATTTATTTTTTTATATTTATCTAGTAAGGATATGTGATTGTTTGTTTGTTCATATAATATCATGTTAATATATTTGTACCACTTAACCATTTATTTGCGCGAGAGTAATTAATTACGTCTGCAATCATTTGCATGTTTTGTTTAATTATCGTTTTAAAGTCGCGGCACGCTTTTAAAGTGTTGAGATAACGTGCCTTACTTCATGTAGCGGGTGACCATCAGTATTGCGACTGTAGGATAATTACGTCTTATTGTAAATATAATAGTATAGTCCAAGTTTAATCGACTTCAAGAAGTAAAGATCGGCGATTTTTATGTTTTCGTTACAGATATAAAGATCTATTGAAAAAAGTTTTTATTGAATTCACAAAAAAACGTTTATGTTTATATTTTAGTATACCTATTATAATATACCTACCTATAATAGCCTATTATTTTAATATTAGAAATATACCTACCTATTTTAATATTAGAAAATATTGTAATATCACAGCTATAGAATAATTCAAGGGAAATATTCTTGTATACCTTCAATGTTTTAAAATAGTTGTTTAGAATTTTATCCAAACTGTAGCTCATTTGCATAACCAAGAATCGAACTAGCATCTCCCATCGAAATAACCAGTTCCAATAAGACAAACTCTACACAAACTAGTAAGTGGAAAATAACTATGTAATATTTACCATCAATCAAAAGTACAGTCACAACACGTTTTTTCTTAATCGTTTTACCACAAGCTATTATGATATCGATACCGTAAATGAATTTACATGAACTGGTTTATAATTGTGCATAAGCTTCGAAATATTTATACATATTAATTATACGACTAGCTCTTGTCTCCGTCTTTTCCTGTAATATTAATAAGTGAATATAAACTTTGCTTTACATTGTAAGGAATAATTTAGATAATACTTTCTTATCATTTATAATTTAGAATAATTTAGATATTAAGATTTTTGACTGATGACTGATGACTGAGGCTTCCGATACAGAAAAACTCAATAACTAAACTTGGCCCGACCCGGGACTCGAACCCAGGACCTCTCGGTCTCTAACTCGCATTTGGCCTACTACTGATCTACCACATATTATATTCTTCAAGGGGTTGGTTTTTACCCACCCCCTGAAGAATTTTAAAAACCTAAATACAAGTGAAGATGAAGTAACAACTTTGGCTTACTCGAAAACAATATTGATTCAACCTTGACCTTGGAGAAATCGATGTAACCGAGGGAACTGGTAGCGCATCAACGGTTGTCGAACTTTACGAGTCGTGCTATACCTTACTTCATTGCGAAATAATTATTGTTAAACTAAAAAGGTAAGCGGACTTTGACTTGACAAGATCTTATAAAAGTTGGTTTTATTCTTAGGGACAGATTTTTTAACTTATTTCGGACTGTTTTAAGGGACTTTGGTAGTTATTTAACGTTTATAAAAAATACACAAATCAGTCAAAAACGATCATCACGCATACATAATAAGTGTAGTTACTCTTGAGTAGAGAACTTATTTTTCTTTTGAAGTTCTTCAAAACTTTTCAAACAATAGCGGAGTATCGTTAGTATAGTAAGGATTTCTAGGGAAAATGTTATTTTATTATACATAGTGTACTATGTATATTAAAATATACACATATTTTATAAAAATAAGTGAATAGAATAAAAAAAATAAGAGAGATTTAAAATAATATATTTAATACGTCTAAAGTCCTCGAACACAGAAATTTTGCTGGAACAAATTGATTACAGAATGGTTTCGCAAAATTCATGGTGAACGGTTATTATGGAAATTATATAAAACATTGGAATTGCCTTGACGTAAAATACTTCAAAACAGGAATGTTTTCATAGTTTCTTTATTCTTTTTCTGTATTGAAGCAAAATATTCTGGAGAACACATAATACCTATAAGGTAGAAACCTTATAGGTATTATGTGTTCTTATCTTTATTTACTAAACCTTAATCAAGACTCGAACCCAAACCAGTACGTACATAATTGCAACCAAACACACTGACAACAAAACCTATGTATACACTTAAGTATAATACCCATATAATAAATTAAAAGTACGTTGTTGAATAAGGCTTATTACACTATAACAGAATACTTAGTAGATGTTAATGTGTGGGATTAATGTCTGGTTGTGTCTCAAGTAGGATAAATAGATAAATATTGTAATATAATATTGTTACCAAATATTTTTATTAAAAACCAAATGTTGAGTTTCTTGCCGGTTCTTATCAGCAGAAAAGCTTTCCGAACCGGTGGTAGCTTACTCACAGACTTACAGACTGTCATTTAATTTTAATAATGTAAAAATGACGATTCAAAAGAGCTTGTAAAAGTCTATTTTAGACTAAAGATTTTAGAATAAAGAATATTTCATTTATTATTATTATTTATTTTCTGCTTAAGTTAGTTAAGCTTACCGCAAAAACAAATTAATCCTAGTGAGAAATGAAAGAAATGACATAAATCCCTGAGGTCTCCCTGCGGTTGGTATCAAGAGTTAAAATTTCATACTGTGCGGTCGCAAATTAATGATTTTGCCACTTGCACTGTTGAAATTATGGTAATTCTAATATTGTATTGATCAATCATTACCTGTAATGTAATTATACTTGTAAGGCCTTCAATATATTCGAATATAGTAAGAAATTGTAAAATTAACAGAGTTAAATATATACATATGTGTAAATATATTAAAATTAAATCGTTTACGAAAGTACTATTTAGATTTACGAGTAAATTTTTAGAAGCACTCGTGTCAAACATAAGATGCGACTCTATTCACTTATTTTGCAATAATAATACAGAAAAGTATGAAGTGTATACACTAGGCTTTTTAATTTAAAGTTGCCATTATTATATCCCAAGCCAACCTTATTTAAGATTTATAAGTCCTCAACGTATTTAATTGGTATTTAATAATTATCCAGAAATTTTAGTATGATTGATCTTGTTCCATTCAAACAAACTTTTTTATTGTCAAATATCAAAAAGGAATTATATCCTCCTTTTTGGATATCCCTTGAAGTCACTTAGCGTGTACATTTTTTGTGTATTTTTACTAAATATACCTACACTGATTTCATAATTCTTGTTAAAATAAATCTTTGAAGTACCAATAACTACTTTCAAAGTGTTTTTTATAAAAATAAATCAACTGCTAACGAATAAATTTTTCGCATGATAAAACTCCAAGTCTAGATCTAATTTATATTCACAATCAATAGTTGTAAGTGATAATAACAATGCACTTAGTATAGCGGACACTTGGCGCCGGCGCCTGCGCATGTTTTGAGACTTATAACTATATATAAATGGTTGACGATGCAAATGCTTAGATATTAATTTATATACACTAAGTTTGTTCATTGAATATATATTTTTATAGAGTTTAGTAACAAAATATGTGAGAATTGGTGAAACTTATTTTGTATAAATTAATTAAGAGGAATTCTGAAGAAAGAATATAATCGTAGAATACCCTGAAAGAAATGCTTGAAAACGAATAGCTATATATTAGCCATTCTATGAGCAGCTGATTTTCGGTGATCTCCATTAATGTGGATGACGTCGATAAGGCTATATTTACATATCTATACTAATATTATAAAGCTGAAGAGTTTGTTTGTTTGGTTGAACGCGATAATCTCAGAAACTACTGGCCCGAATCGAAAAATTCTTTTTGTGTTGGATAGTTGCGTTTATCCAGGACGGTTATAGTCTATATAACATCACGCTAAGACCAAGAGAAGAAGAGCATCAATGAAAACGGTTGCGAAGGGCAAGCATTAGTTCTGCAACATACCATTCCGCGCTACTCAGAAAGAATTTGGTTTCCGGTCTTTAGAACGCGTGTAAAGCCGCGGGAAATGCTAGTGTAGTAAAAGCCAGATTTTGTACAATGAAAGACTCATTAAAAAACCTAATTCTATTCTATTGAACAGTTCGAATTAATAGTTATGAATGACATATGAAAATAAAGATCAAAAACAGTTTCTCAGTCTATCTGGTAAAGGAAAACAAAATGTCAATATTATATGACCACTTGTAAATTAATAGAATATTCAACATAATTATGCACTCTACAATCTAACTCTATATAAGGTAGGCCATTACGGTAATAGAGCTATGTAATGATTTTGCTACATTTAGCATTATTGTAATATAAATGATCATAAATTACAATATCATGCGGTATATATAGATGCTCTAGCAAATTACCCTGACTTTGCTTATTTTTAAATGGATATGAATAGTTATTGCAAGTGTATTTTAGGAGGAAAACTTACTGTAGATTTTTGCTTGTTGCTCTGTGAAAAAAAAATCTATTCCACGGGTATCGTAAATTTTTACTGGATAAAAGTAATTTAAGTGCTATTTCAGGCTATAATCTATTTGCTCCAATTTTTATGCAGATTTCTTCAGCATATTTAATGATTGACTACTTTTTCGGATTTTTTCTAGGATTTATTTTCATTTAAGTCTTCTGATGCTTCAAATGCTTTACAGTCAAAATCTAAGAAATTATTATAACACATATACTAGTAGATAGATGTTTAGTTAGTATATAATTAAATAAATTTAGTATAAAGTTAAATAAAAAGAAATGTACTTAATTAAAATAGCAGATACATTATAAAATAACTCAATTATTGCAAAACAATAAACACTCGAGTATCCGAACGTGTGAATCATTCATCTTAAGATGTAGTACTACTTGAGCTACTTCGATCTTTTGCATCAACTAAGCAATTAAAATATTCAAACCAATATAAACTCTATTACTATATAAATAGAAAAAGCTTTCCAATAACGTCTTCTCATTATAAGACTGTAAATTCATAATTATCGTCTCATTTCTCCTTTCGAAATTGAAAATATGTGAGAACATGAAAAGGATTTTTGACTCTATTTTTAAGTAGTTAGAGTTCTAAATGCATTGATTAGGTATAGCTGATGTGGGCTGGTAATTACTAATCTATTTATCAAAAGGCTACAATCAATTATTTTGTAAATCTTTTAGTATTTTTTATTAGTTTTATATTTTTTTAATTTACATATATAATATACATATTACTTATTTACTCGTAGCTTAAATGGAAATAGTGTATGGTTTGTCTGTGCTATGTCTTTTTGTACATTCGAGAGTGTCCACCATACCATATACTTAGACTAATGTAGGTAATTATAAAAACCCATGCTTTCAGAATAATGTATAGAAAAAAGTGCCATCTTTAAAAAAATCTCTTCAATTGTATCCTATATGACATATAGTATATCTTACTCCAGATGAGAATAATATGTACGTCTGTTTTCATTAATTCCTCCAAAATCCTTATTATTTTTTAACATAACTCGCGGGTTCGAGTTTCGTTTCACTCAGACATTCATTTGTATGATTCGTTTGTACTCCATCAAAAGTGTTTATATTATGAATGAATTTAAAGTTATTTACTCTACCACCCATAGTGTAACTGGTATTCATAACACAAGCCTCATAGCTTACCATGGAACTAGATGGGACTATGTGTTAATTTCCTAACATATTTCTTTACTATTTGTATTTTTTCTTATAACAAAATAAACTTCAGACTAACAGTTCCTGAAAAACCCAAGGTGTTTAAAAACACGCTATTTACGTGAGAAAAGTACCTTTCAATTCAAAAGATCCTCTGTGAATTGAAAGGCGAGTTGAAGACAATATGGTCCTTGCAAAACGTTCTCAAGCTAAATGAAGTATTTCTGAAACATAAGTACTGAGTGATTTACTTTGAAAAGCATGAGTTATGAATAATCTCGTTTCATAAGTTTGTTTAAATGTTACTTGTCTTTGTAAACGTAACGTTAAGAGTATATCTACTAATGAGATGGGACAAGAGTAGAGTTTTTTTACTGTAATTTACTGTAAGTAGTATAACACTACTTTGAATATATATTTTACTAGCGACTCTTTATGTTTGGTTTTATCCCTAGATTCGTTTTAATAGTTAGTGTAGAAATAGATTTATCAGAAAAAAATATATTTTCGAGCAGGAAAAAGTATCCTATATTTTAACCTAAATTAAGTATCCTAAATGTGATTTCATCAAAATCTGTCCAGTGATTTTCTCGTGATGTGGTCACAGATAGACAGACAAAAATTTTAAAACTATAGATTATATATAACTTCTGTACCGAAAATATTGATTATTTTAAGAGATTTTTCAAAAAATATTTAATTTCCACAAAAAAATAATAATTTATATATACTTCTTAAAAAGTAATAGTTCTTAGAAATAAAAGATTTTTAGATTCAGTTTAATTTAACTGCTATAAGCTATACTGTACTTAATTTAAAAACATTTCCTATACAATCACTTTCACTACATAATATATTATATGAAGTCTCTCCATGATGTTAGCGACATACAAGTAACAAAACAATCATAAATATTTATCTATTTTTGAAAGTCGGTTAATAGTCATTGTAACTGTTAAAACAACTTAACTAGATCTATCTTGGAAAGTTAAGAAATAGGGTCAAAAAAACCTCGTCTCTAGGTTGGTTAGAGGATACCAAATTTGGTATCTCATTACCGGTGTCAAATATGGCCAGCAAGTGTATGTGGCGCCACAATTCAAGAATTAATCACTATTTTTCTATTACAAGCCCATTTGGCTGTTCGAAAAGATCTGAAAGTCTAATGATACGGTTTCATTGCATCTATCATTATAAAAAGTACAGCTGAAGTACGTCTGTCCATAAATGAGTTAGTAAAAATAGTTTGATAGCAAGTTTTAGATATTGAATTGATTGGTTTTGCTACTAATGGTGGTTTTTTATTTACATTTTGTTTTCCACCTTGGTTTCCTTTGAAAGGAGGTATTAAAAAAATATCTTCAAAATATATAAGTATCATCGAATCTAAAAAAATAGGTAACGGTAGAGTCAATATTGGCGAACGTTAATAAATATTCAATTAACTATTTCCGGTTTCGTTTGTTGAACAAATATACTAACAAGAGTTTGAATTCTCAGCAAATATAAACAACTTTAGAGTAATCATACCATAATTAAAGAGATATTAGCTATGCTCTATATACCATTTATATCGTTAAGAAAATTATGAGTAATACTTGTAATTATAAATCTATTTTTTGTTACAGCACGCGAACGCAGTACGTGAATCAGCTCGTCTTATCCTAGACGCTCCAGCACCAGAATCTGAAGATGCCTTGACCTTGGCAAAGGCCCTTCGTACCAGACCTCCAGTCAATATGCTTCCAGCAGCCAAAGCTGGCACGTTCTTTGCAAGGGACAATCTATCCAACTTCATTGAGTGGTGCCGCAGGGCCCTTGGCATCCTTGAATGTCTTCTATTCGAAACTGATGATTTATGCCTACGAAAGAACGAAAAGCATGTAGTTCTGTGTCTTCTAGAAGTTGCTAGAAAAGGTGCAGTTTTGGGAATGCCAGCTCCATTGCTGGTTCAAATGGAGAAGCAAATTGAGAGAGAATTAGCCGGAGAAGAAATACGGCCTGATGAGTCTGCTTTGGGCTTGGTTCCTTCTGGACCACAGCCACAGCTGGTGACAAACGATTTGAGGAGTTTAGATGAACGAGTCAGAGATCTGGTTGAGAGATGTTCCTGTCCCACACAATTCCCTATGGTGCGGGTATCTGAAGGAAAGTACAGGATCGGTGACACGAGGATGCTGATTTTCGTCAGAGTAAGTATTGCTTAAGAGTAAATTTATTTAAATTTTAGGTTTCCAATATCTCTACGTTCTAAGAAGTTATTATATTATCATTATTAATTTATTTGCAAAAAATTTTTTGCAACAAAGAATAAAGAAATTTATATACATATGTATTTTGTATAAATAATCGAACAGCTCCAGGACGAAACTCATTCCATGCTTTAAACACTTAGAGGTGAGCAGGAAGACAACATGACATTGATGTATCACTATGCACTTGTTATTCCACATGGCAAGTGAATTAAACGACGGCGTCTAATTAGTTGCGTAAATATAACTTGCTGATTATTTATCTTTACGATTACGTTAAGTCTGAGATCACATCATATTATTATAGATCTACATAATATGCCTTAGATCACTTAGATGTCCTTATAAGGCGTTTGATTTTCTTATCACGGGATGTTAAGCATAAGAGAATTAAATTTACTCTACTAGTTATTAATACAAAACTTTAGGTGTATGTTTACTCCTTCACAAACGGCTGGACTGTTTTGGATAAAATTTATTACAGAGATCGATTATTTCGAATAACATCTAGGCTACTATTATAAATAAAATTTGCTTAAAGATGCAACGTTTTGTATTTCATATAACAAAAAAATAAACACAAACCCATGCGAAGCGAAGTTAAAGCGCCAGTAACAAGCAAGTCTGAGAAGTGAAGAAATGTAAATAAATAGTTTTAAAATATCAAAGGCAAATACTGATATTTCTGAATACTCATATCAATGACATCGTGGGAAAATAACTGAGTTATATCCATATATACTAACGTAGAACTAGATTTTTTTACTGGACATGCAGTTCTAGAAAAAAGGGCGATATTTATTATGGAATAAGCTTTAGAATTGGCTGGTCTAGCCACTTGTTTATCGACCTCATTTAATCACCGTTTAGGTTCGAGCCTTGTGGCCCTTAATACGGACCGATTGACAGTCCAAATCGAAATACTAGTATATCTCGACCCCTAAACACATAAAAAGTTCATGCGCTGAGGTCCTTTAATAAGTTGGTAGGAAATACTGGCCAATGTTAAAAGAAACGTCTAAAAATAACGTGTTGGAATTGCCATTTTTCTAATTAAGTCACAATTTTATTGTGAATCATGGCGCAGATATTTCATTCTTAAGGTCTGTTTACAACTGAGTAAAACTAGCTCTTGTTGACGAATTTGTTCGTTATGTTAGCAAATGAATGTTGTAACTTGACAAAAAATCTTTATTATCTTATAGGAAATTTGCAATTATAACAGCTACAATAAAAAAATAATGTGGTCCATAATTGGTGTAATTAAAAAAAGAAAAATGTCAATATAATTTAAAAAAAAAAAAATATTTGTGCTACCATATGTTTGATTACATAAAAAACTTTATTATATTTTTAAATCCAAGTTTTATAAGGTTTGAATATAGTTAAATACTGAATTTTCAATCTTATACCAAAATGACAGAGTGTCATGGACCACTGGCCATATGTAAAGGCCAATCACCAAACCATTTGTACAATATCAGGCGATTTGATTTGCCCAAACAAGGAATCGAACGGGCGCATGATTCATACCGATACCTTAAATGATGGTCCGCTTATAGATTAAAATAGACCAGTTATGTAATATCAATAGTAAAGTATAAACACGTGTGGCTTTATCGCCAGAAGCTATTAATGTTTTAATTAAAACCATTAATTTTATTAAGCGTATTAAATTCCTTTAAGGAAATCCTAAAAAGATAAGATAAGAAGTTAGAAATATTTATGCAAATAATTCTTAAAACTCTCGATTATTTCGATATATTTTCATATATTGCTTATTTTTTACAGATTCTTCGTTCCCACGTTATGGTACGTGTTGGGGGAGGGTGGGACACTCTCGCCCATTATCTGGACAAACACGACCCTTGCCGTTGTAAAGCGCAGCACCGTACTTCGCTCTCAGCTCGCCTAGCTCGACCCAAACATGACCTCGCTGGCGCCACAGTCACATATGAACGACCTGACCCTGGACCGACTTCCCTTCCATACAAAGATTACAAAGAACCCAAAACTTACGAGCCAATGTCATTACAATACAATTCAAAGCTTTATGCCGATGACCCAAAATCCGGACACTATCAATCGAATAACAAATTGGATGGCAATAGCTTACCATATTTGGGTGATGTTGACAGAGCTGCATCGCCTAACAGGAAATACCTTGCTCCAAGGAACAACAGTCCAGGAAGACACTCTTCTTCCCCTGATCGTAGAACCAAGATCGTGTCTTCGAATCATTTAGTCCCATCACCACATGCTGTGAGGAATAAGAGCCCAAGGCCAGTATCTCCAGCACCAGCTACTGAGAGTGCCTCAGATAATGGATCTGAAGTGTCAGATGAGGGGTACAGGAGTCTGGGAGTTGTAGCCGGCTCGACTCAAGGATCCCCATCAACGAAAACGACGAACAGATATTCGATGCATAGTCAGAATTCTATGGACGACGCTGATTTTAGTGGTAAGTTTTAATTTTCTTAATTTATGTTTACGAGTATTATATCGAATCGCGTTCCTGTCTTGTGCCAAATATTCATTCAATTTTAATCAAATTAGTAATTTTAATAATAATTAAATTAATTTTAAAACGGAAATTAAGTAACAGGCAATATTTAGTTTTTACTTCAGTTAAAATTGGTCCCGGTCTGATGGAAACTATTTTAAAAATAGCCTTTCTATCGACTATTAAATAGTTAAAGCATTAAATGAGGCATAATATTTTTACTGACGCTTATAACATTTCACAAATCCGTACACGTAATCTATTTAGTACAAACGAACAACCGTAATATATGTTTGTTTTGAATTATTTTATTTACAACTAATTCTCAATAAGTTAGCTAAAATCTAACCTAATATTATGTTAAAAACAGTAGAGTAAGTAATTTATTTTCGATTGAAAAACTATATCATATATATGTACTATATTAAAAATAAACATACAAATTACGGTTTGGACTTAAATTTAATAATAATAATAATTTAATAATAATATCGTTAGTAATATATGGTAAGAAAAACAAGGGGGAATTATTAGTATATATACAACAAAGTACTTCCGACCGTTTCGGTGTGTGGTTTGCTTGTTATAGTAATGTTTCTGGTGCATTGTGCAGTCATTTTGTAGTTCATTGATTGCATCAAATGGCTGGTTACGATCTAATGTAGCTTAAATTTACACTAGGTAATTCTTTATACTATTTTAGCTAATTTTTATAACGATTTTATCACAATGGAGTTGGTATTTTCAAGGTTTATTCGTGGATTATGAGAATTGTCATTATTATGTCCAAGATAAAAAGAGTGACCTAAAACTTCTCTCTAACACACCTTATTTTGATATAGTTGTTGAACCAATTATAATTTAAGATTTCTATTATCACTATGATATGCTCAATTGCGAATGTAAATATGATCTAAGTCCAAACATATCTGAAGTGCTATGTAGTAGTAAAATATTTGAGTTGTTAGCAAAAGTGTGAGAAACTGATCTCTGTTTATTTTATCATTAACGTTAGAACTGTTGACAAAATGAGGCTTTTCTTAAATTTTCTACAAACTTCGTTATGTAAATGATTCACTTTACTCTATGTCACATATTATTTTGCTTACTCATCGCTTCAATGACGATGAAAGTAAAAGAAAATATTATATATATGTTTTTTCTATTTTCTGTCTACTGTTGTAACCGACTATATGTCACAATAGAAAATGCCTTCACCCTGAAGTGAACTGGTGGAAAAATCATTAAGCCTTTAGACTGATGTAATTTCACTAGGTTTAGATGTAGTGCTTAAAACACCGTTATACACGTTATACACCAGTCCCTAAAAAGGGGATAGCTATAAAATTATTATTACTATTTATAGATCATAAGTTATATACGAAAAAAGTACTGAATTTACTTATTTTATTCTATAATAAAGCGATGATGATCGTATGCTAGTCTATACTAGCATTACCCGCGGCTTCTCCTTAGTTCTAATAACGGAATTTAAGTTCTTAAATTTTATATATCATTATACTATGTCATGTTATTTGTAGCCTAAAGCCTTCTTTGATGACTCGAAAAGAAATTTGCAAATCAAACCAGTAGTTCCTGAGCTTACGCTTTAAACCTTACATACAAACTCTTCAGTTTTATAACATTATGGATTAGGAATTACGACGTACGCCTTTGCTTCTTCCTTCTGCATTTTTAGACTATAATCTGACGCAACAGTCCTAAGTGACATTTAGGTAATGTCACTGGTCTTCCATGTTTGTTATCGAACAATAGGTCGATTGGACCAAATACAAATAAGATATGCGCAACAATTTACGCATGAATATAATTATCGATGATTATGGGATATCAAAACGACAAACAATTTTCTATACTCGACCATATCTTCTTATCAATATGGTAATAAGCGACGTTATTAAAAACACATTATGTAAAAGTAAAGTAAGGTTTAAGTAACACGAACGTAGGTACATAGGTATATAATACGTATAAATAATAAATAGATAATATAGTTTTAACAATTATGTTTTGTAACTTAGTTCAGATTTAGATAATTTAATAATAGTAAATAATTTCTGATATATTTCAAGATTCCTACAAACAGCTGGCTTTGTGTACAGTACAAAAATTTATTAAATGAGAATTGATTATTATTAGTTATACATATACAAATAGCGACTTAGTCTTGCTGCGTTTAGTTGCGCTTCTATAGAAGTTTTTTTGAACCAGGACCTTTCACAGTAGTACGTAGGACCTCATTAAAATTTCATCATAATCGGTTACTTAATTCAGGTTTAAAATCGATGGTAAACATACATAAAAACAATATTTTTTATTTATATAAATGTAATAGTCATACATATAACAATAGGTTTTCGAAATCGAAAATCTAACAAGTGAAAGGACAATTCGAGTCGAAAGCTAAACTTAGGTCCTTGATAAGAACAATGCTACCGTTTAGTGTTTAGACTTTTGCTAAAATATGAACCTTAACAGTTGAATTTTTGAGTTCAAATTATTAAAATACAATTGTATGAGAACTCGTTCAAACGTGAGAGTATTTGAAAACATCGGGGGGTGAATCAACATTCTTATAGAACACAATGTGGCAGACCAAATAAAGCATGGGTTAAGGTTTTGTACGTTTGTAATTATGTCTGCCAACTTTAAAATTTGGCATCTATTTGTTTTTATTTTTGAAATATTATAATATACTAGCGACGTACCCTCGTTTGGTTTGTCGCAGAAAGATTTAATGAAGGTGGTATGCCGTAAAAGTCTAATTATATAAATAAAAATAAGTTCATTTTCCAATAATGAAATATTTGACACAAGATACATATGTGGCACGATTTAGAATAGGTATTATATTAGCTGTTAAATGTTATAAATATATATTAATAGACAAAGTTTCTAAATAAGAAAGAAGAAGAAAAAGAAAGATAAAATAAAAAAAATGTACTCTTATAGCTTCAGGCATACAAATTCAAAGTTTGTGTGTAATCATAATAAATCCAATTGAAAAAATTAAATTGATAAATCAATTATTTATAATAGTATTATATTTTAGATTTGGTTATCAAAACACTATTTTATTTAAACTTAGATAGCGTCAGTAAACAAAATGCCGACAAATAGTCTGAAGATATTTTTTTTAGATATAACGATTACATTAAAGATATTGCTAAAGCTTATTGAAAAATTAATAGAAAACTTATGTTTGGGCATGATTAAATCATTCATAAGTTCATAAAGCACGAGACCCCCACGACGCTGACAACACTTTGCGCACGACACTAAGAATAATAGCGATACAAAACATAAAAGGCAATAAGCTAGAAGGCGAACCAGGAACTAGAAACGTAATCGACATACGATTATTCGCATAATCTAATCTAAAGACAATGCAGATATAACGACTTATAGATCGTTTAACTGCTGCGTGTAATCGCATACTCATTTGAACGTTTTATCTAAACCCATTGATTCAATAGTCTAGAACTGTTGCTAGAATCGTTTCGAGCTTACAGTAATTTTAAAAATATATATTCTAAGGCCTTGAATTTCTATATTATGACCATTTACAAGTTGTAAATAATATTATGTTATAAATAGTAACGTACTGTTTTAGAAACATCATCTAATATGATATTCTTCAAAATATTAGGCTTAGAATTCTATTAAAATTGGGTTAAATGTTATTTTTTGAAATGTTTTAACTTATATACTTTGTTTCTTTCAGAGCGTCTCGATCATGACGACAGCTGTCATCTAGATAAAAGTGACCGTGTTGATGACTATGTCAGCTTAACTACTGGATTACGCAAAACTGACTTCTCTGACACATTCTACGGTGGCAGAAAGAACAGCGCAGAGGACAAGTCAAATCGAGCGAGCCCAGAATGCATAATTAGCCACGAAAGCAACAATTCGCCTAGCAAAAGTCTTAGACCCAACCGCGAAGCATCACAATCTCCAGTCAAAACAATTAGAAGTAGACAAGCGAGTAGAATTCCACATTCTCCCGTCCGAAATAGAACTCCAAGCCGCGGAAATACCCCAAGTCCCAAGCACACTGCAAATCCACAATCTTCACCTAAATTGGCACCTAAGCTACCGCCCACAACTCGAAATACTTGGAGTGGCAGGACTGCTCCTACTCAGACAAAGACCAAGTCTCGACCAACCATTGGAGCAGATACCTTTGATAATCCCAATAAGTCGCCTAAAACAAAGCCAAAAGCCCAAAATGATGCTTTTAAGCGTAATTCACCTCTTAGAGCCAGCAGCGCCACTTTGAGGTCTCCAACCCACCAGAAAGCTTTAAGTCCTCTATTGGAACATATTTTAAGATCTGCAGAAACCGCAAAAGATGATGCAGCAGTTTTGCAAAAAATGAAGGAAATAATTAGAACCTATTCAAAGGGAGAAGATTCTTTTTCACGAAGTAGCTCGAAAGATTCAGATTATGCTGATTTTACATCAGCTTGGGTAATGTCAGATGGAAAACTAGAGAGATCTACGAGTACTAGACAATTGGCGGCCCCCAGAAAAGATCCCAGGACTGGTATGTCGAGGATACCAGCGCCCGTCGCGATTGGATGCAGACGGTCTACTTCAACCTCACAATTTCAATGACCTGATGAAGATCAGGAATGAAAAGACTGAGCCAATTCTTGTGTTTCATTCGAATCAAGTGATTAAGAGTGTTAGTGAATAGGATATTTATAGAAGTGTGACGTTTTTTACGCAAGAAATGGACTTTACTGCCTAAGCATTATATATCTCTGTCATATCTTCGTAAAAGTAGATGTAAAATTGTAAAAGATAAAAAAAAGAATTTGCATTCTCTATGGTAGATTAGTCTATAGAGTAGATTGCACTAACCGTAGAGCGGCGATGTTTCTTAAAAACACGCATGACAGGTAGATAATTGACAATGGAAAGTGAAATGACTATAGAAAAAGCAAGATGGTGCTATATTAATAATTTACTTTAGTTTTAACATAATTTGCGAAACATACGAAATAAAATAAAAAAATAATGTTAAGTTTGTAACAATAAGATATGTAATCCTTGCTATTATTTAAAAAAATAATAATATAATTAGTTTTATATTAGTTTCCGTCTGTATGACGAATTATTTAAGATTCAATTATTATTCTTAACCCGGTAATGAAGTAGGCATTTTTCGAGCTAGCGCCGGGAGAATTGGCAATTTTTGAGAAATCTCATTTTTCTGGAAGTAGGGTAAAGGGTTAGAGCTTGTATTTGCATGATTAATTATTATAATTAAAAAATAGATATAAAATAGTAGATTTTTCTATTCAAATTTATTAAAAACGGTACAATAATGAACGATCATCCATTATGATATGTCACGTAGAATATAGAATATAAATATTTTTCCACAGACTAAAAAGTCACAAGATAGCCGTCCTTGCAAATGACGTATACAATAAAGTCGTTTCGTTCATTATAAATGGATAATTTAATGAAAAATTAAATTGATGTTCGAATCGACTGAGATATACGGATATTATTCCAACATTAGAACTTAACACGTTCACTGTGCAAGCCGAAATAATAATTTGACCCCACAAGTGCAATGATGTTTTGTTTATAAATGAACTTATTATCATAGAAGTAAACAAAAAAAATAATAAATAATTTATTATTTTTATTTTTTAATAATATATTAGGAATTTTCTCAATGCCCCATATGTGGGTCATGCACGTCTGAACTTAAATTTGATGAAATGCATGCACAAATATTTTATCTATGTGACAAGCTTCTGGTATAAAAAAATTGCCGGAGACCTAATATCAATATCTGTAATAAATGAAATTTTGGTATATAAAGATTTAAAGCCAAAAGAACGTAAAATAATGACTTTGTTACGTGGCCATGAAATAATCATTTAGTTTTTGCTGAATATCAGAGAGGCTGCGCCTTCTAGAGGGATTCAACTAGAGGGGTCCCGTCATTGTTTGACTAAAATACCACGTCCTGTATCGAAAAAAATAATACGAAAGCGCTGTACAGGCTGTTATAGAAGTTTAGTAGACGAAGGCAATACTGCCGCTCAGGCCCGAAAGAAAAACAAAAAAAAAGGAGACGGAGTGTAAAAAATGTAAAAAAGCTTTTTGTCTGGCTTATTATAATAATCACCATTAATATTTTGTGCTAATAAGTAAAAGAGTTTCTATTAATAAATAAATAATTGTCACTTTCTGTGTTTAATTATGAATAACATATATACTAGCTACACCAATATAAAATGTCACTGGGACATCATGGTAAATAATTATTATATTCATTGTTCACACGTGTATGCAAGTAAAAAAAATACTTTCATACGTGCGCGGAATTACATGCCATAGAAATTATTTTAGCTTGTGCCCCACATATGTGCCACGCACGTATGAACTGATCCTCGTGGTGCCCCATATGTGGGGCATACACAGGGAACGTGTTAAATTAACTATGAGTATAAGAGTCTTTGCTTCATATTGTTCTATTTTGTATCGATATATTATATGACTTTTGTGTAAATTCTTAGGAACAAAAATAAGTTTTTTAATTTGCCAAAAAGCTTCTAAAAAACAAAGTCAAACGCTAAATGTCAATGTCAGTGACATTGACAGATCTGTTAAATAAACATTTTTCACTAATTTTCGTACTTTCAATAGGATTGATTGACCATAGTTACTGTAGTTATTATAAAGACACTTGCTTACACAATAAAAGCTTCGCTCGAAATCTGCACTATAACGCTCTGCCCTGCAAACTTATTTAATTAATAAATTAATTAAAATCGATTATATCGAAATAAGACGTGAATACGTGAATAAAAGATTTTGTAATTATATTATTACGTTAAAGATCTTTGGAAATAACTTAATACTTAAGCATTTTTATTTGACAGCTTTTAAAATGTGACGTCATATAAAAACAAACTTTGATTTAAAAATGGATCTAAAAAGCTTGTCATTTAAATTTTAAAATGTGTTACACTCTCGTGGTTTTGTGGACTTTGCATAAGGTCTTTTTTCGTATTACTTCAATTATTAATTATTATGCATAATTAGATAATTAATCAATACAATGTAATAAGTACGTAATGGATAAGCAAAAATAGAATATATTTTCATACTATTTAAAGTGTAACTTAAGCCCATTTTCTCAAAAGAAAATACACCGTAAACCATTTTTTCAGAGTTACTAATTTTCACTTATGCACTGTACACAAACTACGAATATGTCTAGATATTACCCACGAAGTTTATTTTTAAGTTAGTTTTTAATTTTTTACGATTACTTTGTATTTTTGGTAATATCTTGACAGTTAAGTTAAGCTCCAGTATGTACGGTCGTTACCAGTGAATATGCCATAGACTTTGTTACATTCAATAAAGCATTATGCATTAATGTATGGTTCTTTTAATTTAGACCCTGAAAAATCTAAAAATTCACTCTGAGCGATGGATTCCTTGCTTGTAGGAGTAAGAGAATGATTGTGAGTTACGTTTACATGACCTTATTTGTATGGATTATACAACATTTTTACAATTATCATTGATTTTGTATTTTTTTATATCACTATACTTATTACATATTTTATAGTATGTATTTATTTAAAGCTATATAATATGTAGTACATATATCAACTATCTGGTATCCGTAACACAAGCTTCGTAGCCCACGGAGCTAGATGGCGCTGTGTGTAATAATGTCCCAACATATGAATATACTTAGAAGTAATTTTTTTGTCATTTGGTAAAGAGTTTCAATCGACGTTGCTAGTGGCGACATAATCCCTGCTCTAATCACTCACTTGTATTACAACGAGTGCCTTGAGTAGCGCAATGGGCTATGGCCAATGCCTCTCGTATTGAAGGGAGGCATGTGCCCATGGTGGGACGATAAAAATGGTGGAATGCTATGCCAAAAATTGAAAAATGTGACCGACATTGATTAATTTTGATTGGAAACAAAATATTTTATGAAATCAAATTGAAAAGCAGGCTTTTGAAGTATGCTAAGTTGCCATTACACTCAATTAGCACATATCTTAAAATAGAGAAATATTTATATTATATATTTATTTATATATTGACTTGATCAAACAACCATTACTATATATCAGAAACTTGCTAGTACTTACTCATAATTAATTAAATTTCATTATGATAGAGCAAAATGCAATGTGTAACAAATACCTAATATGAGTCGACTAGTATCAAAGGTGGCAATGTGACTTTAAGACAAATGTTGGTAAATTCAAAAAAACGGATTGTTAGTTTTGTATCTCTTTTGTAGTTACAAAACTCATTTAAATTAGATCTTAGGTAAATAGCAGGATGAATTAATGCTATATTACCCTAATAATCATTGTATATCAGTTTTAAATACTATTTCAATATTGAAGATTTCCGGCTTTGATGCTATTTTTTTAAGAATGCCGTATTTGAAATTGAGTAAGGCACAGATAACCGTTTTTGATACTATAGATGTTATTCCTAAATTAGGGTTGTCATACAAGCATGGAACGACTCTTTATTTTTTGGCATATTATATTGTAATTAAAAAATAATGCATTTGGCAGTTACAAAAAATCTTTATAATTAACTTATGAACTAAAAAATTAAGTAACTCTAAAAAGTTTTTTGAGTTTTTTTAAACTAAATTTAAAATTATATGCGCATGTCATGTCATGAGCCATTGTTAAAGTAGCACATTTTAGTGCTTTCGAATTATGGCTGTACACTCTATCGAGTAATGATTTCGCCGAGTTTCTAAAACAAAAAAAAAATTATACTACAATATTATACCCTTTTACATGACAAGAATTAACAACCCTACGGGTAAACTTACTTCAATTCCTTATCCCGGTTTCTTGTCCAATTTTCTGGATTCCTCTTGAGTTTCCATGTAAAACTATTTATTACTAAAGGGGGGTGGCTTTCCATAATACTACTTCCACTGCTTTATATTAGTTTAAGTCACAAAAACACGTAGAAAACATTAAAATTCACAGAACGAAATGTTCCTGCGGCCGTTACGAAACGCAAATGAACTCTCGCTTCTGATTGGTTGACAGCGTAAGATTGCCGGGTTTGATTTCAAAATTTTACAGATTGCCGGCTTTGAGGCTGATGTCAGTATTTGACCTGTTTTTACTATGGTTTATTGCTAGTTCTAAACCGTATACTCCAAGGGAAACGTTTTTAATCAAATCAATCTGAGTCGCCATATCATTAACTACTTTTTGCCAAAATGCTCAGATTGCCGCCTTTGATACTAGTCGACTCATATATGAGCTAGCTAAGAAAATTTGTACAGCGCCATCTATGAATATAAGGTACAACATTATTAACGGCAAAAGGGTTATATTGTACATCACAGCAGGATAGTACTTTTGAGTAATGTATGTACCTAACATTATAACTTGCACCAACAATTTAACGCATTTAAACTAGTATTGTACTGTGTAATCACAATATTTTAAAAGATAATTTATTATCCTGATGAAAATAAAAAGCAATATAAACGATAGTGATATGTTTGCGTTTGTTATCATTTGAAATTAACCTAATACTTATAGGGTACAAGTGTTTTTTTTTCTATTTTACTTCTTGTGATAGCTTACAATTTGTCAAGTCAACGCAATGGCTTGATTTTTTATTATAAAGCAACATAAAAGCAACATAAATGATTCATATTTAAGTAGTGGTAGTGCCATGCTTGTTACCTTCGGGTAGCAGCCGAATGGGCCGGCACGCCCCGTATAGTTTCATGTGTAAATCATTTAAAAACAGCCTAAGGAAACCTGGAGAATCCAGCAATTTTTCAGAGGACATTTTGTACAGTACATTCAATTCAATTATTTCCTTTAATGGCTTCCATAAGCGCCAGTTGGGCACAGTTGACTTCGCCAATGTCGCGTAGAATGGAGAATACACGTTATATATAGTTATAGGTATAGTACATTGACTCGCCTATTCCCCTTCATTTTGAAGGAAGGCCCGTGCCCAGCAGTTGCAAGTGAATAAACAAAATTGTTAAATATCAAAAAACTAAATGACTTTACCATGCAGTAGTACTCCCATGTAGTCGAATTGCTAAATAGCTCTTAAAAGACACCTATTTTTGTTGTAGTAAAAGAGCTGGCTGGTTTCCGCCCAAAAATTGACAATACTTTTGTAGATAGCATTAGCATTCTGTGCCTATGTCGATGAATTAATTTTCTGGTGTGTTAAAACTCTGATTCGAACATTCAAAACCTTCTTTTATCATTTAAGAAACGTATCTTTCTTAAATCTATTAAGAAATTTTTTGACAACGTCACAATTACAATCATGGCGGACTAAAAACAAACATTACGTACAGAAGATGAGTTCAAGGGTCTTTGTAACTCATTGTTGGGAGACCTCCTTTTTCCTTCATTTATCTATTAGTCGATTGTCGTGAGCCATCAGGAATTCTCGGATAACTTGCTAAGTAAGTTTCTTCTTCTTAAATTAAAGTATTAAATCTAACTATGATCCATACAGCTGAGTAGAGGCAGACCATGAATTTAGAGGGTGGGCTGAATGGGCTACATTATTAGAGCCTCAACTAATTGTCATATTGTCTTTATAAAATCTATAATAATATATAGTAATATTACTAGATGATAAAGTTATTATTTGATTCTTAATTAATCTCATGGTTATTAGGCCAGCCTTTAAGTACATTTTTTATTGTGATTAATTTTATTTTTTGTATTGTATTATATTTTTTCTACAGGGGGGGTTATAATATCTGTAAGGCCCCGGGCTGCAGCCCAAATACCAGCCTAATATATGTAAATACGCCCCTGCTGATTAGAACACTAATAGAGTGAAGCAAACACTCATCTCGTGATAAAAATACAGTATTAACAAAGCATTCTAATTGCATATTTCACAATGGAAAACGCTTTAACTAAATTTGATGGCCTAATTTTAGGCCTTATTATATATCTCCTGTTGGTTGCATTGTGTATGTGATATTTTTACAGCTCTTCTTCTTATAATACTTTCTTAGGTTTACGCGAATATTTGACATTATAAATGAAACTATCTTTCAGCATTGCTCTCTCCCGTGATCATGATTGCTCTAAAGCATTCGAAACGTCGGGAACCAAAAATCATAATAAATTCGCGACAAAATCCGAAAAGATAGTTTCATTAATAAGTTCTTCTTTATTATAAGTATTATAATTATTATATTCTTTTTCTTTTACACATATTATAATAAAATTCTGATCTTTACATTAATTATTTGTGTATTCAGTGCTTTATAACGTCCCACTGCTCGACGTGACGTGGGCCTCTCTTAAATATAAGTCGGATCAGGCCATAGTTCACAACGTTGGCCAAATGCGAATTGACTTTACAAGTCTTCTACGTTGTATCAGACGTGAAGGTTTCCTCATGATGTTTGATCGTAAGATAAGTGGTAATCATAATAAAGATTATTTACACATGAAAATATACAAGGTGCGCGACCAGGGACTTGAACCTGCATCACTCGTTGCTTCAAGCGAGTATGTTACCATGGAGCTACCACTGTCTGTGAATAATTTTTTTTTTCTAGTGATCATAATAAACGAAGCATTCTGTAAAACTAGCTGTTTGAATAACGCAAGGAGATTACGAGAACAAAATATTGCTGACATTGAATTGACTGAACGCAAACCAAAATTAGCAAAATGAAGCTCCCACGAAGATTTTTTTGATATTTAAGTAGAATATGCAACAATACTAAAAATATATACATTACCTACAACGCCATCTGTTAAAATATAATCGTTTAATATTATTTCTACTCCTCGATAGATGGCGCTGTAACTTAAATATGAAATAAAATTACAACTTTAAGACTTTTGTTTTATTTCTTATAATTTACACTTACATTATACATTTAATTAATTAAAGCAGTTTCAATAAGTACAACTTCACCGCACTTTATTCCCAATTTTAGTTTTAGTCTGATTCTCTTAAAAATAACCGCGCCATTTTAACTAATATAACTAAAATATGTTATAATAAGTTTAAGATAACATACTCTATCTATAATAATTTGTTTGTTTGTTGTTTTAGAGCGAAAATAATGAATCCTGGAATTATATATTGAGATATATATTATTAATTAATTTAATTTGTCATAATATAACATCGTTATTACAAATTAATTATATTTCAAATAACAATTATTTATAATAAGCTGTTTGGTCCATTTCTTTTTGAAAAACACAAAAAAAATATCCTTCGTTAAATAAAATTTTCACTCTAAACCAACGATTACATGCATTCTTATAAATTCGCGCCGCTTTAAACGCTGCGAACATCAATAGGTACAATAAGTTACAAAGAAAATAGCATTTTTCATATCCAAATACAAGAAAGAGTAAGAGAATTTAAAAGAAACTACAAGTTTTCGATATCTTTAAGACCAAAATATCTTCTTTCTAAAACAACTATGTTACTAATAAATCCAGAGAGTGCTTTCATATAGATTAATTTATAGTTCGCTTCTTTATTTCTTATAGATACAAAAAGTTAATTTTTATTTATACTTTTAAGGAATGTTTATTTTTAAGAAGTGCATTTATCGGAATAAAATATATTTTGCGCATTCAATCCGCTGTTTTGGTAAAAAACTTAAGCTAATATTATACATGTTCAGCATGGCTCCCCTTATCTCCTATTTTACGATATAAATCACAGTTTTACTCTTCTACAAATATTTTGTTCATTGGTACTTTGTCGAATATCTTATTTGTAACGTCCTGGAACACCGAGCTGAGGCTCTTCTCGTACGAATCCTTGAGTTCATTGAAGACGAGTTCTGAGTTCTCGTTTAAGAAACTGTAATAAGAAAAAATAATATGTAACCAGTTTGAGATGAATATGAAATATTTAAGATTTTTATGAGCATTAAGTAATTTATTTTAGGTATATTTTAATTTACATCATATTTGTAGCGGTAGCGGAAAAATAGTTGTAACTTACAGTTAACGTAATAGAAAAACACTTCGGCTGGACGAAACACTCAAAAAATAGAAATTTAAAATAATAGAAATACCAAAGTATTGTAAACTTCATCCTGTATTATAAAACCTTTCACTAAAAAGTCTAGACACTGACTAATGTCTATAAAAATCTTAAAATATAATGAAATTACAAGAAAGTACAAGTTTCCTTTACCTAACCACGTAAAAAAGTATTAGCTTTTCTTGATGAGAAGAAATAATAAAATATCCATTATAAAAAAAGTAACTTACAGATTCATTTGATCTCCGAGCCTCTTGTCACCGTTGAATAAGTTAGAGAACTGCAAGTACACCTTTTTAGGGATGAATTTGACTCTATAGTCTTTAATATGCATGAACGTTTGTCCATCTTTCACTACCGGTTCCCCGATCAAGTCATGTTTAACAAGTAAATTAACTGAAAAAGATAAAAAGTGAGTTATATACAAGTTAGTATATACTTTTAAATTACATTTGTTACAACTACTGGTTAACAGATGTCACTACTAACACAGTGTAATGTGTTTATAACAATAGCCCAGTGGTAACGCATTCGCCGATGCGGGTTCGAATCCGGGACATTTGATATTTTCATGTGCGAATCATTTCCAACACGATTTCCACATGTCTTACGGTGAAGTAAAACATCGTGAGGAAACGTAGCAAGTTTTCGAAAGACATGTGATGTCCGCCAACACGCACTAGGCCAGTATAGTGGACTATGGCCTGATCCCCCTTGTATTAAAGGTAGGCCTATGCCCAGCAGTTAGAAGTTAAAAGGGCTCATACAAATAGTATAATAATATAAAAAATAGACACAGCGAAATGAAATATATTTAGCTTATACTTTCCGTCAATAGATGGCGCTATAACATACCCATGGTAATATTAGCAATTCCCTTGCCCTGTATGGGTAATACCAAGATCCTGCCCTTCATCACGTAGTCAGCAACGAACTCCATTTTTGGTGTGATGGACTCAGTCTTTAGCCGATAGTGCTTTAGATCCGCTCTGCAGATAAAAAATATGTATATAATAATATTTTTAAGTTTAATATAAAGTGTCGAGACGAAGCAGATTCGAACCTAGGTCTCGTTGGTAGTTGGTACCATTTACTCGTTAAAAATGGTTGGATGATAAAAAGTCCTTACTTTTCCATAGTTACGGTTCATTCAGTATTAAAACACACACTTTTTTATTTTGTTTTGTGTTTGTTTCTTGTTTTGTAAAGCTTTCTAAGCTTAATACTTTTTTAGGTTTACGCGAATATTTGACATTATAAATGAAACTATCTTTTCGGATTTTGTCGCGGATTTATTTGGATTTTTGGTTCAGTCTCTCCCGTGACTATGATTCCTGTAAAGCATTCGAAACAACGGGAACCAAAAATCTAAATAAATCCGCGACAAAATCCGAAAAGATAGTTTCATTAATAACTTTCTAAGCTTTTTGTAATAAGCATTTGTTTTTAAATGACAGGATATGGTAAGGAACTAGCTTCTACAAATTTTATATTTCAGTTAAGATTTAAATAAATTACGCGAGTGTTTCATACTAAATAATAGGTTATTGCATTTAATTTTGCGATAAGCACATATATGAAGTGGTACAAAGTTAAGCATGAAGCATTTTCATAAAATTATAATAAGTAGTATAACATTTTACGACTTGTAATTTAAGATCTAATGCTTTACGATAAAATATAAAATGAATTAATCATTTACAATAAAAATATACGTTTTTTTTATAATCTCAAATTGAGTTTTTTTTTGTAAACCAATAAAATAGATATATTTTTTAGCGAAAACCAGAGACACAACTCACCCAAATCGCCACAAATACCTGTTAAAACATTTGCAGCGAGCGGGCATCGAACCTGTGTCTCCTCCACATTGCTAAAAAAATCTCAAAGAAAATATTCTTTTATATATCATTTAAATATATTTATATAAAAGATCTTACGAAATTGGTACTATTTTTTTACTATAACTGTGTTATGGATACCATATATGATAGATATACATAACGTTAAATACATACATATTATTACTATAAAAACCCATAACTGGAGTACAGACGTTCGTGTTCAACAAACAAATTAATGCCCCCAGCGGGATTCGAACCCGCACAACAAGTAGAAACACTACAAACTAAGTCATAAGTGTTCGTGAAAAAAAAATAATAGGTTTTATAGGTCAAAGCTATTCTTTCCACACGATTTAAAGACCTCATATTTAAATTTTGTATCTACAAGCAATAGTAATATACAGTAGCTATCACTAAAAATAATTTATCTTCATATTTGGCTCAGTTTGTGTGACCCTACTTGCAGGTTCGAGTCCCCCTGAGGGCATTTATTTATTGAGCACGAATGTTTGTACTCCAGTCATGAGTGTTTATATTTACTACATGTATGTATGAACTATCTGGTATCCGTAACACAAGCTTCGTAGCTTACCACGAAACTAGAGTGCGCTGAGTTAATAATGTTTTAATTTATTATTATTATATAACTTACTTGTACATAGTCAGTACGGAGTCAGTTAGACCATGTATGTTAATGTTTTTGTAGTTCTGCGTGATTGTCACTGGTCCTGCGCCGGAAGCCACGTTTATTGCATTCACTGCCAGCGGTTCTAGCGGTGGGACGGAGAGATTTTGTATACCTGAAAAATAGAGTAGTAGAAGTTAGAAGAGTATAAAGAAGACTAGAAGAGACGAAAAAGAAGACAAGGTTTTATATAAATTGTAGGATTTAAGAGTTTATTCATTTTCAGCCGAAGAAATCGGCCGTTCAGCGAGAGAATGCTAATATTATTGCTTTTCCACGTATCATGTACACTTAAAAACTGTAAAGGTACAGTAATAATGTTCTCCGACCGATTACGGCTACGGCGGCCAATCTCATTGAGACTAGTCAACTGCGCAGGAGATATTATAGTGTACAAGTGTACGCGCAGACACAAGTGCACTCTCTTTTCCTATCACTCTCATACTCCGGTGGGACGACTGTTCGACACAACCAGTAAGAGCTAAAGCGCAGGACCGACTTAACGTGCTCTCCGAGGCACGTGGGTGATACACAGCAGAATTCCCAACTCCGGGTTGTTACTGAGGCTTACTAAACAGAAAAACTCAATAACTAAACTTGGCCCGACCCGGGACTTAAACCCAGGACCTCTCGATGTATGACCGTACATGCTAGCGACTACACCACCGAGGCAGTTAGGTACAGCAATACATAATTAATTTATAACAACTTGTACAGTAATAAATAAGTATTCATTGATTTCTTTAATATAGTATCCTATCTGTTGACCCGGATTTAAACCAGCTATCATCCTACTTTTATCAAATCTGTCCAATGGCTTTCTCGTGTTTCTACTTTCTAAGCATACAGACAGTCTTAAATTATAAAAAAAAAAGATTCGGCCTCTGTATCGTTAATATTGACTATTTCAATTAGATTTTCCAAAAATATGTATGTACTAATTCGACTAAGTTAGAACTTCATTATAGACTAGCCTTTCCCACTGCTTCGCGCGCGCGCGCGTTCTAAAGGCTGGGAACCAAATACCTCCTGTTTTTGCAATATTTTTCATTGATGCTCCGCTCCTGTTGGTCGTAGCGTGATGTAATATGGCCTATAGCCAACGAGACTATCCAACACAAAAATATTTTTTTAATTCGGACCGGTCGTTCCTGAGATTAGCGCGTTCAACCAAACAAACAAACAAACTCTTCAGCTTTATAATATTAGTATAGATTTTAGTTTACTCTAGATGTTAGACGTCTTGAATTTTATTAACCGACTTCATATACTTATGTATTTGTATATTTTTAACAGACATTAGAAACAAAAATATATTTATTTGAAGAAAAGGATATTGTGACACCGAATAACCTTAGAATAAAATTAAAAAATGTAATTAGTGTTGTATTAATGAAATAATTTGAAGCTACTTCCTTTGTGGTGCTTATATTATTATTTGCCTTTTGTAGGAGTTTTATTTGAAAATAAATGTAGTTATTAGACAAAATAATACTTGGACTATACGTAGTCATTTACAATATGGCCTAAGTAGCTAGTGCTGCACAATTTAAAATCTTGAGAAGTGTTGTTTTTTATATAAATCAATAGACTTTTATATTATGCACTTTTGAATCGTCACTTTTTACATTATTAAAATATTTAAAATTAAATGTAATAAATGTAAGTCTGTGAGGAAGCTACCACCGGCTCGAGAGGCACTTCAGCTTAAAAGGGCCGGTGAGAAACCCAACAGTTACTATTTTAAACTAATAATATTCGCTTACAATATTGCAATACAATATTTTCTTACAGGGCAATTTGGTCTCGGGACTGAGACTGTAAATAAATGTAGATGTTAAGTAATGCAATGAGTGAGTGCTATAGCACATCTATCTATCCCAAGATTATATGCAATTCCCGTGAAAAAGCACACAAATTTATAAAATAGAAATAAATAACAAGAAGGACAGTGTTAGCTGGTGTAACGCTCACCTGAATAACCGAGTGATAGGGGTTCGAATCTGGGTCTAGCACTCAGATATTTTCATGTGTGAATAATTTCTATCATGATCACCACTTGTCTTACGGTGAAGAAAACATCGTGAGGAAACCTGCATGTCTGAGAAAACCTAGCAGAAAACCTTTCGAAAGACATGTTTCGTCCGCCAACACGCACTAGGCCAGCGCGGTGGACTATGGCCTGATCCCCCTTTTATTGAATTGGCCTGTGCCCAGCAGAGCCAATAAAAAGTGCTGAATACAAATCACGAGAACCTTATACACTAAGAAACATCAAACAATTTGTACCTATCTTTTGGCCTTTCATATGGAAGTCAACTCGTATAATTAGAACATTTAAAATTATTCAATGGTCAAACATACAAACAAATATATGTATATATAGAGTATATAACTAATAAGCACTATGTCGACACTATGCAGTGAAAGATTTCGCGATCTGCTGTCAAGGGCGACCCCTCTTGCGTATTGCACTGAAGAAACTGCTTGCTTTAATTGCTTTGTTTAACATTATTAAAACTTGTGTGACATGTCTGTCGTGTGTCACATTAAAACTAGTGAGAATTTATCGTGTATACTAACTATTGCCTGTAGCGACACTCGTATATTTTACCTATATAGAAGTACTTTCGAGGATTTTAAAGTGCTCCATGATTTTTTCTATTAATAACCGTATTAATAAAAACTGTTAATTCATTCTGACGATACGTTAGTACGCCTCGTAGCTTACCACGGAACTGAATTAACTAGGTTCAGTAAATAGGCTGTATTTTTCTAAGACCTCTGTCATAAATCGAGTGGTGGTAAAAATTTCTATCGATCTTCATTATTTTCATCCCACAGCTATATGTATAAAGTGCTACTCCATTTTTTTTAATACTTTATAGTTCGCTAACATTTTGTCTAACTGTTGTAACAGTGAAATAACTGACATATCCACCAACGGAATCACTAAATTACAGGGGTTCAATTATAACCTTTGGCTACGGAACTCTTAAAATTTGCCAATTAAATTACCTTTTATTCGTAAAACGTCCATGATGTGTCCAAAAACATTCATCACTTAACAGTTCCGGGTTCAGAAGGAAATGTTATCGTGTAAAGTTACCATAATAAATACAATGTCGCCATAACCGATTAATCGTCTGAACCCGTCATGGCTTGTTAATTGTTATAATTCAAGTATGACTTATACTCTTTGCTTTATAATTCAAGTATGACTTATACTCTTTACTTGTAATAAAATTATAATCACCGTCTGTTGTGAAAAGTACCAAATTAAAATACTCATATATATTTGTCTCGATTTATCTTCGAAATCCAAATATTTTAGAAATACATACTGTCTTATCTATACTAAAGTCTATACTAAGTTTTATTTATCTTTATATATATAATATAATTCTACTGTACGTGTGTATGTCACTGAACTCCTCCTAAACGGCTGGACCGATTTTGATTAAATGTTTCGTGTTTGTTCGAGTGTATTCGAGAAAGGTTTAGATTTACAATTCAGTCCACTACAAAATATATTTTTTAAATTAATTAGTTATTTATACATTTGCACAATAAATAACATATTCAATTATAAATAAGTCGTTGCTAGGTAACGTTGTTTTGCGCATGCATACTAAAACATTTCAACGGGAGCAAAAGTTTATAAAAATTTTCTACGTGTACAGGACTACGTCTGTCGGGTCCGCTAGAATCCCTATATAATACAATTCAAACTAAGTCGAAAAAAAATCATTTATTACCTTTATTGTATTAAAAAGTTAAAACAGAAAAAACAAAAACAAAAAAATTACTTAATAAAGGTGGACTTATCCCTAAAAGAGATCTCTTTCAGTTAACACGTTCACTGCGTTACCAGGTGTAAACACCTTGTATTACGTCTCGCGTACAGTGCGGCTAAGAAAAGTGTAGACTTCCCTGTCGTGCGAAAGGTATAACTTCAATTTGGTTCGGTGTAGGAAAGAGATGAATATATATCTAAGATGTATTTGTTAAATAGAATCCAATGGTGTACCTACCTTAGTACCGGGCTTATAAACCTGGTACCGCACGGAAGAAATAAAATATCATCACAGTGCGAAACCAGGTCGAAGCACCTTGTACCTCGCGCACCTGGTACCGCACCCCACGCTAGCTTCGCGCGGCTAGTGTTGGCTTGCATTCGCGAGAAACGCAGGCATCGACATAGGACTAACAGGAAGATGCCGAAGAAAAATAATCCACGGCTTTTGTGAGGACAGTAATGCGGTTAATATTAAATCTAATCATAAATTGATTGATCAAAGACAGGTGAGTCTTCATTACTATTTATTTTTTTTTACAAAAAAGGACATTGACAATGATACAGGTAATTTCAACGCAGACGAAAACGTATGCACACACATACACATCCACATCCAATCCACGCAGACATATACACCTATAAATAAAAAATAAATTGATAAATTTATCTTTTCAGAACCCGCACGAAAAATTGAGAAACACTATTTAATAAAAGGTGTTAGAAGAGGTGAGAGTTAAGAAGAGATGCTACGAAAAACACCGAACCTTTTACCGAAAAAGCTGCCAAGTTAACAAAAAGTTTAAAAACAATTACCGGAATGTGTTCAATCTAAAAGAAACTTTTGTTATCCATGCTTTATTGAAAAACATTAAGTCATGCTTGTTTTTTTCTTTTTGTCATTATATTAAAACTTAATTAAGACTCGATATTTTTATTTCACATCCCTAAAATACGCACCAGACTTCCAATATTCAGTGCGGTACAGGGTGCATAAACCTTGTATTTTAAAAATAGCTATAATTTTTAAACTAAATAAATTATTTACAAACGGCTTCAGGTATATGTCAATTAGTTCATTATTATTAATATTCAAAGCAAAAAAATCAAATATATTTTTACATGAAGTCAAAAAAAGGATTTAAGTTTCTTAAATATTACAGGGTCTATAAGCCTTGTACCGCCACAATGGAAGTTTTATTACCAGGTGCATAGACCTTGTACCGCAGGAATGGAAAGTATAGAAAAATCACAGCCGCAGTGAACGTGTTAACCTGAGAATGTGGAAGTAGGTGCCAACGGGTGATTAATATTTTTTTTGAAAAAACTTTTTAAAATATTATTGATACAAAGACCAAATCTTGTGTTTAGATTTTGTCATATATTTGAAAACTAACAATACGTGCGGCTTCGCCCGCGTTCATTTTTTTTATCGCTACTAAATTTCATTTAATCACTTGCTGGGTTGAAAATTCTCTAAAATTACTCCAGCTTTAATTCCTGAGCCGCGCGGCTACCTATTTCATATATTATGTGCGGCGTGCACTCCTCCTCCTCTCCTGTTATTGTAGTTTTAGTAGGGATCCTTATTTTTTTCTTGCAATTAAAATAGCCTATATTAATCAGTAATAATGTACCATTCAAATGGTGAAAGAATTTTTTAAAACGGTCCAGTACTTTTTAGCCAATTCGTTACAAACATAATTACATACAAACCTTTCCTCTTTATAATATTAGTATAGATGACAGACGGACATTTCAATTTTATTCATAAGAGTAGATATGCTTGTTTACGATTGCATTACACTTTCAACATCGGCCCTCGGTCTACACCGGTACATTTCCACAAAGAAAGAGGTGATCGGTCAACGACGTGTCGTAATGCAGTGAAAGATCGCACATTCGAGTCAAGGGCGAGTATAGATGCATTCATTTTGGTACGTTAGCAGCAAATATTTAGAAAAGAGCATGCAAAAATTAGTTTTTTTATTATAATATTCTTTCGAGAACATGTATAAAATTTCCATATTCCAATAACTTATTATATTTATTGAGATCATCATATGTAACATTTTTATTCAAGGTAAAGAAAGTTGAATCAAAACGGAAAATACGAAAAATTCATATAAAAAAAAACTGTCTAACAATACTTTCTTAGAGTATATATTTCTAGAGTCTCTCCCGTGACCATGATTGCTGTAAAGCATTTCAAACGTCGGGAACCAAAAACCATAATAAATCCGCGACCGAAAAATCAAAAAATCCGAAGATAGTTTCATTTATAACTAATATCCGTCATATACTAAAGTTTAAAACAGCTCTATCTCATGGTAACTCTTATTCTAGTATATGGCGGCTCAGTTTGTGACACTACTTACTGCGCCGGCGGTCGCGGGTTCGAGTCCCGCTGGGGGCATTCATTTGTTGACCACGAATGCTTGTACTCCAGTCATGGGTGTTTACATTTATAATATATATGTATTTAAGTTATATATGTGTAGTGTATCAACTATGGTATCCGTAACACAAGCCTCGTAACTTACCACGGAGCTGGATGGTGCGTGTGTTACCATATGTCCCAATATATTTTATTCTATTATTAAAACAAACAGTACAATTTTTTCGGGTGTTTGCAACGATTTTAATTGGTATCGATTCAAATTCGTTTGACTCATCGATGTCTAGTAGCAGATTGGCCTTGACAGTTCGCACTAAAATGCAGTTGAGAAATTCTCCAAATATTTTAGTTGAAACAAGTATGTTATGCAATATTTAAAAATACAGGTATAGAAATTTTAATTTTATTAGTTTATACTAGGTGCTGCACGCGGCTTCACTTCTGTAAAGCGTACATATAATTATGATGACTATGTGTGTTGATTTTTTACTACTTCACGCTGTATTATTCGATCTGAGTGACATTTCGGAATGGATATAGTTTATGTACTCCCTTAACACATAGACTACTTTTTACTGATTGATTAAACCAATATTTCAATATAAAATAAAATAAATAAATAAAAGCTAATAACTTCCTTATAATCGGGTAAGTAATTACAGTATTATAAATAAGAATTTGAATTTTATTACAGTGGTAGGTATTTAGCAGTTTAGAAGTCCTCTTTTATTACGAAGATAAGAAAAATAAGAAAGATAAAGATCTTAAATTATCATGAGTAATCTATTTTATTTTTATTAAGTTATCGAGGAAGGCTATATTACATCACGCTACGACCAATAAGAGCGGAGCATCAACGAAAAATGTTGCAAAAACGGGAGAAAAGTGGTGGTGAGGGGGGAGGGAAGCCGGTAGCTCTGCTAGATATTTTGTTGAAAGCCGCGGGAAAGGCTAGTATAATATAAATAAGATAGAAGATACTTACCAGTCCTCATCCTCCGCAAAGCATCAGGCACGGCGGTGACCAAGCAGTCGTTCAGCTTGTTGTCTCCCTGCTTACACCGGATGAAGTCAGATGCTGGAAATAAAATTAAAATATGAATTTGAGGTTTGATCTTTGCTCTGTTATATCGAGTGTAGTACAACTTTATTATTATATTTATTATCTATGTAATGCAAAATAAAAAAATGAAGTGCTTGTAAAAGTTAATTGGTTTGAACTACTGATGGATTTGTCTAAAAAAATATGTTTGTATTGTATCAATCACCTTACAGTTAAGTCAGCTTATAGTTTTTTATAGTTAATAAAAAGGGGCGCACGAGCAAAAAATCCAGCTGATAGTATGTAGGAAGATATTTTGCGATCAAGTCGTTACAATATGATAATGGTCGCGAGTTAGTCGAGAGGACAGCCCTCTACCACCAAACTGAATTACTCGCCTTTAACGAGACGCTTTCCCAACGGCGGCGGAGAAACGAATATAAACGTATATAGGATAAACGTATCTAGACCCGTCTCCTCATGGAGAAAAAAAAATAAAGAAAATCTACTCGCGTAAATATCTTTTTTAATAATACTGTCTTTTGGATTTTTCCGCTGATTTATTTTGTGTTTTTTTTTAATGTATACATGTTAATCTATTCTAAGCAATAAAAGTTATAAATCAGTTACAATTTATTTAACGTGCAAAATATAAATTATAAGTAAGAAATATGACGCTTCATTTATTTTATAACCACATTAAATACAAAATATAATAAATTTTATGATGTCTCCATTGTATATACTCGTAAGTATTTCGCAAACAATTTATTCTAAATAGAGTAGGTACTTTGTTTTAATGCGCTTTTTGAACAACTTAACCTTGACTATTCAAATCTTAGAAGTTATAGGATATACCTATTTGTCATAATAATATTGACTTTTTTGCAAATATGTAAAATACTAGCGCTTTACCTTCGCTTCACTCGGTTTCATCCTTAGGTACCCCTTTAGGATTTTTAATATACTTTGTATATCTTATTTATTTATATTTAATCAAAAGCCTAGAAATATATTCAAGCTTCTAGCTCTGTAGATCCATACAAACTTTCATCCCCTATTTCAAGCCCTTACAGCCCTTTTTTCTCTTTAAGAAGTAGTCTTTATCCTTTCGCAGGCTCTAGAATTTTAATTAAAAATTTTAATTAATTAGAAATTTTATTTAAATCGGTTCAGTAGTTTTGACGTGAAAGCGCGACAGATAGACAGAGACAGAATTACTTTTATTTTTACGACACATTTATAATATTTGTAAGGATAGGAAGGATTATGATAGACTAGTAAATTGTCGCTCGCTCGGTTTCGTCTTAGATATTTTCAACTGTTATAATTATCAGAAATGACATATTTTTCCTGCTGTAAAAACTGTCATATATGTTAACCAGGATAACCAGTTATAATCATACAAAATTTCATCAAAATCAGTTTAATGGTTTTATTGATGCGGTCACAGACATACAAACAAAAATTCTAAAAACTATAGAAATGCGGCCTTTGTATTGTTAATAATGAATATCTTAAGATTCTTATTTTATTTAATTATATATATAACGTATATTCTATATTGCACTTAAAAATGTTACAAATAAATTAAATATTAAAAGGTATAGGCAAAGGTGGATTTATCTCTATAAGTGATTTCTTTCAGTCAACCCATGGATGTGAAAGATATCATTCAGTAACGTATGTATAGATGGATTCCATCGAGTTGCTTTGTTAGTGAAACTCTTCAATGGCCACTAGTAAGCCATATGTAGCCATTTAAATTAGTACAAAATTTTATTTTTGTTGGGACATTATTAAACACAGAGCTATCTAGTACCGTGTTAAGCTACGAGGCTTGTGTTACGGATACCAGATAGTTGATACTACACACATATAACTTTAAATAAACATAATACAAATATAAACACCCATGACTGGAGTACAAACATTCGTGTTCAACAAATGTATTTCCCCAGCGAAACTCGAACCCGCGACCGCTGGCGTAGCAAGTAGAGTCACTACAAACTGAGCCAAACGTGTCGTTTTTCTTTATACTATTTATATTGAAGATTTACTTTGTAAATACAATATTTAAATACAAAAACTTTAAGTATGTGTACGATTTTTACTGCAATAGGTGTCGTAAATAGATTCTCTAGTAATATTCCAGTAATTTTATACAAACAATAATAATTCTTTCTACGAATTTAATATCATACTTGTTTGTTTGTTCATACGCACTAATCTGAGCAGTTATCAATTTTAAATTTTTCCTTCTATGTAATCTCTTTATAATTGACTAGTGACTCACTCCTCGCTTTGCTTGGTTTCGTCCCTTTAGGATACAATTTTTAAAAACTTTGAATGTCTTATTTATATTTATATATAACCAAAAGCGTAAAAAATAAGTTTCAAGCTTCTAGCTTTAAATATGACGTAATTTCCATACAAACTTTCATCCCCTATTTCAACTTAAAAATTAGCCTTTATCCTTTCTCAGGCTCAGACTATCTGTGAGCCAAATATTTAATACGGTTCGGTAGTTTTGACATGAAAGCGCGACAGACAGAAAGAGTTAGATTTGCATTTATAATATTAGTAAGGATTTAGCAAATCGTAAGTACAGAATAAGCTTTGGAAAAGTTTGATAAAAATAATTGTAACTGCCTTGAAACTATATCTATAAGATTTTAATATGCTTACTTAGTATAGAACTTACGGAGATTGTCCGCTACATACAAACAAACAAACCGTATAAAATTACAATACATCACCGCCAGAGTTAGTAAGTTTGTTTATTTTACTATGAATGACATTATAATAGAGGAATTTCTTAAGAAAGTATGTCGACATCTTCCTGCAACGATGTTGTAAGGTGGCCTTGCACAAGCAGTCCGCGTGTGGACGGACATGTGCTTACTATGACTATAACATTCAAAATTAAGAAATTATTTTACGATTTCTTTACCAACTATTCAATATTCTAATACTAGAGGTTGTCCTCGGATCGAAGCGCCTTTAAATATCTATAATTGCTCCACTTTGGAAGGCCAAAATGTTTAAAAGAAATTTGCTATCCGGTTTGATAGTTAAAACATATAAAAACTCCAATAAATATAATCTCTGTCCTGTCCCTATCATATCCAGGATAAAGATTTAAGGCCCTTTTCCATTTTTCACTTAAGCTTGAGAAATAACAGACGGACAGTTGCACTGTTATTGTATTAGTTGAAGACGTAGCAGATCTTATTTGGCAAGAAAAAATTAATAAGCTAGGTGTTGACAAAGTATAAATTGAAACAAAAATTAATTTTATTCAGTGAGGCTTACACAAACATTTTTAAACGTTATCAGGCCTCACTAACAACTATCACAAGGAAAAAATAGAAATTTCTTGGATGAAAAAGTGAAATGGTATATATACGTATAATATATACTGTAAAATATTTGTCTTTTGAATAAAGGAAAAACGTAAAAAGTCCTTTATTTTTTGAAATGCTTTTTTCTATTTTAATAGTAATAAGACACTCGTTTACAATCAATTGGTGACTATTTAAATGAAGTTGTAAACTTTTATGACAATGTTAGTCATGGTGTAAATCGGCGCACAACGTTTATACTAATATTATGTATTATAAATATAACATAGAGTTTGTTTGTTTGTTTGTCCCTAAGTATAACAGAGCATTGGATTGGCGTTATTTTTGTGTATGGAGTGTTAAAAATACCTTTCAAATATTTTTAACTAGCGAGCTGTGCATGCGTTGAAATCTATTATTATTCCGGTACTTATACATAGAAATATTATGAATTTACGTTGTAAGTATAAGAGGATTCCTTATGATTCACTTGGCGTTCCGGATCAAAATATCATAAATAATTAATACCATTATGTAAAATCGTAGGAAAATTCCAGTCAATTTTCCTCCATAAAAGCTATTATCATGTAGCTTCGTAGATTGACTTCTTAGCCTTGCACTACAAGACACGTTTTAAACATAATCCTTCTCATGTAATCCATGGCTAATGTCCCCGTATAACAAACAATCGACCTCTGGCAGAAGTACCAAGGTTTGCTATAAATGGATGGGTTTTGCAAGTAAAATGATATTCAAAGTATAATTAACTAGCAATACGCGCGGCTTCGCCCGCGTTAATTTTTTTAATCGTTCGTTCGATCATTCGATTACTCGCTGAGTTGAAAATTCTCCGAAATTACTCCAGCTTTAATAAACTCCTGTGCCGCGCGGCTACCTATTTCATATACCTATTATGTGCGGCGTGCACTCCTCCTCTCCTATTATTGTAGTTTTAGTAGGGATCCTTGTTTTTTTCTTGCAATTAAAATAGCCTATATTAATCAGTGATAATGTAGCATTAAAATGGTAAAAGAATTTTAAAAATCGCTCCAGTACTTTTTGAGCCAATTCGTTACAAACATACTTACGTACAAACCTTTCCTGTTTATAATATTACTATAGATTAGTATATCTAATAGGTTGATCATGCTGGGCTTCGTTTATAATTTTTTCAGTAGGAGTAGTCAAAGTTAAGTAATAGAAAATTTAAAGTGCATACGTATCGACGATATTTTCTTCTTTTTCTTTAAAAATACATTTGCTTCCAATTTATTTGATTTAGAAACAACGAGTGTGGCTCTTCGCGAGGCCGCAATAGCAATAAAATCTACAAACTATTGAAAACACTAGTAATAATGCCCAAAAATTCCACTCAGGGTAGTACATTTTTAGTTTTTCACTAAAATGATTGGTACTCGAGTACTACTGTGCATAGACCGCTGATTCTTTATTCTTTAGAGATCATACATTTATTAATTTAACACAACTTAAACTTAGATTTTCATCTTAGTTTCATCTGAATGGGTGCACAATTACTTAGACCAGCTTGTTCAACTGGCTTCCCTCAAGGCGGCTGATCCCAAGGGATCAAGGTGGCCAGGTTATGGCCATGGTGTCTCTCCTTGAGGTTGCTACGAATCTTACGTAACAACTTACAAATATTGTGAGAAAGAAGACGTGCGATGAAACCGATAACATAGTAGAAGATGGTATATTTTAAAAAGATATAAGATTCTAAATTAATTGAATCTCTACATTGAATATTTTTTGAAAAATCTTATTGAAATCTATTGTTTTTAGAATTTTTGTCTGTCTGTCTATCTGTCTGTGACCGCATTACGAGTAAACCACAGCACAGACTTTGATGAAAATTGATATGATGACAGCTGGTTATCCAGGTCAGGATATAAGATACTTTTTACTACAGGAAAATTTTTCATTTCTGAGAAATCTTAACTAGCCTCTAATTAACTCTTAACTAACCTTACAAAACGGCTGTATATAAAATCTATGAATTTGGTTTTTAATTTGAACGCGGGCGAAGCCGCGAAAAATGCTTGTTTTAAACTAAAATATAATATCTTTTATACTAATAAAACTCAATTACCAAAACAGATTATTAACTTATAGGTTATATTATAACGTGAATTTTATTAGAAGTAGTTATTGTCTAATTTATTAGCGAATCTACATAGTTATATATTATAATGTGTTAACACCTTTACTAGTGAGTCACGACCTTAATAAAGACTGCAACCATTCGAAGCTATACGATAGAAGATATATTATTATAACAAATACTCGTGGTGTGGTGCTTGATTTTTTCGGTTTTTTAGTCGATAATATTATTTTAAGTTCATTTTCAAAAACTTTTGAAGTGAAACTTCTTTAGAATCGATGTGATTTCAAACTCGATGAAACGAAAAAATAATTCCATAGTACCAGGCGCTCAGAGACGGGGAAGAGTTAGCCTTATTTTAAATTCAAGTTTCACTTCTGACATGTGTACTTTGTACACACGCACTTTTTTTTTATAATTATAGTAGTATAGATACTACTATCATAAAAAGAAAAAAAAATTTTTTTGTATGTTTGCATCTTTGGTTGTTTGTATGTTTGTTTGTAATTGATAAACTAAAAATCTGTAAAATCGATTTCTGTAAAATTTGGTACAATGATATTTTGAGGTTGCGGGAAGGACATAGGATTCTCTTTCTTTCGGATATAATTTCTTAATGGGGTAAAACGGGGGATTAAACTACGAGTATGTATAGGGCATAATTATTTCTCAAGTAAGGGTTATAAAACTCATCATACCTATTTAATTATAAAAACAAAGTACAAGTGAAAGAACTTTATCTGTCAGGTCTTATAGCATGTAGTGGATATCCACCCTAACGTCGAAAGAGATAGTGTTGGCGTAACATCGAAAGTGAATTGTGTAACGAGAAATTGCGCTACGGTTTCTGAAGTATTAGCCTATTACCGCATTTAACTTCGTCTTGCGAGTTAAATTTAACTATGGAGATGAACTTATTTTTTAGAATACCAAATATTTATATTTTAATATATTGTTTAAATTTGAGACTTACATCAATATGTTGAAACAAAACACAGCACCACCTGTTTCCATGGTAAGCTACGAAGCTTGTTTTATGAAAACCAGATAGTTAGAGATGACCTATGACTGGAGTACAAACATTCGTACTCATCATACTTATTATTGTCATCAGTGAAACTCGAACCCAAGACCGTTGGCACAGCAAGTAGCAGCAGCAGTAGAAGCAGTAGAAACTGAGCCAATCGTATCGTCAAATAGAAAAGACTACGATCGAGTACAATTTAATATCATAGATCTAGATCTAATGATGGTGTCAGGATTAAGTGGAACCTTTCAATATTTAATATTTATTACTTAATGTCCCATACCACAAGCGATTATATAGACCATGTGAGTTAGGGACTCACATGGTTTGCAGATTAAAGGTTAATATTAATTTCTCATAGATAAGATATTTTCCTGCAGTAAAAAGAACCCAGATAACCAGCTATCATTTTACAAAATTTCATCAAAATCTGTCAGTGGATTTCTAATGATGCGACCACAGATATATTAACAAACAAACTTACAAAAATATTAAAAACTATAGGTTCGGCATGTGTATCGCCGATAATGACTAGAAGATTTTCCAAAAAAATTGACTTAGAATTTCATTATATGCGTAGACAGAAGTAAGCAAACTTAAAGCAAAGCAAACACACAGACGAGGAAAATGAGTTTCAATTAATTAGTCTTTACCCATTTATAAATAGAATAGCGGACCCAACAGACGTCCTGTATGCATGTGTAAAAGAACGTATAAATGTATAAATAACTAATTAATTTAAAAAATATATTTTGTAGTGGACCGAATTGTAAATCTAAACTATTCCTGAATCCACTCAAACACAAAAAAATACATTAAAATCAGTCCAGCCGTTTAGGAGGAGTTCAATTACATACACACGCACAGAAGTTTTTTATATATAAAGATCCAATAAACTCTTAGAATTCACACCATAATTAAGTTTTATAGCAAGAGCATTAAAACGCAGTTCTAATATACATACCTAATTACTATGGACAACTATAAATGTAGTTTTCCATAGTCATTAGGTAGGTATTCTTTGCTGGAATCTTCCACGAGAATGAGAAGATCGATTTGCTACATTGTGACACCAGTACACAATAGTTTAGTTTGTAATCCATCTTCAGTAGGCCATGTCATATATATGGATATATATCTGTAATCTACATACATATTATATATCTACAAATGTATAAATAATGGTATTTAATATTTACTTACATCTGTGTATACTAAATCAATGATTTTAAAATAATAGTAATCATAATTATTTTAAAATCATTGATTTAGTATAGTAGTAGGTAGTAGGTACTATCACTTAATAGGGTATGAAGACCTCAGTATTTGGTATAATTTTTAACTTGCTAGGTCCAATTACTACTAGTACTATGGCCTGATCCCCCTGGTTCTAAGGGAGGCCCGTGCCCAGCAGTGGGACGTTAAAAAGGGCTGATAATGATGATGATGCTAGGTCCATCCGTTTCTGAGAAAATCGATGGTGACACACGGACGGACAGACAGACAGATGGACAAGATATTAATTTTATAGGGCTTCCTTTTTTACCTTTTGAGGTATCGACTCCTAAAAACCTTTAAATTAATGTATTTAAATTAGCTAAACGCGATATCTCTGCAGTATTTTATTTAGTTAACAGTTGAGGGTCTCTCAGATGACAGGTGACCCTATAGGATCAGGCCAAGTTTACGCTGTATATCGCTGCAATGGCATAAAGTAATATGAATCTGAGTTTCAATCGATAATCTAATCGAAGGTGGGTTGGTCATATCCTTTACGAGTACGAGTACAGTACGAGGGATATCAGGCCATCAGCCCTTTCTTAACGCCCCACTGCTGGGCACGGGTCTCCCTCAGTACGAAGGGGATCAGGTCATAGTTCACCGCGCTGGCCCAGTGCGTGTTGGCGGACTTCACATATCTTTCGAAAACTTACTAGGTTTTCTCAGTCATGCAGGTTTTTTCATGGTATTTTCCTTCACCGTAAGACAAGTGGTAATCATAATAGAAATAATTCGCACATGAAAATATCAGAGGTGCGAGACCCGGATTTGAAATCGCGTCACTCGGTTATCTAATCGAGCGTGTTACCGCTGGGCTACCACAGACGTACAGACTGATGAATATATACATAAACTTATATAAGATTTGACCCTATCAATGCAAGAAAACAAATTAAAATGATTCGTACCAATAACCTCTGAAGGCCGCACAGTTAAGGCGCAACAATGGCATACAAACAATCGACAATACAGCGTTTATATTCCGAGGATGTGCAAGGCCTTTAATATAGCTTAAACGTGAAAATTGTTAAGATTAAACTATAATTATATAATTTTCTAAATAAAAGGACATTTATTTTTATTTACTTCATGATTTGCATTGAAACATTCTCTAAATACCCATATTATGTGATATCTTAATCTAATATTATAAAAAGGAAAGATTTGTATTTTTGTATGTAATGAATAAACTCAAAAACTACTGGATCGATTTCAAAAGTTTTTTTACCATTAGCAACGTTCATTATCACTGAGTAACATAGGCTATATTTATTACTAGCGGAAACCGCGGCTTCGCTTGTGTCAGATTTAGTACGTACGTAGTACGTTATATTTTTTAAGCGAATTTCATTATAACAGCTGATGAAAGTAATGCTAAAATCAGTCCAGCCGTTTCGAAGATTAGCGGAGATTAGACAGTAGTTTAAAATTCGTGTTTTATTAATGACGTTCTTAGACGCATTTAGTAAAAAACTGCTATTTTTAACGCAATAAACAGACACTTCAATTTTTTTTATGTGTATGAATAATATAAATAAAAGTCATCAACATAATGTATATTGTAATATTGACTGTATGATTGTATTTCATAGGCCTTGGCCCGAGTGGTCTGAAGAAATCACTACACTGCCTATATGATTGCGTTACTGTTGGTGCCTAACCTAGACCTATTATTAACCGACTTCATTTATAATATATACATAAGAATTAAACGATATAATAAAGAATTTTAAATGACTGTTTGGGGAACGAACATGAACATGAACGAACAATTGTTAAATATATTGTATAACTTTAGTGTTTAAAGTTTGTAATTCCAAAGCTAGAGCTTTTTATTAAATGCATATAAAATAATATTTGCAAATTTTTGTCCGTCTCTATTTGGTTGTTTGTCACGGTTGTGGTATGGACCGATTTTAAAAGGACTGTCACTGGCGGATAGCTGATGGTATTAGTAACAATAAACTTAGGCTGCTTTTATTTTAGAAAAAATATTAGATTCCTCCCAAATAAAGATTAAGCGAGGCTAAATCACTTGTAAATTAACATAATGAGTTCAAAATTTATATTTAATAACTATATTAATAACATCTCAATTTAATTTGAATCGATCTAAATATAGGTAATACAGATTCGAGGAAAATCACAGGCTGTTGCTAGTTTTTATATGTAAAGATAATAATAATTTTTGTTCCACCGATTCCGGCCATGGCGGCTAATCTCGTTGAGACCAGTGAGAGTTAAAGCGCCGGACCGACGGGGGTGATAGACCGCCAACTTCCCAACTTGGGGCTGTTAGTGAGGCTTTCTAAACAGAAAGGCTCTATAAGTAAATTAGGCCCGACCCGGGACTCGAACCCAGAATATTCATGTATGTATATGCTAGCCACTACACCGCTGGTAGAAGATAATTATGTAAATAGAACATAATATGTATGTAGAAGGGCCATCAATATATCCTATAACAGTGTAATGCAAGCCACGTATCGATTACGACGCGGAAGTCACTGCGTTAAGAGATTCTAGTGGCTTCCGTAGAGTGTAATTCTTGAATACAAACAAAGAATAAATGAATATGATAAGATTAAATAGTTAAGAACATAGTATTAGTCACAAAATAATGTAAATAATAGTTATCCATACATATATAATAAAGTTTTAACTTAATCGAATCAGACAATAATATTTTTTTGGAAAATCGTATTGACATAATAATCGATACAGTGGGACATCGCTGTGCCAGTGAGGCAGCCAGGCAGGCAGTGAGTTCGAATCCTGCTGGGAGCATTCATTTTGTGTGATGAGCACGAATGCCTGAACTGCAGGTATGTGTCTTTATGTGTATAATAATACTAGTATTTCCCGCGGCTTCGCACGCGTTCTAAAGAAACAGAATTCACAGAACTAGTGGTAGTGCCATGCTTGTTACCTTGGGGTAGCAGCCGAATGGGCCGTCACGCCCCGTATAGCCGTATACTCTCTCACAGAAGACCGGCGTGAACTGGCACTTGACAGCTATGCTGTCGCGTTTCGTCCGGTAAGTGAGAGTCCGGGAGGCCCACTCCCCATCCCTCCTCCCTTCCTCTTCCCTCACTCTTCCGTCTTCCCTCCCTCCTCCGTCTTCCCCCCCTCTCACTTCCTCTTCCCTCACTCCTCCGTCTTCCCTCCCTTTCCTGAAAGGCCGGCAACACATCTGCAAGCCTGGCTTGTATATGTCCATGGGCGGAGGTGACCACTTCCCATCAGGTGAGCCTCCTGCCCGTATGCCCCGTTTTTACCATAAAAAAAGAACTAACCCCCACCCTTCCCGTTTTTGCAACATTTTTCATTGATGCTCCGCTCTTATTGTTCGTAGCATGATGAAATATAGCCTATAATCTTCTTCAATAAACGGACTATCAACCACAAGAAGAATTCTTCAAATCGGACCAGTAGTTCCTGAGATTAGCGCGTTCAACCAAACAAATAAATAAACCAACTCTTCAACTTTATAATATCAGTATAGATTATAGATGTATGTATAATAATATGTATGTATAATTTATTTATAGTTATGTATACGTGTAAAGTTTTAATTATCTGGTATCCGTAACACAAGCTTAGCTTTCCATGGAACTGGATGGTGATGTGTTTTTATGTCTGAATATATTTAATTATTTATTCCATTTTAATTATTTGTATACTTCATTGAGTTAATTATAAACTCGTGTAAACAAGTGTCATGGGTAATAATTCATAGTGAACCCATTATCTTATAATTTTATAATTACTGGTAACTGGTTGATATTATGCAAAAGTCATTATAATAATAACTACGAGTACATATTACATAACCTTGTAGAATCTTAAATGAAGAATCGATTTCGAATTGTTCTGCAAACTGTGGCAGAGATCTCAAGAAGTTACAAGAAGATGAGCCAGAACTTAAGATGTCAAAGCTCTTTTTAATAAAATATTAGCGAACTAGTAGCAAAATTAAACTTTCATAATAACCAGAAAACAAAATACAGGACTAGAGTTTATGTATGTACCTACTCGTACAAAATTTCCAAATGTTTTATACTGATAAAGTTCGGTGAAAGATAATAGGTTGAGAAATAGAGGAAAAAAATAAATTATATATAACATAGAGCTTTTTTCCATTTTTTTAAATCAATATATATGTATACACTAGCGACTCACCTAGATTTAGCGTTATATTAGACCTAGTTATACATATAAACCTTCCTCTTGAATGACTATATCTATTAAAAAAAACCGCATCAAAATCCGTGGCGTGGTTTTAAAGATTTAAGCATACATATTAGGGACAGACGAGATGACTTTGTTTTATACTATGTAGTGATAATAAACTTAGAAAACAAAACCTTATCAGAAATCCAAAAGATCCAAATCGTTAAAGATGTTTACGAGACAATAAATGTCTAACTTTACTATTAATATAAGAATTGCCCATTTAAGTTTAAGATACATGATGATGATGAATAAATATATTTTATAATATGTATGTATTTAAACTTATATATGTAGTATATCAACTATCTGGTATCCGTAACACAAGCTTCCTTCGTAGCTTACCATGGAACTGGATAGCGCTGTGTAATAATGTCCCAACATATTTATTTATATCCATTAAAGTATATAAGTCATTCGTTTTACTCGTGGCATAAGAGAATTACTGTAGTACTTTCTATCTAATTCTCCTACAATGATGTGGTATTCGATACCGAACTTTCGTTTCTAAGTATTAAATAACTATGTATATGCTTCGTCAGAAATCAACCACAATTCGTTAAGTTTAACGATTTATTGAGGTTCTTTCAAAGCGATATAGGATCAACAAAATTAACTGATGTAATGAGAAGTTGGTTACTTTAATTTTAGGAAAAGACTTAGGGTTCCTGGAAATATATTAAAATCTATGAAAATATGAACAAAATAAGCCTATCAGAGCGAAGCGATGGTAAGCTATGAAGTAAGATTTTTTCAATCCTTGATTCTACAGAATAGCTCATGTAACTAAATAAACAAACTCTTCAGTTATATGATTATTAAAATAATTCAAGTATATTGCAAGCTTTAGAAGGGAAGCATGTGGAAAGTTCATTAATTTAAGCTTTCAAAGCAAAAGCTTTTGTATTTAAGCTTATTTGACTCAAGTATTTGATGTTATAAGTTGAATAGTGTCTTCCATGTGCTTAAAAAGTGGTTCATATTAACAAACAAATAAGAATTCTTACCATTAAATATACTTTCATATATTTCAAGAAATGTGGACTTTTAAGCCGGTGTAAATAAGTTCCGTAAAAGATATTATATTACGGTAAATACATACATTGTATCGATTTACCTTCCTAATTCGTGCAGATAATGAGTGATAATTACGGCCTTATTTACTTTTCTTTACTTCTAGGTATATAAAGTAGTATATAAGACGATAACCCAAAATGAAAAAATATTTTTTGTTAACTATGAAGCGGTTGGAGAGAACGGGACGGAAAATATACAAAAAAATATGACTAGCACGATAAATAAAAAATTAATAGAAATTATAGATTTAAGTTAGTATAAGTTATTAATAATTTAGAAACAATTCTGTCGCTGACTACGAAAGCGCGTGATTTAGGGTTCCGATAGTAAAACATATAAAATATCTAAACTAAAAGTAGCCTAAGTTACTCCTTATAACTTTAGTTACTATCTGCAAGTAAAAATCCCGTCAAAATCGGTCAAGCCGTTTCAGAGATTAGTCGGAACAAACAGAGAGACATACAATTTTTTTAAATTGATTTTTTGATGTTAGCATCGTATATACTTTCATATACATACTTTCATATACAGACACTTCAATTTTATTTATATTTACCTATAGATGTATTGTAATGTAGTATTGAGAAAATGTCAAATTAAGCATAAAAATGTTAAAATTCTCACCGTCAAAATGCTACTGCAATACCTTGTTAAGATGTGGGTCAAACGAATGAAACAGAGTTCAATGTTAAAATAACTGGTTTCTGCCATATTTGGTCAACGATCGACATTTTTCATAATAAACAAACTTTAAAATTTTCCTAATAGTTATGTTTACTATTTTTTCGTTATTATCAAATCAATGGTGAAATATTTGCAGGTGCAACAGAAGGTAAATTCAACTCATAATTTTGACAGCTTCTTCTTTTAAATGTACATACATACAAACATACTGTATAAATAATCTTTTTAGATATTTTAATTTTAATACAACTGACTTGATTTGAAGTCTTTAAAAAGAAAATAAATTTTTATGTAAAAGTTTAAACGCAATATTTTTATTATATCAAATATATCAATATAAAAAATTTTTAGTCTACAACTAATTCTATAACTTAAAATTAGGTTGTAGAATTTGGTTGCGTGACTTAATATTCGGTTAAATTTTTATAGCCATAAGGAATAAAATATAAACAAAATATAATGTTATTATAATATTTTTTTTAAATTATATAAAATCTAGGAGTGCGTACAGCTTTAAATTAAAAGCGTCTTTTAATACGTTTTAATTAATTTTATTTCCTTTCATGGTATAATATACATACTTTTTTATCATTATCTATACAGATAATATTTTATTATAATTTATTTGAATCACCTATGGGATATAATCCTACAAAACAACAATATAGAAATGTGCATATAAAAGTACAGCAAGCTTAAAATTTCCCAAGAACCACCTTCACCTAATAAAAGTAACTTACGCAATGCATTCTCGGCAGCCACAAAAATTATCGGAGCGATAACAAAAAATAAAATCATTTTTTTCACTATATAAAACCTTTGGCACTATATTATAATATCTTTGCCGCGTATTAAAAAGTAAGTGAACGCGCGCTACGTCTGACAGGAACTGAGTTCGCGCGGTTTTAGCTCTCATATATATTTATTTTCGAGCTATTGCAGAATGAACGTGCAAACTAGTTCTTGATGTCACATGTCTAAGATAAATTTTAAAAAGATGTCTTCAATTAATTTTATTATTATGACATTTTGTGAACTTACTATTGAGTGTGGAAAATAATTTTGAATACAGATTACAGATAATATTATGTAAGTATATTTTGTAGTAAGAAATATTAAAAAACAAAAATGATTGAGATATGAAAAAATGCAAAATACTTAAGTACATGTATATGTATAAATGTTAGTCAAGAGGATATTTTTAAATAAATGTTATTATTTGATAGAAAACAGTCTAAGAACAGTTTTATTTATATACTAGCAATTCCCACATCTCCGCCCGCGTTCTAATTAGGTACTATTAAAATAGGGCTTGGTGGTAATTTAGGGTTATAAGACGTATTATTTTATGCGAAATCATAAAAATAAGAATTTCAAATAACAATTTCAATAATCCACCCTTATCAGTTATCACCTATTCTCAGACCTACCAAATATACACAAAAAAATCATAAAAATTGGTCAAGCAGTTTCGGAAGAGTTCGATAACAAACACTGTGACACGAGACTTTTATATATTAGATTTTAAAAAAGCCTTAATTCTAAAAGGCGTGTTAAAGATCTTTTCTAGTAATGTCTACTGTTTACTAGAAGGCTGAGAAGGTAAACAAAGTGAGCAATACACAGTGTTGCGAAAGCGATTTGCGTATCAAGAGTTATACGTATTCGAGTATGTCCATTATTTTCCTTCTAGTCGCTGCTGTTTTACAAGCATATGTACTCATTTTAAATTAGTCAAGAAATTATATGTGGTTGATAACGTTACTATCACCCCCATTTAATAATATATATGGCAAAAAGGATATCCTAAATCTATAAATGAAACTATCTTTTCGGATTTTGTCGCGGATTTATTTGTATTTTTGTTTCCAGACGTTTCGAATGCTTTACAGCAATCATGGTCTCAAGAGAGTCCCTCCCGTGAGATAGTTTCATTTATAATGTCAAATATTCGCGTAAACCTAAGAAAGTATTATCCTAAAATATCTATTAGTACCAGTAATATACGTCTTCAATGTAACTTTAAAATTTAGAGGTTGATTTTTAAAAGTGCAGCCCTTAAGATATAATATTCTTTAATCAATTTATTCTACAGAGATATAGTATTATTACGTAAATAATGCACCCTTGGTTTTTTAAGTTGGTCAATCATTTAGATAGAAATATCCATCTTTTATATCCATATATACATTACATATAATTGTTCACAATATAGTGATAATCTAGTATCTAATATATACTCAGATAGTCGCGCAAACAACGTGCACTCTCTATTCCTTTCACTTTCAAACTAAGTACAGTGGGATCGCAATTTAATACTTGTGGTAAGATGGGGTAAACTTACGTGCTCTTCAAGGAATGGGATGTAATACAGATGACGTTCCGTCTCCAGGCTTTTGCTGAGAACTTCTCGACAAATGCTCAATAAATACCTATATTTGGCTCGACTCAGGACCTATAGGATATATATCTAGGATTTACAACCTAATCTAACCAGTGGTAAAGTGATAACGCCCTCGCTTGAGTGAAGCGGGTTCAAATCTGGGTCTCGCACCTCTGTTATTTTCATGTGCGACTCATTTCTAAATTCTAACATGATTACCACTGCCTTATGATGAAGAAAAACCCTGTGAGGAAACTTGGACGTTTTCGAAAGACGTGTGAAGTCCGCCAACCCTTACTTGACTTAAGTGGTGGGTGGACTGATACCTGTCGTAATAAGGGCAGCCCATACCCAGCAGTGGGAAGTTCAAAAGGTTGAATCCATCCTACCAACATGCTAACCAGAAGACAAATGGAGCAGTAATAAAGCAAACATGTTGACGGAAAGAACATGAACATTTTAAACCGCTTTGAGAAAAATACTTTCACTTAAAATGAAGATCAAAAGTTTTAAAATATAAAGCTGAAGAGTTTGTTTGTTTGGTTGAACGCGCTAATCTCAGGAACTACTGGTCCAAATTGAAAAATTATTTTTGTGTTGGATAGTCCGTTTATCGAGTAAGGCTATAGGCTATATTACATCACGCTACGACCAACAGAAGCGGAGCGTCGATGAAAAATGTCGCAAAAACGGGAGAAAAAAAGGACGTAAGACGGGTGGTGAGGGGGGAGGGACGCCGATAGCTCTGAGAGGTATTTAGTTTCCAGCCTTAAGAATGCGGGCGAAGCCGCGGGAAAGGCTATAATCTAAAAAAACCTTCATTCGCGCAAATCGCAATCACTAACAAAATCTAGGTTAGATCATTTTAATCTATATGACAGTAATTATAATAGTTTGTTCAAATTGCGTCCAGTTTGAAGTCAAATCTTTCTTTACAATAATGTTGCCTTGAAATGTTTCTACACCACGAATATCAAGTGGTAGGTATTACTTAGTGTCGTGATATGTGGAAAACTACAGCTACCCACTGGTGTCATCTATACTAATATTATAAAGCTGAAGAGTTTGTTTGTTTGTTTGGTTGAACACGCTAATCTCAGGAACTACTGGTTTCATTTTGAATTATTTTTGTTTTGGATAGTCCGTTTATCAAGGAAGGCCATATTACATCACGCTACGACTAATAGTGGAGCATCAATGAAATATGTTGCAAAAACGGGAAGGGCATTAGTTCTCCTAGGTATCATACCGCGCGACTCAGAAAGTTATATATTTAAATATTTGGTTTACGGTCATTATAACGCCTGTGAAGCCGCGGGAAATGCTAGTAATAAATATTATGAATAGTGTTTTTTTAAACCATCCAGTGTCCTTATGTAAGGTAACTAATTTTTAGTTAATCAGTAGTCAGTACATTAGCACATATAAATAAAATTGAAGTGTCTGTTTGTAATTTCAATTAAATAGCTTTTCACTATATGCATTTGGAAGTATATCGGTATACTTACATCAAAAACCATTTTTTTAATTTTCGTCTGTCTGTTTGTTTCCACTAATCTAGCTAATGGTATAAGGAGTAACTTAGGCTACTGGGTTGGGTTTGCTAGTAGTACTTATATAATTTTTTTCATAAAACCATCAAGTATCCTTACATAAGGTAAATAAATTTTAGTTAATAAAAAATAAGCCTTTACATCTCTTAAGGTAAATAAGTCCCATTAAAATTAGTCCAATTGTTTCGCAGATTATAGGTATAACTACTGCTAGCTGTTATTTTGAAATTACAATCATACACTTCAATTTTATTTATACAAACGAATATAAATAATGTCAACTCTTTGTCAATACTTAACTGTTAACTTTCTGTTTAAAAAAAGTTTAAAAAAAAAAAAACGGTGTACAAGTGTGGATTAGCGGAGATCTTTCGACAACTTACTAAATTTTCTCATACATGCAGTTTTTTTCAATATGTTCTGTTTCACCGTAAGACAGGTAGTAACAAAATGGGTAAGACAATTATGACGTTGAAACCATGGTTGAAACATATCAAAGGAGGAACAAGAGCTATATAGCTAATAGGTTCTAATCCAGACCCTATTTGGTTGTCCAAGCGAGCCACGTCTAGATATTAGCCTATGGCCTTCCTTGATAAACGGACTATCCAACACAAAAAGAATTTTTCAATTTGGTCCAGTAGTTACTGAGATTAGCACGTTCAATCAAACAAACAAATAACAATTTGTTCAGCTTTATAATGTTATATTAGATAATCATTAAAAACCTAATTTGTTCTAGAAAGAATCATGCTACCTATGATAATGTGTATACTTTAATCTTGACCTTGAATTTATATTTATTTTTTTGAACTTTGTACATTATTTGTAAATTAGTAACTATTAATCTTAAATAAATAAAAAGGTTTGACATTTTTATTGTTTTAATATTTAAAAAATACAATAATAAGTTATAATAATAAGTTACATGTTAAATTATTATTACATCATCCTTAGCATTTCTATCATATTCATACTTTTCTCTTGTGGAATGTTCTTTATAGCCTTTTTGATATCTTAGTGCTAAAGAATCTTCTGGCAAAGTTCTTTTAAAGATAGAATCTCCGTTTAGATCCAGTTTAACTATACCAAAGTACATACAATCTTCATTTTTAACTTCTCGTCTCCTTCTTTCTTTCACTATTACAGAATTTTGAACTGGCAACATTAGTAACATATCTTGGAGTTCATTATTTAATTTTACTTTAGCTTGTATCATGCCTTTTGGTTCAGAATTATTTTTCATAGGAAGATGACATTCTATACAGCGTACATTATTTTGGTGGTCTGTATTAATAGGGACGGGAAATAGTCTATCATTTAAATAAAATCTATATACACATTTATGATCACTTAAGCTGGTAACACTACCCTTGCTATATAGTCTGGATTTGGCTGAATGGCATTCAAAATAATTATTATTTCTAAATTCTTTTATGTTTTGTATATTATCTTCCTTATTTGGGTCCATGAAGGTTACTTCTTCATCAGAATCTTGACTTACTAGAAAGATACTATTTTCTGAACTTGATACTTTCTCAGTTTGTTCCATAATAGTTTTCAAAGATACTTTTCTTATACCAGTAACATTTAAAGAATCACATGATTGATAATGTTCATTTCTATAATATTGATGTAGATCATTTTTTTTATTAGGTTTGTTCGTTTTTATAATATGTTTATTTCGTGAAGTTACTTTCGGAGGTTGAGGATTTTTGCATAACAGTTGGCGTGCGTTTGAAGAATTTTTGCTATTTAGATGTTTACAGTCACCACAACTTTTGCAGATTTCATTATGTGGCGTATTTCTGTAGAATTGGTCGGCAGATTGCGTGGTTTTCTTAGGATTATCTCTAGTTTCTTTACGTATTATACCTGTGGAACAACTTTGTTCATTGCACACTATCGGTTTGGATATCACTGTTTTCACCATTCTGTGTTTAGTTGAATTGTTAAAGTGTCGCAAATGGTTTTTGTAACGTTCACAACAAAATTTAGGCATTGATTTACTCATTTTCGACATGAGTACGGTATTAAAAGTTAATTACTGATAAGTATTTAATATGCGACGAAACTCTTTCAACTTATGTTTACTTAAACGTCAAAATAACGCCCTGCGTTACTATAGCAACGGAGACAGATTGCTATAGAATAAAAATCTATATTTTTATTATTTAATTTATATTTTTATAATATAGATAATTTGTTTTGTGTTAGTGTTTTATTTGATATTGATTATAAATAATATTCTAACTGTTAATAAAACTTTCTTGAGTAGTGACATCTATGGGCGAGTAGCAGAAAACGTACGAGAAAAAAGAAATTAGTTCTTAGTCTTAAAGGTAGATGGCAGTTAAAGAATAATCTACACAATAAAATTCTAATTTAATGGATTGAATATATTTTGAGAATTCTTATTGAAATAATAATTAATATTTTCAAAACAGAGGTCGAATCTATAGTTTTTTTGGAATTTTTGTCTGTCTGTCTGTCTAACTACCGCAACACGAAAAAATTATGGACAGATTTTAATGAAATTTGGTATGATTATAGCTTGTCGTCCGGGTTAGGATATAGGATACTTTTTACTGTTGGAAAATAACTCATTCCTGAGAAATTTCAAGTAAACGTTACGAGCCTCTGTAAAATTGATGACTGAAAACGTTATGTGGAATCTAAGAATTTAGTTTTCGATCTTTAAAACGCGAGCGGAGCCGCGGGAAATGCTAGTTTTGCTATATTACTCTATATTTTTTTATTCTTATTTTAACAGGTAAAAATATTTAAAGCCAAAAACTGGAATAAAAAATATAAATGATATACTCGTACTTTAAGAAAAAAAGTTAAAATTAATTTCCTACAACGTGAAAAAAATACAATATTTTGACCTTTCGAAGTTGCGGAACGTGTTAATTTTAATATATAACGAAAAAGAATCATAATAATTGTACGAAATAATGTTATTTTGTTTCATCTTAATGTCAGACAACACTAGCGAATCGCTCTTACTCTGTTCAGGTTTGTCCCTAGATAGCTTTCAAGCAGATTTCGATATTTTTTAGCAGTGAAAGTATCCCATATACCCTAACAACCAGCTACCATCAAACCAATTTTTTTTTATGGTAAAAAGGGGGCAAACGGGCAGGAGGCTCACCTGATGGGAAGTGATCACCTCCGCCCATGGACATCTGGCATTGGCTTGCAGATGCGTTGCCGGCCTTTCAGGAAAGGGAGGGAGGGAGGAGAGAGGGAAGTGGGAGGTAGGAAGGAGGGTGTAGTGATGGAGAGTGGGCCTCCCGGACTCTCACTTACCGGACGAAACGCGACATCCACTTCACGCCGGTCTTCTGTGAGAGAGTGGTACTACACGGGGCGTGCCGACCCATTCGACTGCTACCCCAAGGTGACAAGCGTAGCACTACCACTCGAAAGCATGGCACTCTCATCAAAATCTATTTAGTGGCTTTCTGCTTTCGGCTGTCATAGACAGACAGACAAAAACTCTAAAAACTATATATATATATTTCAATAAGTTGTCCAGTTTTTTTCTCGTGATGTCACAAACAGACAGAGAATATAATGAATATTTTCAATAAGACTTATTTTTAATTATAAATGCTACTATCCTTTCGGATTTTGTCGCGTATTTATTTTTATTTCTTGTTCCCGAAGTTTCGAATGCGTTACAGCAATCTTGGTCACGGGAGAGACTTATTTTTCAATTAATTATTGTTTCTTATAACTTAGATTTTATACCAGTGAGGTGTTTTATGAATGAGAAATAACGGATTCATTGAACGTCTGGTCACGGGTCGTCAGCAAGGCCTCGGACTCGGCCTACTACTGTGACCACGGTTTTTATTAATAACTAGCTGACCCGTGCCCACTTCGTTGGGCATAATGTTAATAATCCTGTTTTATTTATACTAATATTAAAAAAAACTACTTTTTGTAACTTAAATATAAAAGTTCGACATAAGCTGTCGTTGACTTTTTTGTAGGCATTTTCAATCTCCACATCTTTTCTCTAGAACTCAAAAATATATCTGTCATAGTTAATGCAGCGTTCGTAAGAAACACTTTCATTCGACCGTTTTTTCTCCGATTCACTTTGCAAAACGGACTACCACGTAAAAGCCTTTTTATTTTTCGGTTTTTATATAGCATATGACACTCAGCAATAATGTGGCTTTCTATTGGTGAAAGAATTTTTAACATCGGTTCAGTAGATCCCGAGATTACCTCTTACAATTTAACAAATAAACAAACTTTACCTCTTTATAATATTAGTATAGATAATGTTTTATTGAATATTTTTAACCGACATCAAAAACAAAGGTTTTCAATCCCGTTGTTATATGCATATCGGTGTACTTATAAATTTTTTATTAATAAATTAGACAGCTAATATAAATTTACTAAGTGAAGAATTACTTTTCAATAGTTTTGATTGTTCTAATTTTTTTTTATTATGACTTCACCGGTTTCATCCCCGCTGTCTTATGTTTTTCCTACCAATGAAATTCTTAAATTATATATGCAGCACTACCAACTTACCTTCATCAGGCTGCGTCCTTCGTTGCCGATTAGCCTTTAGGTAAGTGTTATTCCAAGACAATCCACATGTGAACTAAATTTCATCAAAATCGGACCAGCCTTTTAAGTTGTTAGATAGTACATTTACTTTTTAATGTTGCTACCAAGTTTGTAAGATAAATGATTCAACTCACGTTATCATATCGTCTTCATCTACAGCCCGCACTAGTTCATCGATGTGCGCTCGCGCCGCTCGTCTCTACCGACTTTGGAGGTTTAAACGTAAAAATAATATATTCCGAAAGTTTTTCAAATGGCGCGTTTAAATATTTTGGTTATTTTTTTATTGTTGGTGAGTTCTTTTTTAATTTATAGATTTTTATTTCTTAAATATTAATAAGGTACTTGCGGTTAACAAGGGCCATCAAAATTCAAAACTAGTTAAATATTTTAAATAATATGATGATTACAAACAAAAACAGGGCAAATTAAGTTAAAATACTTTATTAACGGTCTGGAAAAGTATTTATTTTTGGGTTTTTGTCACAATTTTTCATCAATAGTACGTTTTTTCAAAACTTTTTCTTTGGCCCTTATTAATCCTAGGTGGTACTTATAAAAACCTTTTTATTGGCTTTTATCTTTTATATTATATAATGGCAATGTAAGAGATACAAAGTAGTAGTATGTAACTTATATCATTTAAGTTTGAAGGCTTAGTTCTAAGGGATTTTTATGTTTTTATATAATTATTGATTACGTCCCTACCTAGTAACGTTACGTTAGTATACATTTCTAAGAGATGAGATGCTTTCCCGCAGTAAAAACTATCGTAAGTTGACTCGGTTGATTAGCTATCATACCAAATTTCAACAAAATCTGTTCAATGGTTGTCTTGTGATACGATCATATACACACAGAAAGACGAAAATTTCTAATTATATTATGTAGATTGTGTTAATCTTTCTTTTACAAACTAATACCAAGCCTAGTTATATTAATAAATATGTTGGGACATTATTACACACAGCGCCATCTAGTTCAGTGGTAAGCTACGAAGGAAGCTTGTGTTACGGATACCAGATAGTTGATATACTACATGTATAAGTTTTAAATACATACATGATATTATAAATATAATATGTCTACTGTCTAATATAAACACGTAAAAAACCTTACGCTTATACGACGTTGGCGTACATTTATCAGAGGTGAGGTTTTTTCCGCATTAAAAAGTACCCTGACCTGAGATAACCAGCTATCACACCAAATTAAAATCCGTCCTGTGTTTCTTTCGTGATGCCTTCACAGACAAACAGACGAACAAACATTTTAAGATTCTAAAAACATATTTGGTCTTTGTACCGATAATAATGAATATTTATAAATCTATACTAATATTTTTAAGCTGAAGAGTTTTTTGTTTGTTTTGTTGAACGCGCGAATCTCAAGAACTACTGGTTCGATTTGAAAAAATCTTTTTGTGTTGGATAATCCGTTTATCGAGGATGACTATAGGTTAAAAAAATACATACAACGGAACATATAACCTCCTCCTTTTTTGAAGTCGGTTAATAAATTATAATACATCACGCTACAACCATTAACCATTAGCATCAATGAAAAATGATGTAAAAACTAGGGCATTAGTTCTGCGAGATACCATACCGCGCGACTCAGAAAGAATTTTTCCGGTCTTTAGAACGCGTGCGAAGCCGCGGGAAATGCTATTATTTAATATACAGTTTCAACTCAGTTAACTTTTTAATTATATGGATAGATTATATCACAAAATCTAACTTTCGCTCTTGGACCTACTTATTAATACTACTATGACAGTTTATAAATTATTCCATATACCTATTAACCTTAAAATCAATTACGTGATCCCTCAAACAGACATACAACGTAATACTTTCTTTGGTTTTATGCGAATATTTGACATTATAAATGAAACTCTTTACGGATTTTGTCGCGGATTTATTATGATTTTTGGTTCCCGACGTTTCGAATGCTTTACAGCGCACATGGTCACGGGAGAGACTAAGATATTAGACGTCTCTGGGGGTTATATACTTGTTACAGACAGTGCCTACCCAAAATTACCCATAAAATTATATTGTTAAAAAAAATTTGCGATAAATTTATTTATTTGACTTTTAGTAAAGACGAGAAGTGGTATAGGTAAAGGTTTGAAGCCCATGTCTGTGTTACAATAGTTCAGAAATTGATGGACCGATTTTAATGTAATTTCTTATAATCTGTTTGAATATCAATAATTATTACTTGTGTTTTGGTTAAACCATCGTTCTTCTGATAAAAAGTACTCTTTAAATAGCTTAAATTCATAATTGAAGACACGTTTAGCTCAGTTTGTAGTGACCATACTTTCTGCGCTAGCGGTCGCGGGTTAGAATCCCGCTGGGGGCATTCATTTGTTAAGCACGAATGTTTGTACTCCAGTCATGGATGTTTATATTTATAATATGTAAGTATTTAAAAGCTATATGTGTAGTATATCAATTATCTGGTATCCGTAATTCAAGCCTCGTAGCTTACCACGGAACTAGATGGCGCTGTATGTAATAATGTCCCTAGTTATTTATTTATTTATTAAACCATGAGTAATATATTTTTATTATTTATTTAGCACTCAACTAGCATCATTAAACTATGTACCAAGCCTTGAAAAAGGTTAGATACGAGTATGACATGTTTAGGCTTATTAAATCGATCGACAAATGATTTAGTGATTATGACCAAGTTTTCATGTACATACATATTCTTGTATACAAGTGCTTTCCCATGGTTTCGTTCGCGTAATTCATCTATGAACTATTGTTTTGTTTCTAACCATCACAGTTTAATATTAGAAAACTTATACCTAACTTGATACCTAAATGGCGTAAAAAGAAGTATTTGTGGCCATTAAACTAAAAATAAATATATAAGTATAAAACGACTAGTTAAAAAAGTAAAAGGTTAACATTTTGACCCCTTTTCCGTCGCTAATTAAATCAAAACAAAGTAGTTTAAAATGAAAGTTTAAGAAGACATTATAGATCTTATTATTTTAATATGTTAAATTTTAAATATGTTGGAATATTATCACACAAATGAATGTAAATAATTAACTAAGGAATGTGAGATTCGAACCCGCGACCGCTGGATCAGCAAGAACTATTCACTGAGCCAAAGGTATTTTCACTAGTATGTATATTAAAGTTACGTGTACGGAACAAATTTAAATAGCATTTGAATTAACAAGAAAATTATGTACGACCTTCTCTCAGTAGTCGCATGCCCTCGACATTGGTATTAGTAAAAAGTATTAAAAAAAACAGGTGTTTAAAACACAAACTAAAATGGAATTAAGATCGCGTAAGACGATATAATGCGGTTCTCTTCATTCTCATCTAGTTATTTCTTAGTTTAAAAGTTATCATTATAAGCTTAGCAATTTGGCTCAGTTGGTAGTGACCCTACTTCCTGTGCCAGCGGTCGCGGGTTCGAGTCCCGCTGGGGATAATCATTTGTTGAGCACGAATGCTTGTACTCCAGTCATGGGTGTTTATATTTATTATATGTATATATTTAAAATTTATATATGTATCAACTATCTGGTATCCGTAACACAAGCCTCGTAGCTTACAACGGAACTAGATGACGCTTTGTGTAATAATGTCCCAACATATTATTTATTTATATTATGGTTACTTACAATATTTGTTCAAATATCAATAATATCAAATAAGTTCAAGGAACGAATGATTCCAAGAAGCGATATAACTTTTGATCAAAACCTAATTATACAAACTTTACAAATTCTGTCTCTTGTTTCTTCTTGGCCATATCATATAATTTATAACATAATGTATATATAATTTATCTTTATATTGAATTATATCTTCTCAAAATTAACGTAATATAATAATTTAAATTTTATAAACAACTAGCAACTTACTCTCGCTTCGCTCGTACGTTTAAATTTATTTTACTTAAACCCTTATTCTTTTTATAAAATAAAACTTACCTAAGTTCCTTCTTATAACATCGGCTATAGTCAGTGAAAGTCCCGTTAAAATCTGTTAAGTCGTTTCAGAGATTAGCGGGAACAAACAGACAGACAAAAATTTAAAGAAATTTGAATCTTTATAAGTACCATATCTATACTAATATTATAAAAGCTGAAGAGTTTGTTTGTTTGGTTGGTTGAACGCCCTTATCTCAGGAACTACTGGTCCGAATTGAAAAATTATTTTTGTGTTGGATAGTCCGTTTATCGAGGAAGGCTATATTACATCACGCTACGACCAATAGGAGATGAGCATCAATGAAAAATATTGTAAAAACGGGAGAAAAATATTTCTTTTGATTTTCAGCCTTTAGAACGCGAGCGGAGCCGCGGAAAAGGCTAGTTAATTATAAAGTTACACGCGATAAATATACATTTAGTAAAGCTGTTATCTTTATATCACAAATAGACACTTTTATTTGTCTGTATATATTAAATACGATTATTGTCAAATTATTATTGGTATAAGGTTCGTAACATAAGATCCATCCACAATATTATTTTTATTTACCTAACAAAGAAGGTTTTATCCAAAACCGATTTTATCTTATTGCGCTGAGTGACTGGTTTTCTCAATGTTCTTGTAAAAGTACAAGTGATAATCAGATTTAAACTTGTTTCACTTGGTTTCTCAAACAAGCGGTCTACCACTGAGCTACTTACTACTTTACTTTTGTTACTGTTGTTAATTATGCAGAATATCTCAATGGATCGTTGGATACATTTTAGAAAGGGCTTTAAATCGTAGGATTTTGTGTATTAAAACTATATTGTTAAATATACTAGCAAATTATTCTTTCTTCGCTTAGGTTGTATCTATATGTACCTGACAGAAACTATGCATTACTCCAAATTATAGTCTGTTTGTGTCCTGAATGTCATCCAAATCCCTTCAGCAGTTTAAGCATGTCATAGTAACAAATAAACAAACTTTCATCATTATAATATTGGTCATATATTTAGGTTTTTAATTTAAAATGCGGATTTTTAAAACTATTCTAAGTTCATTTCTCTCATAGCATTTAAAAGAATTGAAAGAGAATGAGCAAAAAGCTCTATCACGAGCTTACAGAACTTTTAGATTGTAAAAAGCTTTAACAGAAGTTGAAAATAAAATTTTAAGAGTATTTTCTAAGCACTTGCTCACTGAACTGAAGATCCTAACATTAACTTGTGTGTTAAAATGAGACTTTTTGAAGGAAAACATGAAATAAAATTCAAAGTTGTAGATCGTGAAGAGATAATCTCAAACTAATTTGTTTTTTCTAATCACAGTCCCATCTTGATAAATTTTAGAAGTTTAAAATGCTTAGTAAAAAAATTCAGTAACTTTTAGCGATAAATTGTCATACAAAACCATTCCGAAGACATTTATTACCTACTAGCAGACCCAGCTCGCTTCGCAGGGCGTAAGTTGAAATAAATTATTTTAGGTATACATATTAATATTTATTAGTGCAACGATAACTTATTATGGAAGCAAACATAGTAAATTTATATTTGGATGTCAAATTGACATTTCGAGTCTTTCTAACCATTACGTAAGGTAGATTATTGTTAATTAATATTATTTATTGATAAGTAGGTACTACATTTTAACACTTATTATCCAATTTTGGACCATGAGAAATCCAAAAAATCAAATATCATAAAAATTGGTCCAGCCGTTCTTGAGTTATAAATGGTATAACTAACACGACATTCTTTTATATATATAGATAGATATATAGATAGATAGATATATAGATAGATAGATAGACAATTATATTTGAACATGAATTAACTGTTCCTGCTTTTATCTAATATACACTACACTAGATGGTGCTGTGTGTTAATATCCTAACCTATTTCAGTTAAATATTTAAAGAAATAAGATTTTGTTCTCTTAATTAAAATGTCTCGTTCGTAATTAGTTTCTTCTCTTACAAACAAAAGGCCCTTTTGCAAATAAAATGCTCCTGAAGAGCTTATAAGCGTTTTGGGATCTTGCTTTTGTTATCGGACTTATGCTTTTTATGAATAATACGAGTACCATAAGATTGAAAAAGGATCTTTAACTTGTATTATAATGCTTTTCATAATAATATACACTTTTCCTGCAGCTCTGTTTAATTGTTTTATAAATAACTAGCAAACCCGGCCCGCTTTGCTGGCCGTAAGTTAAAATAAATTACGGTTTTTATATATTATTTCAATAAAATAAAAGTAGTCTAAGTTATTACTTATAACATAAGCTATCGTTGTGAAAGTCCCATCGAAATCGGTCCAGCCGTTTCAGAAATTAGCCGCAACAAACAGACTGACAGACAGACAAAAATTTTAAAAATTGATATTTTTACCGTAAGTAAGTTTTGTTTACCGTATATTTTTTGTATACATTTAGTGTAAAACTGTTTATTTGAAATTAAAAACAGACACTTCAATTTTATTTTTATGTAAGTACGTACTATCTGAGTAATCACTCACCCTGTCTCCGCTCGTTTTCATCCCTAGATACGTTATTTATTTAGATTTCTCAGATTAAGATATTTCTCAGCTTTTTACTACAATTTATGCACGCATTTTAGATTTTTTTCTCCTCTCACTCTATTCACTATTCATTAAAATCCATTGCGCAGTTTAAAAGATCTAAGCTTACAGACGGCACGGAGCGACTTTGTTTATAATATGTCATTACACGTATTATGTTTATTTTGTATAATAATTAATAATAATTGTATTAAAATCAACCAAGACTTCCTCTCTCAGCTCCATACAGCATAAAGAACCACTATATCACATACGCAGTGTTTAATTAATCTATTATCATCGTAGATAGCACTTAAACAAATAATAATACAACATCAAAAGATAAATGTGTCATTGTCACTTCAAGACGTGTTAGGAGAACGACATTGGCATCAAGAACCAAGGAGGCACGTAGAGAGCCTCTGAAGAATATTAATGAAAGGGAAAATGATAGACTTTTCATCTGCCTCAGTGGTGTAGAAGCTAGCAAGTATGATGCAGATTTGAAGGACTTAAGTTCGAGTCATGAGTTAGGCTAAGCTAAGTGTAATTTCTGAGTTTTTATGTCAAGCAGTATTGTTTCAAGTAGATTGGGTATCAAACCCGTACCTCAAAAAGCTCGTAAAGCGGTCCTTCGCTTGCCATAACCATAGAATGCATGCAAACTACGTCTAAATATAATCATTTTGTAACTGATCGCTGTCTGTACATGGAAGATTTTTAATAGAATAGTTTTTAGAGTTTTTGACAGTTTTTTTTGTTTGTCTGTGTGTTTGTGGCCAATAATCTTAAAATCTAGCTATCGTATTTAATTGCGGTTGTTAATTTTATTTCAAGCGGCTGATAAGTATAAAAAGTTACGTCAATTAAAAAAAACACCTAGGGATGAGCCCGAGCGCAACAAGGGTGATAGCTAATCACCTATATATTTTATATAATATATATGAATATATACATATATAAATATATACGTGAATATATATTTTAAATTATAAGTTTTATGTGTCTATTTATTTCTTTCTATATAAGACTCGTCCCTAAACTTAGCGCGAGCAAAGCCGCGGTTTCCGCTAGTAAACGTATACATAAACTTGACAAATTATATACTTATATCTTCCTCTTGAATCACTCTATCTATTAAATAAATCGCATTGAAATCCGTTGTGTTGTTTTAAAGATCTAAGCATACATAGGGACAGACAGACAGCGGGAAGCGACTTTGTTTTATACTATGTAGAGATTTTAATAAAGATTTTTTTTGAAATTCATATAGATGATCCGATCCATTGACGTATAACTATTGTTATAAAAAATCTATTCTCAATAGGCGAAGTTATAACTTTTTTGAGCGAAGTGAATGCCTCCTTTTTACGTCAATCAATAAAGCGTCTCTACAAGGAAAGTATTAGTGTTGTGACGCTTGTATCGTAAAAGTACCGTCGGTTACGATTATGGGTTACTATAGTGACGTGTAACACACTTGTCTAGTAGTTATTATACACGACTACAGAAACGAAGGTCCTAGGTTCGAATCTATGGTCGGGCTAAGTTTACTAATTTAGTTTTTCTATTATAAAGGCAGACAGTGGTAGCCCAGCGGTAACGCGCTCGCTTGGATATCCGAGTGATGTGGGTTCAAAGCCGGGTCTCGCACTTCTGATATTTTCATGTGCGAATCATTTCTATCATGATAACCACTTGTCTTACGTGAAGGAAAACATCGTGAGAAAACCTGCATTTTTGAGAAAACCTAGCAAGTTTTCCAAAGACATGTGGAGTCCTCCGACACGCACAAGGCAGCGCGGTGGACTATGGCCTGATCCCCCAGGTACTGAGGGAGGCCCGTGCCCAGCAGTGGGACGTTAATAAGGGCTGATGATGATGATGATGATTATTATTAAGTCTCATCGAAAGCCAGAATTTGGTCGGTTTCCGGTGTTTTACTCCAGTGTATATAGTGTAGTGTACATACGCATGATCTCTCACTTTTTGTACTGAATTATAGTCTTAATGAAGTATAAGAGTTACAGGAATAAACAGTATGTGTGTCTGCACTATGGACTGTAGAATTGGTTTAGAATTGGTACTTTAATAATAATTTAATTGATATTTGTTTTATGTAAGTATATTATATACCTACATGTTTATTATATTAACTATGTATTTATAATATATAAGCTTATATTATATTGTATAAAATTATACATAATATATTTGCACTTTTATAGCCCGCTATATACTGTATGATGTAATTTTATATCATAAGTAGCATAATAAAATTCCACCTTTGCCCATTTTTGTATAAATCAATTGTAATAGCTTTAAAAGTGCAATAAAGTATTTATACACATATGTTTAAAAATTATAAGTAACTCTATTGTATTTTCCTAGCAAGTCGCAGTGTAAATTTATTTTTTCCAATTAACTTAATTTTTTTTTCGGATTTATTTTAATTTTTGATGCCCGACGCTCCGAATGGTCACATGGCCACGATCCAAATCCGAAGAGAATATTTTCATTTAAAATATCAAATATTCGCGTAAATCTAATAAAATATTAATTATTTTACTTTCAAACTTAACATTAAAAGGTAAAAAACAGAAACCCTTTCATTTTACATACTATTTCTAACATATATTTCAGGTATGCCAACAATGCTCACTACGCAGTCTCCCAGAGGAAGATTCCGTAGTGAGCGTATACACCACGCAGTCGACCACGGGGGCTACACACGTCGATGTCTATCATCAGATTGCTAATAATATAGCTGAGAGAATCACATCACCTATTTACAGGTAAATCAAGTATAATATTATCTATAAAATCAACTAGCGAGTCGCCCTCGCTTCGCTTGGGCTTTTTCCTACATTTAGCACAGGCAAAGCCGCGGGATCCGCTAGTTATGCATATAAACCTTCCTCTTGAACAACTCTATCTATTAAAACCGCATCATGATCCGTTGCGTAGTTTTAAAGATTTAAGCGTACAAAGGCATATAGGGACAGAGAAAGCGACTTTGTTTTATACTATGTAGTGATAAGTAATAGTCTATACATATATTTGACGACACGTTTGGTGCAAACCCTACTTTCTTGCGCCAGCGGTCGCGGGTTCGAGTCCCGCTTGGCGCATTTGTTAAACTCGGGTGTTTGTACTCCAGTCATGGGTGTTTATATTTATAATATGTATTTAAACTTATATATGTAGTATATCAACTATCTGGTATCCGTAACACAAGCTTCCTTCGTAGCTTACCACGGAACTAGATGGCCGCTGTGTGTAATAATGTCCAACATTATATTATATTATTATTAATATAATAATAAATAAAGACAAAACAACGTTTTATTCTCCTCTGATTTGTAAGAGAATTAGCAAAATATTAAAAAAAACTACTACTCATACCCAATTTATTGATTTATAAATAAAACGTATTATTATTAGATATTATAATTAATACGTATGACATAGTTAATAACATAATTTAAGATCTTAATTACTTTTACAGATTTCTAGGCATCAATAGAAACAAAACGGAAGCTACCACGAAACGTTCATGGGATAAAGTCGAGATTCTGGATGAACCAGAAGCCTCTCCTAAATCCATAGCATCTATCAATAATGAATTATCAGATAAAGATGTAGAAGAATTATCTGCTGAAGCATTGAGAAAGATTGATAAGAAACCAGAAAAGATAACACTATACAACAGCTATCTTCCGTCAGAAAAGATAGAAGTAAATGACACTGTTAATGAAGTTGATAGTGATACATTTGGTTTCGATGATCTGGATGATGAGGATGGTGATGATTCACCAGCAAGGAGTCAGGGCTTTTTTGTGCAAGCTTTAGAAATAATAGGAAGTGTGATACAATTAGTATATGGTAGTATAGCCCAACTGTTTGGTTTTTTGCCTAAATAAAAACAGTATTACCGAAGATTTTTTAAATCGGTTAGGATATGTCAAAAGTTATGAAGTTTATTAATTTTAAATGGAAGTTATATTTCAATATTGACCAAATGAATAACATGAGTCTATAAACAAAAGTTTCAGAAATATCCATCATTTGAATGTTACGAATAAATCCACATATTTTTTTGAAATCTTATCGAAATATTCATAATAATCGGTACAAATGCCGATTCTATAGTTTTTTGAATATTTCACTGACTGTTTGTTGTTGTATTACGAGAAAACCACTTCATCAACATAAGCATAATTTTTAGTGCCAGAAAATAGCATATTTTTTGGAAATCTTAACTAATCACTACCTACCTAGCTAGATCTCTACCTGTGGAAGAACCCGAGCGGAGTGGGGGTAAGTCACTAGCATAATATGTGTAAGTAGCTTCACTATTTTGATAAAATTTTGCCAAGTGGATAGATGCGGATGAAAAGAAAACGGGAACGATAATGCAACTGTTGAAATTAGTGGTATTCAAAGAGGTAAAGTATATTAGAATATTTTAATATTATAATATAATGTAAATGATATGTATATAAAGTATGAGATATATATGTAGAGTTAGATATTTAAACGTAAATTAAAACAAACATAATTAAAAATACCTTGATTTTTTTAAATTATTCTTTCCAATATAAAAATACAACAAACTTGAAAAGTTTTTAGAATATATTTTTTTATTATTATGTAGTTATTCATATATTTCGTTTTTACCATACTTTTGGGTAGTGCCATATAAATTGTTTTGTAATTAACAATTTTATTTAATATTAAACCTTTTTCTATGGAATAAATTGTATTTATTGTACTACTTTGTCTTTTTATTTACTTTTGTTGCTCATCCACACACATCACTGTTTTTTATCATTAAGTATCACTGACGTATATTCCTTCTGTTAGTACAAATGGTAATTAATTAATTTACGCTTTATGAATGTATGGATGGATCGACTTGCGCGGCAATCGGTACACGCATAAAGCGCTGATTTATATGTATTGTTTTTCTAAATAAAAAAAACCGACTTCAAAAAAGGAGGAAGTTATATTATGTTCCATTGTATAAGTATATATTTTTTAATGTATGTTCACAGATTTCTCCGCCGTCTGTGGGCCGATTTCAAAATTGATGCTCCGCTTCTATTAGTCGTAGCGTGATGTAATATAGCCTATAGCCCTCCTCGATAAACGTACTATCCAACACAAAAAATATTTTCTAATCGAACCAGTAGTTCCTGAGATTAGCGCGTTCAACAAAACAAACAAAAAACTCTTCAGCTTTGTAATATTAGTATAGATTATATTCAAAGTTTATAAAATTATTCACAAAAACCCTCTAGTGGGCTTTGCCGCAGTCGGGTAAAAAGTGTAAAATGTTTTTTTTAAATCGTATAATTTTATAGGTTACAAATTTGACTGTCTCGAACTCCTTCTTTACAAAGTCGGTTGAAAATCCAAAAATATAGTTTCATTTGAAATTGTTAAATCGCGTAAACCTAAGAAAGTATTGAAGAGTGTAAAAGTGAATTCTCGTAAAGTAAAGCAATTTGACTTAGTGTCATCCTTTGGCAGTAACTCAGGCTTTATCTGTCAGCTTTATATATTTTCAGGATTTCATATTAAAAGGATCTACTCATATCTAACTAAGCCTTTAATGTAAGTCTGTCCATCCGTCCCTGTACTACAGTATTTTACAAGTAACTGTGTTTCTAGAACCTCTCAAGACGTAAAATTAGCAATTAATTTACGTATGGGCTTATCTTGCACTGACTACGTAAAATATGAACTTAAAAGATGATAAAAGTTTACATAGAAACATGATATTATAAAATCAGAGAAATTATTATAAATAGTAATAATAAATAAAGACATTGTTACACACAGCGCCATCTAGTTCCGTGTTAAGCTATGAAGCTTGTGTTACGGACACCAGACAGTTGCTATACATATATAAGTTTAAATACATACACAATATTATAAATATAAACAACCATGACTGGAGTACAAACATTCGAGTTTAACAAATGAATGCTCCCAGCGGGACTCGAACCCGCGGCCGCTGGCGCAAGAAAGTAGGATCACCACAAACTGCGCCAAAGTGTCGTCGATGTATGTAGCATTGTGGAAATTTTTGCAGTGAATATAGAACAAACGAAATATGCATACGTTTAGGTATAACATACTATTGACTGCTTCGATTAATTAAAATTTACTAATAGATTTTTTAAAATATTAATATTTTCCCTAGTAAAAACCGTAGTAAAAATATGTTGACTCGGGCAAACGGCTATCATTATACCAAATTTCATCAAAATGTCCGGTGGTTTCCTCTTGATGCGGTTGCACAAAGACAGACAGACAAAAATCCTGAGCACTATAGATTCGGCTTCTAAAACGATAATAATAACCATTTCAATAAGATCTTCTAAAAAATATTTAATGTTTGATTCAGAATTTTATTATATACCTCCGCTTTTTATTTTCAAAAGTGGTAGTGCCATGCTTGTTACCTTTGGGTAGCAACCGAATGGGCCGGCACGCCCCGTATAGTTCATTAGCACCACTCTCTCACAGAAGACCGGCGTGAAGTGGCAGCTATGCTGTCGCGTTTCGACCGGTGAGTGAGTCCGGGAGGCCCACTCTCCTTCCCCCCTCCCTCTTCCCATCATCCTCCGCCTTCGTTCCCCCCTCCCTCCCACTTCCCTCCCTCCTCCATCCCTCCCTTTCCTGAAAGGCCGGCAACGCATCTGCAAGCCTGGCTTGCAGATGTCCATGGGCGGAGGTGATCTAACCTACTAGCCTTTCTCGCGGCTCCGCTCGCGTTCTAAAGCCTCAAAATCAAAAGAAATATTTTTCTCCCGTTTTTGTAACATTTTTCATTGACGTTCCGCTCCTATTGGTCGTAGCGTGATGTCATATAGTCTATAACCTTTTTCAATAAACGGACTATCCGACACAAATAATTTTTCAATTCGAACCAGTAGTTCCTGAGATTAGCGCGTTCAACCAAACAAACAAACAAACAAACTCTTCAGCTTTATAATGTTAGTATAGATAGTCTACAGATTGGCAGACTGTGTCAACTTAATATCGTTTATTTTTTGTCTTTACTCAGTCCGGTTTTTGTTTGTTTTTTTTATTAAATTGTACTGAGTGTGACATTGAAGATAATCCATTTTTATTCGTGTTAATCTTCACTACTTGCTTGACGGCTGGTATTACTTGTATGTACTGACACCTAAGGATTATGCGCGCTTCGATCAATTCAAATAAATTTAACTGAACGGAATGGACGAATGTACGGAACGGCTTGAGTTATTTTGACGGAAGCTTCTGTGAAAGTTCACAGAGGGACTTTCGCTGATGTTATAAGGACCTAAACCTATTTACGCTAGCTGAAACTTTCTAAAATTAGTTTTTAATATCTCATTTATTTGCTTGCTATCTATTTTATAATAAGCTTCTTCATAACACTGTGGAACTTCTTTTGTTCCCATTTTAACTTAATTACCCTGGAAGCCCCATTTTTTCTCAATTACCCTTAGATTTATTTATAAATCTTTGGGGCTAAATAATGAGGGTAAAAGAGCAAATTAATTAAAGTTATCCTTGACTTCATTTAGTTAAGCGACCCATCTTCAAATTTATCATTTAATAACAGGTAAGCATGGTATGAATAAATATTTTACAATCAGTAATTCTACTATAATTCAAAAGTACATAGAAAGTTGATTGACTCTGATAGCCAGTTAAGATATAGGTAAGTCTAACACTATAATTAATAGTTATACATAGTAATATTTTCATAAGTGTAAAAATAAATCTCTTTAAGACGTATAGGATTTTAAGAGCTAGCAGATATTTCTCACTAACTTAACGTGTTTGGTAGACAGGCTTTTAGTGGAATTTGACACGAAAGGTATTTCGTTTCGTCTACGAAAATATTTACGACATATTTATGTGAAGAGTGTCAATTGTTTTTCTAACAAAAATAATATTTTCTAAAACTGCACTGCAGTAGACTGACGCGGCATTGCAATGAAAAATATTCTTTTTTATGTCGGGAAATACACAGACCTTTTCAGCTGTTTTCAACTGTCCATGTGTGACCGTCTTATAGAAAAACCGCTAGGAAGTTCAGCAACTTTTTGCAATACATTTGTTAACAAACATTTTGCTTTTGATTTGATATAGCAATGAAATAGTTTCTCGCGGAATATTTGTGTAAGTTAAAGTAAGTATAAGTACCTACTTTATTTTTATTATTTTTAAAAGCTAAAATACTACAGAAGAACAATGTTCGATTTAAAAAGAGGCATTCCGATGAAACTTAAAGATCACGAATACTTTGAAAGAAACTAAGCTGAGCCATTACGAATAAAGCTTGAACAAGTTATTTTCAAGTACGGTAAGTTTTATACGGGCTGGAAAACTTAAAGGGTATTTTTAATGTTGCGATAGCAAGAAAATTCTAAGAATAAGTCTGGCTTATCTTCATTCATTCTCCACGTGTTTTCTATTGTATGTTAGATTAGGCTGTTGCTAGTCGTCTGCTAGTTGGACGAGTAAAATAATTTAGTCGTACAACAATCGTTGGACGACTAAATTATTTTAAAGGCTGTTGCTAGTCATCCGATAATCGTATTAATAAAATATATATTATTATTCTGTAAATATCGGTTTGTACGAATATATATCACTTCTTTGATTTCTAATATAAAATAAGCGATTTTTATGTGCAGGATATACCTATGCCAAAAATAAAAAAAAAATAACCCTAACCTACCGAGCTGATAATTTATTATTAAGATCCCACCCACTTTTAATAAGTCCAAGAGTTTTTATATGTAAGAGAGCTGGCTCTATAGAGTAGTCCTATGAAATTTACGTTACTAACACTCCCTGAGAGTATGTGCCTACATCGAAACAATGTACAAGAAAATGGTATTTTGTAAAAAGTTCTATAGAAACGTCCGCAATTGCATTCACGAGTATGTTAAAACTTAAAAAACAAATTGATTTCTCTTTGAGCCATTTAAGAAGCAAAAAAGTCTCAGTCGCGATATATCAAACACCAATTGTCGGACGAATAATATTTAATTTATTCGTCCGCTTATCGGATGAATAGACACTTCGGTGAGATTATATATAAATGATTATAATTTATAATGCAATTCTTATGTATTTAAATAAGTAGTTTGTTAACCTTTCAGCAACTTTTTTTGTATGGTTTTACTTAAAAAATATTTTTTATATATCTTTTTTGTTTATAATTAGGTAAAGATAGGAATATATACAAAAAAGGTGTATACGCATTTCAATTAATCACATCACACCCGTGTTTCCAAAATTAACGTGTTTATGATAATACTAGCGACTCGCCCTCGCTTCGCTCCGATCAAGCACGAGCGAAGCAGTGATTCTTGCTAATGTATTATATATAATATAAACCTTCCTCTCGAATCACTATATTTATTAAAGAAAACTGCATCAAAATCTGTTACATAGTTTTAAAGATCTAAGCGTAGATAGGGAAAGACAGATAGCGAGAAGCGATTTTGTTTTATATTATGTAGTGATAAGACAAAAATTTGATAATAATATGTTAAACTACTCTTACTTACTCTACGATTTTAAAGCATTATATTAAAAACGCATTGATGAAAACGGCCCTTAAACTAAGAAATGTAGGTAGAATTCAGTTGCATGAAAAGAGAGCTATTAATAGGATAAATACACTGAGTCGTGCTCGATCGATGCATTCACTTTTGTTACATATTGTAGTATGTTTGAAGTCTATTATTGTACAGCTTTTATCGGTAATGATGTATTATAAAAAGGAAGTTAGAATTATTTTTAAAAATAAATAAATGTGTTGGAATATTACAAGCTACCAAATATGCATATCAAATTTAGTTAAATTCGGTCGCGCCATTACGTAGGAGTGTGACCACGAACACCGTGATTTATACACTGACGGACATATAAACTGCATCAACTTTCAAGACGCCTTTTGTGTAGTAGCTTTTGAGTATATCGTTAAGTCTGAAGGCTTACACTATCAACTAAACTAGACAAAAACTACCGGTAGTTTTCGTATTATTAACAGAAAAAAATATAAATATGTTGGGACGTTATTACACACAGCGCCATCTAGTTCAGTGGTAAGCTACGAAGGAAGCTTGTGTTACGGATACCAGATAGTTGATATACTACATAATATATAAGTTTAAATACATACATATTATAAATATAAACACCCATGACTGGAGTACAAACATCCGAGTTTAACAAATGAATGCCCTCAGCGGGACTCGAAGCCGCGACCGCTGGCGCAAGAAAGTAGGGTCGGTAGTCACTACAACCTGCGCCAAACGTGTCGTTTAAATATCCATTGTTAACATACATATAAAATATTCATTTTAACTGTATTTCGACTGATTAGGCTGGAAAAAGAATTCATGGTACGAATTGAATGAATGCAAATGCGAAATGATTGATTGATGACATAACATTCGTCGTACTTATTAGATTTTGTTATGGCTACTAAAACTTTTAAAGCTTATGGCTCCATTCATTTTAAATTGTAAAATTAGTTGTAGTATGAAAGGGAGGGCCTTTGTTACCTTTTTTTATTTTTATCGTAAAAAAACAAAATAGAAAGAAATTGTACATATAAATTTTATTAAAACTTATGTTTACATTTAAGTTTAAATTATTTATTCACCTTTAATTACTGACTATAATGTGTATACAAATATCATCTGAAAAAGGGGCTTTTTTTACAAAAAGTTAAAAAGAACTCTAATTTTGCACATTTACTACTTGCTATAACAAGTTTATATAAGAAATTCTTGTCAAAATGTTTTTTTTATATTACCTTGTAAATGGTAGTCTAGAGTTGTACGACGTTAAAGTTCTTTAAGACTTTTTGTTTTCAAAACCCACAAATGACTGGAATAGTTCTTGAAGTAACATTGAGGTCTCGAAGAATCTCTATTTTCCTAATGATTTATTCATGATTGCTATAAAATATGTTGTACATAAATGACGACAAGGATAACTTATCTCTTTAAGCAATCTCTTCCAGAAACCCTTTAACCCTTTAGAGGACGTCACAGCTTACAGTATTACATCTTAACTTCCTAATTACCTTAAATCAATTTTAAGCCAACGTAAAGACAACACAGCATTACATTTTCTGTATATGTAAAAGATTATATAAATAAGGCTAAGTTTAAACTATAAGGCAGATCATGTCCATTTACTGAACTAAGCCTAAAATTAAATTGCAATATAATCAGACTTTATTAGTACTTATAAACAAGTGGTTGCAAATATCTCAACTCCGAAGATAATACAGACTCGTCTTTTGCCAACTCGACGACCATTTCTTTGGCACGATTGTTGGCATACTGGTCGTTACAGTCGTGTCGTTCGACCATTTTTGATAAGGCCATACTCAGTTGAGCTCTGGCACCCCCATCGGATGAATCTACAAGTGTCTTCATAACACTTGGTGAAAATCCCTGGAAAAAAACATAAACATGTTATTATTATGTTTACTCGTACTTTATACACTCTTTTACTATTATTATGATTTTTTTACTAGTTATTCACCCTAACCCTAATTATACTTCTAAAATAAAAGTAGCATTAGTTATTTCTTGTAACATCAGCTTTTTGCCAGTTGAAGGCCGTTTCAGAGATTAGCTGGAACAATCAGACAGACAAAGAAGTAAAAAATTGTTTTTTCCTATATGTTTAATATATTACATATGCATTTAGTAGAAAGCTATAACAGCTTGATTTTACAAACAGACACTTCATTTTTATTTACCTGTATATACTTAGATATTAAAATTTGTCTATGAGTCATTGCCAAGGTTATACGTAACAAATAGACAAGTTTTATCAGACTCTCCTTTAACAATGTGTTGGTATTAATTAATAAAGAACAGTTTCTTTAGAAACAGGCTGGCAACTTTACTTATAAGTATATACCTATAAAACTGCTCAGCTCCTTAGGGATATAACGTGATAGATAGGCTTCCTCGCTAAGTAAGATATAGCAGAAAGTACAACTTTAGTATAGGTTAAGGGTTACAAAACGTATTAGGTTATTTTCAAGGATAATTTCCAAAAATATTATTGGACAAAAAAATTATCAAAGGTCTTATAATATAATTTTAGTGCTAACGTGACTCACTTTCAATTTGCTCGGGTTCGTCTCTATCGATTTTGTGCGAGCGGAGCCGCAGGTTTCGCTAGTATACATAAACTTGACAAATTATATACTAAAACTTTCCTCTTGAATCACTCTATCTATTAAAAAAACCGCATCAAAATCCGTTGCGTAGTTTTAAATATCTAAGCATATATAGGGACAGACAGACAGCGAGACGACTTTATTTTATACTATATTATAAAATAATGATAATGATAATATAAGTCTAAGTTACTCCTTATACCTAACATCAGCTATCTGTCAGTGAAAGTCATATAAAAATCTATCCAGCCATTTCATCATTAGCGGGAATAAACAGAGATAGATAAATATCTTAAAGGTTTTTCTTATACGTAAAAGCTAATATACTGGTGTTAGTTGTTACAAACAGACACTTTATTTTTATTTATCTGTATAGAATAAAGATTATATATATAAAATTTTTTATATAACAGTAATATCTAAGGATATTTTTATGTTTTTATGTTTCTTATTGAAACGAAGCGGACACTGCGGCGCCAAACAAAGTAAGGGTATACAACAATAAAATATTTTATTGATCAAACTACGAGTACCAAACTTCACAATTCTCACACATAAAATTAATTTGAGCAAAGTTTTATTAGTTTTAGCGTTTTAAGATGTGATTTTCAACATTAATTAAGTTACTAGCATTTCCCGCGGCTTCGCACGCGTACTATAGACTGAAAACCAAATACGTACTGAGTCGCGCGGAATGGTACCACGCAGAACTAACGCCCGCCCTTTCCATTTTTGCAACATTTTTCATTGATGCTCCGCGCCTATTGTTCGTAGCGTGATATAATAAAGCCTATAGCCTTCCTCGATAAACGGACTATCCAACACAAAAACAATTTTTCAAATCAAACTTCCTGAGATAAGCGCGTTCAACCAAACAAACGAACAAATAAACTCTTCACCTTTATAATATTAGTATAGATAGAGTTTTTTGAATTCATTTTTGTATAGAATTTATTTCCTACAATTTTTATATACAGTATGTATTTCTGAAGTGTTAAAAACGAATAGATAGTCAGAAATTAATATTATATTTCCCAGTTAGTGGCAGTAGTTTGGCAGTGTGACTTAAAAAGTATACCTACTATATGAAAGAAACCTATATGATATACGATTCTATATGAAAACGTTTATTTTAACAACGTTACATTTCGATTATCATAGTAATAGAATATAATAATAGTATGTACTGAATTTTAGTGAAATTTTTTGAAAACGGTAGTGGATAGACATAAAACGAATAAAATAATAAAAATTAATGGAAAATCAAACTTGAAGCCAAACGGAAGTTTCCCCTAAGTTTCGCTAACGCGGTTCGCCAATTATGTAAGATTTTGAACTCCATAACGTGTTTCTAAGATAATTTGTACTTTGTTGTTAAAGTTAAGGGATTTCCCCGATGACTCATAACGAGGTTGAGCTTTACGTACAGCAAGATGTTCCAAAGGATCAAGTTTATTTAATATGTTTTGATTAATTGTTATTGTGGTTATAATAATATGGACGTCTTGATTTTTTGTTAATTACTAGCCTTACCCGCGGCTCCGCCCACGTTCTAAAGGCTGAAAATCAAAAGAAATATTTTTCTCCCGTTCTTGCAACATTTTCCGTTGATGCTAGCTTGATGTAATATAGCCAATACTTTTACTCGATAAACGGACTATCCAACACAAAAAGATTTTTTCAATTCGGACCAGCAGTTTCTGAGATCGCGTTCAACCAAACAAACAAACAATTCTCCAGCTTTATAATAATACTAGCCTTTCCCGTGGCTTTGCGCGCGTTCTAAAAATGGAAACCAAGTTACTCCCGTTTTAGCAAGATTTTTCATTGATGCTTCGCTCCTCCTGAAAAATGATGCAAAAAACGGAAGGGTGGGTATTAGTTCTGCGAGGTACCATACCGAGTGACTTAAAAAAATTTGGTCTCCGGTCTTTAAAACGCGCGCGAAGCCGCGGGAAATACTAGTAAGAAATAATTTTAAAAAACACGTTTAAAGTTATTTGTCTTTAGCTGAACCCGAGGTCGATATCTGACAGCGACGCTAATAGCCAATTATTTATACAAGAAATCGATTTAATTTGTACCTTCTCTTTGTTTGATATCATTATTGAAAACGTTATAAATTAATTTTCATATTATTGTTCATGCATATTTGGGCTGTTCGCTCAATTTATTGGTAATTAGGTATTGGTAGGGCATTGGCACATTGACATTACTTGGATGACGTAAATAATATTAGCGACTCACTCTTGCTCTGATCAGGTTCGTTTGTATGAACCTTCATTCTATTATATTTGAGAAAACTAAACATAGGTATGCGTTATACTAACGTATAGTTTTCTCAAATATAAGATATTTTGAGCAGTAAAAATAATTTCTATGTTGGTTCAGATAATCAGCTATTATTGGTCATCATCCAGTGGTTTCCTCTTGATGAAATTACAGACAGACATACAAAAATTTTCAAAAATATAGCTTAGGCCTCTCCTCTTCTATATTAATAAGATTTTCCAAAAAATATTTAATCTACGGATTTAAATCGGAATATTATTTTATGAATGTTTCGATTGAGTTAAAAATTTGAGTGACCTGTAATAGGTATATTAAGGTAATGATTTAATTACTTACTGTATAGTCTGATAGTTTCTGTTTTTTCGCATCTCTACTTAGAAGATCGTACAGCAAAAGGAGTCTCAAATTCGATGATGATAATTTTCCTCTGGTTGATGGTTCGCCTGGATTTGCTCTTAAGTTTTCCCACACCCTCACCACGCTTTCCTCCTTAGGGTCGTGAGCCATTTTGATCAAATCTCTTACATGCGGAGATAAATATTGCAAGGATTCTTCATTGATATCATCCTCGTAGTTATCTGAACGACTTGACACTTTCAAGTCCTTGTCATAAGGTAATAGCTGATGTGGAACATCAGGTATAGGTTCCAATAACGGTTTGACTTCATCATTGTGAGCAGCTAACAGAGGTTCTTCTGTTCTTACTTCTTGAGGTTCAATGACGGTGTGTTCTGAATTATGCTCAACAGGTAACAGAACATAGTTTGCTGATTTTGGAATGACTCGGTCTGATGGTTTGGGGGGTGACGGCGGAGCGAAGAGACCCGGCTTGTGAAAAGCAGTTGTTATATCTCTGAAATTATTATTTAAAATACTATTATTTTCAATTTTATGAATTTTGCAAACAGATATATACAGTATTATATACATAATATATTGGATGTCTTCCAAACTTATCTTAATAACTAAAAAAAGTGTTCATTATATTTACAGATGCTTAAGGATTTAATGCACATGCTAAAATAAAAGCAGAAAGTTCATGCCCAGTTCAACTCCATTCCCAACAACTTAAAAAAAGTACAAATTACCAAGAAATATGAAAAGAATATTATATATTTACACCAATAGTGCAATGTAGTGTCACTATAACCTCCCTGTACACTCAATCTGAAAAATTAAAGCAATTATAAGAAGATAGGATAAAGCGGAGAAAAAAGCCATCACCTCGATACACCATATCTCATCCACCATCCATTAGACGAAGGCAAGCTGGCAAAGTAATTAGAAGACACATACAAGGGTTTCGCTGTAGTACTAGTTCTTGTTGGGGGGTCGTCTTTGACCTCATAGGCCATTTGATCCGTTAGATGCTGTATGACCTGCATGGCGACTGGCAGGTATGAGTCTGACAGCCGGAGTGGCTGCTGGTTCGCTGATTGCACCTGGGAATTACATATATAGTTTTGTATTTAGTTCTTTTTAATGTTCCATTGCTGGACATTGCCTCCCTCAATACGAGGGAGTCCACCACGCAAACAATGTATATAGTTTTATTTTATAAAAGAAAAGCGATTCACCCTCGCTTCGCTTGGGTTCGTCTTTGAGTTTAGCGTCAGCAAAACCAGGGATTGCTAGTGAAAGTCCCGACAAAAACAGTATAGCCGTTTCAGAGATTAGCCGGAACAAACAGACAGACATACAAAAATTTTAAAAATTAGTTTTTTGTTGTTATTATCGTATATACTTTCATATACATTTCGTGAAAAGCTGTTAATTTGAAATTGATAACAGACACTCCAATCTACTGAGGTGTCAGTTTAGTCGTTAGCGCTATCCCTATATTACTACAATATTAGAATAAGTTTAAAACTAAAGTGCTACTCATATTTAATTTAAGCGCGTTTAACCAAACAAACAAACAAACTCTAGCTTTATAATATTAGTATAGATACATAAAGGTATACATAAATATTAAGTTTCGTGATTCACAAATACGAAACATTGAACATTTTTATAATATGAAAATAATTTTAAAGATAATTTGTATATTAAATAAAGCGAGCTGGGAAAATTATAACAAAGTAAATTAATAAATAATTGGCCTGATTTTGTTGACACAAATCGTTTTTGTAATTAGTTACACTTCAGAAGTTGTTCCGAAAACAATATAACGAATTTATTTTATCTTTTTCGTTAGATACTAGGTTATGTTTACGGTTTTCCGAGCAAATTAATATTTCTTTTATATCTTTTTGGATCCTTAAGGAAAGTAATAATCGTTGAAAGAAGCAATAATACTTCAGTCAAAGTGAAAGTCTGGCTTTAAATCACAAAATTTTTTACTTCGACACTGAATATTAAAGCCTAAATTAAACATCTAGCATATCGATTAAAACTCTCACCACTATATCTGGAATCGAACCTACGATGTATAATATGTTGTTGGGATATTATTACACAGAGCGCCATCTAGTTCCGTAGTAAGCTACGAGGCTTGTGTTACGGATACCAGATAGTTGATACACTACACATATATAACTTTAAATGCATACATATTAAAATGTAAACACCCATGACTGGAGACCAAACATTCATGCTCAAAAAATGAATGCTTCCAGCGGGACTCGAACCCGCGACCGCTGGCGCAGCAAGTAGGGTCACTACAAACTCCACCAAACGTACAAAACGTTCTTTTACTTTATAAGCATTGTTATATAATAACGAAAACAACTATTGCACAAACAGTATAAACTTTAACTAATTAATTATTGATTGAAAGTGACAACCACATGAGGGACCTATTGTTACTGCATGAGTGAAAGTGAAAATTTCATGAATATTTATTATTTGAGGCAATATTTAGCAACATAATGTATTTTATGTCATATGTGACTAAAAAAATTCTTTTCAATTCTATTGGTTTTCATTTACATAAGAATACATTTCGTATCAACCATATATATGTATGTATTCAGCCCTTTTTAACATCCCACTGCTGGGCACGGACCACCTTTCCTCATGAGGGATCAAATCATAGTCCACCATGCTGGCCTATTGCTAGGTTCTCTCAGACATGCAGGTTTTCTCACGATGTTTTCCTTCTCCGTAAGACAAGTGGCAATAATTCGCATATAAAAATATCTGTGGTGCGAGACCAGGATTTGAACCCGCATCATCCGGTTATCCACGCTAGCGCGTGACCGCTATATTACCATTTATTTTTTGTCTATATTGTTCAGTGTCTAACACGTGTCGAAAGTGGATAATCACAAATTTTGCTTTTTGCATATAGTCAAATTGATACCTTAATTCGAAATTTTGTCCAAATTTCGTTTCAAAACTCAATTTCTTTATATAAATAGCAATAAAAATGTAACTTTGTTTAACTACTACTTTAACAATATTACGAATTTAGAGGTAATAAAGTGTAAGATTATTTGGACTTTTTCTAAAAAAATTATATACCTAGGTATTTATTTTTCCGACATTGTATTCAATTTGCAATTTTTTTACGTCCCACGAATGGGAACGGGCCTCCCTACGGGGGGATCAGACCATAGTCCACTGCGATGGCCTAGTGTGGGTTGGTGGACTTCACATGTCTTTTGACATTACATCTTTTGTATGAATAATAATTCTTTTTTTACAATATTTTCTAAAAAATATTTAGATATTTTTATGGAAAGAAATATAGTACATGTATTATAGTACACTTACCACATTATGTGTTATCTGGAGAATAATTGTAAATAACAGCACTTGTCGCAGCATGATTGTGACCTGAAAAAGAGGTTTCGAATAAATATATTTTTATTTATATGTATGTATTTAAAGTTATATATAATATATAAATAATATATGGTTAATGTATTTGAGTTTCTTTCGCCAGTTCTTCTCAGGTCAGAGGTTTCTTCTTTCCGAACTGGTGGTAGACTCATAACGTTCAGTAAGAAATTGTAACGATTTTTATGCTGAAAAAATATTTGATTTGATTTGTATCAACTACCTGGTATCCATAACACAAGCCTTGTAGCTTACCATGGAACTATGGTGCTATATGGTAACAGGTAATGTTCCATCACATTTATTATCTTACTTTTATTATTATAGTTATTCAGAAAAATCTTTTCAAAAAACATTTAATGAAAACACAGTATAAAAACTTCAGTCGTCTTGTTTATAGTTAAAAAATACTAAGTACTCTTTGTTCATCACAGCGTTGCTAAAGTTTCTCGCACTGTTATGTCGGAACTTTTAAGAAACTTACAAGAACGCTTAGTGAAGTTCAGTTAGTTATTACTTATTTTCTTCAATTGAAAATCGTTTAACTTCTTGCTACAAAACATACTAGACTTGCAAAGTCATTCATATCGATACGAGTTGGTTAAACTTTAATTTATAGTCAAGTGTAAATGACATTGCAAGATTTATGGCTTGGCTCTAATAGTTAATTTTGTTTATTTTTATAAGTTAATTTTAACCACCCATCTTAGAACTTATCTAACTTATATGATTATATCTATATATATTTTAAATATTCGTATGTTTGTCTTGTCTGATTATGATAAAAAATAAGTGTGTTATTCTGGGAAAAGGATCTACGCCAAAAAAAGTTTTTTCTGAGTCTAACTTTTGGCCGTAAGTCGTAACCGAGCGAATCGACGGTACACCGCTAGTTTTAATATCATCTATACATTTATACATATAAATAAAATTGAAGTGTCTTTTTTTAATTTCAAATTAACATCTTATTAAATGCATATGAAAGTATTTACTAGAATCATCAAAAATACCATTTTTTTTATTTTTGTCTGTCTGTCTGTTCGTACCGGCTAATCTCTGAAACGGCTAGACCGGTTTTGACGGGACTTTCACGTGTATATAGCTTATGTTATGAGGCGTAACTTAGCTTCTTTTAAACCGACTTCAAAAAAGGAGGAAGTTATATTTTACAAATTTAATTTATTTTAGCTAGCGGAACCCGTGGCTTCGCTGCCCTAAACCTAGGGATGAACCCGAGCGAAGCAAGGATGAGTCGCTAGTATGCTATATTATTTGACGACACGCGTGGTGCAGTTTGTAGTGACCCTACTTGCTGCGCCAGCGGTCGCGGGTTCGAGTCCCGCTGGGGGCATACATTTGTGGAGCACGAATGTTTGTACTCCAGTCATGGATGTTTATATTTATAATATGTATGTATTTAAACTTATATATGTGTAGTATATCAACCATCTAGTATCCATAACACAAGGCTCGTACCTTACCGTGGAACTAGATAGTGCTGTGTGTAAATGTCCCAACATATTTATATTTATGTATAATAAACTTAAACACCGCGCTCAAAATATTTGATATTGCACTTGTAAAAAAAGAAAACTTATGTTACTCTTTAGAGTGGCAAAACCATAAACAGTATCGATCGTAAACTTCACAAGATATAATTTGTTAGCGTGTGATATCGAACCTTACTCACTTGTCGCAGCTGGCTTATACACATTATTTATGTAGGGTACCGAAAACGCTTAAGTTGTGAAGCATTTGCTGTTAAAAATGGCCTTATATATTTCAGAATGACACAATCTTTTCGTATTTTATCGCGATTTTAGTTTATATTAGCAAGCGAGAGAACCCTTTACTTTTAAAGACATATAAGAAAATGGCGTTTTTTATTTATAAATATTATATTTTAATACTTATTACACTATTCCGAACTAAGAGAAATACAAAAATATCAAATATCATATAGAAATTGATCCAGCCGTTCTTAAGTGATAATTGGTGTAACGAATACAAATTTCTTTTTCTTTTTTTTCTTCTTTGGTATTAAAATAGAATGTCTAATGTCTATATAATAAATATCAAATAAATTTGATATTGAAGTATTTCATTCTGTAATAAATCTCTTTCGGAGAATTGGTCGTTAGTACAAATAAGCACTGAGGCGACCGATGTATACATAAGCTTAATACTAAGCTTTGCTATCTTGTTGACCCCAATTCCAGGGCAAAGTAACGGTCTAGACATTGTATGGAGAGCTGACATGCTTCCTGATAGTGAATACATTAAAGTGTCTCAGATAAATCCTTTAGTGGAAAGGGTTCTCGGTTTCCATAGATACATAACACGAACTTGATTTTATTTTCAATAGCGATTTTGATTGCGATTTTGACCGATTGCGTTATTCACAATTCACGAAACTGTCATGATTTAAAATTAATATTTTTAGGTTTATATTTTTTGGCTTATCCATCATATAGGTAGGAGTATTACTTGAAAACGATATATTTTCTATTTTTTTTTACAAAATAAAGCCCTATTTAACGCCCCACTGCTGGGCCCAGACCGCCCTACAATACGAGGGGGATTAGGCCATAGCCCACCACGTAGGCCTAGTGCGGATTGGCGGACTCCACATGCATTTCGAAAACTTACTAAGTTTTCTCAGATATGCAGGTTTCCTCACGATGTTTTCCTTCACCGTAAGACAAGTGGTAATCATGATAGAAATAATTCGCAGATGAAAATATCAGAGGTGCGAGACCCGGATTTGAACCCGCATCACTCGGTTATCCAAGTGAGCGCGTTACAACTGGGCTACCACTGTCTTAACTTAAGGTTTTATATAGATTATGCATGTAGATATGGTAGTGTCTTGACTTATCTTCAACACAAGGAGTCAGGAATCCGCATTTCATTTAGAATTTAATCGAGTCATTAAGATAATTATTATAATGTCACAGTTATTCGCTCGTTAGCACATTTCTATGGTAATATCGTCCTCTCCCTAATGACGTCTAACGTTGCTTTGTGTAATTTTATTTCATTAATATATGATAAAATTATTTAAGTAAATCAAATAATACTGACGAAAGATTTTTTTTCGAATAACTAGGAACTAGGAAAGCTCGGAAACCAAATTCTTTCTTTCTTTCTAACGCCATCCCTTCCCGTTTTGGCAACACTTTTCATTGATGCTCCGATCCTATTGGTTGTAGCGTGATATAATATAGCCTATAGCTTTCCTCGATAAACGGACTATCCAACACAAAAAGAATTTTTCAAATCGAACCAGTAGTTCCTGAGATTAGCGCGTTCAACCAAACAAACAAACATATATTATTAGTATAGATTACATATTCTATTGAATTATTTATTTATATATTTACTTTAAGAGTTTTAAAAGCGCCCCAATACACGGACCATAAAATGAAAATCAATAATAATAATTGTTACCTACCAAGCTAATAAAATGTTAAAAGTAAATTCGATATTTCGATATTATTCAGAATTGAGCATTTTAACTATATTACTAGCGAGTCACCCTCGCTTCGCTCGGGTACATCCCTAGTTTTGGCGCGAGCGAAGCCACGGGTTCTGCTAGTGAATGTATACATAAACTTGACAAATTTTATTCTAAAACCTTACTGTTGAATCACTCTATCTAATTTGCATGAAAATCCGTTGCGTAGTTTTAAAGATCTAAGCATACATAAGGACAGACAGACAGCGGGAAGCGACTTTTTTTATAGTGATTTACTCCCAGACACCTTTACTCCCAGATTCTTAACAATGAATTATACATGATGTATTTCTCATCACTATTTTTATAGGAGCAACAAAAACAAATTTTGTCCCACGGGAACCGTTTATTTTTGGGGGATTGAGCTTCCAAATCTAATTTATTTCATTCTGGTGTGATTGAGTAACAAACATATTAGCCAACATATCTGCCAGTGTTAGTCCCCTCAAAACAAACAGACAGACAGACAAAAATTAAAAATAATATACCGTATATCGTCGCTGTAGAATGAATACCTCGTATGTCAAAAATGCATATTTTTTGAAATCAAATGAAAATTTCGTATTTTATATTACGACGAAAACGTAAACCCAATACATGACTACTAGTGCCATATTTGGATTAAAACGAAAACCTCTTCTTTGAAAAACATTGACAAAATGAACCATTTTTTCATTTCCTGTAAAGTTTGGATCTCTGGACATACGATGTTATCTTTCTACAGCGACGATATGCATTTCTTAAAGCTTATAATATTGATGTTACAAACAGACACCTCAATTATATTTTTCTGTAAAAATAGCATTATTTTAATCATTCAGTAAATTTAGAATTGATTATGATTACTAAAAATAAAACCCTAAAATGCTCATAAAACCTCTTATACCTTCAACCTTTATTTTATCATCAATATATAAAATTCAGACCAGTCTCAATCCAATTTTTGCTTTATTTTTAAATTCCAATATGACACTTATAATGTTATGTGCGAATGAAGCGAATAATAAACTTGTTTTCGTGTTATTTATCCTTACACATAATAAAACATCATTTTAACTACATATTTGTGTATAGGTACGCGACGAAAATATTTTTGTTAAAAAAAATTCGTTTGTTACATTTTTATTATATTTAGTCTAAAATACATAAATACGTTGGGCCATTATTACACACAGCGCCATCTACTTCCGTGGTAAGCTACGAGGCTTGTGTTACGGATAGCAGTTGATACCACTCAAATACATACATATTATAAATACAAACACCCATGACTGGAGTATGTACATACGTTCGAGCTTAACAAATGTATACCCCCAGCGGGACTCGAAGCCACGACTGCTGGCGCAGCAAGTAGGGTCACTACAAACTGCGCCGAACGTGTCGTCAATATTATTAATGTATGCATGACGTATGACGGTTTTTAAAGTATTCAGACCAAAGTAAAAAGTTTTAAAAAAAGTATTCAATTTCACCTCGTCGAGGTCGGGGGTCTCATCAGAAACGAGCAAGCAAAACGGTGGCGCAGTTGGGTGGTATATCGAATCCAATAATTAGTTTATTTTTGTAGTCGATTAAACATCACAAACCATTTAGTATTTAAAACTGAGGTGTTAGAAAAATGAAGTACTACCTAAGTTTTTTATGCGTATGAATAATTAATATATTGTGTACCTATTTACCTACTTAACTGAGATGGAACGTTTGCTTTTCAATTGGATATGTATTTTATGCAAACCCGGGCCGGGTCTTCACTGTTACGTAAATTAAAAAGATTTTGTAATGAAATAAAAGTAGCTTAATTACTCCTTATAACATAAGCTGTTAGTGAAAGTTCCGTCAAAATCGGTCCAGCCGTTTCAGAGATTAGCCGGAACAAACAGACAGACATAAATTTTAAAAATTAACTTTTTTATGTAGGTATATACTTTTATATGCATTTAGTGAAAAGCTGATAATTTTCAACTAATCAAAATCAAACCCCTTGATATCTAGGGGATTTTTTTTTATAATTTGGCAAAACTATGAGTCTTAAAATTGGCTTAAATCACAAAAATATTACCTATTGGTTAAGAATTGACAATACTTTGAAATTGTTTAAGGATCTTACTAAAAAAAACATTTTTTACTCGTATGTACCTACTGTATCTTATATTGGCAAAAGTTTAGTCACTAAGGTTGCATGGTGTCGTTTATACGTCGTTTAAGTATATTATATACTAGCATTTCCCGCGGCTTTGCACGCGTTCTAAAGACCGGAAACCAATTTCTTTCTGAGTTGCGCGGTATGATACCTCGCAGAAGTAACGCCCGCCCTTTGCATTTTTTCAACATTTTTCATTGATGCTCCGCTCCTATTGGTTGTAGCGTGACATAATATAGCCTATAGCCTTCCTCGATAAACGGACTATCTAACACAAAAATATTTTTTCAAATCGAACCAGTAGTTCTTGAGTTTAGCGCGTTCAAACAAATAAAAAAACAAACAAACTCTTCAGTTTTATAATATTAGTATAGATAAAGCAGACATAATTCTCCCGCGAATTTTCTCGCCTGGTTTTACAATCCACGGGGACAAATTTGGTTATATTTTTTAGGGTTAGGATACCCTTTTGAGAGCATGAAATATATAAGAATATTTTTTTTCCAGTTAATCTGACTCTTAGCATTCCAATATTCAGTAACAAAAATCGTTTAAAATTAATTGTTCCAATGAAACAAATTAAAGTTTAAATTGAGATTTTCACTAATAACTTTAAAACTAATAATTTGTATATGAATATGATTAAAACGAATCCAATATATCATATATTGCTCAATAATTTATTTTATATACTAACTATACTAAATCTTACTTTCCTTAAACATATATATAACATATCTTTCAGTAATCCATATTCAATTTAACGTATGTATGTAGTATATCAACTATCTGGTATCCGTAACACAAGCTTCCTTCGTAGCTTACCACAGCACTAGATGACACTGTTGTAATAATGTCCTAACATATTTATTTTTAGAGCAAATTCGATTGAACTTATGCAGATTAAATCTATACTAATATTTTAAAGATTTGTATGTAAGTATGTTTGTAACGAATTGGCTCAAAAAGTACTGGACCGATTTTAAAAATCCTTTCACTATTTGAATGCTGATTAATATAGGCTATTTAAATTGCAAGAAAATAAAGGATCCCTACTAAAACTACAATAACAGGAGAGGAGGAGTGCACGCCGCACATAATATATGAAATAGGTAGCCACGAGGCTCAGGAGTATATTAAAGCTGGAGTAATTTTGGAGAATTTTCAACGCAGCGAGTGATCGAATGAAGTTTAGTAGCGATTAAAAAAATGAACGCGCGTTTTGCTAGTAAGGTATAAAATAAAATCACTTACCTAATAAGTAATTGATCGACGCGTGCGATCTCTGCGCGCGCGCACGCCGTACAGCCTCCAGGATACTGACCTCTAAACTTGTTTATGTAAAACGATCGAGTTAAATAAAACAGCTTGTCTTACTTTGTGCTTAGTTTTATCAATTTTGCGTCTTAGATTTTAATTATCTTAACTAATGACACGTCCTCGTTTCCCTCACAATATGACTTATACTGTAAAACTGTGTACTAAAAACTCAGAGGATATTGCTAAAAGTCATTTTTCTTTTTTGGAATAATCCACGGATTTTTTATGTAACAGGATAAAAGTAATCCTTTGTCATCTGCTGCTTGTTGTGAATTATAAGAAGGATAAAAAAACTTAATTTTTAAATAGGATATTCGGATAGTAGGTATGCCTTCTTAGTACTTACAACTTATAACCGCTTATGGTCTAGTGTACATAGTTCTTCTAAAGTACGCGACGGACTTTAATGTGATAATGACTATCATTTACAGGATTTCTTTCCAAAAACCACAGAAAGAAATTTTATCTAGCGAACTACTGAAACGTATGTTTTCAACATTTTTAAGTCATTAACAAGAAAAATAATTTTAAAATAGTTAAGGAGTTTTTAGTTTTAAAACTATTGACATAACAGTAAGGTAATATCAGCTTTGTGTATATCCGTACATTGGATGGTCGCGTTCATCGACACGGCATTAGCATACTTGAAAATTTTGCAAACAAACTGATATAATAAATTATTTATGTATGTACCTATATATCAATGACGATTTGAGGGCAAAATATATAATAATTTATAATATTTAAATGTATCTTGTAAATATATGGGCATCACATAACAGTTCAGTGCCTTTGCCTCCTCGGTGTTTTAACCGATCATTTTTTGTTTGAGACTATTGCGCGTTTTATTACTAAACGTACGTTTCATCGGTAAGATTTATGATTTTTTTCGTAATAAAAAGATTCCTAAAGGTATGTATAGTATTAGTATTAATGACGCCAAATAAGTTCAACTATTTTATTAACTAATTACAATGTTTTATATTTTATGACAGTTCAATTCAAAAATACATCATAAGATGTCAAAACTAATTTTAAATAATTTAAGTAGAGACTAAGCCTTGCTTCGTTCGGGTCGTCCCTGCGTTATAACTGTTAGTAAAATATATATTTCTCAAAAATGAAACATTATACAGCATTAAAAAGTATCTTCTATGCTGATGCTGACCCGATATCTAGTTCGTCATACAAAATTTTATCTAAATCTACCCAATGGTTTTCTCGTGAATCGATCACAGACAGACAGACAGAAATTTGAAAAAAATACGATTGATTCGGCCTCGGTATTGATAATAACGACTGATCAATAAGATTTTCCAAAAAATATTTTATGTACAGATTTAAATCGTTTAGAATTTCATTATATTATAATATATAGATATTTTTAACTTACAATAGAAATTTCTAAAAAATAATGATGAAACCTGAGTCTTTGATTTTTTACTAGTATTATCCCTAACAAGCCAATAATAAAAAACGATAGAAAAAAAGACGACCATATTACCTCATTAAGTTCTTTAAAAGCTTCCCAAAATTTCATCGCCCAATATAAAATAACTCACAATACCATAACTCTTATAACAAAAATACTAAAATCTTCTAAGTACTTGTAGATAAAATAACGCGTGTATTCAAAGACAGAGCACATTTCGAATAGCACTACAAACACATATTAGTATGCGACTCGCGAGGATGTACGACATCGTGAAAGTTTTTTGTTATAGCCAATTCTATTTTTACGCAATACTTTTCACTTTTACTTATCTTTTTTTGGTAATTTGTAAGGGTAAACTGTTGTTAGCCGGATTCAAAGAGTCTTTGGAATTCGTTACTTTAATTTATATTTCTAATATAAAATATAAGTGTCTGTGTATAAAAAATAGCAATCCTACGTTGAGCTAACATTGAGATCGTAAAAAAGTCAGAAAGCTTGATTGATGATGGAAGATTTGGACAAAAGTGGCATATGCCTATTATATCCTAAAAGAAAAAACACACGGCATTAAGGATAAAGAAGGGATTATCCAATTTTAACTTGACCTTTTTGATCTCAGTCGGTATTCTGTCAAATCCAAAGTACTTATAAGTCTCTGAAAGGAGGTTCTAAATTTTTATATTATCTCTTATCACCAAGAATAGAATAAACAATTACTATTTCTAGTTAAAGCCTCAGTTTTGCCGACATTCTCCATATATCACAAGTATGGTTCTGATTAGTTTAAAAAATGTTAGTACAATCTTGGATCTGTTAATAAGAAGCTGTAGGCCATAAAATAATAATTAAACTTGACATAGATTTTTTAATATTATGTAATTATAATATTTTATTACTCTTAGTTTCCAGCATTTATTATAGGGCTAAAATTATAAAATTGGCACTAACTTATAATAGGTACTAAAATGCACAAAAACCTATCAACTTCCAAAAACATCATCAAATTTTTCCCCAAATAAGACAGAGCGAACTTTATGTACCACATCTGTACTTTTCTTATGTAGTTTGTCAAATAGTAACAGTTCACCAGTTTCTTCATCATCATCGACATTTTCTTTATTTTTGTTTCTATGTATAATACTATTGAACCCACTAACAATTCCTTTCTTGAAACCATAAATGTAGTCTTTGATCCCAGAAATTTGAGGCATTTTATCAAAATCTAAATCGCCTGGATTAATGTCGCTCATATCTTTATGATTTAAAACGGTAGTACACTTTTTCTTATCTTCATCTTCATCTTTTACTTGATTGTTTTCTGTTATAGGTATTTTAATGGTTGTTGCGATATTAAGTGGTTTTTGTAATGTAAAATTAGTATGAATTGGTCCAATACTTTGATTATTAGGTATATCGATAACTATTTCTGTAACTTCATAACTCGATATCGGCTTACTAATAGAGTCTACCTCTTGTACCTCTCCTTCCTTTGATTGCTCATGTTCAAGGCTAGATGATGTGTCAATGTATCCTGCAGTTGGCAGTGCTTCACTGAAGTAATTGATTAAAATCTGAAATAAAAGTATGAAAAAATTAGATCGATTTATATGAATGCCTAATCGACAATATAAGGTATTACTTCAGGTAGGTTTACGTTCATGTTTTTTTTTGTTTTTAAATAGTGCTTTTATGGTGTCAAGCTTAACTTTGTCGATTTCAAAATAAAGATGCCACGCAAGACGGATAATAACAATTCATGCTCATAATTATTAAAAAAGTAAGAGTATCGATTTCTTTATTACTTTTAGCAAAACAATAGAGTTTATAAACTGGAGAAAGTCAAATTTCATCTTGCTTGTGTATAATAATTATTTGCATAGTTCATGCAAAAGTTATATTAATATGATGAATATTGTATGAAAGAATCATAATTGAAACAAAATATGTTTGTCATATGCTAACAGATTTATTTAAACAATAAATAATGAATAATGTTCTTATTTTATGATCCATGAAGGCTGTATCTGACTTCTGAGACCATAGCTTACAAAAAAGTTACTAAATCGCTTGTAGGCAGTTTACCTACTGCGTAAAAAAATTGGGATGACTTCTAAATATTTACCTAAAAGTAACTTTATAGTATTAAAATTTTATTATTATTTATAGACTAATTTTATTCTGGAAAAATAGATAGAGAAATCCAATTCAGATTTTGTTCTAGAATAATACTAATAGTGGTTTCGTATACTAGGATACTAGCTTTTCGCGCGGTTTGCAATGCCCGTGCTCTAAAGACCGGAAACTAAGTTCTTATATTTAGTATAGAGGATAGACTTAATCAGGAAATAGTAATAGCTCAATGGCAACGCGCGCTTGAATAGTCAGTCGGTAGTGATACGGGTTCAATCCGCGTCTCGCACATATGATATTTTCAATGATTTCTAACATGATTGTCGCTTATTTTACGGTAAAGAATAACATCGTGAGCTTAACATTTATTAGAATACAGATAACATCACAACTGCTTAATTCAATTTCAGTAATGTCAACTGTTTAGGAGACTATAAAGTACAAGGACACTTATGAAATCAAAATATTATATTCAGCATAAAAATTGTTACAATTTCTTTCTGAACGTCATGAGTCTACCACCAGTTCGGAAAGAAGAAACCTGAGAAGAACTGGCGAAAGAAACTCAGCGGGCCTAATATTTATTCTTTATCTCGCTTTTTCAAATTTAATTGCAAATTAACAATAATTCTCTATGTTGAAATAGCCTGGCGGCGATCACATCATTCCCAAGGCATACTGTCTTCTAAAAAATCGTTAATCGAATAGCCTTTAGTACACAAAGGTTCCTTCACAATTTTTTTAACTTATTCTATTTAAAGTGTAACAATAATTAACATCTGTTTCCACGTTCAGAAAAGTTAAGTTATTGTCCAGATTATCATTTTGGATTAATACCAAAAGAACCACAATAGGTTATGGAGGCAAAAAAGCTATCTTTTGTTGGCACGAACATTCAATAACTTTAAAAATTTCTTGGAACTTTCCTAATTTTTTTTTGAATTAAAATAAATATCTTGGAACAGTATAATTTTTATGTCATAATATAAAATGGCAATATTAGATATTAATTAGAATGATCTCAAATATATAAAAATCATATTTAAATTCCCTGAATCATAATAGTAATTTCAATAACAAAAACTTACAAAGTAAAATAATATCTTGCAGTCCATATCGACTAGTTCACGCCGCTCTCTTTAATCAACTGAAGCTGGTCATTCACAGAGTATTTACGCAAAAAATACGGGTTTTTATCAAAAAAATAAACAGTTTCACATTAAATACGTCGAGAAAATGGCAATTATTTGTCGACAACACCCATTTTATAATGGTGATGATTCACTGCCAAGTAAGGGCAATGTTAAGGATAAAGTTGGTAACTTTCAAAACCTATGTGTCCAGTAAAATTGACAATATGGAATTCTTTATACTTATTGATAAATGATTATCTCATAGCCTTAAACGTTATATGTAATTTAATTATTTCTTGGTAAAAGATATTTTTCTTAAAATTAACTTAGTGTCATTGTTATGCACGAATGTTCTTAATTTGCGATGACAATAATTTTTCAAATGTCTTGGTTTTTTCTTTTCAATTTTTTTCCAATCTCTCACTTTGAAGTTATTAACAAGAGTATCGAATAGATTTTTTTGTAGACACACTAATAAATACCTACATAATAGCTTTGAAGGAAGAAAATGGCAGCCAAGTGGTAACACGATCGCTTGGCTTATCTCTGATATTAAAAATATCCGAGACAGAAATAATTAAAAAGAATAGGCAAAAGATAAAATGGTTAATTTTTATATTAAAAATAAAACCTACAACATTACTTCATAAACCAAATAAATTAACGATTTTCATGTCCGGAGTAGGATTAAGTAGATTTCTTTGAATAATATTTCATAATATTATAGATACGGATAGGCAAAGTAAAATAATTTTGCCCACTATCCGCTTCATTAACTATCCCAGTGCAAAAAGTATATCGATTACCACGAAGGAAGGACAAGTTAACCAACGTCCGCAATTATGAATAATGATTTCTTAAAAAATGACTCAGACAAAATTTGTCATAAATTGAAAATATTAAAAAATATTATTAAACTAGCGACTCGCCCTCGCTTCGCTTAGGCTTTTTCCTAGATTTAGCACAGGCAAAGCCGCGGGATCCGCTAGTTATGCATATAAACCTTCCTCTTGAATCACTCTATCTATTTAAAAAAACTGCATCAAAATCCGTTGCGTAGTTTTAAAGATTTAAGCGTACATAGGGATATAGGGACAGAGAAAGCGACTTTGTTTTATACTATGTATTATATTATGCATATAAACCTTCCTCTTGAATCACTTTATCTATTTAAAAAACGGCATCAAAATCCGTTACGTAGTTTTAAAGATTTAAGCGTACATAGGGATATAGGGACAGAGAAAGCGACTTTGTTTTATACTATGTAGTGATGATGTATTAATTAATAATCAAATATCAGAGGTGCGTGACCCGGATATGAACCCGCATCACTCGGTTATCCAAGCGAGCGCGTTACCACTAGGCTACCATTGCCTTTATTATTGTTGAGAGCAAAATTATATGAGAATTACCTATCTATACAAAAAAAATTGTTCCTCGTTAATAACTAAAAGAAAAAGTAACAAAGCAAAATAAGATATGAAATGGTTTTGTTTGACGACACGTTTGGTGCAGTTTGTAGTGACCCTACTTTCTTGCGCCAGCGGTCGCGGGTTCAAGTCCCGCGGGGGGCATTTATTTGTTAAAGTCGAATGTTTGTAGTCTATTCATAGGTGTTTATGTTTATAATATGTATATATTTAAACATTATATGTGTAGTATATCAACTATCTGGTATACGTAACACAAGCTTCGTAGTTTACCACGTAACTATACTAAACAATAAACTATGTTTAGGAATCTGTTTCAATGACACTAAGCCCTTTGTTTCCTCTAGCGTCACTCAATTATAAATTCATGCTGGTACTTAATTAGTAGAGATAGATAGGCCTCTTGATTGTTCATATCATATTATATACTAACATTAAGTAAATAAAGACAAGGCATATAATAAGATAGAAATTCTGCGTGACTGTATCTACCTACATACAAATTCGAAATATTTCTTTAAGAAATCTCTTTTCCAAGTTATTTCATTGTTAATATTTGCAAATAAATAGTTTTAGAGTTTACAGCTTTTCTGTTTCTTTGTCTGTGTATTAAAAATACCTTCAAACAAAAATTACTTAATCGTATATATGCAGTGTATATAATATAAAAGACATAAATATTAATATGTTGGGACAATAACCCACACCATCATCTAGTAATGGTAAGTCCATGGTAAGCTACAACCTTGTTGTTTACAAACCTTGTGTAATGGATACCATATAAACTATAAACTACACGTATATAACTGTAAATTTATAAATATTATAAATTTAAACATTGGAGTACAAAAATTCGTTCATCCCACTAATGAATGCCCCCAGCGGGATTCGAATTCGCGACCGCGGGCACAGCAACCAGGGTCACTATAATCTGTCCTATTTTAAACACTGTCCTATTTTAAACTTTCATATCATAAACAATATTGACTTGGCACCGAATACAAATATTGTAATTTTATTGGAAAAGTTACGTTTTCTATAAGTTATATACTTTATTTTGCTGGTAATTGTATTTTAATATGTATTTTATGGATGGAAAAAATATTTTAGTTTCGTTATCTTTAAAATGACAAAAAATATTCGTCTTTATAAGAAATTTCGGCTCATCAACTAGAATTAAGAATAGAAATCAAATGTAGTAATGTATTACTGTTCCCTGAATTGTAGTAAAATGTAATATATAAAAATCTCGTGTCACAGTGTTTGTTATCGAACTCCTTCAAAACGGCTTTACCGATTTTTATGACTTTTTGTGTATATTTGGTAGGTCTGACAATAGGTCGTAGTCTATTTTTTATTTCTCTAGGTGACAATGGTGGCAATCTTCAGGTATTTTGTTTTTATTTTTTTATTTTTAGACCAATTATATTTACTTTTTTATTTATTATAACCCTAAATTTTCATCGTTCCACCAATCCCTGTTTTTTAATAAAAAAGTGATTAGAACGCGAGCAGAGCCGCGGGAATTACTAATATGAATATATAATTCTTACGTTTGGAGTACATACTTACTAATTCCGTAAAATCTGCTATAAATCCGCTCTAAAACGATTAATAAATAAGACTTAGTCATCTAAATGAAGGAAATTAACGCTTAGGACATGATTCATGAAACCATGCGGATATAACAAAAGTGTATCGTGAATTCAAGACTTTGTACCTTAGTAATAGTTTTCATTGTAACCGCAAGCGAAATAAATTTTTACTGACTGTAATTTTACTATGAATCAACGATAAATTATATTTATTTACTAGCGACTCGCCCTCGCTTCGCTCGGGTTCTTCCCTAGATTTAGCACAGGCAAAGCCGCGGGATCCGCTAGTTATGCATATAAACCTTCCTATTGAATCACTCTATCTATTAAAGAAACCGCATCAAAATACGTTGCGTAGTTTTAAAGATTTAAGCATACATAGGGATATAGGGACAGAGAAAGCGACTTTGTTTTACTATGTAATGTTAAGTTTTGGAATAACTCCTAACATTCAGAAAACGGCTAAGAATGTATATGTTTTCAAGGGCAATAGGTCCAGTAAAAGTCTTATTTAAGACGACACGTTGGGATCTGTTGGTAGTGGCCCTACTTTCTGCGCCAGCGGTCGCGGGTTGAGTCCCGCTGGGGCTATTTATTTGTTGAGCACGAATGTACTCCAGTCATGGGTTTTAATATTTATAATATGTATGTATTTTAAATTTATATGTGTAGTATATCAACCATCGGTATCCGTAACAAATATGTATGTATTAAAAATGTATATGTGTAGAATATTAACCATCTGGTATCCGTAACACAAGCCTCGTAGCTTACCACGGAACTAGATGGCGCTGTTGTAATAATGTCCAAACATATTTCTTTATTTTATTCAATACGATACAAGGACTGTTTATATCATCAGCGCTTGGAATACTCTACGAAAAACTTCTCATTTTTTTTGCGATATAAGTACTTAGTTGAAAATTAAAAACACAAATGTAATGTAAAAACTAAATTTCGGAAATTTAAAAATGACGATTTACAAGTGATTGTAAAAGTTTATTTGAATAAGTTAGGTATACGAGTATTTTGCTTTAATTTGACTTAGGAATATTACTTTTTATAAACATTCAACTCTACTCGACGATTAGTGTATAAAAAACTCTTATTAACGCACTTATTTATGGGAATTATGACGGCCATTAAACTAATTATTTTCTGGCTCTTTAATTCACCAAGTTCAATTCGCAAGTAAGGAACTACTTAGAGTCAGTGTCAGAATTCATTTCAATTTCTTTTTTTTTGCTTTTTGGCGTGCCTAAACTCATTTACTTTTTATTTGTTGGGGTATTATCACATATCACCATCTAATTTCACTCTGAGCTACGAGATACGGCTAGTTGATTAGACTTCTTATGCATCTATAGTACAACCTTAAATACAAACAACTTATAAATTTAAACACCCATGACTGGAATATCCATGCTGCCAGTGGGATTTGAATTAGCGATTTGTAATAGTATTCAATTTACTTCGCCAATGTCGTGTAGAATGGAGAAGACAGGGTGGAGAATGGAGATTATAATATAGTAACATTTTATAATCTACTCCAAACAACACATAAATGTGTTGGGATCTGACCTGATCTGATTTTATTCGAAAACAGAATATTAAAATAAGAAAAACAATATCTATCTTCTCGGCTTTTGTGCCGCAACGAAGTCCAATATTCATATTTAATTTCTTCAGTATTATGGTTTTAAATCCTCATTTCAATTTTTGGACTCAACCTCGCTCCGCTCGAGTTAGTCCCTAGATGTGTTTTAACGTTCATTATATTTCTCACAAAGGAGATTCATCTCATTCATCAGATAGATCTCACAAATTATCCATTTAGGATACCGTTGACTCAGATAAGTAGCTATCATCGTACATAATTTTGATAAAATTTAGTTTAGTCGTTTTATCGGGATGCGATGCATAAATTCTAGAAACTTCATTCAGTATTAATAATATAGACTATTTTAATAAGAATTTTAAAAATAATTTAAAGACTCGACTCAAATAGATGATTACATGTATATTAAAGATGTGATTAATTCTAAATAGTTGCCTTTTATTCGAACTAACGGGGAATTCGCTGCTAAAAGTTGTGTTCTAACAGAATCTAAATCACATTTGAATATAAGTCCCTTGTAATTTCAAAGTTTAAATTGTCTAGATACGAAGTTGAAACGTTATTATGTAAATATCGTTTAAATGCAAATTGAGAGTACCAACATTCAAAGTCAAAATGACAGATGTCAAATTACGTATAGCTATAGTATTATAGGCACTTTTATTAGATGCCATTTACAAGAGAATTGAATTGAATTGAATTTATTAGATGCTGTTCTTCAATGATTTTGACTAAGGGGTCGTCCATAAATCACGTGATGTTTTTAAGCGACTTTTTGGACCCCCCCTCCCCCATGGTGATACGTGGTGAGGTTTAAGATAAACCCCCCCCCCCCCCACCTTAAAATCACGTGTATTTTTTTACAAAGTACCTTAAAAAATCTGAATATTATTTTTAAATAAAGGTTAACAGGTATAATCTAATATAATTTTGGTAACGGTGCTTAACCGTGATATTAAATAAAATAATAAAGCACTGTCATTCTACTCGACTACTAAAACGTCATGGCTGTCGATAACCTTATTATTTCACACTACTGTGTGGACTTCTGCAGCCTTTTTTAAAAGTAAATTTTTTCAAGATCTGTTGTCCTTCCTTGTCCATCAAGTCACATCAAGGGTCCATAAGAGTCATGCGGAAGTATGAGTCTAGCCTATGTGACTGGGAGTGACGCATAATATACTTACTGGCTACTGCTCCTTTTTCCGTAGTTTTTTTGTGCACTAGCACCTACAGAATCCTTACGACTCGACTTAAATCCTGCCAGAATTTTCTTTTTTCTCATTAACAAAATCAATGGAATTAGGTGGTTTATGTATGGTCTTTGACTGTATGCATACCCTATTGTTTCGGCCGACGGTCAATTAACTTTGAGAACTGGGTACATCACCCAGTGCTAAAGTTAAGTCAAAATAATATTCACTTTTCTTAAACTTTCAGTGCTGATATTCACATATGTAAATATAGTAAAAGTTTTTGAGAATATCATTAAAAATGTATAATTCGTCCGTCTGTAACTTATAACTACTACTGTAACAATGTAACGTTATTAATTTTTATACATGATATTAATGGAAGTATGTCAATACTTTTTATAAATAATCCAAAGCAATTAAGACCCATCGGCTCATTATTACACTTCCATTCTTACTAATAGCAACGCTTCGTGTGTCTGGGAGAATGTTTGGCCCATCCTATTGGTCTCATCATCTGTTATGAAGAATTTATAATACACGATTTTTTAAAGCATAGCATAGCCTTTAATAGTGCCATTTCTTGCAATAGTAGTTTCGGTACAGGTCTTTTTAGAGAAGTTTTGGAGGTGACTAGGCTTATTATTATAAAAGTTCGGCGAATGTCGCGGCGCGCGGGATAATTCCAACGGTGAGTAAAAAAAAATCACGTGATAACTCACTACACCCCCCCTCCCTCCTGGTGATATTTCGTGATTTTTTCCGAACCCCCTCCCCCCCCATTCAAACATCACGTGATTTATGGACGACCCTAAGCTTCTTGTTCTGTTCTTCTATGATTATGTTATATTTTTCTATCAAGGATTCTCTTGTTATATTCTTTTATTTGAAGCATCTAAGATGCTAATTATTTTTTTTGGAAATGGTATATTACAGGGCTCGATTATACATACTGAAAAATATGTATTTCATACCTAGGTCCTTATCTGGGTACGGGGCTAATTTATTAACTAATTTCAATTTTTAATGCTGCTATTTGCTTGTAGCGAATATTGTAAAAAGTCATGTTTTAATTTCTATTTCAATAAAGTTCCACGTCCATTGATTGTCAGTAACCCATGGTGAGATTAGCGAAAACAAAGTAGCTTCCCTTTCCGTTCTATTTTAGTCAACACTATTCTAATTAAGTTAATTATTTCAGTATACTTATGATTAACATTAAGCTTTAATAATCTTCTTGCAAAAAGATACAAATCGATGGAAAGTGTGGAGGCTCCATAATTTTGTTTCCGTCTGCCCAGTAACGAAAGAAGCGTGAAGATGACATAACCCAATAGCGTTGATTTTCGGGTAAACTCGTAAATGGGCTAAATAGACCATAAAATAGATTTGGGTAATAAAATCTCCGAAAACATATAAAATAAAGGAGATAATCATCGTTACGTTTAATGTTTGGAAAATACGGTTATTTATGTTTGTATACACGCACTATCTATATTTACCGATTGTGTTGTTTTACATTTAGTAATTATTCAAGTAAACAACTACCTTTTTCCTTATTAGAGTTTATTACTGACTTAGTAATACTTTTTTTCGTCCCAATGCTGGGCTTATATGCCTTTCTTCAATACGAAGAAGATCAGGCCAAAGTCTATCACGCTAGCCTAATAAGGGTTGGTAGAAAGCCAGACCTGTAGCCAATATTTTGAACTGTCTTACCTCGATTTATATGACAATTTTACTGCAGAAAAATATATAATTTCTGATAAATATCAGTAACAGTTAGTATGTAGGTACGTAGGGATGAACCCGAACGCAATGAGGGTGAGTAGCGAGCAATGAATAAAAAAATACCTAAGTATTATAAATGAAACTATCTTTTAACTAACAGTGGGTAGGCACTATCTGTAACAAGTATATAACACCCTTAGACGTAAAATACCATAGTCTTCCGTGACCATGATTGCTGTAAAGCATTCAAATGTCGGGAACCAAAAATCATAATAAATCCGCGACAAAATCCGAAAAGATAGTTTCATTTATAATGTCAAATATCCGCATGAACCTAAGAAAGTATTAAATACCTAAGTATCACTTTTCTCATTATAATCCAATTTTTAAGTTTTCGTATTTCTAAGCTTTCTCATGTAAACTTCCACTGCATTATATTTCAATTGAAATTATACACGTTATTTTTAGTGATTCCTTACAAAGTAGAATTCACTAAAGTTTTCCCATCCCTCGGGGAGTTTGAGCACTATCTTATTTCTTTGATGTATTTGCCTTAAATATAGGATATTTTTTCGTTTCATATGAAATCTGCGATAGCTCAAACAAAATTTGTTTTTTATATTTACCAGCTTTATCTCCAATATTGGAGATTTATGAACATATGTATGGAAATGTTTGTTTCTCTAAAGCAATATCGGTTTTATAACATTACGTTTACGTTTTTCTACAAGGCAGTACAAATACAAATAAATAAATAAATATGTTACACACAGCGCCATCTAGTTCCATGGTAAGCTACGAAGCTTGTGTTACCGACATCAGACAGTTGATATACTACATATATAAGTTTAAATACATACATATTATAAATAAAAACACCCATGACTGGAGTACAAACATCCGAGTTTAACGAACGAGCCCGCAGCGGGACTCGAACCCGCGACCGCTGGCGCAAGAAAGTAGGGTCACTACAAACTTAACAAATCATTTTAACTTCAAATATATAAGTGGCTAAAACGAAAAGCCTGTAAAAATATAAAGCTTCTCGTATTGTGTGAAATAATTTCGCATTATACTTTTATATGTCGATTTGAAACTATATGAAATTCTAAAGCAACTAGGATTCATGAGATGATGGCCGCATTTTTAACGACTAACTGCCAGTTTCTATAACCTATCTACCGATAGACCGGTAGTTACTTTCATACTATTTTGACACATTAAAAGTTACAACCTGTCAAAATCGTATGAAAGTATCTACCGGTCTATCGGTAGATAGGTTATAGAAACTGGCAGTTAAGGACATTCCCTTTAGACTTGTTTAATGATTTTAGCGAGAAAATTATTATCAACGTATTTTTTTTATTATTAACTAGCATTTCCCGCGGCTCCGCACGCGTTCTAAAGACCGGAAACCAATTTTTTTCTAAGGCACGCGGTATGATATATCGCAGAACTAACGCCGGCCCTTCCCGTTTTTGCAATATTTTTCATTGATGCTCCGCTCCTATTGGTCGTAGCGTGATATAATATAGCCTATAGCCTTCCTCGATAAACGGACTATCCAACACAAAAAGAATTTTTCAATTCGAGCCAGTAGATCCTGAGATTAGCGCGTTCAACCAAACAAACAAACTCTGCAGCTTTATAATATTAGTATAGATTATCATTACTTACAACAGACATACACAGTACACACCTCTAATAATTTATTCCTATGTATAAACTTCTATTTATAATACGTTTAGTATTTTATTATTAAAAACAAGTAAATCCGTAGAAATTTGCTAGTGATTTCATAAAAACTAAATGAACTGTAATTTAGTTAGTAGCAACTTCAAATTCAATTATGCAGGCAGACTAGTTCCAAACTGCATTAGTCTAACCCAATAACCGAGTTCTCCGTAGCAATGTTCTTGCGTCTGTAGAATCCAAACGTGAAAGCGTGTTTGATAATTTTTCCTTATTTCAGTCGAATGAACTAATTATGTGTAAATATATTTTTCTTTTAATATATTTTTTACTTGTTGGGACACTAACATAGAGCGCCATCTAGTTAAAAGGTAAGCTACGAGGCTTGTATTATGGATTTATTGAAAAGCTGTTAATTTGAAATTAAAAACAGATACTTTAATTTTATTTATATGTAAACTAATTTATTTATTATTACATTCAATGCGATTAAATTAATAAACGTTTCATATAGTAAGATTTATATTGAATCCATTTACAGGTTTAAGTTAATTCTCGGAATAGATGAATCAGGTACGAAGTATATATATAAACAGGATTTGTAGCGAGCACGTGCGTTGCATCCCGGGGATTATGTATTCAATCCCACTCGCTATTTGCAAGTCATATCTTAATATATACTACTAGCGACTCGCCCTCGCTTCGCTCGGGCTGTTCCCTACATTCAGCACAGGCAAAGCCGAGAGATCTGCAAGTTATACATATAAACCTTCCTCTTGAATCACTCTATCTTATAAAAAAAACCGCATCAAAATCCGTTGCGTTGTTTTAAAGATTTAAGCGTACATAGGGATATAGGGACAGAGAAAGCGACTTTGTTTTATACTATGTAGTGATGCTTTTCGGATTATTATTATCTATATATTTAAACATGACATGATGACAGTATATGTTACATAAGTAAATACAATGAAACTTGGTTAAGTGGGACCTGGATAATTGAGAAACCTCCATAACTGGAACTCATCCTTAGGTCCCAACACTTCGACACTGAATTACCCCTGTTAGTTGGACGAGCTAAGCCTCTATATCTGGGATTTGTTCTTTCGATTTATCATCATAGTTACCTCTATAACTAAGACAGGGAGTAAATTTTATATGCATATACCTCTGTAACTGAGATAACTGATTTTGTTTGGTGCACCTTTGTTACTGAAATAACCTGTCAATAACCTCTATCTATGGAACCCTCTGTAAATGACACAGATATTTATTTATACCTGGATATATGAGACACTGGGTAAGTGGAATGCCTCTATAAGTAAACCGACATTGCAGGTCCCTTGATGTCTCACTTAACCAGGTTTCACTGTAGTAGATTAACACACAGCACCCAGTTCCGAGGCTTACGTTATGGATACCAGACAGTTATAACAGTACCCATGTACAAATACAACTTTGCACACATATTATAAATAGAAACACCCACGACTGGAGTACAAACATTCGTGCTCACACTAATGAATGCCCTCAGCGGGACTCAAACCCGCGACCGCTAGCACATCAAGTAGAGTCACTAATAATGAATACAATTTTTTTTTCAGTTTATTGGCCAATACATAACAAATACATTATAATTTGCAATTTAAGTACCACGAAAACCTCGCGGGTTTATCTGGGTACAGAGAGTCATTCAGTTCATCCGGTTTGTTTTTGTAAAAAATATTTTTTAAAAAGTGATTTGGTTTTCGTGGTACTTTTATAAATTTCTTGCAGTTCTCTGGGCAGTTCGTTAACATATTCAGGTATTATGTAGTTATCAGTTCTCTTTCCATACTTATTGTTAGTTTTTGGTAAGTGGTATTTATGGTTTAAATCAAGTTGACGTAAGCCTATAGGTCTAAGTTTTTCATTTAACAAGGTTTTATTACATATATACATAGCAACTAAAGTTTATATATAAAGTAGACTTTTATGAACTTAATACGAATGATTGTTTGGATCAGTTAATTTTATTTCCACGTTTTATTTATTTTAAAAGGAAGTAATTTTATGTAACATCTCGTAATCCCACTCCGCTGGATACTGACACGCTCGAGCACGATTTTCTTAATTAAAAATTAATACAAATAAAATGAAATTATTCTTTCAGATAATATGCTCTTTATATTTTATACACGTGTTTATACTCAAAATAAAACTTGTTTGGATATTAGTAACGCCATCTATGTTCTTATATGTATGTTAAAACTCTGTGGTATAAGCACGTAGTTTTATTTCCTCAATTAAAATATAAAATAATAACAGTATGTCGCATTTTTTTACTTTAGTAATGTATACACGCACGCACACACCTCAACAAACTTTATAATTAACTAGCGACTCGCCCTCGATTCGCTTGGGCTTTTTCCTAGATTTAGCACAGGAAAGCCGCGGGATCCACTTGTTATACATATAAACCTTCCTCTTGAATCACTCTATCTATTAAAAAAAACCGCATCAAAATCCGTTGCGTAGTATTAAAGATTTAAGCGTACAAAGGGATATAGGGACAGAGAAAGCGAATTTGTTTTACACTATGTAGTGATGATGATTAAGATAGATGTTAATATTATATTGTAGCATTGTAAGCAGTGGAAATTTTTATATAAAAATATATTGTACGTAAATTTTGTTAAATATCCAAAGGGGAACGGGACTGTTACTCGTTAATACAGATTATTTTATAACCTAGCAAGGAGTACAGAACTTCACTCACTCAATTGTACTACATTGTACAATTTATTAAATAAATAAATAAATAAAATATTTCACCAATTGGTTGATTAAACAAAATGTTTGAGAAACTACATTTCATACAATAACAGGAGATACTTTTCCGTGACTATGATTGCTGTAAAGCTTTCTAAAGGTAGTCGGACCGAAAAATAATACCTATCCGCGATAAAAATCCGAAAAAATAGTGTCTAGGTGATCGTTTCTTCTTTCCGAATTTAAAGTGTGTAAGTAGCACAAAAAATGAAGGAGTTTCATGCAAACTTATGAAAGTCATCCTTAATCCGGCCATGTCGAAAAATCCGTGTTTAGTGGACGGTTACTAACTATAAACTACCTCACTGTCAAATTTCATCTTTATACTTTAAGCGGTTTTCGATATTCGCGATGATTGAATGATCTTTCGCTTTTATATAATATTTACATAATTGTCTAACTAAGATTCAAATCCGCGATCTATCACTATATTTTGTACACATTCACTGCACCATAGTATGCAAAATTATGCATAACGCTATTAAGGACTCGGATTTCCCTCACAGTGCCAGCTGATAGAATTAGTACGCTGCAAAGCTATCGATCACGCCAATTTAATAATTCACTTGTAAATCGAATTCTGTAGTTGCAAGCGTTTCTTGCATCGATTTATCCGTGAATTCTAAAGAGGTACAAAATATAATAATATTGTAAACTAGCGTCTCAAATTTTTGTAAATATCTTTAAATATATACAATATTGTTTATAACATCAGCTTCCGCAAAAATCAGTCAATGCATTTCGGGGATTATCCGGAACAAAAAGACTGTCTGTTTGTTTGTTATGTCTAAAGTACTGAACCAATTTTGATGAAGTAACTTTAGAGGGTTTAGTACCTTGGAGAAAGACAGGAAACTTTTTGTTTCAAAATTAAATATTTTAAACCCGTTTCAATTATATAAGAGTTAAAAATTTGTATTGGGAATAAATTGCATTTTTCAAGTTAAGGACAAAAATTGAACATTTCGGTGTTTATGACGAATCAAGATAAAAAATGAAGATTTCTAATATAACGAAAGCAATGTATATTTTCTACTCCACTTTAACAACTAAAACGCTACTATCATAATAAATAGTTGTTTTCTCACTATAAGTAGCATCATTTGCAAGAAACTGTAGAACCCTGTAAACAAGTCTGGGAATTCAATTTAAGCTTGCTTCAATAATAATTCTATACGAGCTGACGCGATAATACATTCATGGAATTAATATTGGAACTTGTGAATTGCTACTAGAAAATCCCTCCATTTTTTCTTATTTTGTGTCAGATCAAAATTATATTCTTCTAGAACACAAGGACTGATAATGAAGTTTGCAAGTGACATTCAAAAGTTACCCGCTCGAACCCGCCACCACTGGCACAGCAAGCAGCGTCACTAAACTAAGCCAAACGTTTTGTAAAACAGTTTATCTTTAAGAAAATGCTTTATCATTCTAATTCTAGATGTGAAAGGCCATAGTTACCGTAAAAATTAATTTTCATCGGACCTAAGGTAACATGTATAATTTCAACTCTGTAGGATCAGAGGTAATTAAATGTTCTAAGTCAGCTTGTAGGATTTAACCCAAAAAATATAATAATTAATAAACATTACTCTTTCATACATCAACGTAGCAAACAACGGGATTCTTTTTAAGACGAAGAAACTCGTATTATAAATAAATAAATTAATTTGTTATGACATTTATACAACAGCACCATCTAGTTCCGTGGTAAGCTAATAAGCTTGTGTTACGGATACCAGATAGGTATACTACATATAATATATCTTTAAATAAATACATATTATAAATTTAAAAAATTTAACCACCCATGATTGGAGTACAAACATCCAAGTTTAACAAATAAATGCCTCCAGCGGTACTCGAACCCGCAACCGCTGGCGTAAGAAAGTAGGGTCCCTACAAACTGCGCCAAACGTGTCGTCGAAATTTATATTATAAGATAGATACAGCGGCCTGCTCTTAGTGCAGCTTACGAAGAACTGTTGGTGATAGGCGACCCTCCCAGAGAAACAACAGCTGTTGACCGCCTATTGCTTGCTTTTATTGGCCGTCCGTAAGAGCGAATTGCTTGAAAGGGTGGAAGTACCTACTCAATCTGCTTAATAACAAGAAAACTAAGGCTTTTTGTTTTTGGAAAAGAATTAGAGCCTTGCTTAAAAAAGTATAACGTGATAAGCCCGCACGAAGTGAAGGAGAGTTTTTTAAGAGAGAAATTACTAAAAATTTGCATAATAACAATACTTTCTAATAATATTTATATTATGTATGTATTTAAAATTTATATGTGTAGTATATCAACTATCTGATATCCGAAATACAAGCCTAGTAGCTTACCGCGGAACTAGATGGCGTTGTTGTCAAAATGCCCCAACATATTATATTTCTATTAACATAAAGAGTATTACCATTACAAGATTAAATACCGTAAACGCATACAGTATATTATGCGAGTATAATACGCTTTAAGTTCTCACAATCCTCTTATGCAAGCCTACTTAAATATTACTTAGTCTATGATGAGAAGCCTCTATTTATCTTGCTTAGCAAAACCTTTAATATTTGAACTACAGCTAGGTATATATAAATGTAAAAGTTTGTATGTATGTATGGTTGTTACTTCTTCACGTTGAAACGGTGGTCCCGTTTATCAATACAGATCAAATGAAATCAAAATTATTAATAAAAATTGTTACGTCATGAGTCTACCACCAGTTCGGAAAGAAAAAAACCTCTGACCTGAGCAGAACTGGCGAAAGAAACTCAGCGGGACAAATATTTTTTTTTATCTTAATCTCACTCTTTTTTAAATTGAACTGTAAATTAACAATAACTATATATGTTAAAATAGCCTGGCGGTGATTACATCGTTCCCAAGGCGTACTGTCTTCTAAAAATTCGTTAACCGAATAGCCTTTAGTACACAAACGTTCAGTAGATTAGATTTATAGGAATTTTACGTTCATTCACCTTGTCGTGGTGGAAGGGGACTCATTAGCGTCCGGCAATCCAGCCGCGCTCAAAAGTGTATTTACTTAATTTGCACAGACTGTTTCTATAATAGAATAAAAAAATATGTAAACAAAAAAATACAAACAATTATCTAACCTTATTTGTGATAATTTCTTTTTCTTGCTTTTCTAAGAGTTCATAGGCAACTAAGCAAATGATCAATAGTTACAAGAATTCATGTAAGTATATATACAAAAAATACATTTTATTTTATGTCACCTATATAATAATTTTAACAGACAGTGGTAGCCCAGCCGTAACATGTTTACTTGGATAACCGAGTGATGCAGGTTCAAATCCTGGTCTCGCACCTCTGATATTGAAAGGTAGTCAACTTCGGTGAACGAATTGCCATGCAGGTTGCTCCTGGTACTTCTCTTATAGCAGAGTGGACTGAGTAGTAAACTCTTGGCTCTATCTGCTTCGGCATTCAGTTCTGCTCCGACCGTTGGGGTATCATGGTTCAATGCGTAAGCGATCCTGCGACTCCCAATTAAGAAGGGGTAGGTTTCGTTAGGTTGTAGTGGGTAGTACTGGTTTTCTAGCCGTTAAGTTCCAGACAGCTACTTGTGACAGGTGTGCGTAAATGCACTTTCCAACATTAAAAAAGCTATTAAAAATTACGCACCCAAGAACTTGATGGAAATAAGAAAAGGTCGCTAATAATAATATAATAATGCTCGATAAAGTCTTTATTTAAAGGGATTCCATTACAAGGCGATTGAATTTCACTTTACAGCATTTCTTTTAAGCGATCCTGTAACACCCAATTAAGACGGGGTACGTTTTGCTGAGATTTAGTGCTAGTTTTTTTAAAAAGTAATTCAGTCAATCACTACATAGTATTAAACAAAGTCGCTTCCCGCTGTCTGTCTGTCCCTATGTATGCTTAGATCTTGGACTCCTCACTCTATGAGGAAGGTCTATATGTATAACTAGCGTAACCCGCGGCTTCGCTCGCGCTCGATTAAGAAACGAACCCGAGTGAAGCGAGGTGAGTCGCTAGTCTAGATTCCACTTAGTTAGAATTTTATTTTATGTAGTTAAAAAAGGATCCAACCAATAGACATATTTTCCCATTTATGATAAGAAAAAATAAAAAAGTCACACGCAGAAGAAGAAGGTAGTTAAAAGTAATTTCACGGTTCGCTGGATTATGGTAATGTCATATTAAATTATAAGCACTCTCTGATGGATGGAAATGAATATTCTTCTTATATTTATTTTTCAGCTTTTGTGACTGAAAATTTGTTTGACTTGAAAGTTTGAAATATGTTATCACTTGAAATATGTTATTCACCCTCGCTTCGCTCGGGTTCTTCCCTCGGTCTATTGGGGTTCTATAGGATAAAATTTTGAGTTAATTTCCTTAAAAACTTTCACCCTCTATTTCAACCATTTACAGATCTTTTTTCGCCTTGAAAAATACCCTATATCCTTTCTCAGATTTCACAGATTCTAGATTATTTGTGTACGAGATTTAATTTAAATCTGTTCAGTAGTTTTGGCGTATAAGCGCTACAGACAGTCAGACAGAGTTATTTTCGCACGCATTTACGTATAATATTAGGATAGTTCAAATTGTTAGGTTCAATTCTCGTTACAAGCCTATAAGTTATCATAGATTTTGAATTATAAGACTGTAGTAGCCCAGTGGTAACATACTCGCCGATGACATCGAGTGAAGGGTTCAAATCTGTCTTATTTTCACGTGCAATAATTTCCAACATTATTACCACTTCTCGTACGGAAAAGGAAAACCTTGACATAAACGCATACCAAGTTTCCTGAAGATATGTGGTAAGCCAGCCAGTCATTAGCCAGAGTAGTGGATATAATCTGATCACATCATATTCAAGAAAGTCCCGAGCACCACAGGAACATATTAAATATGTACATTAATAAAAAAATTTTGAAAACCCTTTTTTTTAATGCCTTACCATATATACGACAAGTTTTTTTAACTTAATTTTTATATCCTTTAAACCGAGAACATGCTATTTCCGAAAGCAATAGACCATAAAATTAAATAGGTTTTTTGCAAAAGAATATTAAAAGAAAGCAGCGAGAGGCAATCTAATGCATTGACGGATGAAAGGACTTTCCGACGGGAGGCATCCTTGAACGTAGATTACCGCATTTTTATTCTATAAAATACTAAGTGATTTCCCGCAATTTCACTTAACAATTCATCAATTAACGTAATTAATTAAAGATTTAAGAGACAAACAGATAAATTGCATTGTTAATATTAATACGGTAATGTTACTCTAATGTATAAGGTTGTATATTCAGCATGAAAACTCTTTTCGTAGTTAATTGTGTGTAAAAAAAGTAAATTGCAACAACATTCATTCATCAATTTTAACAAAATTCGTGTTTATTACATTAATAGAACAGGACTATTAACTTCATGTAACAACGCTCAAACTCCAATTTTTAACAAAAGCCCTTTCGCATTTTAATCGCTAAAAAAATCGCGTCTAGTCTTAGTAATCCACCCAATAATCGAACTCGTGACCTTGAATTTGATCAAATCGGACATTTTATTACCAACAATCCTTATATTCCATTCCAGAAACCGATGTTTCACCTGAATTCCGGGAAAAAGGCCTTTCCTGGTTTCCCAGATAGTCCCGGGATCCCTAAAACATAATTAACCCATGGTTGCCATAGAAACGGGTCGGCGCGCGCACACAGTACCCTCCTAACTCTGGGACGGACCAGTCGCGTTTTGTTTCAAATGTAAACAATTGATAAAATCGTGAAAATCGTATTTTTCCCATGAAATTTGTGAAATTTTGGTGAAAATTACAAATTTTAATGGTTATTTACTCTTCGGTGATGGAAAAGAACATGTAAATGAGTGAAGAAGTCAGTTGTGGGGGTGGGACCGTAAGTAATCATTTTATCTAAACACTATGTTATCCATACAAATAAACGGCTATTGTTGATATTATCTTAATTAAATTATGCGAATATCGTGCGAAAAGCTCATGTAAGTAAGCTTTTAATAAAAAGAATGTATTTTTAACAAATAATCGTCTTTATAGTACTTAGGTATATCAAATGAATGCATTACTTAGTAAAGAATCTAATAAAAATATTTTTTATCACCGTTTATATGCACAAACTCTCATTTCAATTGTTAAAACGGACTGCTTCTAGATACTAAAGCGATGTAAACTTCAGTTTCATTTTAATAATATAGAGTACTAGGAGACTGACTTAAGCCTGTCGTTTCTTTTGTTTTTTTTTGTAAATAAGTATGTTTGAACTAATTTGTGTGAACCATTTGTGAGATATATGAATCAAATGTTTATATAATATGTACATAATGTATACTATATATGCATACAAACAGCCCTATATAAGGTAAAACCATGTCGGTTTTTGCATTTGTTCGTCTAAATATCTGCTAAGTCGGCTAGGGCATAGAACGACCTTTACCAATTTTTTTTAAATTAAAATTCAAATACAAAATTCTAGATAATTTAATTAATGATAATTATAAATGAAACTATATTTTCGGATTTTGTCGCGGATTTATTATGATTTTTGGTTCCCGACGTTTCGAATGCTTTACAGCAATCATGGTCACGGGAGGTCTCTCCCGTGACCATGATTGTATTAATGGTCACGGGAGGTCTCTCCCGTGACCATGATTGCTGTAAAGCATTCGAAACGTCGGGAACCAAAAATCATAATAAATCCGCGACAAAATCCGAAAATATAGTTTCATTTATAATGTCAAACATTCGCGTAAACCTAAGAAAGTATTAATGATAATTAATCTAGGTATACCGATAAATAAAATCGAAGAGTGTGTTTTAATGTTAAAACAACATTTCTTAATGAATATATAATTATATACGCAATAACATATTTTTTGTCTGACTGTCTGTCTATTTCATCTGGCTAATCTCCAAAACGGGCTGACTTATTTTAACGTGATTTTCATTACCAGACAAGGAGTAATTTTTCTTTTGTTTTTGAAAAATAACCCTTATCTTTTCCGTTCAAAATTAAAACAATAAAATTAGGCATTATTTTAGCCTCTGCCGGGAAGTGAACCAAACACTTTCCAGCAGAGGGATAAGCTCGAACCGTGACTATATTTTAATCAAATGAAACAAATTATCAAGAGCAAGCAAAGAAATGTAAAAATAATTTTCATTTCCATTCGTTATTGATAATGCATATAATTTCATACGACATTATCATAACTTAGTAAACTGTGAAATTATTTCTTACTATGTTATTTTCTTAATATAGTTTAAGTGTGCCTATTGATAAGAACTTTCTTTCATACATATGGCATAAGATTTTTAACTTAATATTAATACTGAGTCAGATCGGTCACGGATGCACATAGCACGCAAAAATATTAAACAATCAAAATGGCTTTCACATATCTGCCAAATAAATAAATATGTTGGGACATCAACACACAGCACCATCTATTTCGGTGGTAAGCAACGAGGCTTGTGTTACGAATACCAGATAGTTGTTACACTACACGTATGTAACTTGAACCACCCATGACTGGAATAGAAACATTTGTGCCCACACAATCAAATGCCCCCGCCGGTACTCGAACTCGCAACCTCTGGCATAACAAATACCAACTGAAGAGTCATTACCAACTGAACTGAGCAATAAAATATGATAAGCCGACTTCAAAAAGAATTCCCTCAATGATTTAGAGGAGGTTCTCAATTTGGGTGTTTGCTTTCTCTTTTCCTTTTAACGTTTTTCAGAAAAGCTGCCTGAAGTATTGTCCCGCATTTTCATGTAATGTTCAATTATGCGTAAAAAAACTTTGAAAGTGTATACACTTATACACTTTATTTTATTAAACTTACATAATTCTTTCTTAGATTTACGCGAATATTTGACATTTTATGTAAAACTATGTATGCGGATTTTGTCGCGGATTTATTATGATTTTTGGTTCTCCACGTTTCGAATGCTTTACAGCAATCGAGGTTACAGGATAGACTAAATTTTTACATGTTTCAAAGGTATCATATTATTTTTAATCTAGTGGCTCAACCTAGCTTCGTTTGGGTTCGTCCCTAGACTTCACGCGAGCGAAACCGCGGGTTCCGCTAGTATATCTTTATAAATTGTGGCCTATATGTTATTTTGATGTATGAGCTATATTATTGTAAAGTTTCATTAAAATCCATTCAGTACTTTTTACCTGAAAGAGTATCAAACTTCCATCCATCCATACTTACAAACTTTCGCGTTTATAATATTAGTAAAATGAGTATTAAGCAACCAAAAGTGAAAACAGATTCGCGAATAACCGAAAAAATATAAAAAAAAATTTAATAAAATTTAAAACACAATTTACACTTTTACAGATACAAAACGATAAAATAAAAATAAATGCCAAAAATTAAATGGCAATCTCTTGAAAAAGCTTGATTATTTTCCGCATTCATATGGGAAAAGGTTTTTGTATTCATTTGACATACGTATATTTCACAATACACAATCACAATCAGCTTTATCGGGAGGCGATAAAATATGTTGACAAAGCTCTAGTGATAATATCATATAGTAAATAGCTACGTAGTTGTTTATGTATAAGCTTATTTTCTATTTACGACCGAATATAATATTTTCTGTCACCAAAAGATTTGTTTTCAAGCCCTCCCTTCAATTAATAACCTAAATAAATAAATATGGGACATTAACAGCACCATCTAGTTCCGTGGTAAGCTACGAGGCTTGTGTTACGCATACCAAATAGTTGATATACTACATATAAGTAAATACATACATATTATAAATATAAACAACCATGACTCGAATACAAAGATTCATGCTCATCGAACAAACGATTGTCTCCAGTGGTACTCGAACCCGCGACCGCTGGCACAGTACTACAAACTACTACAAGTACTCCAAACTTGATGTCAATTATTTTAGCTTTCACCTTATTTTAACCTTAGATATACCTACAACTAATAAATTACTTTGATCGAACTTTGCTTAACAGCTATTTTCGCTATTCTTATTTTAGGGTCAAGTATTACAATATGAAAGCCTAAGAAGGCACTCTAGCTGTTTGTCCAGCGAGATCTCGACTAAAGTCGAGTGGAAGAGATTTGTATGAACATTTGTGGGCTAATGAGAAAGGAAGTATAACCTTATTATAATAATATAAGTTTTAATTATTATGAATATTAATGAAGAATCTATACTAATATTATAAAGCTGAAGAGTTTGTTTGTTTGGTTGAACGCGCTAATCTCAGGAACTGGTCCGAATTGAAAAATTCTTTTTGTGTTGAATAGTCCGTTTATCGAGGAAGGCTATAGGCTATATTACATCGCGCTACAACCAATAGGAGCGGAACATCAATGAAAAATGTTGCAAAACGGGAAGGGCGGGCGTTAGTTCTGCGAGGTATCATACCGCGCGACTCAGAAAGAATTTCGTTTCCGGTCTAAAGAACGCGTGCGAAGCCGCGGGTAGTTCTAGTTTAGTAATAATTTTAGTTTAGTACAGTACAAACGACTCACATCGCTTCGCTTGGGTTCGTCCCTAGCTTTACCGCGAGCGAAGCTGCGGGTTTCGCTAGTTATATGTTGAACCCATCCTCGAGAAACACTCTATCCATTTGTGAAAACAGCATAGATACAGTAGTTTTCCAGCTTATTGCAAACAGACAGACAGACGCGACGGAGGACTTTGTTTAATAATACGTAGTGATAAGTTAATTCGATTTGCATGTTGTAGAAATATTTGTATGGGTCATACATAAAACATAATATGTATGACTCTTTCTCTTTTTAAAAAAGAAAATTAGTTGTCAAAATAAGATACAAAACTCTTTTGTCTTTGCCAAAACAAACAAACAAAAACCAAAGAAAAAATAAATACTTTTTCACATTTAATATCATTAAGAATGGGTTATTACTCTGTACCCAATCTAAATACCCTTTAACCGTAAATGACCCTTAAATAATAAATTTCAAGCATCTCGACTCTCTTCCAGTAAACTTGTTAGCTAAACTAGTGAGCTAGAAAAATAGAATTTGACGAAACTTCACTTATCTCTCGGCCACATAAAGTTTATATCGTATTGGACCCTTGTCTTTTCGAGTAGGTTTGTAACAACACGTAATCTGATTATGGAACAGTTTTCTTTTATATTTTCTTCTGCTTTTTATATTAATAAATATGTTGGGATATTATTTAGACAATGGTAGCCCAGCGGTCGCTTGGATATCCGAGTGATGCGGGTTCAAATCCGGGTCTCGCACCTCTGATATTTTCATGTGCGAATCATTTATATCATCATTACCACTTATCTTACGGTGAAGGAAAACATCGTAAGGAAACCTGCATGTCTGAGAAAACCTAACAAGTTTTCGAAAGATTTGTGAAGTCCGCCAACACGCACTAGGCCAGCGCGGTGGACTATGGCCTGATGCCCCTCGTACTAAGGCAGGCCCGTGCCCAGCAGTGGGACGTTAATAAGGGCTGATGATGATGATGATTATTATTACGCACCATCATCTAGTTCTGTGGTAAGCTACGAGGCTTGTGTTACGGATACCAGATAGTTGATATGCTAGACATATATAACTTGAAATACATACATATTATAAAATAATAACCTTGACTGGTGTACAAACATTCGTGCTCAACAAATAAATAGCCTCAGTGGGACTTGAACCCGCGACCGCTGGTTCAAAAATCGGTAAGAATTCATAAAAAATAACCGTTGAGGAATTCTACCTACCATCATCAACTCATCCAAATGAGATGATGATTTTCTGACGCAAACACTTCATCAGTTCTAGAAAATATATCAAAAACATAATAAATGCCTATTAATTTTGAGAGTTTCCCTTGATTTGCCTGGGATCACATTATCAGATCCTAACTTGGTGACAATATATAATAATTTCCCAACATATTTATTTTATTTATTTATTTAGTTTTATTATAAATTAACTTTCACGATAAGATACTCCATAGAATTTAACAACTGAACCCTTGTACACCTTGTATACCATGTAATTTCTCATGATGGTAACAATGCCATGAAAGCACTAGAATGGAAGAATGGAGCTTTGTCTAGACTTGCAACTCGTGCTTAATAGACGTCGATTTCTTGTATTTTAGACTCGAAACTATTATTCATTTACATTTTATTTGCCTGCAAAGCCTTTCAACCTTTTTACCCGAATGCGCCAGAAGAGGTGTTATGTTTTTCGAGAGTATGTATGACGTATGTATCTCTGTGGCCTTATCGTTAGATTCGTATTTACTGTGAGAGTGACACTGGGTATATCCAAAAAAAAAACAAAATGGCGGATTCTTTTCACCAAAATCAAATGTTTGCTCAATGTATTTTAGCTTCAAAGGTGTCGTTAGATTCGTATTGATTGTGACAGTGACACCAGGTATAAATTTTGAATCAGAACACAACATATTTTAGGGTATCATTTACAAATTACACATAAAACGCAGTCGGGTTTAGTTTTTTAATTACACTGACTTGTTATTTTAACTTTTAATAGTCTATAACTAGAAAACACCTGCTCTTATTTATCCTAAGCTCTTATATCATGATTTTTAAATAAAATTTACACGTTAATTTAAACGTTATTAATTAAATACATAATAATATGATAACTAAAAGCTGCTTATATAAAATTAATATGAATGCAGTTATAATATTGGTTCTCAGTACCAGCCCACGCGCAAGTTATTTGTTACTTTGTACTTAAAAGCTTTGAGCTTCGGGGAAATAGATTTCATCGTACTGATTAAACTGTCTAGAATAAAGCTAGTATTTTTCAAAGAAACTATTTATATATAATTTCATCGTTATATAGTTTATAGAGGTTCTCCTTGAAGTCAGAGATTCGATTTAAAAAATAATTAAAATACCAAGCCGAGAAACACAGCGAGAAAAGAAATCTTACATTTAAAAAAAGCTTAACACATTTTCTAAATTGGGTTAAAGAGCTTATTACATCATCTTTTTAATCTCGGGCTAGCATGACATGTACTTTCATGACACAAGGCAAAATAAAGTGTAGTCGTATATTATATAAATAGGCATTTTTCCGCAGATGAAAACTTCGAACCTGTAACCTCTATTACTGACAACCAGGATCGTGTGGTAGATTTTTCTAGTATAATGCAAATTCTTAAAATGCCGCCCCATAATTTACACAAGTTTCGTAGCTAAAAGGTAATAAATACAAGATTAATACCTACTATATATTATCAAATCAAATCAAAATATTTTATTCAGCATAAAAATTGTTACAATTTCTTACTGAATGTCATGAGTCTACCACCAGTTCGGAAAGAAGAAACCTCTGACCTGAGAAGAACTGGCGAAAGAAACTTAGCGGGACTAATATTATTTTTTTTCTTAATCTCACTCTTTTCTAAATTAAATTGCAAATTAACAATAATTCTATATGTTGATATAGCCTGGCGGCCATCACATCATTCCCATTCTAAAAAATCGTTAATCGAATAATAGCCTTTAGTACACAAACGTTCCTTCACAATTTTTTTAAATTTGGCAATAGAAGCTTTTTGAAGGTTAAATTATTGGTTAGATAGCCATTATGGTCGCCAACCTTCGTAGAGAAGTGGCACCCTAAGAAGAAAATGTATTAGATGGCTAAACATGCCACACCTATTTGCTGCCGCATTAGAATCTTATCATAATAGAACCGCACGGTTTTACAAAAATAAGTGAAATTCTGGTTTCTGTTTGAAAGGTTTATGCGAATATTTGACATTATAAATGAAACTATCTTTTCGGATTTTGTCGCGGATTTATTATGATTTTTGGTTCCCGACGTTTCGAATTCATTACAGCAATCATGGTCACGGGAGAGACTAAGGTAGTAGACTAAGGTATTTGTCTCAGTTCTTAAGCAAAAAAATAAATAACAAAGTCAATAAATCCTACACCTTTTCAAACATTTAATATTTAGATTTCATTTTAACATAAAGACGCTATTATAAATGTTTCAGCGAAACAAAAAGAAATTTTCTTTTTAAATATAGCTTAAAAGGTCAGACGAATTGTGACCGCTGCTGTATTTGGAATTGAACATGGCCGTAGACTCTTAACTATGAAATTTAATACAGTATATTTTGTTTCATATTTGCTTATTTTTAGTCAGTCAATCTGTTCAAAAACTTATATAGTATCGCCTTTAGTTTTTTTGTAGTACCATAGAATATATAATATAGTAGTACTAAGGGAGTAGATAATCTTACACTTTATACCGGATATGATTTTTTTGCTTGAAAGAGACTACTGTCACAGTCTATACAACACTGTGCTACTGTTAAAGAAGAGGACAAAAGAACTTATTTTCAATATAATAATGATAAGCGTCGTTTTTATAAGGCCCTTTTTAACATTATGCTGCTGGGAACAGGCTTCCCTTTAATGTCCGTTTTAATAATCATAATAATAATAAAAACTCTTTATTGCACACACTAAGTAACTAAATACACGTAAAAGGAGAAGAACAATACATTTACAGGAAACTGCACAAGAGGCGGCCTTATCGCTAAGACAGCGATTTCTTCCAGGCAACCTTTGGGTGTTGGAAATAGCATAATATGACGTGAAGGGGTGCAAATAAATAAATATTTTTGAGGAAAAATAATAAAATATAATAGTTAAAATATATCAGATAAAATAAATAAATAAGTAAAAGAAAGAAAAAATATTAATAAATACTGCAAGGTTTCATGACAGTCTACGAGTGATACTGACCAAGTGCGGGGCGGACTTCACGTGTCTATTGAAAACTTGCCAGATCCTCTCAAATATGCAGGTTTACTTATTATATTTCCTTCACCATAAGACAAGTGGTAATCATGTTGTGTAATATTTAATAGAGACTAGTGACTCACCCTCGCTTCACTCGCAGTCGTCTCTAGATCTAGCGCGAGCGAAGTCGCGGGTTTCACTAGTAATAAATATAGCCTATGTTACTCAGTGATAGTGTAGGTTTCTAATGGCAAAAGAATTTTGAAATTCGTCGAGTAGTTTTTGAGTTTATTCGTTTCATACAAAAATACAAATCTTTCCTCTTTATAATTTTATAGCGAATCGAATAGTGTAATATACATATAAACTTCCCCTTTAATCACTCTATCTATTAAAAAAACCGCATCAAAATCCGTTGCTTAGTTTTAAATATCTAAGCATACATAGGGACAGACAGACAGCGGAAAGCGACTTTGACTGAAAAACCAGGTTTGTGGACTACAAATGCGTTTCATAATCCCTTTTTAAATCTGTCAATATATATAAACATTTTTATTTTTACAGTCGATTCCAGTTACGCAATCTTTCCTTGTATAAATGTACCATTTATATTTAATTAAAACCCTGTGTTCAAATATAAACGACGTTTTCCTCTTTGTTACAGTTTATTAGATTTTTAAAAAAGCTTTACATCAACGGAAATTAAAATCATTGTTCTTGAAACCTGTAATGTTGAAAGAAAATGTAAATAATTTAGTTAGAAGCAAATACTAAAAGAGAGTTATTTTATACTTTGTAGATAATTTCGTCAACTAAGCGCATCCTTTAAGAATTCATCTTATGTTAAAATACATATGCAGCTATTTCTAACGCCAACTGCTGAACATGAGTCCCTTTAAACCCCCTAGTTTAGTCATCAAATAATCCACCATGCTGGCCAAGTAGGAGTTGGAGAGTAGTTCATACCTTACGAAAACTTGCTAGGTTTCCTCAGACATACAAGTTTATTCATGATGTTTTCCTTCACCGTAAGACAAGAGGTAATTATGTTAAAAATGAAGTCGGTTAATGAGTCCCACATGAACTATAATATATTAGAAGAGCAAGACCCGGATTCGAACCCGCTTCATTAAGTTATCACTGGAATTGTACTGCCTATCAAATATACGTATAAATATACAAAAAAACAACAACTGTTTGGATTTTTCCTTAGAACCAGTTTGCGGTGTTCCGACGAAAAGCTCTTTTAAAATGAAGTGGATGTTCCATTTACCACTTTTCATTTCAAAGCTTTGCCTTCGAAAAACTCAAACGTCTAAAAACTTTACAAAGCTACAGTCTAGAGATAAGAATAGATGCATCAAAAAAGCGTTGTTAGAAGGAAATACAAAAAACGGGTTAGGCTAAAAAATAGGTGACAAACTCGTAGTTAAAATGTATGAACTTTGGTTTATTATTAACCAAATCGAAAAAAAAAATCTGTTCATTGGTTCTCTAGTAATACGTTCACAGACAGACAGACAAAAAATTGCCTTAATAATTGGTAGTTAAATAATTGATAACCTCCTTTTAAAGTCGGTTGAAAAGGCAAAAAATATTTATTATAGCATCTAAATTATGTGGACGGACATAGGTGGGCGTGTAATATGTGGACGGACATAGGTGGGCGTGTATGTGGACGGATGTAGGTATTCGTGTAGATATTGCAGAAAATATTCAATTGATTCCACGGAAACGCGTGGGAAGATAAATTTCCAAAAATGCAATTACACTATTTTAGTTCGAATAAAATCTATCATTTTAGCTTTGTAGGTACACGGTTATAGGGCCACGTAGATTCACTTGCATTTGTTTGTATGACAAAACTTATTAATAAGCGTAAGGCTGTTCCTAAACGGGCAATAGTATGGACTTTGACAGGACTTTCACTCGCAGATAGCTAATGTTAAGGCGTAACTTAGGCTACATTTAACCGACTTAAAAAAGGAGGAAGTAGAAATTTTATTTATTTTAACTAGCGAAACCCGTGGCTTCGCTGACACTTCTATAAAAATCAGTAATAAAGCTTTTACGTACACTAAAATCTGTTATAGCATTTCATATGTGGCACAGATACTCGTATTAGGCAAAACTTTCCCCCACTAACTCTACCACGTTTACTACTCTATCACTATCACGTTACTTGGCACTGATATTTTATTATATTCTTTCCAACTTAACCTTCATTAAATTCAAAAGTTATGATAATGAAATTTCCTCACAATTTAGAATTTCTCTATGAATGTTCAATCAACATTCGAATTTTAACAGATTTTAACGTAAGAGAAGTCTCCCCTTCACCTTTCAAGCAATAACTTGACGTCATAAGTAAACATCAAATGCTTTCACGTAGGTTTAGGGTAATAATAAGAGCAACTCTTAAGCTCTTCTCAGCAGAACTGCCTTCCGAACCGGTGGTAGCTTACTCACAGACTTACAGACTGACATTTAATTTTAATAGTGTAAAAATACACAATCGTACTGAGGGAGGTCCGTGCCCAGCAGTAGGACGTTAAAAAGGGCTGATGATGATGTATGTAAAAATGACGATTCAAAAGAGCTTGTAAAAGTCTATTCGAATAAAGAATATTTTGATTTGATTTGATAAAAATACGAAAAGAGGCGAAACCACAAGCAGAATATATTGGATGGCATAAAACTATGAAAACTAATAATTGTATAAACCTCCCTAACCCAAGTCACGTCGCCTTTATTACTACTAAATCGCGCTCCAACACAAGTGAGACTCGTATTATCACAGAGATTCGTATTATGACAGTCGTGACCCGAATTTCCAATTTCATTCATTGTTTACATTATTTGTTATATTTGATACTAGTGACTCGTCCTCGCTTCGCTCAGGCTCATCACTAGCAAGCGAAACCGTGGGTTCTGCTAGTATATATAAATGTAATTTAATAAGTGGTAGTGCCATGCTTGTTACCTTCGGGTAGCAACTGAATGGGCCGGCACGCCCCGTATGGTTCATTAGTACCACTCTCTCACAGAAGACCGGCGTGAAGTGGCAGCTATGCTGTCGCGTTTCGTCCGGTGAGTGAGAGTCCGGGAGGCCCACTCTCCTTCCCCCCTCCCTCTTCCCTTCATCCTCCGTTTTCGTTCCCCCTCCCCCCTCCCTCCCACTTCCCTCCCTCCTCCATCCCTCCCTTTCCTGAAAGGCCGGCAACGCATCTGCAAGCCTGGCTTGCAGATGTCCATGGGCGAAGGTGATCACTTTCCATCAGGTGAGCCTCCTGCCCGTTTGCCCCCTTTTTACCATAAAAAAAAATGTATACAAAACTTGACAAATTATTATATATGTCGCATTCGGAAATGAATACGGACACTCAACGACACACAAACGTCATTTTTGGGGAATAAATTATAAAAAGTCATGATTGAAGTAAATCAGTTCAGTTTTAATTTGTGTCTCCATGAGTGAGTTATAATTAGCCTGGGAACTGTGCTGTGTATCGTGTTGGTTATAGTTGTGAACAAATAAGTGTGGGCTTGTGACGCATATAAAGTGATAACTGTAAAATTGTGATTATAGTGTAACTATTAATATCATAAATCAGTTAAGTGAATTACGGTGTGTTGTTTTATTTATCGTGAGTTCCTCGTGCTATACCTACTATGAGTGGAACAGAAAATAATGGCGATTCGTCATCAGAAGTGGGATTCGAGAGAATTGAAAAACCATCTGGTATGGATGAGATATGGCGCCAGTTATTCGAGAAACAAAACGAGACTATGATGTCTTTGATTTCTACTCTACGCCCACCTATATTAAATCGACAGTTTACCTTGCCAGAGTATGATCCTGATAATGAAGAGTGTGACGCGAGGTTATGGTGCTCTACAGTAGATCTTTGCTTTGAAAATGACCCACCACAGGGAGGACAGCTCATAGTGACCATAAGCAAGGCTCTAAAAGGTACCGCATCGGCATGGTTATCTCAAATATCATATCCTGGGATAACGTGGCTGGAATTCAAAGATTTATTTACTTCGAGATTTATTTCTATGGATACATGTGCAGGTACCCTCATTAACTTACAAAATGAAAAATTAAAAGATAACGAATCTCTGGCTGCGTGTGCTAGTAGACTTATTACCACGTTAATGAGTCGATGGAAGAATTACAGTATGGAACAGATTGCAATAGGTACTGTTTTGGCGCACCTATCCCAGTATGATCCACGATTGCAACGACTTGCTTTTACAACTGAAATCACTTGTCGACAACAACTACAAAAGGAATTACAAGCTTTTTCGTATCAAAAGCGAAAAGCCTCGCCTATAGAAGGAATATCAGGTCCGGATGGAAAGCGATCAAAAATTTTGAAACTGAAGTGTTTTGGTTGTGGAAAATTAGGTCACCGGCAATCAGAATGCAGGTCAAAAGTTAAAACCTACAGGCAGAAATCTGCAATAAAGCCAGATATGATGTCGGGATCTCAACATGTTGCTACAACATCTAGCATCAGGTGCTTCAAGTGTGGGACAGTGGGACACGTTGCTAGCCGCTGTACCTCAAGTACAGCTGCTAAAGGATTCAGTACCGCCTCCGGCAGGCAGTCTGAGCGTCGAGTCGATCTATGCGTAGTGGATCCTCCAACTGGGAAGCTTGAACACCGCGGTGAGTGCTACACATTTAATTATGACTCTGGCGCTGAGTGCTCATTGGTTAAGGAAAGTTTTGCAACAAAATTCTCTGGAAAACATATTAAAAAGGTAGTTTCCTTAACTGGTATTGGACAAAGTAGTGTAAAGTCTACCGAACAGATTTTATGTGAGGTTATAATTAATGACTATCCATTAGAATTATTGTTACATGTGTTACCTGACGCTTATTTACGTAGTAATATCATGATTGGTCGTGAAATTATGTATCAAGGCTTTTCAGTTGTTATGACAAGCTCTAGTGTTAAATTGTTAAAAAATAAAATTGTTAATAGCTGCACCATTCAGAATTCTATACCTAATTTCAATGAAATAGACACAGATATATCGCTAGAATTCAGACAGAAGCTTTTGGAAGTGTTAAATCGTTATTCTAATTATTTTACAACGGGTATGCCCACTACACGCGTCACAACAGGTGAATTAGAAATTAGGTTAAAGGATCCAAGCAAAACTGTACAACGCCGCCCGTTTAGGTTATCCGTTGAAGAGCGAAATGTAATGCGTGAAAAGGTTGATCAACTATTACGTGCAAATATTATAAGGCCAAGTTGTTCCCCTTTTGCTAGCCCAGCTTTAGTAGTTAAAAAACAAGATGGTTCAGATAGAATGTGTATTGATTACAGAGAGCTTAATGAGAATACTATTCCTGATAGATACCCACTCCCTCTGATAACTGATCTGATATCACGATTACACGGGGCCAAGTATTTCTCTAAGCTCGATTGTGCAAGCGGATTTCATTTGATTCCCTGTCATAAAGATTCTATTGAACGTACGGCCTTCATAACTCCAGATGGTCAATATGAATACCTTACTATGCCCTTTGGGTTGCGAAACGCTATCACAGTATTTCAGAGGGCTATCGTAAATGCGCTGGGAAATCTAGTTCGTGAATACGTTATTGTATACGTTGATGACGTCATGATTTTGGCCGAATCATTAGAACAAGGTTTAGATAGGCTTAACACAGTGCTAGATGTACTCACAAAATGTGGCTTTTCTTTAAATTCTAAGAAATGTTCATTCCTAAAATCTAAAATCGAGTTTTTAGGCTATGAAGTAGAAAATGGCAACGTAAGACCAAATAAGCGAAAAATTGAGTCTCTTACGGCGCTACCACCTCCTGAATCCGTAACTCAGCTTAGACAGTTCATAGAAGTCTCCTCTTATTTTCGACAATTTATTCCACACTATGCTTCTTTGATGGCTCCACTTTACAAACTAACGTCACTTAAAGGTAATTTTACTTGGGAGGTAAAACATGAGGAAATTAGACAAAAAATAATTCAAATACTGACAAATGACCCCATATTAAAAATTTTTGACCCCAATCTGCCTACTGAACTACACACTGATGCAAGCTCAGAAGGATACGGTGCTATATTATTCCAGATATATGATAAAAGACGACACGTGATAGCTTATTTTAGCAAACGAACATCCCCAGCTGAGTCACGTTATCATTCTTATGAATTGGAGACGTTGGCAGTCGTAAATGCTATCAAACATTTTAGACAATACTTACATGGCCGTAAATTTGTAGTAGTGACAGATTGCAATTCTCTGAAAGCTTCCAAATCTAAAAAAGAGTTGACACCACGAGTACATAGATGGTGGTCTTATTTGCAATGTTTTGACTTTGATATTGAATATAGACCAGGGAAACGCATGTCACATGCTGACTTTCTCTCACGCAACCCTTTACGATCATCCATACGAGAAACAACTCGCTCTAATACCAAATTTAACCACAAGTGTGTAAATATTGTAGAGCTTTCTTCAAACTGGTTAGCTGCAGAACAACAGCAAGATAGTGAAATTACCAGGATAGTAGATGACTTAAATAGCAGCAGGTTAGATGATAATTTGGCTAAAACGTATGTTTTAAGATCTGGAATTTTGCATCGGAAAATTCAGCGTAATGGAAGAACAAGGTGTCTTCCTATCGTGCCACATGCACTTAAATGGTCGGTTATAAACAATATACACGATTCACTTGTTCTCCTCGGATGGGAGAAGACACTTGAAAAGGTGTATGATTATTATTGGTTTGAAGGAATGTCGCGGTATGTAAAAAAGTTTGTAGATAATTGCGTTACCTGTAAAATAGCAAAATCACGTTCGGGCAAAATTCAAGCTGAACTCCATCCAATACCCAAGGTTACAGTCCCATGGCATACTGTGCATATTGACGTAACTGGTAAACTAAGTGGGAAAAATGATGTAAAAGAGTACGCTTTTGTTTTAATTGACGCGTTCACTAAATTCGTTTTACTTTTCCATACTACTCACATAGACTCAAAAAGTAGCATACAGGCAGTCTGTAATAGTGTAGCTCTTTTTGGATCACCCACGCGAATCATTGCAGACCAAGGTAGATGTTTCGCAAGTAAAGAATTTCGTGAATTTTGTGAATGTAAAAATATAAACCTTCATTTAATTGCAACTGGCTCTTCACGTGCAAATGGACAGGTTGAGCGTGTTATGAGTGTTTTAAAATCAATGCTAACAGCTGTAGAAGTTGGTTCGGAGAAATCATGGCAAGACGCGTTAGGCGACGTACAATTGGCTCTTAACTGTACTACTAATAGAGTAACTAAGTGCTCGCCGCTAGAACTAATGATAGGTAAGGTTGCTAGGCCTTTATCGTTGATGGCTAACGATGTTGAGGATGACGAGGCTTACATTAATCTAGATGAAATGAGAGACAGGGCAGCTAGTAACATAAAAGATATGGCAGAGTATGATAAACGTAGGTTTGATAGTACAAAGGCAAAAGTAAACAAATTTTCTGTGGGCGATTTTGTTTTGATAGAGAACGAAGAGAGAAACCAAACCAAATTGGATCCAAAATTTAAAGGTCCGTTTAAGGTTATAGAAGTTCTGGATGGTGACCGCTACGTATTAAAAGCTTTAAATTCAAAGCGCACATATAAATATGCGCATGATAGAATTAGAAAAATGCCAGAATGTCAAGTTCGCATAGATATGACTCTCGATAATGATTCACGTAACTCTATGTTTGATGGAACTTCTAGCTTAACATAAAAAAAAATGAAATATAAAAAGAAAATTAATTAAAAAAAAATGAATGAAAAAAAAAAATTAAATAAAAAAAATAAATAAAAGAAAATGATGAAAAAAAAAGGAAATTCTTTATTACTCAAGTGATTATTAAGACTGTTATTAATGTAGCATTGTCTTTTGTGAACCCAACAATGGTTAGTTGCGAATAATTGTACAGGTCACAGGGATGACTTTAGCTTTGTAAGCACATAGTCACAGGGTTGACATGTGAATGAAATTGTATGTAGTGGTCACAGGGATGACATAGTTAGCGAACGCATAAGTCACAGGGATGACTTGTGAGTCGATTAATGATGTTAAAGTCACAGAGATGACTTTAGATTTGTGTGCACATAGTCACAGGGATGACGTATGTGGATACAAATGTGGAAGACAGGATCACTGGGATGATCATGTGTGTAACATACAGTCACAGGGATGACTATAGGAATAGGTAGTATTTCTTTATTTAGTAAGGTCAGGTATGACCGAACGTGGTATTCATTACTGTTTCAGACTAACACACGTGGACGTGTGTATCGCAGGATGGCCGTGTCGCATTCGGAAATGAATACGGACACTCAACGACACACAAACGTCATTTTTGGCGTGTACAGAGCCTAGGTGGGTGGGGAATAAATTATAAAAAGTCATGATTGAAGTAAATCAGTTCAGTTTTAATTTGTGTCTCCATGAGTGAGTTATAATTAGCCTGGGAACTGTGCTGTGTATCGTGTTGGTTATAGTTGTGAACAAATAAGTGTGGGCTTGTGACGCATATAAAGTGATAACTGTAAAATTGTGATTATAGTGTAACTATTAATATCATAAATCAGTTAAGTGAATTACGGTGTGTTGTTTTATTTATCGTGAGTTCCTCGTGCTATACCTACTATGAGTGGAACAGAAAATAATGGCGATTCGTCATATACTAAAACCTTCCTCGAGAACCTCTATCAGTATAGTTTTTGAGTCTATCGCAAAAAGACAGATAGACAGACAGACGTGACGGAGGACTTTGTTGTATGATATGTAGTGATGTTGAATATAATTTAAAAGTGAAAATAGTTGTTCTAGGTGACAGCACGATTCACGTTACGTGCGTCCACAGTCGTGCTCAGGGGGAGCTTATTAGCGCACAAAGAGGTAGTCAACTTCTTGCTCCTGGTACTGCTCTGGTAGCAGAGTAGCTGTGAAACAACCCCTTTGCCCTTGGCTATGTGGTCTGCTTCGGCAAACCTGCTGTCACGTCGGGGCATCGTAGTTGAACGCGTAATCAACTTGCGACACCCCGTTATGATGCTAGAGTTTTCGCTGGGTTTCAGTGGGTAGTACTAAATTCAATAGCTAGGTAGACTACCTAGCTACGACTGCCACTACGACCTGTATTTTACAGTAATTTAAATATTTGTTGTGAGTCTTATAGAATGAGCGTTAATTGTAGATTTTGCAGATAAGCCGAATATCTTAAGAGACACTTTCCTTTCCGTCGTGGTGAAGCCGAATAATTGCAATAATATGTATGTAATCGTCTAAAGGAGGTCAATAAGACAAGTCTCGTTTTAAAATAAATTAAGTGTTTTAAAAATCTAACATTATAACATAAATAGAACTAGCCTACGCTTCGCTTAGACTCGTCCCTAGATTTGGTGCCGGCGCCTATTGTAACCTTCCTCGAGAATCACTCTATCCATAGATGAAAACAGTACGAAAATCTGTGCAGTTATTTTTGAGTATATAGCGAACAGACAGACAGACGTGGTGAAGGACTTTATTTTATAATATGTAGTAATAAAATAATATTAAACATTACAAGCATTAATGTTGAAATAATTTTAACCTTTTATAATTCTTAATTATCATTAACTGTTAGTACTTCCTTTTTAATTCTCTCCCTACTGATTAAATATTTTGTAAAACTGCTATTTAAGGAAAGTTAATAGTTAATCCAAATATATTTAGTAGTGTACATAAGCCAGATTACACAGCAGGTCGTCCTTGACAGAGAAAGGTCGGGGAGCAACTTTGTGTAAACTCGTCACCGAGCAATGTAGGTCAGTTTATATATAAAACTTTCCGGCTGTAAATGTATTTATTTATTTACTTATTTTTGCATCTATAAAGCGAAATTTAAAATGTTTATTTGCAGCGTAAAATCGCCCGAGTGGAATTTAGTATTTTTACTATAATCTACTAAAAAACACTTCGTCATATCAATTTTCCTACAAATCAAATCAAATCAAATCAAAATATTTTATTCAGCATAAAAATTGTTACAATTTCTTACTGAACGTCATGAGTCTACCACCAGTTCGGAAAGAAGAAACCTCTGACCTGAGAAGAACTGGCGAAAGAAACTCAGCGGGACTAATGTTTTTTTTATCTTAATCTCATTCTTTTTTTTTAAAAATTAAATTGCATATTTACAATAATTCTATATGTTGAAATAGCCTGGCGGCGATCACATCATTCCCAAGGCGTACTGTCTTCTAAAAAATCGTTAATCGTATAATAACCCTTAGTACACAAACGTTCCTTCACAATTTTTTTAAATTTGGCAATAGAAGCTTTTTGAACGTTTTCTGGGATCCTGTTGTATAGGCGTATACATTGTCCATAAAAAGAATTACTAACTCGGCGTAAGCGAGTTACAGGCATTACAAGTTTATGTTTGCTCCTAGTATTAATGCTATGCATGTCGCAATTCTTGGGAAATTCGTGTATATTTTTATGAACATACATAACATTTTCGTACACGTATTGAGAAGCAACAGTCAATATTTTAATTTCTTTAAACTTTTCTCTTAATGATATTCTAGGGCCTAAACTATAAATAGCACGAATAGCTCTTTTCTGCAGGACAAAAATAGTATTAACAGTAGAAGCATTTCCCCATAATAAGATTCCATAGGACATAACACTATGAAAATAACTAAAATATACTATACGAGCTGTATCTACGTCTGTAATAAGTCTAATTTTTTTTACCGCGAACGCTGCAGAGCTGAGCCTTTTTGCTAGCCCCTCAATATGGAGATTCCACTGCAATTTCGAATCTATGATAATGCCTAGGAATTTAGTTGATGTTATTGGTTTTAACATTTCCCCTCCCAACACTACACCATTATCAACAAGTTTAACATTAGGTGTTGTAAATTTAATTAATTTTACACTTTTTAAGGGTGGCCCAAGGCCCATGGTACAATTGACCGTCCCGAGTGTTGCCCTCGGAGGAAACTATAATTTTGAATTAAAAATAAGGAAATCTAATCTGTGAAAGTTACAACAGCGTTGGACTTTTTGTAGGACATACGTGTACACAGATGTACTCTTTATTCCTTCCTGCTTTCCTTCCGTCCGAGGCAAAACCAACTTCTCACTTTCTCTCCAAAGTACAGGGATGCTACACCGCTAACTTCCAAACTTGGGGCTGAGATGAGAATTCCGTAACAGAAAACTCAATAATTAAACTTGGTGCAACCTAGCACTCTAACCCAGAACCTCTAGAACTCCTACATTCTAACCACTATACCACCGAGGCAGTGCAATGGTCCTCTAACGGCAGATAAACTAAAAGACGCTGCCGAATTTCATGATTTTATACTCATACTAGCGACTCGCCCTCGCTTCGTTCCGGCTCTTCCCTAGATTTAGAACAGGCAAAGCCGCGGGATCAGCTAGTTATGCATATAAACCTTTTTCTTGAATCACTTTATCTATTAAAAAAACCGCATCAAAATCCGTTGCGTAGTTTTAAAGATTTAAGCATACATAGGGATATAGGGACAGAGAAAGCGACTTTGTTTTATACTATGTAGTGATCAATAAAATATGATGAATTTTTCATATAAAAACTTAAGATAAAAATCAAATTTAAATTTAAAAATAGTACACTAGTATATACAATGTGCAGAAAATGAAACTTTTATCAAACCTTTGAAGTCAAAGAGCATCTAGATCAAAAGCCGGACAGCGACATATTTCATTTATGATATTTGAAACATGTAACAGGTGTTGTTAAAATGAAATTGAATTTTTGAACCGTTTAAAATTAAATAACACAATAAATATTTATAAACTAATTTCCATATTTATAACTTTGAAATTGTTTTTAAAGAAATTCGGCGAAATTTTCATCCCCTATTATAACGCATTTAGTGGATGAATTTTCAATTTCCTTTGTTATACTCCTGTAACTAGAATTTCATGTTTCAACCCTGCGTTTAGATTGGGCTTTATTATTTTACTATTTATACTCTCGTGACTCGCCCTCGCTTGGCTTGGGTATATAGTATAGATTTCTCATAAATTATAAATTTACCCTCAGTAAAATGTATCCTAACGTTGATCTGGATAAGCATCTATCGTCATACCAAATTTCATCAAAATACGTCCAGTGGTTTTCTCGTGATACGGTTACAGACAGACACACAGGCTGAACGTCAATCCGTCAATGTTTTGTTATTGAAGATCACATTCTTCTGTCTCACTCACTTGTCTTATTATGAGATTGATTGATTTTTCTTAAATACAAACCTTGTCCTGATAATAACGAATAAGGAAAATTAGCCATTTCCCGTTGAGCGTGAAATTTAAATTTTTTCAGGACAAGTAGCAACGTTTATTTTTGAGTACAGAGAAATTCTAAAAGGCTATTTTCATTATTTTCCAAATCAATATAAACTATCTTTATAAATTATAAGTACTATTACAGTAACTTATGAATTATTAAATTTTTAAGTTATACTTAGTAGATATACACGAATATTTCACACTGTAAATGAGACTATCTTTTAGGATTTTCTCGCGGATTTATTATAATTTTTGGTTCCCGACGTCGAATGCTCTACAATAATCATGGTCACGGGAGAGACTATAGTTTTAGAGATATGAAAAGTATACTTATTGAATACGTATGTTATAAAATTGCTTAGACTTAAAGTTAAACTATATACAGTATAATACTTTGATACCATTATTGTGTTATTTAAATCTTGTGAATTTTGTTGGAAAACTGTCCTTAATAATATTTTATGCGAATATTATTTTTAGAATTTCCAAAAAGTAGAATATAATAAAAGTAATAATAAAGCTGTTCAAGTGATTTCTCAATAAATAGTTGTGAAACTTGGTACGAGAAATGTTAGAGAACAAAACTAATATAGAAAGCTTGTTAACGCTTACGTAGAACCATCGACCTCGGCACTTCCGATTGTGTAACGTTTCCGGTACAAGCTTTAGGGGTAGCTTTTGCTTAAATTAAATGGTTACACTTAAAATGTAAGCTCAACTTATAGATAAAATGAAGTGTTTGTCCGTGATTTCTATATAACTATGTATAAAAATACATATATAACTACGATATTTGCAAGATATTATAGCATTATGAAAAAATCGAAAAAGGGTTAATATTTTATTCCTTCTGGTTACCACGGAGAAGACCCTTAATGGGATGTTTTAGGGATTATTACGAGTCTACATATATACATAATTACAATCTTTTACAACGAATGAAATAGATGTCTTAAGAATATTAATGGGTAGACATCAGTCTCTACCCATTAATATCTCGAAGGGGTGAATTTTGATGAGACTGTATGAGATGTAGAATACACGTGACAGTTGGACAGTTGGACAGGTCTTTTTTTCTTGGATAAGATAATAAATATACTAGTATGTATACGTAATAGAAGTTAAAAATTATACCGCAAAATAATCCCACCGGAAAACCAGGAGTTAAATTTATTTTTTTACATGTAAATGAAGTGAAGTTAAATACGTATTAACAATTTTATAATTACGACTTCATATTTTCTACCTTAAGTTTACCTCTAGTAAACTTTATTGATTGCAGAAACTTTAAATTCGTAAACAAAGCTCCAGATACAAATTCGTACATACAAACAGAATACATTATTAGCATATAGATTTTTTTTTTTGGAATCCTTCGACATTTTAACCTTTATTATTTTTTAACTCCGCTCGAGCCGCGGCAGCGAACGGACGCGTCGGAACATCGAAAACCGTGCTGCGTCAGCTCAAACGGCGAGTAAAACACAACTAAATTCATGAAAAGTGAGAAAAGTGACGTTCTAAAAAGTGACTAACTAAGTGTAAACAGTGCCAGTGAACATCGTGCGCTACTTAGATTTTTTTAAAAAAAAAAAAAAAGGTAAATTGGACCATTTTCGACGTATAAACCAGGTTTTGCAATCGACAAGTATAGCTTTTTGCGAACGCTGCTCAAAACAGATTTATACATATACTTTTTATTAGTGCGTCGTAAAGTGCCTGGTGAGATATACGATTGACCAAAAAATCAGAATTTTTGGACACCGGCAAGTTAGTCAAAAAGCCAAAAAAACAAGTTGGTGGAAATACCTCTTTTTGCAGCCGAGCTATACAGAACAACCGAACAAAGACTAGATGAAAGACCTAACCCTGCAGATTATAACAAAGTTTCTCCCATGAATAAATTCGTAACCTGGACAAAGTTACAGAACATAAAAAATTTTTGAAAAATCAAAGACTAATTTTGTTACCAAATATCTTCGAACCTAAATCTATACCCCACCCTGGATTTTATTTCATTGGAAGAAGCAATCATTCACCTACAATTAGCAAAAAACAGAACCAGAATTGGATCAGGGGATCAGAAGATACAAGACTAGATGTAAAAATAGGGAAAAAAACACATTTAAAATTTTAGATTTACGTAAAAGTTACTATAAACTTCTAGTATACATACTATTGTACGTGGATTCGCTTGCCGATAACTTTAATTTAAGTAAATTTTTCTATAAAAAATTTCATAAATTCATAATTATAAAAATTTATTAACAATTAATTAATAACCTTAAAACTAGAAGTAGAACATATTTTTTTTTTTTTTACAAAATTTTGTAAATCTAAGGAAATTAAAAGTCTTAAAGAATCCACATACAAAAATATTAATAAAATTTTCAACAGTTAGAAAATGCACGATTGTAGTTATATTAGGTAGTGAGTAGAGCGGACTTTAGGATTATAATATTTTATAGAACTTCTCGAACAATTTTGTACAAAAGTGAAGCCTATTGACTTTAATATATTTCATTTTACTTTTATTAGTTAATTAGCTTATTTGAAAAACTGCAGAGACCGAGCAGTAAAATTTTACAGTATATTTTATTTTACATTTTTTTTTATAATTTATATTAACAATTTTGGACTTAGAATTTATATTCTAATTATTATATGTAAATATAAGAGAAGTTAGTAAGTTAGATATATTTTAGATATAAGATAATTTGATTTCTGCTACTGAGCCCAAAGGTACGAAACAAATTTTTTCTGTGTGTTATCTAATATTGTGTATACACCCCTCTCACTTATACACCCCCCCCCTTGCACTTACTTTTAATAAAGGGCGTAACGAAACCTACTCCCCTCTACAGAGCTGGGTCCATGAGGCAAGAATTTTGAGAAAAAAAAAAAATTAGAATTAGTTCAGTTAGATTTTTTTTTTCTTTCTTCTGAGTTGTTTATTTTACTAACTAAGTTTAAAAGACACCCGAGTTGTTTACACTCGGGATAAACTGCGTACATTGATTATTATTTGACTAAAAACCGGACCCTCACACAAAAAAAAAAAAATATGTCTAGACAAACCGTTAAACTTGACGTAAGAAAGAGCAGTGGTCAGGCAAGGCCTAACGCACCAGAATCAAACGTGGAAAACTGTCGGGAAGAAGCCTTGCAACTTTCCAAGATTATAAAGACAAGTATGGACGGATCAGGATACCTGAAAACATCAACTAAACAGACGGTCCTGACCAGTGTTCAGCAAATAATTGACATTTTAATAAGAATAGACGACTCGAGACTCTCAGTAAAGAACAATTTAGAGAAAATATTGGCAGGTAGAACCGAGACGGAGAAGATAAAAGTTTCTGAAGACAAAAACGAAAACTTGGAGTTGCAAATAAGGGAAGAGTGCAAGAAAAATACTGACCTAATACTGAAAAAGATAGAAGAAAATAAGGAGACACTGAAAAAGTAACTAACGGACATTAAAGAAATAATAGAAAAGACCGAAAAACGAAGTGAACCACTAACCTACGCCAACGTGGCAGCAATACCAAAACCTAAATTGACGACAAATCAGACCCACGTTTTACTCATTTCCTCTGAGGACAAAACAGATACAAGCGAATTAGTGTTGGAAAAATTTAAAACTGTAGTAGATGCAAGAAACTCAGGTATTCAAATAGATAAAGTTAGAAAAACAAAAGACCAAAAAATTATTATAGGATGCGAGAGTAAAATAGAATTAGAGAAGATTTCGGACAAAATAAGAAAATCAGAAATTAAATTACACACAGAACCAAAGAACAATAAAGACCCTTTAGTAGTAATTAAGAATGTTTTCTCCTATAATACAGACGAACAAATAATACAATCCATAAGCAATCAAAACAGACATATAATACAGGAAATACCTGAAGAGGAAATGAGAATGAAAGTAAGGTATAGGAAGAAAGCCAGAAATCCACATCAGAACCATGTGGTTCTTCAAGTATCACCTAAATTATGGAAAAACCTAACCGAAGAGGGTAGCATTCATATAGACATACAAAGAGTACCAGTCCAAGACCAATCACCCCTAGTCCAGTGCTCCCGTTGCCTAGGTTATGGTCACGGCAAAAAGTGGTGTAGTGAAGCGGTAGATCTTTGTAGTCATTGCTCAGGCCCACACACTAGTAAGACCTGCCCCATTTTAATAGCTGGAGAAGCACCACAATGTAAGAACTGCATGGTATCAAAAATGGAAAAAGTAGACCATAACTGTTTCGACAGCTGCTGCCCGATCAAATCTAAAGTTGCCCCAGACGTTGATCCCGATAAGCAAATAAACAACTTAATAGCAAATAGCATTAACATAGCACAAGCAAACTTGCAACGCTGCAAGCTTGCCACGTCGGAACTTCATTTAGAGTCAACTAAAAGGAAAATAGCAGTTGCCCTGGTTCAGGAGCCATATGTAGGCGCAATTAACGAAATGTCATCAAGCAAAGGATGTAGAATCGTCCAGCGCACTCAAAATCGTACCAAGCCTGTCAAGGCGGCAATATTGGTATACAACGATGATTTGCAAGTCACCTGCAATCAGAATCTGACAACCGAAAATATTGCCGTGGCAGAGCTGAGGACAAGTGCCTGGACGATAACGATGGTGTCGGTGTATTTTGAGGACTCACTGCCTATCGAGCCTTACCTCGACCATATGAGAGTTATTAAAGAGCAAGTCAAAGGTCACTTCATAATGGGAGGTGATGTAAATTCCTGGAACATATGGTGGGGTAGTGCTTACACTAACCTAAGAGGGGAGGCTCTGATGTCTGCTATAGGCGAAATGGACCTTCATCTTTTAAATGAAGGTAATACACCCACATTTTACACGATTAGGAACAACGTCGAATACAAGAGCTGCGTAGACATCACTACATGTAATTCCGGTCTAATAGGACGCGTAAATAACTGGAAAGTTGAACAAGGGATGACAAAATCAGATCATAATACAATATGCTTTAATATACAATTAGAAATACCGAAAGATAAAATTAATACAAATACCACTAGGAAATATAACACGAAAAAAGTAGATTGGACTAAATTTAAAGAAGAATTCAAACAGGAACTAATAAATAAAAACTTAACACTAGAATTAATAGAAAATATAAATAACATAGGCGATTTAGACAAAATTACGAATAAATATCAAGAATCAATAGAGGAAACGTGTAAGAAAAATTTACCGGCTAAAAAAACAAATAACAAGATTAAGATTCCCTGGTGGACTGAAGAACTAAGACAATTAAAAAAAGATATGATAAGAAAGAAGCGAAGAATACATTACTCGGCACCATCCAGAAGGGACCATGTAGTGGGAGTCTACCTGAGTGCACGGCTCAAGTATGTGACTGAAGCGGAGAGGGCACAAGTCAGCAGCTGGAAGGAGTTCTGTGGGAGACAGGACCATGAGAGTATGTGGGATGGAATATATAGGGTGCTGAGGAAAACTAGGAAAGTATATGAAGATCAACTTTTGGTGAAGGAAAACGCGACCCTGGCTCCCGCGGACTCAGTGAGGCTGCTGGCTGATACCTTCTTTCCGGAAGATACGGAAGAGGGAGAAACTATAGATCACAAAACTACTAGAGAAAGAGCAAGAGAATTTTACTATAATATAAATATAAAAGATGATCCCCCGTTTACAAAGGAAGAGGTAACAAACATTGCCACCAGTTTAAACCCAAAAAAGGCACCTGGTTCTGACGGTCTTACTGCTGATATCTGTTGGGCGGCAATAAATGTAGACATTGATATCTTTATGTGCATCCTAAACAAGTGCCTGGAACTATCGCACTTTCCAGCAGCTTGGAAAAAGGCGGCGATAGTGGTTCTACGCAAGCCTGGGAAGAGTGATTACACTAATCCCAAGGCTTATCGACCTATAGGACTACTGCCGCTACTAGGCAAGATGCTGGAAAAGGCGATGGTTCGCAGGCTTCGCTGGCATGTAATGCCAAAACTGAGCAAAAGACAATATGGCTTCGTACCCCAGCGCAGTACAGAAGACTCCCTATATGATATGGTAAATCATATCAGAGAAGATATAGTCAAAAATAAAAAAATAGTAGCACTAATATCTCTTGATATCGAGGGGGTTTTTGACTGCGCTTGGTGGCCGGCTATTAAATGCGGACTAGCCGAGAAAGGATGCCCCCGAAACTTATACAAAATGGTGGACAGCTACCTAAATGAGCGTTCTGTCGTGGTGGGATACGCTGGAAACAAATATACAAAAACGACAAATAAAGGCTGTATTCAAGGCTCAATTAGTGGACCATTATTTTGGGTGATCTTACTTGATCAACTATTGGTGGACGTCGAAAAAATGGGGGTTCATATCCAGGCATACGCAGACGACATAGTCCTTACTATCTCTGGAAATAAAGCAATAGAAATAGAAGAAAAATCAAGACTGGTCCTAGACCATGTGTACAGGTGGGGTATCAAGAATAAACTTAAATTCGCGCCATCGAAAACCCAGGCGATGATAATAACAAAAAAGTTGAAATACGACACACCACGAATACACATGGGCGGGAACCAAATAGAAATTACAGAAAAAATAAAAATTCTAGGATTGATAGTAGACAATAAGCTAAAATTTAATGAACATATAAAAACAGTAGCAAGAAAAGTAGTTAGTAGTTAATAGTAGATATTTATAAACCTTTAGCACGTTCAGCAAAATTAAACTGGGGACTAAACTCAGAGATAGTAAGGACTATATACACGGCGGTAGTTGAGCCCATTCTGCTGTATGCGGCGAGCGTCTGGGCAAAAGAAGTAAAAAAGAAGATGAATAAGAAAATATTGCATAATATCCAACGGGGCTTTGCACAGAAGATCTGCAAGTCATACAGGACGGTATCCTTTGATGCCGCCATGGCGCTTGCGGGTCTTCTACCCCTGGAGCTACGAGTTGCTGAAGCGGTCACCATCTATGAGGCCAAGAGAGGAAAACCCCTCGAATTACTTAAAGGTAGGGACGTGGAACGTAAGGTTCCCTACCTTCAGCTGCCTCACCCCGCAAAGGAAGTGTCGACGGCCTACCTAGCACTCGAGAATCTAACGCCGGAGACCGTGAGGATGCACAATATAACAGGATTGTGCATCTACACGGACGGTAGCAAAAACCAGGATGGTGTGGGAGCTGCATTGTCCTGTTGGAAGGACGGGCGTGAAACACTGAGCAGAAGGTATACTCTAGCACCCTTCTGCTCAGTGTTCCAGGCTGAAATGTATGCGCTTGACCGAGCAGTGGAAATTGCTGTGAACTCTCGGGAGGGGGCCGTTGACATTCTAAGCGACTCGAAATCATCACTCGAGCTGCTAAACCGACTTGACACGACACATCCGCTGGCGCTCCCCATAAAGAAAAACATAAAAGCCATAAAAGACCTAGGCAGAAAAATAAGATTCTTTTGGGTAAGAGCGCACATCGGCATCGAGGGAAACGAACGAGCCGATGAGTTAGCGAAAGCTGCCGCGAGCAGCAAGAGGGCTGCAGTGTACAGTTGCATACCACTGTCCACAGTAAAGAAATTGATTAGAGAACAGACGATCGGACAGTGGGATGAGATCTATAGGAATAACACAAAAGGGAAAATTACAAAATTATTCTTACCTAACATAAAACAAGCATATGAATTCCAAAAAAATGTGAAATTAACCCCAAAACTAGTACAGGCAATCACTGGTCATGGCGGCTATGCGGAATACTTGGCACGCTTCAAATGTATTTCTAGTCCAGGATGTTATTGTGACCCTGGAACTGAAGAAACTATTCTACATCTTTTAACAGAATGTCCAAGATTCTGTATGGCTCGCTGTGATTTTGAGAGCCAGACCAATATTCGAATAAATACTGAGAATTTGCAATTACTTATAAATGATAAAAAACACAGACCACTACTTATTTCTTTCTGTATACACGTTACAAAAATAGCCAACAAAAGACATTCGCAATAGTTATAGAAGGGACTATTAAAATAAGTAAATAAAAGTAGTAGTAGGGCACAGTGGAAAATGTGTATATGTGTGTATGTATATTGTATATATATATATATATATATATATGTATGTGTGTGTATGTGTGTGTGTATGTGTATGTATATATATACATATGTATGTGTATATATATGTATATTTATATATGAATATATATATATATATATATATATATATAATGTATGTATATGTGTGTGTGAATGTATTTATGTATATACTGTGCCATACGAATACCCTAGTTTTTTAAGCAATTAAGTAAGGAAATAGTGCATATAATATTTTGTATAAAATATATATTTTGTACTACTAAAGTTTAGTAATATTATAAATAGCATTATTATATACAATAAATTTTAAAATGTCCTTATGTTAAATAGCTCTTACAACAATTATAGACATAAGTATAAAATACATATTAAGTATAAATAGTTAATAAATAGTAAATATAAGAAAGCACATTGTTCTTAAAGAACTCAAATACAAATCAAAATAGTAACAAATTATTATAATAATAAAAAGATCTCTGACCAACATAAGTCAGAGGAGTCCGGTTTTATTTCTAATAAAAAAAAAAAAAAAAAAACCTTTATTATTTAAATATTTTGTAAAACATATTTAGCTTCAAATAAAGCTTCTTAAACATAATTACAAGAATGTATTACGTTGTTACGCAATCAACCACGGAGCTTTCTATATAATCCATTTTTTCCTATTTGCGGCTATAGTATCACTGCGACCACTATTAGGTCTATTGCCACCTTTTATAATCTTAAATTTTGTTTGAAAAATGTTATATTTTTTAATATAAATTATTATTTAGGCAGGAATAAATTTAAAGCTTAAGAACTAGCACTTATTATTCTCCCCGTAATACCAGTAGCAACTATACATTAGCATTAATTAATCATTTTCTCTATGATACATACTTGACACAAAGAAAATGACAGCCTTCTAAAACTTGGCAAGAGAAGAGCTTTCAATTAGATGTTCATTTGGTTTGATATTATGCCGAGATTAGTAAAGCTTGTATTATATATGTGGCTCTAAATTTTCCTCCGACTTCGTTTACGTTTTAAGGACCGGAAACCGAATTATTAGATTTTATATAAATAACTAGCTTTACCCGCGGCTGCGCCCGCGTTAATTTTTTTTAATTGCTAATCAACCTCATTGGGATACCTGAAAGCCATATAACCATAGGATGCCTGAAAGTTTCTTCAAAATTACTCTAGCTATTTCAGAACCCATTGTTAATACAAACTTTTTTTAATTTTTCGTAAAAAATATATTTTTTTAATAAAAAGTATCCTATGTTACTTCTAATACCTCCAAGAATATGTGTACAAAGTTTCATGATGATCGGTTGATTTGTTTTCGCGTGAAAGCGCAACAAACAAACTTACATTCACATTTATAATATTAGTAGGGATTATTTATCGTGATGAATATTTCAATAATTAATTCTTATTATTCCAAAGATTCACTCTTCGCTAAGAATGCATTAATTTAGAACTAACCTTAAAAGATACAGATAATAATATGCTGTCGCTTTAAAGGCGAACTATTCCGTCGTAGCGTGTTATGTAGCTTATAGCCTTCCTCGATAAATGGACTATCTGACACAAAAAAAAAATCTATTCCAACCAATAGCTCCTGAGATCTCCTACTTTATATTATTATACTATAGCTGTACGTCTGTACATATATTTTCGAAGCAGTGGTAGCTCAGTGTAATCTGATAATTTCATGTGCGAATCAATTCTATCATGATTACCACTTGTCTTGCGGTGAAGGACAACATCGTGAGGAAACCTGCGTGTCTGAGAAAACCTAGCAAGTTTTGTAAAGACACGTGAAGTCCGCCAACACACACTAGTCCAGCGCGGTGGACTATGGCCTTTTCACGCTCATATTGAGGAGGTCCGTGCCCAGCACGTTAAAAAGGGCTGAAGACATATAGTCTAAAGTAATAGTTAATTTTAAAAGTTTATACGAGTCTATTGTAGCAAAATACATCACAAATCCTTGGCAATGCAATAATAACCTCTTGATAGCAATTTTAAATAAGTTTTAAAATCAAATATCAAAAGTGTATTTATTTCAAAGATAATATAAAATAAGACTCCCGCGAGATATTAGTCTGAATGTTGATTAAGTAGAAATGAGAAATGGCAATAATAATTTGAGAATAAAGCAAATTTGCTACGAGTACAGATATTTTCTCAATATTGGTAAAGTGGGAATTGTTATAATTACATTTCTTAATGTATTATTATTGAAAGGTATATCTGAAGTAACAAAGGTTTCAGGATCAATGTCAAAGTTATTGAGTATTATTAACTAGCCTTTCCCGTGGCTTCGCGCGCATTCTAAAGGCTGGAAATCAAATACCCGTTTTTGCAACTTTTTTCATTGATGCTCCGCTCCTATTGGTCGTAGCATGATGTAATGTAGCCTATAGCCTTCCTCGATAAACGGACTATCCAACACAAAAAGAATTTTTCGATTCGGACTAGTAGTTCCTGAGATTAGCTCGTTCAACCGAACAAAGAAACAAACAAACATACCAACTCTTCAGCTTTATAATATTAGTATAGATTACTAAAGGTTGCAGAAAAAATTAAAGAAAATTGCTTTCCAAATTAGCAAATATATCGTGTTTCATACAAAAAGAAGCACGTCTTCATTGCTTAAGATCATATTACCATATTAAATATTTACAAGTTAAATCCTTAAGTGTAATATTTCCAAAGCGTAATATTTCGTAATATTGCCAAAGCATAAATAAATATGTTGGGACATTATTACACGCAGCGCCAATCAGTTCCACGGTAAGCTACGAGGTTTGTGTTACGGATACCAGATACTCTACACATATATGACTGTTAATACATACATATTATAAATATAAACATCCATGACTGGAGTACAAACATGCATGCTCAACAAATGAATGCTTCCAGCGGGACTCGAACCCGCAACCGCTGGCGCAGCAAGTAGGGTACACACTGAGCCAACGTATCGTTATGAAGGTGAGATGACATAAAAGTGTTTGTTGGTATAATTATTTTTTCTAGGGATTTTCCAGAAAAAAATATACTTTTTTTAAATATTTATAATTATTTTAATACTTTGTTTATTTTTTATATTTGCACCAGATAACAGCCTCCAAACTTCAAACTTCATGTACTAAAATCAAATGTAGTAGCAATTGCAATAACTAGAAAACCTCTCATCCATTTTGAATATAATTTATTACAGCGTAGTGTATAGCTGGCACGTTGCCTAACTACCGAGTCGGGCTTTCACTAAATAAAACAATTATCCATAAGAAAGAACTGGAGCTGACGTGGAGGAATCGAAATATTTAATGATAAATCGATTTAATTTTTATCGATTTTATCTCCTTCACTATGAAATAGAAAGCATTAGTGAATTTATTGTTACGCTTATGATTTATTATTAATGGTAGACACAATATTATTACACATAAAATGTATACAAAAATATGTATATACATTTATTAATAATATTTTTACGAATAATACAATATTATTAAGGCAGTAGTATCCCAGTGGTAATAAGCTTGAGAAAAGAGTGAAGTGGGTTCAAGTCCGGGTCCGACACTTCTGATATTTTCATGTGGGAATCATTTCCAAATCCAATACGATTACCCTATGTCTTACGGTGAAGGAAAACATCGTGAGGAAATCTGCATGTCTGAGAGAATCTATAATGCTTTCAAAAGACATGCGAATTCCGTCAACCTTGGCCAGCATGGTGGAATCTGGTTTAATTCATATATTTAGCTAAGAAACTGACTAGTTAAAATATGTAATTATTAAGGTACTTTGGCCATTTTGGGTTTACAAGGACATAAAGATGTGAGATGTCAAATACCTTAGTCTCTCCCGTGATCATGATTGCTGTAAAGCATTCGAAACGTCAGGAACCAAACATCAAAATAAATCCGCGTCAAAATCCGAAAAGATAGTTTCATTTATAATGAAGATCATCAATCAACATGCTCGTACCATAAATATACTTTCGAAATATAAGTATATCACTAAGGATGATACTTTATAAACTCTATCGTATCTATCACACTGTGATGAACGACGCATAGAACGGCTTATCTGACGGGATTTTCCTTTATGGAAAATTTGGCCCTAAAGGGGTTAGAATAAATAAAGGTCGAGGAAAGGTTTGTAATGAAGTTTGTGAATTATAAAGTCAAAACTTAACTTAAAGTATACATTGTCGATGGCAATCCTATCGCGTTTTCTTTACCTTTAAAATATAGGAGAAAATGTGCTTAAATAATGTTTGTAAGGGCTTATCAAGTTAAGTTTGGTTTCTTTTGGTAAATGAATAACTGTGTATTTATTAATTTTAAATATACCTACACTAAAAATGGCACTCTATCAAAAGCAAGCATCGTGTTTACAATGGGTTTAGATATTATGTCCGGGCATAGTCTCATAGACCTCGCCCAAAAAATTTCTATGACATCCCGTCTTCTGTCATCCTCATCCACTGGGCTTCTTACGAGCAGCCTGACCCCTTGCGTTATTTAAGTAGTTCATTTTAATAAATTACATTAATCGGTAACTTCACTTGTCATTGCTTATCATAAATGTTAATAATCTATAGGTCTATACTAATAATATAAAGCTAAAGAGTTTGTTTGTCTGTTTGGTTGAACGCGCTTATCTCAGGAACTACTGGTTCGATTTGAAAAATTAATATTTTGTTGCATAGTCCGCTTAAAGAGGAAGTCTATAGGCTATATTACATCACGCTACGACCAATAGGAGCGGAGAATCAATGAAAAATGTTGCAAAAACGGGAAGGGCGATAGTTCTGCGAGGTACCATACCGCGCGACTCAGAAAGAATTTGGTTTCCACCTTTAGAACGCGTGCGAAGCCGCGGGAAATGCTAGTAAAAGATAAAGCAGTTCAATATATTTTTTCTGACAGTTTTTAAACCGATTTTCTTTATTTTCGGTTTGCAGCTATTAAAGAGCATTAGTGACATACATACAATATTTATATATACTAGAGGTTTTTATAAAGATAGGTTAATAATTCTATTTATGGGTAGGTATATGTTTTTCTTAAACCTACAATGTTTATGGTCGAATTTCAGTCACTCAGCGGACACTTATAATACTAATACCTCAAGTTAACAAAGCAAATTAGGTGCAAGCAACTAGAACACTAAGTTACTATAACTTACAGTATTAGCAACTTAACTTCAGACTGTAAACTGTGTCCGACAGTTACTTAACCTCCAAATTATATATCTAGAGCCTCCATAGATATGATTTTATTTAGGCTTCGCCGTCTTTTTTAAAGTAGAAGTAGCCTAAGTTACTCCTTATAACATCAACTACCAGTGAAAGTTCCATCAAAATTGGTCCGTTTTAGAAAATAGCTGGAACAACAGATAAGCAAGTACAAAAAACATTAAAATGGTGTTTTTCTTATAACTAGGTACGTAATAATGACGTCATATAGCTATATAGCTATATGACGTCATTATTATTGTTATTTTAGATTTTAGTTTATAAAAAAACTTTAAAAATAGCTTTTAAATTGTTGTTTTTTCGCTTTTTATCAATTGATAAAAAAAATTTTTTGTGAAATGCCAGCCAGGAGACTCATATTACAGGGCTTTCCTAGTTTGAGCTCCTGTCTCCCGCTTATTTAGACTACCCTCAAAGTTTAAGGTATACTTCAGTTTCAATTGTACATGTGGGAGAATATAAATAAATTATTATTAAAAAATATAAAATATATAAGTATACATTACAGTATATAGTAAAAAGCTGATATTTAAATTACAAACAAACACTTTAGTTACAGATGTATATATTTCACTTTGCACTTGAACCTTTATGTAATTCGAAAGCACTTTAATGTTAAAATTCAACGCGTGTTTCAGGATTTTTCAGTGAAATTCATGAGATCCACTTTAGCTATTTACACTTTTTATCGTACGTGATCAAAACGCATTATTTATATTTTGTCTGTCTGTTTGTTTTACAATATAAATTATTTATATTACGTCATGACAGGATGTTTAATATATATTATATAACAGTATGATATGATCTGTAATAATAGTAATACCTAGTATAAAACAAAGTCGCTTCCGCTCTCGACTCGCAATAAAAAAAAATGTATTAAACTTTAACGTCAAATACTACTCTCCTACGCCCACCTACCTATTATGATCGCTTCACCTATAATCACTACATAATATAAAACAAAATCGCTTCCCGCTGTCTGTCTGTCCCTATGTATGCTTAGATCTTTAAAACTACGCAATGTTTTTTTTATAGTAGTGATTCAAGAGGAAGGTTTATATGTATAACAAGCAGAATCCGCGGATTCGTTCGTGCTACATCTATCCCTGTATATAATGTTTAAGAAAAAAGTAAAAACATACACCTTTCTTATTTCAACAGTAAGGTGACCGTTAAATTACTTTTGTGAATCGGAAATATTTTCCGGAAGCGAAAAAAGGCACACAAAAGCTGTCGACAGGATGTAATGAAAATGATATTTGGCATCAAAGACGTATTTGGTATTGTGATGTAACATTTCACTTATTCTTCAGATCTGATATTTAAGAATTCTCAAACCCTAAATCTATACAAATAAATAAAATTGAAGTGTCTGTTTCTAACAATAGCTTTTTAATAAACGCTTTATAAGAAAAACAATCTATTATATTTCTCTCCGTTGAAGAGAGAATCAGACTATTTTTCTTTTCTGGGTAATCGATCCGATTTGGCTAGAGTCTAGACAGATTTTGAAAGGACTTTCTCTTGCAGATAGCTGATGTTATAAGGACTAAGTAACTTAGGCATTGTTTTAATAAAAGAATTAGGTTTCCCCTCAAAAATAAATAAAACCTACTCTAGTTCTAACTAAATTCTACTAAAAGTATAATATTTCAAATGACCAACAACGTTATAGCATCCTCTGAAAAGTTTACTACCCTTAAACTTTCTTCAATTGTCTTGTTTATGGCTTCAAAGCGCTATCGCTAGTTGAGCACAGATTACTTCGCCAATGTTGCGTCGAAAATTACTTTCTTAGAATTACGAAAACATTTATAGTAATAAGTCAGTTTATTTAAAAACTAAAAAATCCGACTGCATTTCTGTGTAATTTGGAAATTGCTAAAGGTAGACTTCTTTTTCGAGATGATTTTTTGAGATTCTATTCTTCGCCGGATAACCAGAACTCTAGACGATAACCAACCTAAAGAGCAAGCCGGGTTTAGAGCAGGGTATTCAACACTCGATCACATTCATGCAGTGAGACAAATCTTTGAAAAGAACAAAGAATACAATATGCCATTCTACTGCGGTTTCATTGATTACTACAAGGCTTTTGACTCCATTGAACACGAAAGTATCTGGCAAAGTCTGAAAAACCAAGGAGTCGAATATAAATATATAAGAATTTTGAGAAATATATACACAAATAGTACAGCGAGAATAAAGCTGGAAAAGCTGGGGAGAGAAATAAAAGTAAATAGAGGCGTTCGCCAAGGAGACCCCATATCCCCAAAATTGTTCACTGCCGTCTTAGAAGAAATATTTCGTAAACTCGAATGGAATCAGTACGGTTTAAACATAAATGGAGAACAACTTACACACCTACGATTCGCAGACGATATTGTAGTATTCGCCGAAAACAGTATACATCTACAAAACATGATAGTGGACTTAGAAAAAGAAAGCCGTATGGTAGGCCTAACAATGAACATCTCTAAAACTAAAGTCATGACCAACGCGACTGAAAACCTTATTACACTAAATGGCGAACCTATCGAATACGTGAATGAGCACATCTACTTAGGCCAACTGATCTCAATCACTAATTCAATATCTAAAGAAATAGATATAAGAATAGGCAACGCATGGAAAAGCTATTGGAGACTCAAAGAAGTCATGAAAAACAAAGAAACAAAAATGTTCCTTAAGAGAAAACTATACAATACTTGCGTTCTACCCGTTCTTATTTACGGTTGCCAAACTTGGGCCCTAACTAAAACGCAAAAGGCTAAAATACAGACATGCCAAACAGCGATGGAGAGGAGCATGCTTAACATCAAGAAGAGCGAAAGAATAAAAAACAAAGTAATTAGAAAACAAACAAAAATTGACGATGTAATATCTAGTATTCGTAAACTAAAGTGGAGATGGACTGGCCACATAATAAGAGGCAAAGCAAAATGGAACCAAGTTTTGCTTTTCTGGTACCCGAGAAACGCTAAAAGGAAACGTGGTAGACAATTCTTAAGATGGGAAGATGAAATAAAAGCAACAGCAGGGAAAACATGGACTAGGATAGCACATAACAGAATAGAATGGAAAGATTTGGAGGAGGCCTTTGCCAATAGTGGCAAACAGATCGTTGTCGATGCCAACTTAATTATTAATTAGAAAAACATAAAATTGTAACAATCGTGTCTGAATAAAGGCTATTATTTTTATTATTATTATTATTAAAGGTAGACTCATGACGTTCAGTAAGAAATCGTTACAATTTTTATGCTTAATAAAATATTTTGATTTGGATTTTGAAAATATGAAAAAAACCTTAAAATATGTTGTGTTCTGATTCAAAATTTATACCTCACAGTAAATACGAATCTAACGACACCAGCTCTCAAGCTAAAATCCATCAAACCGTTCAGACCGTAGAGCGTGCCAAACTATTAGTCGGGTAAAAATTAATCTTTTAGAATTTATTTAGATTTTTGCTTAAAACGAATATCACTTACAATAATGGAATCGTCAACATCACAAGGATTACAACGGTGTTATTACAGATAAGTTCGGAAAATATGTATTTTTCTTAATAATTTTATTAGAAAACTTGTTCATAAGGCAATGTTTCATATTATTACAAGAACATATTTTTTCCCATACAAATAATATAACGAAGGTCAAAGTTGACTTGAGGCGAGGATTCTTAGAAAACTTAAAGCTTCTAAAATTGATCCACCTACTGAAAGTTAAATATCTTCATCTAAATACTAGACAAGCCACATTGGTTTACCCATTTTCTCTCTACTCTCAAGTCTCACTGAATGTACTGGTCTGCTTTGAATTCTTTTGAATAAATTTTAAAAAAAATGAACGAATTTAATTAATGAAACTAAGATATTTTAAAGAAACTGTCTATTTTTCCTAACCTTAAAAAAGTTTTCTTTGAAGTCCTAATTTTTCAATTAATCAAAATAAAACCGCAAATAAAAAAATAAAAATAAATATACATTATAACACACAGCGCTATCTAGTTCCGTGGTAAGCTTCGAGGCTTGTGTTACGGATACCAGATAGTTGATACTACACACATATAACTTTAAATATATAAAATATATATATTATAAATATAAACACCCATGACTGTAGTACAAGCATCTAAATTTAACAAATGAATGCCCCCAGCGGGACTCGAACCCGTGACCTCTGGCGATCTAAGACTTTAATATAATGTTATCTACGACTCAGAACATTATGTACGATTTTTCTACGACATGGTATACAAGGGAAATAAAAAACACTTTTTGGCGTCTAATAGAAAAAAGAACTTGATCTTAGATAGCTTTTATGGATCAAAGAAAGCTTCATAAAAACAAACAAATAAATATAGCCTTGATGATAGCTGAGACCTTGGAAGCAAACATCGCATAAAGCAGGGTCAAGTTGACTCGATTCTTAGATCGAAAATTCTTAGCGTAGGAATCTATGAAGTTTTTTTGATATATTTTTTTTCATATAAATAAGGTACTTATTATATTAATAAAATATTAATTATTTCATAAATAACAAATAAATATGCTGGGACATTACACACAGCGCCATCTAGTTCCGTGGTAAGCTACGAAGCTTGTGTTACTGATGCCATAGTTGATATACTACAAATTCAAGTTTAAATACATACATATTATAAATATAACCCACAACCGCTGCCGCAAGAAAGTAGGATCTCTAAAAACGCTCTAAACGTGATGTCTTTAGAAGTAATATAATCTACAAAAGTTTTTTGCATTTTTTTTTAATTATAAAGTAAGATTGAAGACAGACCACAATTTTCACAGCATAGATTTGGCTTCATTATTCATGAAAAAAGTCTCTTGTTCAAGGTCAAACTTAACTTTTCAGGTACCTATTGCATCTCAGATAATAATATGTAAATCATTTTCCTCGCCATGCATATGAAGCGAGTGGAACCATAGGCACGAACTAGTATCTATAAATATAAAATATAATAAGTATAACTATTTTTTAATAAATTATTACGAGAAACGCTAAAAATATGTAAAGCCTAGAGCAATTTTCAGTTTTTTTTATTCAGGCCACGGACACGTTTTAAAAGCGATTTTAAGATCTCCTCAATCAAAGAAGCCTACAAAAACAAGTAGATGTCAAGGTTATTCGTGAACAACAAGCTAAAGAACATGCTTAGGCCGTGTACACACGTACGAGTATGTAACCGACTAATTTTAGGAAATCGGAAGTAGGTTTTTAGCCGACTGCGGCCCAAGAGTTTGTAAAAGCCCTTACATAAATCATACATCAAGTGAGGATATTATTAACTAGCGACTCGCCCTCGCTTCGCTTGGGCTTTTTCCTAGATTTAGCACAGGCAAAGCCGCGGGATCCGGTAGTTATGCATATAAACCTTCCTCTTGAATCACTCTATCTATTAAAAAAACCGCATCAAAATCCGTTGCGTAGTTTTAAAGATTTAAGCATACATAGGGATATAGGGACAGAGAAAGCGACTTTGTTTTATACTATGTAGTGAAAAGCAAAGCATTTTCTAAAGGAACCAACTTTTCCCACGCGTGTGCCGAGAGCCTTAAGAATAAAATTCTGATTAAGACTCGTCTCTTATAAAAACATACGAGGAAAACGAAACGCACGTGGAATCGCTCTACTTCTTTATGAACTAGTGACTCAACCTGGCTCTGGTTCGTCTCAAATACGTTTGAACTGTTAGTGTTGATTTCTCGAAAGTTAGTTTCCACTCCTATTGGTGCGGAGCATCAATGAAAAAACACAAAAATATTTTTTCAATTCGGACCAGTAGTTCCTGAGATTACCGCGTTCAAACAAACAAACAAACAAACAAACAAACAAACAAACAAACAAACTCTTCAGCTTTATAATATTAGTATGAATTATTTATAAGGTTATATATACCTCCAAGTGAATTGGGTTCAAATCCCAGGTCTCACATCTCTAATATTTGCGAATCCTTTCATGAGAACACATTAGCCATAAACCCTTTTAAATGCCATCAAATATAATATACTGGACATTTTTCCAAAACGAATTCTAATGAAAGAAATATATTTTCAACACATACTTAAATAATTAAGAACAGTTAAAATATTATTTTTGTAGGTATTTGTTTTTGAGCTAAGGTACCAAATACATATATAGACTGATTTGTCACAAATTTTTAATGATAAAGTTAAGCAAACATTAGTATGTCATTGCAATTTTACTTTGTGTTGAGTAGGTTATTTATAAATTTGGTTGAGATCTAGAAATAAAAGCGTTCCTGACCCGCGGCGGAAGTGGCCATCTTATCTCAGCACTTAACGTTTCGTAAAATATTCTTAATAGCTACTTAATTTATATCTAACTAGCTACTCTCCCTTGTTTCGCTCGGGCTCGTCCCTAGATTTAGTGCGAACGAAGCCGCGAGTTCCGCTAGTTATACATATAAACCTTCCTCTTGAATCACTCTATCTATTAAAAAACCGCATTTAAATCCGTTGCGTAGTTTTAAAGATCTAAGCATACATAGGGACAGACAGACAGCGGGAAGCGACTTTGTTTTACACTATGTAGTGATATTAAAATATATAATAAATATAAAATATAATAAAAATAAAATATAATATAAAACTATAATATAGTTACTTGCTGCGGATTTACCCAAGACAGACATTAACTGATAGTTTAAAGTTCATAAATAAATTTATTAGAACATTATCACAACAACGCCATCTAGTTCCGTGGTAAGCTACGAGGCTTGTGTTACAGATACTGGCATATATAAAAAATACAAAAATAGTTTTTTTAATAATATTATAACAATAAGATAGTTAGGTATATGGACTTTTATTAGGTATTCAAACAGGCAAACACACAAACAAAAAATATATAATATAAGACGGTAGTTACTTGATTAAAATTAATGTGACACATACAATTTGTAAAAATCAAAAATTAATGACTCTAAAGGTTTTACCTTTGATGAGAGGGTGTCAAGGTCACGCGAAGGGCAGTACATCCCCTAAAATAACCAAAGGTCACGCGAAAGGTCAGCCCTATGTTAATAAATGTTGACGGAAACCATGATGCCCTTCATTCATATTAAATATGATGGTGGCGTGAGAAAATATATGCATTTTATAATAATTATATTCACATATAAAACACTCTGTAACTCTATAGCTTTTAAAAATCATCAAAATAAAAATTATATTTATAAAATAGCAAACTTGTTTTAAATATAATATTTAATTCATATTATTAATAACTCTCAATTTTCGTAAAATATCTAATTAAAAAAAATAAGGCTTAAAAATAAGTTTTAAATTTCTAGCTTTGAAAATGGTGCAATTTCCATACAAACTTTCATCCCCTATTTCAACCACTTACAACCCCTTATTGCCTTGAAAAGTAACCTGTGTCCTTTCTCAGACTCTAGACTATCTGTGTAGCAACTTTCATTTACATCTGTTCAGTAGTTTTGGTGTGAATGCGCAACAGACAGACAAACAGTCACTTTCGCATTTATAATATTAGTAAGGATTGAATATGTCATTTAATGTATAATTACTTATAAATTCACTAAATATATTTTGTAGTAATCCGAATTGGAAATCTAAACCATTCTCGAATCCACACAACACATTTCATCAAAATCGGCCCAGCCGTTTACTAGGAGTTCAATGACATACACACAGAAGATTTTTAAATATAAAGATATATCACTGAGATCCTTTTTCATATGTTAAGTCGGTCATTAGCTGTAAGAAATAGATATCGTAACGAGATTTTGATATCTCGTGAAGTAGAGTCACGAACTCATATAAAGAAATGCAATGGATCAAATAACGTGACAACTTTACAGTGCAATGGAAACTTTCTTCACTAACATGGAAATGAACAGGCGGAGTTCTGATACTTTTAAAGAAGAAACTTTACCATCTATAGCTTATACCTTACTAGCAAACCTGGCCCGCTTCGTTGGGCGTAAGTTACAATAAATTAAGTTTTATAATAAAATAAAAGTAACTAAACTAAACTTAGGCAAGTTACTCAAAGTTCCTTCAAAATCGATATTGATGTGTTCTTTAATATTGTGGAACATTTTCTTGTTCTATCATCAATAGTTTTCGCAGCGCATGCAATGAAAGATATTTTATAGGCATTTTTTTACACCTTGGGTAACATTACTGTAGTTTTAGTAGGGATCCTATTTTCTTGCAATTAAAATAGTCTATATTAATCAGTGATAATGTACCATTCAAATGGTGAAAGAATTTTTAAAATCGGTCCAGTACTTTTTGAGCCAATTCGTTACAAACATACTTACATACAAACCTTTCCTCTTTAGTAGTAGTAGAGATATAGACTAGTATAGATTAAAATTCGACCATCTTTTGGTTCAGAAGTTTTAATTAAAACTCTACATGGAAAAGTCTGCCATCTGTTTCAGTTAACGTTTTTTAATGTCGTGTCGAACTGTAGTTCAGCTGGATTAGGCCAGTTTGTACTCGTTAGTAAATGGTATTTATAAGATGGATAGACAAGTAAAAATTTTGTATTAATGTAAATGTTCTATGTTCTCAAATATATTTTCTTATACAAATATTATTTCATGTTTAATGTGCAATTAATTCATTGAGAGAAGTTTGGTTACAACTAACTACCTAATTAATAGGACAGCTGTTGCACATCTTGAATTTTTATGGGTATTCATCAAACTTTCTACATTATTGTATTTCCACTTACGTGCTTCATATAAAGAAAAGAAATATTTAAGAATCTGCATATGTAAAATCCAATACATTTTTGATTAGTGTGTACCTATTAATAGTAAGAAGACGACACGTTTGGCTCAGTTGGTAGTGACGCTACTTTCTGCGCCAGCGGTCGCGGGTTCGAGTCCCGCTGGGGGCATTCATTTGTTGAGCACGAATATTTGTACTCCAGTCATGAATGTTTATATTTATAATATGTATGTATTTAAAATTTATATATATGTAGGATATCAACTGTCTGGTATGTGTAACACAAGCCTCGTAGCTTAGCACGGTACTAGATGGTGCTGTAGTAATATTGTCCCAACATATTTATTTATTTATTTTTATTTAGAAGCGTAATCTTCCTCTAAATTCTAATAAAAAGGGAGTATTAAGAGGAGATAACTCTCGCCAACTCCTCTTAATGGTCAACTTATTATTACAGTGCACTGCATGTGTTTTGTCCGTTTATAAACACTATTTCTTATTTACACAGGATTTGCCCACATTTGTATCTATGTTATGTATATAACATACTAATCTGCAATAAAAAATGTATTATTTTTTAACAAAAATGAAAACCGACTTTGAAACGTTACAAATCGAAACTAAAAAGAAAAAAAATATTAATTTTAATTACTTAGTTATTGTTGGAGTCGGTGCCAGCCAAGAAGAACAGTTTTAACCTGCCTTTGTAATGAACTTTCGAACGGATATTTTGATTATATTTACAAATTGATACAATAATTAAATAGTATTAAGATTATTTTGCTTTGGCTGGCACTGACTCCTTTCAACTCCTAACCGTTGAGGAGATATACCTTACATCATCACAAATTCTTGAACAGCTTTAGAAAATATATGAAAAACGCCTATAAAATTGCCCTCGATTTCCCTAGGATCCCATAATCAAATCCTGACTTGGTGATAATGTGAATATCTTGGAAGTATACCCTACCGAACAAAGAAAAACTTTTGAAATCGGCCCACAGACGGCGGAGAAATCGGCGAACGTACATAAAAAAAATTATATATACAGTGAACATATAACCTCCTCCTTTTTTGAAGTCGGTTAATAAGTAGTTATATTTATAACTAAAAATATAACAGTGCAAAGGAATTCCTTGAGTTTATTTAAAGTTTTATATCTTACATCTGTACAATACTTATTTTCAAGTGCCGCGAGTATTGCAGTTGTAGTGAATTCAAATCACATCTTCACATCTGGCATGTAGGATTGGATGAAATTGAAAAACGACTGAATTTCTGCAACCATTTCCCATTTTTCATGAATGCTTTTGCAAAGTTTAAACGCTTAGGAAGTAAATATTTATAAGTTCTTCTAGTACGAAGAACTTATATGAATATTAATTATATTTAAATATTATTATAATATTTATAATATGTATGTATTTAAACTTATATATTATGTAGTGTATCAACTATCTGGTATCCGTAACACAAGCTTCGTAGCTTACCACGGAACTAGATGGCGCTGTGTGTAATATTGTCCCAACATATTTATTTATTATTATATTAATTATAAAGAGTTTTTACAGATATGAAAAGACAGTCAAGGAGTAAAGTTCATAGGGGTTGGGTAAACGATTAAAATTAGTAGGTACTAGTGTAGTTTGGTTACAAGGGTTAGGGGTAGGAAATTAATTAATAATTTACCCTGTTATTAGCCATATGCCTGATAGGATTGCCAATTATTAATATTATGTACAAAATTCCAATTAATAGTTTTAACACTTAGTACTTTCTTAGGTTTACGCGAATACTTGACATTATAAATGAAACTATCTTTTCGGATTTTGTCGCGGATTTATTATGATTTGGTTCCCGACGTTTTGAATGCTTTACAGCGCACATGGTCACGGGAGAGACTAAGGTATTAGACGTCTCAGGGGGTTATAATACTTGTTACAGACAGTGCCTACCCACAATTTACAATATTCAAAATTATATCAAAGTAGATTATAAGTATATAGTTTTAATTGTATTCAACCATTTATATTTTTGAAGTGAAACTTCTTTAGGATCGTTGTGATTTCAAACTCGATGAAACGAAAAAATAAGTCCATAGTACCAGGCGCTCAGAGACGGGGAAGAGTTAGCCTTAGTTAGATCTCGCCCACCGCGAGTCAGTGACATTTCTAACTCTGTCTAACTCGTGGTGTGACCTTCGCGCCATCTCCCTCTCTCAACGGGGTTATTTAGTATTAATATAAACGAGATTTAAAAATTAGTTTGCCAAAGAAGTTTTACTTCTGACATGTGTACTTTGTACACACGCAATTTTTTTTATTGGTTAAAAATTTGATTACAGATTTAGACTATGTCAGTGGATTTATTCTTCATCTTTTTTTAGTAACTTTACACGAATATTTGTGTTACCTTTAATTATTTGTTGCATTATATATTGATTTTAAAAACAGTTTCTTTACATAGAGATACACGTATAGAAAAATACAAATGAAAAAAATGTCAGTAATGTGTGACACATTCCGAAATTTGAACCTGTTTCACTTACTTATTAAAGTAATCTCGATACCCTGGGCTGGGGCTGCCGCAAAATAATATACCTTTGTAATAAAGAAGCATAGAAATAATAAAAAGGTATTTGCCATTATATATTGTAAGAGGAATCAAATTTACGACTAACATCTTCAAATATCCATCTCACCAATACTTTTAGAATTAGCGTGGAGTGTTTTATCTTTGTAACGTTTTGAATGAAAAAAAAAACAAACAAAAGTGTATCGTAACTTTTTCCATTCCTTCAATGTCACGAACATTCGCTTTCAACATAATAACAGACAGTGGAGCTTATTCTTGTCAAAGCTTCCTTTCCGTAAGCTTTGCGTTACTTCCGGAAAAAACTAAAAACGTCCTAAAATTTTCCTTTTTTTTCAATACATTAGAGAACATACAACATACAGGTTTATTTATAAATATGTTGGGGCAATATAAATATAAATATATAAATATGTTGGGACATTATTACACACAGCGCCATCTATTTCCATGTTAAGCTACGAAGGAAGCTTGTATTACGGATACCAGATAGTTGATATACATATAATATAATTTTAAATGCATACATATATGTATAGATTTATAACAAAACTAACGTTTTCCATCGGCCCTGCGATATTTTAATAAACAATCGCTTACGTTTGTTACGTTACTCTGATAAATACTGTCAAACATCATAATCCGTTTAGTAGTATAGACGTGATTGTTAGAATCTTTCTCGTAAGATAAACCATTAGTCCAAACATTCGTTCACCTTGTCCTGAAGGAGAGGCTCAGTAGCGTCTGGTAATCCGGCCAGACGCGCAGCCAAGGAACGCACAAGGAAGGCCCACTTCGGTGACCGGTTTGTCATGAGGGTTGCTCCATGTATCAAACAATCAACATCGACACCATAACAGCTCCGAAGTAAACTACACAGCTAAGAAGCTGCTCCAAAGTCCAATCCGCATATCAGATACGTCCACGTATTGGGCCACCTCCTTGTAAACCGTTTTTGTTTGAACGATATCAAAATAGTGCAAGCATCGAAAAAGTAAGATATAAGACTTTGTCTTATCAAACATTTAGTTTCAGAGAACTTCGGTAAACTTCCGAAGAAATTACGGAAGAGTCCTTTAGATGTAACAAAATGTTGAATTTAGCCTTTTGTATGTAATAGACAAAAGGAATTTTAAATAAAACCATCTTTTCGGGATTTTTTGCGTATTCCTTTTGATTTTCGCACCCATTTTTTATATTTATATAATAACTAGCAACTTTCGTTTCACTCGGGTTCGTCCGTAGGTACCGGGGGTACTATTATTAGTAGTATTAGTTTTTTAAAAACTTATTATTATTAAAACATATAATATTTTTTATTATTATAAAAAGGAAAGGAACGGAAAGGAAAAATGTTTTTAACACACAAAAAATACAACATACAAAAAAATAGCCGAATTAGTCGAGCCATTCTCGAGTTTTGAGCTTAGCGTCATTCATTTTTTTTACATAGATTATCTTTATAATGTCAAATATTTGCGTAAATATAATTATTTAAGACAAAAAAGAATTTAAAATGAAACAGTTTATTAATATAAAATGCTTAATGAAAAAAATAATTTAGTTTTCAAAGTACAAATATAATTTTATATACACCAACAACAGTGTTGAGTGACTGTGACATGTAGATAGTGACGTGAAATGATAAGGGTTCAGTTTTAAACCTTTTGTTTATTTTAAAAACTTTATTTATGTAAAGGTAAATCATATATTTTCTATTTATATCTAACATACAAACTCATAAAGTGCTTATTATATATCACATAAAATACGTAAATAAATGGTAACAATGGATAAGTACACGCTAATGCAAGTGCGCTCTTTATTCCTTTAACGACAACCCATTGACTCAGTACGTTTATATTTATAATATGTATGTATTTAAATTTATATATGTACAGTATATTAAATTATCCGTAACAAAAGCCTCGTAGCTTACCACGTAGCTTGAAGGTATTGAGTGTAATAATGTCCCAAAAATTTACTTATTTATTATTTAGTTTCAAATTTAACAAAACAAAATAAGGTTTTTTAAAGACGGTAAATAAATGCGCATTCATTTTCATAATGTTACTATTTTTCATGTCTAATTAAATGATGTAAACATGTTTCTTTTAAATAAAAAGAGAACATTACATTTTAAAATCCATCCATTTTTTATTATATTTTGGTATAACATAGCATTTTTATGAAAACAAAGGTAATTTTGCGTCCGAACACGATGCAAATGTCTCTTATCTCAAAATGATCCATTCTTCCACAGATCTTATTAAAAATAATTTCTTTGAACTATTTTTCTTAAACAGAAAGGTCACTCCATTCTGTGAAGGTGATGTGTTTTGAATAATAATCTGAACTTTAAAATTATACAACCTGGCAGCTAGTGTTGTAAATTAAATCAATGGGACCCTAATTCTTTTACCCCTCGATTACACGTAGGTACATTATATTATATATTTAATTTTTGATATAAATTATTTACAGAAACACTATAGCAGTAAAACCGACGTATGTGACGGATATTATGTGATAAATTGATAATGCTGGTTCTACTCGTGACATCATAGTAAATCCAATATGGTGGACTGTCAAAAATGGCTAGCTACTTTAATTAGACCTTAGAATTGTCAAAACAATAATTTTCTACGAGTAAAAGCTCTTGTTGTATTCAACTTTTGCTATTTCACAAATACTTTCTAAAAGAATAATAAGCTTACTAATTTAAATATGTAAGGGTTTGTTGGATCATTTTGTCCGTCTTCAAGAGGTAACTACACTAGCGGCACGCTATGATGGCCGGTTTGACACATTACAATAGTGATGTGGAATGTCAATTTATTCTCGAACAAAAAACAATTAAGTTTTGTTTTTGTACCTGATTAAATAGGTTTAATAAAACAAAAATGTATATGTTTATTTAATTTATTTGAACGAACTGAATATTTGAATGAAAATGAATATACATACTTTATATGCACACAGGAAACATATGAATACAAAAGATACCAAAAAAGGTGCCACAAAAGGCCATAATTAATCAGATTCGTCCATACTACTATTTTCACTGTCGTCACTGCTATCATCACCTACATTAATAATTATATGTTCGTTTTCTATAATATTATCTATTTTCACATCTCTTTCATAATCTTCCCTTATTAATTTAACAGTTCTATTCACAACCTTTTCCCAGTCTCCTTTAGTCACATGTTCACAAGCTTCTTCTAATAATTTTAGCATTTTTTTTGTGGTAAATGGGGGTTCTGTATTGTGTCTTGCAGCATATCCCTTAATTTGAGCCCACACCAACTCAATCGCATTATACTCACAATGGTAAGGCGGTAACCGTATAACTCTGTGCCCATGTTCTAATGCTATTTCGTCAATGACGTATCGGATCTTGGTTGGTTTGTTTTCTTTTAAAAGACGTACTAATTCCGCTTTTAACATATTCATGTTTGCATCTACGCCATTTTTACGAAGCCATGCGACGATATCAGCTTTCTTTTGGGATTGGGCAGGTGGCTTGTCAATTTGCATCGAGTGGTATGGGGCGTTGTCCATAATTATAATAGATGGTTCAGGGAGGCTACACAACATTGAGGTAAACCATTCAGTAAACTTTTCTCCATTCATGTCTTCATGATAGTCTCCAGTGGTTTTTGACGCAAAAGCCATGAGAGAACCTTCGACAAACCCGTTGATGGTTCCGGCGTGACAAATTATAAGTCGCGATCCTTTTCCTACAGGAACTTTGGAAGTAGATGCTGCTGTGTCATCGTTCCAAGAACGGCCTACAGTATGGTTAGCATTAAGCCATGTTTCATCCAAGAACACAACATTTTGCCAATTTTTGATTTCTTTCACTTGCCGTAAAAAAGTATACCTTGCCATCGCTATATCAAATCTTTCCATCAATATTTTGCGTTTGTTACATTTTTTGTATCGAAATCCAATGGTCTTCAAAATCTTCGTTAAAGAACTTTCCCCACCGAAGAATAATCCAGCTTCCTTCAGTGAATGCACCAACTTTTTTCTTGTTGGATACTCCTTCTGTAAATAGTAGCCGTAAACATGTCTTCGGATAGCATCGGCATCAAAGCTATCGATGCCTACGACTGGTTTTGCTCGTTTTCTCTTTTTTGGTGTGTGAAGTTTATTTTCTTCTGTGCCAGTCTCGCCATATTTTTTTTTAGTTATCCGTCTAACAGTTCGTTGTCCAATATTAAGCGCATCAGCTACGCGTTCAACCACTGACGTTATAGGTAAAATTGGCCCTCCATTTTGAGCTTCACGATCGAAATAGTTACGAAGGCGTATTACGAACTCACGTGTCTGACTATTTAGAACAGTTCTCTGCGTACGTTCGGTCATATCGACGAAATCCACAACAAAGGGCTTGAACAGAGTCCAAATTAACGAGCAAGGGTCAACAGTAATGCAGTATCAATATTTGAAATCCAAAGCCAGGTCAAAACTATATCACAATCGCATTGCACTGACAGTTTATACTTTTCGAAGCAACGTCAATTCGAAACTGCTTTGTTTTGCATTGAGCATTGACGCGAGTTTGCCGGAGGTAGTAGTTGTGCTAGCCAGCGATCCTATGTGACGATCGTATTAGATTCCATTTTTAAAAATTTTCAATTTAGAAAACCAAATGCCGAGTTGTGGTATATATCATATAAAAATAAAAATTTTACCTTTTGTATGAAACAGCTGATATTTTTTTGCGATTTCAGAGGTTTGTCCACATAGTGAAAATTGTTCATATTCACAAGTACATTCACCCCTTAAATGGTGCAAACTGATTTTTCTACACTTGTATACATTTTAGAAATCAATTTAATAAATAAATTTTGAGTCCTAAACCTAAAACTACATTCGATAAAATTTATGAATCTCTGCACAATACTATCGTCAATAAAGTAATACAATTATTTCCTTCAAAGTCGTTATCAATTAATACGGAACTTCATGAGCGGACAAACGTCAAACCGGCCATCATAGCGTGCCGCTAGTATAAGCAATTCAAATTCAAATTACGCTTTATTCAAATAGATTTTAACTTTTTTATATTTTTTGCATTTAAATTCAAGAGAGTTTTATACGTCCGTAAGAAAGCTACCATCGACTCGGAAAGCAATTGAAGACAAGTCCAAAATAAATCCGAGAAATGATCTTTAAAAATAAGGTAGTTAAATCATTAATCAACTGGATCCCGTTTGTGTGAAAAGTGCATAAGACTATATTATAGTTTCGTATTACGACAGCGGAAATCATATTTAATATCTGGAGATTTCTTAATGCAATGTTTTCTTTACAAGAAAAGAAAGCGAGCTCTAACACTATCCCACAACCTGAGCATTTTGTGGTACACTTTACTGATAAATTATCACGCCTATAGATTAATAATAATTTAACTTCATATCGAGATGTGTTATCTGTCAAAAAATATATAATTTCTATAATCATAAAATAAACATTTACAACTGTCTTAAAAATAATTACCCATTAGAAAACTACGCGTGCCCTCACAAAGCTCAGCTTTTTGCTTGTTATAATACAAAACAAGCTAGTCAATGTCAACAATGGCGGTTATGAGACGAGGTGATACCATGTTCAAAAAAATCCTCAGTAGGTACATTGAATGGGCATAGTTTCGACTGCAATTCTAGTGATTGATTTTTTACATGTAGATTTTAACTGGTATGTTGCATTTTCAGTAAAACTATGTCTTTTTCTTGAGAGGCACTCTACTACGACCGTGATTGCTTAGTAGCATTCGAAACTTAGGGAGCCAAAACACAATAATTTAAAAGACGAAATAATGTTTGAAATAATAAATCCAATGAAGCCAATAAAAGCGTTATAATAGAAACATTGCCTACTGCTTATTTTCCTCTATTTCTTCTTACCTTTTAATACCCAGTGTCCCCTTCATTAAGCAATTCAAACAATGATTTATTATTATTCGATATAAAAGCCGGCGGCTCTAGAAAGAGCCTTAGGCATTTTATTTGGCTTCATTTGGAGTATTTTCTTTCTAAAATATAAAAAAAAATTGTCAGTATGAAAAAGTGATGTCAGCTTCCGATCAATACACAGTCGTCTCTTACATTGAAGATATTTTATAACAAGACCACTTCATGTTAAACTTTGTGAATATTCATACATTTAGTAAAATTACTGAGATCAAAGGTTTACACTGGATTCTTCAAAATATGTATAAAGTATAGATATTTAATATAAAAGCTTTTTTTTTATGGTAAAAAGGGGGCAAACGGGCAGGAGGCTCACCTGATGGGAAGTGATTACCTCCGCCCATGGACATCTGCAAGCCCAGGCTTGCAGATGCGTTGCCGGCCTTTCAGGAAAGGGAGGGATGGAGGAGGGAAAGAAGTGGGAGGGAGAAAAGTGGGAGGAAGGGGGGAACGAAGGCGGAGGATGAAGGGAAGAGGGAGGGGGGAAGGAGAGTGGGCCTCCCGGACTCTCACTCACCGGACGAAACGCGACAGCATAGCTGCCACTTCACGCCGGTCTTCTGTGAGAGAGTGGTACTAATGAACTATACGGGGCGTGCCGGCCCATTTGGTTGCTACCCGAAGGTAACAAGCATGGCACTACTTATTACTACACTATACACTATACACTACTTGCTGCTTCAATAGTATTATAACATCTTGAATATTTATATTTTTTTTTCAAAGAAAAACAGGAAAATCATAAGCTATTCACTAAGGAAAAATAGGTTATTTGTTAAGGAAATCATTATGAAAATTGAGTAATTATAATATTGTTACAAGACAACAAACGTTAATATTTTATATATTAATAATCTCAATGCGATTCAATCAAGCCTTGGTCAATGTTGTTCCGCTATTATTACTCACCCTCGCTTCGCTCGTTCGTCCCTGGGTAGTGTGACCGAAACCACGGGTTTCGTTAGTTAAAATAAAAAATAATCCTACCTCTTCCATTTTTGAAGTCGGTTCAAAAGTAGCCTAACTTACGCCTTATAACATTAGCTATCTGCGAGTGAAAGCCTCATCAAAATCGGTCCAGCCGGTTTCAGAGATTAGCCGGAATAAACAGACAGACAGACAGGCAGACAGCCAATAATTTTTAAAATAAATTTGTAAATTTAAATATCTAATAAGTATGAAAACAATAACACCTAGTTTTCTAGAATAGTTGTATCTAACGAATGTAAACATAACTGGTGAAATAACTAACTTGCGCCAGGTATTGTGGGACGTGAAAGCGTAATAATTCATTTATTTCATTTTATCTTGACGGCCTCAAGCCTTTGAAACGGACAAAGGGCCTTTTGTAAACACCGACACGGTACCGTCAGCAACAAACACATTATAATGAGGACTAAATAAAATATGCATGATTTCTAGTTACGTATAACCTTAATTTTTTTACACAAAGTAAAATAATAAAAGTTAGATTGTAAAATCTTGTGTACAAAAATACATTCGTAATTTTTTGTGTTTAAAAAATACTTTTTACTGATGACTGTGATGATTTTTAATATAATATAGATTATATATAATTTTTTCAAATAATCAGGAGTATCTTTGTAAAATTAAAATAAAATTGAATGTACAGAAGGAACTTGGTTTGTTATAACAATTACCGAACTAAAGTCTAAAACTAAAATGCTAACAAAAAACATTCGGTTAATATTAAAATATTATTGAACCAAAATGTTTTTTCTGACCCTACGTTACATTTCAATTTGGTCGGTTAACGTCTACAGCACTTTACATTCAAAACGAGCCAGTTGACAAAACAATGCTAATTATTTTGGATTCTTAAAAATTTATAATTTTGGAGATTTCATTTAAGTTGGAATGAACTAAGTAGCAGATACTTACCCTCGCTCGGGTTCGTTTATAAATACGATAGTATAGTATTTCGCAGAAAAGAAATGTTTTTCGCAGTATAAAGTATCCCATATGTTGTTGACTCGGACTAGCTATCAACATATCAAATTTCATGAAAATCACACAGATTTTATTATATAGGCCACTCGCCTATATGTACCCAGTATACCTGCTAGGCTCTTGGCACTAAGCAAGCCGCCTGTCTGTGCGGACGTAGGCTAAGTGTCGTATAATATGGTGTACTCACTCCCACGTTTATAAATTAAGCAATGTTGAAATTCTACGTGTCATCCCCTTTTCAGCCTATGAATTAATGTATAATATAATTTGCTTATTTTGGTCCACAGGTGGGAGTTCTGCAGATGGGCGCTGTTCGTCGATCTCGGGCGCCGCGGCTTGCTGATATACCCAGGTAATATATAAATTTTATTCATACAGATATATGTATACAAATATAAAATACAATATAAGGGTCCATTAATCAGGTGATGTTTTTAAGCAACTTTTTTAACCCCCCCTTCCCCATGGTGATACGTGATGAGGTGTAAGACTAAACGCGGTAAAATGTTAGCATGCCTACACCTCCCCCCCCCTTTTGAGCCTCACGTGATTAATGGATGACCCCTAACATAAGAGCTAGGAATATAAAAAAATGAACGGGGCATAATCCCATGGCCTCCACGAGAAGTAGATTATTACGCACTTGGCTATCCTATTAAGTTTGTTAATAACCGGATTTTTTTCAGGACTAATTGTGAATTCATTCTAATAATTGTTTATTTAATCAATACATACATATACATCGTTTCTACAAAGTATAAAAAAGAATTTAGCAAGACGTATAGAACAATTTATTGAACAAGCAATTTTGTTTGTAAAAAGAGAGGATTAATATAAAAAAATAATAATATTAGTCCCGCTGAGTCTCTTTCGCCAGTTCTTGTTAGGTCAGAGGTTTCTTCTTTCCGAAAATTGTAACACTTTTTAGGCTGAATAAAATATTTTGATTTGATTGCCAGATAATTTTTAATGATATTACTTATCTATGGTACACAATATGAATAGTTTGTCTCTTCCGTGATTATGATTGCTGTACAACATTTGGAACTTCGGGAAACAAAAATAAAAAAACAGCGTTCGTACTCTCTTCCTTTACAAAAATCAATAGGTACTCCAACTTCTAGAATACAAAGTACTTGTTAAGGTTCTCTGACGCAGGGTTAATATAATTTACACCATTGTAAGTTATTTGATTGTCCTTTTATTATTGAATTTGAAACGTAACATTTGCATTTACGTGACTTTTTTTTTTTTTTTTTTATCGGGGGGAAATCCTCATGGACTACCTCCGCCTGGGGAAAGGCGGAGGGGAGTGCCGGACTCTTACCGGCTAAAACCACCCCGGTGTCTCCTCGCACGTGCATGTGAGGCCGCGGGAATCCACATTCTTCCGCAGCCCCACACTAGTGCTGGCCGGATCCGTGCGGGCCTCATCTCCTGCACGGGGTAGTGAGGTGTTGAACTACCCCGCGCATCGTCTCAGAGGTGCGCGCCAACACTCGCGCGCACCTACGACTCGGGTCCATCGAATAGGGGGCGAGGATTTCCCCAAGTCCCTCGCCCCTGGACCCATTCATGGGGGCAGGAGAAGGGCGTTGTCCGCTCTTCTCCTGCGCCCGGTGCGCCTCCTGCGGCCGGGCAAGGGAGTCGAGATCTCCCTCTCCCGTTCCGCAGTTTCCTTCTGCGACATCACGTCCTCGCAGAAGGACACCACCGCGTCCCACGACTCTGCACTGCTGACCATCCTCCGCACTATGGCCGGCAGCGACAGATCGCCTCCTACTTTATTTGTGAGGACACGGCGCTGCTCCTCCCAAGCTACACACTCGGCGAGCGTGTGTTGCGCTGTGTCCTCCCCGCAATGGACGCAGTGGCGGCACCGAGCGTCCGGCTCCCTATCTATGCGGCACAGGTACTTGCCGAAGCAGCCGTGCCCCGACAGCACCTGCGTCACCCTAAACGACAGGGAGCCGTGCCTTCTCCCGAGCCAGTCGTCGAGTACTGGCCGGATCGCCTCGATGGTAGTGAGGCCGGCGGTAGGGCGCAGAAGCCTTTTCCGCCATTCCGCAACCGAGACCTGACGGAGCTTCTCTCGGCGCAGCGCGATCTGCCGCTGCACCGGCCTCGAGCCCCGCGTCCGCTCTTCCTCGCGCCATCGATATAATGACGCGAGTACTTTCGCCTCTAGGTCCCAGGGCGTGGATCCGGCCAGGACGCAAGCCGCCTCGTAGGTGCATTTACGTGACTGAGTCAAGTTAAAGTTGGTTTGACGCTTTTGGGAAATTAGACCGGAAAAATTAGGTTTTATGTTCATTTTATCTCAAGTGTATATTTAGGGGATAGGATTAAACAATAAAAATATTTTTATATTATATAAAACTTGGAGTCAATAAGAATACATTGTGTACTCGTAAATCTATACAAAAACATGAAAAGCTTATTATTAATTGAAGAACAAATTTTAATATTTTTGTCTGTCTGTTTGTCCCGCTAATCTCCGAAACGACTGGAAAAATTATGTTGGGACTTACCATTTCAGATAGCTGATGTAATAAGGAATAATTTAGGCTATATTTATTATAAAAAGTATTAGGAATCCGCTGGGACTAACCTAAACGAAGCGACGATGAATCGCTAGTTTTAAATATTTTATTTTCGGATTATTTCGAAGATTTATTTTGATTTTTAGTTCCCCAAGTCACTTAATAAATACATAAGAAGTAGTAGTATAGTATTTCTACCAGTCTGAGTTAGCAGCTGCGCCTACAATCGTCACACTCTGCGCACCCTTTGTTTGCTTTGTAACCTTATACTTATTATTCCCGTACTGTTATCTTCTAACAATACAAGTTTTGCTTACAGTCTTACTCGTGCAAATTTAATAATATTTTTATTTATTTAGATTTATTTATATAGAATATTTGTTATTTTTATTATTAAATACTTCCGTGGGCCTTAAGGAACATACAAAAAAAATATTAGCCGAATTGATCGAGCCATTCTCGAGTTATTACTCGCTTACCAACATTCTTTTTATTTATATAGATATGTAAGTTGTAGCAGACACCAATGCACTCATTATTTCTTTCACTCTTGACGAACAGTGAAAGATAGACTTAAGACTTTGCGTGAACCTCAGGCACGGAAGTGAAAATCTCAAAGTTCCAACCAGGCTGGCTTCCAACATTCTCAACTGATAAAATCAACAAATAAACTAGCTCTAAACCGGGAATCGAACCCAGAATTTCTGAATGGCTTACAAGTCAGCCAACTCATACATCAAAACACATATTACATGTACGTTTATTTAAGAATAAGCAGAGAAATTGTTCTGAAAATATATCTATACTAATATTATAAAGACCGGATAGACCGTTTATTAAGGAAGGCTATAGGCTATATTATGTCATGGTACGATCAATAGGAGCGGAGCATTAATGAAAAATGTTGCAAAAACGGGAAGGGCTAGCGTTAGTTCTGCGAGGTATCATACCGCGCGTATCATAAAGAATTTGGTTTCCGGTCTTTAGAAAGCGTGCGAAGCCGCGGGAAATGCTAGTATAAGTATAATCGTACATCACAAAGGACAGCATATATGTATATAACGAGGCATCTAAACAATTTGTCCCAGTCTTAAACACATTGTCTTTAGACACTTCCTTTGTTGTATACAAACCCTTTATGTCGCGATTAGTCCTTCGTCAACATCCGGAACATCTTCTCGTTACAAAAACATTACATATACCTACTGTACACACACTGACAGCTTTCGACTGTTTATATGAGTTTAGTTAGAGTTTATTCTGGATTAAGAAAATTAAAGATCTACAAAATATGCTAATTTTATTATATTATACTAGCATTACCCGCGGCTCTGCCCGCGTTCTAAAGACCGGAAACCAAATTCTTTCAGAGTCGCGTGGTATAGTAACTCACAGAACTAACGCCCGCCCTTCCTGTTTTTGCAACATTTTTCATTGATGCTCCGCTCCTATTGGTCGTAGCGTGATATAATATAACTTATAGCCTTCCTCGATAAACGGACTATCCAACGAAAAAAGAATTTTTTAAATCGAACCAGTAATTCCTGAGGAACATATAACCTCCTCCTTTTTTGAAGTCGGTTAAAAATAAGACAGAACGGTTAAAATGGATATTTATGTTTACTGTTGATAAAACGAACGGTAGTTTTCGTTAAGTTTAGTTGATTGTAAGCCTTCAGGATACCTTCCTTTATAAAGTAAACAAAAAGTATTGAAGAATAAACAAGCTCATTCATCGTCACTATAATTCTGACGATACGTTTGGCTCAGTTTCTAGTGAACCTAATAGCTGTGTCAGCGGTCACAGGTTCGCGTCCCGCTGGGGGCATTCATTTGTTGAGCACATTTGTTAATACATATATAACATTAAATAGATACATATTATAAATATAAAAACCTATGACTGAAGTACAAACATCCGAGTTTATCAAATGAAAGACCCCAGCGGGACTCGAACCCGCGACCGCTGGCGCCAAATGTGTCGTCATATACTGTGTCATATATTATGTCACCTTTGATATTTATACAAATAAATAAATAAGAAAACAGAATTCAATAAGCGAATAGAGCAAATCTCTACATTTACAGAGAGAGCGTAATGGTCCGCGCGCACTAGGCGTAACTGCAAGGCCGTAAAGCGCTATCTCTCATAATATTTCATACAACGAATATTTTGCAGTGCAGTGCCGCCTAGTACGCGTGGACCTTTAAATCTCAGAGCAGAAACAAATGACTCACTTAATTTTACTTCACATTTATTTAAAAGTGCTATAATTTCAGAGCTATCTTGTCTTTTTCTGAAAATAAATTGTATTAATGGTACCTGTAAAAGTTTTAAACTATAATAGTAATAGTTTTATATTATTATAGTTATAGAGCAGTAATATATTGCGTTGGGGTTTTTTACGGTAGGTACTACTTATATTGACCGATGTCGAAAACGAAGTAAAAAGAAAACGTATATTTCAATTATTACTTAGGTATACACTTTACATACTTCTGTGATCTAGTGGCTAGCATGTACGAAGGAAGCTGGGTTCGAGTCCCAGGTCTAGCCAAGTTTAGTAAGCATTATTTCTGCCAAGGAATGATTAACAGCCGGAAGTTGGCAGTCATACCCCGTACCATAAGCACGTAAAGTCCTCGGTACTTAACTCTCACCGGTCGTGTCGAGTAGTCGTCCCACCGGAGTATGAGAGTGATAGAAATAGATAGTGCACTTGTGTCTGTGCGTACACGCGCTACACTATGATATCTCCCGCGCAGATGGCTCGTCTCAAAAATATTTTATCAAAAAAACAAAAAAATACTATTCCAAAAAAAAATAATATGTACTAAAAAGTAAAAAATTATTGCGTATTGTTCTACCAATTAATAATCATCTTACTTTTTTATTTTATTTAGAGTTATAATTACAATTATTATTATTTTTGGAGTCGGTGTCAGCTAACCACCCCTTCTGTCACAGTCTCGCTCTCGCCTACCGCCTATGTCAACTATAAGTATGTACGTAGTTACATTTTACAAACCTACCTTGGCTGATCATCGAAATTCGTTCATCCAATCGAAAGTTCTGAGTTAACTACCATAACAAAAAAATACCTTTTTGAAGTCGGTTGAAAATATTGGTCGCTGTGACAAAAATCGTTTAGAAAGATTATTATAATTATAATTCAGTTAGAGTAAGCCATTAATAATAATAATAATAATAAGAGTGCGCATGAAATGGGATGATGAAATTAATATGTTTATAATGCGCACATACTACTATATAACCAAACTCGAAACAGACAAAACAATGTACCCCACTAAACTTTTTGATATATTTACACACAAATACCCCCATTTAAAAGTTAATTCTCAACGAATAGCAGATCAAAGAAGAGTTATTGTCCGGAATAATCTTCTAACAACAACAGTTATTGAAAATATAAAACGTGAAGTCCGATTACAACTGGATAAAGAAGAGAATGAAGAACTTAGAAATCTAGAGTCAGAACGTTATTTGCCAGCAATTACAAATTCCAGTACACAGATAGAGAATCATAACATAATTATTAAAGAGATAGTAAAATCACCGAACTCACAAAACAATAGGGAAACACGTGAACCAAAACTTACACAAAATGCCGATATGCCAATAGATGTCTCTACACAAACAACACATTCTCCTCAAGTTTTTAGCAATCAATCAGACATTACACATAACGAAACTGACACTTCCTCACAATATACACAAACACTAATAGAAGAACTAGAAATAGCACTGGCCGAATATAGAGGAACAGATCCCACTTCAAGACCGAAATTACCTCGACTAAAAGAAAATAAAAAGCTTTATAAATTAGTTGACATATTTAACAAAGATATTTTAAGAAATTATTATTCTATTGACTCTGATATCGTAGAAATACACACACTTATATACTGTAGTGCGTTAGTGATGTGTCGTCAAATGGGTTACAAAATTAAAAAACAAAATGCAGAAAATGTTAATAGTTATAACACACAGAGAAATAAAAAACCAGAATGGCAAATTAGAATTGAGAAAGATATTCAAAAACTAAGAGCTGATATAGGTAGATTACAACGATACATAAATAACGATAGGTCCAGAAAATTAGAAAAAAAAGTAGAGTTAATATTTAAAAATACAAGAATTCACTCAATACATGAAAAGGATAATATTAGACCGGAAGAGTTTTTGGATACTCTTAAGCAAAAATTAGCACTAAAATCTCAAAGATTAGCTCGATATATTAAAGCATTAAAACGAAAAAATGACAACAAATTATTCTTAAATAATGAAAAAGATTTTTATAGGACCTTAACCAACAATAGTACTAGCAATGATAATACAGAATTACCCACTGTTGAAACACTTGAAAACTACTGGACGGATATCTGGAGGAAACGAGAAGATCATAATAATGAAGCTTACTGGATAAAAGAAGAGGAAAAAAAATGGGAACACCTTCATCAAATGGATTTTGCAGAGGTAACAACAAGTGATTTAGAACAAGTAATGACAAAAATGAAAAACTGGAAAGCAAGTGGTGGCGATGGCATACATATATTTTGGTATAAAAAACTGTATACATTACATAAAATACTTTCGAACATTGTTACAGACTTGATAAAGGCAAGAGCAGTTTTACCCGACTTTGTTACAAAAGGGGTTACTTACATGGTTCCAAAAAGCAACGCTACCGCAGATCCGTCGCAGTATAGGCCCATAACATGTTTACCTACCATTTATAAACTGATAACTGCATGTATAACATTTAAAATTAATACTCATATTCTTACAAACAATATACTATCTGAGGAACAAAAGGGATGCAGACAGAATCATAAGGGATGCAAGGAGCAACTTGTAATAGATAGTACCATTGTTAAGCAGGCAACTTCACGCAATAGAAATTTATGTTTAGCTTATATTGATTATAAAAAAGCCTTTGACAGCGTACCCCATTCTTGGCTTATTAAAATATTACAAATCTATAAAATTGATCCTGTTGTTATAAATTTTCTGGACATTGCAATGAAAACTTGGAAAACAACTTTACATTTAAGAAGTAATAAAGTAAATTTGAATACCGCAGAGATAAATATTGAAAATGGCATTTTCCAAGGTGATTCTTTGAGTCCTTTATGGTTCTGCCTGGCCCTTAACCCACTGTCAAGTCTGCTCAATAACAGTAATGCTGGTTATAAACTCACAACGAATACTTCAGTTACACATTTAATGTATGTTGATGATATTAAAATTTTCTCAAAATCGGAAAAGGAGTTAAAAAAATTAATTACTATAACAGCTTCATTTAGTAAAGACATTTGCATGTCTTTTGGTTTAGATAAGTGTAGGGAATTATATTTAAAAAGAGGAAAATTGTCTAGCAGTCGCAATATCTCAGTAGGAAGTATCCAGTTTGACATGATGGAGGAAGGCGAAACTTATAAATACCTAGGGATACAACAAGCTAAGGGAATCACACATACAGAAATAAAAACAAATTTAAGACATAAATATTTTCAACGCCTTACACGAATCTGCAAAAAACAATTAAACTCGAGAAATCTGTTCAAAGCCATTAACACCTATGCTATTCCAATACTAACATATTCATTTGGGATAATTAAATGGTCAAAAACAGATATCAATAGAATAGAAATGAAAACAAGAACCATATTGACAAAGCATAATTACGCACACCCTAAATCGGCAATAGAACGAATGAGCATCAAAAGAGATAAAGGAGGTAGAGGTCTTATAGATTTAAATAGTTTATGGCAGGGACAAATTAATAATTTGCGAGCGTTCTTTTTCGAAAAAGCTAAAACTAGTGGACTACATTGTGCAGTAACTGAAACTGATGAAAATGTCTTCGACAACCAGAGACCATACAGCATATAACCAGTGCTTGCACATCATTGACTCAAACCGATTACACGCATCGTCATAACCAAGTTTGCAATATAATTCACCAAAAGTTAGCCATTAAGCATAAATTAACAGAAAAAAAACCTCTCCCTTATTATCATTACACACCTACACCTGTGATGAAGAATGCCAGCTACAAGATGTATTACGACAGAGCTATATTAACTGACAAAACGATTCACAGCAACAGACCGGATATCACTTTAATTAACAAAATAAATAAAATAGTCCATATAATAGATATATCTGTCCCAAATACCCATAATTTACAGAAAACAATTACAGAGAAGTTACAAAAATACACTGAACTTAAGGAAGAAATATTAATAATCTGGAAAATGAAAACCGTTTATATCGTTCCGCTGGTGCTCTCCAGCACAGGTGTCATTCCTAAACACTTACTTCATTCACTCAAAGCGTTAGATTTACCGGAGACCACGTACTACACTATGCAAAAAGCAACTATCCTAAATACATGCCGTATAGTAAGGAAATTTCTTCAAGAGGAAGATGTTGACACAGTAGCCTAGCAATTTCAATGAAGTACTCTTGGCTTAGGCCCGCGGACTTCATTAAAAACCAAAATCGTTAGGATTTTGAGAATAGTCGATCTTTGATAATAATAAAATCTTTATTGACATATTTGTTTGTTTTTACATAAGCCTGTTGAAGCCTCTGACTCCCAAACTAGGTTAAACTTGTATGTCAGGAGTCAGCGCCCTCTTCCATCTTTAATAATAAGTGCACGTCAATAATAGCATGTTTAACAGTAATAATTTTACTATTAATTGCTTGTAAAAGAAGAAAAAAAAATAAAATAAAATTTAACTTCAACAAAAATATACTAAGTGAAAAGAAGTTACGTATATGTGTGTGCCTGCGTGTGTGTGCGTGTGCGTGTGTGTTAGTGCGTGCGTGTGTGTATGTGTGTGTGTGTGCGTGTGTGTAATCATTCATTGTTGTAATCATATGTACTTCAAATAACAAACATAAGGTATAAATATATATAAAATAAATATTGCTATGTATCAAAAGGAATTTTCATTTTGTTACTAAATATTTGTTTGCAAACCGTTTTCAATAAGCGTCAGCATTTTCAATATCTTATTTATCTCACGTTTCGCTGTAAAATGCTCCGAATCGCTATAATTCACTCACGATAAATTGAATTATTAATATTTTTTACGAGAATGTATTTTGTACATTTTTCATTAAATTTTATTCTGCTTAATGCTTACATTACAATTTACAGGAGGATCTTGAAGGACCTTTAAATATCTATCCTTACTAACATAAAAGAAAGTGACCGTCTAACGTCTGTCTGTACTTATGTTCTTACTAACTTCCAGAACTACTGAACGGATTTCGATGCGGCTTATACTGCTCTAATATGAATTTCATCAGAAAGATTTTAATTTATCAAAACTTATTGTAGTATTTGCCAAAGCGGGGCATTGATCTGATTGAACTTTAAGTCATCACTTGTAAAACTCGATAGTGAAAAAACGAAGGAAAGGAAATATCTGATACGAGTTTCGTCTTTTTTTCTTTTGATTGCGGAACCCCAAAAAAGATCTCTTAAAAAGTATTTTTCATTATGTTTTGTATTGAAATAATATAAATTGTACATTTAAATGAAAGCAGATGGGATCCCCGTGACCAAACTTGATGAAAATTAGTCGAAACTTCAACTAGATATTTTGCCACTTACGTAATATATAGAACTGTAGTAGTAGTATACCGCCAGTATTATACTACCATTTCCCGCGGCTTCGCACGCGTTTTAAAAACTGGAAACCAAATTCTTTCTGAGGCGCGCGGTATTGTATCTCGTAGAACTAACGCCCGCCCTTCCCATTTTCGCAATTTTTCAGTGATGCTCTGCTTCTATTGGTTGTAGCGTGATGTAATATAGCCTTCCTCGATAAACGGACTATCGAACACAAAAAAAATTTTTCAATTCGGACCAGTAGTTTATGAGATTAGCACGTTCAACCAAACAAACAAACAAACTCTTCAGCTTAATAATATATGTATAGATTAAACATAATATATTTTCAATCCTGTGGTATTATTTTTAAAAGTATTTTAACACGCACGGGAATCAAACTGGTGATCTAAAGTGATTGAACATAGCCAATATGTCTTCTCACAGCTGTCGGCTAATTTAATTTTTATGCATTTAAAAGTTTCAGAGCAATAATTTAAGTTTCGTTCATCTATTTCGATCGCCGTGCACAAATTGGACCAATTACATACGTAAAGCTTTTTTAAAAGCTCCCCGTCTAAAACAGGATGAGCTTTCAATATAATTTTTTTTTTCTACATAGAAATTTGAAATTCATTAAATTGTTTCTTATTCCTACTTTATATTTATTTACGGGATAGCATTAAGCAGTGGTAGCCTAGTAGTTATACAACTATTGCTTGCTTCAGAAACGGAGTGAAGCGGGTTCAAATTCCGGGTCTCACATTTTCGATATTTTCATGTTATTATTTGCACTATAAATTAAATGTTCAATTAAAAATAAGTCGTTGCTAGGCAACGTTGTTTTGCGCATCATCACTACATAGTATAAAACAAAGTCGCCTTTTCTGTCCCTATATCCCTATATCCCTATGTGCGCTTAAATCTTTAAAACTACGCAACGGATTTTGATGCGGTTTTTTCCAATAGATAGAGTGATTCAAGAGGAAGGTTTATATGCATAGCTAGCGGATCCCGCGGCTTTGCCTGTGCTAAATCTAGGGAAGAGCCCGAGCGAAGCGAGGGCGAGTCGCTAGTGCATACTAAAACATTTCACCGGAAGCAAAAGTTTATAAAAATTTTGCTATATGTACAACGTCTGTCGGGTTCGGTAAGTAATTATTTGGATGCTGCTAGATTCATTTAAGTTGTCATAGTATGAAGAACTAACATTTTTGAAGTAAAACTTCTTTAGAATCGTTGTGATTTCAAACTCGATGAAACGAAAAAATAAGTCCATAGTACCAGGCACTCAGAGACGGGGAAGAGTTAGCCTTAATTTAAATTCAAGTTTTACTTATGACATGTGTACTTTGTACACACGCACTTTTTTTATATATTTTGTATTGAATTTTTAAATATAACCGTTTAAACTTTTTGAATATAAAGTAGTTGTACATTGTGTTTTCTTTACATAAGCGCCTGTAGGTGTTCCACGTGCAAGCAAAGGTTAAAAGTCAGTTGTACCAAGTTAAAACATAAATCCTTCGTATGATAATTACAATTGACTACTTTTTGCCTGCAGATGAAATCACATTCGAGCGTCTCGTTTTTTTTCCTCATGAATTGTCAAACGCACCAAGTCTTACATATATTTTTACTTTTTTACGTTAGGGAATTTAATTAAGCATACACCGGTATATGTGTACAAATAAATAAATAAATATGTTGGGACATTTTAACAACAGCGCCATCTAGTTCCGTGGTAAGCTACGAGGCTTGTGTTACGGATACCAGATAGTTGATATACTACACATATAAATTTTTGAAATACATACATAATATAAATATTAACACCCAACCACCACCCAACTGGAGAACAAACATTCGTGCTCAACAAATGAATGCCCCCAGCGGGACTCGAACCCGCAACCACTGGCGCAGGGTCACTACTCACTACCAACTGAGCCAAACGTGTCGTCAACATATATACAGATTTATACTTGAAAAGAAAGAAAGTAAACCACTTTTTAACAGATTTTTACCTGAAAAGAAAGGAAGAAACAACAAGACTTCTCCCGTTAAGGGGGTGTCTCAGGATCGCTCAAGCACGACCGATGGGCGATGACTCATGGTTTTGGTGGTCTGGAGCAGACTCTTACCATGGACCATGACCTTGAACCATGGGGTTGCTCCTGTTGGAGAAAGTCATTGAAGTCTACCAGGAGTACTACGACAAAGTCTCCATTGCTCCATGCTATCTTTCATATTTATTAGTTATAGAAATAAAATCATTTATGAATGGACACCATGTAATACAGAGCATTGACCCACAAACACACAGATTGGTAATTATTTAATGGATTTTATGCTCATGTCTTTATGTAAAGAAATTCCCTTAAAGTTTTCTTAATCCAGAATAGGGACTTTCTTCAGTTTAACTGGAGAAAGTAGCCAACTAGTTTAATTTCACTCAATCCCATTAAGCTTCACTCACTACTCACTCTCTCATAGTACGATTCTATGATTTTCTATGAGTAAAGATGGTAACGGTAACAATTTGAAACAACATTTTCATTAGCCACCATAGCTCGTCCTTTAAGCATATTTATGTATATTTTTCTTTGCTTAATTTTATTAAAGTCTTCGTTAGCTAACGTGAGCCGTCGCGATCATTGAAATATGATAATATCCCGCGGGTACTAATTTACTCCACGAAACTACTTTCTCGAAGGCCATCTAAAGTATCAAATATCGTGATTACACTACGCTTATATAAAGCTTGAAAAAATGCTTCAAAGTAACTAAGTAATAAGCTTTCAGATTGAAAATATTTTTCATAAATTATTATTAAATTGCTTTTGATAACAACAGTAATAAACGGAAACAAGTCCAGAACCTTTTACGAGCAGCTTTTCATTGTTCCAGGTAATAAAAAATAAGCTGTATAATTACCCTGATCTATGCTTCTATACAAAAAATAAAACTGACATGGTTGTTTCTATCATGATTACCACTTGTCTTACGGTGAAGGAAAACATCGTGAGGAAACCTGCATGTCTGAGAAAACCTAGTAAGTTTTCGAAAGACATGTGAAGTCCGCCAACACGCACTAGGCCAGCGCGGTGGACTAAGACCTGATCCCCCTCGTACTGAGGGAGGCCCGTGCCCAGCAGTGGGACTTCAAAAAAGGTCTGATGATGATGATGATGATGATGATATTGTTTGATGCATTTGAAGAAACATAAAAAATATTATCCGAATCGAATATTAACATTCTTTATGATATCTGACAGTGACTAGGTCCTAGAACTTATATAACCTATTAACTAACAATTACAGTAATGAAAAATGTGATTTTCTTAATTTTAATATATAATAATAATAATAATAAAGCCTTTATTTCGGATAGTTTAACATTTTTTACTTAAATCTAACTTAGTTCTATTTCATCAACAATAGTATCCGTTTGCCCCTTTTTGGCATAGGCCTCTTCCAGCTTCTTCCAATCATTCCTTTCTCTTGCAATTCTTGTCCACTTTTTTCCTGCGACGGCCTTTATGTCGTCTTCCCATCTTTTGTATTGGCCTCCGCGATTTCTTTTCCTGTTTATTGGGTACCAGTTTATGATAGATTTACTCCATTTCTCGGATCCTCTTATAGTATGCCCTGTCCATCTCCATTTGTTTTTCCGTATAGTATATGTGACATTTTCTATTTTTGTTGTTTTCCTTATTGCCGTGTTTTTTATTCTGTGCGATCTCTTTATGTTTAACATACTTCTTTCCATTGATCTCTGACATACCTCTAGCTTTTTATAATGCGCTTTAGTGAGGGCCCATGTTTGGCAACCATAGGTTAGTACGGGAAGAATACACGTGTTATATAGTTTCTTTTTGATGTTAATACTCATTTCCTTATTCTTCATGATTTCTTTAAAAGTCCAGTACCTTTTCCAAGCATTTCCTATTCTCGTTTCTATTTCCTTGGTTGTTTGGTCAGTCGGCGAGATTACTTGTCCAAGATAGGTGTATTCCTGAACATACTCGATAGATTGTCCACTTATTATGATAGGTTCAGGTTTTCTGTTCGTCATAAGTTTTGTTTTAACTGTGTTCATTGTTAACCCTGCCTTGCGGCTTTCATTATCAAGATCTTGAATCATCCTGGATAGTTCAGTCGGGGTATTAGAGAAGATTATGAGGTCATCAGCGAATCTTAAATGGGTGAGTTTTTCGCCATTAATATTTACACCGTAATTTTCCCAATCTAAGACTCGGAATATTTCTTCTAGGACTGCCGAGAACAACTTGGGGGACAACGGGTCTCCTTGGCGTACTCCTCTTTCTATTCGTATTTCTTTTCCTTCTCTTTCTAGTTTCACTTTTGCGGTACTCTGCCTATAGATGTTTCTTATTATTCTTGTGTACTTGTTTTCAATTCCTTGGTTTTTGAGAGCTTGCCAGATTTTTTCGTGTTCGAGCGAATCAAACGCCTTGCTGTAATCAACAAAGCAGCAGTATAGAGGCATATTGTACTCTTTACTCTTTTCAATAATTTGTTTTACAACATGAATGTGATCTAGAGTCGAATAGCCACTTCTGAATCCAGCTTGCTCTCTCGGTTGGTTCTCATCGAGTTTCTTAGTTATACGGTTAAGAATTATCTTGGCAAATATTTTGTATAAGTTCGACATGAGACTGATTGGCCTATAATTTTCGACGTTATTTATATCTCCTTTCTTGTGCAATAGAGTTATAGTAGAAGTCAGCCATTGTTTCGGAATGTATTCGCTTTCCAGTACTTCATTGAATATTTTCGTAAGAATATTAGCGACCACTTCTTTGCACGTTATTAGAAATTCGTTAGTTATATTGTCTGACCCCGGTGCTTTATCTTTTTTCTGTGTGTCGATAGCTCTCTCTACTTCCCTTAACAAAATTGTTGGTACACTATCAACATCTGATAGGTTTGTTTCTGGGTAATCATGTCTGCTTTTGAAGAGATCTCTGTAGAAATCCGTAGCTATAGCAAGAGTGTCTGGTCGTTTAGTTACGCATATTTCATGTTTGTTTTGTAATTTTGGAACCCATTCTTTTCTGTCTGACAAAGTGCGTATGGCCATTTTTATACCTCCTGTGTTTGCTATGTGCCTTTGGAATGTCTTGAGCCTGTGTATTTGTCGATCTTTCCTCATATTTAGTGTGATCTGTTTGCTGAGAGAGGATATTTCTGTCCTTATAGATTTGGACTTCATTATAGAACCTATAAGTTCGGCTCTTCTGTCTAAAAGTTTTTGAGTTGGTTCTGATATATTCTTTTCCTTCTTAGCGTCTCTGTTATTGTTGCCTTTGACTGAATTATTTAGAATGTTAGTCAGTTTGTTGTATTTATCCTGAAGATGGAGTTTATTAAAAGATTCTGTAAAATTTTTGAGTTGTAGTTTGAGTTCTTCGATTGGTATATTCTGTTCCTTAGCGTGAGACTTTATTTTAAATGGTCTTCGTTTCTTCTCATATGTTATGTTGAGTTTCGCTCTAATCATTCTATGGTTGCTATTGAAGTTAATATTTTTGACATTCCTGCAGTCTTCGAACATTTTCACTTTGTTGGTTAGAATGTAGTCAATCTCATTTTGGTACCGGCCGCCTGGTGATAGCCATGTCCATCTACTACGGTTCTTATAATCGGTGTTGAGAATTTTTAAATTATATTCATAAGCCAGCTCGATTAATTTTTCGCCATTTCGCGTTCTTTCTCCATAACTGAAGGGGCCTAGTACGATTTCTTCGCCTGGCATTCTTGCTCCTACTCTTGCGTTAAAGTCGCCCATTAGTATAAGATTTTTGTGTGTATATTCTTTTAAAGCAGTGTTTAGTATGTGGTAAAATGAATCTATTTCTTTACGGGTAGAACATTCAGTGGGAGAATATATCTGCACTATAGACCATTTTTCGTCAGATAATGACATATTTAATATAGCGATGCGTTCGGATATTCCAATTATCTCTTCAATCTGATGTCCGAGTTCTTTTCGGATTATAAATCCTACTCCATATTTTCCAGGCGTTTCGCCTTTATAGTATAAGATAAATTCGTCATACTCCTCTATTTTCTCTCCGTTTCTTCTTACTTCACTGAGTCCGATGACGGACCATTTTATTTTTTGTAATGCTAACATTAACTCTTGTAAGTGGCTGTCCGTACTTAGCGTGAGCGTGTTGTAAGAAGCAATGAAGAATCGGTTTTTCTTATTTAGTTCTGGTGTTGGTAGAAGTTGTTGGTTATTGTTAGAAGTTGGAAGGTTGTAGTCTTCTTCCCCCACGGTGACTAGCCGGATTGGGGTGCTTTTGTTTTTTTGTGTAGTTTTTTTGTTTATATTTAGTTTTGTTGTCCGGTAGTCGATGCTGGTTAGTTTTTTGTCCCTGATAGTGAAAGTGATGATGATCTGCCCCTAGTTACGAAGTTGTCTAGATTGACTTTGTTTATTTTCTTTGGTGCCGGTTTGGGTACTTGATTTGGTGAGTTGTTGGGAGATTCTATTTTATCCCGTTTTCTTTTCACTGAGTTTTCTTCTTTTGGGTCTTTCACTATCAATTTATCTTTCTTTATGTAGGCTATTTTGCCCTTTTTTCGTTCTTGTAGCATTTGGGGTGTCAGCTCTTTCCTTTTTTCTAAAGTTTCTTTTGAGAAATCTTCCTTAACGTAGATACCCGAGCCAAACTTATTTTTGTTTCTAAATACTAGATTCCTTTTCCATAGTGTAGTGAAACTCACAAGTAAGGGACGAGTTTTATCTCCCTTCAGCCCTAACCTATGGGCTTTGTATATTTCGAAAGGCTGAACGGTTATTTTAATTTCTGTTTCAATTATCTTTATGATATAATCAATTAATGACCCTGAATTTCCATCTTCGTGCACTCCAAAGAAAATTAAATTAGTTTTTCTTTTCTCGTCCTCTAATACATTGATTTTGTGTTGCATTGTTTCGACTTTATTTTTTAAAAATTTATTTTCTTCCAGAACCACCGATAATTTCTCGTTCATGCTCTTGGTGACACTTTGAGTAACGCTTTTGGTAACCGAATCGGTTATTTCAATAGTTTGTAATGACATTTGCTCTTTTATTTTGTTAAGCAATATTTCCATTGAAATAGGATTCTCCATGATTTTTTACGAAAATTTCCCTAAGTGGCAATACTTATGCTGTGGCAACACAACGACAAATTGTCATTTTTAATATAATGCATTATAAATGCATCCATACGTTCTTGCAGATAAGTAAAATTGAAGTGCATAATATAATTGTATGTATGTCATAAACACCTTTTTACTAAATACAATATATCATTATTTACGCTAACACATTGAAAATACATTTTTTCTTAATTATTGTCGGTCTGTTTGTTTGTTTCGGCTAATCTTCGAAAGAACTAGACCTATTTTGACGGTATTTTCACTCACGTTATAAGGAGTAACTTAGAATATTTTTCTTAAAAAAAATGAATTTAAGAGAAAAATGGTTCAACTCAATAAAATTAAAATATTCGGTATCACTAGTAGACTACAAGTTATTTTTAACCGTTATTTGATGACTATTCGAATTTAGCAAGAGCTCGAATATTGATAGTTGAGGCTTAAAACGTTTGGCATCGGAGTGGAGTTTACCGCACAAACAAAGCCCTCGACTCAAATAGCTCGGTTCGAAAGAGAAATATACATAAGCATTCGTACAATGATTATATTGAAAACAATGTTATTTTAGAAAATCAAGGAAATCACATTTCTAATTACTTAAAAGTTAGCTGATTTGTGAGTTATTAATGTGTTATTCAAATCAAATCAAATCAAAATATTTTATTCAGCATAAAAATTGTTACAATTTCTTACTGAACGTCATGAGTCTATCACCAGTTCAGAAAGAAGAAACCTCTGACCTGAGAAGAACTGGCATATAATGTGTATGTATTTAAAGTTATACATGTAAATAGTGTGTAAATTTTGCATTTGTAATAATAGCGTGGCAATTATAGGTATAATAAAGTTTTACAATTTAAAATGTTTTGAATTAAAATGTATAATTTTATACGGTACTTTGTTGCCATTTTGGATTTTTGTAAATTGTGGATAGGAACTATCTGTAACAAGTATATTAACCCCTGAGACGTCTAATACCTTAGTCTCTCCCGTGAACATGATTGCTTGCTGTAAAGCATTCGAAACGTCGGGAACCAAAAATCATAATAAGTCCGCGACAGAATCCGAAAAGATAGTTTCATTTATAATATCTAATATTCGCGTAAACCTAAGAAAGTATTATGACTTTAATTAATTGCATTTATTTTCGCTAAGTTATAATTTAAATTCACTCACTTTAAACTTGGTGACCTTTTGGTTAATATTTACATGAAGATAGTTAATCATAGCTCAAATCTGCAAAGTGTTTTAAATTCATATGGTGTTCAATGTTAGGAAAAGTGTTATAACTCATATGGACCTAAATATATTTTAAAACATGTCTGTTATTACTCATAACTGTAAATGTATTTTTTAGATACAGACTACGACTGTATGTATGTATTTGGTATTCCTTAAAACCGAATGAGGTGAAATGGTGGCTTATTTTGATGAAATTTAGTAGATAAATCTATACAAACAATATAATTATGACCGAGTCGAATCTTTATATTAACAATACATAGTATATACAAAAATATTAACAATACTAACATAGTATTAGATATAAATTTTTACTCACCAATTAACAATATATGGATGTACCTACGTCGGAAATAAAATAAAATAAAATGAATAAATCTGTGTAATTAAAATGATATTTTTTGAAAATCTTATTGAGATTAAGTCATTAAAATCGGTAGGTACAGAGTCCGAATTTAGATATATTTAGATAGTATGTATTTACAGTTTTTCTGTCTGTATGTCCCTTTTTTTCCCGTTTTGATGGAATTTGGTATGATAATTATCCGAGTCCACATATAGGATATTTTTACTGCTAGAAAATATCTTAGTTCTAAAAACGTGGGCGGAGCCGCGGTAAATGCTAGTAGATAATGAAATTAATTTATTATGTAGAGACGTTAATACACAACATTATGTAGTTACATGGGTTCTAAGTAAAAGTGTATAAAAATATTTTTTTATATTTTATAACTTTCATTACCATTTGGATCGGTACATAAATTATGAGATGTATGTAAACTAGGCGAGTAGAGCCGCGAGTAAAAGTAAGTATTGAAACAATTCTCGTTATATTTTATCGCATAAAATAATTTAACTAACCGTAACCATTAATTTGATAAACTGAAGGCCAAGTAAATTTCATAAGCTGTACAATCAAACGAAATACCAATATTTAAGCAGTAAGTACACCACAGTGTATTGAATGTCAGTCTTCAAATTAATTTTCTTGGCTAAGCCAGAGCATAGATTATTTCGCCAATTCTACGTAAAGTGGAAAAATACGAGGAGATGTAAAATACGATATCGGTGACTTTTTATGTATACATATTATAATTTTGACAACACGTTTGGCTCAGTTTGTAGTGTGTGACCCTACTTGCTGCGCCAGCGGTCGCGGGTTCGAGTCCCGCTGGGGGCATTCATTTGTTGAGCACGAATGTTTGTAATCCAGTCATGGTTGATTATATTTATATTATGTATTTATTTAAAGTTAGGGGTCGTCCATAAATCACGTGATGTTTTTTAAGCAACTTTTTAGACCCCCCCTCCCCCATGGTGATACGTGGTGAGGTTTAAGATTAACCCCCCCCCCCCCCCACTCAAAATCACGTGTATTTTTTTACAAAGTACTTTAAAAAATCTGAATATTATTTTTAAATAAAGGTTAACAGATATAATCTAATATAATTTTGGTAAATTAAGCACCGTGATAAAAATGTAATTTACTATTTTATGTTTTACTATTGTACCTGAAGCAAATACTGGCTCTCTCACATAATATGCTCGCTATACTACTGCGAAGAAGGTAAGTCATAGAATAAAGCACTGTCATTCTACTCGACATACTCTACTAAGACGTCATGGCTGTCGATAACCTTATTATTTCACACTTCTGTGTGGACTTCTGCAGCCTTTTTTAAAGTAAATTTTTTCAAGATCTGTTGTCCTTCCTTGTCCATCAAGTTGGGTTCCATAAGAGTCATGCGGAAGTATGAGTCTAGCCTATGTGACTGGGAGTGACGCATAATATACTTACTGGCTACTGCTCCTTTTTTCGTAGTTTTTTTGTGCACTAGCGCCTACAGAATCCTTACGACTCGACCGAAATCCTGCCAGAATTTTCTTTTTTCTCATTAATAAAATCAATGGGATTAGGTGGTTTATGTATGGTCTTTGACTGTATGCATACCCTCTAGTTTCGGCCGACGGTCAATTAACTTTGAGCACTGGGTACATCACCCGGTGCTGAAGTTAAGTCAAAATAGTATTCACTTTTCTTAAACTTTCAGTGCTGATATTCACATATGTAAATATAGTAAAAGTTTTTGAGAATATCATTAAAAATGTATAATACGTCCGTCTGTAACTTATAACTACTACTATAACAATGTAACGTTACTTATAGTTTATGTATGTCTTAATTTTTATACATGATATTAATGGAAGTAGGTATGTCAATACTTTTTATAAGTAATCCAAAGCAATTAATGGTCTTATTCGGTTCATTATTACACTTCCATTCTTACTAATAGCGACGCTTCGTGTGTCTGGGGGAATGTTTGGCCCATCCTATTCGTCTCATCATCTGTTATGAAGAATTTATAATACACGATTTCTTAAAGCATATATATATAGCTTTTAATAGTGCCATTTCTTGCAATAGTAGTTCCCGTACAGGTCTTTTCAGAGAAGTTTTGGAGGTGACTAGGCTTATTATTATAAAAGTTCGGCGATTGTAGCGGCGCGCGGGATAATCCCAACGATGAGTAAAAAAAATATCACGTGATAACTCACTACACCCCCCCTCCCTCCTGGTGATATTTCGTGATTTTTTCCGAACCCCCTCCCCCCCCATTCAAACATCACGTGATTTATGGACGACCCCTTATATATGTAGTATATCAACTATCTGGTATCCGTAACACAAGCTTCGTAGCTTAACACAGAACTAGATAGCGCTGCGTCGCCCTAGGACTAGACTAACTAACTAGATACGCGCGGCTTCGCCCGCGTTTATTTTTTTAATCGCTACTAAACTTCATTCGATCACTCGCTGGGTTGAAAATTCACCAAAATTACTCCAGCTTTAATAAACTTCTGAGCCGCGCGGCTACCTATTTCATATATATATATATTATGTGCGGCGTGCACTCCTCCTCCTCTCCTGTTATTGTAGTTTTAGTAGGAATCCTTTTTTTTCTTGCAATTAAAATAGCCTATATTAATCATTGATAATGTAGCATTCAAATGGTGAAAGAATTTTTAAAATCGGTCCAGTACTTTTTGAGCCAATTCGTTACAAACATGCTTACATACAAACCTTTCCTCTTTATAATATTAGTATAAATGTATAATAAAATTGTAACTCATTCGAATCTCAATCGAACTGATTGCAACAATCATTATTATAGATACAGAAGCCGATTCTATAATTTTTAGAATTTTTGTCTGTTGATCCAATACTAGTTCCTCTGTGACTGCGTCATGAGAAAAATAAAAAAAAACTAAAAAGATTTTGATAACGTTTAGTCTAACGAAGTTTTATAGTAGATATCCGGTTTAGTTATCAACATAATGGGATACTTTTTACTGTGGGAAAGTATCTAATTTTTGGGATCTATGTAAGTAACAAAAATTACATGCCATCAGCGAGATTTTCAAGACTTTCGCGTACTCCACTAGTCCTTTTCAAATTGTCTTCATAATAAAGGTAAAATAAATAAGACCTTAATCAGTACTAAAGTTTAATGTTCTCAACATCATCATAATATTATTACAACTATTAACCTAAAGGTTATTTAAACTAATTAATAAAAAATAATTATTTTATAAAAATCACGTTCTATTAACAATTAGTACCTGGCAAATGGCATATTCAGTATTTAATGTAACTTTTTGTCCGAAAAAGTTGTATTTTTTCAGAGAAAAACGCCTATTTAAATTTGACGCCTTAATAAAAATCTTACAAGTTTGAGATGAACATAAACCCGCTTCAGTAGAAGCACCTATAGAATACTACAGCTCCAGAAGTAAGAAATACTTATAGCCAAGTTACGAAAAAATAAATATGTTTAGACATTATTACACCTGCGCCATCTAGTTCCATGGTAAGCTACGAGGCTTGTGTTACGGACACAAGATAGTTGATATACTGCACATAATAACTTTAAATACATACTTCATATATATTATAAATATAAACGCTCATGACTGCAGTACAAACATTCGAGCTCAACAAATGAATGCCCTCAGCGGGACTCGAACCGCGACCTCTAGCGCAGCAATTAACTGCAAACTAAGCTAATGTATCGTGTGAAGAATCTGCTATATTTGTAATAATGTAACTCTACATTTTTCTTTTTCCTAGCTCTCCTGAAAGTCTCACGAGAATGTCCACAGTGTATGCTCTACCTTATACGACGGACAAAGTATAAATAAGTTATGTCATCTTATAAATATTGTAAAACCTATTTCCTGCTCCTCCAGCTTTGTATCTTAATACAAAGGGGTAAAGGTCCCGCGAGATACGAACGTCTAGAGCAACTGGTTGTTCATAGACTAAAAGTTGGTCAGATGTGACAACGAACATATTAGCGTTATTTATTTGTAGAGTTTGTTGATTTTTGTAGTTATAATGTTAATATGAAAATATATTTTTCATTTAATTTATGTAAGTATCAGATTTAAGTAATAAATGGTGTGAGAATAAAATCTCTATTTAAAGGTTATTTTAATATGAAATTACGTTGGAACGTATAAGTTAAAACAATACAGTAAAATGTAGATTAAGAATAAGATGTAGATGTAGAATTTTGTAGCTTCTATAAATAGTATAGAGATACAAATATACGACGAACATTAATTTAATACGTTTGTAGTGACTGTACTTGTATCAACTATCTGGTATCCATAACACAAGCCTCGTAGTTAGATGATACTGTGAATTTATATCGAAACATACCCAATAAGAAAACAAACTGAATTAATGCCGCATCTGATTTTCTTACTCTATGACACAACAGCGAGCCTCCGCGCGGCAGTCGTCAACACAACCGCATGGCGTCTTGTCCAACTCGGACGTACTTCGATTGTATATATTTAGACGTTCAACTTTAAACTTTTATTATAACTTAAAGTTACCTTAACTGTGATCAAGTATATAATAAATAAGTATATTCGGTGCTGTTTTTGCCTTGTGTTACAGTTTAGTTAAGTGAAAGTGATAAAATGAATGGATTAGCTATAGATTCCGAGCAAGAAAACACGGGAAATGACAGGTAAGCTAGACAAAAACTACTTTCTATAATTATATAATACATAAAAAATATTTTACTTTTAATTAATCTACTATAAATTTATAGAAAATTTAAAAAAAAACATACGAAAAAAAAACATTTTCCACAACTAAGCAATAAATAATTTCAATTTTTTATTGTTGTTATTAAGCCTGGTCCATATCTACTAAAGAAATAAAAAAAATCCAACAGGGGAAAAGAGTTGTAAACTTTGCCTTCTTTTTTTATATAGGTATTATATTCTAGTATATGTAGAATGTAGATACTTAAAATATTATATCAATATAATATAATATTCATCACAACAGAAAATATTTATTTATGTACTAAAAAATATAATTATGAACAAAATTAAAATGTCAAAGAATATTCAACAATTTTGTCCGAACCTCAAAGTGTTATTTAATGATGCTGTAAAATTAATTTATATAATATTTTTAGATATATCAAAAACATGAAAGTAAAAGTAGTTAATGAAACGCTGTAATTACTTAGAAACTAAAAGCAGTGACGAGAAAAATATTTTAAAACTTTATGAAAACTGTTTTTTTTTCTTGAAATAAGCTTCTTTGCTGAAAAGTACGTTTATCAAACAAACAAATTATGAATGGTTTATAATTCGTTAACGGAAATAAAATAAAGAGGATAGAGCTTTTTTTTAAATCGGTGAAAATAAATAAGATCTTTAACTCAATTACAAGTAAATATCAACATTAGAGAAGTTATAAGATGAAAGTTGCAGATAAATTAAACTCAAATAAAATTTTCGATAAAACTTCGCCACCATACCTACAACATTTAAAGCTTTTTCGTACGTGAAAATACTCAATTTATACAAATAAATAAAATCGAAGGGTCCTAACCTTTTAGTTTTTACTAAATGTATATTGTGTAATCATATAGTGTTATAAAAAATAATATTAATCCCGCTGAGTTTCTTTCGCCAGTTTTTTCGAGTCAGAGGTTTTTTCTTTCCGAACTGGTGGTAAACTCATGGCGTTCAGTAAGAAATTGTAACAATTTTTATGCTGAATAAAATATTTTATTTGATTTGATATAAATAAAAATTAATTATTAACATATTTATCTTTCTCTTTGTTTTCGCCCATCTAAAACGACAGATTCTGGATAAACTTCACTAACACATAGCGGATTTTATTAGAAACTAGCATTTCGCGCGGCTTCGCACGCGTTCTAAAGACCGGAAACGAATTTCTTTCTGAGTCGCGCGGTATGATACCTCGCAGAAGTAACGCCTTTCCCGTTTTTGTAACATTTTTCATTGATGCTCCGCTCCTATTGGTCGTAGCGTGATATAATATAGCCTATAGCCTCTTCTTCGATAAACGGACTATCCGACACAAAAAGAATTTTTCAAATCGAACCAGTAGTTCCTGAGATTAGCGCGTAACCAAACAAACAAACAATCAAAGAAACTCTTCTGCTTTATAATATTAGTATAGATAACTTAGGCTACTTTTGTTTAAGAAAATTATGATTCGACTCGAAAAAATTAAAAGGTAAAGTTCAAAAGTGAAAATTTTGTTCACAGTGAACTTTTTATTTGAAAGTCTTTATTTCCACAGCAACAAAGCTATTTTATTTGTGCAGTGTTTAATATGATAGAAAATAACTTCATGCAACACGTGCAGTTGTTCTCGTGGGATAAAACTGGATGGCAAAAAGTTTCTGAAGTATGTGACAAACATATACGATTGAATTATAGTCTATCATTTTATACTTAAAGGTGGCGCAGTTTGTAGTGACCCTACTTTCTTGCGCCAGCGGTCGCGGGTTCGAGTCCCGCTGGGGGCATTCATTTGTTAAACTCGGATGTTTGTACTCCAGTCATGGGTGTTTATATTTATAATATGTATGTATTTAAACTTATATATGTAGTATATCAACTGTCTGATATCCGTAACACAAGCTTCTTTTGTAGCTTACCACGGAACTAGATGGCGCTGTGTGTAATAATGTCCCAACATATTTATTTATTTATTATACCAGTCTATTTCACAAAAAAACGATTTTTAACGTAAACAAACTAAAAAAAACTACATCAGCTATTATAATACGATGTAAGCAGTCATTAAACAAAACACAGCAAGAGAGATTATTATATACATAATAATATGTTTTTCTCACATCTCATCACGTTATTATATTATATTATATGCGAATGCATATTTATACTTTGAACCGACACTTTATAAAATTACACGTAATTTTATTAAATCTATACTTCTATACTAATATTATAAAGAAGTAAAGTTTGTTTATTTGTTAAGTTGTAAGGGGTAATCTCGGGATCTACTGAACCGATTTTAAAAATTCTTTCACCAATAGAAAGCCACATTATTGCTGAGTGTCATAGGTTATATAAAAAACCGAAAAATAAAAAGGATTTTACGTGGTAGTCCGTTTTGCAAAGTGAATCGGAGAAAAAACGGTCGAATGAAAGCGTTTCTTACGAACGCTGCCTTAACTATGAAAGATATATTTTTGAGTTCTAGAGAAAAGATGTGGAGCTTAAAAATGCCTACAAAAAAGTCAACGACAGCATATGTTTATCTTTTATATTTAAGTGACAAAAAGTAGTTTTTTTAATATTAGTATAGATAATTTAATTTTTAATTTTTAATATTAATAAAATCATTTAAATTATTTAAACACTCTGTACTAAGAAAGGATTATTAACATTATGCCCAACGAAGTGGGCACGCGTCAGCTAGTATACTATATTTAGAGTAAAAACTATAATTTTAAACTAAAAATTATCACTACACAGTATAATACAAAGTCGCTTTCTCTGTCCCTATATCCCTATGTATGCTTAAATCTTTAAAACTACGCAAGGGTTTTTTTTAATAGATAGAGTGATTCAAGAGGAAGGTTTATATGCATAACTAGCGGATCCCGTGACTTTGCCTGTGCCAAATCTGTTAAATAATATATATTTATACTTATACATATAATCATAAAATTGTATGTTTGTTTATAATGGGTTAGATGGATATAAAGAAAGATAAGGATAAAGTTTATCCTGGAAATCTTTCCTTTGGGGGATGAAAAAGGGATGGTAGATTGAATGAGAAATGAATCATTTCTTAAGTATATGATTTATAAAAGGCATCATACCTATGTATGTTTAGGTAAATACTAAAATATAACCGTTAAAACATAAACCAAGTTAAAGTTAAACCCTAGTAAAATATATAAATAGTAATAAAGACGATTTTTTTGATTTTAAAGAATGAGTATAAGAAATTGCTCGATGAATACTTACTTTCCAACTTAAATTTTGAATAGATTTTAAAATAAACATAGAACATATTTAATTATTTAATAATTTGAAACTTCCTTTCTGTTAAAATTTGGTTGGGGAATTTTTTTTATAGTATTTTTCCTAACAATTATGTATCTTATGATACAAAAGCCTTCAAAGCAGTGTCGAAAACAACAACAATCTCTACAACTTTGTAAGTTAAAGTCAGACTAAAGAATAATCTATCAGAGTCTCAAAAATCAAAATATATTAATAATACAATCAATCTAAGCATCAAAATATTTTTAAACAGTAATCTGTTTACTAAAAAATATTTATTAAAGTAAAATTATGCGTTAATAAATATTAATAACTATATCGGACTTTATAGTTTATACAATCATACATAGATATATGAAGTTTAATTGTCTGTTTGTATGCATACGAAAATATATATACGGTATGTACCATATATCTATACTAATATTATAAAGCTGAAGAGTTTGTTTGTTTGGTTGAACGTACTAATCTCAAGAACTACTGGTCCGAATTGAAAAATTCTTTTTGTGTTAGATATTACATCACGCTACAACCAATAGGAGAAGAGCATCAACGGAGAGAGCGAAAACGGGAGATATTACTATGTATACTAAAGGCTAATACTATATATAAAGAAAAACACTATTCGTTGTTGAAAACGTAAGCAAAACTGAGACTACTGTGAAGCCCCATTAAAAGGTAGGTTTTGTTGGTTTTTAATGGGTAGTACTGGATCTTCTAGCCAGTGAGTCCCAAATAACCACATATACCTGTGGTTGTTTGGGACTCACACCTTTGCCAAAGTTAAAACAAGCGAGTATGAGTTGCTAAATAGTCATGTTTCTACTCAAAACTTGTAAATTAATGACTAATACTTGACTCGACTAATTATTCTTTAAATAAAGATAGGTAAGCGACCTCTAAGGCTAATTCAAAAATAGTAACATAAACAGTAAATTATAAATGTATATTAACGAGTCACGCTAGCTTCGCTCGGGTTCGACCCTGTGTGCCTGCCTTTAAAGTTTGTAGGACAAAATACGAAGGACATGTATGCAAACGTGGGAGAGCCCTTAGACCTCCTTAATCCGGTCCTGTCGCGAAGTTTATTCTTGTTGTATTTGACGACCGTTTGGCTCAGTGGGTAGTGGCCCTGCTTTATGCGCCAGCGGTCGCGGGTTCGAGTCCCGCTGGGGGCATACATTTGTTGAGCACGAATGTTTGTACTCCAGTCATGGATGTTTATATTTATAATATGTATGTATTTAAACTTATATATGTGTAGTATATCAACCTTCTAGTATCCATAACACAAGGCTCGTACCTTACCGTGGAACTAGATAGTGCTGTGTGTAAATGTCCCAACATATTTATTTATTTATTTATTATTTATTCTTAGCGGATGTCTACTAACTATAAGCTAGGTACCTCGCTGCCAAATTTCGTTTTTATACGTCAAGTAGTTTTCGATATTTCGTGATGAGTGAGTAAGTGAGTGAATGACCTTTCTTGGGCCTTTAATACTACATAGTATAAAACAAACTCGCTTCCCGCTGTCTGTCTGTCCCTATGTATGCTTAGATCTTTAAAACTACGCAACGGATATTGATGCTGTTTTCTTTAATAGATAGAGTGATTCAAGAGGAAGTTTTATAATTTATATGTATAACTAGCGAAACCCACGGTTTCGCTCACGCTAGATTTAGGGGTGAACCTATAATATTTTTCATGTAGTTAGTTTGATTGGAAGACTCCATCTATCATTAGTTCTATTAAAATTTTAACAATAAATGTAATTTGATTAAAATTAGAAACGCCAAGAACATTGATACTTCTTATTTTGTATATGGACTTAATCGAAAACAACTAATTATTTATGTTAATTTATTTTAATGTATTTGCTTCGAGACTTCGTAATATATTGATAGATTCCCTCGAATAAAAATTCTTGATCAATTAACGGGTATAAATGTATTTTAAACTAGTTTTTATCCGTGGCTTTGTTCATGGTATGAACAACAATAAAGTATAGTCTATATGCTAATATAGTATGTACATATCTGCTCCAGCGCTTAGAGAAGTTTAAAATCTAGGTTTCACCTGGTATTACAATAAATAAATATGTTGGGACATTATTACACACAAGGCCATCTAGTCCGTGGTAAGCTACGAGGCTTGTGTTACGGATACCAAAAGGGTGATACACTATATTATATAACATTCAGTACATACGTATTATAATTAGCGCAAACATTCGTTCTCAACAAATGATTGCTCCCAGCGGGACTCGAACCGGCGACAAGTGGCGCAGCAAGTAGGGACACTATAAACTAAGCTAAACGTATCGTCAAATGATTGCATGAAACAACAAAAACGAAAAAAAAAGAATTTTAGAGTGGACCATGGGAACAGCCCCTTAAAATTTGTTCATTTGCTCATCCCAAATATATGAGAGTGGGGGGGGGGGGGGGGTGTATTACAAGAGCAATGGGAAGTGTGGCATAAGGGTTGCTCCTGGCAATCTATCTTCTATCATGGACAGAAACTGAAAAATTACAAGGAAAGCAGAAAACTTCACGTTTTTAATATTATTGATTACATCACTTAAATATATTTAAATTTATTTATATATTAATACGAGAACGGGTCGTAGATAAATAATTAGCTATTAAGTAGTTAAAAGCAATGTAAAGGTGCAATTACGCAATATATTGATAGACAGAGATAGCGTGTCTGGAAATTATTTTACGTACATAAAATATATTAAATATAATAAACTAGCTGCGCCCCGCGGTTTCACCCACGCAGTTGCCGTTCCCGTGGGATTACAGGGATAAAAAGTATGCCTATGTCCTTTCTGAAGGTATTCTCTATCTGTGTACCAAATTTCATCGAATTCGGTTCAGCGGTTTAGGCGTGATAGCGTAACAGACAGACAGACAGACAAACAGACAGAGTTACTTTCGCATTTAGTTAGGATAGTTAGGATTTACATATTAATATACCTATAACATATTTTGAAATAAATAATTCCATTTCTCTTTACTTGAGAGAACCCTATTACTCCGCTATACTCCGCTGCCCGTCCATCTGTCAGTCTATCCGTTTGTCACCAGGCTGTATCTCATGAACGCTGATAGTTATACAGTTGAAATTTTCACAGATAATGTATTTTTGTTGTCGCTATAACAAGAATACTAAACACAATAAAATAAATATTTAAGGAGGGTCCCATACAACAAACGTAATATTATTGCCGTTTATATAGATAAAGAACCCTTCGTGAGCGAGTCCGACTCGCACTTGGCCGGTTTTTTAAATATACTTTTCGGCCATCTTTTTTTTACTAACTGTAATATATAACGCCTGCGTTACTGCAACTGATGGGCTATAAAGCAAAAATTTTAAGCATGTGCTGCTTTTTATACCGTAATATTACCATATTATGTAAATCCCGTTTAGAATTCGCCTCTGGCTCAGCAGGTATTGAAATAAACCACTGTCCTAAACTTATCTTAATATATCTTTTGTTTATTTCTAGATTTAGTGTCCAATTATAGCTTAAATAGATGCTTTTGAAAGCTCGTATATTATAATTGTTAAAAGAGCTTTCGAAAGCGTCGACAAAGTTTTGTTTGTGTTCTTCCGACCCTAGACTAGAACCTAGAACCTAGGACCTTCGAATACGTCACAGCCATTAGACGAACGTCCGCTAACATTAAAATTTTTCCCACAGCAAAATATCCAAAGTTTTTCACATGTAAATGTACACTAATTGCTACATTTAAAGTACACACGTTTCATACATGTATGTATCTTGGCACTGGAATCGTAAACATTCAATAAATCCCATAACATTTGTTTAAACGTTTGTTAAAACATGAGAGCAAAAGACGTAACGTGAGAATAATTAGAGCTGTTGTTACGAGTAGTTATAACAAATGCTTAAAAATAGACTCGAGCCCAATGTCTTTCTATTAGTAGGAATCGAAAATTTAACTACTACAGTTTCTTCCTTCCTTCAATACAGACAGATCAGGCCATAGTCCACCGCGCTGACCTAGTGCGTGTTGGCGGACTTTGCATGCCTTTCGAAAACTTGCTAGGTTTTCTCAGACATGCAGGTTTCCTCACGATTTTTTCCTTAACCGCAAGACAAGTGGTAGTTATGCTAGAAATGATCACACATGATAATATCCGAGGTGCGAGACCCGGATTTGAACCCGCATCACTCGGCATCAGCGCGAGCGCGTAAGCACTGAGCTACCACTGTCTACTACTACTACAAGTTAGAGAGAGTGAAAATCGAAGCCGCAAAAACCAGTTAACTGTACTGTTATAATACTCTGTAAGTACAAAAATAAATTTTAATTATATTAACTGAAACTGGATAAAATAATAATGAGTCTATTTTCGAATACGATATTCGAAACAATTTCACGCGTATTCAATTAAATAATTGGAAAATTAAAGTGAAAATATTTATTAAGGATGGATTTTTTTAACGACACGTTTGGCTCATGTTATAGTGACTTTACTGGCTGTAACAGCGGTCGCGGGTTCGAGTCTCAGGCATTCATTTTGAGCATGAATGTTTGTACCATAGTCACAAGTATTTATATTTATAACTAGCTGACCCGTGCCCACTTCATTAGGCATAATGTTAATAATCCTTTTTTAGTACAGAGTGTTTAAATAATTTAAATTATTTTATTTATATTAAAAATTAAAAATTAAATTATCTATACTAATATTAAAAAAACTACTTTTTGTCACTTAAATATAAAAGTTAGACATATTCTGTTGTTGACTTTTTTGAAGGCATTTTTAAGCTCCATATCTTTTCTCTAGAACTCAAAAATATATCTTTCATAGTTAAGGCAGCGTTCGTAAGAAACGCTTTCATTCGACCGTTTTTTCTCCGATTCACTTTGCAAAACGGACTACCACGTAATTTTTTTTTATTTTTCGGTTTTTTATATAACCTATGACACTCAGCAATAATGTGGCTTTCTATTGGTGAAAGAATTTTTAAAATCGGTTCAGTAGATCCCGAGATTACCCCTTACAATTTAACAAATAAACAAACTTTACCTCTTTATAATATTAGTATAGATATAATGTATGTATTTAGAGGTTGGGTATATATGTGTACTGAGTAGTGTGTCGTGTTTGACGACACATTGGCTCATTTTGTAGTGAACTGCTTGCTGCGCCAGTGGTCGCGGGTTCGAGTCCCGCTGGGGGCATTTATTTGTTGAGCACGAATGTTTGTACTCTAGTCATGGGTGTATTTATTTATAATATGTATGTATTTGAAGCTATATATGTATGTGAAGTGTATCAACTATCTGGTATCCATAACACAAGCCTCGTAGCTAATACCACGGTGCTAGATGTCGCTCGAACGTCCCAACAACAGATAGATGGATGGATGTTTGTTGCTTAATCATTATTACACAGATACATTATGAATTTGCAAAGGCTCCAAGCAAAGCTAGGGTAAGTAGCTGGGTTTATCCGACTGAGGCAACCCAAAGGAGGGTTATGTGTTTGATTTTACATAGTATTATTATGTTTTTATACATAACATGTTATACAAATTTTAGAAAAAAGGCATTTTTAGCTTTTGCTCTAGCTACCATTCGTAAATTATGCATTCAATGTACTTACTCTGCGGTCGTAAAAAGGAGCGCTTGCACAGTATGTACGTTGGCGTGTTCATAACTACTGGTAAGCCGTGAATATTTAACTTACTCGGTTAAATCTGTACGTTTCATTAAGAAAAAACTACTTAGCTGTTAGTTGAACCATGTACTTATCGTTAAATTTCTTTTAGTGATCAAATTTGAAACACAATAAAAGTTACTTTCTCATAAAATATTGTATTCATGAATTATTAGAAAGCTATTTATTACTAGAATTTTGTCTATTTGTGCTCTTTGAACTTCAACAAACTGCTGATTTTGGGCTGTCAATCAGAAATTATGGGCATAAATACTCAGTAACTGAACTGGGGCGGTCCCGGAATCGAACTTAGGGTCTCCGAATCTGATCTGCGATAGTAAGTTAGTTACTAGAGCACCGAGACAGTTACTTGTACAATATCATAATTATATTGTATGTGTTCATTTTCAACAACGAATCGTGTTTATCTTCATATATCGTACTAGCCTTTCCCGCGGCTTCGCGCGCGTTTTAAAGGCTGGAAACCAAATACCTGCCGTTTTTGCAACATTTTTTATTGATTCTCCTATTAGTCGTAGCATGATGTAATATAGCCTATAGCCTTTCTCGATAAACGGACTATCCAACACAAAAATAATTTTCAAATCGAACCAGTAGTTCCTGAGATTAGCGCGATCAACCAAACAAACAAACAAACTCTTCAGCTTTACAATATAAGTATAGAAGTATATACAGAAGTATAGATAAAGCAAACAATCCACGTCAGATTAAGTCGCTAGGTCAGAAAAGCCGATGTTTTGTAATCAAGTCGTCAAGCCTGATTGAAGCGAGGGCAGACTTAGTAATTATCTAAATATAGGCTCCCATAAATGTTGTTTGTATAAAATTAAGCAAAATATAGTGTAAATGGGTGACGCATGTGTAACAGGAGCTTCGTACCACAAACAATGATAACCTATGATCTGCAATACAATAATACTGCTGAAGATAACGCTTGCTCTCAATACTGTTTTGTAAATAATAGTTTAAATAAACTAAAAAACACGCTTTTTATAGAAAACCGAACTAAAAAATAGAAAATAAAATTTTATTTTAAAAAAAGCGTGGGGTGCATGGTGTCATTATCATTTCGATAATATCTTAAAAAGCACCCCACGCTTTTTTTAAAATAAAATTTTATTTTCTATTTTTTAGTTCGGTTTTCTATAAAAAGCGTGTTTTTTAGTTTTTTTAAACTATTATTTATTTTCTACTTTTTCTAGCAAAAATCATATTTTGCAAATTGAAAAATGGAATAATTTATCAAATTAGTGTATTGTCATCGGTCCTCAATAAATCTACAAAGTTTGAACGAAATCTGGCCGTTTAAAGTGGGTCAAAATCGCGCCCAAAGAAGTCGGTTACAAACAAACATACAAACATACATACAGGTGAAGCTAATAAAAAGCGTGTAAAAACATTTTTATCTGGATAGTTCTAATAAATATTTATTGCGATTCCTCGGCTTTACTATTAATTAATTATTTTTTATACAAAAATAAATCTAAATCTTTCTTTTATATACATAATAATTGTGTATACAAACATCCAAAAAGTAGTTATATACAGGTACGGACCTCCCGTCAATGCGAGGGAATCAAGCCATAGTCCACCACTTCTTCACTTTTTCTAGATTCTCTTCGATTCTATTCTTCACGATATTTTCCTTCGCTATTTGATTAGTTGGGACATTATTACATACAGCGCCATCTAGTTCCATGGTAAGCTACGAGGCTTGAATTACGGATACCAGATTGTTGATACACTACTCATATTATATAACTTTAAAATACATATTATAAATATAAACCCTTATATACTTATGACTGGAGTACAAAGATGTATGCTCAATGCCCCCAGCGGAACTCGAACCCGCGACCGCTGGCGCAAAAAGCTAAGTGTCTTCGTGGTGTTTCATATCAATATTGAATCGCAGCATAGTATGAGCGCCTAGGGTTTTGTTCTTCACTAAGTTTCCCAAGCTAGCCGTATCACTGGGCTAAGACTGTTTTAAATATTAGAGTAACTAATATAAAATAAATCAAATCAAATCAAAATATTTTATTCAGTATAAAAATTGTTACAATTTCTTACTGAACGTCATGAGTCTACCACCAGTTTGGAAAGAAACCTCTGACCTGAGAAAAACTGGCGAAAGAAACGCAGCGGGACTATTTTTTTTATCTTTTATCTCACTCTTTTTTAAATTAAATTGTAAATTAACAATAATTCTATATGTTGAAATAGCCTGGCGGCGATCACATCATTACCAAGGCGTACTGTCTTCTAAAAAATCGTTAATCGAATAATAGCCTTTAGTTAAAAAAATAAACGCCTTTTATTTCCTGCTTTTATCCGTTCTCAGTTAATTCTAGGTCACTATTAAATATATTGTTGCTAGAGCTTCTCTCAGACGAAGGTCACGTCTAAAGCTTGCTATTTCTATTCTGTGCAATACAGTGTTTCTGCAGCTACGATTATTTTCCATATGGTCCGGGAGGTAGCGTTGCATTTTTCATAGTGATTTCAGGCCGATCCATTTTAGATTTTATTGATAGTTTAGATGAAGATAATAATCGAAAAATTGTTCAGCAGGCGCACCTGAGGTGGACGGACGAGATGAAAAATTTTGATTATGTCAAAAATAAAAAATTTAAAAACGATTTCAGGTCGCTTAATAATTTGTTGAGTGATTGTTTGCATAATATAAAACAATACAAAAATAGTCAGCAGGATAGATAACGGTGGATTACACGTCAGCAGCTGACATAAACCTGATAAAAAAATAATAATTTTAATTCATTTCAGGTCGCATGAAACTAATACACAACAATCTTTTCATCAATTAATTAATAAAAAAAAACGTCAGCAGGCTATTCGACGGTGGTAAAGTTGTCAGCAGGAGGGTAAAAGCTGCTAAGTACGTAGCCATTCAATCTTAGTAAAAGGCAATCAAATATTTGGCTGACAGTTATTCGACCCTTAAATAGCTGGCCCTTTTTTATTTAATACATTCTTTAAACTAACTTTATTATTAATTTAAACATTACTGTATAAAAAAATCACATTGTTTTTGTAGAATGTAATGTCACAATATTGTGTGCTATGCCTTATTTTGTAATCTATGACAATAATTGTTTTTGGTAATACTATCATAGTTCTCGCTTCTCTCTGCCACTTCCCTCTCGGACTCGGTCAGTCAATCAATCGGTTTGCATCTCCGGCTTATTTAGTAATTATTATATGTTTAATTATAAAAGTAGTAAGAAATACAACACTTCTTCAAAGGCTCTCTTTTATTTCATCGATCCATCGTCAATTCTACGGACCTCGACATCCAACAGGTTATGGGCCCAGAGCACGTGGACGTGAAAAGGTCGATATAATACTACGTTGTGCCGGTGCGGCGGCGTGGGTTTACAAACCTTTGAACAACACCCGTTTACACGTGAATTTATATCACGGAACTTGCTCAGAGTAAGTACGATTACATCTTTATACGTTATAATGGCGGACAATGACAAAGATGATTCCAAAATCAAACTACGGGGAGAAGAAAACTGGAGCGTATGGAAGTTCCAATTTATGCTTCAATTAAAGTCAAAGGGGTTATATTGCACCCTTATGAAGGAGGAGAAAAATACTGAAAAAGATGCTAAAGCTATGGCGTTATTGGTAAATCGCATGACCGAGCATGTTATTCCACACGTATTATCGTGTGACAGTGCCAGCCAGATGTGGAGCAAATTATTGTCTATATATGAACAAGACTCAAATGTAAGTATACACTTACTATATCAGCAGTTTTATGCCATTGCATATGAAACAAGCATAACAGATTTACTTACAAAAATTGAAAATATTAAATCCAAAATTATTGCAAGAGGAGAGATGCTCTCAGATAAAATGATTATCACAAAAGTATTAATGAGCTTGCCAATAGAATACAGGCACTTCATTTCAGCTTGGGAATCGCTACCTGAGGATAGACAGACCCTGAATGAATTAAGTGCCCGGCTACACTTAGAGGAAACAAGATCCAAGGAAAGCGAGACCTGCGAGGCATTGTTGGCTAAGAAAAAGCAACCTCACTCAACATACAATCACAAGTCAAGATTACAATGTAAGTTTTGTAAAAAATATAATCATACCATCAATAACTGCTGGTTTAAACAGAAGAAAGACAAACAAAAGTCGTATAAAGAGAATACCAATGCATTTATGTTGGCTTCTGACGAGGAGACTGCAGTTGCAGCTGCATCATCATCATCGGGATATAGCGAGTGGATCCTAGACTCCGGTGCTAGTGAACATATGTGTTGTGATCGGTCTATGTTCTCAAAGTTAAGTGAAAGTTCTCAGCGTAAAGTGAAAATAGGTGACGGCACCTCTTTAGATGTATTAGGTATCGGTAACATACAGTGTGAATCCTGGAATGGTAAAAAATGGATTGAAACAAAGTTGTCAGATGTGTTGTATGTTCCCTCATTAAAAGCTAATCTTTTCTCTGTTGGTAAATGTTTAGATAAAGGTTATTTCATGAAAAGTGATCAAAATTTTTGTAAAATCTTAAATTCTCATAATAGTGTAAGAGCAATTGCTAAGAGGTTAAATACTAAATTATATAAATTAATTTTTAAAATAGAATCACTTAGTGCTAACTATGTATCTAGTTTAACTGAATGGCATGAAAAGTTTTGTCATCAAAATTATAATTATGTTAAAAATTATCTTGATCTTCATAATATTAGTTATAAGAATTCTAAAGTGTTTCCATGCAGGTCTTGTCTAGAAGGCAAACAGCACAGAGTAACTTACAGTAGCAGTGAGTCAAGGTCTTCAGTGCCAGGTGAATTAATTCATGCTGACTTATGTGGCCCTATAGAATCCAATTCTATTGGTGGTTCCAAATATTTCTTGTTGCTTAAGGATGACATGTCAGGTTATAGATTTGTTTATTTTCTCAAACATAAAAATGAAGTTAAACTACATTTACAAAATTGTATACAGCTAATTCAAAATCAGACAGGTAATTCTATAAAATATTTTAGAACTGATAACGGCTTAGAATTTTGTAATAATGATATTAAAATCATGTTAGATAATTTAGGAATTTGCCATCAGAAAACAGTAGCTTATACCCCTCAACAAAATGGCCGTGCAGAGCGCGAGAATAGAACTATCATGGAAGCAGCTAGAACTTTAATTGTAGGAATGTCTAAACGCTTTTGGGCTGAAGCTGTCAACACAGTTGTTTTTACTTTGAATAGATGTGGATCCAGTCCAGTTAAGAACAAAACTCCTTATGAGGTATGGTTTAATAAATCTTTTAATATTAATTTTCTTAGGAAATTTGGTATGCAGTGTTCTGTACACATTCCTAAAGAAAAGCGAAGAAAACTGGATGGTAAAACCAAATTTGGGATATTTGTAGGTTATGATAGCAATGTTAAAGGCTATAGAGTATATTTCTCTAATACTGATAAAATTGAGACGGTGAGAGATGTCATCTTTCTACCAGAAGGTGAGAAATGTCCACTGGAAAATCAGGTAAGTTATAGCAATAATGACTCTGACATATCTTCCAGTAGTGAAGAGGCTGAAGAGAAAAAACAAAGTCAGAGCAGTAAACACTCTCAGGAGGTAATAAAACACACTCAGGTGGTATTAAAAGACTCAAAAGAGGTAAATAAACACTCTCCGGAAGTAAAGTACTCTCAGGAAGGTAAAATCTTTACGGAGAATACTGGTGAGGTTAAAACTAATATAACTGGTGCATCATCAAATTCACGACAAGCAGGTGATATCATATTACGTGATCGTAATAAACTCAACAACCCAAAAAGGTATGATAATGATTTCCTTAGTTATGCTTATATGATAGACTTAGAAAATGAACCTCAGTCCTACCAAGAGGCTATGGAGTCCAGTGAGTCTACTAAATGGAAAGAAGCAGTTCAAACTGAGCTTAAAGCTTTGGAAGAAAACCATACTTGGGATATAGTATCTGTAACACCAGAAGAAAATGTTATAGACACAAAATGGGTATTTAAAAGGAAGAAAAACAGTGAAGGTAAAGTACAAGTTTATAAAGCTCGTTTAGTTGCTCGTGGTTTTCAACAGATAGGTATATTATATGATGAAGTTTACTCTCCTGTTACCAACTTAACTACAGTAAGAATTTTAATTTCTATAGCTGCCTATTATGGTTGGAATATCTATCAATTTGATATATGTAGTGCTTTTCTACATAGTTGTATTAATGAAGATATCTATATATATTTACCAGAGGGTCATAATCAGTCAGGTAAAGTAGGAAAACTTAGGAAAGCTATTTATGGGTTAAAGAAAGCACCTAGGTACTGGTATGATACTTTCTGTAATTTCATGATTAGTCAAAATTTTATAAGATCTAAAACTGATATGTGTTTATACTTCAAAATAAATGAAAATATAAAATCATTTGTTATACAGTATGTAGATGATATTTTGGTGATAAGTTCTCATGAGTCTATTGTTGAATGTTTGAAACAACAAATGAATAAAGCTTTTAAAATTAAGGACTTAGGTCTTGCTTCATATTACTTAGGTATTCGAATTATACAAAATAATGTATTTATTTCTTTAGATCAGTGTGAATACTTAAAAAATATTTTGCATTTATTTAATATGTCAGATTGCAAAGGTGTGACTGTACCATTAGAACCTAATTTCAACAGTTTATTCTTAATAAGAGAAAGCTCTGAATCTCAAGAAATAGAAAATAGATGTAGAAAATTAATAGGTTGCATTATGTATGCTATGTTAGGTACTAGGCCTGACTTATCAATATCAATAAGTATATTAAGTAGATTTCAAAACTGTGCTAGTACTGACCTATGGAAACATTTAAAACATATGCTTAGGTATATAAAAGCTACCTTAGATATAAAATTAGTATATAAGAAAAATATAAATAATATTGTTTGTAAAAATCCTTTAAAAGCCTATGTGGATGCTGATTGGGGAGGCGACACAGTTAGTAGAAAATCAACCTCGGGTTATTGTTTAATGGTTTTTAATAACTTAGTACTGTGGTGTAGTAGAAAACAAACATGTGTCTCTCTCTCTTCCACTGAGGCTGAATATATAGCACTGAGTCAGTGTGTAGCTGAAGCATGTTGGTTAAGACATATGTTTTCAGAATTATCTTTGTTATCAAATAATGAACTTTGTGTTTTAATTTTGGAAGACAATAGGTCTGCAATCTGTGCTGCTAATAACAGTGGCATTTCAAAACGTTTAAAGCATATAGATATAAAATACCATTTTGTTCAAGATAAATTATCACAAAACTTAATATTATTAAATTATATAAAAAGTGATGAACAAATTGCAGATTTGTTGACAAAGCCTTTACCTAAGTCTAAATTAGATAAATTTAGAAATATGCTTGGCTTAATTTAATTATTTTTAAGTTTTTGTAGTCATAGAACCGAACAAGTCCGAATAAGATTAGTTTATTTTGAATATGTTTTGATTATATAAATTGTTCCATTAAGGGGGGGTGTAGAATGTAATGTCACAATATTGTGTGCTATGCCTTATTTTGTAATCTATGACAATAATTGTTTTTGGTAATACTATCATAGTTCTCGCTTCTCTCTGCCACTTCCCTCTCGGACTCGGTCAGTCAATCAATCGGTTTGCATCTCCGGCTTATTTAGTAATTATTATATGTTTAATTATAAAAGTAGTAAGAAATACAACACTTCTTCAAAGGCTCTCTTTTATTTCATCGATCCATCGTCAATTCTACGGACCTCGACATCCAACAGTTTTTTTCCTTTGGAACATAGCTGGTATATTATTCTAATTGTTTTATACGAGCTGGTGATAATCGTAGTCATTCAATCTTAGTAAAAGTTTTAGATCGGAAATTTAGTGCGAGGTTAAATTCTATTTTTACTGGCCTAATTACCATGATAATCAAATCTATAATTTTGTTGATTGAACTAATTATATTATATATTATTATATACGAACAGTATATTAAATGATGAAAAGTGTAGTGATATATTGAGGGCGGAAAGAATTATTATCACCAGCTCGTATAAAACAATTAGAATAATATACCAGCTATGTTCCAAAGGAAAAAAACAATGTGATTTTTTTATACAGTAATGTTTAAATTAATAATAAAGTTAGTTTAAAGAATGTATTAAATAAAAAAGGGTCAGCTATTTAAGGGTCGAATAACTGTCAGCCAAATATTTGATTGCCTTTTACTAAGATTGAATGGCTACGTACTTAGCAGCTTTTACCCTCCTGCTGACAACTTTACCACCGTCGAATAGCCTGCTGACGTTTTTTTTTATTAATTAATTGATGAAAAGATTGTTGTGTATTAGTTTCATGCGACCTGAAATGAATCAAAATTATTTTTTTTTAATCAGGTTTATGTCAGCTGCTGACGTGTAATCCACCGTTATCTATCCTGCTGACTATTTTTGTATTATTTTATATTATGCGAACAATCACTCAACAAATTATTAAGCGACCTGAAATAGTTTTTGGATTTTTTATTTTTTACATAATCGAAATTTTTTATACAGCCCGTCCACCCATTTTGAGCCTGCTGAACAATTATTCGATTATTATCTTCATCTAAACTATCAATAAAATCAAAAATGGATCATCCTGAAATCGTTATGAAAAATGCAACGCTACCTTTTACCCCCCTGCTGACAACCTTACCACCGTCGAATAGCCTGCTGACGTTTTTTTTATTAATTAATTGATGAAAAGATTGTTGTGTATTAGTTTCATGCGACCTGAAATAAATCAAAATTATTTTTTTTTTATCGGGTTTATGTCGGCTGCTGACGTGTAATACACCGTTATCTATCCTGCTGACTATTTTTGTATTGTTTTATATTATGCAAACAATCTCTCAACAAATTATTAAGCGACCTGAAATCGTTTTTGGATTTTTAATTTTTTACATAATCAAAATTTTTTAGCCACCCCGTCCACCCATTTTGAGCCTGCTGACTTTCATATCACTAAATGACAGCTAATAAACATTTGATTTCACCATGAATTATTCGACCTGAAATGATTATGTGATTTGCAACGCTACCTCCCGGACGAATAGTGTCCTCTCATAGCAATTCACCGAAAATTACTTTAAACATTAAACATATATTTTCACATGAATAAAACTTAAAATTTTAACCTAATATATAAAAATCTCGTGTCACAGTGTTTGTTATCGAACTCTTGCGAAACGACTTGACCTATTTTTGTGAAACTTTTGTGTATATTTAGAATGTCTAAGGGTATAAGGGTAGTTCTCTCCAGATAATTTATTTTTATTTATAAACCAAATTTTTATTTTTTATTTTTTTATGATTTGGCATCAAAAAATAATTATAACCCTCGATTTTCATCCTTCTACCACCAATTCCAATTTTTTTATAGTCATTAGAACGAACAAAGCCGCGGGTATAGCTAGTAAACATAATTTTAAAATCATTAAACTAAAGACAAATGTTCTTATAATAATTAAAGTTGAAATACAGGTATGTAAATTGAATATAAGAAAAAACATAACTCACCTTTTTAATGTCGGTTAACGTTTCATAACAGATGATACAATACACTATACATAATATCTATTATCGTTATTAACATTTATTATTGTTGTAATAAATTCAATGGCATGTTGAAATATGAAAAACAAAACAATGTCTATTATTTCCTTACACACCTGTATAAATGATGTACATATATAATACATACAAAATAAATACATACATACATACATACATACATACATACATACATACATACATACATACATACATACATACATACATACATACATACATACATACATACATACATACATACATACATACATACATACATACATACATACATACATACATACATACATACATACATACATGTCTGGTCATAGAAATTAGACCTGATCTTTCAATGAATACTTAAATGATAGTAAAAATATCAAATAAATGAAAAAAAATAAACCTCTCTCTATAGTTAATTAGCGAATCTCCCTGCAGAAGATATATGGAGGCAGATGAAACACCACGTAATCTTCTAAGTATGTGGACCTTGATTAAATTATTAGATTTATTATGATATGATAATATAATGATAGCTGGTTGTCCGTTTCAATATATAGGATACTTTTTATTCCGATAAAATATCACATCTCTAAGAAATCTACACTAAATTAATACTATTATTAATAAATAAAAACTTATTGACTCTATGTTACCGACCAATTCTTTGTGTCTTCTCCATTCTACGTGACAATGGCGAAATAATCTGTGCTCAACTGGTACGCTTTGAAGCCATTAACAAGAGAATTGAATTGAATTGAATGATATATAAATTAATACTTTTAATATATATTAATAATTTTAAAATGCTCCTAAGGTAACGTATATAAAAATTTTAATATCTTATATATAAAATTCTCGTGTCACGGGGTTCGAACTTGAACTCCTCCGAAACGGCTTGACCGATTCTCATGAAATTTTGTGAGCATATTGAGTAAGTCTGAGAATCGGCCAACATCTATTTTTCATCCCCCTAAATGTTAAGGGTAGTCCACCCCTAAATTTTTTTTATTTTTTAGACAATTTTTTTTCCTACAGATCAACCCAATGAGGTTGATTAGCAATTAAAAAAATGAACGCGGGCGAAGCCGCGGGTACAGCTAGTACTATATAATATATTATATAATATATTACATATTTTCATTCATAATACATTATATATTCATAATAGATATTACATCAACTGCCTCGTTGGTGCAGTGGTTAACATGTACGGTCATACATCGAGAGGTCCTGGGTTCGAGTCCCGGGTCGGGCCAAGTTTAGTTATTGAGTCTTTCTGTTTATTAAGCCTCAGTAATAGCCCGGAGTTGGGAAGTTGGCGGTGAGTCACCCCCGTGCCTCGGAGAGCACGTAAAGCCGTCTGTCCTGCGCCTTAACTCTCACTGGTCGTGTCGAACAGTCGTCCCACCGGAATATGAGAGTGATAGGAATAGAGAGTGCACTTGTGTCTGCACTATAATATCTCCTGAGCAGTTGGCCAGTCTCAAGTGTCAGCCGTGGCCGGAATCTGTGGAAGAACATTATTATTACATAGTATACAAAATAAACACGACTAAACGAAACGAATAAACATTTCTGCTTATACCCGCGACCACTATCATAGCAAGTAGGCACTATAAACTGAGCCAATCGTGTTGTCATAATATATTATGCTTCTATAGAAGCATTAATAATTAAGGTTTGATAGATATTTAATTTTCATTCATGGGGTGTTTTCAAAACCTTCTTTGTCTTCGTCGTCCGCAACACTAACTTCGTTTTTATTCTAAACAGTTTTTTGTATTTTTTGCGGAAATAAGACATTTTTTACCCGTAGTTTAGGTTATATCAGGCGTTTTAAATAAGATTTGACGACACGATTGACGCAATTTGTAACTGTGTGTTATCCGTAACACAAGCTTCCTTCGTAGCTTACCATAGAACTAGATGGCGCTGTGTAATAATGTAATACATACAACAACATATTTATTTATTTATTATTTCCAAAAATGTTTCGGCTCACAATGTTTTAATAAAGTTTAAAAAACTATAACCCGACTACGTCAACAGGGTTTAAAAAGGACGATTTAGTCCTTACAAAGTTATTTAAATAGAAATCCAGATATGCACAAAAATAATATCATCAAACATTTTTAAATATTTTGTGCTACTTTTTGTGCATAGATTCTTTTGATTCTTTTTATATATAGTAAAAAACCTTACACGAAGCTGATCATATAATTATTCAATTTTGACTAAAAATAAATCATTTATCATGTACATACACAAAAACGACTGTCAAAGAAACAAGTAAGTATTTATACGAATATTTGGCCTTTGCCTACATTTTTTATAACTCTTAAATATAAATTAAAGTTATTTTTGTTTTGCGACACTGCATATTAAGAGTTACCAAGGTTGAATTTTATCATCGGAAGAAGATCGTCAGACAAACGATTAAAGTAAAAAACTTAATATTATTACAAAATTTATGTTCTCACATTTTATCTCTTATTTTTAAGATTTACTTTAAGAACTAGCTAATTACTTCTGTTCTACTCGGTTTTGTCCCTAGGCAGGTTTTGAAGGTAACTAAGGGCTGGTGTCGATTTCGCAGAAATAGGATATTTTCCCGCACTAAAAAGTATCCTACATTATTGTACACTAGTATTTCCCGCGGCTTCGCACGCGTTATATAGACCAGAAACCAAATACTTTATTCATGTATGCTATCTCACAGAACTAACGTTTTTACAAAATTTTTCATTGATGCTCCGCTCCTATTGGTCGTAGCGTGATGTAATATAGCCTTCCTCGTTAAACGGACTATCTAACACAAAAAGTATTTTTCAAATCGAACCATTAATTCCTGAGATTTGCGAGTTTAACCAAGCAAACAAACAAACAAACAAACAAACAAACAAACAAATAAACAAACAAACTAAAAAACTCTACAGCTTTATAACATTAGTATAGATTATCAAATTACTTCTATCTGTCAATCTGTCCAGTGGTACAAACAAAAAAAAAATCGTATTGATAAATAATTATTATTTAGTAGAGATTTTCTAAAAAAATATTTTATATACAGACTAGCTGTACCCGCCGCTTCGCTCGCGTTCATTTTTTTAATTGCTAATCAACCTCATTGGGTTGATCTGTAGGAAAAAAAATGTCTAAAAAATAAAAAATAAAAATTTAGGGGTGGACTAACATTTAGGGGGATGAAAAATAGATGTTGGCCGATTCTCAGACCTACGCAATATGCTCACAAAATTTCATGAGAATCGGTCAAGCCGTTTCGGAGGAGTTCAAGTTCGAACCCCGTGACACGAGAATTTTATATATTAGATTCTCTCAAAATTTTACTATATGTATCTATTTTATATATGTACGTTTTTGCTAATGTTAGCATAGCAATGTCTAGTAAAAAGATATATTCTAGAGTCCTTTGTTTGTACCGTCTCAATGTTAGGTGTTAGAGTATTGTTAAGCAAATATTTGCCAGAATATGGTATGTAATATAAATATGTATAAATATTAATGGTTATAAAATATTTAAGAGTTAAAATATTATATTTAAGAGCTACAAAAAGTCCTGGAAGGCCAACTGATGGCCATTCAGGTCCAGGAACAACTATCTACTTTATTTTTTTCATCGCTTTCCTACGTCTACTAACACATTCATTACATTTTTGAACATTTCTAGCTCGACTCAACAAGCACTGATCTCGGTCACAGCGGTCATTATTACTAGGACTATCCTAATTTATAGATATTATTATGGTATAAAATATTAAAACAGTGCCCTTCCTATTGATTTCTCTTTAAAATATCTAATGGGACGACAATTTTAATCGTCCAGTGAGAGACCAGGCGTAGAATCTACGGTTTTATATACTTTGTACCATTTCCGGTCTGCTCAAGAGAATATTATGACAGAGGAACTCACTTAACACATTTTAAAACTATCCTGTCTATAACTTTGAATTAGTACACTTGGCTTAACACGAGACTCGAACACAGGACCCTCGGATCTGAAACTACAGATGCAACCCGTAAAGCATATATAGAAATTATCATTCATTTTATCGGGATTCGGGACAATCTATTTACATATTCTCGTCTGTCCCAAGATAATGGCACGGATTAAATAAAAGAGATAAGTTTTAGTCGGCAATATGGCAAAGTTTCAGTTTTATATCACACTTCAAAATCAATTACGGTGACTGAGACGAATCGTGAATAAAACAGCAGGCGACATTTGCAGTAAACCAAAAGAAATGTGGCTTTTTCATTCTAGACTTTCAAATATTCTCTTGGGAACCACCACTTGTAGCGAAATGTGTTTGTTGACAAAAATACATCTAGTGTAATAGATTTTATTTTATATCTGCTGTATTCTTTTGTTACGTTTGCTTGACTTCCAATGGTAATCAATCCTGGTTTTGTGTGGGAGAGTGTTTGTTTGTATGTTGAATGATTGTTAGGAACACATTCTTTACTTGACATCACTTTACATATCTTCCTACCGTTCCTAAACTTTCTAAACAGTATTCTATTACCTGGCGGTGGGTTGTAATACAAAAAAAATAGCTTCTACGGCCGCGTACGGCGATAGTCTATCAAAAGTCTAGACTACGCGTCAAAGTTATCGTGCGAAACGCATTGAACTATCTTATTTTATTACATAATATAAGCAAATCACCCGGTGTTGTGTGAAAGTGTTTGGTGTACAATCGCGACATAAGAACCCACGTGAGACATCGGCGAACCAGTTAGTCCAATCCACCCTTTCTATCTTTCCCCAGCAATGATGTTTTAGCCATTTACGAGGATTTTTAGGTTAAGAGGATTATACCTACTTATGCAAAATAGGTTAATAGAAAGTTAAGTGCCTTTTCTTTTATTGTTAACCGATGTCTATCTTGAGAAGCTATTGAAGGGATTTAGTATTATCAAAGATTCAGGAAACACTACATTTTTTTGAATTACGATCACAAACTAGTATGTATGAATGAGGTACCTACTAGAAATTATTTAAAGTACTATTTATTATTGCTAAACAACAAATTTTAAAATAATACATTTTATTAATAAAATTTACACTTGGCAATCCATCAGCAATATAAGTGTAAGTGGATTATATTAATTTTATAATGCTTTATACATCACTGGCATTTCCCGCGACTTCGTGAGTCGTGCGGTACGGTACCTCGCAGAAATAACGCCCGCCCTTTCCTTTTTTGCACCATTTTTCATTGATTCTCCGCTCCTGTCTATCTCCGCGTGATGAAATATAGCCTATAGCCTTCCTCGATAAACGGACTACCTTACACAAAAAGATTTTTTGAATTCGGACCAGTAGTTCCCAAGATTAGCGCGTTCAACCAAACAAACAAACTCTTCTGCTTTATAATATTAGTATAGGTAGTATAGATGAAACATATGAGGAAGATAAGGAATCACAAGATAAATTAAAAATAAAGACTGTTTTCAATGGAAAGACATTTGAGTCGCTGTCAAATAGTGAAGGGAAATCGAAAAGTATCCATCCTTAGCATTATACGGGATGGAATAAGTGCGTTCATTGGTTGCGTCTTTTAGATAGAAATGAATTATGGGATAAAGCCTTTTTATTATTTAGACAGTTAGTGAACCGGGGAGTGACGTGGGTTATACGGTATACCTCAATATTTCAGGTATACATATTCGACAGTGCGTGGCTTGTATTTTTTATATTTCAGTCGTTTTTAACATCCCATTTCTGGATACATTTTAATACGTAATAGGAGGATCAGGCTAAGTGGAGAGCGGGCTTTATATGAATATAAATAAATATAAATATGTTGGAACATTATTACAATAGCGCCATCTAGTTCCGTACATACGAGGCTTGTATTACGGATACTAGATCATTGATATAATATACACATATAAATTTTAAATACATACATATTAAATATAAATATTAACACTCATGACTGGAGTACAAACAATCGTGCTCTACTAATGAATGCATCCAGCGGGACTTGAACCCGCGAACGCTGGCATAGACTACAGACGCGCAACTGAGCCAAACGTGTCGTCATATTTAAATGTCTTTCTTCTGTCTGACATGTAGGTTTCCTAACGATTATGTTGCGAGGACTGGGATTTGAACCCGCTGCAGTCGGTTGTCCAAGCATCACTAATGGGACATTAATGGATGCAAAATGCTACCCAAAGTATAAAGCAGTTTAGTTAAGTGTATCTTAAATATTTACATAATGTGACTTCAATATTTCCTCTATAATACATCTGCCTTAAAAATAAATTAAAGATTCTGTCACCTTGACCCTGACGCGTAAAGATGTCGAATTTTTATCCTTGTGAGGCTTCCACATACGTTGCGACTCTATTCTTCGTTTTAAATTACAATTCATTTGATTAAAATTAAAAGTTTAATTGATTAATGAAATATTTCGTAATTACATATTATAGGTATTATAATTTGGAAAAAAATGGCAACGTCGGAATGAGAAATATTTAGAAATAAGTACAATTTATATTTAATATTGTATTTTAAATCAAATCACGCTATTATTTTTACTTAGATTTTTAGAGCCTGGCTAATAATTCTTGAGTTTTAAGTAAAAAAACTAATTAGGGATTTCTCTTTCTTCTTCATTTTTTTCCTTCGAAAAAATGAATACACAATATATATGTAAATCTTGATCGCTAAAAAATGGTTGCACAAACATTGTGAAATAATCTACTTATATTTAGTGTAATAATAAGCCTCAGAAGAAAACAAAGTTAATTTATCATTGTTATAATAGAATTTGAGGTCATGTCTATATAAAATGAATTTCTTAATCGATTTTAAATTAAAATTTTAATTAAAATATAACGACTATTTGATTTGGTTTATTTATAAATCATTTATATTATGTATACATCATTTATATTATGTATAATATATAATATGTATATATTTATATTATGTATTTTCCAGTTTCTACAACAAAGTAAATACACGCCTTATTACCATCACAGTACATATTATAAACAAAATTGAAGTGTCTGTTTTTAATTTCAAATTTACAGCTTTTCACTAAATGCATATGAAAGTATAATACGGTACTTACATCAAAAAATCTCTTTTTTCAGTCTGTCAGTCTATCTGTTTTTTTCGGCTAATCTTTAAAAGGGCTGGACCGGTTTTGACGGGACTTTTACTTGCAGATAGCCAATGTTAGAGAGTATCTTAGGCTATTTTTAATTTTAATAAGGAAAACCGTTTATTTTATTTTAACTTACGCCCAGCGATGCGGGTCGGGCTTGCGAGTCTTATTATATATAAGCAACGATGATGTAGTCATCATATAAAATTCGCAAATCACGATTTATTTTTATTTTTTATTATCAACTAAACTTATAACCAAATACAATAGTTTTATGTTAATACTAGCTGCGCCCCGTGGTTTCACCCACGTAGTTGCCGTTCCCGTGGGATTACAGGGATAAAAAGTAGCCTATGTCCTTTCTGAAGGTCTTCTCTATCTGTGTACCAAATTTCATCGAATTCGGTTCAGCGGTTTAGGCGTGAAAGCGTAACAGACAGACAGACAGACAGACAGACAGACAGACAGAGTTACTTTCGCATTTATAATATTAGTTAGGATTAGGATTTTTTCTCTAATAAGTACCTACTTGTGATGATGATATTATATATTTGTATAACTATTCAATTTTAGGTATTCTAAGACATAGTCGTTACTTGGTTTTAGTCTTAAGTCTAGGACCTAGGTCTTGGTCGACTTACAATCTGAATGCTCAACAATTATAAGTCTAAAACGCCTGGTTAAATTACCTAAAATATTTCTGGGAAATGAATAGTCATTGTCATTGCTGTTTAAATTATTTTAGTTGGGACATTTTTACAACAGCGCCATCTAGTTCCGTGGTAAGCTACGAGGCTTGTGTTACGGATACCAGATAGTTGATATACTACATATATAAATTTTAAATATATACAATATACATATTATAAATATTAACACCCGTAACTGGAGAACAAACATTCCTGCTCAACAAATGAATACCCCCAGCGGGACTCGAACCCGCGACCGCTGGCGCAGAAAGTAGGATCACTGCCAACTGACCCAAACGTCGTCGATGAATTATAACAGTTAATTGATTATTTATTTATATAACATTTTAATAAATTACAATTCGTGAAAATTCGCAAGTGGCGATCTATCTTGATCCGAGAGGATCTGTACAGTGTCAGTAGACGCCGCAAAGATGTGACGCAAATACACTTGTAATTCGCCAAACAAATTGCGATAAGTATCTTTTTTTACTGAAACGCATTTTGAGTTTGAAAATGTTTTTAGAGTCAGTTAGTTATTGAGAATAGAGTCATTACAGTACGTCTGAAACATGCTTTATACGTCGTAAATATGTATATATGTAATATCGTAAATAAAGACTCCTCTTTTTCTGGACCCAGCTCTTATTAACGTAAGGGCGATCATCACATTTCTCCCAGACATGCAGGTTTACTAACAATGTTTTTCCTCACCATAAGATAAGAGGTATTCATATTGTAAATGGGCACATGACAATATTATCACAAGTGCGAGACCCGGGATTAGAACCCACTCAGTTTACCAAGCGAGCGCGCAACTACTGGGTTACCACTGTATACTCGGAGCTACATACATTTTTATTTTTTTAATTAAGCTTCTTCTATAAAATAAAATTTACTAAATTGTTTCCTACAAAAAGGAACAGTGATATCACAAAATAAAATCGATTTTTGAAAATATAAATAAATAAAAATGTTTATTTATTTCAGTACATATAAAACAAAAACATATACAACGATGATAATTACAGAAGTTAAAAACTGTGTCGCAATTATCAACGCCCTCCACCAGCAAAGTAACAAAAAAAACAAATATGTACATCCATCAAACCAAAAAAATAAAAACATTGAAGAGAAAAAAAAAGCAAACAAAAACAAACAATTTTTGAGTGAAAAATAGAAACAATAAAAAATCGATTTGGGAACATTGATTTAATCTAATATATAAAATTCTCGTGTCACGGTGTTCGAACTTGAACTCCTCCGAAACGGCTTGACCGATTCTCATGAAATTTTGTGAGCATATTGAGTAGGTCTGAGAATCGGCCAACATCTATTTTTCATCATCTATTTTTTATTTTTTAGACAATTCTTTTTCCTACAGATCACCCAATGAGGTTGATTAGCAATTAAAAAAATGAACGCGAGCGAAGCCGCGGGTACAGCTAGTTTTCTATAAAGAAATAACAATTTTGGTGTTAAGGGGTCAACTCGATTGCATAACGTATCTTCCCCATTTTACGCGACATTAGCGAAGTTAATGCCCAAATAGCACTCCTAAAACCCACTGAACAAAAGAATTGGACTGTAAGGTAGAATGAATTTAGTTTACAAACCAACTAAAGAGTTTTCTATATTCCGAGCCACGTTATAATATATATTGATTATAAATGAAACTATCATTCACATAGACTGACGACACGTTTGGCTCAGTTTGTAATGACCCTACTTTCTGCGCCAGCAGTCGCGGGTTCGAGTCCCGCTGGGGCATTCCTTTGTTGAACGAATGTTTGTACTCCAATCATGGGTGTTTATATATATATAATATGTATGTATTTAAAGTTATCTATGTATAGCAAATCAACTATCTGGTATCCGTAACACAAGCTTCGCTTAGCTAAGCTTGTATAATATATTTTCTATTCTTTTTCTTCTATATATCTAATTCAGTAAGACATTTAACTTTACTTAAACTAATCTAGAGTCTAAAAAATTTAGAGGTTAAAAAACTCCACTTCTAATACAGATATCGATGAACTGATATTTTGTATGAAAATAAAATGAATTTTACTGCCTCGAGCACAATAAGTGCATTCCGATTGAAATAGATTTAGCTTTCAATGAAGTGGTAATAAAAATGAGATACGTTTGCAACTATGAATATTTCACATGTATTTAGAGTATTATGTATAATTTTCTTTTTACGTGTGGGTTTTCTTGTATCGAACTAATATTATATTATGCAATTTATATTGTATGTTTAAAATTTATAACTATATTACGCCCAAATGGCTGGGCGGATTTGGATGCAGTTTAGACAGATATTATGACCTAAAATATCCTAGGTCCATAGGTCCTAACATTGAGACCTAGGATAGCATTACACCTAGGGACGCACTAGAATTACCTACAGTATTTATAAGTATCTGGAAGACCTGACTCTCCTGTGACTTACTGTAACTAATGAATTCTAAACTTCAAATAAAATGTTAAAAGTGTTTTATTTACCCAAAAATTATTATTATTCATTTATTTATCACAATTAATTTAGTAGTATAGGAAGCTTTCTTCTTAACTTCAGAATCAACTATCAAAATCACCGATGAAGCAAGTACATGGGAAAGCTCAGAAATATTCGCATTTACGTAATCAATTAAAATGAAGTTTATTTATAATTAAGACTATTATCAATATAGAAATAAAATACGCCGCCCTCGAGAGGTGCTCGCGCAAATAAAGCACTAACGTTTTCTACTGATAGCGCAGTAAGCACTTCAATAACATATTATGTTTTAGAGACAACACGTTTGGCGCAGTTGGAGTGACACTTCTTTCTTACGCCAGATGGTCGCGGGTTCGAGTATCGCTGACGGCATTCATTTGTTAAACTCGGATGTTTATACTCCAGGTGTTAATATATATAATATGTATGTTATTAAACTTATATATGTAGTATATTAACTATCTGGTATCCGTAACACAAGCTGCCTTAGTAGCTTACCACGGAATTAGATGGCGCTGTGTGTAATAATGTCCCTAAATATTTATTTATTTATTATGATTCAGTATCATTTATATCGCGCTTGACTTACATACACACTCAATCGGAAAACCAAGTGATGCGGGTTCTATTCCCGAGTCTCGCAGCTTTGATATTTTCAGGTGCGAACTATTTTCAATATGATTACTACTTGTCTTATGGTGAAGAAAAATATCGTGATAAAAGCTTCATGTCTGAAAGAACTTGTTATGTTAGGAAAATCATGTGAAGTCCGCCCGCACTCGGCCAGCGTGGACTATGGCCTGATCCCCGGGGATTACCCCTTCATATTGAATGGAGGTTGGTGTCCAGCAGTGGGACGTTAGAAACATGTATTATTATAAAGGATACATCATTATGTTACACAAAGAATTAGGAAATACACGACTTAAAGCAAATATATAATTTAATAGTTTAATAGCTGTTTAATTATGAAAATTAGCAATTTAAACCCATTTAAAATAAATTCTCACGTTCATGTATAACAATGTATGTTAGATTCAGATTCAACGGCTTTTGATGTACTCGTATAATGTAAAATAGTTTTTAAGCAAGCACGTCATCTAATCCTATCAATAAATATGTTGATAATGTTGACAGTGGTAGCCCAGCGGTAACGAGCACGCTTGGATAACCGAGTGATGCGGGTTCGAATCCGGGTCTCGCACCTCTGATGTTTTCATGAGCCAATCATTTCTATCATGATTACCACTTGTCTTACGGTGAAGGAAAACATCGTGAGGAAACCTGCATGTCTGAGAAAACCTAGCAAGTTTTCGAAAGATGTGTGAAGTCCGCCAACACGCACTACGCCAGCGCGGTGGACTATGGCCTGATCCCCTTCGTACTGAGGAAGGCACGGGCCCAGCAGTGGGACTATAAAAAAGAAAGGGCTGATGATGAATGAATTAATGAATCATATCAATATTATTTTCTTACTGTGAATTTATCTTCGATTTAAGTTGTTGTTGTTTTAAGTTGCAAGTTCGTTTATTTATATATAGGAACTGTTATGTAAATTAAAATAAGAACAAGACATAAAAATTACATAAAAGTAAACAAGTTTTATTTTATTAAAAGAAAATAATAATATAACAGAAGTCATACAACAGATATACTGTCTGTGTGAATCCCAGAGCTTTTAGGTTTTGTTATGACATTGACATTATTTCTTACTTTTGTATTTTTTATTTAATTCTCACTATAGCTATAGAAGTAACTTGAATTTTATGATTTTACTATTATGTTAAAGCGAATAAAAACGTTCATTTAATTTTACATCACTTTTCTTTATTCTACAATATTCCAAAAGTTATAGTCAATTTTTTACTTGGCTCGGGATTTGAACCTAGGACTACCTGGTTAACTCTCATAATATAGCGATTGCCAACCTCTGACCAGCATAAATTGATTTAAGGTAATTAACTTTACAACCTACGACTAAGTATGTGTGTACTTAGCTTAATGACTGAACCGACAGTGTGTGACCGAACTGAACTGACCGATACTCTGTGCAAACTTAGCGTGTATGTAAATGAGGATGTGTCACGTACGACAAACGTTCCTTCGATTTGTTTTGCTTAAGAATATATACGTTTGCTTTACGTGGATAAATAGTCGTTTAGAGCTTTGAGATTCAAGCACTATACATATATATGTGGTTATTTTTCTTTAAAAGACAGTAAACCTCTTTTTACATCTATACTAATATTTATAAAGCTGAAGAGTTTCTTTGTTTGTTTGGTTGAACGCGCTAATATCAGGAACTACTGGTCCGAATTGAAAAATTATTTTTGTGTTGGATAATCTGTTTAACGAGGAAGGCTATATTACATCACGCTACTACGAGTAGGAGCGGAGCATCAATGAAAAATATTTCAAAAACGGGAAGGACGGGCGTTAGTTCTGCGAGGTACCATACCGCGCGACTCAGAAAAAAAATAGTTTCCGGTCTTTAGCGCGTTCAACCTAACAAGCAAACAAACTCTTTAGCTTTATAATATTAGTGTAGATTAACATTTTTAACGACCAAATGCTGGGCATAGGGCTAAAGCTTGAAAAAGTGGCTAAATTCTTTTAAACATGCATATATTCTAGCGATATTTTGCGTGACACGGGATTTGAACCCACTGGTTTCCACTTGGTTCCCTAAGCACTGAGCTACCAATGACTCTTTTGAGACATTTCTGAATACATTTTAAGAAACAAAATTGTGATTGAAATACATATTGAAATTCTCGTTTATACTAAAATATGAAGTACGGTCCTTCGCGTACGTGCTTGCTTACACTATTAATATATGATAATTGAATAGGACTATAATACTAACACGACTTGTAAACCTGAAAAATTTGTTATTACATTTACACATCACATGCAAAAATGTTAATAAATTACATATATTTTAAAATTATTTAATAAAGTATGAAATTATATTGTAGTACTAGCCTTTGCCACGGCTCCGCTCGCGTTTTAAAAGCTGAAAATCAAAATATAAATTTTCCTCCCTCAATAGTCTTTCATAATATTTTCAACCACTAAAAATTTAAATAACCGACTGTACTAAAATGTAGCGTTGTTAAAATATAACGTTAAAAATTAACAATAAAAAAAAATTATCCTACTTACTAAATTATTTTTATAGCATTAAGTCGACTCTATATTTTTAAATACGCCTATAATGTAAAGTAGAGCCTACCTTGTATATATTCTCTTACTCTATTAGACCCTATTCATGTTCAGTGACTTAATTAATGTTTAGAAACTGTGTAGAAATATAAACGTTGTAATCATTATCTTTTTAAGTCCTTATGTTATCGATATAAAAACGATTTTGCTTTAACCGAGAAGTTACTTTTGATATTTTGATGACACGTTTAGCTCAGTTGGTGTTGGCCCTACATTCTACGCCAGCGGTCGCGGGTTCGAATCCCGCTGGGGGCATTCATTTGTTGAGCACCAATGTTTTTGCAATGTTGTTGCAACTGAAAAGAGATACGACCCATTCGCTTTTTCGTCTTCACTTCGACTTAATGACTTAGAACTATCGTCCCATTGCATTTTTTATTTATTCATTTTATTAAGGTTTACCAACAATTATTTACACTAGTTATAAAATCAAAATACATTTTTTGTGTTCTTTCCCCACATGCCACTTAAATATAATATTGAGAATATTAGGAAGTCAGAAAAAATATCTAAATGCTTAAAAAGGTTTATCCACTTCTAATATATTATATGTATCTAGGTAAATATTATTTCTTGTCAACCAATTTCCAAATTAGTGATTGTATTTCCTTTATGTAGTACTGTAGTATAATGAATTCAAAATATCGCGATATCCCCTATGACATATTACACGAAATAGTGTCGTATCGAATAATTTTCCCATTCACGTCTAACTGGGGACTAAATATTCATGTTCCGACGCTTCATTAATTTCCCATCTCTCCACTGTGTACGTACAGGATGTACTCATATATTAAATATTGAGGGAATTCATTGTATCTGCAATTAGTGTCAATTTTTAGTAGATTTTTTGTGTGGATTGGATTGTTAATAGTGAAGACGTTTTCTTATGTTGTTTGATTCAATTCGATAAAAGTGTAAAGTTATGTATTTGAACTCTTTTTTAATATATTGGCCAAATGGCAATCATCATCAGCCCTTTTTAAGGCCCCAATGCTGGACACGGGCCTCCCTCAGTACGAGAGGGATCAGGCTATACACTACGCTGGCCTAGTGCGTGTTAGCGGATTTCACATGTCTTACGAAAACTTGCTAGGTTTTCTCAAACATGCAGGTTTCCTCACGATGTTTTCCTTTACTGTAAGACAAGTGGTAATCATGATAGAAATGATTCGCACATGAAAATGTCAGAGGTGCGAGACCCGGAATGGAACCCGCATCACTCGGTTATCCAAGCGAGCTTGTTACCGCTGGCCTACCACTCGTCCAGTAGTATATAGATGAAAAATAACAGAAATATATGGAAAAATTTATGTAAAAATATCTTGTGGTCCCATTTCTTAAACATATCTTTTTCAAATTTATTTACTTTTGTATTGTAAAATATGAATACCTAAGCGATCAAACTTCAAGATCATTTAGACCCACATTCCAATCTAGCATTATATTCAAGGGCATCCACAATCTTTTTAAATAACATCGAAAACTATTTTTACCTAATTTGATATATTAAATAATTATTGAAAGCTAAGCGAAGTAATTAATACATCAAGCGTAGGTAATTCGTAGGTAATTAAATGTATTTTAGGGCTCTACAGTCTACATCCAAAGCGTCTAGATGTCTATTATATTTTAGCCTATGTTAAGTTTATTATTTTCTTTTAAAGATAGCTGGTTCAATTTTGAATCTTGAACTCCTTACACTCGTAAACTGAAAAAGTATCTTATCAAGAGAAAATATCTAATTTCTGAGAAAACTATACTGTTAAAACGCATCTAGGGACGAATACGCGCGGCGAAGAGTGAGTAGAGATAGTCACTACATCTTTATATACCTTCGGGTAGCAGCCGAATGGGCCGGCACGCCCCGTATAGTTCATTAGTACCACTCTCTCACAGAAGACCGGCGTGAAGTGGCAGCTATGCTGTCGCGTTTCGTCCGGTGAGTGAGAGTCCGGGAGGCCCACTCTCCTTCCCCCCTCCCTCTTCCCTTAATCCTCCGCCTTCGTTACCCCCTCCCTCCCCCTCCCTCCCACTTCCCTCCCTCCTCCATCCCTCCCTTTCCTGAAAGGCCGGCAACGTATCTGCAAGCCTGGCTTGCAGATGTCCATGGGCGGAGGTGATCACTTCCCATCAGGTGAGCCTCCTGCCCGTTTGCCCCCTTTTTACCATAAAAAAAAAATGTCACTGAACTCCTCCTAAACGGCTGGACCGATTTTGATGAAATATTTTGTGTGTGTTCGAGTGTATTCGAGAATGGTTTAGATTCACAATTCGGTCCACTAGATAATGTATTTTTTATATTATTTAGTTATTTATACATTTGCATAATAAATGACATATTCAATTATAAATAAGTCGTTGCTAGGCAACGCTGTTTTGCGCATGCATACAAAAACATTTCACCGGAAGCAAAAGTTTATAAAAAATTTCTATATGTACAGGACCACGTCTGTAGGGTCCGCTAGTAGTATATAAAAACAAAGTCGCTTCCTGCTGTCTGTCCTTTATGTATGCTTAGATCTTTAAAACTACGCAACGGATTTTGATGCAGTTTTTTTAATAGATAGAGTGATTGATGAAGAAGGTTTATATGTATAACTAGCGGAACCCGCGGCTTTGCTCGCGCTAAATCTAATAACTATAATATGTAAGTATTTGAAGGCAGTTTAATTAATATAATTAGTACCAAATATGAAAACCAATCTAGTTTATTCGTATTGACCTACTTAACGCTACTAATTAATAAATGTTTACGTTAACTTAAATCGAAAAGTGTAAATATGTTTCTGCGAAAATTAATCTCGTAATCGAAATCAAACATTCTATTTACGAGTCGTATATACTTGGTGTGAAGTTTTAATATGTTTTCCCAGAATCTTATAACTTTTACAAAAACTTTTTTTTCCTGCTAACGATAGGGGAGACTGGGGATAGGATGAGCCTATAACATTCATGGAATGAATGGAACTAAACGATCTAACGTTGTAAATTCAATACAGCGAGTATGAGACCTGATTCTCATAAAAACATAAAAGTATTTTTTAAAAAATCATATTATTAATTTGAAAAAAAAAACAAAATGAACTAAAATCAAAGTTTTACGATAATTTTTTTTCTTTTTAAAATTTTACAATAAGAATAATTAATATATTCGAGTTCTCGGCGACCACGTGCACTTTATTTGTAGTTAGAGTAGGGCCCCGAGTGGGCATGCCTCCCAAGGTAGACCGGTGATTTGGTCATTCATTGGACCCCACTCTATGCGGATGGTACAAATCAAAATCAAATCAAATCAAAATATTCTTTATTCAAATAGACTTTTTAGAATTTTAAATCGTAATTTTTACATTATCAAAATTAAAAGTCAGTCTGTAAGACTGTGAGTAAACTACCACCGGCTCGGAAAGCTGTTCTGCTGAGAATAACCGGCGAGAAACTCAACAGTTGCAAGACTTGTTGTCGTGGAAATTTTAAGAGACTTTTGTCCGGCAGTTGACGTGTTTTGGCTATTTTTTGTATATAGCTATTATATTATTTAGTTGTTATTCTCATACATTTTTTTATAATTATTTCTTCAAATATTGTAGAATGACATCATGTCCTCGGCTTTACATTACTGTAGGGGATTCCCATAGGACTCACCGTTTCTTTGTTAGAAATACATATATTTTTAACATTGGAAACGTATTTCAAACCAGTTTCATATGAGAACCGATAAACAAGTTTAATAACCGTTAAGTTTTAGCTTCCACTTAATGTTATTTTTAGTAATTCGATATAAATATAAAATTATAGATGCTGCTGAACTAGTGTACATAAAATTTTCACAATATGCATAATGACATTTCTAGAATAAATAAGTCATGGTTTCTGAGAGTAAACACAAATGGGTTCATCAAAAACGGTGTAGTCGTTTCGGAGATTAGCTGAAAGAACAGACAAATCAATAAACAGGCAGGCATATAGACAAACATTTTAAAATTATGTTTTTAATTCACTTAGTAAAAAGCTGTTATTTTCACATTACAAATAGACGCTTCATAAAAATAATAAAAAGACTATTGAAATTTACGAATAATAATTTTATTTCCGTCCTAAAATAAATATAAAATATATAAAAAATCGTTTTTCATTATTTTCTAATAAAATAATAAGTAGCCTAAGTAACTTCACTACATAGTATAAAACAAAGTCGCTTTCTCTGTCCCTATAATAATAATCTTTATTTATAAAGGTACAAACCCAATTTATATGTCCTATATCCCTTTGTACGCTTAAATCTTTAAAACTACGCAACGGATTTTGATGCGGTTTTTTTTATTAGATAGAGCGATTCAAGAAGAAGGTTTATAGGCATAACTAGCGGAACCCGAAGCTTTCTCTGTGCTAAATCTAGGGGCGAGCCCGAGCGAGGCGAGTCGCTAGTCTTATAATATTAGCTATCTGCCAGTGAAAGTCTTGTCGAAATCGGTCCAGCCGGTTCAAAGATTAGTTAGAACATATAAACGTCTGTTTGTAGTCAGACAAAAAAATTAAACATTCATTTCTTGCTATAAGTAATGTGCATATATATACTTTCATATGCATTTAGTAAAAAGCTGTTAAATTGAAATCAAAAACTGATAACTTCAATTTTATTTATTTATGTACGGACTACGTACTGATTGTTGAAGTGAAGTCTATATTTTTACAAGCACTTTTGTAACTTTACTTCATTATTAATATTAATTTATTCATAGTTGAATAAAGTATATTTTAGTTGATTGAAAATAAAACTAATACACAAGTAAATCCGAGTGTAAAAGCCAGTCTAACTTATAATTCGTTCTACACGTCACGCTATTCACGAAGCTACCGTGACGCGGAAACTTGCCAACATTTGCTTCCTTCGAATGAAATAGTACTAATATTTCTTATATACTTCTAAGTGACTTTATTTATAGCTGCTTCCTGTTGCTTTTTTTCAACTATGAATTTGAAATTTACTGTAAATCTGAAGTCTGTCTCTTCACGCTTAAACCGCTGAACACATTTTGATGTAACTGGGTAGAAACTAACATCTAACTAACAATCAGAAAAATATTGTAGCATGTACATACTATTTAAAAAAATAAGCGTTTTTTGATCGTAAAGCATTCCTTTTATTATTTTTTTCAAGACTGTTTCTTGTAAAATGCGCCACATATGTCTTTAGATAATATCAAGTAAGAGTTGAGCTTAAAAATGATAGCTCGCCTATATTCGAACAAATTAATCAATCATAGGGACATCAGCACAGCATCATCTTGTTCCATGATAAGCTACGAGGCTTGTGTTATGGATACCAGATAGTTGATATACTACATAGTGGAGTATAAGCATTCGTGCTCGTCATACAAGTGAATGCCGCTAGAGGGACTCGAACCCGCGACCTCTGGCGCAGCTGACAGCAAGTAGGGTCACTACAAACTGAGTCAAACAACGTATTATAAGTAAATACAAAACTTTTAAGAAAATTAAAAGTAGTAAATTCATATATTATATAGATTTAGCGCGACTCCGCTCGCGTTCTAAAGAAATGAAACCAAGTTCTTTATATTGAATTGAACAGAAGACATTGAACTTGTCAAACAGTTTTGTAGTTTTTTCTGTTAGAACGAACAAAAAAAATCTCGTCATTTCTTAGGTAGTATAATAAAATCAAAATAAGAAAAACCTCATACAAATTGAATATTTCTTTTTTTAAGTCGGTCTATAAATAAAATTTTGAAGACATTAAAACTATAGTAAACTATTGAATCGATTTTTTTTTAAGCACCAGATGCGGCAAAGTCACGACCGGTTGTCGGCCTTGCGCCTACTTCGTTATGATGCATGTTTAAGATATACATCAATCATTCTTATAAATAAGTTTCTTAGAACTCTTATTTTAGGGAACTAGTGATGTTACGTTTCTTTGTTTGGTACATCCCTAAGCGATTACCATGGGAACTACAATCTCATTATTTTTATAGATGAATGTTTATTCCTCAATTACGTCAGAAGAGCTGATCGGATTTGGATAATATTTGGCATGAAGATAGATTATAGTCTGGAATAGCACATAGGTTTCTTTTTATCTTGAAAAAGTGTACGATTCTCTCACGGTACGGTCACTAACAGAACGGCGCGGCGTGGAACTTCGTTTTATAACGACGACACATTTGATTGACTTTGCAGTGAATCTACGAATAATTGTAGTACTAGTGGTCGCTGGTTCGAATCCCAGTGGCATTTATGTGATATAAATAATATTATGTACTATTACAGACAGTGGTAGTCCAGCGGTAACGCGGTCGCTTGGATATCCGAGTGATGCGGGTTCAAATCCGGGTCTCGCACCTCTGATATTTTCATGTGCAAATCATTTCTATCATGATTACCACTTGCCTTACGGTGAAGGAAAACATCGTGAGGAAACCTACATGACTGAGAAAACCTAACAAGTTTTCGAAAGACATGTGAAGTCCGCCAACACGCACTACGCCAGAGCGGTGGACTATGGCCTGATCCCCCTCGTACTGAGGGAGGCCCGTGCCCAGCAGTGGGACGTTAATAAGGGCTGCTAATCATTACATTAAATACTCGTAATCTAAGTCACTCACTTTTATTTACACTACAATCTATGCATTACTCAATACCACTAACTTTATGCAAATTAAAAAAAATAAACAGTTTAGTTCAAAACAAACAGCTACTTCAATAAACATGTCGACATGGTCCCACGCTTCTAAGACACATAAAATAATTAATTTGGTCACCGAGTGAGACGCCCAATGCCATACACTTTGAAGCTGACCTTACAAGCGATTATATCCGACCTGACTTTACCATGGCTTGTTTTACTTAAATTAACTAAGTTTTACAAGTAATTTCGCCCACAAAAATCTAGAGATTATTAGTATTTAGGGGTATTTAGTATTATTACATAGTTTTTACACGCAGTGCCATTCACATGGTACAAGAGTGAAGTGGAGTGGTGATTAAAAAACGATCATATTTTTATTTAACTGAACCTACTACCCTTCCTAACTGATACTCGCTTCAACACATGCGCATAGGTGACTAACAGCAGCATACATATATGTGACAGTAATCATAGTCTGAAAACTAAATTTCAACTAGATCCACCTAGTGCAGTTTGTAGGAGTTATAAACATTCATACACACATAAACTTTACCAGTTATAATATAGTAGTAATTCTATGTGTCAATCCAAAATATTACTATACCCGTTTCAAAATGTATTCATAACCTAGCTATAAAAATAAAAGATATGACAAACACCTTTACGAGATTCATATAAATTTTACGAAATAAAAAGTGACCTATGCATTACTTATATTCTAAATTATAAACTAAACTACAATCTATCTCTGGGCCATATTTCATCCATATCCGTTCAGCTATTCTGGCATTTGACATATTTTTTCTTTATTTTCTCAATATTTTAATAGTTATTATGCTCCAGGTAAAGATAAATCTAACAATACAAAAATAATAAAAATTCGTCTTAAATCTCAAGTTATAAGTAGTGTAACTAACACTTTGTTTTATATTTATAGACGTATACGAGTACTTCTAGAGACCGCCAAAGTCAACTTAAATTAATTTGGTCATCAAGCGATACGCCCAGAGCCAGACACCTTATAATAAACCTTAAGATATTATCTACAACATGCCGACAAACGCCTGGAGTTGAAATCAATTTGCGACCATAAATTAAGTTTCAAAATATTTTATCCGTAAAGAAATAGAATGTAAAGTGGCCTTTCGACATCACTCAAGGCCTTACTAGTTCTACTACTGCTTTTTTTACTAATTCACAATGACATAATATCGTCATATATTAAATATTTTATAGTTGTAGAGAAAGTTTATTTAGTTAATAATATATTAATGGTCAATAGTATATTAGTTAATAATTTAGTTGGATAAGTAATTCTAGGCACAAAGAAAGAAAAATTGTAATTTAAACTAACTTTCAACAATAAAGGCTTTTTATTTTATTTTATATTTTAGTTGTACAGATATTGCTATCGTCTACTTGCAAAGACAGAGGAAGCAGGTTCGAATACAGTTCTTACACTTTTGAGAATTTCTTGTGTGAAATTGCTGACTTGTTTTCATTAATTGCTCCAAATTCAACTATAAGAATAATAAAAATAGACGTTATAATAGTACAAACAAATCTTTGCCTAATTCTATATTGATAAGATCATGAGGAAATCGGCACTCTGATTTGATTACAGGTAGTTTTATTTTCGGTAGACGTGTGACGTCTGTCAACTGGCTGTTGTTTATATGTATTTTTCGCATTATTAATCTTTTTTATAGAGTATATAAGTTTTCCAGCGGTTCCGCCCGCGTTCTAATCACTATTAAAATAGAGATTGGTGATAGGATGAAAATTTAGGGTTATAAGATTTTTTTGATGCCCAATCATAAAAAAGTAAAAAACAATAATTTGGTCTAAAAATAAAAAATAAAATATCTGGACAGGGTCATCCTTATCACTTAGGAGAATGAAAAATAGCCTACGAGTCCTTCTCAGACCTACTGAATATACACAAAAAAGTCATAAAAATCGGTCCAGTCGTTTCGGAGGAGTTCAATAACAATTAAACACTATGTATTAGAAGATTAAGAAGATTTTTATATATTAGATGTATGTATGTATTTACTCGTATCATTAAAGATATACAAATTTCTCTATGTCAGTTATCTCCGGAACTGTTGACCCGAGAAATGAACACAATAGATTAAATGAGATTGTAATAGTTCAATTTTGACCATTGTAATGTATTAAGGTATAGATAGCAAGTGATAGTTGAGTGTTAACGCGTTCGTTTGAGAAACCAAGTGATGCGGGGTTAAATTTTGGGTCTCACACCTCTGATATTTTCATGTGTGATTCACTGCCAATAGGATTACCAATTGTCTTACAGCGAAGGAAAGTATCGTGAGGAAACCTGCATTTCTGAGAGAACCTAGTAGTTTTCAAAAGACAAGTGCCTTCAACCAACCCATTCTTGGCCTTGAGTTGGCCTGATTGCTCTCGTATTTAGTGCAATGCCCAGCAGTGGACCTGTTAAACAGGACTTAATGCATACGATGATTCCCTAGGCATATATCGTAGGCTTAGAAGTTTTGTATGAATCATGCGAAGTAAAACTGTATCAAAAATCGTGTTAATGTCAAACAAACTAGTATTGTTATTATTACCGTACAAAAGATAGCAAATCCAGAATTTGGTTTGGAAATGTCTATTTCCTACATTCAATCCACGTTGCTGGATTGAAAATTTCATTTTTTATTGCCACGTCCGCGTCGGAGTGACGGCGCATATGAAAGATTAAAATTGAAACTGGAGATTTCGATTTTTTGATCCTGTTATTTACACGAAAGATAAAGTGTGCCAATTATAAGTTTTGAGTTCTGAACTTTCCTACAAATATTGGCTTCTGCATATTTTCACCTGAGTTTTATTTTTGATTATTTACGTTTACAGACGTCGTCGATGGAAATTTATTTTTACGATGGTCTTTTCCTACTGATAAAGTATTTTACTTTACTACTAGCAATACGCGCGGCTTCGCCCGCGTTCATTTTTTAAATCGTTACTTTATTCGATCACTCGCTGGGTTGAAAATTCTCCAAAATTACTCCAGCTTTAATATACTCCTGAGCCGCGCGGCTACCTATTTCATATATAATGTGCGGCGTGCACTCCTCCTCCTCTCCTATAATTATTGTAGTTTTAGTAGGGATCGTTATTTTTTATTGCAATTAAAATAGACTATATTAATCAGTGATAATGTAGCATTCTAATGGTGAAAGAATTTTTAAAATCGGTCCAGTACTTTTTGAGCTAATTCGATACAAACATACTTACAATACAAACCTTTCCTCTTTATTATATAAGTATACCTACATTATTTCGTTTACAGATGTCGTCGATGGAAATTTGTTTTTTATGATTGTCTCTACCAACTGTTAAAGTACTTTCCATTACTACTTGCCTCATACAAACAATCTGGGAAACAGATTTTAAAACTGTTAATATTTTTCATAATCTCATTATAATAATTATAATTTACGAAATAAATGCAAGTAAATTGTCAAATATAACATATAAATAATGTAAGAAAAACGACAAAAGCTTGTTGTAAGGTTTTATTTCAAGTCGACACTGATCGAAAATCGGAGTGAGAATGAATGTAATATTTACTTATTTTCTACTGTCATCGAGTCGGTTTTGAACGCATTTACCCTCACTCCTTCACAAAAAAAACAATATAGTTTCTGTATTGATTATTATCTCTTAAAAAAGAAATCAAATAAACAACTATAGTAGTCAATGAACTGTCTACATCTTAACATAAAATAATATAATTTATAAATAATAATTATAAGTAGGATTAAACAATAATCTAACATTCGGCCATTCTGACAACCAGGTTTGTCCTCAAACCAATTTCAACTTTCTAGTTGACACCTCGCCCCTCGTCACCCTGATCGTGTGATACTTCCCAACCCAAGCTGACTATGCTGGCATCTACACCCCTCATTACTAACAGTCATCAAGCGAAGACCAACCTCTTTTCCATTAGTTGACATCTACTACCCTTATTACATCATAAAGTCTGCACTAGCCTTCTCAACCTAGACACAGAAGTTGGTACTTCACAACTCATCACTAGTAGTAACCGTGCGAGATTGCCAACGCCACTACTTGAGTTGACACATCACCCCTCACCAAGTCAGTGACCGTGCGAGACTTCTCAACATACAATTAATCACCATTTCATCCTTGATAGTTAATACACATCATCAGCATTCTAATTTACTTATTGTTACATACAATTTGCTTATTTAACACAACTTATTCTTTTAAAAATATGTCTCAAGTACTACATTTCTTGTTAGGTAGGTACACAACAAAGTAGGTATATATACTTCATAATACATAATTTTAACATTTAACAAAATATTAAACCTTAATCATTCCTTAAGCACATCATAATAATATAATAGTTCATATTATTCATTTATTTATTTCATATTATATATTCATCATAATAGTATAATTGTTCTGTTTTATTTTTCATACAGAATTAAAATAATTGAAATAAAAATAACAAAATAGAACATTACTAGTAATATGATTTCTCATAAAATATTTAATATTATAACATTATAGTTTTTGTTTAGGAACTGACTTCTCCGTCAGAGCTATCACTATCATTGGCTATGGATATCCAAGGTTGTATGCGGTCTGCTGACCAAACATTACTATATCTACCTCTAGATATATTAGATCCAGGAATACTAGAAACCTCGTATCGATCTTGACCTAAAACTTTCGTTATCCTAAATGGGCCTTGATACTTTGGTAGCAATTTTTTACTTTTGCCATCATTAGATGGAATATTTTTTAATATTTTAACTAGATCACCTACTACATAAAGTCTTGCTTTCTTCCTTTGTTTATTAAATCTTAATTGTTGTTTCTCTTGATCTTTTTCAATGTGATCGTTTATTTCCTGTCTTATTTCATATAACCCTTTATCATTTTGTCTAGTGTCAGTCAGTGTATAGTCTAAACTACCTTCCCCCTGCCCTAGCAAGCGCTTTCCAAATAAGGCTTCCCCAGGTGTTTTTCCGGTACCTTTATTTATAGTATTATTAATTCCCCAATGAATTTTACATAGCTCTTGGTCCCACCTATTTTCACCTAACTGGTCGTTATATGTCCTAAGTGAGTCTAAAATTGTCCTATTATAGCGCTCCACTTGGCCATTCGCCCGTGGAGCTGAAACCGCATTTAAAACGTGTCGTATTTCATATTCTTTACAGAACCGACTAAACTCTGAAGATGTAAAACAAGAACCACGATCTGATATTATCCTAGCAGGGTGGCCAAATAAACTAAATACGTCTTTTAATGCTCTAACAGTCGGTTCAGCTTTGGTATTTCGAAGAGGTTTAAGCACGCAATATTTCGTATACCCGTCCACAATAACTAATAAATATTGATTACCCTTTACGCTTTTTACAAAAGGTCCTAAATGATCTACATGAACCGTATGATATGGTATATCTATTTTCGGTATACTATGAAGAAAACCTTCTTTTGGGCCAGCTGGTTCTTTACTAAATGCACAATGTAAACATGATTTTACGTACTTAGAAATAAACTTCTTCATTTTAGGAAACCAAAAATCTTTTTTAATCTTCTCAAGGGTCTTTTCTACAGAGAAATGGCCAATGTCATCATGATTTCGTTGACATATTTGCCACCTGGCATCTTTTGGAACTACCCATTTTAAATCTTCCCCTACCTTACGATATACTCGATTGTTCTTAATAATAAAATTTTGTTTAATATCTAGAAATTCATTATATCTGGGATCTTCCAAGACAGAGCGAATGTGTTGTATCTTAGGATCAGATAATTGAATACTAAGAAGCCAATCTTCTTGGGATATTTGTAAAACTCGATTTATGTGATCATAACTATATAGTTCATCATTACTGGGAGCGGGATTACGGCTTAAAGCATCTACATGCTTCATAGTTTCACCCGGCCTATACTCAATTACACAATCGTATTCCTGTAATGCTATCCACCAACGCGCTACTCTAGGTATGAGATCTCTTTTCAAAAACGTGGATCGTAATGCATTACAATCAGTTAGAATCTTAAAATGTGTACCTAGTAAATACGGGCGAAATCTGTTTAACGAAGCTACAACGGCAAGAGTCTCCAGTTCATAAGCGTGTAATTTTTCTTCGTCAATTGTAGTTTTTCGGCTAAAATATGCTATAGGTTTAAGTTTCGCACCTGAGCTCTCTTTTTGTAGTAAAATACCACCTAACCCTATTTTCGACGCATCACAATGTAGTTCTGTTATGTAATCCGGATTGTAAATACCTAATATTGGACGCTCAGTTAACTTTTCTTTTAATTTTGTGAAAGCTTCTCTCTGTTGTCGCTCCCATTTCCACGATACGCTTTGTTTTGTCAAATCTGTTAATGGTTTAGCTATATAGGCAAAACCTTCTATGAACTTTCTAAAATAACTAGCTAACCCTACGAATTGTCTTACTTCGTGCACCGTTCTTGGTTCTGGAAACTTACTTACAGCAGTTATTTTCGATAACCCCGGCTTAATTCCTTCAGCGGATATTTCAAGACCTAAATAGTCAATCACTGTCTCAAAGAATTTACACTTTTTAATATTCAATGTTAGTCCAGCTTCTCTAATCAAATTGAAAGTTTGTTCTAATTTAAGATAGCATTCATCATAGTCTTTACCCGCAATTAATAAATCGTCCATATAAGCAATAGCACATTTGTGTTGAGACTTATTTAAAATTTTATTTATCGTACGCTGAAATATAGCAGGACAATTAACTAAACCAAATGGTGCCCTTTTAAACTGATAAAGACCATCAGGAGTGATGAAAGCTGTAAGATGTTTACTTTCTTTTTGTATAGGTATTTGATAGTACCCACTAGCCAAATCTAAACATGTAAAATAAGAATTACCGCTTAGTAAATCTATCTGGTCATCAATCCTAGGTAATGGAAAATGATCTTTAGCAATTTTCCGATTTAATGCTCTATAATCGACACACAATCTAAACCCACCTGTTTTTTTTGATACCAGCAATATAGGACTCGCGTAAGCTGATTCAGATTCCTCAACTATATCATTGTCAATTAATTCCTTAACTAAATTTCTAACTATTTCTTTTTCGGATATGCTGAGTCTATAGGGCCTATAAACCACGGGTGTTTCATCGGTAAGTTTAATAGCTAACTCCGTTACATGTGTACAACCAAGCTCTGAGAGGTCCTGTGCAAAACAATCTCTAAAACTATTAATTAGATTGTATATCCTAATTTTCTGCTCACTTGACAAGTTAGGATTAATATTTATTTCCTCGCGATTTATAGGACTTAAAGAGGTTTGAGTTTTGAAACAATTAATTACTTCTGAATTATTTGTATGCTCCTCTTCAAGTATATAAACTTTAGCTATTATATAATCTTTAGTAAAATAGAGAGGATTATGTGAAATATTAACTATGCTTATGTAACACTTGGTGTCGCTAATTACATAAACACCCTCCTGAACGTAATATTCATTTCCACTTATATCGCGATAACTCCCTTTTATGTATACAGTCGCGTCGGTTACGTCAACGCTGTAACATTTAACTATACCCACTTTATTTATTTTGCAGTCAGAAAAAATGTATAACCTGAATTTCAGCAATGGTTCATGTTCCAAGGTAGTAAAATACGGTGTGAGAGTTTTATATAAAATGTTTAGAGAATATTCTGTCTTTATAACTATTACATTAGGCAATTCGGTAAGATTTTGTCCTATTAATAAATCTGTATGTAAATAACTATTAGGTACTATATATGCCATTATATTCGCCTCAACAGAATCAATACATATATCAAAGCATGTTTTTCCTATAGGATTAACACTTATATCTGCAATTCCACGAATAACCGGTAATGAATCCTTTGAAACTATTAAGCCTAATTTTACCACACTTTCATATCTTATGAGTGTACAGTCGCTACCTAGGTCAACAAAACATTCTAAAGTAAACTTGTTATTGACAACCACTTTCTTGTAATACTTGGATTTAGTTTTACCCACAACATTCTCTATTAGTAAAACACGTTTGTCATTACTATTCACTAAGTTTGTAAGCTTTTGAGTACAATTTTGAGATGTATGACCGAATCTACTGCATTTATCGCACTTTACAACAGGCTTTTGACACTGGTATACTCTATGACCTTTTTCATTACAGTTGAAACATATTGGTTGAATACTAGTGTTAGATATATTCGTTTGAGAGGTTTTTACACGACATTGTAACGCGCGATGCCCGGGTTCATTACATTTATTACAAATTATATTTACCGATGCTCTATTCCTACTAAAATTAGAACTTCGTAATATATCTTTGTTTTCTTTACAAATATCCTTTAAGAATTTTAAAAGATCTTCAGGCTCTGTAAAGCGGGCAGACGATGCCCCGGCACGTATTGTACGATCATCTATACCGTGAACTATACAATCAACTGCCCGCTTCCCTTGTATATCGCAAATATTCAATAAATTTCTTTTTTCATAAAAATAATCGTCTAAATCGTCACCTACCCTCAACCGCTTGTCGAGCATTTCTGCTAATAGAGCACCATAATTTGTTTCAAATGGAAAAGCTTTATGTAGTAGTATTTGCCATTCAGCCCAGCTATGTAATACCGTGCTTTGACTATCATACCATTTTTTAGCATTACCCGACAATTTAGGTAACGCAAAATGTATAATACGAGATTCATCCCAATTATATATTTTCGCACATTCATTGACCTTTGACAGCCATAGATCGATACGATGATTCTTAATAGATGGATCAAATTCTGGCAATAAATTATTACTTGACGGTAAACTCTGCTTATTTAAGGATTGAAAAAAATTAGCTATATCATTAAAGCTTAACATTATACTTGAATTAGCGTTAGTACTCGCCTCACCTACATTAAACGGCACGGGTGTCGCAGCTGACGTCATCTCCCGCGGTCTAGGCGAACATCGTGAGTTCGCTGTTGACTGTCTACGCGTTGAACCAAAGCACTCTGCCTGAAGAGCTGTATCTCGTCCGGTCGTAGAAATTCTTGAACAGATTTCGTCTCGTCCGGTCGCAGAAGTTCTCATACTCGTATCGCCTCGTCCGGTCGCAGAAGTTCTCGTACTCGTATCGTCTCGTCCGGTCGCAGAAATTCTTATACTCGTATCGTCTCGTCCGGTCGCAGACAAACTTGTTATTTGTACACTAGACTCTCGTCCGGTCGCAGACTGACTTACACATTGATTAGATTTATTTCGCCTCGTTACCTCAATATGCCTCGGCTGTGACGGTGTTCTTGCAGATCTTCTTCTAGATCTTGAACTTCTTTTTACGTTTGAACGACTTTTTCTTCTTTGTTGGTTATTTTGTTGCACGTTTTCAATAGTATGTCGTTTCCTTTGTCTTTCAGAATGACCACGTGAACGTGAGCGAGGACGTTTGGACTTATTCATTGTTGAAGTAATACCACTTCTGATGTAAGAAAAACGACAAAAGCTTGTTGTAAGGTTTTATTTCAAGTCGACACTGATCGAAAATCGGAGTGAGAATGAATGTAATATTTACTTATTTTCTACTGTCATCGAGTCGGTTTTGAACGCATTTACCCTCACTCCTTCACAAAAAAAACAATATAGTTTCTGTATTGATTATTATCTCTTAAAAAAGAAATCAAATAAACAACTATAGTAGTCAATGAACTGTCTACATCTTAACATAAAATAATATAATTTATAAATAATAATTATAAGTAGGATTAAACAATAATCTAACAATAACAGCTTTTTTTTAATCTATATGTAGATAATAACAAACACACAATTTTTAATATTCTTGTGTGTCTGTATTTGTTCCCGCAAATCTCTGAAACGATTGGACACATTTTGACAAGACTTTCACTGGTGGATATCTAATGTTATACGGAGTAACTTAGACTACTTTTATTTAAGAAAAAATAGGGTTCCGTATAAAACAATTAAGCGGACGAAGTCACTAGTCTAACAATAAAATACATATTGGCCCTTTTTCTCACATATCTTATTTAAAAGTAATAATCGGATTCTGGAAAAGTTCAACTCTGCCGTTTGTAGGAATTTAGTGTTGGCGAATAATCGTAGTTTGCTGCTCTTGATTATCTTTTGTTTGGAAACTTTTCGGACTAGTACGTGTGCAAAGAAAAAGGTACTTTATATGGATATAAGCTTTTTGCAGAAATTTCTAGCATATATAAATACTTATACTTTGACGACACGTTTGGCGCAGTTTGTAGTGAACCCACTTTCTTGTCCCGCTGGGAGCATTCATTTGTTAAACTCGGGTGCTTGTACTCCAGTCATGGGTGTTTATATTTATAATATGTGTGTATTTAAACTTATATATGTAGTATATCAACTATCTGGTATCCGTAACACAAGCTTCGTAGCTTACCACGGAACTAGGTGGCACTGTGTGTAATAATGTCGCAACATATTTATAAATATATAATAAATAAATACTACATATATAATTTATTTACTAATGTATATATTCAATTTTTACGTTCCATAGGTTAATAAAAATATAGAGGTCATAACCTCAATGTAGTTTCAATCTAGCTGTAGAACCTTTTTGAATCATTTTGAATTCGTAATAAAATAACTATCAACATGCAAAGTGAAACCCTCAGAATACGAATATATTATTTATCTCTACATGGAATAAATTTATAAGTGAGTCCTGATAATACTTTCTTAGGTTTACGCGAATAATAGTTAGTTGAAGACACCTATCAATTATTAATGGAAACCGGTACGACCGACAAAGGAAAAATCTAATTAAAACATTAAGTATAAATACATTAGATATAGAATATTTTAACACCACATTGTCCATTCCTACTTCTGAGGAAGCTAAAATGGTATATAAATTTGTTAGAATAAGATTTTAGTAACTATTTAGGTTAAGGTATGATAGGGCTGGCATATTTTTTAAATAAAAGCCCTGAAAATAAATAGAAAAAATAAATAAATAAATGTATAGCTTAAATAAATAAAAAAACTTAGAAAAATGAAATATCTTTTCGGATTTTGTCGCGGATTTATTTTATTTTTTGCTTCCTGACGTTCAATTTTCGTCTTTGTTAAAAGTAAGTATGGATATGACCATGATTGCTGTAAAGCATTCGAAACGTTGGGAACCAACAATCAAAATAAATCAGCGACAAAATCCGAAAAGTTGTGAGTCCTGAGTTAAATATATTTTCTTAAACTCTTATTATAATAGTTATTTCTATCAATACAGAAGCCATATCTATGACTATTTCGTTAAAACCAATAAACAGATTTTGATAATAATTGGTAAGTATGATATCTGGTTTTCAGGATTAATATTTAAGACACTTATTACTGTTAGAAATTCTATAATTTCTGAGAAATCTCTACTAGCCTTGAAAAACGTATTTAGAGATGTATTCGAGCGAGACGAGGGTGAATCATTAGTAATTTATATTTATTTAGCTCGAGCAAAACCGCGGGTTCTGCTAGTATATATTTATAAATTATATACTATGTGGTTTTCTGATGTAGAAGCTATATTATTGTAGTGTCATTAAAATCCATTCAGTAGTTTTACGTGAAAGAGTAACCAACATCCATCCATCCATACTTACAAACTTTCGCGTTTATAATATTAGTATAGATATCACTTAATAACCTCCTTTTTCGAACTTGATAATAAAAATAAGTTTTTATACTATTAAAATGCTCAATAAACCGTATAATTTGGTGGCATTGCTTATTCATAGTAGAGCATGCGATGTGAGCGGAGTTCACTAAGTACACTCACCTCTGAGCTTTTTATGTTTGCATGATTTATATATAGATACAGTTTGTCGCGATACGGACGTAATAGCTACTATTTTAATACAAGAGTCTTTAAAATCTTATTTTAGATTAGGTATATTATTATGACTAAATGTATTCAAAAACTTGACAAATTATATACTTAAAGTTTACTCGGTAAGTACTCTATCCATTGGTGAAAACAGCAAGAAAATCGGTGCAGTAGTTTTTGAGTATATCACGAACACACAGACCGACGCAGCAGAGTACTTTGTTTTATAATATGTAGTGATTTTAACTAGCAACTGACCCTTGCTTCGCTGAGGTCTATCCCAAGGCAAGTTTTTTAAACGGAAACCAAATTTTGTTTCCATACTAAAGATATCTTAAGTTGCTATTTACAACATTATCTATTGTACACTAAAACTCCCACCAAAATCTGTCAATCCGCAGGCTGATTACGTATCGAGCAATCCATCCGCGATAGCGAAAATTGTACAATAATTGCTGTCCAATCGAAAAATCGTATTAAACTTAATAGTATTTAACTTAACTTAATCGTATTTAACTTGAAACTGCGGGTCAAGTCACTAGACGCTTTAAAGAATGCTTAATATTGTGTTATATATACTGTGTTATAAAATCAAAGAGCCTTTGTTTATAAAATATTAGTTTTCTTATGTTTAACAGAACATTAATATAATATACAATAAACAATTACTAAATCAAATAATGCAAGGATCAATAAATTTATTAAAAACTACGAATGAATTTATTAAGTTTTATACGATTTTTCGATTATACAGCAATTATTGTACAATTTTCGCTATCGCGGATGGATTGCTCGATACGTAATAAGCCTGCCGTTCCAGTGATAAGCGGGAACAGACAAAAATACAAATAAATATGGACATGCAGACAAAGAGACAAAAGTGTAATAAATGATATATCATAAGATTGAGACAACATATTTGAAAAAAACAATAAAAATTATGTGCCTAGGAATGAACCAAAGCAGTACGAGCTAGTTGATAAATATAATTCAATTTAATATATTTTCTATACAAATAATAAAAATGTAACAAACCAAAGTTGTAAATCAAACGATTTCTAAAAACGTTTCGGGAATGTTTGGAATGTAATAAGAATCAAAGGGACGTTTCTAAGAATTTTTGTTTATCGGTATTTTTCATTTAAGATCACTTTAGCACTCGTGTTTCCTTGTATTTTGTAAGCTGATTGACCCGTTTTTGAACGAACAGGTTGTATATAACAAAATAGATTCACTAGAATCTATACTAATATTATAAAGCAGAAGAGTTTGTTTGTTTGTTTGGTTGAACGCGATAATCTCAGGAACTACTGGTCTGATTTGAAAAATTCTTTTTGTATTGGATAGTCAGTTTATCGAGGAAGGCTATAGATTATATTATATCACTCTACGGACAATAGGAGCGGAGCATCAATGAAAAATGTTGCAAAATCGGGAAAGGCGGGCGTTCTGCGAGGTATCATACCGCGCGACTCAGAAAGAAATTGGTTTCCGGTCTTTAGAACGCGTGCGAAGCCGCGGGAAATACTAGTTAGGTATAAAATAATTGCTATGTCATAACTGCTGTAGCTTTTGCTGGAAATATTTGCTGTGGAAATAAATAAATAAGAATAAATGAATACACATTATCTAACGTGGAAGACCATCCGCAGTTAACACTATGTTACTCAACAGCATCGCTTTATTAGTATAATGAAGAGAAAACCTACCTTTTGGCGTGATAGGTTTTCGTCTTATACTCTAAGGCCTAAGCTCTATTGGATAGCGCTTTCCACCATGTTCTTGAAGTCCGCGTTGCAAGGCTTTTCCAAATCCTCCACGATCAATGTTTTAACCGAACTCCAACTAATTTGTGTACATTAATAATAATATCTATATATATATAATGAAAATGGTCTTCGTTTGAGGCACAATCACGCCTAAACCACTGATCGTATCGACATGAAACTACCACCATTCGATGCGAAATTTTTCCTAGATGGTTTATGGCTATCTATTTTTTGAATTCCAACATTCCTTCATTTTTTTATTGCTGTTTTACTTTTATGAACATTTATCCCGCTAATAAAAACAAAAGATAAGCATTTTCTCTTGATTCTTTTGTTTTCATGGATTTCAACAGAGTATATTAAACGGATTATGGTTTTTTACATTCAGCTAAGAATGTACTCACGGTAGTGGAGAACGGCTGGACCAATTAGGCTATTTTTTTATAGTCAGAATTGTCAGGAGAAAGTTTTGTATGTAAGAAAATTTTAAAAAAGTCAGATAAAAAGTTAAAAAATTTCGATGATAATCGAAGAATTCCCATCTATATAGTCACTCACTACGAAATCTCGGGAACCATAAGACTTAGAAACGTGAAACTTGGTAGGAATATTACTTTTGCTATGTATAGGTCAGCTATGAATAGATTTTAAGAAATCCAACCCCCAAAGGGGATTGCGGGGGCGTTAACAATGAACAATTCCTGTTTTTAAACTATAGCTCCTATAGACTTCAAATTTGCTAGGAATCTTCTGTAAGAGGTGTAGAAATAGGCTATGAACGAATTTTACAATAGCTCACCCCGCAGGGGGTTGCGGGGGTGGGTATTAGCAATTAATATTTTTAATTTTCCAGCTAAAGCTCCTACGAGCTCCAAATTTTGTAGGAATTTTCTATAAGCGAAATATAGCTTCTAAAAATTCTAAATATGGTAGGAATCTTTTATTATTTTATTCACATAAAGATCATCTCAAAATGGATTTCAATATAGTCTACTTCCGACAGCAATTGCGGGGGTGGGTGTTAAAATCTAAAATTTTAATTTCCAACCTGTAACTTCTACAGACTCCAAATTTGGTGGGGATCTTCGTGTATGTAGGGATATTTGTGTATTTCCTTACAACAATCGTCTTTTTGGCAGCGGAGAAAAAGTCATTGAGAGGTTTCCAAAACTTAACTTTACATGTAGCCAATCAACGGACTAAGAATTTTACATTCATTTTACTTTTGCAGACTACATATCCGACGAATTCTTTTATTTCGTGATCGCGGAAATGTACCAGATTATAATGAATGCATTTTCTAAGCACTTGAGATGTGGAAAAGAAATTTAGTTACTTATTCCAATAGAATTCATAAAAAACATAAACAATTAATTTTCTATAAAAAATTGATGTCACGGAGAAAATTTTAGTTAACAGAAAATTCGTCGCACTTGAACCTAGACTAATTTCAACTTCACATATGAGACTTGCAATGACTTTAACTTAAACGATTTTAACGACTTTAACTTTAACTTAAATGATTGCACATTGAAAGTTGTTGTAAATAACAAAATATATATACTACTAGCGCCATCTTGTGACAAAATATGTATGTGAACTATTCAATTGTATGTACTCTGTGATTTCTATAAAATAAATATGGCTTTCTCTCTTGGTTTTTGGTCTCAGTCGAAAGACGTTGTTTTATTATAGGTTATGGGCCCAGACCCGTAAAATAGCTAGATATTGTTAGAATTATCAGTGTGATGAACAATAGACTGTATTTTTACCATTAGACTTGTGTGTAAAGTGAACAGTAAGCAAAAAACCGTATTTTCTATAAAAGTAACAACGTGTGTGACTGTCATGGCGTCCAGTTCGAATTATTTAGTTAGCGTACCGAAATTACAAGGGCGCGAGAACTATAGTGAGTGGTGTTTCGCCGCAGAGAATTTTCTGGTATTGGAAGGAATGGTTGGGTGTATAAAACCTGAGCCCGGTTATCCACCAGTAGCTGCAGATGACGCGAAAACAAAAGCCAAGCTGGTACTAACAATCGACCCGGCTCTTTATGTTCATATAAAAAATGTAAGAACATCGAAAGAATTGTGGGACAAATTGAAGATGTTATTCGATGATTCGGGATTTACAAGAAAAATTAGTCTCCTGAGGAATTTAATATCTATTCGATTGGAAAATTGCACTTCGATGACGGCCTATGTTACACAAATTGTTGAAGCTGGACAGAAATTACAAGGTACGGGATTTGGAATTACCGACGAGTGGATTGGATCTATCATGCTAGCAGGTCTAAGTGAAAAATATATGCCCATGATAATGGCTATCGAGCATTCGGGCATTATAATCACATCCGACGCCATTAAAGGGAAATTAATGGACATGGAACCGGAAGATAGTGACCGTAATGACGTCAACAATGCATTCGCATGTTTCCGTAAGAATTATATTCATCGTTCAAAGAATGGAAAGAGTGCACAGTCTATGGCTTGTAAAGATGGCGGAAAAGCAGAAGTGTCAACAGCTGTCAAAGGAAAACCAAATGTCAAATGTTACAATTGTAAACAACATGGCCACTATCGTAATCAATGCAATAATAACAAAGATAAATATAATAAGAATACAGAAAATAAATCGTCAAAAACAAGTAATGCGTTTAGTGCCGTGTTTTTTAACACAATATTTGATAAGAGTGACTGGTATATCGACTCTGGTGCAAGTTCGCATTTGACTTGCAACAAAGATTGGATGATTGACACGTGTTATTCTGGTTTCACGAAAGAAATCATGATTGCTAATCAGAATAAAATCCCAGTACTGTGTTGTGGAAATGTAATCATAACCACATCGACTGAAGAATGTAATTTTGACATAACTGTTGAAAAGGTGTTGTGTGTTCCCGAGTTATCTACCAATTTATTGTCAGTGAGCCAGTTAATAAGGCAGGGCAACAAGGTGCATTTCACTGACAAAGGATGTGAAATATATAACAAAGAGGATATTATAGTAGCTACTGCATTGCTTGTGAATGGTGTTTACAAATTGAACATCTCTACTTGTTTGTTGGCAGCTGTAGCAGAAACACCAGAACTTTGGCATCGTAGATTGGGACACGTAAATAGTTTTAATATGAATAAAATGCAGGATGCTGTGGAGGGTGTCAAATTTATTGAGACGGCCAACATCAACAAATCCAATTGCATAGTTTGCTGTCAAGGTAAGCAAAGCCGTTTGCCTTTTGTTCATGAAGGTAATAGGAGCACTAAGCTGTTGGAAGTGGTGCATAGTGACATCTGTGGCCCGATGGAGAATGTATCGCTAGGTGGATCTAGATATTTTTTAATCTTTGTTGACGATCACAGCAGCATGACATATGTTTATTTTTTGAAAAATAAAAATCAGGCTTTAGAGTATTTTAAGGAATATAAAGCAAAAGTTGAGAATTTAACATCAAGTAATATCAAAATTTTAAGAAGTGATAATGGCAGAGAGTTTTGTAACAGAGAGTTTGATAGTTATTTGAAGAAAGCAGGTATAATGCATCAAAAATCAAATCCATACACACCTGAACAAAATGGGCTTTGTGAGCGCATGAACAGAACGCTAATTGAAAAAGCCAGATGTCTTTTGTTCGATGCTAAACTTGGTAAGGAGTTCTGGGCAGAAGCCATTAACACTGCTGTTTATTTACAGAATAGAATTGTAAAAACAAGATTGAAGAATCGTACCCCATATGAACTGTGGACAGGGGTCAAACCAAACCTAAGTCATTTAAGAATTTTCGGTAGCATTGCCATGAAACACATACCCAAGGAGAAAAGGCAGAAATGGGACAAAAAGGCTGAACAATGCATACTGATTGGCTACCCTGAGGATGTCAAAGGATATAGGTTATATAATCCGTCAACGAAAGGTATTACAACTAGTAGAGATATCATCATCATAAAAGAAAAATTGTCTCACCAAGAAAACATTATTGAAGTTGAAGAGAAAGATGACAAACCTACAGAGAACAGGCGACATCCGTCTTTAGTGGGAGAGCTCTCAGACCTCAGTAGAGAGGATTCTTTTATTTCTTTGGAAAATGACATGGATGAAACCTATATACCAAAAGAGGAGTCGACATCTGAAGAAGAGTTGCAATCGAACACCATACTAAGGACATTACCACAACGGCAGAGAAGAGAACCAGACAGATATGGGTTTATGTGCACAGAGGATAGATATTTCAACAATGAACTGACATTAGAAGAAGCACTGCGAGGGCCAGAGAAAGTGCAATGGGAACAAGCTGTCAAGGAAGAGCTGAAAAGCTTTGAAGACAACAATGCATGGGAAGTTGTTGACATTCCTGTAAGTGGCAATATTGTTAAATGCAAATGGGTTCTCAAGAAGAAGTGTGATGCTGAAAATAATGTGCGATATCGAGCCAGGCTTGTGGCTAAGGGCTGCTCTCAGAAATATGGTGTGGATTATGTAGAAACTTTTTCTCCTGTAGTGCGGCATACAACACTTAGGTTGTTATTTGCTTTATCAGTACAGTTGAATTTTAATGTAACTCACATTGATGTGAAAACCGCATTTTTGAATGGTGATCTGTCAGAGACTATATATATGCAAAAACCTTTAGGTTATAGCTGTACAAATGATAAAAATGTTCTAAAATTGAAGAAAGCTATATATGGTCTTAAGCAGGCATCCCGAGCATGGCATAAGAAAGTAGATAGTTGTATGTTAGCAGATGGTTATGTTAAATCTAAAATAGAACCATGTTTATATTTAAAATGTATTGGCAGTAGTAGCAAAACCATTGTGACATTGTATGTCGATGATTTTTTTGTTTTTTCTAATAATGAAAATGAAACTAATCATCTTAAGAGTATGTTAGGTAAGAATTTTGTGTTAAAAGACTTAGGGATTGTAAAAGAATGTCTTGGCATGTCAGTTGATTTTGATAAACAAAATGGTACTGTTACTTTGAGTCAGGAGAGATATATTGATATGTTACTGTCCAAGTTCAATATGGCTGATAGTAAACCAATTAATACTCCAATGGAGATAAATTTAAAATGTAAAAAGGAGGATAATTGTAATAGTCAGAATCCCTATCAGCAGCTGATCGGGAGCTTAATGTATTTAGTTGTGCTTACACGACCCGATATAGCTTATGCTGTGTCATATCTTAGTCAGTTTAATAATTGTAATACTGATGAACAATGGGTTTATGCTAAAAGAATATTAAGATATTTAAAAAAAACAAAACATTTAGGTTTGAAATATAGTAAGAATAAGAATATTTATATTGTAGGTTATGTTGATGCAGACTGGTGCAATGATGTTAATGATAGGAGATCATATTCAGGATTTTGTTATATACTGTCGGGTTCTGTTATATCTTGGAGCTGTAGTAAACAAAAATGTATTGCACTCTCTAGCACAGAGGCAGAATATGTATCAATATCCGAGGCCTGCAAAGAGGCAGCATATCTAAGAAACTTACAATATGAAATTACTAAAAGAATATATTGTATTACTTTGTATAATGATAGTATGAGTGCGCAGAAGTTATTATTAAACCCTGTATTCCATAATAAAACCAAGCATATTGATGTCAGATATCATTATTGTAGAGAAATGATAAATGAAAACATTGTTAATGTTAAATATTTATGTACATCAGATATGCCAGCAGATTTGTTGACTAAAAGTTTAAGTGCTGTAAAACATTATAAACATTTGGATGCTTTAGGAATTGTTGAAGTATAGTCTGTTTTATTTAAGAATCTGTTTTTAAATTTATAAAATTGAAATTATCTATATTTTGAGTGGGAGTGTTGTAAATAACAAAATATATATACTACTAGCGCCATCTTGTGACAAAATATGTATGTGAACTATTCAATTGTATGTACTCTGTGATTTCTATAAAATAAATATGGCTTTCTCTCTTGGTTTTTGGTCTCAGTCGAAAGACGTTGTTTTATTATAAAAGTTACAATGAATATTAGTGTGAAAAATCACCTGGATGGAAGATACAGGCTAAATCGATGGAATTTGGAATTTGTGTAAGTCTAAACAATATCGATGCTTACAGTTCTATCCGCGGGGCCTATTTATGTTCATACAAAAATAAAAAAAAGGAGAATAATAAAAATATGGAAAAAAAGATAAAAATGAAACATAAAATGTAATTTATTTCCTTTTGCAATTCGCCCAGCGAAGCGGGCGGGAAACGGCTAGTTATATAATATTAATAAATAAAATAAAATATACATAGTTAGATTAACTTGTAATTTCCTTTATTTTACTCGAATATTATATGATTTAACGTTAAAACTAGAGATTACATGATAATGTACATTGTACATGGGTTTAGAGATTAAGTTATCATCTTAGGATTTTGTTTTAAAATAGAATTCTAAAGATTAACCATTAGTTAATTATTTAGTTCTAAGTAAAGCTACAAAGCTTGTTTTAAAATCATGACTGGTTCCTAGATTCTCGTAAACTAAAATGAAACCTAAAATTTATTTAATATGTATAACACGATTCTTGGAACTTAATTTACACATAGAAATAAGTTATATATTGAATATAGAAAACTTAGAACTAAGATGAGGAGAAGTTCAATTTCCTGCGCTCAATAGAGTAACAAATTATTCTCCTTTGAAGTCGTACTTTTTTAAATAAAAATATATTTCATTTTATACTTTCAAGAAGACGTATTACTGCTTTATCTCTTTCTTCGTCTTCTATAAAATGTGTGTTGGGTTTTGGTCCTCAAGCTATAGTGTATTTAGCACTTTTTAATGTCCCACTGCTGGGAAAGGGCCTCCATAGTCCAGCGCGCTGGCCTAGGTAAAGACTTCACATGTCTTTCGAAAACTTGCTAAGTTCTCTCAGACATGCAGGTTTCCTCACGATATTTTCCTTCACCGTAAGAAAAGTGGTGATCATGATATAAATGATTCGCACATGACAATTGGTGCAGGTGCGAGACCCGGATTTGAACCCGCATCACTCGGTTATCCAAGCGAGCGCAATACCACTGGGCTACCACTTTTGGGCCTTTTCAAGCTATAGTAGAATTAAGTAATTATAAAAGTATACTATAATGACACAAGTTGTGTTAATATATATTGTAATTATTAATTATTAATATGATAATAAAGCTTTTGCTCCAGTCTTATATTTTCTTTCCTTATATCAATCTTGCAATAATATCTTCAATAGGATTTTCGATATCTCCTGTTTTAATGAATAGGTTATGTTAGAACCTGTTATATTAGCTTAATAAAATCCAATCCAAGATACTCTCTCATAGATTTTGTAGTGTGTATCTTTTCACTTATTTTATCTATGCAACTAGCATTTCCCGCGGCTTCGCACGTGTTCTAAAGACCGGAAAAGAAATTCATTCTGAGTCACGCGGTACGGAACCTCGCAGAACTTATGCCCGCCCTTCCCGTTTTTGGTTATATTTTTTTTTATTTGGTTGTATATTGGTCGTAGCGTGATGTAATATAGACTATCCATCACAAAAAGAATTTTTTAATTCGGACCAGTAGTTCGTGAGATTAGCGCGTTCAACCAAACAAACAAACAAACTCTTCAGCTTTATAATATTATAGTACTATATATTTTAAATATCTATATCCCTGCGAGATAAGATTGCAAAAATAACAAGAATTGTAAATTCATTTGGATAAACCCAATTTCAAAATTAAGTTTTCAAACTTATAATACAGTTTTGACCCCAAAAAGGCTAACGATATCAATTAATTGAATTAACTTCGTCCCAGTGTTCATATCACAAAGCGTTCTCAACTTTGAAGTGAAATTAGTTTGTTTGAAATTCGTATAATTGAGATACTCGTAGTAGATGCCTGCATAAAGAATTTAAACTGCCTTTTGTTCCCTAAATCTCTTTTGAAACTTCAAAGAGGTTATATTCACTTTAATTCGTATAACATGGAGTTTTATTAGCCCTTTTAACGTCCCACGTCTTGGAACGGATCTTAAACGAGTGGGATTGGGCATAATACATCACGCTGGCGACGGACTTGTCATGTCTTTTTCCTTGCTAGGTTCTCTCAGACATGCAGGTTACCCCACGATGTTTTCCTTCACTGTAAAGACAAGTTGTCATTAGATTCACACATGAAAATATCAGAGGTGCGCGACGCAGGACTTGAACCCGCTTCGCTCGGTTACCTAAGCTAGGACGTTACTACTAAGCTACCACTGCCCTAATTCATATTACATAGAGAAAAAGCCCAAAGGAAATGTTAGCGTTTAGAAAAATGGTAGATCTCAATATTCTACATAACTTTAATCGTGTACATTTAAGGCTTAAAGCTTAAATAAAATATAATTGCGCTAAAAAGAGAATAAAATAAATATTTAAGACGGCTCCCGTACAACAAACATGTTTTTTGCAGTTTTTCTCCCTTTATATCTTAAATTTATAAAGTAACTTCATTATTTTTTATATAAATATTTTATTGCACTTTTGGTGTTAGTTATTAGTATTTTTAGTGAGCGAGTCAGACTCGCTGTCGTCCGGTTTTTCAAATGACTTTATAAGGGAGAAGATTCTCAATTTGCAGAACCAATTTTTTTATGTTTGTAAGATTACAGTAAGCACGCAATAACACAAAAAAGAAAAATCAAAGTAAAAGTCTTTATCACTACATAGTATAAAACAAAGTCGCTTCCCGCTGTCTGTCTGTCCTTATGTGTGCCTTAGATCTTTAAAACTACGCAACGGATTGTGATGCGGTTTTTTTTAATAGATAGTCATTCAAGACGAAGGTTTTAGTAAATAATTCGTCAAGTTTATGTCTACACTAGTGGAACCCACAGCTTCGCCCGCGCTAAATCTAGGGAAGAGCCTAAGCGAAGCGAGAAAATGGTTATTGTGAATTAACCGTAAGAGATAGACATATATCATCGTCTACTTTTTTGTAGAACTTTTTAAGGTGTACAATACTGTAGTACATTATTTTGATCTATCTCGTAGAGTTTAGCCAGCGTTCGCAATGTAAGCGCAAAATGAGTTTATTTACGAAATCACATTAGAAACTTGTTAAAAATACAGCAAAAGTAAAACCAAGAAGACACCGTGATCGGCTTAATAGTGTGTTTCGGGCCTTATATGTATATGTATTCAAATATTCACGATGATAATAGTACAATAGTCGAAGTCGGCAATAAACTAAACGTATACGTACATAACTTTGCTATTAATTTATGGTAGGCGTTACATAATTTATAAATACTTAATACTTATGGTAATTGCTTTAATAGTTGACATACTATTTAGTTTTAAGCTTAATATTACATTGTATAAGTTTCAAAAGCTTAAATGTTAATAAAAAAGAAGTTTCGTGTTTAAGTAAATTCATGTAAAAACGTTCGTAAGTGGAAGCAATGGAAGAAAATGTTTAATTTATATTTTCATAATTATAATAAATTCTTAACCCTCATGCTTGCTCTTTTCGAACAAAATTTCCGAATAAAAAAAGGTAATAATTTCATACTGAATAAAATATTTAGAATTTGAATTAACACAGCAGTTAAATTAATAGTATAACAATTAAGAATTGTAAAATGACCCCTAACTTGAATCGAACTGATGCTTGCCGAACACACCACCATACTACTACACTACTTTATCCATATCTTGATAACCTGTCAATCAACTTACTATCGGTACATCGGTTCGTGTACACCTCGTTAGCAAACAACAGTATATTTCCGACATAACACGCGTTTGGTCAATTTAAATTTTGCAGTGAGTCTTAATAGCAGCCGGACTAAGAAAACTATCTATGTTCTGTCCGTGCCTAGAAAATAATATAAATCCGTCGTTCTTTTCTTTTAAAAAATTGGGAAAACATTAAGGTATGCATGAAATGTATGTATATTATGCATACATTATACAGGTGGTTATGCAGGACTTACCAGCGAAGCCAACAAAACTAAAATCCAAAAAACCTCTCCCATCTTAATGGAGTTTTGATTAATCCTTTACGCATACAGTTCCACGAAGCCCTGATACCTTCGGCAAGTATGTCACAGCCACACAGCCAAGGGGTTGCTCCACAGTCCACCCTAATATTAGAGAAGTATGTGGGGGAGATCAGAAAAGAACATTATTGATCCAGCTATTTTTGATTCTACCCTAAATATATTTCATGCTTAAAACCTTTATTCATATATGAATATTGAATATTGAAGTAGAGACTAAAAGTTTCAAAGCTCAATATAAACTATTTACAAAAAGGTTTGCGGAAACATACAGGTAATATCATAAACAAAGTGAAATAAAGCAACCAATACTATTTATATTTGCACAGATCGATAAAGCTCTCAGTTTAGAAAAGTATACTGGCGTAAAGATAAGCTTAGATAAACAAACTGTATCAAATATACAATTTTATATATGAGTGATGTAGTAGGTTTTCTCAAGTCTGAGGATTCTTCTTCGAAAAAATTGTAAAATTTTAATGCTTAATAAAATGTTTTGATTTTTGATCGAACTTACACCACTCGTGTTAGTACCGAGGCTGGCGTGACTTCTCCAACCGATTCCGGCCATGGCGGCCAATATCATAGAGACTGGCCAACTGCGCAGGAGATATTATAGTGCACAAGTGTACGCGCAGACACAAGTGCACTCTATATTCCTCTCCGAGGCACGGAGGTGACTCACCACTAACTTCTCAACTCCGGGCTATTACTGAGGCTTACTAAACAGAAAGACTCAATAATTAAACTGGGCCCGACCCAGGACTCGAACCCAGGACTTCTCGATGTATGAATGTACGTTCAACCTAGCCACTACACCACCGAGTGTACCAACGTTTCACATAGGTGATATATTTTGCCGCAGTTAAAAGTATCCTACGTGTTGACCCGAATAATAAATGAATAAAATGATATGTTGGGACATTATTACACACAGCGCCATCTAGTTCCGTGGTAAGCTACGAAGGAAGCTTGTGTTACGGATACCAGATAGTTGATATACTACATATATAAGTTTAAATACATACATATTATAAATATAAACACCCATGGCTGGAGCACAAACATTCGATTTTAACAAATGAATGCCCCCAGCGGGACTCGAACCCGCGACTGCTGACGCATTAAAGTAGGATCATTACAAACTGCGCCAAACGTGTCGTCAAAGCTTGTCGAATAGCTAGCTATCATCATGCCAAATTTCAGCAAAATCATTTATTAATGTATGTTTTATATCTGATAAATACTTTGTTTCTTTACAGGTAAGCAGTTTGTCATTGTATTAAGAAAACGTATTTATAGAGTAAGGGTAAGTCAATATTTTTTAATATAAAACTTTTTGGGTAGTCCATTGTAGTATCGACGGCCGCTCGGACTATAAGAGTCACTTGTGACTTCTAAGTACACACTTGTGCAATAATATTGCAATAATATGTAAAAAACAATAAATAGTAAGTTTTGACAATATGTTTCATTTTTTAATTTATGTTTTATTTATTATTAGCGATACCTCGCTTCGCTTGGGTTCGTCCCTAGATTTAGCGCGAGCAAAGCCGTAGGTTCCACTATTAAATGTTTACAAAAATTTGATAAATTATTTACTAAAAGCTTCCTCGAAAACCATTCTATCCATTGGTGAAAACAGCATGAAAATCGATGCAGTAGTTTTTGAGTTTATTGCGAACAAACAGACAAACGCTGCGGAGGACTTTGTTTTATATTATGTACTGATAATTAAATAAAAAAACTGCGTGTGTAGAAAGTACACATGTCAGAAGTAAAACTTCTTTGGCAAACTAATTTTTAAATCTCGTTTATATTTATACTAAATAACCCCATCTAAGCTCGTTGAGAGAGGGAGATGGCGCGAAGGTTACCACCACGGGTTACCAACAAGGTTACCCACGAGTTAGACAGAGTTAGAAATGTCACTGACTCGCGGTGGGCGAGATCTCACTAAGGCTAACTCTTCCCCGTCTCTGAGCGCCTGGTACTATGGACTTATTTTTTCGTTTCATCGAGTTTGAAATCACAACGATTCTAAAGAAGTTTCACTTCAAAAAATCATTTAATGTAGAATTAAACCCCAAAGATCATCAAAAGCGTACCGCTATTAAATATTACAGTAGTATTAATTTGTCCGCCGCACAGTGTCGCGCTGAGGGACGTTCCCTCGCGGCGCGTCAACTAGAGGATAACGAGATTACACATTTCTATTACAATGTTTTGTTTATTTCCTTGTTCATTACAAGAAATGAACTAAATTATTAATATTAGAATACATAATTAATTATTTATCGATTGAATATAAACCAATTTAAATGACAAATTCAAAAATTATTAAATTTTACAATCTAGAAATTTTCATCTCCCTTTTGACTTAACAACGTCAATTTTATGGTTCTATGCCTAATGTTTTAGGCTGTTTTACATAAAATTATAATATTTATTCAGATATTTTTCAGCAGACCTACTAAATACTAGTGTATCTACTAAAGCTGTGCCCTTTGCTTTATTTATTATTCAGCCAGACAGACAAATATTGCTAGTATCGAAATAAGTTGTATACTTTACCTATAAAAAATGATCAACACAAATATTGCAACTTCATTTTTTTATATTATTTATTGTTATTAATCACTACATAGTATAAAACAAAGTCGCTTTCTCTGTCCCTATATCCCTATGTATGCTTAAATCTTTAAAACTACGCAACGGATTTTGATGCGGTTTTTTTTAATAGATAGTGTGTATCAAGAGGAAGGTTTATATGCGTAACTAGCAGATCCCGTGGATTTTCCTGTGCTAAATCTAGGGAAGAGTCCGAGCGAAGCGAGGGCGAGTCGCTAGTAATGATATAGTTCTAAATATTATTAGTAACAAATAGGTTCAAAACATGGGCAAAAACTACTTGAGACTTGCTTAAATCTTAATATTGAACGAATTAGTAGTATATTGTGTTACTCCAGAGCCTTAGCTATCTATTTGTGTTCGAAATTCCAACGAAATCTGGTCAGTCGTTTCAGTATAAGTAGCAAACATACACACATACAAACTTTTATTGTATAACTTTGAATAACTAATTAGAGTTAGAGATATACATTTGACATAAAATTCAAAGGACAATAATTCAATTTCCCTCCGGAATGGCGCAGTTAATGGAGGGCTAAATTAGGAAGCGATCTACTTGCCTGGAAATACGCGTATAAACAAACAGATCAACAATCATATAATATATACTAGCATTTCCCGCGGCTTCGCACGCGTTCTAAAGACCGGAAACCAATTTTTTTCTGAGTCGCGCGGTATGGTGCCTCGCAGAACTAACGCCCGCCCTTCCCGTTTTGCAACATTATTCATTGATGCTCCGCTCCTATTGGTCGTAGCGTAATGTAATATAGCTATAGCCTTCCTCAATAAACGGGAAAGAGAATTTTTCAATTCGGACCAGTAGTTTCTCAGATTAGCGCGTTCAACCAAACAAACAACCAAACTCTTCAGCTTTATAATATTCAGTATAGATTCTACTCATGTCTGCCGTTACACATTAAATTGCTCGATAATTTGCCCGATTATATACAATTTATCTACAAATTGTGTTCTAAGTGCTTATTTATCCAAACAACCAATTTACACTTTGCTCGGTTGTCCATCGGTACGTGTTCAGTTAGTAATTATTCTCATACAGAATAAACATTTCTGAACTTTTCCATAAGCTGTTTTTTTGAGTTTTCACTATTATATCAAGAGTAATCAGCAGAAATAACAAAATGGGTACATTTATACTAATATTATAAAGCTGAAGAGCTTGTTTGTTTGTTAGTTTGCTTGGTTGAACGCGCTAATCTCAGGAACTACTGGACCGAATTGAACAATTCTTTTTGTGTTGGATAGTCCGTTTGTCGAGGAAGGATATATTACATCCCGCTGCGACAATGCGAGCGGAGCATCAATGAAAAATGCTGCAAAAAACGGGAAACAAATATTTCTTTTAATTTTCAGCCTTTAGAACGCGAGCGGAGCCGCGGGAAAGGCTAGTACTTAATATATAAGCTTTCAACCTAATCCATAAGCTTTTCATAGCTTTACAATTTTCCCTTGAAGTTGTTATCGCTGTGAGTCATAGGCACATGCTCTAAATGTGTTTCATCGACCCTTGACTTACGTTTTATAAGTTCTTGAACCCACTACACATAAAAACAAGTGCGCAGCAAAAATAAATTGCCACTACACTACATAAAAATATGCGAGGAACGACCTGTAAACTGATTACTGGGTAATACAGTTATTTATTATTACGATGTTTTTTGCTGTTGACCTGCAACATGAATATTTACTGAGCTTAACTTGAAATTCGTAGGAGAATTTCTTGTTATGAACATATTGAGTTATGTGGAACTAGAATAATTTATCTTTATGTTTCTGCCGCAAAAACAAATTACGAAAAACTAATATACATAAAATATTTAGACGAATTAAATTCAAACCTGTCGCAAACTTCGTTCTTAGCTGATGCTTTCTGCACACTGTCTTAGTTAACAGTTTTCAATATTCAATATTTTGTCTAATCAGTGAGTGAATGTGAGAATTTAAGCTTTTATGTACTACTAGCTACTTACCCTCGTTTTGCTCGAGTTTGTCTCTAGTTGAAAAAAAAGAATTCTATCCCGGAGGAACCACACGTTCTTCCGGGATAAGAAGTATCCTATTTGCTTTTTCAGATTTTAATATATCTCTGAGCTAAATTTCATTCGTAACCGTTCAGTAGTTCTGGAGTTATTGAGTAACAAACATGCAGCAATAAATCCAAATATTCGAACTTTCACATTAATAATATTAAGCTAGGAATTAAAGATTAGTAAGTTTCATCAAAATGATAGACCCCTTTATGTCCATTATTTGCATAGAAATATGGAAGAGTTTTGAAATTCATCAACTAAAACATGTATATAATATATATATATATATATATATATATATATATATATATATATTGCCCAGAAAATTACCTAAATTAATTACCCTGTCCTAGTAACGAACCCACTACCTAATCCATAGTACACAGTGAAAGTAACGAGATATAGTACTACATCATGAAGGCCTTCTAAGTCAATGTCAAGTAAATTAATTGATTCAAAATTCCTCTTGAAATATCAAAGCTGTTGATTAATAAATCCTTTACACGATAAATTGTCTTACGCATGAAATAATTTGATTCTATGAAAATTGTTATAATATGAGAGTATTAGGGTTTAGGTTACACGCCTACTTTGCTTTATCGTTCATTTATTTTTAGTGTGTATTTATATATTTCTACGGGTTAATCTCAGAAATGCCTGAATAAATTTTTGAATTCTCTCATCCACCGCAAAGAAATTTGTATTATGTTGTACTAGCTTTTCCTGCGGCTCCGCTCGCGTTCTAAAGGCTGAAAATCAAAAATCTCACGTTTTCGCAACATTTTTCATTGATGCTCCGCTCCGTAATATAGCCTATAGCCTTCCTCGATAAACGGACTATCCAACACAAAAAGAATTTTTCTATTCAGACTATTAGTTCTTGAGATTAGCGCGTTCAAACATACAAACTCTTTATAATATTAGTATATATTTACTTAGTTCTTTTTAACTTCCTACTGCTGGGCACAACCGTCAAAACGAGGGGAATATGACTATAGTTCATCATGCTGGCAATCGAATTCGCTATCTTCGACACTATAGCCCGAACAAAAAAACATACTCTATATCACCAAAAGTATAGTATTTTAACCATTTCAAAATAACCTAGTTACTATTCTCGTAACTACAAAACTTTTTTAGCTTTATGTGACAATGTCGGAATTTGTCTTAATTAGCAGACGCTTCGGATGCTGTATAACGAGAATTAATAACTCCGCTGCAAATGCAACTACTAGCTTTTAGGTATTCACTGCCACTAGTAAAATATAAGTATTACATACATCTACTAGCAATCAGTACATCAGTACATATAAATAAAACTAAAGTGCATGTTTTCCATTTCAAATTAACTTACATTAAAAAATCAAATTTTAACATGTTTGTCTGTCTGTTTGTTCTGGCTTATCTCTGAAACGGCTGAACCGATTTTGACGGGGCTTTCACTCACAGATAGCTAATGTTATGAGGAGTGATTTAGAGTTTACTTTTATTTTATTAGAAAATTATAAAAAATGGTTAATAGTTTTATATTTACTTACCATATAGTAATATCAGGATAGATACTGTTTTGTTCAAATATAAATGGATATTTTCACGCTTCACGTCACGTAGCGGGATAACAAAGCAACTAATCACGCCGTCCAATGTTAACTTTCAACTTGTTTCTACACAACACTATAGAGTAAATTCTTATCTCATTTTGCACTCATACGTTTTCACAACGATATTTCATGTTACTTTTAACGTAGTTTAATATAACAGCTTTTTTATTTTTGCTCCTATTGATTTTTATCTGACTGTATGAATACGAACATGTTGGGAGTTGGGACATTATTACACACAGCGCCATCTAGTTCCGTGGTAAGCTACGAGGCTTGTATTACGGATACTAGATAGTTGATATACTACATATATAACTTTAAATAAATACATAATATAAATATAAACACCCATGACTGAAGTACAAATATTCATGATCAACAAATGTATGCCCCCAGCGGGAATCGAACCCGCGACCGCTGGCGCAGCATCGTACCTACGTATGTTATTGTATATACGAGTATCCATGATCTTAATGCTCATCACGATATATAGAAAACTGCTAGACGCATGAAGATAAAATTTGGCAGGGAGGTAGTTTATAGTAGACGACCGCTAAGAACGGAGTTTGCGACAGGGCTGAATTAGGGAGTTCTAAGGGCTCTCGTAAGTTTGTATGATAGTCCTTCTTTTTTTATACTACATCTTTAAATTTGGTATGAAGCATATAGGGTAAAACCAGCACAAACCAAGGGTGAGTCGCTTGTATTGTAATATACCTACACATTTTCATTTTTTTGGCATAACCGACAGGCTTAACTATTTTAAAATTAAAGATGGCATCTGTCAACAAAAACATAGAGAGCGTTTTTTTTTATAACAATGACTATAAAACTCGAATAGAAGATATTAGATTGTCTTATTACACTTTCCGTATTACAGTTTACTATAAACAAAAGACTGCGTTAACGTTATGATTGAAAGGTAAGATAAGTCCTTCACAATGTACATAACGACAGTAAACATTATATTTTTCATATAGTGTCAAATGTTTTACTTGTCGGAATAATAAATAGTCTATACAACCGTCTGATCGATAATTTATTTTTATCTTAAAATGAACACAACAAATTACCTTCCCTGACTATAACGAGGTATGCTTTGTTTTAAACTTCACATTAGATAGTTACATATTTTATATATACTTTATTATATACCACAAACGCAGAAATAAATAAAAAGGTGATGCTCTGGAGGCGACCTCTATTCCAGGGTACAAACAATCTTGTTCAGGCAACCTAAAGCCGTAGAAGTAATTATACGAAACGGATAACGGTGTACTTGCTGTATACGTACATACATACATACATACATACATACATACATACATACATACATACATACATACATACATACATACATACAAATTAATGTTATTCAAAAAGCTAATATAATGAATAGTATACTTACTTTTTTCTGATTTATTAAGTCAATTACATGATATCTTATAAAAGTTTCTATCGGAAAACTAATTTGCCGATAGACAAACCAAATTATTTTCTTATTTATCGGACGTAGAGTTCAATAGTGAGTTCAGAACTACATAGGGGGAGATTTTCGACTTTAGAAGATTACAAATAAAAAAAGCTCAGGTCAGTCTGGGGAATCCCCGATAAGCTTCTATGAAAAACTTGGACAGAGAGTAGAGCTTAGCATTCTATTCTTTGCGTTAATAATATGTATGTTTAAGAACACAAAATGAATGTGTACACAAAAAGTAAAAATAATATATTGATAATTATACGGGTTTCTGAAATACATAATCTATTGTTGGGACATCCCTTTATGTACATACTCGTATATACTAGAGCCAGGATGTCACGTTTTTTCGTTGAAAACTTCTTAAATATAATACAACTTAATTATAGTCCTCTATTAGTAAACCTTATATCAAAATATGTACCTACCTACATTATAAATTTTTACGATACGATTGGCGTAGTTTGTAGTGACCCTACTTTCTTGCGCCAGTCGCGGGTTCGAGTCCCGCTGGGTGCACTCAGTTGTTTGTACTCCAGTCATGGGTGTTTTTACATACATTTATAATATTATGATGATGTAGTATATCAACTATCTGGTATCCGTAACACAAACCTTACAAATAGCTTACCACGGAACTAGTCTTTGTTCAAAAAATTTATCATATTTTATGTAATTTGTTATATGAAAACATAAACGTTTAAAGAAAACGTGTCTCAAATCAATCCTTCGAAAATATTTTCTCAGAAAATCAAATATATTTGGGGAACATTAGGATCAATTTGTCACGGAGCTCTTGTCATAACGTAACGTGTTTTTAAGTTCTTTCTTATTTTATTCCTTAGTCTTATATTGCTCATTTTGATCCGTGATCTAACGTATGTATAAAATACAGCATGAGTTGGATGCTGTTGACTGACTAATTAACTGTCTCACTTATAAATTATTAACAAAATAAAAAAAATGCTACATTTGATTTCAGAACTTCTTATTCTTTCTTATTCTCCTTAAGTTAGGATGTTTTTCTTTTATAAATTTTAAATTTACATGAAATCTGAGTAAATTACTATTAATTGTTTTCATAGCATCGGATCGATAAAAATGACTAGTTAGTAGTTGGCTCATAGAGTCTTAGGTCGCGGGTTCGAGTCCTGCAGGGGCAATCATTTGTGTGATGAGCACAAATGTTTATATTCCAGATGTATTTAATATGTATTTAAAGTTACATAAGTGTAGTTATTTAAAACGTAAAATATTTGCGTAAATCTAAGAAAGCATTATTTTCTTCATTATCTATATAAATAAAATGATAGAGGTCTGCAGTTGTGCGCGGATCACGGAAAAACTACTGGATAGATTTCAATGAAACTTTCTAAGTTTTATTTCTTAGACACTTGGCTCTTATCAAAAAAATGATTGCGATATCTTCATTTAATAAAAAGTTATTAAAGTTTCAAGAAACAACGATTTGTATATGCACTGCGTGTTCAGTGATGTATGTTTCCTTCTCGCGGAGTAGTGGGGCAAGCGGCGTAGCGCGCATGCGGAAAACTTTGTTAATATTTCAAGCAACGCGGACGAAGTCGTGGGTATCAGCTAGTATTTAAATAAACACGTAGTAAGAACTGTGTAACAGCCTACACTGACAGTTTGAAGCGCCGAGCACTTTTTGTAGAATAAAACCTCACGACAGTTTGTGATTAATGACCGCATACAATATTGTAGTGCCCCTTATTCTGTAGTTTATATCTAAATGGAAAACTACTTTGTATCTTTACATCTAAACTTACTCTTTATTTTACGGTACAAAGCTGTGTATTCGTTATATTAATAATTACCGGTAATTATGTGTAAGTTCAACAGTATTATTGTCATAAAATAAATAAATAAATAAATATGTTGGGACATTCGTACAACAACACCATCCAGTTCTATGGTAAGCTACGATGCTTGTATTACGGATACCAGATAGTTGATATACTACATATATAGCTTTTAAATACATACATATTATAAATATTAACACCCATGACTGGAGCACAAATTCGTGCTTAACAAACGAATGCCCCCAGCGGGACTCGAACCCGCGACCGCTGGCGCAAGAAAGTAGGGTCACTACAAACTGCGCCAAACGTGTCGTCAGATTATTATCATATAATATACAGCAATTATTAATAACGTTCAAAGTGTTTAGTAGGTAAAAGTAACAAAAAATCATCTCCCTCTCGCCTCTCCCTTCACAATCTTTACCTTGTCGTGAGGAGTCTTATTATCGTCCAGCAATCCATTTTGGTGCAAAACTTAAGAAAAAACTGTGAAGGGATTACCTTTTTAGGCATTATTCTTAGTCAACAATCCCTAAGCACATTTTCCAATGTTAAAAGAAACCATAATAAGACCTAATGATGAAAATTTAAATGATTTTACATATCCTGTGCATGTAATATAAATATTTTTTGTTATACTAAGTAACTTATGTAAAATCGCTGGTAGATCTAATAAATAAAAAAATGCCATTTCTATTCACTTTATAGTTTTTTTATTTGCGATAGCAGTTGTAAAAATGCAATATTATCATTAAGCGCTTGAGTTAGGTACTTGCATACACAATATTTACGACTGAATAAATATTTGAGTAAATAAAATGAAAACAATGTTAAAGAAAATAACTTTATTCAATTTTTCTACCACGGAACTCTAAAAGGTTAAAGCATAACATTTCTTTCTTTCCTTAAATGTTTAGGATAATCCGTAAAGCTATTGAAGAAATCACAAAAAAATCCTTTGCTAATAATCTCTACAGTGTCTGTGTAACTTCGAGCTTTTTCAAAGCAAAATTTTTAGTTAAGTGCGGCGTAAATATAAATTCTAGGGATTCCTAGACTTACATGTTAAACTTTTGATTTTGCTAATTAACTTAATTAAGGCTTTAAAGTCTTGCGGTTTAAAGCTACTTGTTAAGTTTATCCAATAAAATTAATTTTAATACTCAAATTGTAAATAAAATTGGTACTAAGGTTCTCTATTTTAAAACGACTAGCGACTAACCCTCGCTTTGCTTGGGTTCGATATAATATGAAGATTATAAAATTTTCCGAAATCACATATTTTCCCGCAATAAAAATTATCCTATATATTCAATCCATGTGGGATAGCCAGCTATGATTTTACCAAATTTTAATAAAATCGGTCTAGTAGTGGTTTCCTCCTGATGCGGTCACAGACAAACTGATGGACGATAATCTAAACACTGTATCGATAATAATAATAACTAGGTAATTACATTTTGTTCGTTCGTCTTTTTAGTAAGAGTCCCTGGAGATTGGTTTTACTATGGAGTAATTAATTGCAAATAGGGCAATAGGTTTATTAATTTTACACACACACAAACACACTACTAGTACAAACAATATTTTTCTTTCTACGTCCCAAGATATAGAGTAAGTAAGTAAGTAAGTAAGTAAGTAAGCAAGTAAGTAAGTAAGTAAAACTATGCATTTTATCTGAAAATGTTTCTAATAGAATCATGTACAAACTGTGAAAAAATCTTACAAATAATTACAAAGAAAATTACAATAACATATATTCAAAATGCAGTAACTCAAAGAATAAACGTAATTAAATTTTAACGACGCCGCAGAGCTTTGTTGAATTACTTTGTTATATGAATGAGAGACGAAATTGCAGTCGCTCTAACCTTATTTTAATTTACGTACAAATCTGAATAATAAGATTTACTCAAAATTGTAAATGTAGTTTTCAGTAAATTCAAATCCAAATTATTCGTTTTAATTAAGCGAAAATAAATATGAAAATTATATAGAACAAGCAACTTAACCTCGCCTTGAATGCGTCCCTAAGTAAGTTTTAATTTTATTGAGCGTAATTTGATTTTCTTTGTAAAAATAACAACTTCCTGCTACTGAAATTCCATCAAAATAAGTCCATCGGTTTCAGAGATTAGCCGTAACAAACTGGTAAACGGACAGATAGACAAAAATTTAAAAGCTTGAACATCATTAATCATTATCATTTGATGAGGTCTGTCTAAGTATTATTTAATTGCTATCGTGACCTACGATTATTATCAAATGTATAGTAATTACCTTCCAAAACGATGGATTGCTTTTCAAATCGGATTACATGAAGGACTTAGTATCTCTACGCGAAAGACTAAGCAAGTAATACTTCGTTATTAATTATTATGTCTAAAACTAACATAAATAAAATAAATATTATTTTAGGACATTAACACACAGCATCATCTAGTTCGATGGTAAGCTACGAGGCGACACGTTTGGCTCAGTTGATAGTGACCCTGCTTTCTGCGCCAACGGTCGCGAGTTCGAGTCCCGCTGGGGGCATTCATTTGTTAAGGACGAATATTTGTACTCCAGTCATGGGTGTTTATATGTATATATTTAAAATATATATATGTGTAGTCAACTATCTGGTATCCGTAACACAAGCCTCGTAGCTTGACTATGGCTAACTAGATGGCGCTATTGTAATAATGTCCCAAAATAATAAAAATTAAAAAATTAAACGCCATAGATAGAGTATAAACACTTAATCTCATCACATAAATAAATGTCCCCAGCGGGACTCGAACCAGCGATGACTGGCAAAACAAGCAGTGTCATAACGTACTAAGCCAAATATGTGTTCAAATATAAATGTTCTCTCACATATATATAATATGAGTTTGCTAACACCTGGTCGAGTTGCCATATCTCTTGTATTTCAGCTGAAACGACGAAAACTCTACATTTTACTCACTATTACAAAATAAACCTTATTGCTAAATAATAGAGTGTAAATTGCAATAATTTATGTTTATTTGGATATGAAAATGATACGGTTTCGGTGCCGCATTGTGAGCTCTGAATATTTATATTGTTTGTTGTGTTTCAAAGGTAATGCGACTGTATTATAAATGGACAGACAGTTTTTATTTTTTTATAGCAGTTACATGAGGTTTGCCATAAATATATATATTTTAAGAATAAAAGCCACATGTATATGGATGACTAATATCATGGATACTGCATTATAAATGACAAAATTAAATATCTTGTAGTACATATTCAAATCAAATCAAATCAAAATATTATTTATTCAAATAGACTTTTACAAGCTCTTTGGAATCGTCATTTTTACATTATTAAAATTAAATGTCAGTCTGTAAGTCTGTGAGCAAACTACCACCGGCTCGGAAAGCTGTTCTGCTGAGAACCGGCGAGAAACTCAACAGTTGCTCTATTCAAAAAAATATTTTAAGAATCTTTCTCTGAAGCTGAAGTTTGATAAATTTATTTCAAGCTGAAACTCTACTATACCTAATACTAAAGTTAAGTAATGTCAAGTAAAATATTTTCTTAATTAAGTGAAATTCCTGTTAAAGATACTGTTATAGTTAATATGTTGTTGCATAAATTAGTTTAATGGTAGAACTCTATGTTTAAGAAATAACAGAATTAGGGTATTTAATTACGTAGCAACCAGTGCTATCTTTTTGCACTCGGTGTCAGTCAACGCATACCAATTTTGAATAAGCACAAACCTAATTTTATAAATTGATGCGTAATATATCATTTTTACATTGTAATTTTTAATTATTTTTTTTACTATCAATATAAGCGGTTAAAGGTCCAGAGTTGTAATCTTATCTAATTCCGTTTCGACACTAGGTGGTTTTCGGCCTGAGAATAAACTTTATTTTTTGAAACAAAAATTTATAAATTTTAACATTTTATTGATATTAAATAGAGTCTTCTCTTCAATCGCTCGATTGCATTCCTTTGTATATCGTTCCAAGTCATATATAATCTTTTTTTGCTTATGCGGTCATACATACATACATACATACAATTTCGTATATGATATGTTGGGACATTATAACACACACCGCCATCTAGTTCCGTGGTAAGCTACGAAGCTTGTGTTACGGATACCAGACAGTTGATATACTACATATATATATTTAAATACATACATATTATAAATATAAACAACCATGATTGGAGTACGAACATCCGAGATTAACAAATGAATGCCCCCAGCGGGATTCGAACCAGCGACTGCTGACGCAAGAAAGTTGGGTTACTACAAACTGTGCCAAACGTATCGTCATAGTAATAGTGTTCCGACTACCTGCTTTCGCTACTCATACTAAATTTATGTAACGGCTCCACTCCTGAGAGTCGTAACGCAATGTTTTGGCTATAACTTACCTCAATAAATCTCAAAGTCTATAAAGTATCAAATCGAATTTTTAAATATTATATACTCTACACGCTTTTTTATTTTAAATACTAGCGACTCACCCTCGCTTCGCTCGAATTCGTCCCTAGGTTTAGCTTTAGCTGGTTCCGCTAGTAAAGATTAATAAAATTTCTACCTCCTCCTCTTTTAAAGTTGGTTAGAAAGTAATTACGCCTTATCGTATACGTATTAGCTATCTACGAGTGAAAGTCCCGTCAAAATCGGTCCAGCTATTACAGAGATTAGCCGGAACAAACAGACAGACAAATTGATATTAAAACAGACACTCGAATTTTATTTATATGTATAGATTAATAATTGCGATTTTACTAGTAACGTGTTTGTTTTTGAGTATCTTACTTCTTATAAAATCAACATTCTACCAGTAAAAGTCCCGTCAAAATCCAACTATTTCTGAGATTATCTAGAACCAACTTTCGCATTTGTTATATTAGTTTAGACTATCCTTTTATTTTAAGCTAATATGTAAGGTATAAATGGTAGGAGCTCTATTTCATAGAAATATTCACCAACAAAATTACTAACAAGCGTAGATTTGTACCAAAGTATTGGCCACACCTGCGCCTCAAATTAATCACCGTATCCTCACTAGTCGTTAACTGGTCCATGCAATTTGTGGTTTACTACCATTGCTAAAGTTAATACTGTTATTGCTATAGTTTTCATCCAAAAGTACATGTAATTTCCTAATTATTACAGTAAGTAAAATTCCGTATAAGTAATTAGGTATAAATAAATATGTTGGGACATTATTACACACACAGCGCCATCTAGTTCCGTGGTAAGCTACGAAGGAAGCTTGTGTTACGGATACCAGATAGTTGATGTATTACATATATAAGTTTAAATACATACATATTATAAATATAAACACCCATGACTGGAGTACAAACAGTTACTCAATGAAAACATAATGGACTACGTTTCATAGAACTTAACTACATGAAAAACTATATTATTCAAGTTATTAAGTTATTTATATACTTCTTTTAACTTGTTATGAAAAATGAAAACTGAATGTTAGAAGTGATTTTTTTACAATGCAACAGATTTGAGCTGACCTATGAAAAAGTATGAAGTTGGACTCCTTTTAGCATAGTGTGATGCCTATTCAAGTTATACACTCTGGTATTTCTACACAACACGTTTGATTCTCGTGAGTGTACTTTTGTATAGATCTTGTAAGGATCTATAATTTTCTAGTTCAGTTTTAATGAATCTTTTAAGTTTTAGCAAGAGTTGGCCATATAAATTTGAAAGTAGGACTCTATGAAACAAATTATTGTGCTTTTCCTAAATAAAATGTATTTTAAATGTTGCCTCGTGTAATAACGTAACACAAAATTTAGTTCACTATTACCTTAATTCCGCCATTTTTAATCTAATATGGAGGTTAATTCAAAATTGCGACCTTACATTTTCATAGTGACCCGATCATCAAATGAAAGGGCTTACATTTGATATATATGTTACATGAAGGCTGCACTCGATGCCTCTAGGCCTTAGGGAATGGATAGTGATACATCGCAGATAACAAGTGTTCGCTTACAAAGTAACGATCTGCTACGGATTCGCTTTGAAGTAGTGCTCTGTTGAAACTGGACTATAGCATTGATATCGTACGATATGTATACATTGTATACAGAATAGGTTTAGGCTTTAAATGAACATATTTAAGTAAACGATACCGAATAATTGGTAAATCAAAAAAACATTGGTAAATAAATTGGTAAAGTTTGTATTTTAAGTGAAATTATAAGCTCTATTTCTTGATAATTTGCAATTTAGTTTGAAAAAGAGTGAAATTAAGAAAAAAAATAATATTAGTCCCGCTGAGTTTCTTTCGCCAGTTCTTCTCAGGTCAGAGATTTCTTCTTTCCGAACTGGTGGTAGACTCATGACGTTCAGTAAGAAATTGTACTAACAATTTTTATGCCGAATAAAATATTTTGATTTGATTTGATATTACAACAACAGCCTGGAGATGACCATATCATTTCGACAAACTTTTTAATTTCTTTTTAAATTTTTTAAACGTTTTCTGGTATCCTGTTGTGAAATTTTTACATTGATTAATAAAAGTAGTACGGATTATGAGTATCGAATTACTATTAAAACTGGACTCTAACTCTGCTTCACTATAACTCGCACGGAATTACTCATAAAATTTCTTCCTTTTCCCAAGATGAAAATAAAGCAACTTACATTACATTCTGCCAGGAAAATTTGTTAATATTGGTGTAAATAGTACAGTTGTAAGTTTCATTTGGTATCAATACGAAGATTTCATTAGCATTTCATTTGCTTCGTGTGTTTAAATGTCCCCGTTATAACTTTAAAACACTTGCAAATGCTAGTGATATGTGATATATGGATAAATATTAAATGAACTACCACGTTATGTAATCAACTCTATTTTACGTCCCACTTCTGGCCACGTCCCTTTAATACGAAGAGAGATCAGGTCTTAGTCCATCACGCTAGCAAAGTGCGTGTTGGAGGATTTTACATGTCTTTTGAAAACTTACTAGGTTCTCTTAGACATGCAGGTTTCCTCACTATGTTTTCCTCGCGATAAGACAAGTGCATGTTGGAAACGGAATAATAATATCAGAAGTGCGAGACCCGGTTTTAAACCCGCTTCACTATACCACTGGGCTACCACTGCCTTTTTCCACGTTTCTCTATTCATGAAGTAATTCAACACCATGATTAATATTTAACTCCTATTGAGGCGTAATGCAATATCATTCTTTTTTGAGACATGATCACATCTCACAGCCAATCTACGCAAATTGCTTTAGTATTCCACTAACTAGGGTCAAATAAGTGAAGTCACTCTAATAAAATCACATCTACTGTTTAATATATACAGAAAAATAAAATGTAAGTGTCTGTTTGTAATATCGTTATAATATTTTTGTACTAAATGCATATGAAATTATAACTGGTACTTATAAATATAATAATACATTTAAAATGTATGTCTGGCTATCTGTTACTCTGATTCTTCCGGTTAATCTCCGAAACAGCTGGACCGATCTTGACGGGATTTCCACTGGCACATGCTGTTATAAGAAGTCTTATACTTAGTCTTAGTAACCTCGATACTTTTTTCAGAAAAAAAAGCACTTTTTAGAAAAATTGGTTCCGCTCAATAAAATTTAAACCTAGAGACGAACCCGAGTGGAGTAATGGTACGCCGCTAGTTAATGCTAAAAATTGAACTGTCCATCTGTTGTTATTAACAGCTAAATTACTACTTTAACATTATACTCCATGTAGTTGCGTGAACAAACAATTCGAATTAATTAAACAAAGGCAATCAAGCAGGGCAAGGCTATTTGTTATAATTAAGTTTTAACTGAAAAAGGTTCAACGATTTCAAAATTACTTTATAATATGTTATTCTTAGGATTGTAGGTAATTCTATTTAGAAACTAGCTTCGTCCGCGACTTCTCTCGGATGTGGTTTGCTCTTAAAGGATTAATTATAAAGAAAAAGCTATAAAGAACGTAAATCCCATAAATATTATAGATTTTATAAAATATCCATTTCAATCAATCCCATATCACTAGTATAAAAAAAACATCCACTATCTGTCTGTCCCTATGTATGCTTAGATCTTTAAAACTACGCAACGGAATTTGATTAATAGATAGAGCGTATTTTTAGTAGATAGAATGATTCAAGGGGAAGGTGTATATGTATAACTAATGGAACCCGCGGCTTCGCTCTCGCATACCTAGGGACGAGCGAAGCGAGGGTTAGTCGTTAGTACAAGATAAATAAGAAATTTTAGATGGATGTTTGTTACTCAATCACGTCTGATAAAACCGAGAACAGAGACAGATTATATTCTGAAATAGTATATAGGTTAAGTTATCCCGGAAAAATGCGATGTTTCCATAGAATGGTTTTGTTTTTTACTATGGATTTTCACGTGTTGGATGCATATTTTTTCCCCTTACAACAAATATTAATTAATGACACATTGATAAAGTGTAGGTTTACACTACTAAGATTATCAAAATATTGTTTTATATTTGCTATCTGTCAATTTATCTCTTTATGATTTTTATCACTATATAATATAATTACATGATATAATTACATGATACAGTGGTAACGCGCTAACTTGGTTAACCATTGTGAGGAAACCTGAATGTCTGAGAAAAACTAGCAAGTTTTCGAATGACATGTGAAGTCCGCCAACATGCACTAGGCCAGCGCGGTGGACTATGATTTGATCCCCCTCATACTGAGGAAGGCCCGTGCCCAGCAGGACCAGGACGTCAAAAAGGGCTGGATAAAAGTACAATGAGTTGCTACAAATTATAGTATAGTAATAGTAGTAGTAGTATGCTTTAAATTGCAAACGGTAATTTTTAATTCCAGGTATCACCCCTATTTAGAGATAAGTACACCCAAACAAACAAATAAAAGCTTCAGCCTTATATATATTTATTAGAAAAGGCAATAGAAATCGTATCCCAAGCGAAGATATCGCGTGTCCTTACACAATGACAATACATTTTAGTACAGACCTTTTTCTCCTCTATTTGTCATTCGATATTTTCATGTTTGTTTACTAACGACGAGCTAATATTATCAATAAAATTATTTAGAAATATATTTTTATATAGTAGTTTTCTATTTGTTTCGTATTTCTATTTCTATTAGTTGCGGTTCGAATCCCGCTATGTGTAGAGCACGAATGTTTGTCCTCCAGTCATGAGCATTTATTTTTATAACGAGGTTTAGCGTCAGCGAAGCCACGGGTTCCACTAAAATAATTAAAATTTCTACCTCCTCCTGTTTTGAAGTCGGTTAAAAAGTAGCCTAAGTTAAGTCTTATAACATTAGCTATTTGCGAGTGGAAGTCCCGTCAAAATCGGTCCAGCTGTTTCAGAGATTACCCGGAACAAAAATAATACAAAATTATAAAAATTGGTTTTTTGTTGCTAGTATCGTATATACTTTCATATGCATTTAGTGAAAAGATTTATTTATTTAATATTTAATACATGTATGACAGAAACAACATAACGATAATAACTGCATTAGTATAAAACTGTGTCGCAGTTATTAACGCCCACCTCGCAAGCGTCATGTATGACAACAAAATTTCTTACACATATTAAACTAAAGTAAGGAAACATAACAAGCAATACATAGATATTATGTATGTATTTAAAATTGCATATTTGTAGTGTATCAAATATCTTTTATCCATAACACGAACCTCATAGCTTATCATGTAAGTAGATAGTGCTGTGCATTAATATCCCAAAATGTACATTCATTTTTTATTTATTTTTAGTTCAAACTTAAATTAATGAAATTTTTTTGCTGAAATTTTAATTGAATGAAATTTTAATTGATCGAATTTCGGCCATCGATAATTATATACAAAAATAACCATTACAATCAAGCACACTTCCTTTTAAAGTCGGTTAAAAGTTAAAACATAGATATGACTCTTACACTATTTGTGTAGTATTAGAACAAAGTGCGCAAAGTTTCGACGTATTCTCCCTATTCCAGTATATAACCACTCTCATACAAGTGTTTTATTTCCTTCTTATATCTTGAAAGAAACTTTTCTATCGTTTCATATAGTTAAACATAAAGAGAGAATATATGTATGTATTTATAAAGTTATATATGTATAGTATATCAACTTCTCTTTCTTTCTTGACCGAATTACACATTTTGGCGCAAAGCTCTCTGCCCAACCATCTGGTAGCAGAGCTTTTTGGTCCCTTGCCAAAGCGGTCGAGATGAACTTCTGTCGGCCTTCACTGCCACCGCTGGTAAAATCAGACGGATCCCTGGCTCATACGGCAAAGGAGAAGGCGTCTTTACTTGCCTCGCTTTTTGCCCAAAATTCATATCTAGACTCTGGCAATACTACTCCACCACATCTACCTCACTGCGGGATCTCAATGCCCGAAATATCCATAACTAATAAGGAGGTAAAGAGAATATTGGGTCGTCTAGACGTGAATAAAGCCAGTGGCCCCGATGGTATACCAGCGATAGTGCTCAAAACATGTGCTCCCGAGTTGTCTCCGATACTGACACGTCTGTACCGCCTTTCTCTTAAGACTGGAATAGTGCCTAAATCCTGGAAGCTTGCCAATGTGCAACCTGTGCCCAAGAAAGGTAGCCGTGCTGACCCTGCCAATTATCGTCCAATTTCAATCACCTCCATCTCTGCAAGATTATGGAGCGTGTATTGAACACTCGTCTTATGGCATACCTAGAACAGAACGATCTCCTCAGTGATCGACAATATGGGTTTCGCCGGAATCGGTCGACTGGGGACCTTCTAGTGTATGCCAACCACACCATTGGCGAAGCTCTTGAGCGAAGTGGCGAGGCGATTGCTGTCTCCCTCGATGTCTCAAAGGCCTTTGACAGGGTTTGGCACGCTAGTCTTATAAGCAAGCTTTCAGCCTATGGCATATCTTCTGGCCTGATCGGCTGGATAAAAGACTTCCTGAGCGACCGATCACTCAGAGTTGTGGTTGAAGGCTGTTCATCAGAACCCTTAAAGACCAACTCTGGAGTTCCTCAGGGATCTGTTCTCTCTGCAACCTTGTTCCTGCTGCATATTAACGATCTGCTTATACCCGGTATCTATGGGTACGCAGACGACAGCACTGTTGTAGAGAGATACCTGCCGAGTGCTCGGGCCAGTAGAGATCAAATTCAGTCCGAAAGAGAGGCCATGGTAGAGCGTTTAAATCTCACACTCAAGGCAGTCTCCACTTGGGGCGATGCCAATCTTGTGAGTTTCAACGCCACCAAAACACAGGCGTGTCTGTTCACCACAAAAAGGAGTCCTTTTACCTTGACTCCTAGTTTCCGAAATGTGCCTCTTGAATACACTGATCGTCTGCAGTTGTTGGGAATGGACATTAGCCCCAACATGAACTACGGGCGGTTCATCGCGTCTAAGGCTAATGTAGCAGCGAGGAAAGTTGGCATCCTCGCAAAGGTCCGACAGTATTTCACGCCGGGACAGCTTCTTAATCTATACAAAGCTCAAGTCCGGTCGTGCGTGGAATACTGTAGTCACATATGGGCTGGTGCTGCGAAATGCCATCTGTCAGCCTTGGACTCAATTGAGAGGCGTGCGCTGAGACTTATTGGTGACCCTACCCTGGTAAAAGCCAACTTACAAAGCCTCGATCACCGACGTAGGGTTGCCAGCCTTTGTGTATTCTATAGGTTGCATTTCGGAGAGTGTGCGCAGGAATTACACGACTCAATTCCCCCATCCCCTTTCCATCATCGGACGACTCGACGAACGGCTGGTCTCCATTCTTATGTCGTGGACATTCCACCCGTCCGGACGAAGCGTTTCACTTCGTCATTTATTATACGTGCGGCTAAGGATTGGAACAACCTGCCTGCGTCAGTGTTTCCGTCCGATTACAATATGGGTGTCTTCAAGGCAAGAGTGAATAGGTGGCTACTGAATAGTGCGACTTACCATCTCCGACTGCGTTTCCACTTACCATCAGGTGGAACGCAGTCAAGCACTAATTCAGAATAAAATAAAAAAAAAAAAAAAAAAAAAAACTATCTGGTATCCGTAACACAAGCTTACCACGGAACTAGATGGCGCTGTGTGTAATAATGTTTATTATATTATAATGTGTTTTGAGCAGGTCTAAAGTTAGTAGTTAGTGGGAGGTTTTTATAAAAATCTTATTGTTAAAGCTCGTTTTTGTTTACAAAATAAGCTTAAAAGTTCTTACCAACAGCCAAAAGTTAATCATATTTGACTGTGAACATCTATTTCAAACAGAATTCAAACCTGCGACCTATTAGAGTATTACGTAAATATTTATCAGTATGACAGCGCCAGATGGTTGGCATTTTATTTCACAATTCATTCCCTTTTAACGACAAATTAGATGGATCTTTGCGAGATAAAAGAAAGATAAGGACATGGGTTAGTCGCAAGAACATCGCAAAAAGGCATGGCATTTTCTTACTTTATATAATAAATGCTCTTTACAAGGATTATACAAAAATAGCCTTAGGTTTGATGCTTTTATTTTTAGAAATCACAGTCGGAGAAGATTTTTCGTATATTTCATAAAAATTTTGTATGAAAAAATAATATTATAACAGTATTATGAGGTTGCGAAGCCACTAAAAGTCATGTTATTTTTTAATTAGCTTTGTTTTTTTGAAAAGGTCTTGTATTTCCTTCTAAAGTTTTGGTTCTCCACTTTCTCGTATACTCGTAAAGTCCTCATACTTTACAATATTACTTACGATTATAATATATTCTTCACCAGTATGTAAAACTTGGAGAAATAAGTTCAAAAAAGAGTACTTAGTTTGGGGCTGGTCCGGAAGGCGGAATGAGGTGACGGAGATAGTCAATGGTCATATAGAGATACCTTAATTCGGCTAAGTCCATTACATTTTTCAGGGGGAAATAAAAACATTATTTTAACAATATTACGAATTTACTTAATTTGGAAAGCATGAAATTTCGGATTATTTATATAAATATATTATAATTGTATATTTGTTTGTCAAACAATAAGTACCTTTATTAAAATATTTACGCTTTTGGTAAAAGGTAGCGTTTTAAAGGTTTACTGAGAGGGAGTTAGCCAAATTTCGAATTAAGGTATCGATATAATATGGGCATATAATCTCAATGAGGACTATCGTTTTTTAGCTCACCAGGTGGCGCTACTGTAGAGTGAGGTCCTAAAGTACGGCTGATAAAGTTAGTTTTTACGGGCGCCAAAAGAATAATTTACATTTAAATCATATTTAATACAAAAGAACCGTAGAGTAAACGTATTGTCCACGCTACAGTGTAGCGCAATCCCGTTTTGCTCGGAAAAAAAGCGAACATAAGTTTCCGAAAGCTAAAACTGTCTCAAAGCAGTGGTAAGTAGCGATTCGCAACTTCTAGTTGCCATAATTAATGTAACGTATTGCTAAATATTCGTAACAGTAATCTTAATAGAAATAAACCGCGTAGCCAACCGGCAAACAGTGACATTTGACATTTCGGAGACCTCACGCTACACAAGCGCCCCTAGCGGCAAATTCATACGCGATAGCCCTCATTGTGTTCTATAGGACTCAATTCCACATTGCAATAATGTAAAAATAATAATCACCCATAAATTATTCTTTTCGTAAAGTAATTTTTAGCACACAAACAGTTTTTATAAGTTAATACTTTCTTAGGTTTACGCGAATATTTGACGTTATAAACGTAACTATCTTTTCGGATTTTTTTCGCAGATTTATTGTGATTTTTATTTCCCGACGTTTCGAATGCATTACAGCAATCATGGCCATACTTGCTTTTAACATATAAGAAAATTGAACGTCAGGAACCAAAAAATAAAATAAATCCGTGACAAAATCCGAAAAGATAGTTTCATTTTTCTAAGCTTTTTTTTATTTATTTAAGCTATACATTTATCTATATAATATAAAATGTCACTTAACCGTAAAACATTACTTTTTCATACAAAGTTACTCAAGCAAGAAGATGCAACCAAACCCCTAAAGTACTAGGCCTCATTTTTTATTCACTCTTGGGATTTCGGATGTTAGATTACACATACTTTAGTATGTAACTTGATGAATTAAATAGCTTATTGGAGAACCTACTAAGTTAGAAATTTATATGTAATGTGGTTTCTAGTCAATGGATAGGTGACCTAGATTGCATTTTTATAGCTTTTTTCTTTTTTTATAGGTCTTTTTAGTTTACAAGTTCTTATCACTACATAGTATAAAACAAAGTCACTTTCTCTGTCCCTATATCCCTATGTACGCTTAAATCTTTAATACTACGCAACGGATTTTGATGCGGTTTTTTTTAATAGATAGAGCGATTCAAGAGAAAGGTTTATATGCATAACTAGCGCGTGGGTTTGCCTGCGCTAAATCTAGGGAAGAGCCCGAGCGAAGCGACTGTGGGTCGCTAGTCTATACGTATAATAAAAATCTATCGGAGTCAAATCTGTTCATTTCCGTAAATCAATAATCATTATTCTCAATACAAAGTCCTGATCTACACATTTTTAGAATTGTTGTCTATCCTGGAAACGCATCACGAGATTTTTTCTCTGAACATATTTTTAATTTTTGGTATATAAATAGCTTATTTTTTCACTGCGGAAAAATATATTATTCTCTTTTAGCAATTGATGCTAACTATAAAAGTGGCTAGGGAGGAACCATAGCGTGGATGCGTCGCCAGTCTGCACTTAATCAGATTGGTGGACCATAGCCTTCGTGATAGGGTATCTACCCGTGCCCAATAGTGGAATATTAAAAATGGCTGAACTAACACATCAAAAATTAATAATAATATACGTCAGAGTATAGCTAAGTTATTTTTCTGTTATGAATTCCTTTAAGATGAAAAATGTACTTTTGTTTCAAAATATTATAAAATTAGACCTAAGTGCTAAAAGTAGGATTAACCTTAGTGCATTAAAAGCCAGCTAAAAGCCTGCTAATTCCAAGTAATTTTGATAGATTCTACGAAGAAAGACGTGCCTGTTCAATTCGATAGAACAATTTACCTTTAACACGAATTTGAACTATACAATTGAGATAGAAATGATCAGCCCACACGTCTTGATTATGGTGACTCAAACAGTGTTGAAATATTGGGAAGTCTAAAAACTAAGTTATCAATATATAGTTAGCTCTTTTTTGTATGCATACATGCTTGCCTAGTTGGATAAAATATACCTCACTAGCTGATACCCGCGACTTCGTCCGCGTTGCTTGAAATATTAACAAAGTTTACCGCATGCGCGCTACGCCGCTTGCCCCACTACTCCGCGAGAAGGAAACATACATCACTGAACACGCAGTGCATATACAAATCGTTGTTTCTTGAAACTTTAATAACTTTTTATTAAATGAAGATATCGCAATCATTTTTTTTGATAAGGGCCAAGTTTCTAAGAAATAAAACTTAGAAAGTTTCATTGAAATCTATCCAGTAGTTTTTCCGTGATGCGCGCACATCTCCAGACCTCTATCATTTTATTTATATAGATTGCATAATTATGCATTTAGTGCAAAATAGTTATATTTAAACAGACACTTTAAAATTTATATGCATCTTACCTACGGTTTTATTCAAAACTCATAGATTTATATAAAGTCTTTTACCAGTTTTATTATTCTTGTTAAATTAAAACTATACGAAGTCACGACAAGAAATGTCAACGTCCCACAAGATATTTTAGTGTGAAAAATCACGAAAAGTAATTAATTGATTCGCTTACGAGATTGTGAGCACGCATTCATTGTAATTCGGAGTTCATTTAACTTACTTTGGAAATGTAAACTTAAATACGCCCCTGTATTTCTTTTACCTACGACGGAACGGATACTGTAAATGCGTTTGGGGTGAGAGGATGTTTGTTTGTTTGTTTGTTTGATTTCAGCCTTTTTTAACGCCCCAATGCTGGGCATGGAAATATCAATAATGCGACGGAAATGAAGTCATGCTCGGGAATGGAATGATTCATCATTTTTTAATGCATACCATCTAGCATTATAAATATGAAGATTTGTCTGTCTGCTATATTTTGTACGCTAAAACAGCTCAAGAAATTTTGATGAAAATTGGCAAAGACCTTCCTCTTATAATTTTATTTAAAAAAAGTTGATATTATTATATTAGTTAAAAACATTGTATTGACTCTCCTTCTTGCGCCACCGGTCGCGGGCTCGAGTCCCGTTGGGGGCATTCATTTGTTGAACTCGGATGTCTGTACTCCAGTCATGGGTGTTTATATTTATAATATGTATGTATTTAAATTATATATGTAGTATATCAACTATCTGGTATCCGTAACTCAAGTTTCGTAGCTTACCACGGAACTAGATCGCGCTGTGTAATAGGGTGGAGCGAAAAAACTTTTTTTTTATATTCGTTATTCCTGTGTTACCAATGGATGTTCTACATTATCAGAGATCTTAAAACTTAATTTTAACTTTCTATGTCAACATCTTAAGGTGGCGCATCAGATTTTAATTTTTAAGAAAAGTACAAATTTCAGCTTTATCTAAAGATTTTATTTAAGCTAATTTTTTTGCCAAAACTTTTATGCAATAGCTTTAAAATAATAACACGACTTCTAACCAAATAATAAAAAAAATAATAGGCATCAAAAGTGAGTTTTAACTCTCGAAATCAGAAGCTTAGCACAGACTCTGATTTTTGCCTAAAAAACGTTGTGTCGCATATTGGTATATCTTGCCTTGACTTATGCTAGAACGAATAAATCCTCTCTGGCTTCTGATAAATAATCAGATGCCGAAGCCTCAGTTACAAGCTTGACGTAACGTTTCATCTGAGTGTGGCAAGGATACTTTTCAATTTTAAATAAATTACCACCTGAGGAGATCATGTCTGGAATTATCGCGTCACTTTATTTCATAGTTTTTGGAGGTTCTGTCATTTTTTATTTTACCAGTTAATTAATCATAATTGTTCAATGCATTAAATTTAATATTTGCAAACTGAAACTCTCGGTTTTCTTTCCCTTACACTCGTTTCTTGACTTTAAAACTCTACGGAGAGCCAGTTCTCTTATGTGTGATTCGTGATCTTGTAACATAGCCAAAAGTCAGTTTTCCGGATGTACAAACAAGGAATTTCTCTATATAGTTGTTATAGCAATGCTTTTCAGGTCTGCTGGAAAATACAAACTTATTTTAATCATGTTAAAGATATGAACTCGATGTTTGCAAAACAGTCTTGACTTAATATCAAACCAGGATCGTGCGTAGACTTTCGTGAATAAAGTGGATAGTTCTTTTAAAGATTTTGTGAGTTTAGCTGTCCCAATTTATGAACGAAGTATCCTATTAGTGAGCCTAGCACCGAGAATGTGCGAGTCCAGTCTAGAGTCCAGAATCTTCATTGGCTACGTTTAGTGAGACTGTACCAGTAAAAATTGCTGATATTATATCTGCATGTCTGTTTTCTTGTTTCATTCTGCATTTCTTTACACTCTTGTACTTATTGTATTATGAAATCAATCTTGCAACGATTTGTTGATGACTTTTAGTGGGAATAGATGCTTTATTCCAATTTAATCAATGATGGTGGCGAACATTTTACTCAAGTATTTTACAGCAGGGTCTTTACCATCATTCAGTTCTAGCATCTTATTTCTTAACCACAAATAATATTTTATAATGAATTAATACATTGGTAACACATTACTAATTAGTTTTATTGGATTATCAAATAAAGAGCACCCGCAAGTCTTTTCGAGTTTTTGGTATTTTACAGACGAAATTTAACAACAACTCCACTTTTTACACTTGTCCTTAGTTCTTATTGACGAGTGATTTTTAAAATATAGCGTAAATATACTAAAGATAACACCCGTTAGTTATTAGAATATAAGTTTTATGACATATAGTTACAAAAACACATTAACTTACGAGTACACCTTAGAAGTTAAATTTTATTGTTTTTTGCAAATTACCCTCGAGTGCGCCACCTTAAAATAAAGTCGTACACTTTTGATTTTTGGTACTAATAAATCTTTTACATACCATCAACGATTGATGATACAGGAGAATTAAAATTTTGAAAAAAAATAAATTTGGTCAAATTCACTCCACCCTACTGTGTAATAATGTCCCAACATATTTTTTTTTCATCTAATCTTACAAATGGAACATTTGTTATGCACGGTTCCGTACAAATTAGGGTTAAGCTTTACGAACGAGATAAATAAGACAGGTGAAATGTAATAAAGTAGTGATATGTCGGTCTTATAATAAACTACAGGCAACAAATTACGTTAGGAACTAATTAATTGAATAGCGCAAGTCTAAGAGCAGTACGGCAACCAGATAGAGGTGTAGTCCACGAATATCTATATATATATAATGAAAATGGTCTTCGTTTGAGGCACAATCACGCCTAAACCACTGATCGTATCGACATGAAACTACCACCATTCGATGCGAAATTTTTCCTAGATGGTTTATGGCTATCTATTTTTTGAATTCCAACATTCCTTCATTTTTTTATTGCTGTTTTACTTTTATGAACATTTATCCCGTAATAAAAATAAAAGATAAGCATTTTCTCTTGATTCTTTTGTTTTCATGGATTTCAACAGAGTATATTAAACGGATTATGGTTTTTTACATTCAGCTAAGAATCTACTCACGGTAGTGGAGAACGGCTGGACCAATTAGGCTTTTTTTTATAGTCAGAATTGTCAGGAGAAAGTTTTGTATGTAAGAAAATTTAAAAAAAGTCAGATAAAAAGTTAAAAATTTCGATGATAATTAATCGAAGAATTCCCATCTATATAGTCACTCACTACGAAATCTCGGGAACCATAAGACTTAGAAACGTGAAACTTGGTAGGAATATTACTTTTGCTATGTAGAGGTCAGCTATGAATAGATTTTAAGAAATCCATCCCCCAAAGGGGATTGCGGGGGCGTTAACAATGAACAATTCCTGTTTTTAAACTATAGCTCCTATAGACTTCAAATTTGGTAGGAATCTTCTGTAAGAGGTGTAGAAATAGGCTATGAACGAATTTTACGATAGCTCACCCCGCAGGGGGTTGCGGGGGTGGGTATTAACAATTAATATTTTTAATTTTCCAGCTAAAGCTCCTACAAGCTCCAAATTTTGTAGGAATTTTCTATAAGTGATGTGAAAATGATTTATGAACAAATTTTACAATATCCCACCCCAAAGAAGATTGCGGGGGCGTTAACAATGAAAATTTTTAATTTCGAAGCGATAGCTCCTATAGACTCCAAAAGTGAGAGTGTTCTATATGTAATATAAAAATGATCTTAGAGCGGATTTTACAATGAATCACCTCCAATAAGGTTCGCGGGGGTGGGTGTTAACAATAAAAAATTTCAATTTCGAAATATAGCTTCTAAAAATTCTAAATATGGTAGGAATCTTTTATTATTCACATAAAGATCATCTCAAAATGGATTTCAATATAGTCTACTTCCGACAGGAATTGCGGGGGTGGGTGTTAAAATCTAAAATTTTAATTTCCAACCTGTAACTTCTACAGACTCCAAATTTGGTGGGGATCTTCGTGTATGTAGGGATATTTGTGTATTTCCTTACAACAATCGTCTTTTTGGCAGCGGAGAAAAAGTCATTGAGAGGTTTCCAAAACTTAACTTTACATGTAGCCAATCAACGGACTAAGAATTTTACATTCATTTTACTTTTGCAGACTACATATCCGACGAATTCTTTTATTGCGTGATCGCGGAAATGTACCAGATTATAATGAATGCATTTTCTAAGCACTTGAGATGTGGAAAAGAAATTTAGTTACTTATTCCAATAGAATTCATAAAAAACATGAACAATTAATTTTCTATAAAAAATTGATGTCACGGAGAAAATTTTAGTTAACAGAAAATTCGTCGCACTTGAACCTAGACAGATTTCAACTTCACATATGAGACTTGCAATGACTTTAACATAAACGATTTTAACGACTTTAACTTTAACTTAAATGATTGCACATTGAAAGTTACAATGAATATTAGTGAGAAAAATCACCTGGATGGAAGATACAGGCTAAATCGATGGAATTTGGAATTTGTGTAAGTCTAAACAATATCGATGCTTACAGTTCTATCCGCGGGGCCCATTTATGTTCATACAAAAATAAAAAAAAGGAGAATAAGAAAAATATGGAAAAAAAAATTAAAATGAAACATAAAATGTAATTTATTTCCTTTTTCAATTCGCCCAGCGAAGCGGGCGGGAAACGGCTAGTACATACTATGTTTATAGCGCTTTATACTGAGAATGTAAGGAAAAGGGTAGTTAGTTCACTTCTCGAGTAAGACAAATGTTTATTTAAGACAGTTGTTAGAGTTTTTGTGGATAGGGTATCATATCTCTTTATAGATCTCAACCAAAAAGAGAAAGAAAATGAGTAGGTACCGTTAGATGTACAAAATATACATATAAACATTATCAACCCTACTTGTTGTGCCTGCGGTCGCGGATTCGAGACCCGATGGGGTATTCATTCGTGTCATAAACGCCAATGTTTGTACTCCAGTCAGCTTATATTTACAATATGTACATTATTTTTATAGTTACATATGTGTAGGTTACTATCTTGTAACTATAACAGAAGCCTCGAATCTTACAATGGAACTAAATGGTGCTGTGTGCAATGTGCCAACATGTTTATTTATTTATTATTAGCAAAACTAGCCCGCTTCACTGGAGGTAAGTTAGTAAGTTAAAATAAATTAAACGGTTCTTATACATAATTCCCTAATAAATAAACTTAGCCTAAGTTACTTCTTATAACATTGGCTATCTGCGAGTGAAAGTCCCGTCAAAATCGGTCCAGCCGTTTCAGAGATTAGCCGGAACAAACAGACAGACAAACATTTTAAAAATGATTATTTTTTATGTAAGTACCGTATATAATTTCATATCATGCATTTATTGAAAAGCTGTTTATTAAAAATTAAAAGATTGACACTCCTATTTTATTTATACGTACTGATTAAATATATACATATATACACATTACAAATATGTTCGAAACTGGTAATATAATGGCTATATAAAACTGATAATATCAAATTGAATAAACTCTTATGTAAATAAACCAACAGACTCCATTGAATAACACGCTCTCCTAATAATATTAAAATGGGAAAGAATTTTCGTTGTCGTATGTTTGTCCTTCTGTTACACAGTAACGTGTAACGGGAATAAATTGATTTTTAAAGAGTTAATAGAGAATATCAGAAATTTTGATTTACCTAATTTAATACAATATGATTGTGATAGAAAAGGTTTTAATAAATTATTTAGACCAATACAACTTCAAAGTGACGAATAATAAAGCAAAAGACGTTAACTAAGTTAAAATTAAGTTATAGTTCAAAGGAGTTATACTATCCAAAGGTATTTAAGTGTAAAAACTGTATAACTGACCTTTCTGTGTAAGAAACTATCGAAATTGTCGAAAGACTAATATTGAAATTTTCGTTACTTCATGACTTTATTTTCAAAATATTTTTGTACTTTTATCGCGAGTGAAGCCATGGGATCCGGTAGTAAATGTATACAAAACTTGAAACTTATATACTAAAACCTTCATCAAGAACCACTCTATCCATTAGTGAAAACAGCATGAAAATCGGTACAGTAGTTTTTGAGTTTATCGCGGACAGACAGACGCGGCGGAGGACTTTGTTTTATAATATGTAGTGATAAGATATAGTTAGAAGTAATTTCATTAAAATCTACAGCAAGTTACATTTTAAAACATATTTATTTGTATTCTCCTCATGCCTTGTTTCAATTTGTACAAAATCGCTTTTCAAATGTAATGTAAATATGAATTTCAATGAAAGACAGAAATTATAAGATATTACATTCAAAATATGCTTATTTACGAGTGGTAATTCTATCTAATCCTGCCAGCAGACTCGCAGACGAGCCCATTTCAATATCGATTTATTAGGGATTAACATGAGACGATTCAAAAGTGCTTGTAAAAGTATATTTGAATAAAGTATATTTTGATATTATGTAATCAATTATATTACTCTCCGTCGTGTGTAATAAAAAAGATTCGTCATCAGCCCTTTGTAACGTCACACTGCTGGGCACGGGCCTCCTTCAGTACAAAGGGATCAGGTCATAGTCCACCGCGCTGGCCTAGTGCGTGTTGGCGGACTTCACATGTCTTTCGAAAACTTGCTAGGTTTTCTCAGACATGCAGGCTTCCTCACGATGTTTTCCTTCACCGTAAGAAAAGTGTTAATCATGATAGAAATTATTCGCACGTGAAAATATCAGAGGTGCGAGACCCGGATTTGAACCCGCATCACTCGGTTATCCAAGTGGGTGCGTTACGGCTGGGCTACCACTAAAAAAGATAAAAAAGATTATGCAAAGCGAATTCTTTGAATTCGATCTTTTAGTTTAATCCATATTAATAACTTTTAAGTTAAGGGTTCCTTCTTAAATTTCTAGCGTAATAGTATATTAATTATGAGTAAAATAGAAGTGATATAAACTGAAATGGTTCAACTAGATCGTAATATGTTAGACATAATAATAAAAATTCAAGGCAATAGTATGGATTCCAAGGTAATAGAAGCTCAGTGGTAACGCTCGTTTGACAAACTGAGTAAAAAGGGTTTAAACCCGGATATTTTCATGTCGAATCATTTTAAAGATGATTACCATTTCTCTTATGGTGAAAGAAAACATCGTTGAGAAATTTTCATGCCTGAGCGAACCTAGCTTTCTAGAGACGAGTGAAGTACCAATCCACATAATTTTATCCCGCGTTTTGGGCAAATTAACCAACAATAATAAAAAAGGTTGAATAAAAAACAGACGATATCTGTAAATAAGAGAAATATTGGAAGCATCTCGAAAGTTACATATTTAACTAAATTTTGAGATTATTTAGTTACTTAGAAGTAACTTTATTCTAACTTTATTAAGGCAATTTCCGAAAGCAGTCTTATAACTGTCAATATTTTTCTTTCAATAGAAGAGATTTGATTGCGCGGGAAGCTGTATAGTCCACTCAATTAAGTTATGAAATCAAAATTTGCAGATATAATGTAGTTTTATCGATACTAAAACAATGTGTAATGCTTTTTTCCTCTGATCAAAATTAACTGAGTTGGGGAAATAGTTAAAAATCGTAGGTAGTAGAAACATAAGCTATATTTTTTTTATTAAAATTGCATAAAAAACCTAATCTTTATTTTAGAGATAATTTTTTGTCTTTCGTGAACAGGGAATTACTCTTCACATATCCCTTAAATACATTGGCTTAAAAAAAATTCAAATGTTGTCTTATCTATTTTTTCTTTTTGGTATGATCTCTACAAATAAATCGCTTAATCTGTTAAGGATTGGCGAAGATATATTTTCCATACTGTTTCTCCATTTTTTGAAGTCGGTCTATAAGTAAGATTGGACTAAAAGACTATGAGCTACATATGTCATTAACAAAATGTGTTTACTAAGTTTTAGACCAAACAAATACGAGTAGGTATAACAAAAGTTATCTTACCACATCTCTAACAGAGGAAAGTGGACCTAAAGCTAATATTTTACTTTCACTTTCATTATAAAGGCGACTTAAGACGGGGCTATTTAGGATTTACATACTGCCTTAGTGAGAGGGATAATTGAAAATAATGTGAAAAACGTTTAAGAAGAAAATGTAAAAAACAAGAGATTGACTGATTTCATATTATAAACCTTTCGTAGTAAATTTTATTTATGTTCATATAGTACGAGACTGACTTAGCTTAGGCCCTTAACGAAAAAAATAGAATGTCTATCCTCTATCCGTTCTTTGCCAATTTCAATTCAATCCAACACGTTTGACTCAGTTTGTAGTACCCTACTTACTGCGCCAGCGGCCTCGGGTTCGAGTCCCGCTAGGGGCATGTATTAATACAAACTACTTATAAAATATACAAACACACAGTCGTATTTTTATAATCTATAGGAACTTATAAAGATATCAAAGTTAAATCTTGTCATTTATATAAGGACAGCAAAAACATTATTGAATATATTGTTATATTTTACTCCTCAAAACTTCTACTCGCACTTGACCAAAGTCTCGGCCATCTTCCCGCTAATTAAAAGTTTACACGTTTCTCGAAGTTAAAATAAGATACAGAGGCTTAAAATTGTATAAAACTGAAAGTGACTAAAAATAGGTGTACACATGATTTCCCAGTAGACAAGCTTAAATCTTCAATGAAAACTGCCTGTTTACGCAGAAAGCATAGTTAATAATGTCAAAGGTCGGATGATCCCAATAATTTTTGATTTTTAAAACTATAATTACGTATATTATGACAGTGGTAGCCCAGCGGTAACGCGTCCGCTTGGATAACCGAGTGATGCGGGTTCAAATCCGGGTTTCGCACCTCTGATATTTTCATGTGCGAATCATTTCTATTATAATTACCACTTGTCTTACGGTGAAGGAAACATCGTGATTATTTATAACATTATATACAGGCAGCGCCATAGTTCGATTTTTTTATTACCAACTGCAGTAGTCTATGTTGTATATTTTCTATGTCCCGGTCAAAAGCTATCTACCCCCAGATTCACCTTGACGTGATGGGGTTCCCCATCATAAGTGTCCAACAATCCAGCCGGAGTTGATAACTAAAAACATATTGGAATGCGGCCCACCTCGTTTGGCGAATTGTCATGCAGGCTGTTCCTGGTACTTCTCTGTTAGCAGATTAGATCGTTGGCATATCCTCAGAAGGTTATTGTGTTCTGACTCGGGCTCAGTACCGTCCAGCAATCTGACCAGACGCAACGCCAAGAAACTTTTGGGTTGGATAATCCGTTTATCGAGGAAGGCTATGTTACATCGCGCTACGACGAATAGGAGCGGAGCATCAATGAAAAATGTTGCAAAAACGGGAAGGGCGGGCGGTAGTTCTGTGAGGTATCACACCGCGCGACTCAGAAAGAAATTGGTTTCCGATCTTTAGAACGCGTGCAAAGCCGCGTGAAATGCTAGTAGTGTAATAAAAAAGGGTATGGTTGCCTCATAATCGATATTAAAAAACGTCATTATTAAAAAGTCTTTGTACAAACATACGTACCTATCGCTATAGACGCATTAATATAGTAGGTACTGTGATTAATATGGCGTTATCCATAAAAATCTAAGTAAGTGTCATAAGTTGGCTTTCGCACAAAAGCTGTTGATTTTGTGAGAAGAAAAGTTTTTACAACCAATATATAAAGTTATTTCATAACTTTAAGCCTCAGTGACTTTATTTTTACGATTATGAATCACGCTAGTGCAATATCTCTACCTCACTTACTTATACTATGATTAGATATTATAATTGTTTAAGAGCCTTCGTAGTCTACTGGCTTGCATGTAGATAACAAATCCGCAGGTTCGTGTCCCAGTTTAGGTAAAGTTTATTTATCGGATCTCTTTATTAAGAATTTCTCAGTAATTGCTCAGAGATGAAAAAAATAAATGCTTTTATACTACTACTACTTTTATTAGTAATATTATTACTATTATTGCCACTAATATTATTACTATTATAACCACTAAAATTATTATATTATTACTACTACTACTAGTATTAATATTACTACGTACTACTGCAAGTGTAAGATTTTTATGTCACAGCGGTCAGTGAAACCCTAACCTAATTATTGTGACCGAAGTTACTACTTATAAAGACCAGCCAGTCAATGTTTCAGAGATTAGCGAGAACAAACAAACAGACAGACAAAATCTTATAAGTACCATAATATATACTATATAGGTAGTATTTAGTAAATATGCATTTTGTAAAAATCTGTTAAGTTGATTTCACTAAAAGACAATTCAATTTTATTTACTAGAAAGACGACAGATTTTTTAACATTTCATTAATTCTCTATATTGAAATTGCATTGAAATATTACATTTTCAAAGACATTCACTGAGCTTAAAAGCGATTACGGCTTACGTTGAAAGGCTTGGTAAAAACTTATTACTTACTGAATTGAAAATAAGTGGCTTAAGTGGAAGATTAATTTTCTTTTTTACTGGAAAATATTATTAACAACGTCGTAGAATATTGGCTTAGTATGCATGTGTTTTAGTTTACTATGCATACAGTAGTGGGTTCAATTCCTGGGTATCACATCTATTTTGTCGCACACATACACACGAACACACACCATCCCTACTAATATTATAAATGTGAATGTAAGTTTGTTTGTTACGCTTTCACGCGAAAACAAATCAACCGATCATCATGAAACTTTGTACACATATTCTTGGAGGTATTAGAAGTAACATAGGATACTTTTCATTAAAAAAATATATTCTTTACGAAAAATTAAAAAAAATTTTTGTATCAACAATGGGTTCTGAAAAAGCTAGAGTAATTTTGAAGAAACTTTCAGGCATCCTACATATCAACCCAATGAAGTTGATTAGCAATTAAAAAAATGAACGCGGGCGAAGCCGCGGGTAAAGCTAGTAGGATTATAGATTAAGATTCCTAAAAACCAAGTGATATTAAAAGGTAAACGCTTAGTCGAATTAATAATATCTCCACACATTTTGTAACAATGATACATATGAATATATTTAATGAAAAATAAAAAGTTTTCTGCGAGTTCACATTCGAAAGCGCTATTAAAAAATATAATGAGAAAAGTTGTGTTTTTCGAGATGAACCTACATGTTTTCATTTCACCAAATGAGCTTACTCTATATTACATAACAAGCAGGTACGCCCTGTGGCTATTTTCATTTTTTCTCGGCCGACTAAAGTAAGCCGTCCGTAGAAGGTACGGTTAAGCCGACCCAATCTGTCGAGATAAGTGTGTTACCAAAACGTCTGAAGGACGGGGTTTTTGAAGCGAATCTCTATCTATGTTGGAACTACAAAATAAAATTATTTTTAACTAAAATTGTATACTTAACTGACTAAAATCAATATTCATCTATTTTATAAATTTCTCTCTCCTATGTTGTGCAAAGTCTTAGGGGAAAGGAAAAAACTTTTAAATGAGAATGAGTGTGGATATCATCAATGATTTTTTATAGAAAAGATTCAATTAAAAATAGTTTCTCCTCCTTGAATTAATGATCTCGTCATATCTAAGTACATATATAGCCTAAGAATAGTTTTAGTTAAAATTACAAATATTCGCACAGATCTGAATAAGTTTTATATGCAATTTTCGTGCTAGCGTTAAGAGATATAAAAAATGTGTATTTTACTTTATATACATAACTAGCGACTCGCCCTCGCTTCGCTCAGGCCCTTCCCTAGATTTAGCACAGGCAAAGCCGCGGGGTCCGCTAGTTATGCATATAAACCTTCCTCTTGAATCACTCTATATATTAAAAAAACGCATCAAAATCCGTTGCGTAGTTTTAAAGATTTAAGCATACAAAGGGATATAGGGACAGAAAAAGCGACTTTGTTTTATACTATGTAGTGATGTACTCGTACAAAATGTCACCAAGTACAAGTAGAAGCTCGATTCCTCTTGGGACAGTCGAATGAATGCTCAATGACCTACACAATATTGTAATTACTTCGCGCCTATAACTACTCGAGCGTGGCTAATGTTTAAATGCAAAATGTAGGGCAAAGGGCGCGCTAAATTTGTATGTTTTAAACTAGTTATTGTCTCTGGCACTGTTCATTTATTTAATTTTTAACATCGATATAATTCATACTATACTATGAAGAGGAAAGATTTGATTGTTTGTTTGCATTGAATAGGCTCCGAAACTAGTGAACCTATTTGATTAATTCTTTCACTGTTGGGAAGCTACATTATCCTAGGTGACATAGGCTATACTATATTTCCAAAAAAATTAGAGATCCTTACTAAACTCCAATAATGTAACCCAAGGTAGCTCTAGGTAAATCTAGGTAAGAACCCGAGCGAAGCAAGGGTGAGTCACTTTAAATCTAACCCAACGAAACTTTCTGTTGAGACACTATATTGTAAACTATGTGTGATTTTATTATGGACCAGACACCAAGTCGAAACTTAGTGAGGTACGAACTACGACCACGGAATAACTTGATAATAATATTTTTCACAGGAAAAACCATGAAGCGAAGCGACTTGTAATTTTCTAAGAATTTTTAATTTTACATAAATTACATTTTATTATAATTATTAATTAAGTCAATCTATTTTAAGAGCCATTGTCTTATAAAAATATATTTTCTTCTTATAGAAATCCTAGCACACTAATAACATTATATACGAAGAACCGGATAATTTAAAGATTAAAAAATAATAATGACCGCAATTAAATAAATGTGTTTAACAAAAATTAAATAAAGAAAATATAATATAAATTTTTGTATGTATGTTTGTGCAATTTTGATACTTCTTTACAATGACACGAATAAACGGATAATTGATCTGGATTGTATAACACATTGGCTACTATAAATGAAACTACCTTATCGGATTTTGTCGCGGATTTATTTGTATTTTTGGTTCCCGACGTTTCGAATGCTTTACAGCAATCATGGTCACGGGAGAGACATCCGTCCGAATAGATAGTTTCATTTATAATGTCATATATTATTATAAGATAGTTAGACCTGGAGATATTTCCTTCGCTTGGTTCAGTAAACATATATAAATATAAAACTGGCGTGAAGAGTTCTTACAAAAAAATATTATTTATTTATTATCGTCCTACTGCGGCCACAAACCTCCCATACCAGCGGTAATCATGTTGTAAAAACAGTATGCAAAATCACAACTATAACTTTACGATACACTAGCAATACGCGCGGCTTCGCCCGCGTTCATTTTTTTAATCGCTACTAAACTTCATTCGATCACTCGCTGGGTTGAAAATTCTCCAAAATTACTCCAGCTTTAATATACTCCTGAATTGATCTTAAGAAAAATTTACAAGTCTAAAATTCTTTTAAAATGTTTTCTTTTTGGCTTCCGTTGACTGGAACTAATTAGTTGCCATCGTTCTTCGTAGTTTTCAGCGAGATCTTCAGGACCTGTAACAAAAAACACCAAATTTTTACTTAAAAAACGACATTTTTCAAATTTTTTAAAAATTTTTTCAAATAAACCATTCGAAATTTTTTGCTTAAACATATCGTATTTGGCCATATAATAACCCCCCATAGTCATTTTCCCCGAATTCAGGCGGGAAATCGAAAAATTATTAAAACACCAAACCGAGTTTACTTAAGCGATACAACATTTCATACTACATTGATCTTAAGAAAAATTTACAAGTCTAAAATTCTTTTAAAATGTTTTCTTTTTGGCTTCCGTTGACTGGAACTAATTAGTTGCCATCGTTCTTCGTAGTTTTCAGCGAGATCTTCAGGACCTGTAACAAAAAACACCAAATTTTTACTTAAAAAACGACATTTTTCAAATTTTTTAAAAATTTTTTCAAATAAACCATTCGAAATTTTTTGCTTAAACATATCGTATTTGGCCATATAATAACCCCCCATAGTCATTTTTCCCGTATTCAGGCAGGAAATCGAAAAAAAGGCCCCCCCGCCCTCCCACTGGTCATTACCGAGGTAGATTTCTGTGACCTTCAGCGTTTAAACAGTTTTTTCTTTGCTTTAGAGTTAACTTTCTCAAAATTTTATTTTAGATTCTTATTCCTTGCACACAGCTTAACAAATTAAACCAAAAAAATTTTCAAAATTTCACTTCCTGAAAATTTTGATAATTATTTTTCTTGGGATCAAATAATTTTAAATTCTATTTTATAACCAGACTGTTTGGTGCTCCCGCCGCTTCACAGCAGCTGTTGAGCACTACTAGACAACTGGACTAAGGATATACACTTTTATTTTCTAAGTAGACAGTGGATAATTTTACATCTCCAATTAAAAAAAAAAAAAAAAAAAAAAAATAGTACCTGACCTAGGATAGCATCCAAATAGTTATTGACAGTTGAGGCATTTTACACCTCCAACCAAATTAGTATTTTAAGCAGTGTTTGTAAGCCATTTACACTTTCAAACAACTAACTGACAACAATATGATGGGTATAAGGACCCCCGTTAAAACTTCCCGGAGCCGGAAAGCTCCCATTAGGACTCCACCGACCGAGGACGAGGACAGCCTATTGGCGACCCAGATCTCCCGTGGCTCCCAAGAGACCGGGGCAAGTTTGAAACCGAAATGGCACGCGGCCGAACCTACCGCTATAGATGCGCCGCAAGGCAGTAGCAGCCCGGAGGCACAGATGCGAGAGGCGCGGTCTGCAGCCACGGATAGCTTCACAATACAGGAACCTGAAAAGAAGAAAACAAGGTTACTAAAAAGTAAGACGGCAGAAGGGAAGCAATTATATATACATATAAAAATGCAACTAAATAACGCAAACAATCTGAAAAGAGAACTAAAAGCAGGAATTACGAGTGACGCTGAAAGAATGTACAGAATTATTAAGGAGCTAGATGAAGCGGCAAATCCCCTATCCCCTACAAGTGAACGGCGAAAGAGTCAAAAGTGGGAGATAATTGCGGCGGAGGGTGAACTTTTACCCCACCCCTCTTGCGCACCTCAACTCCCTACAGTAAATGAAGAAATGATCAGACAGTTCGAAGAAAAAATGCAAGAACACTCAAAATTAGTTGGTGAAAGTATAGAAAAGATGGAAACTTTAAGGAAAAGCATAGAAGAAGATATAGAGGAGAGGCGACAGCGGCCGACTTATGCGGCGATGGCTGCTGGAGAACCCAAAAAGAGCCCAGCCGAGCTGCCAACGCTACACTCGGTCGTTGTCACCTCAAGGAATGATCAGGACACAGGGGATCAGGTGATACAACATATTAGGACAGCAGTGAATCCACGGGAGACGGGAATAAGAGTCGACAAAGTTAGAAAGGCGAAGGATAGAAAAGTAATTGTTGGATGTGGCACAAGAGAGGAGAGGAAAAAGGTTATAGACAGTTTGCAAAAAGCAAACCTACAAGTAGAAGAAATTAAGAATAAGGACCCACTCTTGATCCTGAGGGACGTCCTGCAGTATAACACTGATGAGGACGTCCTTCAGGCTTTGATGAGCCAGAATAAAAGTTTGTTTAAGAATATTAAAAAGGAAGATTATAGAGCAGAAGTTAAATACAGGAGGAAACTACGAAACCCTCTCATGTGTCACATAGTTTTGAAGGTGTCCCCTCAGGTGTGGTCATGTGCGAAAGAGGCTGGCGTCATACACGTAGACATGCAGCGGATAATAGTGGAGGATCAGACACCGCTAGTACAGTGTTCGGCGTGTCTAGGATATGGGCATACCAGGCGGATTTGTAAGGAGTCGGGAACAAAGTGCAGCCATTGCGGGGAAGATCACCTTAAAGTGAATTGCCCGAAATGGCAAGCAGGACTCCCCCCGAATTGCTGTAATTGCACGCGGATCGGACTGGACGCAAAACATAATGCGTTTGATCAGGACTGCGTGGTTCGTCGGAAGTGGGATGCATTGGCCAGGGCGACAGTGGCTTATTGCTAAAGTTGCCCCAGGCACAATAGCAACAACAGCGAAACCTTATCGAGTGTTCCAGGCGAATTTGCAGCGCAAGAAACTGGCCACGCAGGAACTCTTGCTCGAAGCTACCCAGAGAAAGGTAACATTGGCGCTGGTCCAGGAGCCGTACGTTGGAGGGTCGGACTCGATGCGAGACTATCGGGGGGCACGTGTTTTTCAGTGCACGGGTAGTAGGGGTGGACATGTCAAGGCCGCAATCATTGTTTTCGACCATGACATAGTCGCAACTCTGGACACCGAGTACACCACTAACAACATTGTGGTGGTGCGAATTGGAACTAGTGCCCGGGAGATAGGAGTCGTTTCGTTTTACTTCGAGCCCGATCAACCGATGGAGCCATACCTGGACCAGCTAACCGCGGTGGTCTCGAGCATGAGGACCCGTTATGTGGTGATTGGGGGGGACGCAAATGCGTGGAACACTTGGTGGGGTAGTACAAGGACTGACAGCAGGGGAGAGGCCCTGATTGGGGCCCTTGAAGAGCTTGACTTGCAGATACTCAACCAGGGCAATACCCCTACCTTCGACACAATTAGAGGAAACCAAAGGTACTCCAGTTGTGTCGACGTTACGGCGTGTACGTCTGATGCGTTGCCATATATTACGGATTGGAGAGTAGTCGATGGTGTAACGAGCTCAGATCATAACACCATAGCGTTCCGTATCAACCTGGAAAGGGAAAAAACTATCATGATTAGCGGCACGACTAGAAAGTTCAACATGAAGAAGGCTAACTGGGGTGAATTTTATGTAAAATTCAACCAGTTAAAAAGTGATAATCTCATCAAAAAAGAACTCATCGACAACATTGATAATGTTGTCGATCTAGAGAAAAGTGTTGAACTTTACGTAGACGCAATAGTGGGGGCATGTGAGGCAAGTATACCGATTAGGAGGTCGACGGAACGCTTTAGACTACCTTGGTGGAGCAGCGAGCTCGCCGCCCTTAAGCGCGAGGTAAACACCAAACGGCGGCGAATCCGTTGCCCAGCACCGATCCGACGAAACCGGGTGGTGGAAGAGTATCTGCAAGCCAAGAAAAATTATGAATCACTGGCCAGGACTGCTCAGATCGCAAGCTGGAAGGCGTTCTGTGAGCAACAGGACAAGGAGGGACTGTGGGACGGGATTTATAGGGTTATAGGCAGGACTGCGAAGAAAAAGGAGGATGTGCCACTGATAAAGGATGGGAAGACCTATGGCCCGGACGACTCGGCGGCGCTGCTGGCGGAGGTATTCTACCCGGTGGATCTTGAGGCTGAGGATAGCGTGGATCATCAGCGTATGAGGCGCGAATCTGAACGAATAAACATGTGGACACCAAACGAACACCTCGACCCACCATTTACTTTTGTCGAGTTGAGCGATGCTGCCTCTAGTTTCGGCCCCAGGAAGGCCCCCGGGTCGGATGGGCTTACCGCCGATATATGCGAAAGGGCTATTTCGCAGGACCCTGACGTGTATCTTAGTCTGGCAAATAAGTGCCTGGAACTGGGCTACTTTCCGGTCACATGGAAAGAGGCTACCGTCGTAGTCCTCAGGAAGCCGGCAAGGGAGGACTACACCAGTCCAAAGGCCTATCGTCCGATCGGATTGTTGCCCGTCTTGGGAAAGGTTTTGGAGAAGATGGCTGTCGCTCGCATTAAGTACCATATCCTGCCAGGGATCAGTACTCGCCAATATGGCTTCATGCCCCAGAGGAGCACGGAAGACGCCCTCTATGCCCTAGTGGGACGCATTCGCGATAAACTCGATAAAAAGAGAATCGTTACTGTTGTGTCGCTGGACATAGAGGGTGCCTTCGATAGCGCATGGTGGCCGGCTATCAGAACCAGATTGGCAGAGGAAAAGTGCCCCGTTAACATCCGCAGACTGATGGACAGCTACCTTCGAGATCGTAGTGTCAGATTGAGGTACGCAGGTGCGGAGCACACGCGAAACACCACTAAGGGATGCGTACAGGGCTCCATCGGGGGCCCCGTCCTCTGGAACCTCCTGTTGGACCCATTACTGCGCGGCCTGGAAGAACGGGGTGATTATTGTCAGGCCTTCGCGGACGACGTTGTCCTCGTCTTCGACGGTGAAGCGGGACTGGACATCTCCCGGCAGGCTAACGCCGCCCTCGCCTATGTTGAGAAGTGGGGAATCCGGAACAAATTGAGGTTTGCACCACATAAGACGAAGGCAATGGTGCTTACTAGGAAATTGAAATATGACTCCCCACGCCTGAACATGGGCGGGATCGGCGTTGACCTATCGAATGAGATCAAGTTGCTGGGACTTACAATAGACAGCAAACTGACCTTCAACTCACATGTAAAGAACACCTGCACGAGAGTGGAAGGTCTATACAAGCAACTGTCCAGGGCCGCCAAGGTGAGCTGGGGCCTCCACCCCCAGGTCATAAGGACTATTTATACTGCAGTGGTGGAGCCAATAGTCCTGTACGCGGCCAGTGCTTGGGCACCCGCCGCCACAAAAATTGGAGTACGAAAGCGCTTGAATGCGCTCCAGAGAGGCTTCGCGCAAAAAATTACAAAATCTTACCGAACAGTCTCTCTGAATGCCGCTCTCGCACTCGCCGGCATACTTCCCTTGGATCTTCGCATCCAAGAGGCTGCATCCCTATATGAGGCTAAAAAAGGGCTATCGGAGAGACTGCTCGGTGATAGAGAAATAGACGGAAGAGTACCGTACTGTGCGGCGCAGCACCCGGCGGAAAAGCTCAGCCTGCGATTTACATCCCTGACCGACCGAGAATCCCTCGATCAGAACAACACCCAAGCGGTGCGCATTTTTACTGATGGCAGTAAAATTGACGGCAGAGTGGGTGCTTCGATCTCCGTATGGAATTGCGAGGCAGAAACCCAAGCCGTCAAGCTAAGGTTGAGTGCGCACTGCTCGGTGTACCAGGCTGAGCTTCTTGCTCTGGATAGAGCCGTCTCACTCGCGAGAAGCCGCCCCGAAACTTCCATCGGCATTTACACCGACTCGAGATCCTCGCTCGAGTCGGTGATTGGGCGGAGGTCCCTCCACCCCCTCGTAGTTAACATCCGGGACAACTTAAAGTTTTGTCACACCCAGAAAAAGGAAGTTTCCCTTTTCTGGGTGAAAGCGCACGCGGGGTTGGAGGAAAATGAAAGAGCCGATGAGCTCGCGAGAGAGGCGGCTCTCAGACTGAAAAAGAAACCAGACTATGAAAAATGCCCTGTCTCTTTCGTCAAACGACTGCTACGTGAGGGGTCGTTGGACGAATGGGACCGGAGGTATAAGACCGAAAACACCGCAGGCACAACAAAAGCATTTCTGCCGGATGTGCGTTTTGCGTACAAGGTTGTCAAGAACATCGACCTCAACGCGGTGCTCACCCAGGTCCTAACCGGCCATGGAGGTTTTGCGGAGTACCTGCACAGATTCAAGCGCAAGGAGGATCCGGGATGCGTGTGTAATGTGTCACCGGAATCCATGTTACATCTTCTTATGGACTGTCCTCAACACGGCGTAGCCCGTGAGGAAATACAACAGAAAATGCGCTTGAAGCTGTGCAGGGACTCAATCCCCTCCATCCTGGACAACGCCTCGACCAGAACGGTGTTGCTCGAGTTCGCCGCAATGATAGTTCGGAAGGCTATTGCCAGGAACAGAGCAATGGATATAGATGCATAGTTTTTTGTATATTTTAGAGGATATAGGACTAACTTGCATAAAAATCTCACTGCTCTGCTCCTGGGAAGGGACGAAATAAACTGATCGCGACAGCCGCGAGCTCGTGAAAAACTTTTTCTTTTTGCGACAACACCTAAACTTAATATTTATAAACTGCAACTATATGTTCAAATAGTAAATCAATAAAAAATTAAATTCTATATATGTATAAAACTTTTAAATCGAATAACTTAGAAACTATATCAAAATAAATGAAAATCAAATATGGAAAATCTATAACGTCACGGAAAATTTTAATGCATAAAGCAATGTTACCTAAATAAACATTCAAAAGACTCAAAATTTACAAAGACAGCAATATAAATTGTTTTAAAAAGACCCTGACCACGTTAGGGGAAAACCTGATTTAACAATAAAAAAAAAAAAAAAAAAAAAAAATATACTCCTGAGCCGCACGGCTACCTATTTCATATATTATGTGCGGCGTGCACTCCTCCTCCTCCTCTCCAGTTATTGTAGTTTCAGTAAAGATCCTTATTTTTTTGCAATTAAAATAGCAAATTGCAATTAATATTAATCAGTGATAATGTAGCATTCAAATAGTGGAAGAATTTTTAAAATCGGTCCAGTACTTTTTGAGCTAATTCGTTACAAACACACTTACATACAAATCTTACCTCTTTATAATATTAAGTATAGATAAAGATAGCAGAGGCTCTAGAAAAACATTCCTAAGGCTGTTTTTCATGTTGTGACACGTTCAATTAGTCTCTGTCAGTCATATTATTATAGAGGAGGTTGACATTTCCCATTGCTTTCATAAAAGATGGGATTCTGAGGCTCCCCGAAACATTTGATAGGAGTACCATTTAGCAGATTTATAAAATAAACCTTTTTACTTATAATAAAATTCCAACTAAGTCGAAATTAAAATATTTTTTTGGAAAATCTTATTGAAATAGTCATTATTATCGACACAAACTCCGAATTAACAGTTATTGGAACGAAGTTCTTTATCGCGCGTTGCGAAAGGGGGCTAGACGGAAAAAATTAAGACCACAAGTTGTAACGACACTTTTTGCTATAGTTGTAAGCCGTGCGGTGTGCGCGTGTTTCTCTGTCTGTCTCTCACTCTCTCTCTCTCTCTCTCTCTCATAAAAGCAAGCCAGTTATTTTTTCTTCTCTTTTTGCCTGTCCGTCTGTGTGCTTGCCTGTTAGTCTCTGACCGCATCACAAAAAACCACTGGACAGATTTTGATGAAATTTGGTATGAGGATAGGATACATTTTACTTTATAAAAATATTTCATCTCCGAAAAATCTACACATAGGGACGATCCCGAGTGCAACGAGGGTAAGTAGCTAGTAAATAATAAATTCAGAACAAAATCGCAAAAAAATCATTAAATAAAAAAAACAATTTGCCAAATATAAGGAGTTATATTTAATGTAAAAAATATTTTTGCCTTAGCTGTGATGTTTTTATTGAGGTATAATATTATATTGTAGCACCGAGGTCGGATATCACAAAGAGTATTACGGGTATGACGGGTTTCTAGGCACAAAAAAGGCCTAACGAGAGAAGAGGATGTGGATAAACTATTTATATGCAAAAACGAGTAGATCCTTAGTTCGTAGCTTCGTGAAAGATGGACAAACTACTAAATACACTTCCATATTACTTATTATCCTTGCAACTCAATCTGATTTTACTAGTAAATATGTATTTGTTTATTTTTATTTACAGACAGTGACCATTTACAATTTTTATAAATAATAGTCTATGTGTACAGCTGTATGTCCTACCATATGCATACCACTTTTCAAAGAATATCTCAGTTAATCTGGTCGTGATGGATTTTTCTGGCATTTCATATGAGTCCCAAATAACCTGTATCTATACTAATATTATAAAACTAAAGAGCTTGTTTGTTTGGTTGAACGCGCTAATCTCAGAAACTACTGGTCCGAATTGAAAAATTATGTTTGTGTTGGATAGTCCGTTTATCGAGGAAGGCTATATTACATCACGCTATGACCAATAGGAGCGGAGTATTAATAAGAAATGTTGCAAGAACGGGAAGGACGGCCATTAGTTCTGCGAAGTACCGTACCGCGCGAAAATAATGCATATAAGCTAAACTTTTCAAGGTTAAAAAACCCTAGTCCTTTAGAGGACTAAACTGACTGTGTAAAGGAGTAACAAAAATACACACGTCATGCAAATCGCATTTGAACGTGACTTTTTTTATCCTGACTCGAACCTGTGACCTATGTATCTATGTGAAACCAGGCGGTATTCCGTCTTATTTAATCAATGCTAATAACAAGCGATGAGCAACGATTGTTCAGTCGCTTGAAGCGTGTGATTACCGCGGGGAGAGCCGCTATAGATAAATCCATTTATTAACTAATGATTTTTTTTATTTTAGTCTGGCAATTTCGCCTGTAATTTATTTAGCCAGATTGATAAATTGAAACGTTTGAAATAGATAAAGATTTCTTGAAATTCAACACAAAATCTAACACACACACAGGTCACAAAATTTTCATAAATTATATTGGTAATATAATAAACGTTATAATATATTATGGTGAATATCAACAAACATTATATTATGGACAGAATTGTTGCGTATTACTTGCTATTAAAAAGTTAAAGTCGAAATATGCCCCTAGTAAGACATACATTAGACTGTGTTTTCTTCTATAGATAATAATTTGAAATGCTTAGCTTAGTAAGTTTTAAAAACTTTTGTGTTTTGGAGTCGAAGGGCTAAAAAGTTCTTTAAATATGTTATAAAACCTCGGCTTACTCATGGATAATTTGCCTAGTCTCATTGGGATATGCCACAATAGTCAAAATTACTCAAAGAAACAGTCAGGAATGTCCAAATTAATTGGTTTTCCTTGAAATTGACTTAATTTTTTTACTAGTAGATCCAAAATTATTTGAAATTGAGAAGTCCTTCTCTCTTCTTTCCTTCTTTAAATTCAATCAAAAAGCCTTAAGATAGATTAAGAAAGTTGTCCGCCGCATTGCACTGAAACTTTCCAAATTTCAAATAAATTTTAAAATCTAAATCTTTTTGCCCAAAACTTTTATCATACTGAGTTAAGTGTTAAGACGAATCGCCTTTAGCAGACATAGAAAATATTAATGGGCTTATATCTGAATTTTCATTCTGACAGCGGTCGGTAACCTGCCTGGTTATGAGTTCAATTCTATTGTAGGTCTACAGCATTTCTTTTTTTTCTTTGACTATATAAATGAAATGTCTTTTTCAATCTACATGACAATGGCGAAGTAATATGTGCCCAAATAACATAATATGAATCTTGTTAATAAAAGATAATTGAATTGTAATATAAATAATAATAAAAAAATCTCTAATATTAAAAAAATCATTACCTATACTTCATAGTACGATACAAGCTACAATAGTTGAAAACTGTGTTGTAGCCAATAACGCTTGCAAAGTAATATTACTTCAATACTAGTTTCTTGATATTAATACTATCTTATAACTAAAAAGATAATTATAGACTGGCATAATCTATAATCTATATAAATAAAAATGAATGTTGCTAAGCGTAAAATTTGAGAATGGCTCGACCGATTCGGCTAATTTTTTTCGTAAGTTCCTTAAGGCACACGGAAGCAAAGCGAGGGTGAATCGCTAGTAATATAATGAAACCAAGAAAAACACAATTGGTTTAACATTATAAATGAAACTATCTTTTCGGATTTTGTCGCAGATTTATTACGATTTTTGGTTCCCGACGTTTCGAATGTTTTACAGCAATCATGGTCTCTCCCGTAAAATATCCCGTAAATAAGTCCGCGACAAAATCCGAAAAGATATGTTCATTTATAATGTCAAATATTCGCGTAAACCTAAGAAAGTATTATGGTATAACAATAATTAAAACCCCTACCACATGACTACTGACCTAAACACTTTTATCAAGAGATACGAACGGACAGAAAATAAGATATAAAAATTGTTAATATTTTAGGTACAAAATATTGTTGGAGGCTACAAATAACTCTGAATGTACGTAGAATGCTCAGGACGGCGGACGTGGAATGCTTATGAAGACGTTATATTATTTATTTATCTCTTACCTCACTTCGAGCGAATGTAATTTGTCATAAAAAATTTGAAAACTAGTGATAGTTCATGACTTTGCTTGTGTATTTATGTTTATTCACTTAAAAGCTATTTAATCGTCCTTATTAACTAGCTCTAAGTATTATAACTTAATTGTTTTAATATTATCAGTCAACCACAAACTATAAAAGTAAAAATACAATTTGTTTATGAAATACTAGCATTTCCCGCGGCTACGCACGCGTTGTAAAGACCGGAAACCATATTCTTACCGAGTTGCGCGGTCTGGCAGAACTAACGCCTGCCCTTCCCGTTTTTGCAACATTTTTCATTGATGCTCCGCTCCTATTGGTCGTAGCGTGATGTAATATAGCCTATAGCCTTCCTCGATAAACGGACTACCCAACGCAAAAAGAATTTTTCAAATCGAACCAGTAGTTCCTGAGATTAGTGCGTTCAACCAAACAAACAAACTCTTCAGCTTTATAATACATATTAGTATAGATATACAAGTGAAAAAGGGTAGTTTTTGACGAGTTTTGAATATTGTTCCTCGATTAAAGATTAACTCCATGGAAACTCTGTGGTCTTCGGTAGATACTAAAAGGCTTTTATAGGGAAATCCTGTATCCTGAAATTCCGTTTAGTTTTAGCGAATATTAAGATATAAGATATTCCATAGTAATTACACATCATATCTCGCTTGAATGAAGGAGAGCAAATATTAATTGTAAATATATTGGGTACAATATACAAAGGCCATAGTAATCTATACAAATATTTAAATTCAAACTCAGTTGAATCTGTAGGATCAAATATTCTTTGGAAAATAATATTGAAATAGTCATTATCTCCTATTTATACAGAGTTCAAATCTATTACTTTCTTAGGCTTACGCGAATATTTGACATTACAAATGAAACTACCTTTTCGGAATTTTCGGACTATCATTCGAAACGTCGGGAATGAAAAATAAAAATAAATCCGCGACAAAATCCGAAATGATAGTTTAATTTCAAATCAAATCAAATCAAAATATTTTATTCAGCATAAAAATTGTTACAATTTCTAACTGAACGTCATGAGTCTGCCACCAGTTCGGAAAGAAGAAACCCTGACCTGAGAAGAACTGGCGAAAGAAACTCAGCGGGACTTATATTTATAATCCAAATCTATAGTTATTTGATATTTTCTGTCTGTCTGTCTATGATCGCATCACGTGAAATTCACGAAACAGATTTTGATGAATTTTGGTATGATATAACAACATATAGGGCACTTTTTACTTTTTACTCTTGGAAAATATCTCATTTCTAGGATATCTCAATTAACCGCTACAAAGACTCTATTAGAAAACGTAAAATTGAAACTTCATGAAGCAATATAAAGTACGAAGTTATTAATAAAACTTACCTGTTAAAAAAATGTTTTAATTTTGAGGAAAAGGAATGAAAGCTGAAAGAGATTTTCACGTTGAAATGTCACGTTTCTTAATGTTTATTTTACAAGTCAATGTTTATTAATTTTACTTTTTATGTCATCTTAACGCTTAAAGTTTGCGGAAACAGCTGAAACAAGAATAAATTGATTCTGGAGATTAATTGCAGTAGACATTTTCTTTGGTATTTTTAAAACCGATTTAATAAATTTATAAATACTAATCAAAAAGTACGCATATTTTTAGGGAAAATTTTGTTTTGTGTTTGTGTATCTAGAAATTAAATTAATTTTTAGTTATGCACACAAGTAAATAAAAAAATAAGTACCTACCTAAAGTCTGACTCGTACGCCGGAGCTTTAATAGCGTTTACTTCTTTTGTTTTAACATTTAATGGACCTTCCTAAATACTTATAGACAAGAAAAAATATTTTGAAATAAATAATTACCCACTAAATAAGTTAAATGGTATACATTTAACTTATTCAGTGAAAAAGAAATAACTTTGCTTCTTATGGTTATTAAGACTAAAGTACAATCTCTTCTACTACAAAAGCCAGAGTATCGATCGCGCTTCGTCGGATTTTTTTATTCTCCTTTACAGAAAACACGGCCAAAAACTCACGTTTTCTACTGATTTCGCCTTATGTGTACATACTAGCCACTACATCACCGAGGCAGTTAAAAAGTTATAATATTAAAGTAACCCTGTTTATAACACTAAAGTAATCCAGATTTATTATTATTTAATAGCTAATAATTTAAAATTATAAATAAATATATTTTGTTCCAGGCACTCTGCCGTAGATGTCACCGGCGAGGTGAAAAGGGACCACGATGTTAAGAGATGGCAGAAATCTGATGGAGAAAGGTACTATTATCACTACATAGTATAAAACAAAGTCGCTTCCCGCTGTCTGTCTGTCACTATGTATGCTTAGATCTTTAAAACTAAGCAACGGATTTTGATGCTATTTTTTTAATAGATAGAGTGATTCAAGAGAAAAGTTATAGTATATAAATTGTCAGGTTTGTGTTATTCATTTACTAGCGAAAACTCTGACTTCGCTCGCGCTATATGTAGGGACGAGTAAAACGAGGGCGTGATGTTAGTTATTTATTAAACAAATTAAAAATACTCACATTATTATGTAAGTTATTTTTCTCTATGCATTTCCATTTATTAAGGCCAAGTCCTATGGAATCTGTCCATCTTCAACCAATTTTAACATCCGTCTTTCAACGTGGTACCGGATAAGATTAAGGTTTTATACGTCTTAGAAGTTAGAAGACATTATTTTATACAATTATTCCGCATCAGAGTCAAACGTAAAATGAAATCGCAACAAAAATTTTGAAGATGGTTACATTTAAAATGTCAAAAATTCCCATAAATCTCAGTTAAAAAGTATTATGGTTTAAGACAGTCTTAGTAGTAGTCATAAAAAAGCTATGAAAAGCAAAATATTTCAAAGTAATGCACATTTCATCGTTTACTCCTCACCTTTTGCGCGAACTCATCATTTTCCACACCTTAGTGTTTCAGCAAAATAACCATTCCCTTGCCGGCTTCTTGCAATTTTTAAGTCCGACAGTTTTCTGAAATAATTATTTGGAAAGGCTTAAATTTAAGAAGACATACACAGAAGGAACAAAAGTTGTTGGCTAACACTTTTTATATCTACTTATTTCTGTCTTGTGTAAATACATACATACATTCTTATATACATACATACATACATATATACATGCATACATACATACATACTTACATACATACATACTTACATACAGAAATAACGTCCTTAGCAGGCGCGGTCGCAGCCTGAAATTTTGGAGGGGGTCACTCAATACACATTATTGCACAAGACACAATTTTTTTTAACCGACTTCAAAAAAAGAGGAGGTTATATGTTCCATTGTAGGTATATATTTTTTTTAATGTATGTTCACCGATTTCAAAAATTTTTCTTTTGTTCGGTAGAGTATAGCTCCGAGGGGGTCCCATTGTAACCAAGTCAGATTCTGATGATGGGATCCCCGGGAAATCGAGGGCAACCCTCAAATTTTATAGGCACCTATTAAGTTTTTGATATATTTTCTAAAGATGTTCAAGCATTTGTGTCTGAAAATCATTATTTCATGTGGATGAGCTGATGATGGAAGGTACAATTCCTCGACGGTTCTTTTTATGTTTGTTCATTAATTTCTGCGTCAAATGTTGACCGATTACAATTTTTTTGTTCAGTAGGGTATACTTCCAACATATTCGCATTATCACCAAGTCAGGACCTGATGATGGGATCCTAAGGAAATCCAGGGCAACTCTCAAATTTTATAGGCATTATGTATGTTTGTATGTTATGTACTTTCTAAAGCTGTTCAAGAATTTGTGATGATGTAAGGTATATCTCCTCAACGGTTAGGAGTTGAAAGAAAATTCTTTTAATATTATACGTACTTATGAACCGATAGTCGCATTCCTTCAAGATATTAGGTTGATCTGATAATAGAAGATACATCTTATTAACGTCTAGGAGTTACGTGGAAAAATAGACGACAAATCTCGATTGACTTATATTGTCGTACACTCCAAAACTTTGCTGACTTTTTGGAGCAGTAGTTTAGTTAACCTACCAATATTATATTTAAACAAAATATCTAATTTCCACAAAAAAATTAAAAATGAATTATTTTTTAACAAAACGTTACAAATCGAAACTAAAAACAGAAAAATAATTTTAATTACTTAGTTATTGTTGGAGTCGGTGCCAGCCAAGAAGGACAGTTTAGCTATAAATTTCCTTTTATTATTTGGCAAATTTTTGAGATTTTTCAATTTGACCTTAGATTTTGGGGGGGGTCTTGTCCCCTGTGACCCCCCCCCTTCGGACCGCACCTGGTCCTTAGTTCCTCGTTTACATGATAGAAACTTACTCTAATAATATTATTACTCAATTATCATTTAAACAGTAGAGGTACCCTAATTTGGGAGATATGAAAGTCAACTCTTATCTTTATTGGTAGACTGTGGACTATCCAAAGGTTAAAGGGCAATTGCTTCAATATACTATGTACGTGTATATAAAGTAAATACTTATTTTCAAACTAATAATGTCATGGACTACAAACTTCAATAACATGTATGGTATCAAAATATTAATAAAACGAAACATATTATAATCCCTGGCTTTACTCAGCTTTATTTTTCGCATACCTTTTATATTATGAATTCTAGTGACTCACCGCGATTTAGCGCGAGTGAAGCCGCGGGTTGCGCTAGTCAAAACAAATAAAATTTCAAAAGTAAAAGTAGCCGGCACAAACAGACAGACAAACAAAAAATTTAAAAATAGATTTTTGATGTTAGTACTGTATATACGAGTAGGTACTTTCATGCATTTGAAATCAAAAACAGACACTTCAATTTTATTTATATGTATAGATGTGATGATTAGGGAATGCAAATCTCGCGAGATTAGGGCTCAAGCGAGATCCCGCGAGTTTATAAATCCAATTTCTTTGTTTTTTCGTTCGAGATCAATCTCGCTAAAAAAGGCCGAGATCTCGCGAGATCTCGTTCTTTATGAATCGAGATTGCATTCCCTAGTGATGATTACTAGCAACTCAGGGTGAAACGCTTCCCTAAATATTCTATTTTCAGTGTACTAAATTTTATCCAAATCCGTCCAGTAATTTTGAAAAGATTTTGTAAGGCTAGTTTAAGAAAATTTGGAAAACCATGGGCTAATATAACTGCCTATGTTAAATAGTGGAAATCTCCATCCTTGTAGTCTGGAGTGACCAAGCCAAGGTGTACTTTTTTAAATTATTTAGTATATAAAAATTGATCAAACTTTTCGCAAACAACGTTCTTTTTTAATTAAGTACCTAACAAAAGCTTTTTACACATCTGTTAGCAAAAATAAGTCTTGCCTCAATAAATATTGTCTACAAAGATCGACTACCTTCAATATAGAAAAAAGTGGCGGTTGTACACTAACTGACTAACTAATTTTTTTAACTGTAGTATAAACTAATAGTAATAATAAGACCCTGGCTACGGATGGACGTATCGTTATACAATATATACACCACGGTGAAATAAACTTCTAAGTTACTATCACAGTTAAGTTTCATATCTAATTAAAATCGGTAAATGTGTTTTTCTTTTTTAATTTGTGCCAAAAGTTGTTTTTTTCTGCCAGTATATGGAGTGATTTCTGAGGGATAATAGTATGTGGCAGGAAGCTCCCGAAGGACGGGCAGGGTGTTACGACACACGTCGGCTTATCTTAACTAGAGGTTTACGATACATATATACATATACATATGTTACATATGTATATGTATATGTATGACGACACGTTTGGCACAGTTTGTAGTGACTCTACGTTCTTGCGCAAGCGGCCGCGGGTTCGAGTCCAGCTGGGGGCATTCATTTGTTAAACTCTGATGTTTGTACTCCAGTCATGGGTGTTAATATTTATATTATGTATGTATTTAAACTTATATATGTAGTATATCAACTATCTAGTATCCGTAACACAAGCTTCGTAGCTTACCATGGAACTAGATGGCACTGTTTGTAATAATGTCCCAACATATTAATACATATTATGATATCGTCCCCCATATTCTGAATATAGGGTGAATATACTATATCACAGCATAATACTTGTATAGAAATTTGTGTAAGATTAGGCGTAAACGCTTCTAAGTAAAAGCTTCTAAGTTAATTGCTATTTTTAATGAAACTTCCAACTTTTTACGGATTTATTTTGTTATTTATACGTTTTTGAAAATTTCATAACAAAATTAAATAAGGTTATTCAAAAACCAATGAATTGTCAATTTAATTTGCGTTAATATAGTCAGAATAAAAATCAAATATGACAAAAAGGGTAAGATAACGTTTTTCGCTCGAAAATCAAAACGATCGATCTACAAACTTAACTTTGTAAAGTGGCTATTTATAATATGAACCATGAATAAATTATGCATAAACGTTGTACTTCCACCCACTCGCCTGATTTATCTAAGCTATATCAGGGGATCTATGCGCGGCGACCTAGATTGTGCTACAGCGAAAGCTCGAATCATGTCCATGTGAAGAATTGATAATAGATATTATAAATATCTATTTTACTTGTTCATGCTTGGCTTACTTTGTAGTCACCTTACCTGATGTACAAGCGGTCGCGGGTTCGAGTGCTGCGGCATTCATTTGTAAACACAAATATTTGTCCGTCAGTTAATCTAGTATCTATAACACAAGCTTACGATGTAACTAGATGGTGATGTATCTTAATGTCCGAAGAACATACGTGTGCTGTTACTTTATGAAACAAAATGAAGAAGCATGACATGTATATTATTTTCTAGGAATATTAATTTCTTTAGTTTAAATGAATGCATTTTAATTATATTTTACTTTTAAACCATTACTGTAAGGAACCAAAAAACACAGCATAAGCAATTAAAATAGAGTTCTTGACAGTAATATTCAGAGTTGCAAAATCCAGCAAGAATAACTAGTGGAACCCGCGGCTTCGCTTGCGCTAAATCTAGAGACGAACCCGAGTGAGGGTGAGTCGCTTGTTTAAAACATTTCCATCATACATTACATATGTGTAACTCTTATCGTCATATTTTGGACAATTCACACAATATCTTTATAAATTGTAGCCTATGTGTTATTTTGATGTATAAGCTATATTATTGTAAAATTTTCATTAAAATCTATTCTGTAGTTTTTACGTGAAAGAGTAACAAACATCTATCCACAGTTACAAACTTTTATTATGATTATTATGTATAGAAAAGATAAATAACTTACTAATCAACATTAAAATTGACTAATTATATTGTTTCTCGCACCAGGTTATCAGCCTATCCTCAGGGACAGACAGACAGGTCATCATTGCTCCGATCTCATGCTGCGAAGTCAGCGGAGTGCAGTGGCCACGGCTCGCCTAAAGCAAGAAGAACCCCTCGAGAATCTCGACGAGTGTCTCTCGCACAAGCATCAGGATACGTTCAGCTTAATCAGTACCGATTGTTGGAGCCTATTGGCCAGGTGAGGTTCTTAAATAGAACTTTATTAAAAAGAGCAATATATCACTTGGAAGATCCCTAATATAATTTTTGATGTTGCCTTGTTAACTTATTTTCTACGTAGTAGGTAGGTACATGTATATTATGAAAAAGTGGTTAATAGGGACACGCAAACATCTCTCTTTGGATAAACTTGTGCCTACGTACAACGGTTTGCATCCATCTACAACATGGTATTAGTTAGTTTTGTTAGTTGTTACTTATTTTTAATGTATATTTTGTCTTTTAAATTTTATTCTTCACTTGATGAAAGAAATTATTTCTACTACTCTAATCGCTAAATATAACGAACAACTTATGACATTTCTTTCTCAAATGTGTATGTTAGTTTTGATCCACAAACATTGTTTACACTCTCAATTCTCATACTCCGGTGTGATGACAACTTGGCAAAGAAAAGAAGCAAAGGGAGACGCACCGCCAATCATAATGAAAAATGTAGTTTCAGTGTTGATTTAGGTGTTTTGAAAAAATTATAACCTTCTGAACTTCGATCAAGTAGCGTATTTTAAGAAGTCATTACTAAAATCAAATACAACAATTTAAAATTAAATCTGTAAATAAACTAATTAATGACAAATAAAATACCGGAGTTCGAAGACGTACTTCGTACGTCTTTTATTACACCTAGTTGCGACTTTTTATACAGTCAGTATTTTTTATTTGCCTCATTTAATTTTATCAGCCAGCAAGTATAAAATATTCATTATTTTAATTCCCACCAACGCAGTATTTACTCGGTGGCAATCTTTGAAGCCCTTTGAGAACGTTTGCTTTGAGTCAAGAGCTAAGATCCCATGAACTGAGACGATCGAGTCTATTGAATTGATTTTAAATTTTTAATGAACCTTGCTCTAGAAATGAGGTTGTACAAGTTATTTTGCTTTTACATCTGCGGTTAATGTACTAGGTTATTCAACTAACCAGTCGACCTGAACAGACTCCATCGTGTCCAAATTTCAGTACAGCTTTTGAACTTCCACTTCATACAATAATTATGTAAATGCTTTCACAAAAAAAACTTACATTTTCCTCCAAATTCCACCATTCTCGTAAGTAATTTCCCAATGTTTTCCTCATTTTTTATTATATATAACATTATTTAGGCTAGTTTTCAAGGAATGCGCTTATAATCGAGCTATCATTTTATTCATCATATTAAGACTGATTAAGTTAATACTTTGCTGGATTCTTCAAGGATTCATGAGGCTAATAGCTTACATAAATCTACTCTATATAGATAAGCAAGATAGGTCTTTAATCTTTAATGAATAGATATGAAATGTAGTCAATCTCAACGTCTGTCTGTTTGTTCCCTTGATTAATTTAAGCCATGTAACTGATTTTGATACGGTTTTCACTATCGTGTCAATATTGTCGCGGAATAGAGTGCGAACTCGTCATAATAGCACGCTTGTACTATGCTTTACAACAGCGAATGTCAATTTCTAACTTTTGACAATTAGATAACAAGAACAGTTTATTACAAATTTTAATGTGTCAAAAAGAGATAAAGCATTTTCAGGAAAGATTTGGAAGTTACTAGAAACATTTTGAATTTTCGATACTAGAATGTTCTAAATTTATGCATATAAAAAGGCCGGCAGTGTGTCGAGAGATCAGTTGACGTTCGGAGTTAAGTGAAGCTTACGAAGAGATGCGAAATAGTGGAAAAGTGAAGAAAAGTACAGTGAATTATTCAAAGTGGTGGATAGTGCTCAGAGACTAAATTAAACTAGTGCTGTGTACAGACTGCGCGTGTAAATAAAACATCTTTAGTGCGAGAACGCTTTTAATTTCCGATCCCGAACCCGTAGTACGTAACAATTGGTGTCAGAAGTGGGATCGGAAATGCCGTTAGTACCGAGGCACGAGAAGAAAGGAGTCACTACACGCGCAATGGCAGAACAGCAAAGGGAAGATTCTGGCCCTAGTACATCGAGGGATGAGTCCGCGGCTGAACAGAGTACCACGCCAGACATGAACGCCCTCCTGCAACAAATGGCGTTCATGATGCAAGAGCAGGCTCGCCGCCAGGAGGAACAGCTGCGCGCACTCCAAGAAGTGCAGGCTTGCCGCCAAGAGGAACAGGCTCGCCGCGAGGAGGAGCAGGCTCGCCGCGAGGAAGAACGTGCACGCCGCCAGGAGAAACAGCTGCGCGCACTACAAGATGAGCAGGCTCGCCGCCAGGAGGAACAGCTGCGCACACTCCAAGAGGAACAGGCTCGCCGTGAGGAAGAACGAGCACGCCGCCAGGAGGAACAGCTGCGCGCACTCCAAGAGGAGCAGGCTCGCCGCCAAGAGGAACAGCTGCGCGCACTTCAAGAGGGCATTCACAAGAATGTCATACCCGCTCTTCAACGGCATACGGAAAGGGTGGAAGCCGTTGAAAGAGAAGTTGAGGGAATAAAGACGACACTCGCCACACACGGTGAAGCTTTAGAGGAGTACAACTCAAAACTCTCTAAGATGGAGAAGAGGATGGATTACTTGGAAACTCAGAAATTACCGCGCGGTGCTGACATTTGCTCGTCATCAGCAAAGATCTTTAAAGTCCCTTACTTCGACGGCAAATCTTCCTGGGCCGCATTCAAGATCCAGTTTGAGACGATCAAGGAGACAAGTGGATGGACAGATGATGAAGCCCGATCTGCCCTTACCGTCGCACTTAGAGAGGAGGCTCTGAATATATTGGAAGCTCTTTATGCTAGCGACCCCGTCAGAAAGATCACATACAGTGAGCTACTTAGCGCTTTAGAGTCTCGGTATGGTGATAGTCACCTGGAGCACGTGTACAGGGCTCAAATTAAAGACCGTACACAACGAGCCAATGAAACCCTGCAGCAGTGGTCCGTAGAGATTGAGAGGCTCGTACGGAAGGCATATCAATCCTCGCCATCCACCATAGAAACCATTCTTCTGCAGGCTTTTGTGGACGGGATTCGCGACTCAGAGGTACGTGCCGCTGTACGCCTAAGGCACCATATAAGTCTCAGGGAAGCTGTCGCTCATGCTCTAGAGATTGAAGCTGTATGTCATGACTCAAGACCGCTGAGGGTGCAGCAAGCTACCACGGGAGGATTATTCAACCGGAGACGTCTTTTCAACCCAAAGTGCTACGAGTGCGGTGACCGGGGCCATCTTCGAAGTGACTGCCCTACAAGTAAAAATGATCGACTACAGTCAGATGTTGGTGTAACAAGCAGCGATCAAGTCAGAGGAGAATTGATCTCGGCCAGAGTTAGGACGCTGGCTGGATCTATAACTCCACCGATAGAAGTAAAACAGGCAGTAGATGGAAACACTTTGGTTGTACATGGCGCTATTAATGGAGTGACATGTAAACTGACACTGGATACCGGAGCTTCGCGAACTGTCATTAATAACCGAAAGCTGAAACACATTGCGGAAAGTAATTTGCAAGATAGAAGGCACATCATCCTTATGACAGCCACTGGTCAGCGCATACCTGTTTGGGGGGAAAGAAAAATTGCTATAAAAATTGGGGACAACGTCTATTGGCATAACGCAATAGTTGCAGATATCGTGGATGATTGCATCATTGGATTGGACTTTCTTCAAAATTATCAGTGTACGATTGACATGAAATATGGAGTTTTAAAGTGCAGAAATAGAGAAGTACCGATAAGTGGTGGAGTTAAGGGGAAAGTTTGTTGCTTAAGAGACACCGCTCTTCCACCAAGATCACAGACTCTAGTACCTGTCGCTATACCTCAGAACAAGTCAGGTAGTCAATGGTGCTGCGCTATCATAGAAAAGTGTGAAGATGAGAGCTCGTGGATCCCAGCAAGAGTTGTAGTAGGTAAAACTTCGACATCCATGGTTCCAGTGCTGAACACCAGTGACGCTACGCAAACTATTCAGAGAGGGGAAGTTGTGGGGACTTGCGAAGAGATAGCCTGGTTAAGCAGATGTCAACAGAATGAGAAGGTGCTTAACAAGGATAAGGAGCAAGCAATAAAACTTTTAGAAGACTGCAAAGATCATCTCACAAGTTCACAGAAGACAAAAGCTGAAAATTTACTTTACCAATATTCAGATTTGTTCTCGAAACATGATGGCGATATTGGAAGAACCAGTTTGGTGAAGCACAAAATTAATACTGGTGACGTAGCGCCTATTCGACAACGACCAAGACGAATTCCATGGGCTAAGGAGAAAGAGGTAGACGACATGATCGAGGACATGAGAAAGAATGACATCATCGAACAATCTACTAGTCCTTGGTGTTCTCCAGTAGTACTTGTAAGGAAGAAGGATGGATCTACAAGGTTTTGCATCGATTACCGCAGACTCAATGATGTAACCAAAAAGGACAGTTATCCCCTGCCTCGAATCGACGACACCTTAGACACTCTCAGTGGTATGAAATGGTTTTCAACTCTCGATTTAAAGAGTGGCTATTGGCAAGTGGACATGGACCCTGTGGATAAGGAGAAAACTGCGTTTTCAACTGGAAAAGGGTTGTGGCAGTTTAAGGTTATGCCGTTCGGGTTATGCAATGCACCAGCAACATTCGAGAGGTTAATGGAACGTGTACTCGCTGGATTACTAGGAGCAGCCTGCCTTGTTTACCTGGATGACATAATTATTGTGGGACGTGACTTCGAAGACCATCTTAAGAAACTCGAAGCAGTACTCGATAAACTAAGGGAAGCCAATCTAAAGTTAAGTCCGAAGAAGTGCTTATTCTTCAGAAAACAAGTAAATTACCTTGGACACGTAGTTTCGGAAAACGGAGTAGAAACGGATCCTGGGAAAATCACCGCTGTGAAAGATTGGCCGACCCCTAAAGACAAGACGCAAGTGAGAGCATTTCTAGGATTGTGCTCCTACTATCGACGATTTGTGAAAGGGTTTTCTGACATCGCCAAACCACTTCATAAACTAACCGAGGAGAAGAGACCTTTCGTATGGGACAAGAATTGTGAATCGGCCTTTCAAGAACTGAAGAAACATCTTTGCCAAACACCGATCCTTGGGTATCCAGACACAAAAGGAGAGTTTATTGTCGACACTGATGCTAGCAATATCGGTATTGGAGGTGTATTGTCCCAGCGGAAGGGTGATCAGGAGGTGGTTATCGCATATTTCAGTAAGTCACTCTCTAAACCGGAAAAGAATTATTGCGTTACTCGAAGGGAGCTACTTGCTGTAGTAAAAACCTTACAGCATTTTAAGAAATACTTGCTGGGACGCAAATTTTTAGTAAGAACCGATCACGCTGCCCTGAAATGGTTATTGGAATTCAAGGACCCCGAAGGACAGGTAGCGCGATGGATTGAACAACTTCAAGAGTTTCAGTTTGAAATAGAACATCGTGGGGGTAAAACACACAGTAACGCCGATGCCCTATCTCGAAGACCATGCGAGGAACACTGCAAGCACTGTCACAGACAGGAGGTAAAACAGCTAGAATGTATTAAAATTATAAGAACAGATTCGATTGATGAACGTTGGAGCGATGATGCCATGAAGAGAGCACAAGAAGAAGACCAAGACATACGACCGATCATGGAATGGTTAAGTAGTGGTAGACCAAAACCTAAGTGGACTGACATAGCACAGTATAGTACCGCTACGAAAAGTTTGTGGGCACAATGGGACAGTTTGTTGTTACACAATGGAGTATTGTGCCGCAAATGGGAGCAGACACGTGGAAATGATAGCCATCTCCAACTAGTGGTACCTAAAATAAAAGTATCCGAGGTACTTCGAGCATACCATGATGGTTCTTCTGGTGGACACTTAGGGGTAAGAAGAACGTTAATCAAGATCAAAGAGCGATTTTATTGGTTGCATTGTCGAGATGATGTCGAGGACTGGTGTCGGAAATGTGTACAATGTGCCTCTGTCAAAGGCCCGCAAACCAGAAGTCGAGGGGCAATGAAATTATACAATGTTGGGGCACCTTGGGAGAGAATCGCAATAGACGTAGCAGGACCATTTCCGATTACTAACTCCGGGAAACGATACATTTTAGTTGTAATGGACTATTTCACGAAATGGCCTGAAGCATTCGCCATACCAAATCAAGAAGCTGTTACTGTTGCAAATAAATTGGTCAAAGAGGTATTTTGCAGATTTGGTGTCCCATTAGAAATGCACAGTGATCAAGGAAGAAACTTCGAATCACAGGTGTTTCAAGAACTGTGTAAAATCATGGGGGTGCACAAAACTAGAACTACGCCTTGTCACCCACAGTCCGATGGAATGGTGGAGAGGTTTAATCAAACTTTAGAACGACATCTAGCCAAGGTTGTAGATAGTTATCAAAAGGATTGGGACGAGTACATATCACTGTTTCTACTATCTTACCGGACAGCATTACATGAAAGCATTGCAATGACACCTGCCTTTGCCAATTTCGGAAGAGAATTACGACTACCAGCGGATCTGTTAAGTGGTTGCCCGCCGGATACTCCCAGTTGCATAACCGAATATGCCAGTGAACTAAGAGCGAAGATGATTGGTGTTCATGAGCAGATACGAGATGCAGGGCTACAAGCAAGTGAACGCATGAAAACTCGTTATGACCGGAAGGCGACAGGAACGAACTTCGAGGAAGGCTCATTGGTATGGCTGCATAACCCGGTGAGACGAAAGGGTAAATCGCCAAAGTTACAACCCAGTTGGGAGGGGCCTTATAAGGTTATAACAACCGGTGTGATGACAACTTGGCAAAGAAAAGAAGCAAAGGGAGACGCACCGCCAATCATAATGAAAAATGTAGTTTCAGTGTTGATTTAGGTGTTTTGAAAAAATTATAACCTTCTGAACTTCGATCAAGTAGCGTATTTTAAGAAGTCATTACTAAAATCAAATACAACAATTTAAAATTAAATCTGTAAATAAACTAATTAATGACAAATAAAATACCGGAGTTCGAAGACGTACTTCGTACGTCTTTTATTACACCTAGTTGCGACTTTTTATACAGTCAGTATTTTTTATTTGCCTCATTTAATTTTATCAGCCAGCAAGTATAAAATATTCATTATTTTAATTCCCACCAACGCAGTATTTACTCGGTGGCAATCTTTGAAGCCCTTTGAGAACGTTTGCTTTGAGTCAAGAGCTAAGATCCCATGAACTGAGACGATCGAGTCTATTGAATTGATTTTAAATTTTTAATGAACCTTGCTCTAGAAATGAGGTTGTACAAGTTATTTTGCTTTTACATCTGCGGTTAATGTACTAGGTTATTCAACTAACCAGTCGACCTGAACAGACTCCATCGTGTCCAAATTTCAGTACAGCTTTTGAACTTCCACTTCATACAATAATTATGTAAATGCTTTCACAAAAAAAACTTACATTTTCCTCCAAATTCCACCATTCTCGTAAGTAATTTCCCAATGTTTTCCTCATTTTTTATTATATATAACATTATTTAGGCTAGTTTTCAAGGAATGCGCTTATAATCGAGCTATCATTTTATTCATCATATTAAGACTGATTAAGTTAATACTTTGCTGGATTCTTCAAGGATTCATGAGGCTAATAGCTTACATAAATCTACTCTATATAGATAAGCAAGATAGGTCTTTAATCTTTAATGAATAGATATGAAATGTAGTCAATCTCAACGTCTGTCTGTTTGTTCCCTTGATTAATTTAAGCCATGTAACTGATTTTGATACGGTTTTCACTATCGTGTCAATATTGTCGCGGAATAGAGTGCGAACTCGTCATAATAGCACGCTTGTACTATGCTTTACAACAGCGAATGTCAATTTCTAACTTTTGACAATTAGATAACAAGAACAGTTTATTACAAATTTTAATGTGTCAAAAAGAGATAAAGCATTTTCAGGAAAGATTTGGAAGTTACTAGAAACATTTTGAATTTTCGATACTAGAATGTTCTAAATTTATGCATATAAAAAGGCCGGCAGTGTGTCGAGAGATCAGTTGACGTTCGGAGTTAAGTGAAGCTTACGAAGAGATGCGAAATAGTGGAAAAGTGAAGAAAAGTACAGTGAATTATTCAAAGTGGTGGATAGTGCTCAGAGACTAAATTAAACTAGTGCTGTGTACAGACTGCGCGTGTAAATAAAACATCTTTAGTGCGAGAACGCTTTTAATTTCCGATCCCGAACCCGTAGTACGTAACAATTGGTGTCAGAAGTGGGATCGGAAATGCCGTTAGTACCGAGGCACGAGAAGAAAGGAGTCACTACACGCGCAATGGCAGAACAGCAAAGGGAAGATTCTGGCCCTAGTACATCGAGGGATGAGTCCGCGGCTGAACAGAGTACCACGCCAGACATGAACGCCCTCCTGCAACAAATGGCGTTCATGATGCAAGAGCAGGCTCGCCGCCAGGAGGAACAGCTGCGCGCACTCCAAGAAGTGCAGGCTTGCCGCCAAGAGGAACAGGCTCGCCGCGAGGAGGAGCAGGCTCGCCGCGAGGAAGAACGTGCACGCCGCCAGGAGAAACAGCTGCGCGCACTACAAGATGAGCAGGCTCGCCGCCAGGAGGAACAGCTGCGCACACTCCAAGAGGAACAGGCTCGCCGTGAGGAAGAACGAGCACGCCGCCAGGAGGAACAGCTGCGCGCACTCCAAGAGGAGCAGGCTCGCCGCCAAGAGGAACAGCTGCGCGCACTTCAAGAGGGCATTCACAAGAATGTCATACCCGCTCTTCAACGGCATACGGAAAGGGTGGAAGCCGTTGAAAGAGAAGTTGAGGGAATAAAGACGACACTCGCCACACACGGTGAAGCTTTAGAGGAGTACAACTCAAAACTCTCTAAGATGGAGAAGAGGATGGATTACTTGGAAACTCAGAAATTACCGCGCGGTGCTGACATTTGCTCGTCATCAGCAAAGATCTTTAAAGTCCCTTACTTCGACGGCAAATCTTCCTGGGCCGCATTCAAGATCCAGTTTGAGACGATCAAGGAGACAAGTGGATGGACAGATGATGAAGCCCGATCTGCCCTTACCGTCGCACTTAGAGAGGAGGCTCTGAATATATTGGAAGCTCTTTATGCTAGCGACCCCGTCAGAAAGATCACATACAGTGAGCTACTTAGCGCTTTAGAGTCTCGGTATGGTGATAGTCACCTGGAGCACGTGTACAGGGCTCAAATTAAAGACCGTACACAACGAGCCAATGAAACCCTGCAGCAGTGGTCCGTAGAGATTGAGAGGCTCGTACGGAAGGCATATCAATCCTCGCCATCCACCATAGAAACCATTCTTCTGCAGGCTTTTGTGGACGGGATTCGCGACTCAGAGGTACGTGCCGCTGTACGCCTAAGGCACCATATAAGTCTCAGGGAAGCTGTCGCTCATGCTCTAGAGATTGAAGCTGTATGTCATGACTCAAGACCGCTGAGGGTGCAGCAAGCTACCACGGGAGGATTATTCAACCGGAGACGTCTTTTCAACCCAAAGTGCTACGAGTGCGGTGACCGGGGCCATCTTCGAAGTGACTGCCCTACAAGTAAAAATGATCGACTACAGTCAGATGTTGGTGTAACAAGCAGCGATCAAGTCAGAGGAGAATTGATCTCGGCCAGAGTTAGGACGCTGGCTGGATCTATAACTCCACCGATAGAAGTAAAACAGGCAGTAGATGGAAACACTTTGGTTGTACATGGCGCTATTAATGGAGTGACATGTAAACTGACACTGGATACCGGAGCTTCGCGAACTGTCATTAATAACCGAAAGCTGAAACACATTGCGGAAAGTAATTTGCAAGATAGAAGGCACATCATCCTTATGACAGCCACTGGTCAGCGCATACCTGTTTGGGGGGAAAGAAAAATTGCTATAAAAATTGGGGACAACGTCTATTGGCATAACGCAATAGTTGCAGATATCGTGGATGATTGCATCATTGGATTGGACTTTCTTCAAAATTATCAGTGTACGATTGACATGAAATATGGAGTTTTAAAGTGCAGAAATAGAGAAGTACCGATAAGTGGTGGAGTTAAGGGGAAAGTTTGTTGCTTAAGAGACACCGCTCTTCCACCAAGATCACAGACTCTAGTACCTGTCGCTATACCTCAGAACAAGTCAGGTAGTCAATGGTGCTGCGCTATCATAGAAAAGTGTGAAGATGAGAGCTCGTGGATCCCAGCAAGAGTTGTAGTAGGTAAAACTTCGACATCCATGGTTCCAGTGCTGAACACCAGTGACGCTACGCAAACTATTCAGAGAGGGGAAGTTGTGGGGACTTGCGAAGAGATAGCCTGGTTAAGCAGATGTCAACAGAATGAGAAGGTGCTTAACAAGGATAAGGAGCAAGCAATAAAACTTTTAGAAGACTGCAAAGATCATCTCACAAGTTCACAGAAGACAAAAGCTGAAAATTTACTTTACCAATATTCAGATTTGTTCTCGAAACATGATGGCGATATTGGAAGAACCAGTTTGGTGAAGCACAAAATTAATACTGGTGACGTAGCGCCTATTCGACAACGACCAAGACGAATTCCATGGGCTAAGGAGAAAGAGGTAGACGACATGATCGAGGACATGAGAAAGAATGACATCATCGAACAATCTACTAGTCCTTGGTGTTCTCCAGTAGTACTTGTAAGGAAGAAGGATGGATCTACAAGGTTTTGCATCGATTACCGCAGACTCAATGATGTAACCAAAAAGGACAGTTATCCCCTGCCTCGAATCGACGACACCTTAGACACTCTCAGTGGTATGAAATGGTTTTCAACTCTCGATTTAAAGAGTGGCTATTGGCAAGTGGACATGGACCCTGTGGATAAGGAGAAAACTGCGTTTTCAACTGGAAAAGGGTTGTGGCAGTTTAAGGTTATGCCGTTCGGGTTATGCAATGCACCAGCAACATTCGAGAGGTTAATGGAACGTGTACTCGCTGGATTACTAGGAGCAGCCTGCCTTGTTTACCTGGATGACATAATTATTGTGGGACGTGACTTCGAAGACCATCTTAAGAAACTCGAAGCAGTACTCGATAAACTAAGGGAAGCCAATCTAAAGTTAAGTCCGAAGAAGTGCTTATTCTTCAGAAAACAAGTAAATTACCTTGGACACGTAGTTTCGGAAAACGGAGTAGAAACGGATCCTGGGAAAATCACCGCTGTGAAAGATTGGCCGACCCCTAAAGACAAGACGCAAGTGAGAGCATTTCTAGGATTGTGCTCCTACTATCGACGATTTGTGAAAGGGTTTTCTGACATCGCCAAACCACTTCATAAACTAACCGAGGAGAAGAGACCTTTCGTATGGGACAAGAATTGTGAATCGGCCTTTCAAGAACTGAAGAAACATCTTTGCCAAACACCGATCCTTGGGTATCCAGACACAAAAGGAGAGTTTATTGTCGACACTGATGCTAGCAATATCGGTATTGGAGGTGTATTGTCCCAGCGGAAGGGTGATCAGGAGGTGGTTATCGCATATTTCAGTAAGTCACTCTCTAAACCGGAAAAGAATTATTGCGTTACTCGAAGGGAGCTACTTGCTGTAGTAAAAACCTTACAGCATTTTAAGAAATACTTGCTGGGACGCAAATTTTTAGTAAGAACCGATCACGCTGCCCTGAAATGGTTATTGGAATTCAAGGACCCCGAAGGACAGGTAGCGCGATGGATTGAACAACTTCAAGAGTTTCAGTTTGAAATAGAACATCGTGGGGGTAAAACACACAGTAACGCCGATGCCCTATCTCGAAGACCATGCGAGGAACACTGCAAGCACTGTCACAGACAGGAGGTAAAACAGCTAGAATGTATTAAAATTATAAGAACAGATTCGATTGATGAACGTTGGAGCGATGATGCCATGAAGAGAGCACAAGAAGAAGACCAAGACATACGACCGATCATGGAATGGTTAAGTAGTGGTAGACCAAAACCTAAGTGGACTGACATAGCACAGTATAGTACCGCTACGAAAAGTTTGTGGGCACAATGGGACAGTTTGTTGTTACACAATGGAGTATTGTGCCGCAAATGGGAGCAGACACGTGGAAATGATAGCCATCTCCAACTAGTGGTACCTAAAATAAAAGTATCCGAGGTACTTCGAGCATACCATGATGGTTCTTCTGGTGGACACTTAGGGGTAAGAAGAACGTTAATCAAGATCAAAGAGCGATTTTATTGGTTGCATTGTCGAGATGATGTCGAGGACTGGTGTCGGAAATGTGTACAATGTGCCTCTGTCAAAGGCCCGCAAACCAGAAGTCGAGGGGCAATGAAATTATACAATGTTGGGGCACCTTGGGAGAGAATCGCAATAGACGTAGCAGGACCATTTCCGATTACTAACTCCGGGAAACGATACATTTTAGTTGTAATGGACTATTTCACGAAATGGCCTGAAGCATTCGCCATACCAAATCAAGAAGCTGTTACTGTTGCAAATAAATTGGTCAAAGAGGTATTTTGCAGATTTGGTGTCCCATTAGAAATGCACAGTGATCAAGGAAGAAACTTCGAATCACAGGTGTTTCAAGAACTGTGTAAAATCATGGGGGTGCACAAAACTAGAACTACGCCTTGTCACCCACAGTCCGATGGAATGGTGGAGAGGTTTAATCAAACTTTAGAACGACATCTAGCCAAGGTTGTAGATAGTTATCAAAAGGATTGGGACGAGTACATATCACTGTTTCTACTATCTTACCGGACAGCATTACATGAAAGCATTGCAATGACACCTGCCTTTGCCAATTTCGGAAGAGAATTACGACTACCAGCGGATCTGTTAAGTGGTTGCCCGCCGGATACTCCCAGTTGCATAACCGAATATGCCAGTGAACTAAGAGCGAAGATGATTGGTGTTCATGAGCAGATACGAGATGCAGGGCTACAAGCAAGTGAACGCATGAAAACTCGTTATGACCGGAAGGCGACAGGAACGAACTTCGAGGAAGGCTCATTGGTATGGCTGCATAACCCGGTGAGACGAAAGGGTAAATCGCCAAAGTTACAACCCAGTTGGGAGGGGCCTTATAAGGTTATAACGAAATTTAACGACGTCACTTTCCGAATTCAACGTACATCTAGAAGCCCAGCTAAAATCGTGCATGTGGACCGATTAGCCAAGTATCACGGCAACAACGATGCTCGAGACGAGCATGTCTTAGGAGGGGGTAGTGTCGCGGAATAGAGTGCGAACTCGTCATAATAGCACGCTTGTACTATGCTTTACAACAGCGAATGTCAATTTCTAACTTTTGACAATTAGATAACAAGAACGTTTATTACAAATTTTAATGTGTCAAAAAGAGATAAAGCATTTTCAGGAAAGATTTGGAAGTTACTAGAAACATTTTGAATTTTCGATACTAGAATGTTCTAAATTTATGCATATAAAAAGGCCGGCAGTGTGTCGAGAGATCAGTTGACGTTCGGAGTTAAGTGAAGCTTACGAAGAGATGCGAAATAGTGGAAAAGTGAAGAAAAGTACAGTGAATTATTAAAAGTGGTGGATAGTGCTCAGAGACTAAATTAAACTAGTGCTGTGTACAGACTGCGCGTGTAAATAAAACATCTTTAGTGCGAGAACGCTTTTAATTTCCGATCCCGAACCCGTAGTACGTAACAATATTTTATTCCTGAATATTATACTATGTTTAATACAATTAAAGATAAATATTATATATATTGATAGGATAAAAATAACTAACTCTCTTTACTTTTGACCGCAGGGATCGTATGGAATCGTCAAGTTAGCTTACAGTGAAGAAGATGACACGCATTACGTAAGTTTTCAACTTATTTTTTTATTATTACAGTAAAGTAATTCTTTAATTAAAATATTAAAATTAACGTTTGTTACTATTAATATGATTTTCAATGTATCCTAAGATATCAAACCTTTTTTTTATAACTTTTGGAAACAGAACCATTCCTATTTCCTATTTCCTCTCGTCCTGTCCGGCGGGACATTCCACTATCTATCCCATCGCATTATTTTAATCAATTAGCCGCTTAAAGCTATTTTTGGGAAATTTCTATTGAAATAGAAGAAATAGATTTATAATTTCTACAATTTTTCCCTGTCTGACTGTAACCCCATCATGAAAGAACTACTAGACAGATTTTGATTTTGATTTTGATTATAATATAATAATGATATCACTGAGAAGTCTATACAGCCCATTAAATATTTGGCATAACAGGGACGAGTCGTTAGTACATAATAAATTTAATAATACAAGCAATAAAGACAAACAAATTGATTTATCTAACAAATTCAAATTGACTTATTGAACTACAAAAGTGAAAATCCCTAGTCCTTCATGAAAATACAATTTCAACAAAATTCGTAAAAGAAATAGCATATAATATATCTTTGCTAATATTTATAAACCTAAAGAGTTTATTTGTTTGTTTGGTTGAACACGCTAATCTCAGAAACTACTGGTCGGAATCAAAAAAATATTTTTGTGTTGGATAGTCCATTAATCGAGGAAGGCTATATTACATCACGCTACGACTAATAGGAGCGGAGCATCAATGAAAAATGTTGCAAAAACGGGAAGGGCGGGCGTTAGTTCTGCGAGGTATCATACCGCGCGACTCAGAAAGAACTTGGTTTCCGGTCTTTAAAACGCGTGTGAAGCTGCGGGAAATGCTAGTCTTCTATTTATAGTGTTTTATCGACGAATCCATCGCACAAGCGATGTAACAGTGGTAAATGTATAATGTTTAATCACGAGTATATGTAAATGCGCATACAGTAAATAAATAAAGCCTTTATTTACTACTAAAATACATCTTAACATGTTATTATACAAATGTGTTTTATATTCACTATTTTTCAATCATTTTTTTTTTCTTTTTAATATTTCGTTATTTTATCACTGTATATCTGTTACATCGGTAGTGTTAGTAGTCGCCTCGCAGGCGTAGGCCTCCCCCAGTCTTTTCCATGTTTTCCTATCTCTAGCTTTTGACATCCAATCAGGTCCAACTTTTTCTACGAATACGTCTGCCCATCTTTTCTTTGGTCGACCTCTCCGTCTTGTTTCATCTCTTGGTATCCATTCTGTTACTCTTTTCGTCCATCTGTTATCGTCCATTTTACATATATGTCCTGCCCATTTCCACTTTAAAGATCGTATAATTTCTATTATATCCTTTATTCCTGTTTTTTCCCTTATAATTGAGTTTCTTACTCTGTCTTGTTGTCTTATTCCCAATAGACTGCGTTCCATTTTCCTTTGACATATCTGAAGCCTGTTTTCGTCTTCTGTTCTTAGTGACCAACTTTGGCAACCATATGTTAAGCATGGTACTATAGCTACTTCGTAAAGTCTTTTCTTAATTTTTATATCTATCTCCTTATTTTTCATGATTTCTTTTAAACTCCAAAATTTTCTCCATGCTATAGCAAGTCTCCGGTCGATTTCATTTCTGGTGTAGTTATCAAATGAAACAATTTGGCCTAGATATACCCAGTCGTTGACGTACTCTATCTTATTTCCCTCCACGGTAATATCTATCTTTTCGCCGTTAGATAATATTTTCGTTTTTGCTGAATTTAATTCCAGTCCGACCTTTTCACTTTCTTTGGCAAGCTCAACTAGCATATTTTCAAGGTCTAATGGGTTTTCTGCAAAAACGACAATATCATCAGCGAATCTTAAGTGGCTTAAGTATTCTCCGTTGATTCTTATCCCTTTACTATCCCAATTTATATTTCTAAATACTGACTCTAGTACAGCAGTGAAAATTTTCGGTGAGAGAGGATCGCCTTGACGGACGCCTTTCTGAATCGGAAATGTCTCGCCTTCTCTTTCTAATCTTATTTTTGCTTTTGAGTTCAAGTACAATTTTTTTAATAGCTCTACATATTCTTTTTCTACATTTTGCTCTATTAAAGAATTCCAAATTGCTTTGTGGTTTAAAGAGTCAAATGCTTTCGTGTAATCTATGAAACATAAATATATAATTTTCCCATATTCGTTTGCTTTCTCTATAATTTGAGCAACAACATGTATATGATCTATGGTGGAAAAATTTTTACGAAAGCCGGCCTGTTCTCTCGATTGATGTTCGTCTAATGTCTTGGTAAGTCTATTTAATATGATTTTGGAAAATATTTTGTACATGTTTGACATCAAGCTTATGGGTCGATAGTTATCGATAATGCTCTTATCCCCTTTTTTATGCAGTAATATTATAGTAGATATTGTCCACTGGTAAGGAATTACTCTTTCATTTAGAATTTTATCGAAAAGAATTTGTAGTGGGTTTTCTAATGGTTCTAAAAGTGATTTCAAAATTTCATTTGATATGTTGTCTTCACCAGGCGTCTTGTCATTTTTTTGTGTTCGAATTGCCAGTTCCAATTCGCTTTTTAATATATTTAAAAGTGTAGTTTCTCTACTTACTGGGTTTTGGTTTTCTTCATTTTCTTTTCCGTTGTTATTGTAGAGATTTTTATAATATTTTGTCATTTCCTCAATAATTTGTGGTCTTCTACTTAATATGTTTTTTCCTGATCTAGTTTTTATATTTTCTATCCATTCCTTTTTGTCTTTTAGTTCTTTATAAGCTTTTTTTACGGCTCCAAATTTTTCTATATAATTTTTTAACTTATTTAATCTGTACATTTTCTTTTCATACCTTAAAGATCTGTTAATTTTTTTACTAAGTTGTGTAATATTTTTCCTTACTGTCTTTGTTCTCTTTTCCTTGTATAGGGTTGCTCTTTGCATCAAAAGTTCTCGGACGCTTTCTGATATTTGATATTTTTTATTTATGCTCTTTAAAGTTAGTTTCATGAATTTTTGTATTTGTGTTTCGAGGGCATTATATTGGCTTTGAATTTCATTTGTTCCTCTCAAACATTCCATGAACTTGCTCTGCCAAAATTGAAGTTGTTCTTCAGAAAGAGATAGCGTGCTATTTATGCGTTTATAATTATTATTCCTAATAATGTGCCTATTTTTCTTAGATGTTTTCACTGCTACTTTGCATCGAATCATGCGATGGTCAGTATAAAAGTTTAAATTATTTATGATATCGAACCTTTTAATTATGGTGGGTTGGTTTGTCATAATAAAATCTATTTCGTTGAGACAGCGACCATTCGGTGATCTCCAGGTCCATTTTCTACTTGATTTTCTTTTATATAGGCTATTAACAATACTTAGGTTATTTTCTAATGCAAATTCTATTAATTTTTGACCATTTTTACTTCTTTCACCTTTAGAATGTATTCCTATTATCTTCTGTTCGCCATTTCTTCTCCTACCGATTTGGGCATTAAGATCCCCCATCACTATAAGATACTTACAGTTTACATACTCGCATACAGTAGTGTAGATAAAATCTTTGTTTACTGTTGGTTCGTAATTAATGGAAGATGAGATTTGTTATAAGATACCATTGTAATATATCAGAGAAATCTATTTCAATGGTTGGTTAGTTGGGAAATGCATTGACGCATGATACCACCTGGTATGTGTGACTCTTGGTCTTACATCTAGCATCCTACACAACCTGTAGTTTTGATTATTTTTTTACTTGTACTTAGTACTAATAAATGATACGTATTTTTTATTGCAATAAGAATTACCCAGATATTTTTTTGGCTTAGGGAGAATAAAAACGGTTGTGATTTATACATACTTAAAACAAGATATAGGAATAACGATTTCCTTAAGAAATGGAGCAAACACCTAACGTAAAGCTTCGCTGACAAAACTGAGAGCTTAATAATTTACATGACTTTTGGAAAAAAAATATAAACTATGGACTTAAAAAAAGAAAAAAGAAGGCTTGTAATGTTTTCAAATAAAGAGGCCCCTCTTCCTCTGGAATATTTACGAATTCATATTAGATCTGGACTTTACAACTTTAGTTATTTACATGATAATTAGTTGCTCCCAAATTAAAAATTAATTTATACCGAACAGTTTCGGTCAAGGGTTCTAAGCGTAACTTATTTACGAGTATCCCTCAGATGGATTAATTTTGTTTTTACTTAGGTATTGTATTTATATTTACGAACGTTTTTTTTTTATATTTCTTAGAAATTAGATATTTTCCAGCAATGAAATGTATCCTATATGTTGAACCGGATATCGTCATACCAAATTTCATGAAAATTTGTTTAATAGTTTTCTCGTAACTTTGTCACAGGCAATAATTTAAAAACTAAAGTTCCAACCATTATATCTATATTATTTCAATAAGATTTTCCATAAAATATTCTATGTACTGATTCGACTCAGTTATAATTTTATTGTATGTATAGACTAGCTTTTTGTAATAAATCTGCTATCTGCGAGTAAAGTCCTGTTTAAATCGGTCTAACCATTTCAGAGATTAGCCGGAACAAACAGACACACAAAAAAAAATTGGTTTTTTGTTGTTAGTGCCGCATATACTTTCATATGCATTTAGTGAAAAGCTGTTAATTTGAAATTTAAAACAGACACTTCTATTTTATTTATATGTATAGTTCAATAAATTTAAACATTATGTACCTCTGTCAAGTATGTTATATTCAAAGTGTAGAAAAAAAACAAGACTTTTCAATAGTAACATCTCTTAGTATTAAACCAAACACCACTATAAGTTTACTTCCTTTTAACAGGCAATGAAGATTCTATCAAAACGGAAGTTAATGCGGCGAGCTGGACTCTTTGGGAGAACTCCTCCAAGAAGACCAGGTCCTGGTCCGCCGCCAGATCCACTGCAAAGGGTTTATAGAGAAATAGCTGTGTTAAAGAAACTGGATCATCCAAACGTCGTCAAACTTGTTGAGGTTAGAATGAAAAAGAATATTATTTATTTTGTTACATACACTTTATCTACCGTAAATGGATCTAGGATAGTGTATAATGTGTGTGTACTTAGGATATGTTCATTTATATACTACGCAAAAATATATATTTTTATAAAAAACAGATTTATTGTGTACAGAGGATGTCTTAGCTCTTTAGGAGATCTCTACGACTAACCCTCGATCGTGAGATAAAATAATAAGAAAGTACCGCGTAGGTACAAATTACAAACATTATTTATTATATAATATACAAAAATACAAACATACATACTTCAAGAAACATAATATTATATAATAAATAAATTATATGGATTGACTTAGAAAAACTTTGAATTTTTACAGACACTGTTTACATAGTAAACAGTGTCTGTAAAAATTCAGTGTTCACAAAGTAGTGTAGTTGTAAAACTAATTCTTCATATTATATAATCAAAATTTTGAAATCTAGAAGATATATAGAATAAAACATATATTTTATACTACGTAATACGTTTATGTAGAACTGCAGATAGTAAGGTTCTAGGTTCGAGTCCTAAACAAAATGAAAGCAAAATAGTAACTTAGTTCTTTCTGGTAAGATTTACTACATTTATTTTTCATCGGGATAAAATTTAGTACGAACAGGCAATGTTCTTGAGAGTGACAAATCAGAAATTAGATCTTTTTATTATGTCCTTTGCCTATGAAGTATAAGTTATAATCGTTATTCTTAGTTTATACTAAGCCTTATATATAAATAACAACTACTCTCTCTATTAAATAAAATAAAATAGATAAAATTACTCTCTTTAAATAAGACAGTGGTAGCCCAGCGGTAACGCGGTCACTTGGATATCCGAGTGATGCGGGTTCGAATCCGGGTCTCGCACCTCTGATATTTTCATGTGCGAATCATTTATATCATGATTACCACTTGTCTTACGGTGAAGGAAAACATCGTGAGGAAACCTGCATGTCTGAGAAAACCTAACAAGTTTTCGAAAGACATGTGAAGTCCGCCAACTCGCACTAGGGAGGCTCCCTCTCGTACTGAGGGAGGCCCGTGCCCAGCAGTGGGACGTTAATAAGGGCTGATGATGATGATTCTCTTTCTACTGTAGAATAAAAGTAATATTTTGTAATCATTATTAATTTTACACTTCAATGAAGTTGGTAAACCGCTGTTAGACTCCACACGTTAGAGCATCGTGTTATCGCGCGATTGATGTTGCATAATGGGCGTAAAATCATTTTCGTGCTGTAATTAGTATAACGAATAGCCGTTTCCGTTATTGATATTATATTGTTAGTTATATATCTATTTACGTAACATTGACCGACTTCAAAAAGGTGGGTATATCGATTCTGTTATAAACTCCTAAGTTCCTTAAATAAAGAGAAACAAAAATATTAAAAAAAAAACTAAAACTCCATGCAAAAGTCTAACTAAATAAAGACATGAAAAAAATTTAAAAAAATACAATAAAAAAATATCTAATCAAGTATTTTAGAAGTCGATGCCATATAAATAAAAACTAAGCTTACATAACAACGCTTATATCGGCTGACCCCAACTCTTAAAAATATCTAGACTAGGTTATAGGTATAATCTATAGTAAGTAAATGAAAACTAACAACTATTTATTAACTTTTGTGTGTTTTTTAGTGTTTTTGAAGTCGTTTTTGTATTTTTTTATTTATTCTTAGTTTTATATTCTGTCACTGAAACTGTTTTAAAGTAAGGATAATTATTTGTTAAACCACTGTTTCTTTTAAATAAAAATTGTATATCTGAATCCATAGAGTATATTACAGCGCTATGTGTTTTGATTTGCGTTCGAGGTAAATGGCATTCGCGGTTAAACATACGCATTCTTTTGTAGGAATTTTACATGAAATTTTTAGTATAAATATGCTTTAATTTTGGTTATACAGTGCTCAAAGCGTTTGTAGTTTTTGGTATAAGAATTAGAACAATGCAGGGATTAAATTACATTAATGATTTAAATAAAGTAATAAATATGTTGGGATTTTAATACACAGCAATATCTAGTTCCTCCGTGGCTTGTTGGTGTTAATTTAGGTAGATATGAACTTGTAACAGCATTCAGACTTCGTTCCGGATACATTCCATTGAATAACTTTGCGTACCTGGTACGTAAAGTGTCATCTCCTACTTGCTCAGGCCTTAGAGTGTGACGTTGTCGAAGATGTTTACCATGTCCTAGTGGAATGTGTCCGAAACGAATTCGAAAGATTACAATTAATGAGCAGTATTAATTTATTTGAGTGAGGTGTATGCAACAGTATCTTAGGATATCCTGATTCAAATAAAGCTAGAATATTATATAAACTTTATAAAATAGCTGTAATGCGTCGCTGAATTTTGTGATGTGGCTCCAATGAGAGTGGCATGTTCAATTGTTGAACAAACTCTCTTTAAAAATAAAGGTTTAAAAAAACATCTAGTTCCGTAGTTATTATAAATATAAATACTCATATCTGCAGCACATGTACGTGCTCCTCGCAATTGTATACCCCCACGGGACTCGAACTCGTGACCATAAAGTCATTTTAATGGAATTAATACTTTATTGCCTTAATAGATATTTATGTAAACCAAATTAACTAAGGATTGCCAGTTAATCCTCAATTTTTTTTCATCCAAAGTGAATAATATATATGAAGACAGTGGTAGCCCAGCGGTAACGCGCTCGCTTGGATAACCGAGTGATGCGGGTTCGAATCCAGGTCTGGTACCTCTGAGATTTTCATGTGCGAATCTTTTTCTATCATGATTACCACTTGTCTTACAGAGAAGTAAAACATCGTGAGGAAACCTGCATGTCTGAGAGAACCTTGCAAGTTTTCGAAAGACATGTGAAGTCCGCCAACACGCACTAGGCCAGCGCGGTGGACTATGGCCTGATCTCTCGTACTGAGGGAGGTCCGTGCCCAACAGTGGGACGTTAAAAAGGGCTGATGACGATGATGATGTATCATATTATGCATTATACACGTCTATGATGCTTAAGCGTAAAGAGACATGCGCTTACAATTGCAAATAATAATACTTATTTGTTTTTCTCTTAAGGTGCTAGATGATCCAGCGGAGGACCAGCTATACCTCGTATTTCAGCTACTGGAGGGAGGGCCCGTAATAGATATACCTAGTGAAAACCCTCTGAGTGAAGATGTCGCAAGAAAGTACTTCAGGGATGCTGTACTTGGCGTAGAATACTGTGAGTACCTACTATTTATATAATTAGATACTAGTACATTTTGAATACAGATTAAAATAATTAATTTTAATTATAATTAATTTTAATTATAATTATTTAATAATTAATTATTACATTAGAAAAATTTTTACAACAGTGCCATCTAGTTCCGTGGTAAGCTACGGGGCTTGTGTTACGGATACCAGATATTTGATATACTAAACATATACATTTTTAATACATACATATTACATAATATAAATTTTAACATTATTAACACCCATGACTGAAGAACAAACATTCGTGCTCAATAAATGGATGCCCTCAACGGGATTCGAACCAGCGACCGCTGTCGCAAAAAGCAAACGTGTCGTCAAATTATCATTTTATTCCTGACTAGCGACTGGCCCTCGCTTTGCTTGGGCTCTTCCCTAGATTTAGCACAGGCAAAGCCGCGGGTTCCGCTAGTTATGCATATAAACCTTCCTCTTGAATCACTCTATCTATTAAAAAAACCGCATTAAAATCCGTTGCGTAGTTTTAAAGATTTAAGCATACATTGGGACATAGGGACAGAGAAAGCGACTTTGCTTTATACTATGTAGTGATTTTGCAATAAAACGCCTTCAAAACGGATATGAGAATATTTGACACACTTAAGTGATATTAATGTATTTATTTTAAATTAATTAATTTAATAATTTATAATAAAAAAACGAGTTCAATTAACATATCGACCTTCAGTTTAATTAAAATATAGCGATGTCAATCGGAGGTCGTAGTCTCTCAGTGTAGGCTAATATATATTTTAGTGACATAGCTTTAGCCAATTAGCTGCCAGTTTCTATAACCTATCTACCGATGGACCGGTAGATACTTTCATACGATTTTGACAGGTTGTAACTTTTAATGTGTCAAAATAGTATGAAAGTAACTACCGGTCTATCGGTAGATAGGTTATAGAAACTGGCAGTAAATAGTTTTAATTGCCGTCTTAAATCCTGTTAATCAAATTCCTTAAGAAGTCTCAATCTCTTTTAAGACGAGGGTAGATTCAACATTCTTATTTTAGAGTAAATTGTATTTGTGAATATTGGAATAATAATGTCCTCCCGACCGATTCCTGTGGCGGCTAATGTCTATCGCTATTTGAAGCTACTACCGACTCCAACAATAACTAAGTAATTAAAATTATGTTTTTTCTTTTTAGTTTCGATTTATAACGTTTTGAAGTCATTTTTCATTTTTGTTAAAAATAATAATATTAGTATAGATTAAAAACGATTATTTCTAGTACACTTTCAACGTATTGCCCATCGGGACATCAAACCTGCGAATCTCTTGCTCGGCGATGGACGGGTGCAAGTGGCAGACTTAGGGGCATGTGGAGAGCTGGCGGGGGCTGGTCAGCTGTCTGGCACAGTCGGCACGCCTGCTTTCAGAGCGCCGGAGTCCACTGATATTGGCGAGGTTTGTGTATATTTTGTGTATATTCAATATCTCTGACTTCTGATGTGTGGGAGGAATTGAAACAGACGATTAAGTACAACTGTTCCCGACAAAGCGCGAACTGCGACTGCGACGTAGAAACTAGGAACGATAATTTTTGAAAGCAAAATAAATAATAGTAGTAGCATTGAAAAAGATGAGAATGTTATAAAATGAAAGGAAAAATAATTTACGGGCGATCTGAAAAAGTTAGTTAAATAACTAAATATGTTGAGACATTATTACACACAACGCTATCTAGTTCCGTGGTAAGCTAAGCTACGTAGGCTTGTACGTAGGCTAAATATAAACACTCATGACTAGAGTAGAAGCATTCGAGCTCAACAAATAAATGTCCCCAGCGTTACTCGAACCTGCAACCGTTGGCACACCAAGTAGGGTTATTTGTGTTAGTTATTTGCGTGTGTGCGTGCATGCGTGCTTGTGTGTGTGTCAATAGTAAAAGATACAGAATATTCTGGTGTCAGACTTCGTCGTAACATTTTAAAGTTTTTGATATCATTATTCATTGTTGTCAATTTCTGGAAATTCTCCACAAGGCAAAAAGCAAATTATCTTGTAAATGATTTCCATTTATATAATGCTCGTATTAATCTAAGCAATTTGATCTAAAGAAATTATCCAAGCTTCTTTCTGCAAAGAGAGAGAAAAAAAATAGTCCCGCTGAGTTTCTTTCGCCAGTTCTTCTCAGGTCAGAGGTTTCTTCTTTCCGAACTGGTGGTAGACTCATGGCGTTCAGTATGAAATGGTAAAATTTTTATGCTGAATAAAATATTTTGATTTGATGTGAAAGAAAAGTCAATAAGGTGTATTATATCGAATTTGCAAAATATGAACGTATTAACTCCTTTAAAAGCTAATAGAAAAGAGTTTCGCATTAAAAGCAAAGATCAGGACTTCTTTCGTCTCTGATTTCAAACTTTTAATAAATAAAAGCGGTTCAACTTAGTGAACAAAATTCAGAAATAGCGTGTGTGAGAGGTCAAAATGCAGTTTGCTCTTTTGTTGTATTTTAATACAAATTAAGTCTATGCTTTATCGGATTTCTAAATATTAAATTAATAAAATAGGTTTAACCGGAAACCGGTTTTGTATAGTATATTTTTCTATTATACATTTTCATGCTGAAATAACTTGATGAATTTATATAGTAACTAGCGGACCCGACAGACGTCCTGTACACATGAAAAATTTTTATAAGTTTTTGCTCCCGGTGACATGTTTTAGTATGCATGCGCAAAACAACGTTGCCTAGCAACGACTTATTTTTAATTGAATATGTCATTTATTGTGCAAATGTATAAATAACTAATTAATTTTAAAAATACATTTTGAAGTGGACCGAATTGTGTATCTAAACCATTCTCGAATACACACGAACACACTTAAAACATCAAAATCGGTCCAGCCTTTTAGGAGGAGTTCAGTGACATAAACACGTACAGTAGAATTATATATACAAAAGATGATACATTTGAAATACAGTAATATCCCATGGAAAATCCATAGCTTTGAAAGAAGTAACAAATGCTACGTATTTCGAACGCGTTTGTATAATTAGACCCACAAAAATTATAAAGCTCAATTTTTTTATTTCAATTCAATCAATTCAATCCAGCCTCACAAACATTCAGACTTACCTATAAAATTAGTAAGATATTATGTAAGCTGAACCATAGCCCAACTAGTCAGCACTCATGACACATACTTGTAAGAAGTAGGTACATCAGAAATCTATGCCACATCTCACAATATACTTTAGAAATAGAAGAGAAAAGGTTCTCCTTTATATTAAAAACAAGCCTGCTCTCAGCCAACATTGCACCGCAAGCATCAAGTAAACACATTAGCACTGTGGATATCCTGCACAAGTTAAAGTTAGAACGTGATAAAGCAAATGTGGTGAAGGCAAATGGGAGAATATAATAATATTTTCTTCGCGTCACATTTCATCCTTACTACCCTTACTAGTAATATTATAAATTCGAAAATAACTCTGTCTGTCTGTCTGTCGCGCTTTCACGCCAAAACTACGATTTAAATTAAATTTGGTGCACATTAGTATAGAGCCTGAGAAAGGTCATAGGCTACTTTTTAAAGCGAAAAAAGGGGTTGAAATAAGGGATGAAAGTTTATAGATAAATTAAGTCACTTTTAAAGCTAGAAGCTTGAAACTTATTTTTGAGGCTTTTTTTATTTATATCTAAATATAAATAAATAAGACATTTAAAGTTTTTAGTTTATTTAATTCTAAAGGGTAGGTCCTAGTCTCATATATTTTCTTCTTTTTATCATTTATGACTTACTCGTCTGTATTATTTGTAGTGAAAATCTTAAACACAGTTAAATATACTACTGGAATTAAATAATAGGCACTTACTAACTGCTATTAGGAAATTATATTGTTTTATATAAAGTGGTTATATTACATTACAAAATTATTAATCCAAATCCGGAACTTATTCTACTAAATACCCTGATAGACCGGAACATGAACCTTCCCGTAAGATATCCTCACTTTTCTAAAGCCTACAGCAAGTGTGAATAGCTAACATCAATTAAAATATTAATCATTTTCTTTATTACTTATAAATTATTACTTTGTTTTAAATGTCAAACCAATCAATAAAAACCACCTAACTACCGTTTTACAGGCGGCTGATATATGGTCTCTAGGAGTGACACTGTACGCGATGGTGACCGGTAAAGTTCCCTGGATAGCGCCCACCGCAGAGGACCTCAGGAAGAGAATCCTAGCTGAACCCCTTACATTCCCTGCCAAGCCACAAGTCTCAAAACCCCTCAGGAGATTGCTGTTGCGGATGCTCGATAAAGATCATAAAACTAGAGCAACAATGCAAGAAATCAAGGTAATGTTTTACTTATAATTGACGAAACTAATCTAATAAAGGAGATACATGACGTTTTGTAAACAAAATGCTTTTTTGATTATTTTCATGTGCGAATTCATTCATTTCTAACGTGATTACCAATTAACTTACAGTAAGGCTACGTCCGCACAGACAGGCGGCTTGCTTAGCGCCTAAAACCTAGTGAATTGCGCGCTGGCAACATGCTAAGTTACACAGTGGCCGCACTGCAGGAGGTTTGGGTGGTTGCTTGTCGGCACGTTGACGAGACGTCACTTTCAAAAATAGCTTTCAAAATTATTTCTTGAATAAAATGCCTCGCGCCTAGTGTCAAAAAACCAACATGTTTGTTTACTTAGATACACGCTTAGCAACTAGCTAGTAGCTAAGCGCGCAGTGCGGCCGGTCGCGAACATTTTAGAACGTTCGTTTTAGTAAGCTACTAGCTAGGTGACTCGTTAGAATCTAGGCGCTAATCAAGCCGCCTGTCTGTGCGGACGTAGCCTAAAGGAAACCAAACCTGCATGTCTAAGAGAACCTAGCAAGTTTTCTTAAGACGTGTAAAGTCGGCAACCCGCACTTGGCCAGCGTAGTAAACTATTAAGGGAGGCCCGTGACCAGCAGTGGGGCATTTAAAATAGATAAATATGATATAAATGTAATACCTTCGGTTGGTTTACAAGCTCGCGAATTACCACTGCCACAATGACGACAATTACTAAAATTTTGATATTAATCAAAAAGATTAATGAGTCGAAATTAAATAATTTATAAACAGAATAATTATTCAGGGCAAATACAGTCGGAGAGTCGGTACGTTTGTTGAAAGTCTCGGACTTGGTGTTATCAAATATTTGCATGGAAAGCAAATGCTTAACTTTCTGTAACATCCTCTAGATTAATGGCAGCTATCGTCGCTTTTACCAACTGTAGGTATACAATCACATAAGTTTAGAGAAGTTACACCAAGTTATAAAAAAATATATTTTGGGACATTATCCTGTATGTTACCCCGGATTTGTGTTTTTAGATAATAAACAGATAGTTATAGCGGTAATATTCTTGAAACTTCTAGGAACACGAATGGGTCACCCAAAACGGCAAGGATCCGTTACCGTCGGAACAAGAAAACTGTCGCCTGGTGGAAGTGACTGACGAAGACATGGCCAGAGTCGTCACGTCCATACCCAATTTATCTACGCTTATACTCATCAAGACTATGCTTAAAAAGCATAGTTTTCAAGTAAGTTCGAATTACTTCCTATTATTTTATTATTATATTTAGTATATCTGGTTTAGAATGGTTCTTCATTCTCAGAAAAACAAAAAAATAAAATTCCACAATATTTCCAATTTAATACTCTTTTACGGCATTACTATTGTATTTAAAGTTGTAAAAACATAATTCAATAGTCGATTGTTTTATTTTAAAAAATCTAGTGGACATTTAAAAAATAATGTTTTAATTATATTTCAGAATCCATTCCTTCGTAGTAGAGAAAGTAGTTCTCGAAGAGAGTCCAGTGAAGTTGGCGACGTGGAAGGAGAGGGAGAGAATGCAGGCTCAAGAGCAGATCGAGGACTCCGACGTGCCGCTCTGTCCAGATCTGGACGATCCTTATCAGCACCCGGAAATTATCTCACTGACAAGTAAGCATTTGACATAAAAAAACTTCTATTACAAGTATGCAATACTTGCATAATAACTTATTGTGTTCTCTGAATGAAATTGGTCTTCATTTTCTGACATTTCACTCAACGTCTATATGTTGTTTTTTTCCACAGACAAACATCTTTTGACATGGCTCTGGAATCAGTACAAGAGACTAAAGAACGTGACGTGAAAACCACTAAAGAACCCAACGTAACCACCTCAACCAAGTGCACAAACAGCTCAAAACTAGAAGAAACCAGACACAAACATATGGAACCATCAAATAATCTCAAAGAAACCAACCAAACAAAACCAAGAACCTCTGAGAGCAACCAAAGTAATGTGAACATTAAGAAGGTAAACAATCAAGTCAACAAAGTGAAGGATGCTAGCAAGGATAGTAAGCCGAACGGGAGGGATAAGGAAAGGTGATGCCGGCCGCCTGCGCCTTGCGCTCAGTTCTGAGATTAACTTAACTTATACTATCGATTAATTAACCATCCGGTTAAGATCATCATCATCTATTTTTAATCTATAAAAAAATAAATGGTCTACTCAGTCTTCTTAATATTAATATTGTTCACTAATCTTATTCGTCGCACTTTTCTTCGCTTAGAACTGATAAACTTGGAATTTAAGATATTTGTCCTGTTTCTAATGCTAGCTTTAAACTAAATGTTACGAACATTGTTAAAACAAAATGGAAATTTTGAAAATATTAGTGGAATGGTGGTGTGATAAGATTTTGTGATAAAATCTAAGCTTTTTAACTTGATAATATCTTTAAAAATAATAAAAAAATCGCGACAACGAACCTAATGAAATACTTTCAGCGAGAGTAAAATGAATTTATTAATTTACTACGAAAATGTCATGTCGTGAAGAATTTCGTATTTTTCGTAACTAGACTTCTAAGTAATTATTGTCTTTTAAAATATTCTGTATTCGATTTTGATTGAATTCAACCTAAAAATTTAATTTCTTCTTCAACTTCGTTTAAAAACTGTAACTTTTGGAAATTCTCTTTGGACCAAAATGTTGTAAAAGTATAATACTGATATATACGATATATTTACCAAAGAAGAAAAAGGAAGTATTGTTATAGTGAGTACAGTCGGAGTAAAGGGGAAGATAATAAACAACAATGTAGTCATAAGCGTCATAATTATCAAAAGGCCTTTGTGGCATTGCTAACCTCCGGCATTTGTTATTTTTATTTTGCGGCGCACAACGGATAGGCACCTAGATATCGAAGTATCACAACACAGTTCCTAGTTTCATATCACGTTTCTAAAATATTTGAAGGATGATATATATAAAAAAACAATATTAATTGAGAGCATCTGACAGTAATGATCTATTGGCCATTGAGTTGCATCGTCTCTGTCCAATTTTGGGCCGGAATTCATAATAAGTCATCGATGTTGTATCGTTAGGTTATAATTTTTATCGTCGAAAATGATAATTTCTTATAATTGGTTGCGGTTTACAATCGTTTGGCAGGACGATGGCAATGGGAAGGTGTAGATGGGTATGGCAGATGCTCCCTATTATCCCTATACTACTCCCATTACAAGGTAATACATAGTTTCTGAGAAAATAAACTTTGAATGTGGTCTTCGTTGTCGTTATCCTTCTTTCTCTCGTTAATATTTTATTAATTTTCTTCAAAAATATGAATTACCTTGTATTATGAGTGTTATTATTATGATCAGTGAATAAACCTCTACTGTATATATAAGTTTTACTTACAAACTCCTGCCAAACGATTGTAAACCCAACCCTTATAATTATTCATAATTATATCGGAAATTCATAAATTTGTAAGTGGCTTATCTTATTCCCGATGTTCACCACTGTCTCTCCATGACTATCAGAGTGACCTAATATTTTTGACTTACATAGTTATTATCTTGTATTTATTCATACCCAATACATTGTGCGCCGTAACTTAAAAAAAATGGGATCGCTAATGTCAGCTGTCATATTAAAATGTTCAAAGTTCTTTTTTTTTTAATTTAAAATTAAGTATTATTTAAGAAGACAAGGATTCAATTTAGTTTTACTTAATCTAGAAATGTAAATAAAATTCACTAGAGGGAATATACAGCTCTCATTTTGATGTAAACTTTATATAGAAATGATAATTTTTAAATTACGTAAAATGTTTATTTTATTAGACGTTTGTGAATAAGAGGGTATGTGAAGCTGTGGTTAGTGATTTTTAATTTTTAGTTTTTTAGCTGTAGTGTATTTTAAAAATTATTCGGTACCTCTATATTATACTTAGTATGAACTATTTTTATAGATTTTTATCTCATTTTTATGCTAAGTTTGTTTCGGTTTATTTTACCTAATAATTTTACTACTTAATGTTTGAATTACATACATAATATATGCATCATTTCATATATTTATAAGTATATAGCATATGAATGAAATTTACACGCGAATTAATAATTAGAAAATATTTGTATATTTGCTTAATTTTAAAACTAAGTCAATTTTCAGAGGTTTTAAACATAAAACACTAAATGTGGACGTTACGCCACATAGAAAGAAATTATAATAAATTATATAAAATGTATATATATACATATATATCGTCTGCAGAGATCTTTAGATATATCTAAGTGAAGCACTTAAAAGATATTTTTTATAGATAATTGTTAGATATTAAATTTAAATACTATCTTCTTTGTAATCGTCTAGTCTAACTTTTCCACCATTTATCTCAATCTACGCACGAAGTTTTTCAAAACTACCCCTTACATTGCGCATAACTAGAAATATAGAGTGAAATTCTCAATTTTATAAACTAAATATTCTTTAGATATAACTTGACTTAAAATATTTTAACTTAAACAAATTTCGCAATTTTTAAAACTTATATTATATATTATAACTTATAAATTGTATTACGATTACAATTATTTTTTTAATATAAGTTTGTTAAGGGATTCAAATTTTAATGCTCAAAGCACAGATTTATGTCATTATGTAAATAGACTAGTATAGTGTAAAACTTTTCACATTTTAACTTAATATATAAAGAAAGCAACGGGATTCTAGATATTTGTTAAATAATATATAAGAACCCCATGAAATTAAAAATTGACACCGTGGTTTATGAATTTGAAATATGTATACATCATAGGTGTTTAGTTGTAATAGTTTTCTGGTATTTTAGGGTGAATAACATCGAACTAGACACTGCCCCTTTTATTTATATCCTATAAAACAAAAAAGGAATATATTTATATATAAATTTTATATGTAAGAAAATGTTCAAATATCCTGAATTTAAGCATTTTAAAGAAATTGTTGTATAACTTTAATAAATTCACAGCACTCACTGTAGAATATAGCAAAAGCAATGTTTGATATTAAAATTAACTTCAAAAAATCATAAAACTTTGACACAGGTACCGTAAAAAGTTGATTGTTATTTTAAAGTAAAACTATAGATATTTTCAGATTTTCTCGCTGATTTTTCCCGGAACAAAAAATTCCACGAATAAATTTGAAAAAAATATATTTAAAATGTCATATATATTAGTGTAAATCTGAGAAAGTTTATTGATGAAAAAAAAATTAAAAAAAACTATTTTCTTTCAGATGTAAGAAAATCAATTTAATTTCATTTTGACGTATAACGTAAGGTCGATACTAGTGCCGCCCTCCTGTGTCTGTCGCTTTTCGTAAGATAAATGACCAATTTTGCTGAATATATAGAAAATTGTATATATTATCTTTATGATTTTGTAAACTATTAATTAGTTTTCATAATGTGATTCCTGATGATAGGATTATTCCCTCAGATAAACCTGCCAGCTTCTCCTTGAGCTTAGGCCATGTTACAGGGTTCCTGTAGGACAGTTCGTCTTTTAATATGTCCAGCTTAGAAATGGACCGGCTTTAATGAACGCTTAATTCACTAATCGATTACAATAAACTATACGTCGAAATTAGAAAAATACTTAGTTATAATTTATACGAAATAAATGATTCAAACTATTAAGATACTTTAGTGACTCAAGTCATTATGTAATGCTTACGTATTTATAGTCTAATAATTATTTAATTTTTAATTTACTTAATATATTTGGGTTTAACTTAGTTTATGTTGGCTTCCTTTTTGATAGAAAATTATTTAAAAATAATAATAAAAACACTATTCACAAATTGTTTCAAAACTAGATTTTTTTTTAGAACTTATACAGCTCTACCTAGAGTAATTAACAGGCATTGTCTCTGCCAATATGGTGAATTCACTAAAGCCGGCCCTCTTAGTGTCTAGGATATGTAATTTCGCAAATTATCTTCGCAAGCGAATGGTCCAATTATATAATTGCCTTTACATGTTGTGATAGGTGATTAGATGTAACGCTTTATTATATATTATATATTACAAAAGATTCGATAGTTTTTAAATTATTGTCACTTATAATAATAAAAAATAATTTTGGGATCCAGAAAGCTACTTGCATCTCAATTTTGCTAACATTTGCGTAGTAGAGTATTTTGTGAAAAATCTTTTAATTCAATCGAAGCAGAACTTTGTCAAGCCAACTAATTGTAGCACATAGATAATTTTTTCTAATAAATATATTACATCTAACTAATAGTAGGAGTCGTTTATATTACGATATGTGCGTTAAAAGATTTTTTGCAGAATTAAACATTATTCCGATTTTAGTGTGTGAATTTTGTTCATCAATTTTGAATCGAAGTCAATAAATAAATTTTGATCTGTACACGTTTTTTAATTGAGTAATTATACGAAAACCAACTACTACATCTTAATTTTCAGCCCTTTTTAACCCACTGCTGGTACGAGGACGAGGGGGATCAGGCCATAGTCCACCGCGCTGGCCTAGTGCGTGTTGGCGGGCTTCACAAGTTTTCGAAAACCTGCTAGGTTTTCTTAGACATGCAGGTTTCCTCACGATGTTTTCCTTCACCGTAAGACAAGTGGTAATCATGATACTCGTAGAAATGATGCGCACATGAAAATATCATGAAAATATACCGCTGGGCTACCATTAGCTTCATATTTATATTATATTACAAACTTTCAATTTGTTGATTAATACCAAGTTTCACACACACGATAGGTCCATCTCGAATAATTGTAATCTTGTGGCTTAGATAAGATGTTATTCTACAATCGATGACCAATGAAAGTTTTTAAAATTACATTAAAAAACATTAATTGTTGTAATGTCATTCTCATACTTTTAAGCTTTAACTTAACACCAATCTCATCGAGCGATGTAAGACATAAATTATAATGACCCAAAATATGATAAAATTTTAATCTATTTTCCAAAAAAAAACATTTCTTTTAATATATAAAGTTCGTATACAAATTAATAAGATAAATTCAAAACAAAATGTCCAAAACATCAATCACATTACGCAGCATGATATTGCAGAGCTGTTGCAAACAATTCAGCTAAAGGCTCGTTTTTATGTCCCTCGGGAAATCACGAATTGATAGCGTTTACTCGAAGTCGCCTCTAGGGACGAACCGACATACTGACATATTGACACAAAATATGGTGGACACTTCATATGCATTTGCTTATTATGAAATTTAAATTAGTTCTTCACATTTATGTCAATCTTCAATCAAGAGTGGAAATGCAGTAGCTTTGTAGACAAGTGACAGTGAGTTCGAATCCCGAGTCTCGCATCTTTGATTCGTAATTTGTACTTTAGTTGGAGAAAACTTACTGCAAGTTTTCTCATAATATTTTCCTTAGCCGTAAAGCAAGTGGTAGTCATGTCAGAAATGATTCGCGCATGAAAGTGTGAGAACCCGCTGTACCTACTCGTTTTCGCAAGCAAGCGACACAGGATTGGCCCTGCCTTAAATGACTTTAGTTATGTCATGTTAGTGTGATTTCGAACTAAGTATATAAAATAATGTGTAAGTCGCAACTAGAAAAAAATATAGTTATTTTAAAAAATCTAATTATTGTCTGGAAATATAATTGGTAATAATACTTCCTTAGATTATTATATTTAAAATTTTATTATTTTCTTATATCACAATATCCAGTAAGGATAATAAAAGTGTGTATAATTTAAAAAATAATCTAATTATTTCATAAAATATAAGAAAGCATTGTATTAGAGGAATTATAAAGCCAAAACCACTCTTTTCAATTTTAATATTATATTGGTTTAAGTTAACACATTGAAATAGAAAAATAAAACTATACTTTTAAATATTTCCTTTATTATTATAACAATCTTTTAAAATAGTAACAACTTTTCTTTTAGTTAAGATCTTTTAAGGTTCAATTTTTTTTGATGCTACATCACTTTTGTCATCATCGATTTTATCCTTACTTTGATCTAACTTCTCGTCAGACGAAAGACTTGATGGAGATTCTGCTTCATCCTTAAATCCTTGTACTACCATTAAGGGCACCGAGTTGCTATTTCCACCAACATTCACTACACTACCTGATGGTATGGCCACCATATTATTTTGTGGATTTTGATTGAATGGAACATAAACTTGGCCGCTATTTTGAACGGAACTTTGGCCGCCATTCCATGGCACATTCACTTGGCCGCTAGGTATGTAATTTTGGCCGTTACTTGCTACCACGATCGGAGTACTCGCTGGCTGACTTTGCATGTATTGTTGACTAGGTACTACCATTTGCGCGTTACCTTGACCTGGCTGGATGTTCGCCTGGACGTATTGTTGGCCGTTACTTCCGATAAATATCTGACCGTTCCCGTTACTGGGTATATATTGTTGCCCATTGCTTGATACTAAAATTTGCCCGCTACCTTGGATAGGCTGGCCGTTAATCACCACATATTGTTGACCGTTACTTGGTACCATAACTGGGCCTTGTCCATTGATAGGCCCGGTAGTGTACATCTGACTACTACTGACTGGTACTAAAGCAGTTTGACCATTGCTTAATTGAACGGTGTAATAAAGCTGTGGGCTTTGATTGTTATTAACTTGATAATAACCATTTGGTTGGCTTCCTTGACCATATGATGCTGGTAAGTTATATATAACTTGTCCAGGGATATTTGCACTATTGGGTGTGTTTACCGTTGCGTAACCACTAGATGAAGCCGTAGCAGGACTCGAGTATACCACATTACTATTTGGCGCAATATTAGATCCCGCGTTACTGGGATTTTGAACAACATACTGAACAGGTGTACCACTTTGACCAGTGACTGGCATATTTTGAACATTATTTGGTACATAAGTAGCTTGTTGACTTGCAGTACTTGTGGACGTTGCTGGAGGAACGTAAGATCCTTGACTAGATGAGGTTAAAGCCGGTGCTATATTTACAGCGTATAAAAATTGTCCATTAATAATATCATTTCTGTCACTTAGTTTGTTTGGTGTTTGGGATGCACCCATATCGTTTACATTAATCTTTTCTTTTTGTATTTGTTCTTTAGCTTCTCTCAGTTTATCTGGAAAAACAATTGAGTGTTTATCTCTACGCTTACTTGTTGAAATATCTAAATCACCGTAACCCGAATCTACTATAACATTAGTTTTTAATTTACCATCTTGATTAATATCATTTTCTTTAGCAAGCTGTAAACTATTAACAGATTCTTTAGTATCATTTAAAGATTGCTTAGAATTTGTATCCAAATTATTAGAGTGAACTTCACCTTCAACTTTTAAATTATCAACATTTTGAAATGGAGCACTTTCGGGATTTGTTTTCTGTCCTCCAACACCAACAGCTACATCACTGTTGCTGATTTGGCCTTCCTGTTTATTGATATCTAAGGTAGAGTTTTTTGGGTTCAACGTTCCAACTTCAGCTCCTATATTTTGACTATTTAAGCTACTTGGAACATTGGCATGTACAGAATCAAGAATATTTCTAGGTACGTTTAAATTTAAGTTAATATCGTCTTTAGGTTTTTCACGAAGACTATCATGTGTATTTTGTTTATTTTCTGTAATATTGCCATCTTTTCCGACGCTATATGGTACAGATGATCCCTGGCCATCGATGTTAGTAGCTTCACCAAGTTGACTGCTTTGAGCAATACTTGAGTCACTATCATTACCATTTTCGATGGCCTTATTTCCATTTATTCCTGTATTTATATCTTTTAATGTTGAAGCATCATTTACATTGACTGGGCTAGGGTCTTCATTAATATTTGTGTTCAAATTACCTTTATTATGTCCTTGGCTAACGTTATCTGACCTATTTGGTATGTGAACATCTATATTTGTACCAGAATCAGGTATTTGACTGTCACCGAATATTTCACTACTTGGTCCAACAGATCCTGTGTAATCCCCAGGATTTTGCAGAAGTGAACCTTCGTCACTTGATGATTCTCCTGGTATTTGTGATTCTATGCCACTGCTACCATCGTTCCCTTGGCCAATTAATTCTTGAGAACCAAATAAATTGTCACCAAAAATATCTGATGGTTTAAAGTTGAAATCTAAGTTTGACCCTTGTGGGTTCCTATTATTTCCCATACCCAACTGATAGCCGCCATCCCCATGCAATTGAGGCTTATTGTTTCCATGGGGATTTTGATAAAAACCATTACCAAGTTGTTCTTGAATTATACTTGAAATGACCTGTGGTAATTGGCTTAGGTGATGGTGTTCATGACGGTGATGTTGACCGAAGAAACCATGACATGTCGCAACTGACACACATATCCAAACTATAAAAACCTGAAAAGGGAATAATAAAATTACAATTTTTTCAACAGGTATTTTATGAAGAAAATTTTTTGACAAACATTCTGTATGGTCCCCCATAGCAGAATTGTTTTTAAATTTATTATATTATTCAATAATCTACGAGTAAATGAGTCTATTAAATTTATATTATAAAATAAAAGTATAACTGATTCTAATATTATTATTGAGTAACGAATTGATATCGCCAAATATTTTTGAATAACTACCAAAAGAGAGAAGGTGCTCTTACCTGTGTTAACCGCGCCATAGCGATATTAAGAATGACCAAACAGTGACACGGAAATATTATAAAGACTTTACAGACGGTGACAGATATCTTCCCAGAAAGCTAATTCGATTCAAAGTAATAATAACATTACGACTATTGTCAAAATGAATAAAACAGCGTAATGAACAAGTAATCATTATGTTAACGAGTGTACAGTCATTTTAAAGGAAAAACCACACGCAACGGATTTTAACAATTAATTATAATTGAAAATTAATCGTTACATTCATTTAGGCAATATACTTATGATTTAATGTTCATTGTCTTATATCAAAGATTCCCAACAAAATGAGAGTATAGAAGGTGTTAGGGAAATAACTTTTTATATAAAAATACCTTTTTCAGCACACACTTTTCCAGACTCCCCTTCGATCACAGACTTTCGATTTCAAAATAGATTTTGGGCTTTTTTACCATTGGATGGTACATTATTCACTTTTATGACTCAACTATACAATAAATGGACCTGAAGTAATAATATAGAATAAAAAATAATAAAATGAAGGACATATATGACGACACGTATAGCTCAATTGGTAGTGAGTAGTGACCCTACTTTCTGCGCCAGCGGTCGCGGGTTTGAGTCCCGCTGGGAGCATTCATTAGCAATTTGGGCTTTTGAGCACGAATGTCTGTGCTCCAGTTATGGGTGTTCATATTTATAATATGTATGATTTGATTTGATTTGATTTATTTATATTTAGAAAATCCCCAAAAATAGACATGGTTACTATGATCTTTATTTTGTTTGACCTTAATATAAATATTATAGATATAATACGTCGAAAATCGACACAACTCAATTTCAAAAATATTATTTTTAAATGGGTAGCGATTTCCATCAAAATGTATATTAAAAAAATCAAAATCGAGTGAATTGTATTTTCAAATTTAATTTTGTTTTTAGTTATTTAAATAACACTTAATAATAAAAAAGATTATATAACAATAAACAGAAAACAGTCAAAAATCATGCTAATATATTATTATGAAAATATACATAAACGACTTCGCAATAAATTACAGATTAAACGTAAATGGTGAAGTCTTTATTATTTTCTTCCATTTTCTTAATATTATTTCGTCCAATAACCGTTAAAGATTCAGAGGTAATCGGCGCCCGCATTCCGTAAGACGTTGCCGTCCTCTTTTCGAAACCGAGGCCTTTACGACCTACCAACTTCTCATACTCTCCTTTATTCTCTTGCAGGGGTTTTTCTACATAACCTACAATTTCTTTAATTTGATCGTTTTTCTTTGGTTGGCTGCTTCTAATTTGTGATTGAGATCTGCTTCTAGAACTTTTAGTTTTGGAACTCTTTTTCTCAGACCGTCTATTAAAAGTGGAGCCCTGGTTTTCATTAAAATAACCTGAGAATATGGTTTCGTATAGAGAGTTTGCGACGCGTTGGTCAGGCGCAACCTGCGCAGCTTCTAGAACGTCTTCGGAATATACTAGAAGTATCAAGGAGAAAACTACCTGCAAAATATAATAAAAACATACATATTTATATTTTAAATAAAGTTAATAATTATTTCAATTTTTGGTTTCTGACTCGAATGCTTTACAGCAATCATGTTTCTTGGGAGCTTCTCATGGATACATGTATGTATGGCCGATTCTATGTACCTTTGTGAAAACGGCTGAACCGATTTTGATGACTTATACGTCATTTCTACTAGATAGTTTTTTAGATAGCGCGAGTTAAAATTCAACTCATCAAAGATATTAAAAAATACAGGGTTTTAAGATAAATTAAAAATATATACACAAAACTAGTCTTAGTGAACAAAACTAATAGCTGCAAATAAAAAGAATTTATAAAGATATAAAATACCCAATAACTCCTGCCAAGCGATTGTAAACCCAACCCCTGTATGCTGTATGTATACATACAGCATACAGGGGTTGGGTTTACAATCGCTTGGCAGGAGTTATTGGGTGAAACTTATATATATGGTAGGCGTTTATTCACTGATCACAATAATAACACTCACGACACAAGGTAATTCATATTTTTAGAGAAAATTAATAAAGACTTAATGTGAGAGAGAAGGATAACAATAGGATTTTGTATATGTGAGACAAAGACGTAAGATCATTATGCCAAAAATATGTCGAATTACTTAAATGTCATTGTCAACTATCCTAACGCCGCCATATTTAGTCTGCGTTTCTATGTATATGTGTGAAACTGCTTTCATCGTAAATAACATTTTTTTTTCGACTTGGATAACATAGGTTCAGAAGGTTTATCTTAATTTTTTTCGTTCTTTCTAGGTAGGTTAGGTTAGGTTAGATATACACACGCGAACGAAGCGAGAGTGCCGCGGCGGCAGCCGGTGAGTGCTACATTTAAAATTTATTTTCTCATGAAGTATGAATTACCTTGTAATTGGAGTAGTATAGGGATAATAGGGAGCATCTCCCCTACCAATTCACTCCCTCCCACTGTCATCATCCTGCCAAGCGATTGTAAACTGCTACCGCATACAGCTCACAAACCCTCCTTTAAGATTCACTGCAGTTGCGTAATCAAATCAAAATATTCTTTATTCAAATAGACCTTTACAAGCTCTTTGGAATCGTCATTTCTACATTATTAAAATTAAATGTCAGTCTGTAAGTCTGTGAGTAAGCTACCACCAGCTCGGAAAGCTGTTCTGCTGAGAAGAACCGGCGAGAAACTCAACAGTTGCTCTTTTTAAAAAATATTTGATAACAATATTGTATTACAATATTTATCTATTTAAATGTGATCTAATCGTTCCTTAGCGTTTCACTTAAACATGACAACCATAGAGTTAGAAGGTTTGGAGATTGAGTTTCTTCTTTAAAAATTACTTTTCGTCTTACTTGCTATATAAAAGAATGAATACGAACCAAAATAACCAACTTCATTTCTGTTCCTTCAGAGTAACGACTATAAACACAATGCAAGCAATTTGAATACGCATGCTTAAATATATTCTTAAATAATTACGGTACGTGCCAATAATTGCCGAGATGGGCTTAAACTAGATTACTGACCTCATCCTTGCTGCTTCTGATTATTAAATCATATTTATAATAAGGAACGAATGTAATATAAAATGTAATTACTCTATTATAAAAACACAACCCTTCTATGGGCTTTGTCGCAATCGGGTAGAAACGCTTCCACGCATCAATCTTTTACGGAAATTTTAATTTTAGAGAGAACTTATTCTAAACTAGCGACTGTGCCTTTCCTTTTACCCTCTGGTACATTCTTATATGCCTAACAGTAGCCTGTGTGCTAATACAGACACTACACACAACTAGAAAAAGTACCAAACAAACACACTATAACATTAACACAATTTGAACCATATCCTTCGAGTATGAATTCTTATATTTAGTAGTAGTGACTTCCCCTCTATTTCTTTATCGCGACGTCTTTTGCAACTTACCAATTATTTGGTCGATTTAAGTATAATGTAGTACTTTTGAGATTTTTATTTAAATTACAAGAAATTACTTACCCAAAAGAGGTTTTTCAGCCATTATCTTACATTTTCCTTTGTCTATATTTTTTCTATCATCCTTGATATTATCAGTAAAGGTATAGACTTTATAAAAAGCGCTTAGACTTTGGAATAGTAAAACTATTAGTTTTAGATAATGTTTCGTACTATATCCACACTATATTAAAAAAAAACTCTAAGTATATTTTGATTCATTCATATAAAAAATACGTAAGGGAATATTAAACGTAAATAATACAACAAATTGGTGAAAGGCTAATTTATTCAGTCTTATGAATTATAAAGTATTTACATTTGTACATAACTTAAATCTAATGAACTATAATAAGTGACCCACAACTAAAACTAGGTTAGATTAAACATCGTCCATTTTCATAGCATAGTCGGTAACCAGTAACAACAGCTTTTACTTTTCGAAAAGATAATAAGTCTTTTTCATTTAAAAAAATTTTTATTAATACAATTATTGTTTTTCGTAAAATTTTACAAGTAAAGTGTAGTATTACGACACTCGCACGAGCGATTCGATTCGATATTGTTCTTATTACAATTACAAATTTTGTTTTTTTTTTTTATTTCTATATGATTTAAAGGTCTTTGAATCTTTAAAGATTATGCCAGTCCTATTGTATCACAATAACATATATTCAACTACTAATCTAAATTTTGTTGCTACTGGCTTTTATATTTTAGGGGTGCACTTTCATTTAAAATCATTATTAATTTATAAATTCCAACAAAATTACAATATAATATTTTTTCCAATGAGAAATAATAATTCCAATAATCCAATAACACCCCAATTAGCACCCCCCATAGAACACACATTACCGCTGCTGACGTTGACGGGTGGCGTTGGTGAAGCGCACGGAAACGTTGCTGGCGGCCATGTTGGGGGTGAGGAAGTCTGCGAGGCGCGCGGCGGCGGCGGGGCGGTCGAAGGGGAAGCCCATGGGGCGGCGGTCCGGGTACTTCCGGTCGCGGATGCCGCAGTACGACGCCGCGTCGTTGCACGTGCCCACCAGGTCTTGTGCCACCTGTGGATGGATTGAAATTGGCTTTTTAGACTATTTAGTTGTTTGGAGAAGCTACCAGACTAATTAAATAGAGGAATTTAGCTATTTTTATTATCTTAATTTGTTAATTACCTAGAGATTGGTTTATGTGTATTCTATTAGGGGCAGTTAGTTAAAAAGATACATATTGATATTTATATGCTGATGATTGATATTATATTAATCAAATAGTCTTAAATATGATGTGGAGATAAAGCAACTTATTATGTTTACAATAAAATAAACAACACACCAAAGATATATTACAAAAGGAAAACGCAAAATGATTTCAATTAGCACTTACTCTATCCTCGTTCCAATTCGTAATCATGCAGAACAGCACCATGGGATACCCTTGCTCGGTTCCCTTGGGTATTAGCATGTGGTGTGGCCATCCACAGCCACAGAAGTCGAACTGTGCTGCTTCTGCAGAGCCAGGGTCACCAGGTCGGCTGCTCTGGTCACGGAAGGTCCTCTCATACGGGATGGTGACAGAAGAGTCCAAGCTCTTACGTCTGATCGTGCTGTTACCGGCGGGCACTGTTTCGTTGGAATACTTAATTAGTTCGATTGTTAACATATTTGTTTATTTTATTTTTTATTTTTCTAAATATGGTAAGTACTCAACAAAATCCGAAAAGGTATTTTCATTTATAATGTCAAATAGGCTTATAGACGTTTATTCTCAAAAAAGACATATGAATAAGTCGCTTATATGAGATAACACATAAGTAGTATATAAAATATATCGTATTCGTCGTTAAATACACATATTATGTACCCATTTAACACATTGGCTTATGTCAAATAATCGCGTAAACTTAAGAAAGTATCATGTAAGTCCAATTTTTATATCAATTGCAATAAATTTTGTAGTAGTAGATTTGTATTTGTTACAATAAATAAAGTTAATTACTTACAAGCTTGAGTGAATTTATCCAATTCGATCATGAGACGGCGTTGGTCCTCGAAGGAGAGTTGCTGGCCACTTTCATCTAACACAGGCGCTAAGAAGATACGTACTGTTCCCATCGTGCCCGCCCCGCTCGAGTTGTTCACTTCGATCCTGGATATACAAATCATATATTATACTATATTTTATAATTTATTTATAATAAAATTAAAAGTTAAGTCTTGTCCTAAATATTTTTGTCTGAAATACTTAGAAGTTTACTGTTTCTCGTTTTCTTGAAATATCTATTGCATATAAAAGACTTAAATAGTATTTGGATGTAATTTAATAAATAGCGCAATTAAATTAATTCCCGCGGCCAATGTACAAACTCTTCAGCCTTATAATATTAGTACAGATTTATAATTAAATTAAAAGTTAAGTCTTGTTTGGAATATTTTTTTCTGAAATGCTTAGAAAAAGTTTTAGTTTAGTTATAGTATTTAATGTTATTTATTGAATATATAAATCATTTAACTAAATTGGCTCTGAAAGTTTTTTTAATACTAGAGCTTAGGTCCCCAAGTTACAATTCTTCTTTTTATCATATCTTCAACGGGGTCAGTATGACTTACACGTATTCGAACTCGTCGTGCTGCAGATGCGTGAAGCGCGCGAGCACGCTCCCGCGCGGGGAGAAGTCGAGCCCGCGGCCGAGCTCCACCGTGCTCTGCTCCCACTGCGTGCGCAGCGCCGCCCCGCCCGCCAGGGACACCCCCGACACGCGGATGCCGGGGAAGTCCAGCTACGGACCATACACCAATGTCACAAGCACAAGTCAAACATATAATGATGATGTCCTCCCGACCGATTCCGGCCACGGCGGCCAATCTCATTGAGAGTAGCCATCTGCGCGGGAGATATTATAGTACAAAAGTATATGCGCAGACACAAGTGCACTCTCTATTTCTTATCACTCTCTTATTCTGGTGGGACGAATGCTCGACACGACCAGTGAGAGCTAAGGCGCAGGACCGACGGCTTTACGTGCTCTCCGAGGCACGGGAAAATAAACATATGATACATAGACCATTGTAGACATTTATTTGGCTTAACATAAAATACTAATTTAAATAGAGAATGGAGATAAATCTTTGATAATAAAACTTATTATGTATAGTTATTAACGTTATTGTGTATGTTGTTATTGGAAAAAATAACTGGTTATTAGAAATGAATATTGTTATAATAATAAATCTATTTGTTAAATTGAAATTCTAATTAATTTTAAATATATGTTAGGGATGGCGATGGATTTAATATTACACTGTCACAATATACTTCCGACATGGTCAATGTGCTCGTGCGGTACAGTCGAGTGTCCACGGTAAAGTAGCCCCACTCGCGCTATTGACTCACGCTTTATAACATTTACAATGATATGTGTCAAACACTAATGTCAAGTACCGTCTTTCAACTACCCTCATTCATGTATGAAACATGGCAACACAACTTATTATTATTCATTATTCTCTAACATATACATACCCTGTTCCTTCCGTAAGGTGGCAGCTTGCTCTTGTACAGTTGGAAGAGGTCGTCAATGTACGCGTGCCAGCGGTAGAAGATGGGGTCACGCATGGCCGTCGCGGAGTCTCCCATCACACCGAATTGTTCCTGTATAAGAAAATGCCTTTATGTATGAAAAAACTTGACAAATGTATGCTTTCTTAACGTTGTGTAAATTTAGTAATATTCTATTAGGAAGGTAAGTGCAAATGCGTATGAAAATTAACACGAACGTCATGTATAAAATGTTTCATTCATATCGAAGTCTCGATATTTCATTACACATAATTCCAGATTTTTATTAATAACTTAGAGTTTAGACTACTTGCATTAAGTACGTCTATGATTATAATTATTAGACGAATTATTATTTTGAACAAAACTATGTTTTTAATACATATTTTGAATGCTTGATTGGCAAAAAGACTAGTCAGTTAAGAGTTTAATTAAAAATATTAGAAAAGTGATGGATTTGTGTTTCCTATATTAGTCTGCAAAAATCAGTTTCATGGGCTTACCAGGTTCCTATGGTCGGGGTCATGGGAGTAGGAGATGAAGACATGTCCCATGTTGTGGAAGTCGCCGTAGTAGTTGCTGTTGCGGCTGAGGATGGACGCCTCCATGATGTTGCCGAGCACGTCGATGCCGGTCTCCTCATCCAGCGGCATCTGACGGCCGTTGGGCTGCCATGGAAGAGAAAGGGCTTTATTTGTGGCATTCATTGCTAAATCAGCTATCAATCTTTTACATAAAATAAAGTGGGATAATTTTTGAATTGAAAACTTCTTTAGGCGCACCGCACACAGTTTTTTTTTGTGGGTAGTAAGTTGGGCTGATCCGTCATGCTCTGAGGTGAAACGCTCGATCGGGTGAATCAGCAGTTGTATCGCTGTATTTCGTATGATCAATTCTTACGTCTTAATTGTCTTTATTAATTAATAGTTATAATTATTATTTTAAGAACTATCTGTTTTACATTGTGAGGTTAGTGTGTGTATTTAGCGGTTTGGTAATATTGAAAAATAATTACATTTTGAAAAAATAATATACCTATGTTACATATATTGAAAAAAAATTATAAACAATAACCGTTACACAAATCATAATTATTGTTATTGATATTAATATCTATATATCAATCATTTATATATTTTTAATCGTTAATTAGAAGTCCTAGAATACGAGAAATCTACCAGTAGGATGGACATATTGTTGACGGCCTCTATGAAGCGTTCGCGCCAGGTCTCCAGCTGCGACACCTCGACGCGGATCTGGTCCACCGGCCGGTCCAGGTCGCGGATCGTGGACCCCGCGAAGCTGATGGGAAACGTTTATTATATACTAGCGACTCACCCTTGCTTCGCTCGGGTTCCCTAGAGTTAACGCGAGCGAAGCCGCGAGTATTAAATATAATAGCCTATGTTCATCAGGGATAATGTAGGATTCTAATGGTAAAAGACGTTTTTAAATCGGTCCAGTAGTTTCGGAGCTTTCGAAGTTTTATAATATTAGTGTAGACGTAGATTTATGGTCTTTAGGGTCCGTATTTGTTAAGACTTCGTATCTATTAATTTGACGACACGTTTAGTGCAGTTTGTAGTGACCCTACTTTATTGCGACAAAGGTCGCGGGTTAGAGTCCAGCTGGGGGCATTCATTTGTTAAACTCGGATGTTACTGTGTACTCCAGTCATGGGTGTTTATATTTTGTATGTATTTAAAAACTTATATATGTAGTATTTAAACTATCTGGTATCCGTAACACAAGCTTTCTTCGTAGCTTACCATGGAACTAGATGGCGATGTGTGTAATAATGTCTTAACATAAAGAAAAATAAATAAATTTTATGTTGGGTCGTTATTACAGACCGCGCCATCTTGTTCTATGGTAAGCTACGAGGCTTGTGTTACGGATACCAGATAGTTGATACAATATACATAATATATAACCTTAAATTCGTAAATATTATAAATATAAACACTTATGACTAACAACAAACATTCGTGCTCAACAAATAAATGCCCAGTGGGGCTCTAACCCGCCACCTCTGGCACAGTAAGTCACTACAATACAAACTAAGCTAAATGTGACGCCAATAGAAAATAATATGAATTTTTATATTTTGACTATAATTTTATGTCATTTTTTAAAGAATAAAGTAATATTGTTTCTCGTTCATACTTCTTGTCTCGTTGACACAGTCTTTATGTAAAAAAATTTGAGTCAATAAAACTAGTTTTTTTTATATATTCCCGTAAACGTATACGCAAAGTAGTGCCATCATAAGAAGATCTATCGTAAAAGGAGAAGGGGCTTACCGCGGGGGCCAGGCGCGACTGGCTACCTGCGAGTTGAGCTTGGGGAAGTACCCCTCCTCGATGGGCTGCCGGAAGTCGGTGAAGCGCCGCGGCCGCGCCAGGTTGTTGCACAGACGCTCCACGCTGTACCTGATGTCAAATATCCACCATAAATATAACATATCAATTACGTATTTTATATTACGGCGAAACCGTAAACTCAATACATGACTACTAGTGCCATATTTGGTGTAAAACGAAAACCTCTTGTTTGAAAAACATTGACAAAATGAACATTTCTTTTCGTTTCCTGTAAAGTTCGGATCTCTGGACATACAGCGATGATATTTTTATTACTAGTAAAAACGTATTTACAAATTACGAACGTAAACATTTCTTGTCAAAATCTGCAAAATTTTATAAAAATGATAAAAAATAAGTTGTAGTCATAATAAGTAACTTATATTAGATGTTTGTATAGCATAATAAATTTGTATTACATTTTAGTACTTATAAGGTCTTACTTAAAAATCACGATGTAAATAATTATCAACTACCTTTTTGTAAAATTTACTGTTTTGTTATGCGTAAGTTAAAATAAATTAAACGGTTTTTATAATTTTCTAATAAAATAAAAGTAGTCTAAGTTACTCCTTATAATATTAGCTATCTGCGAGTGAAAGTCCTGTCAAAATCGGTCTAAAAATATTAATTTAGGACAAAATTTAATTTAGGACTAGATTCAATTTAGGACAAGATTTAATTTAGGACTAGATTTAATGTAGTACTAGATTTAATGTAGTACTAGATTTAATTTAGGCCAAGATTTAATTTAGGACTAGATTTAGTTTAGGGCTAGATTTAATTTAGGACTAGATTTAATATAGGACTGACCTAGCAATGATCTGCTGATGCATATAGTAGAAGAGCTCGCCGCGGCGGTCCTTGTCGACGATGGCGCGGTCGGCGGCGTCGAAGGGGTACACGAGGTGCCAGTGCCAGTGGTGCAGGTTGATGCCGAGGTCCTCGCGGAAGTACGCCACGGCCTGCTCCGGCTCCGAATCCGCCGCCGTGTAGTTTTGCGGGATCAGCAGTGGGATCTATGGGGGTTTATGGGGTTTGATGTCTTTGTTGTTTGTTCAATGGCTTTTAAGAATGCTATGTTGGCAGAGTCTTGGACGGAAATAACAATGTGTCCATTTTAATTAGAATGATCGGTAATAAAGAAGTTATTAAATTTGACTGTATGTTGAAATGGAGCGAGAATACGTCAACTAAAATAAATGTGAGGATTTATTTGGATTTTTGGTTCCCGACGTTGGTTTTTATAATGTCAAATATTCGCGTAAACCTAAGAAAGTATTAAGTGGTAGCGTGATTTGTCGTTTATGCTAATATTCTCAATATTGTCATATATATATTTAGTTTTTCTAAAACTAACTGAACTCTTATTTTGTATGTACTAATGTTTACATTATACAAATAAAATCTGTTGCGAAACTCAGGACTAGAACCCGTTTTATTTTCTTCCACTTCTACTGTTAAGAAAATATATTGATAATAATGATGTTACCCTGTCTCCAGGCTGCTCTATGGTGCTGACTTCTCTCGCCTTACGGAACACCTTGGGGTCAACGAACTTGTCGGGAAAAGTCTCCGCGAAGGTCGGGATGTTCAGACCCTTAGTGTCGTCTCTGAAAATTTGTCATTTGATTGAAAAAAATAACAAAAGCTTATAAGAATCAAAACTAATTATAACCAATTAATTATTATTTTGATAAAGATATAAACAGTATCCCTCGTACTGAGGGAGGCCCGTGCCCAGCAGTGGGACGTTAAAAAGGGCTGATGATGATGATGATAAACAGTAGGTATAAAATAATTTTATTTCACTGTTTTTTTTTATAAGTTACTGTGGGGACCCAACAGACGTCCTGTACAGACGTCTTAAATCCGAAAATTTTTCTCTGTCTAATCTGTCTAATCTGAGCCGTTTTGATGAAAATTCTTATAAAAATTATTTTACTTAAAAAAATGTAAAGGATCGAATTGTGAATCCATACCAATCTCGAATGTACTTGAACAAACACAAACATGAAAATCGGTCCAGTTATTTGGGAGGAGTTTAGTCATATGCACACGCACAGAAGAATTGTATATATACAGATTATACTATAATAATAAATTTAATATAAATCAGTATTTTGGTAGCTTTTTTTTTCTTTTTTATAAGACAGTATAAATAAGGTATAACCTGTGCAGCATAGCTACGGAGAGGCAGTAGTTGAACATGTAGGGGTTGATCCGCAGCTGGCAGTACGAACACACGGACAACAAGTCGTCGATATCTCTCATATCTGTTTATATATAAAAAATGTATTACGTAATTTATTCAATATTTTTATTGTACTACTAATTATTAGTTTGATGAAAATAACTTTCAAATTTATTTTTAAATAAAATAAATAAAAATGGTACACTAATTACTTAAAATATATTTCATTCACAATTCAAAAAATATTAAATTAACAAAAAAGCACTATAAAAATCGATTCAAAATTGTCAAAATGTACGCATAATTCGAATATACCTACTATAAATGTTATTCAAATTTTTCATGCTTTTGAAATCAATGCTATATTCTTAATATTAAAAATATACTCATATATAAAATATGAAAATAAAATGATATGACAGATTTCGATAAAAGACAAGATTACATCCTAAGGCTACTCCTGAAATCCACCCCTATCATCACACAAGCCGAGAGAAACTCTAATATCTAATAAGATATATTATCCTTACTCATGAAAACATCAATCAGGTTGCCAGCCATTTTCCTGTGCTTAGGCACGAAGAGTGAGAACTGGTCATGGTAGGACAGTTGCATGGGCAGAGACAGGTCGGGCAGCGCGATGTTCCTCAGGGGGATGGGGGTGGAACCCTCGCCGAAGCGGCTGGAGAGCACATTGCTAGCCTCCTTGTACTTGTCAGGCTAAAACAATAATGATCATTAACATTTGTTCATGATAGTGAAATAGTTACATTATAAAAATAGTGAAGTTTTTACACATATAAATATTAATATTATATTTGATATTATAATTAATTAATGATTAACTTGATAGTTTCTTAATAAATCAATAGTAAGTAAAGTAACAATGAGTATTCTTACGGTAAAAATAAAAATCTAACTAAGTGTGAATCTGTATAGGTAAATAAAATACAAGAAATAAGTAAGAAATAGTCATTGTTATAAATAAAAAAGTTTCGGAATTTATTATTATTAAAAATTATTACTTAAAAAGTATTGAAAAGTAAAATATTGTAAAAATGTTGTAACACTCACGAAATAATTGTTGGGCAGTTGGAAAACTCCGCCGTCTTTTGGCATGAAGCATGGCTCAGTAGGTCTGTCGAAGAAAAGTAAAAGATTGTTCTTTTTATCAGCCATGGTGCTTTACTGGAATCAAATAAAAAACTGGTTAAAATTTCACAGACTTAAAAAAAACATCTAAAATAGCATTAAGAATTTAAATAAATTATTTCGTTTACAAAAAAATTAAAGTTAAGTTGTATTGTAATTAACAAATAAGTTATTAGAAAACAAGGAGACCTCAATAATCATGTGGTCTTTATCAATATTATTAATATAAATAAGGAAAACATTAGTATTAGTAGTAGTTCGTAGTAACGTCCCACTGCTGGGTACTGGCCATCCTTCAATACGAGGGGGATCAGGCCATAGTCCACTACACTGGCCTAGTGCGGGTTGTCAGACTTCACGTATTTGAGACCCGGGATTCGAACCCGCTTCACTCGGTTTCAAACGAGCGCGTTACCACTGGGCTACTGCCCACTAAAGGAAAACTGTGAATAGCAATAAAAAAAACAAAATTATTCAAAATCTTTAATAAAGTGAACAAAACTCACCTTTAAATATTTTTTTTAAAATTTAAACCGTTAATAATTATGAAGAAATTACTAGAGACTTCCGGCCACCGCTAGTACCGCGGTTGACTGTATATACTTGTTAGTAAACTGCAGTTTTTATACTTGTCGGTCTGTGTGTGCAAACGTTAGAATGAAACGAGTGCAAAAGACTAGAGGGAAGTGTTGCGGTCGTGGTCAACTTTATCAGGAGGATATTCGGTCGCTGCGAACTTTTGATAACTACTCGTATGCCATAGAATCCTACTTGTTTTAAATATATTTTGTATGCAAGTTTCCTAATTTTTAAATACAATAGCAATTTTTTTAATCGCTACTAAACTTCATTCGATCATTCGCTGGGCTGAAAATTCTCCAAAATTACTCCAGCTTTAATATACTCCTGAGCCGCGCGGCTACCTATTTCATATATTATGTGCGGCGTGCACTCCTCCTCCTCTCCTGTTATTGTATTTTTTTCTTGCAATTAACATAGACTTGATTAATCAGTGGTAATGTAGCATTCAAATGGTGAAAGAATTTTTAAAATCGGTCCAGTACTTTTTGAGCCAATTCGTTACAAACATACTTACATACAAATCTTTCCTCTTTATAATATTATAGATTATTAGTATTAGATCATTAGTATAGATTATAGATCTTTAACCGATTTCAAAAATTAAAACGATAAGATCCTAAAATTTTTGTCTGTTGTCTGTCTGTTACGCGATATATTCGCAACTTTTTAATGATTAATTTTGACATACCTACTGGTTTATTAGTACTGTATTTAACTATCTTAAAAAGAAGTTTGAAGAAATAATTGAAGTAGAATTTCTGAGGTGTTTATGTGTACAAATTATTATCCTTACAAGTATGAAAACAAACAATGATGAAGTCACACCACTACTACTACGAGTACATTACATGTGTATGTAAATAATATTACTAGAATTTGTCCTGTTTTGATTTTACTTCAATAGCTAAGCTTTTACATTATTAAACTTTAAATTAAATGTCAGTCTGTAAGTCTGTGAGTAAGCTACCACCGGCTCGGCAAACAGTTTTGCTGAGAAGAGCTGTCGAAATGCTCAACAGATTACAGTTGCTATTTCAAAAAAAATATTTGATAACAATATTGCATTATAATATTTTTCTATTTATCCTACGTGAGACACAACCAGACATTAATCCCACACTTTTACATTTAGTAAGTTTTCCATGATGGCTTATTAAAGCCTTATTTAGAGATATAGATACATTTTTTTTTCCTTTTTTCCATCTGCAATCAGCCTTTCGGCTATAATCAGATATTTTGATGACTGTGTAGCTTGTTTGAGATTTTGCACATCCAATGACATGACATCTCTAATAATTTAAGATAAAGATCTTGGGCAATTTATATTGTGGCTAGCTGTGTTCTTTTCAGGCGAACTACACTATTGGTGGTATCAAGAAGTGCTGTGGCTAATGTATTTTTATGTTTGTCCAGTCTCTGTTTATAACTATTACATGATTTTATGATCTCCTCTTTAACTGTTGGAATCCCTAGATACTCATGTACCTCAGAGTTTTTTATAAACCATGGTGCATTACATATGACTTTTAGAATGTTATTTTGAGATCGTTGCAGTATTTCTATATTTGAATGGCTTGCTGAGCCCCAGAGTTCTATTCCGTAGGTCCAAATCGGTTTTATAACAGATTTATAAATTAGAAGTTTGTTTTCCAGGCTGAGTGATGATTGCCTTCCTATTAACCAGTATAGATCTTTTAGTTTTCGATTTATTTGTTCTCTTTTAGCTTTTATGTGATTTCTCCATGTTAGTTTTCTGTCTAATTGCATACCCAAGTATTTTACATTTGTCTGTGTTGGCAGAGTGGATCCGTTAAGTGACACTGAGGGACAGTCTTCACGTCTCAATGTGAAGGTAATATGGATCGATTTGTTAACACTGACTTTAATTCGCCATTTTTTCAGCCACACTTCAATTAGGCTTAGATGATCTTGTAGTACATAGATATAATATATAGATAATATATAGATACATAGATTCACTAAGCTATTATCATCTTTAAAAAATCGGCTAGGAGAATATCATAGGAATGATTCGAATGTCACCAGGCTTAACTAGAAGATGAAATCTTACTGTCCAAATACTCCTTACAATTTAATATTTTACCTTTTTTCGTCTCGTCTGTTAATAAAAGTGTCACACACAACTTAATATTGTTTATCACAAGATATCTAAAGACCTGTCGGGCCGTCGGGGCGTCGAGGTTTGAACCAAATCAAATCAAAATATTTTGTTCAGCATAAAAAATATTACAATTTCTTACTGAACATCATGAGTCTATCACCAGTTCGGAAAGAAGAAACCTCTGATCTGAGAAGAACTGGCCATTCAGACTTTTCACCTTCTCCCTACTTAAAATTTCGTGTCAGAAAACTCTAATCATCATACTTAGCCCCACCGGGGACTCGAATCCAAGGCCTCCGGACCTGGTTCCTTACATTATAAATATGACCATATTCAACTAAAGAGGTAACTAAAGATATACAATTTTCAAACAGACATTTTATTCAAACAAATAGATACTTGTTTTACTACATGGTAGATACTTTCCTCAAACGTGTCTTCAAATAATAATCTCTAGCCAGAAATCTCTGTAAATGCTCTTTGAAATAGGTTATGCAACAATTTTAATAATAGCTTTAAACTGCAGTGTTTTATTTATCCATTACTTTCTAAAAAAAACTTTTTTTTACATCCTATTATATCATAAAACAGATTAAATTAAGTTAATTTACTAAAATATCATCTAGATTAAAAAACCATTTTAGTGCATATAGGATAGTGGATCAGACGAGTGGACTGCAAAAGCAAAAGGAAAATACTTATTCTATTTACATAACTCATTTGTTTTCAAAGTAGGTATAATATAATATCTATGGAATAATACGGAAATAATAACATTTATAAATGGCAAAGACAGTGGTAGCCTTAACATACGATGGAGGAAAACATTGTGAGGAAACCATGTCTGGGAGAATATAACAAATTTTTGAAGGACAAGTGAAATACGTCAACACGCACTAGGCCAGCGCGGTGGACTATAGCCTGATCAATCTCATATTAAAGAAGGCCCGTGCCCAGCAGTGGGACGTTAAAAAACGCTAAATACAAATGGAAAAGTGTATAAATATAATAAATATGTTGGGACATTTTTTACAACAGCGCCATCTAGTTCCGTGGTAAGCTACGAGGCTTGTATTACGGATACCCGATAGTTGATATACTACACATATAAATTTTAAATACATACATAATATAAGTATTAACACCCATGACTGGAGAACAAACATTCGTGCTCAACAAATGAATGCCCCCAGCGGGACTCGAACCCGCGACCGCTAGCGCAGAAAGTAGGGTCACTACCAACTGAGCCAAAAGTGTATGAGTATTATGTTGATGTAGCGTAGTCGGGTCACACATTAAATACCTATATCCTCTTAATTTTATAGACATAGCTTTTTTTGACAGTCGGTAATATAGAATAGTTCTGTGACTTATAGCTTTAAATATTTAATTTCTGTATATTTGTAGTTTTCATTAGCGCTTGCAATTATTGTAGAACGTTATCATGTCTGCGGTCTTAATAATTGAATCTCCTGATAAGATACGTATAAAACATTGGGAACTCCCACCAATGGTCTTTGAAATCCATACATAATATAATAAAATTATAACTTTGTCGAATAAAAATATACTGTTCATTAAATATAACTTATTTGAAAAATCTCATTGAAAAAGTAATTATTATCGGTAAAGATAACTATAGTTTTATAAGCTATATTTATAGTTTAAACTTTTGTCTGTATTTTGGCTGCATCACGACAAAATCACTGGATGGATTTTTATATAATAAATATTATTTGGTATAATGATAGCCTGATATCAACTTATAGGATACTTTTTACTATTGAAAAATATCTCATTTCTGTGAAATAAGTATAGGTTAGTAACGTAAGAACGAACCCGGGCGGTGCTTGGGTGAGTCGCTTGTATTTACTTCAGCCCTTTTTAACGTCCCACTGCTGGGCACGGGCCTCCCTCAGTACGAGGGGGATCAGACCATAGTCCGCCGCGCTGGCCTAGTGCGTGTTGGCGGATTTAACATGTCTTTCGAAAACTTGCTAGGTTTCTCTCAGACATGCAGGTTTCCTTACCATGTTTTCCTTCACCGTAAGACAAGTGGTAATCATGATAGAAATGATTCGCACATGAAAATATCAGAGGTGCGAGACCCGGATTTGAACCCTCATCACTCGGTTATACAAGCGAGCGCGTTACCGCTGGGCTACCACTGCCTTAGCTTGTTAAAGATAGTAATTCGTGCCTTGCCCTTGATCCTAGGATCTATATGTATATTGTATATCATTTGTGATTGAGCGTTGAAGGATATAATATAGATATTACTTTAATATAACAATTAATGTCAGCAAAAAGCTAATGTTTTGATAGAATTAAAATTTCCATAAAATTTTTGTATGGACAAAACTTAATGTTATTAATATGCTACTTGTTCTAAAGCCAAAGTAAATTTTATGTCTTACTTTTGTCTCTATATATTAAAATATTTATATCAATAGGTAATTGTGTTATATCGGGAATACCGAAATGAATCAAATAAGTATATCTGGAAGGTGGAGCTGTTTAATGTCCCACAGTACCTGAGTAAATGTACGTGTCGGCACAATTGGCTCAGTCAATACCCTGCTTTTTCTGCCAGTAGTTGCGGGTTCGAGTCCCGCTGGGGTCATTCATTTGGGTGATAATTACGAATGTTTGTATTCCAGTCACGGGTATATATTTAGATATAATTTATGTCATTAAAGTTACAATATGTGTGTGTACAAGCTTAGCTTATCATGAAATTGGTGAAAATTATGCTGTGTTAATATCCTATTCATTTGTTTTATATTTTATAGTGCATTTAAACGTTTATCTATATTGTATATTGGATGATAAATATACCTACCTATATATCAGAACATTTATATAAAAAGTTGTATAAAAATAAGATATCCTAATACTGTCATGTATAAATGAAGTAAATGAACATAATATGCCCACAATTCTTTTTTAGATTTACACAAATATTAAACATTTTAAAAATGAAACGATCTTTTCGGATTCTCTACCGGCCCTCCCAGCTCCCTTACGTTTGCTATAAATTATTTAAAAGCAAAACCTAAATAAATAAAAAACCGCAATAAAAATCCGTAAAGATAGATTCAATTTAAAACATATTATACCCATTTCCACCTTGCTGAGTGCTTCGTATATAGATTTAATTAACAAAAATGAAAACCGACTTCAAAACGCTACAAATCGAAACTAAAAAGAAAAAAAAAAAATTTTAATTACTTAGTTATTGTTGGAGTCGGTGCCAGCCAAGAAGGACAGTTTTATCCTGCCTTTGCAATAACCTTTCGAACGGATATTTTGATTATATTTACAAATTGATACATTAATTAAATTGTATTAAGATTATTTTGCTTTGGCTGGCACCGACTCCAACAATAACTAAGTAATTAAAATTATTTTTTTTTCTTTTTAGTTTCGATTTGTAGCGTTTTGAAGTCGGTTTTCATTTTTGTTAAAAAATAATTTATTTTAAATTTTTTTGTGGAAATTATTATGTTTAAATAAGATATTGGAAGGCTAACTAAACTACTGCTCCAATAAGTCAGCGAAGTTTTGAAATGAACGACAATAGTCAATCGAGATTTGTCCACGTCTATTTTTCCACGTAACTCGTAGACGTTAATAAGATTTACCTTCTATTATCAATCCACCTAATATCCTGAAGGAATACGACTATCAGTTCATAACTACGTATAATATTAAAAGAATTTTCTTTCAACTCCTAACCGTTGAGGATATATCCCTTACATCATCACAAATTCTTGAACAGCTTTAGAAAATATATGAAAAAGGTAATCAGTGCCGATAAAATTTAAGGGTTGCCCTCGATTTCTCTAGGATCCCATCATCAGATGCTGACTTGGTGACAATGAGAACATCTTGAATGTATACCCTACCGAACAAAAAAGAAATTTTTAAAATCGGCCCACAATTCACGGAGAAATCGGTGAAAACACATAAAAAACAACTGTTGAGGAATTTTACCTTCCATCATCAGCTCATCCACATGAGATGATGATTTTCATACGTAAAAGCTTTATCGGGTTTAGAAAATATATCAAAAACATAATAGGTGCCTGTAAATTTTGAGAGTTGCCTTCGATTTCCCTGGGATCCCATCATCAGATCCTGACTTGGTGACAATGGGACCACCTCGGAACTATACCCTACCAATCAAAAGAAAAATTTTTGAAATCGGCCCACAGACGGCGGAGTAATCGGTGAACATACATAAAAAAAAAAAATACATACAACGGAACATATAACCTCCTCCTTTTTTGAATTTTTTTTGAAGTCGGTTAAAAATATGTTCGCTCTTCCATTGTGAGAGCCTACCCACTTCGTAAATGTCATCCGACTCGACCCTGAGCTAAATGGATCATGTCCCACTACACATGACAAGCTATATAAGGCACCGTTATTGAATTTATAAAAATCCACTAGTTTATATATATGGTTATGCCTGTATTTTTTCTTATTTTTCATAAAAATGTAACTGTACTCTTCTATGTTCAATGTTCTTGTCAATGTTCTTTTTTCTGTGGCTTCTAAGCGTGCCATTTTGGCACAAATTACTTCGCCAATGTCGTGTAGATTGGAAAAAACACGGCGAAGATTGAGAATTGCTCGGTTTAGAAAGAGATATTCACACTGAGGACTTACAACTTATTTGGTAAATGAGTGAGGAATTTATTGTATAATCTGTACCTACAACAAACAAGACTTCACAATATAGCACATGTTATATTAAATAAATATATAAAAACAGATGTTAGAAGAATTTAATTAAATGTGACTGTACTCTTCTATCGATGGTTTTGAAGCGTTAGCTTCCGTCTGTAGAATATAATTAATATTATTTAGATGGCAGATTCAAACATTTACCTATTGTATATTTTTTCAAGGGGTTATCAAGTTATGGGTATTTTTTACGATATACTCAAAACATCGAAAAAAAACGATTAAATAAGTTTAAATCGGTATTGTTAAATTTATGTACTCTAATTCTATTCACGGAGCTCTTAATTTAATATGGGAAAATTCTTCTTCATCCAAAAGATATGAAAACCCATTAGTAAATGGCTAATGTATCCAGAAAAATAATCTTAAACTAAAACATATAGGCAAATTAAATTATATATTGTTATTTTTTAAGACAGTCAAATTAATAAATTAAAACTAAATTTGGACTTTGACTTAATCGTAGAACTAGACATTATAAATAATTAAGAGACACTCTGAAGTTATTCTATAAGTATATTTTAAGATTTAATGAAATGAAAGTAAATAATCGATTAAAGTAACTATATGCTTACTATAACTATATACCTTGAAATTAAGAAATACAACCCTCCACCAAGAAGACATATTAAATACGAAGCCATTGACTACAATAAACTTGAAAATTCATTTAAAACAGCTATAAAGAATAATAGAATAGATAACCTGTCAACTCTTCTTGAACTATTAAAAACACTTATTAAGTGTAGTAAGATAATAAAAACGAAAATACTCAATCCCCCCAAAGAAGAATGGATTAATAAAGATATACTACAGGACATAAAAACAAAAAATAAACTATGGATTCAACTTAAAAAGAACGTAAACGATAATAATTTAAAAACTCAATTCGATCATCTAAAGGAAAATACAAGTAGTAAAATTAAGAAAGCCAAAGAATCCTACTATACTCAGGAATTTGAAAACTGTCGACAAAAGCCGAAGAAAATGTGGCGTTTACTTAACGATTTAGTTAGCAATAAGAGAAAAGATCAGATTCCTGTTCCCTCAAAACTTATAGTTAACAATTTGCCTATAACTGAACCTACCTCTATTTGTAATACATTTAACGAGTATTTCTCTAAAATAGGAACAACACTTGCGAATGAAATTCCTCGTAAATTCCACAACAATTTAACTTTCACACTTCCTCGAATAAGTAACATTAGTAATACATTATCAAACTTAGACCCTTGCACTATAAAAGAAATTAAAACAATAGTAAATAATCTTGACTCTAATTCGAGTACCGGAGTTGATGGAATAAATACCAAAAGCATAAAGCGTATTAAAAACTCACTTACTGAGAGCCTAACGATAAGTTTTAACATTTTACTAAAGGAGGGGAATTTTCCCGACGAGCTAAAAATTGCAAAAGTAAGTCCAATCTTTAAGTCCGGTGCTAAATCAGACCCGGGAAATTATCGACCAATATCGGTACTGCCAGTTATTTCAAAGATTCTTGAAAAGATTTTATACGTTAGATTACTTAACCACTTAAATTCAATTAACTTTCTTTTTGATAAGCAATACGGATTTAGACCTAAATCAAACACACTTTCAGCTACAATAGACCTAGTCACTAAAATAAAATCCAATATTGATAGCAAAAAGATAGCACTTGGAGTATTTATTGATCTCAAAAAAGCATTTGATACCGTTAGTCATCCAGTACTCTTACAAAAACTAGAATGCATTGGTGTCACTGGCAGTGCCCTAAATATGTTTCGATCTTACCTAACAAACAGACAGCAAGTTGTTAAGTTGAATGAATACCTAAGCAAGCCAACTTACTTAACTTATGGAGTACCACAAGGATCCATATTAGGGCCTTTGTTATTTTTGATATACATCAACAACATTAGTGAACTTGACTTATATGGTGAACTCACTCTGTATGCAGATGACACGTGTCTATTTTACTTTGGATTCTCAATAGATGATATCATTTCCCAGGCTCAAAAAGATCTAGATAAAATTTATATGTGGTTCCAATATAACTTGCTAACTATCAATATAAATAAAACTTGTTATGTCATATTTAAATCAAAGAACAAAAAAATTCAAAATCAATTAACACTTAAAATTAATAATATCCCATTGAAAGAAAAGAAGGAAGAAAAATATTTAGGCTTACGTCTAGACTCTTACCTTAATTGGAATGCACATATTGACCACATCATAAATAAGCTTTCTAATTTAATCGGTTCGCTAAAAAGTACAGTCCGCTGTTTACCTCACTCAGTCCGCTTAATGATTTATAATAGTTTAGTAAAACCACACCTATTATATTTAATCGAAATATGGGGCACCGCCTCGAAATCTACGTTAAAACAATTGCAAATCTCGCAAAACAAATTAATTAAACTATTATTTCACTATCCCTACCTAACTGCTACAGAAAAGATTTACAAGGAAACAAAATTAATGAATATAAAACAACTACACTTCTACACTACTTGTCTATTAATACAGAAACTATTACATAATGAAATACACATTAATAATATATCATTTACAACAAAAGATCAGACTTACAGGTACGCAACTAGACGTGCTAGTCACTTAGCTATACCTAAAACTAGAACTAAATCTGGACAAAAAACTATAACTTTTGAGGGAGCAATACTTTATAATAATTTACCTAAACAAATAAAGCATTCTGAGAAACTTAGCAATTTTAAGTCTAATCTGTATAGGCATGTTCTCTCTGATATATCTCTATTATAAAACAACTAGACTGTATTTGATACCTTTAATGATTTTTCTGTATACATATATATATGTTTTTGCCGTTCAACTGTATAACGTAAGCATAGCAACCTAAGTTCTCATGTAAATGACTGTGTCGAAATGAGAATAAAGTTCTTTAAACCGAAACATAAGAATAACAATGTTTTTACCATTACAAAGAAAAATTCATCATAATTTCGAAGACATTATGGATACGACAATAAGATATATTCATTGCATTGTTAGTAACTTATAACTACACGTGAAGTTAATAAAGGAATTTAAGTACATATAAATAAAATTGGAGTGTCTGTTTTTAATTTCAAATTAACAGCTTTTCACTAAATGCATACTATGAAATTATAAACGACACTAGCAACTAAAAACCAATTTTTAAGATTTTTATCTGTCTATCTGTTTGTTCCGGCTAGTCTCTGAAACCGGCTGGACCGATTTTGACGGGACTTTCACTCGCAGATAGCTAATGTTATAAGAAGTAACTTAGGCTACTTTTTAACCGACTTCAAAGAAGGAGTTTATATTTTTTAAAATATATTTGAACTAGCGGATTTCGTGCTAAAACCAAGGGACGATCCCGAGCGAAGCGAGAGTGAGTCGCTAGTTTTATAATAAAATCTACGCTGAGCCTAGGTACTGAAGAAGTTTTTAGTTTGTAGAAATCACACAACTGCAAACCCTGTTAATCTTGAAAGGACTATGTAATATAGCTCTAGTAGTAGCCTGATCTCTGCCCGGTTGTTTGACAGAAATACAGTGCACGTTTGTTTTGGCGCAAACTTACAAACAAAATCGATAAACGCATTATTTTACAAAACAACAAGCTGTCAATTTGCAATAAACGGATGTTACGAGTAGCTTCAGCTCAATCTATTTAACACCCGTCCTTGACCTAATAGGTCGTTTGCGTGGAAGCAAGAAATATTTATTAACTTTTGAACCCAGTGCTTCATTAATTGCTTATTTATCTTATACTAGCTTTTCCCGCCGGTTCCGCCCACATTCTATAGACCGGAAACCAAGTTCTTGTATTTTACATATACTAAAAAAATCACCAAAACCTGCTGCATCCTGTAAAATAAGTCTCATGTTTATCCGTTTTGTAGTTTTTGCAGTTAGATCGAACAAAAATCTTCTCGCCATTTATTAGTACAAAGAAGTAGGTACTGTGGCAGTCGTAGGTATTTCGTTCGACGTTTTAGTTTTTCAGAAAGGCTATATAATTGCATTTTTTTAGAAAATACACGTTTTAAACAAATTATATAACAAAACCTTATCTAATTTTGCTTTTTACTGTTTTGGCTGTTATTACAATTATTATTATTCTGAGCAAATATTTTTCTGGAATTCGGAAATAAATATAGAAAACGAATTTTTACAGATAATATAAATTTTTCGCCACCGTAATCCCCCATAATATGGCAAATATCATTAAAATGTAAAGTATGTTCTACCTACTTGTAAGTTGTATCAGTTGTACTTGTAAACGATTGCTAATAATTGTAAGTAAATAAGTAGGTTGTGGAATCGTTCTAATGATTTCAGAATATAAATTATTCAAAATTAAATAAAAATAGGTTTTACATGTAGATATAAATTATAAAATAATTAATTATTTATTCTAGAAGTTATCAATTATCATAGGATAGTTTGAGTTTTCACCATTGAGTGGAAAAAGGGCGGGAAACTGTCATTCCATTTCCTCATTTTTTCGTTGGCATTTCTTGGCCTACATGACCTACACCTGTAACAATACTGCCCTTTTCATAGGTATACATAATACCGGTATGTGCTCACCGTTTAAAAGAAGTTACTTTTGAGAGTGCTCGATTGTGCGAAGCGTTGATGTAGTTGGAACATTCAATATTGAGCATTATGCCGCATAATGCGCTTTAGTGCTGTAATTGGAAAACGGGGACTTACTCAAAATAACTTAAGCTCACTGATCATTGTGTCAAGTTTAGTTGAGAAACAGCTAGTAGACACTATATCCTCTACCACAATAAAAATTAGGTTCCACAAAAGGTATCTATCTGAACAGTGTTCTCTATATGTACATAACATACATCTATATATATATAATGAAAATGGTGTTCGTTTGAGGCTCGATCACGCCTAAACCACTGATCGTATCGACATGAAACTACCACCATTCGATGCGAAATTTTTCCTAGATGGTTTATGGCTATTTATTTTTCGAATTCTAACGTTCCTTCATTTTTTTATTGCTGTTTTACTTTTATGAACATTTATCCCGCTAACAAAAACAAAAGACAAGCGTTTTCTCTTGATTCTTTTGTTTTCATGGATTTCAACGGAGTTTACTAAACGGATAATGTTCTTTTACATTCAGCTAAGAATCTACTTACAAACTTCCACGCATCCACCCACCAACTCCCACGCACCCCTGCACACCCACTCTCATTTTTTGATAAAAATAAAATGCCGTATCTATGATCGAGTATCACTTGAGAACGGCTGGACCGATTGGGTTAATTTTTTTTTTGTTGTCTTCAGAATTGTCAGGAGAATGTTTATATGTAAGAAAATTTTAAAAAAGTCTGCTAAAACGTTAAAAGTTTCGATGATAATCGAAGTATTCCAATTTCTATAGTTACTCATCACGAAATCTCGGGAACTATAGGACTTAGAAATGTGAAACTTGGTAGGAATATTACTTTCGTTATGTAGAGGTCAACTAAAAACGGATTTTAAGAAATTCATCCCCCAAAGGGGATTGCGGGGGCGTTAAAAATGAACAATTCCCGTTTTTAAACTATAGCTCCTATAAATTCCAAATTTGGTAGGAATCTTCTGTAAGAGATGTAGAAATAGTCTATGAACGAATTTTACGGTAGCTCACCCCACAGGGGGTTGCGGGGGTGGTTTAACAATGAAAATTTTTATTTTTTAAGCCGTAGCTCCTACAGACTCCAAATTTAGCTAGAGTCGTCTATATGTGATGCAGAAATGATTTAAGAGCGGATTTTACAACAACCCACCGCCGAAAAAGATTGCGGTAGTGGGTGTTAAAATGTGTAATTTCTATTTCCAAACTGTAACCTCTATAGACTTTAAATTTGGTAGTAATCTTTTATTTGTCATGCAGAAATCATCTCAAATAGGATTTTACGAAATTCTATTTCCAATAGGGATTGCGGTGGTGGGTGTGAGAATGTTAAATTTATGTTTCCAAACTGTAACTTCTACAGACTCCAAATGATTATTTTTTTACTGTTTAAATAGAAAAGGTTAAAGTCAATTGTTTTTTTTTCATTTAATTAATTTCATTTGTTTTTATATAACCTAATTAATTTTATGATAAAACGTCAGTTCATAAGCGGTTGAAAAAAATAAAAATGATGAATAAAATTTAATTTATTTCCTTTGAAAATTCGCCCAGCGAAGCGGGCGGGGACGGCTAGTAATATTATAAATAAATATATACATGATACATCCATGACTGAAGTACAGTTGTGCTCAACATATTATAAATGAAATACCCCTAGCGAGACTCGAACCCGCGACCGCTAGCACAGCAAATATTGTCACTACAAACCGCCAAACTTGTCATAAAGAAGGGAGAATGAATTCTCTAAAGTTTTTAGAAGCCAGACTTGGGAACGAATATTTTGTAACGTCTATTTTGTAGGTTCTGCAATCAGCAATGTAACATAAAACGGATACGTTATAATTTGATCGGTTCTTGTCTTGCATTTTTCAGTATACCAAGCCTTACGAAAACGTTACGAAATTTGCTTCGTTTTGTATCGAGATCGACTAATACATTACCATGTATTTTTTTTTATTTTTCCTATGAACCTTTGCTGTCTAGTTTTTATTGCTTATCTACATGGTAATTTAAAAAAACGACCATAAAATCGGTAATATTCGAGTCTGTAAATCTAGTAATTACTATAATAATCACCATACTACGTTATAAACTGTACATGTAAAACGCACTAATTAAGATTTATAACGTTAATTCGTGAACACATCGCGTGCTGCGAGGCGTTATTCGTTGTAACCTCTAAACACTTATCATGTTAACCAATATTAGAAGTATGGGCACTGGCTTTCTTCAAGGACAATGGAATATCGAAGGTTATTACCCGACATCAAAAAAAAGGGGTCAACACTCCTAACAAATTATCGATAACTAGCATTACCTGCGGCTTCGCACGCGTTCTGTAGACCGGAAACCAATTTCTTTCTGAGTCGCGCGGCATGATACCTCGCAGAACTAACGCCCGTCCTTCCCGTTTCTGCAACATTTTTTATCGATGCTCCGCTCCTATTGGTCGTAGCGCGTGTAATAATCTCATAGCGTTCCTCGGTAGACTATCCAACAAAAAAAATTTTTTCAAATCGAACTAGTTCCTGAGATTAGCGCGTTCAACAAAACAAACAAACAATCAAACTCTTTTGCTTTATAATATTAGTATAGATTAGCAATATTGAGTTTCAAAATAAATACTAGACTTCCAAGACAAATATCGATTTAAAAATTGTATCGTATACACCATACATGTATAAAAACTTGATACTATTACTTTTTTATGTGATCTGTGATACTATCAAGCTGTGGTAGTTTTAAATTTAGCTCTTTTTGTAAACTTCTAGAAGCAGTACTTTTAGAAAACTTTATTATATTAGCAATATTGACCAAGCAATTAAAATAAATTATTTAACCCTAACAAAATTCCACACCTCCTGCCTGCTCTGTTTTAAACTCCAAACTATGAAACTAATTTGAGTGGAACATGTTTTCACCAATACATGCGAGGTATAAGAAGTTTATTTGCTGAAATATGTTAAATTCCTCTTCATAATCCAAGTGAAGTTACAAGTAAAACATAAGCTGTATCTTTCAGAAATAAAATTAATATTTGTCTCTTAGAAGAAATGCATGACATTTAGAAATTTATTTTATTACACTGTTTGACGGTTATTATATTCTCTTTTCTTTAGAGCATAAATTTAAGTCCATGGAACCTTCAAAAACCAAATCAGGATCATCTATTTAACTGAAACCACCATTTTGGAAAAAATAATGTTTGTATTTACCAACATTTCTGTAATCAGGCCTGAAAAATATTTGGCTGTAATAAAAGTTTCTAAGTAAACACTTTAGCGAATCTACATATAATAGCTCCTAGAAATAGACAAGTACTAAATAAAACCAAATCAACTGGTTTGTTAAGAAAGTTTAATAATAGAAGTATTGAAAATATCTCCAGTGATATAACAAAGAAATTAAAACAATAAATTTAGATAAGTACTAACATAGCTAGCTATAGTTTATAACTAAAAATTTCAATATAAATACACTACAGTGATAACTGTTGTCTTAGTCTACGTAGTGCAGTGCGGAGATCCAGCTTTAAATAAAGGCCTTTCATACACACATTCATTCATCATTCACCTCCACTTCGGGTATTCCATTTAGTTGAGGACCAGTGTTGCCAGGCCACATGGAATCACAAACTCGTCCAAACTAATATCACAATTTAACTGATCGACAGATGGATGTGTAAGAAAATAAACATATCAAGCAATAAATATATCTTTAAAAATCTCTTTCGGCAAAAGCTGCTCACATCCTTGTTTAGCTTAGACTTCTGTATGAACTGGCAACACTAGATTACCTATTAGGAAGGTAGGAATGTGGGGTCCGATAAGCAATGGAATGTCCGAAAAGAGGTTTCACTAAACAGGATTTTAATTAGCCGCTCTTGAATAGCAGTATTGCCACCTGGCCTAAATAGAAGTATATGAAGTGACGGGTCTCATGTGTTACATATGAACCAAAGTTGCGGCCGACAATGCAGTGCCAAGTTGGGTTGTATTTTTTGTCAAATTCTTTCTTAATGAAAGCTGCAATGTCCTGGAAATGAGATATGATAATTTTAATCTTTTATTTAAAAAAATATATACATAAAGATGATCTTTAAAAAAATGATTTAATTATTCTAATTAGATTCATTAAAGAAAGACAAGCAACAAAGAAGGAAATAATGAATTTGGTATGTAATTTAATTTCTTGAATAATTATAAATATAATTTTAAGATATTGCCAAATTTAGTCAACTACCTTTTCAATGTTGAACTTCTCCAGCGCCTGTGTCGCGCAGTCCACAGCATCCTGCTGCATCTCCTCGCTCATGTCGGCATTCTTGATCACCGCTTTGCGGTCGCACATCTTGTCTGTATAGCTGAAAAAGCCACTTCAAACCTTTGACATCTCTCAATTACACACAAAACACGAAAAACCGACTCTAACACCGCGAAATTAGATTTATATTTCCGCCAACGTCACCTCTAGGCAACCACTTCTCGCGCGCCAAATAAGTCGAGTGTGTAACTCGGCAAATAGACATGCACATCCTATCCTATGCTGTAAGGTTATCAATTCCACGCACCTCTGACTTCATTAGCTTTCCACATGCGTAAACCACGCCATTGATTGTTTATATTCAATAGCGGAAGCTAAAAATAACTTCTAAAGGTCAGGCGGGAATCCATCCCCCGCGCGCCCTTTATGAATTTACTAACCCAATGAATCCCGGATTTAATGATTTTACAGACAGGGAGCCTTATATCTATATTTAATATACCTTATCGATTCGTGTATCGCTTGGGGCGTTTTTTTTGTTGTAATTCTAACAGTAGCACTGGCGGTTATGCCCGTCATCAAAAAATTTTAAATAGTAGATTTTAAATCAATCGAGTTAAAAGAAAATTCAACAAACATAATCATATTCCAATACTATAAGGGTTATCACCATAGAAACATTGAAATTAAATCGATAAAATTACTTTAGTACACATTTTTGCGAATGTTAGCGAAATATGTAAACTGCGACGACTTTAGTACACCGCTTCTTAGCTAATAAAGCACCTAAATTTAAGAAAATTATATCCAAATGATAGTAGTAACGTAAATTTAATAAATTCGCACAATAAAAATATTTATTACTCACTTTTGCGTCGGTCTTTGAACAAATTCTCACGTAATGATTTTGATACCGGAGATTCTTTGCCTACTTTCTAGAGGATTCTTTCAAAGGCTTCTTTCAGCAGAGAATGCCTCGGATTGCGCTAGAGGGCGTTCGAATTTTAAAATTCGTTCGAAAATTAAATATATATATTTGTTTTTTAAATTTGGCCATAGAAAAAATACTTTTGTTAATTTATGGTAATGAAATAATTAAAATATAATATATACAATGTATGTTTATTTCAACAAGAACAATTTTATCACCAAGTAAAATATTTGCAAATAAATACTTAAAAAAATCTCTTTCGAAAATATATACATAAATGATATTTACAATAAAAAAAGAATTAAAGTCATGATATTAGTAAAATCAATAATTACCAAAAATATTAACTTAGGTATTGTACATGTAGTACTAATTCATTTAAGTATCCGAACTCATAACGCTTCTTTTCGACCATTTTAGTCTACGTGCCTCAGTCGCCATCTTTGATAAGTCAAAAACCGCCGACTAAAGAAAGCTCGTGTACCTGAAACAAAGCAATAATATTGCAAAATTCAGCCTATTTTAATATAATAGAAATAATATATTAACACATAAATATGTCTGGCGGTAGTGGCGGCAGCAGGAATGAGTGCAGAATATACGTTGGTAACTTGCCCCCTGATATAAGGACAAAGGACATCCAAGATCTATTTTATAAATTTGGCAAAGTCACATTTGTTGATTTGAAAAACAGAAAAGGTCCACCCTTTGCTTTCGTCGAATTTGAAGATCCACGGTAAGTACATACTTTAAAATTTAGGAAGGCTTTTACAGTTTATGAGTACTACATTGTTTATTTAATTAATTAACCAGTTTAGTAGGTACTGTAAAAAATCTCGTTCTAGAAGTTTTACTTCGGTAGTGGTTAAATCTTTAAAAAAATTATTATATAAATTGTTATATATGTATTTAATATGGTGTTTTTTTTTATTTTACTATAATGAGGGTATGAATATAATAATTTAAAAATTGAAAAAGTCAACTGCTAAATATATTAATGTATTTATACATTACTATATTGCATGCTTTTTAATTTATATTAAATACTAAACTAACTAACTTATTTTTCTGATATCATCACTACATAGTATAAAATAAAGTCACCTCGCTGTCTGTCCCACCCTATGTACGCTTAGATCTTTAAAACTACGCAACGGATTTTGATGTGGGTTTTCTTATGTAGATAGTGATTCAAGAGGAAGGTTTATAGGTATAACTAATGAAACCCAGGGCTTCACCCTCGCTATATCTAGGGAAGAGACCGAGCTAAGCGATTGGAAGTTGCTTAGTTATTTATACTTTAAGTTTGCAAATATTTTTGGTATGTTAAATGAAGTATAATTTATTAATATGCCTTCTATTATTCAACGTTTGTTGTAGTGGAAAAGTAAAGAATGTCATTGTCATAATAATCTTCATACACAACTTTCAGTTGTTTCAGTCAAATACACTTGCACATTTAAACTGCTGCTGAATGTTGGTATACAAATTATGTAGGCTATATTTTATAAATAATTTGTTATATACTATTTACTACGATTGCTTTTAAATATAGGGCATTAAAGATTCAACTCTGGAAAAGCATGAGGTTTGGTATTTATTGGTTGGTTGTTTTATCTTAATAAGGATGAAATAGATAAGAATTAAGATAATAACATAACGTACATATCATATCTCTATTGTCAAGTAATTTTTAGTTTCTACAAATCAACAATTAATTATTAAATTTTCAATATAATATGTAGTATGTATTTTAATATAAAACATACCTAGGGACAAACACAAGCAAAGTAAGGGTGAATTGCTAGTTAATTACTATATATAGTATATTTTTATTACTATACTATTGGTACAAAGTTCAATGAAAAAATTATGGAGACCTTCAAACATAATTTTAGTAATTAACTACATATTTGAAATTTTGTTATTCATTTGAATTATTTTGAATGTGTGTAATCATAACGACAATAGAACTCTGACCTTGTGAACAAATTTATGTACCATTCGATGTAAATGCTTTTGTTTATTATTTTGGAGTAACTTAACACATTCTGTGCCACCGACCCCGTAGGAACCGGTGAACTAGCACCTACTTACAAACCTTGTGAATTATGATAGCATAATATAATTCATGCTGTAATATTCAAGTTACAAGTTAGTAATTACATTCAATTTGAAATTCTTTATCAAATCAAATCAAAATGTTTTATTCAGCATAAAACTTTACTTTGTCAAACAAATGATAAAGCTATACAATTTTTTATATGTAAAGATAACATAATATAGATAAACAGTACTTTTTAATTGTTTTAAATAAAAAACCGTGGTAATAAAGCATTTTGATATTTTTCATTGAACCCTGAGTATATTGTCGGTTATAATTTAGATAAGACTTGACACAATGTTGTGAATTTATGTAGATACAATCTATATATATAAAAATGAATTGCTGTTCGTTAGTCTCACTAAAACTCGAGAACGGCTGAACGGATTTATCTTATCTTAGTCTTGAAATGTTCGTGGAGGTCTAGGGAAGGTTTAAAAGGCGAGAAAAAATCTAATAATTTCCGGGAAAACCCTAAAAACAGCCCTTTTCTATTTCCCATACAAACGTTTTCTAGAGTCAATTTGAACTTTATTGCTATTCAATAAAGTTCATATTAAATTATAATCACTTACTGTTGTCTAACCAATTAAGGCGTGTTCCTAACGTCAAAGAGTCAATTTGCAATTTATTACCGCTGTATAAAATTCAAATTCAATCATATCTATGAAAATAGTCTTCGCGTGCGCTTTGGAGGATCTAATGTAGCGTTCCGAAAATAAACAAAAGTGAATCGCGAACGCGACAAAAAATGTAATAAACTATTAGTAGTACTGATTTCCAATTAATTTGGTCGGCTTCGCGAAACTTTATTTTAGCTAACTTCAGTTGTAACTGTATCAGATTATTTTTTTAAGTTTGACAAATCTTAAGTTTTGTCACAAATTAAGTTTCTGAACACAACCATAATTTGACATTAGATTTGACAACCAACTAATATGTCAATCATTCTGTCGCACTTCAGAACACGGAGATTTATGGCTTAAAGGTAAACTCCAAAAAAATAAATAAAAAAATCAGAACACGGAAAAAAGTATTACGATTGACGATATTGTGTTACGATCATGGTTACGATATTCTATGAGTGCATCCTTCTATCTTTTGTGAGTGACATTCCAAGTAGTGTGCTCTTTTTTTGTTGATATTTTGTGATAGTGACACTTTACTGTTAAGTTACGCGACGGGTCGCATTGAGGAGGTCTTAGGGCCATAGCAAGTTTGTATGAAAGTCTTCATCTTTTGTGCTACGATCTTTATATTTGGTACGAAGGTGGTTAATTGTTGGTACAAGTATGCTAAAAACGAGATACCTTCATTTTTTGTGCTACAAGTTTCAAATTTTGCACTGAATTAGTAGATAACTTTTACGATACTACAAATCGGACACTTCATTCAAAGGATATTACGAATTTAAAAATAATAATAATAAAATAATGCGCAGCACAGCGGGAAATGTGGAGAGGGACGGGGAACCAAGAGCGGGAGAGGTAGCCGCGCCGCTCAGGAGTATATTAACGATGGGTTTTGAAATAGCTGGAGTAATTTTCGAGAATTTTCATGCAATCTAAAGATCATCCGATTGCGAGTGATCGAATAAAGATTAGTAGCGATTAAAAAAAACGCGGGCGAAGCCGCGGGTACTGCTAGTATTATATATTTATGTTTTTTTATAATATGGGAAAATAGTTGATTTTAACTACTATTATCTCACTCTTGTTCCACTTGGGTTTGTACCTACATACATTTTAGGATAAAATATTTTTCCGGAGTATTGCGGCTGTATTGATATGGCTCCATGTCATTTTTTAAGGTTTATAATATAGACTTAATAGGAGGTTGTCATCTTAAGCAACCCAAACTTCACTTGCTCCTTAGAGATATATCGTATAATCCCTTTCTAACATTTTTTTATATTTGACATTTTTATTGTATTATTTTTTCGGATTTATTTTATTTTATGGTTCCCGACTTTTCTCGTGTCATCGGAAGAGTGTCTCCCATGTCTACGATTGCCGTAAAATGACGGAAACCAATCTATACTAATATTATAAAGCTGAAGAGTTTGTTTGTTTGGTTGAACGCGCTAATCTCAGGAACTACTGGTCCGAATTGAAAAATTATTTTTGTGTTGGATAGTCCGTTTATCGAGGAAGGTTATAGGCTATATTATATAACGCTACGACCAACAGGAGCGGAGCATCAATGAAAAATGTTGCATTTGGTTTCCAGCTATTAGAACGCGCGCGATGCCGCGAAAAAGTCTAGTTAAAACAAATAAATCTGCGAAAATTCCGTAAAGTAAGTTGTTTATTAAAGTGTAAATATGATTATCTGTGTGGTGCAGCGACGCGGACGACGCGGTGCGCGCGCGCGACGGCTACGACTACGACGGCTACCGCCTGCGCGTGGAGTTCCCGCGCGGGGGCGGCGGCGGCGCGCGCGGCGGTCGCTCGCAGCCCGAGCGCGGCCCGCGGCCCGCCGCGCGCGGCCCGCCGGCCCGCCGCTCCGAGTACCGCGTGCTCGTCACCGGCCTGCCGCCCTCCGGCTCCTGGCAGGTACGAAGCTTATTGGTGACCCTACCCTGGTAAAAGCCAACTTACAAAGCCTCGATCACCGACGTAGGGTTGCCAGCCTTTGTGTATTCTATAGGTTGCATTTCGGAGTGTGCCCAGGAATTACATGACTTAGGTAATTCCCCCATCCCCCTTTCCATCATCGGATGACTCGACGAACCGTTTTGCTTCGTCGTTTATTATGCGTGCGGCTAAGGATCGGAACATCCTGCCTGCGTCAGTGTTTCCGTCCGATTACAATATGGATGTCTTCAAGGCAAGAGTGAATAGGTGGCTACTGAATTAGTGCGACTTACCATCTCCGACTGCGTTACCACTTACCATCAGGTAGAACGTAGCAAGCACTAATTCAGAATAAAATATAAAAAAAATGACACGCTTCCTTTCTACTTCTGTGTATGACGACACGTTTGGCGCAGTTTGTAGTGACCCTACTTTGTTGCGCCAGCGGGCGCGGGATCGAGTCCCGCTGGCGCAACAAAGTAGGCAGTCAGATGTTTTTACTCCAGTCATGGGTGTTTATATTTATAATATATATGTATTTAAACTTATATATCATGTAGTATATCAATTATCTGGTATCCGTAACACAAGCTTCCCTCGTAGCTTTCCATGGAACTAGATGGCGCTGTGTGTAATAATGTCCCAACATTTATTTATATTTTTCTGTGTTGGGGCTGTATTTCGATATCGAATCTTCATAGTATCAAGCGCCAAGTAGACTCACATACTAATTTCCTGATGATGTACTGTCCCAGGACCTCAAAGACCACATGCGCGAGGCGGGCGACGTGTGCTTCGCGGACACCTTCAAGGACGGCACCGGAGTGGTGGAGTTCCTCCGCCACGAGGATATGAAGTATGCTGTCAAGAAACTGGATGACTCCCGCTTTAGGAGTCACGAGGTATGTATGAGACACACAAAATATGTGGAATGTATTTTAAAAATATATGGCAAAAACATAATATACGGGCTGAGACAAAAACCCTTTTGTTGATATTGATAGGAATTATTGATAGATAAATAAATGATAGTCCAGGCTAAAACTAATTGTATATTAACTGAACTTACTGCATCGAAATATATATGGCTTAAAGTGCTTACGCGACAATAAAATTTTGATGTGGTAGGTTGACATTAAAATTTTAAATAAAATTTATTTTCAGGGTGAGGTTTCATACATTCGCGTGAAAGAAGACTATGGTAATAGTGGAGATAGAGACAGGTGAGACATTGTTTTGTTTTTATTTAAAGTTATTATTATTATTGCCAAGCAATTTAAAAACATAACTCAAGGTAGCGGTACGCAGTGGCAACGCGTTCACTTTTTAGTGACACAATGAACTCCGCTACCAGTTCTACATTTGGCCAGCATGGTGAATTATAGCTTGATCCCCCGCGTATTGAAGGAGGCAGTGGTAGCCCAGCGGTAACGCGCTCGCTTGGATAACCGAGTGACGCGGGTTCAAATCCGGGTCTCGCACCTCTGATATTTTCATGGAACATTTCTATCATGATTACTATCACTTGTCTTGCGGTGACGGAAAACATCGTAAGGAAACCTGCATGTCTGAAAAAACCCAGCAAGTTTCCGAAAGACGTGAAGTCCGCCAACACGCACTAGGCCAGCGCGGTGGACTATGGCCTGATCCCCTCGTACTGAGGGAGGCCCGTGCCCAGCAGTGGGACGTTAATAAGGGCTGATGTTGATGAATGTGTGCAGGTCGCGGTCGTTCTCCCCGCGCTCGCCGTCGTACGCGCGGCGCCGCGGCTCGCCGTCGTACTCGCCCGTGCGCCGCTCCTACTCGCGCTCCGCCTCGCCGCAGCAGTCGCGCCGCAACTACTGAGGTACGCTACTGCCTACTGTACTCTAAATGTTTACAATAACAATGTTACACAACAAGATACGAATTTAAATTACACCACTAACAGCCCCTAGGAATATAACTCTTACAATACAATCAGCCCCAACTTATTTGTATTATTTTTTTATTAATTCACACTAACAAAAATTACAATACAGTCAGCCCCATCTAAAATTAGCCTTTTTTTTTTTAAATAAATTTGTACACAAACAACTATAATATTATACAAAATACGAAATTAATTTAAATATCAGACATGACGCACTTACAATACAATCAGCCCCATCTAAATGATTAGGTTGTGCTAACTAATTAACATGATAAATATTAACACATTTTAATTGTTAAGAGCATTTTAGTTTAGCGCAAGTTATTTTTCAATGCTTTGCTTTATATTTTTTTAGCATAAATAGTACAAGTCGAATAACATTTACACAAAAAAATAATTGGCAACTAGAGTTGTAGCTTTATGTATAACAATGCAATCAAAATTCAATTTTTCCAAGCTATTACTGACATTAACTGTATTTTAAATTAAATCTATAAATTAATTTATGCTTCCAAAAATTACAATAGTTTTGATTTATTATTATTGAAAAACATCTGTGTTAAATTTATATTATTTAGTACACTTGTACAACATTAGCATTACAAAATGCTACTGGGATGCAAATATTGGTATTTTATGTTTTTTTGAGGAATACTAACTAACCTGGGAATAAGAAAGTAGTGTATTTAAACTTATATGTGTAGTATATCAACCATCTAGTATCCATAACACAAGGCTCGTACCTTACCGTGGAACTGGATAGTGCTGTGTGTAAATGTCCCAACATATTTATTTAATTATTTATTATTTATTTAATATTAAAATAGGTCTACACAGTTACTCATGACACACTAACAATGATAAATATTGATAACATTAAATAAATTTACATTATGCAAATATAATATAATCCATAGTTTACAATAATAGTATTAAAAGTAAAACTTAATAGTTGTAAAATATAAAAAAACTTAACTAATATCATGTAAGAGCCTTGCTTCCACAGTTCTTGGATTGGAATTATATATATATGGATATTTAATGGATTTGGATATTTTGGATACACACACGGACACTTGGCAGAGGGATACACTTTCATAGAGAAAATCTTTTACATTGGACACACTGGATTTATTTGATGATTGACTAAAAAAAGTGATGTTCACATCGCTTCTTTTTAGTTTTGATTAATTTGTACATGTTAAAAAAGAAATTATGTAAATTTTGTTAAAAATTAATTTTGCTAATTACGGAGGATGGATTGGATTATCTTTATAGTTTGTTTGTCTCACTGGATAGAAAATCAAATTTAAGGATTGAAGCATTCAATATGTACATGGAGAGATAGACAGAAAGCATGGATAATATGTTCCACTGTCCGATGAAAGTATAATATGATGTTATGGAATGTGTGGACTTTTTTATGGAAAATGTTTACCCTTTTACAACAGGATCCCAGAAAAGGTTCGAAATGCTCATATCGCCAAATTCAAAAAATATGTTAAAGAAAGTTTGTGTGTTTACTACTAATGATATGAATACTTACTATTAATGATTTTCTCGAAAACTGCACGAATTTGATCAAGTCAAATGATATTCAGGCTATTTTATTGTTCTAAAAATATTGTAAATTAATAATAATGTAAGTCCCACTGAGTTTCTTTCACCAGTTCTGAGGCTTTCTTTTTTATAAACTGGTAGTAGACTCGACGTTCAGCAAAAAAATGTAATATATTAATGCTGAATAAGTATTTTTACATATTTTTTTGAATTTCGTGGTAAATGGCGAGCAGAACCGTGGGTGAGAGCTAGTGTGTAGAAGTGACCGAGGCTGGTGTTTTCAGCAGCTGGCGGGCGGCGGCGGCGGCGGCGGCTCCACGCGCTATCATGCTATTTTTGACAACTAAAACCTACATTTCATTAAAATATGACCACAGATTATATAAGTCTATGTAAAGATTAAAAAACCATATCTATATTATATTTTTTATCTGTCACGTTTTTGTTCCACAATGACTTTATTGGCATCCAATAATATAAGTGTTTTTTTTTAATTTTGATAATGAATTGTATCAATTTTAAATATGTACTTGTCGAAAGTGTCATGATAGTTTTAATATGTAAGTGAGGGGTTCATTTCGGTCACGACGTACTGACGACCATCGCCCTCTTTATATATATACATGTTATTATTTTGTATAGTCACTTTGCTTGCTCATGGAATAAATTCTTAGGTTAATAATCTTTCTTATCAATGCTTTTTTTGCCCTACAAAAATCAATTATAGTTTACGTCCTTTTCAATTTAAACGCTAACAAGTACATATCTAATGCTAGTATAAAGCCAGTCGTTGTATAAAGGAACAATGTGTGTGGGAAAGGGACAGGAACAATCTTTTGTCTCGCTCACTTGAAGCATATCTTTTGTCTCACTTGTGACATATACTTTATATGGCATTGGCGATATAGAAGTATTAGATATACACTTAAAGACACTTTATTATGTACTATAAATAAAAATGGAAGCAATAACTTGTATCGTATGTGAGAGTACCGATCCTGTATCCACACACCATTATAATGAATGTATAATTAAAAGTATTTTCTTTTGTTTCATCCTCTTTGGATTGGACTCGATGGATGTGCTGGATGGTGAGGAGCGTGCTATAGGATAGGATAGGACGGATACGGATAGCCGATACGGATAACGGATACGGATAGAGGGCGCGCTCTCGACGTCCGGATGTTGCTTTTCTTTTTCGGATCGGACCGAATCGGAAGGACCGGATAACCGGATACCGGATCGGACGGAGCTGGGTATGATTTTAAACAATATTTGCCAACTGACTTGAGTGCACGCTCCGGGTAATGTTTGTTTTTGATATATTTGAAATACCCTAACTCAGTTGTTTTGCCGCGTCTGTCCGCGGGCAGGTCCTAACTCGATGTCAGCATGCTTAGTTCAGCGCTTCCCAACAGACTCACTGACTCACTGACTGACTCACAGGTGCGAGTGCGAGGGGGTGCAGGCGACTGACTGATGAATCCACGTCTAATGTTTTCTTTTTTAATCTAATTGGTCGTTGTATCATGTTATTGTACTGACAATGCGTTTTTTGATGTGTGTATTAGCACTGGAACTGCATTCCAAAGACCAAGAGTTTGATGGATTTAATAAATTACATGGAAATTATAGTGTCTTTCATTTTTTGGTTCCGGAAACTTCCTTTTTTATAGTTATTGCAGAATTAAAAAGGAAATATTTAATAATAATTCATATTTATTTAAATAATATTAACAATATAATAATACCTTTTAACACTTATTAAGTATTGCTATATCTATACATTTTACTTTTATAAAACAAAACTTATAATTAAATTTTGAACCCTGAATGTATGGCACATACACCAAAAGTTAGATTCTCATAAGTGACTTGTCTGAAGCCAGCGTTTTCTATCATTGTCTTGAATTTTTCCTGAAAAAGAATTATGTTTTTAGTATTTTTAAAGAAAAAGTTTTTTTAACAATTTCTGTGACAATTCAAGTTAATAGAAATAGTAATAACTGTGAATGTGAATAAATAAAGGTATGAGAACTTGACAAAGAAATAATATGCATGTTATTAATATAAATTAGTACTATTTTTTGTTCCTTAAAAGTAAACTATTATTTTCTTCATCACATAATTGAGTAATACTTATATTAATTTCAGAAAGCCTATTTTTTAGTATTGTTTGTTACAAAACGTTATTCTATATCATACCTGGTCAGGGAACTGGCGGATGCTCTCAACAAGGTACTGGTAGGCCTTCCACTGCCCCGCCACCAGCTGCCCCATCACCGGGATCACTTGGAACGAGTACTGGTCGTACATCCTGAAAAAAAATATTAGGTTTAGTTTAACAAAAGAAATATTGAAACTTTCATTATAAATGAAACTATCTTTTCGGAATTTGTCGCGGATGTCTGTCTGTCTCTCCCGTCACCATGATTGCTGTAAAGCATTCGAATCGTCCGGAACCAAAAATAATAATAAATCTGCGACAAAATCCGAAAAAATAGTTTCATTTATAATGTCTTGACATTTTTTTTTTGGTTTATAGGTTTATAAACCAAATTGTATTGTTCAACACTTTCATTAGTTTTTTTATAAATTATGTAATGGGGAAATCTTTGTGTGTATTTTTTATCATGTTATCTATGATAGTAAATAATAACCTAACCTTAACAAAATTATTTAAATAAAGCATGAGTAATAACGTTATAACAAAAGACCATGGCAATGTTATGAAATAAACAAGATTACAGTAACACCTGACTAGAGAAAAAACATTCGTTCTCATCACACAAATGAATGCCCTCACAAGACTCGAACCCGCGAACGCTGGCACAGCAAGCAGCAAGCATAGACTGAGCCACTTGTTATTTCAAATTTTAAATAGCTTACAAAGAAGGCAACACAATCTACTGGAAAAATCTTCAAAGCCTTTTACCATTGCATAGTTGAATTTGGCAGCTGACTGAACTCCAGGCACATGAAGCGACCGCCGGGCTGCAGCACTCGGTAAGCCTCCTCTAATACCTGCAAGTTCAAAAATAATGTTATATTTACAACTAGCCTTTCCCGCGGCTCCGTCGCGTTCTAAAGGCAGAAAATCAAACGAAATATTTTTCATTTTTTCGTAACATTTTTCATTGATGCTCCGCCTTTATTTATTGGTCATAGCGTGATGTTTAATAGCTTATAGCCTTTCTCGATAAACGGACTATCTAACACAAAAAGAATTTTTCAATTCGGACCAGTAGTTTCTGAGATTAGCGCGTTTAACCAAACAAACAAACAAACTCTTCAGCTTTATCTATACTAATATTATAAAGAGGAAAACTTTGTTTGTTTGTTTGTAATGAATAGGCTCAAAAACTACTGGACCGATTTCAAAAATTCTTTCACCATTCGAAAGCTACATTATCCACGAGTAACATAGGCTATATTTTATTTTGGAAAAAAATAGGGTTCCGTAAGATATTTGGGTTTTTCGGACACAAGGTGTAAAAAATCAACCAGAAAAGTTTATTATTTTGCTTACACTGCCTAAACTATAAAAGATGGACCATAAAATGTTCTAATTAATTGTAGATCTTATAAATATCTACAAAAAAGTCCGCGACACACTATACCTATCTATGTCGAGTGAGGCACAACAACAATTTTTTTTATTTAAAAATCTTGAATTTTTTTGGACTACATTTAAACGCGTTTATTTTACTCATGCTATCAATCCTTATAAAAATAAATTATTTCATCACTAACTACAGTTTATATAGATAATAATATTTGGTCTTTGAATGATAAAAATTGGACGTGCTATAGCAATGTTTGTATGAAATTTCTTCTTTTTTTGTGCTACAAACCTTAAACTTGACAGGGAGATAGTTAATAGTTAGTAAATGCCCGCAAAGAACGAATTTTGTGACAGGGCCGAATTAAGGAGGTCTAAGGGCTCTCGCCAGTTTGTATGAAATGCCTTAATTTTTTGTGCTACAAACTTTAAATTTGATAGGGAGGTAATTTATAGTTTGTGATCGTTCGCTAAAAACATGCTTTGCATCAGGGCCTGATTAAGGAGGTCTAAGGGCTCTCACAAGTTTGTATGAAAATTCTTCAGTTTTTGTGCTACATACTTTAAATTTGACAGGGAGGAAGTTAATAGTTAGTAGACATCCATTAAAAATGTATTTTGGAACAGAGACGGATTTATGTGGTCTAAGGGCTCTTATTTGTTTGTATGAAAGTTTTTAATTTTTGTATGCCACAAACATAAAATTTAATACAAGCTTAAAATTTAGCTAGGAGGTAGTTAATAATCAGTAGACATCCGCAAAGAACGATTTTGCGACAGGGCCGGAGTGAAAAGTGCAAGGGCTGTCGCAAGTTTGTATGAAAGTCCTTCATCTTATGTACTACAAACTTTAAATTTTGTGGAGAGGTAGTTATTGTAGAAGACCTCTAAGAATTTAGAAAGGTTTTTGAACAGGGCCGGATTAAGGTGGTTTAGGGAGTCTCGCAAGTTTGTATGATGTTCCTCTATCTTTTCTGCTACAAACTTTAAAATCGGCAGAGAGGTAGTTAATTGTTAGTAAACGTCCGCTAAGAACAAATTTGGCGACAGGGCCGGATTAAGAAGGTCCAAGGGCTTTCGCAAGTTTGTATGAAATTTCTTAATTTTTTTCGCTACAGACTTTTTGGCAGGAAAGTAGTTTTTGTAGTTAAGCAGAAGTCCGCTAATAACGGATTTTGCTACAGGGCCGGATTAATGAGTTCTAAGGGCTGTAGCAAGTTTCTATGTAAGTCCTTTATCTTTGTGCTACTTACTTGAAATCTGGCGGGAAGATAATGAGTGGTCAGTAGACATCCGGTAAGAACGAATTTTGCGACAGGCTCTCATTATTTTGTATAATAGTCCTTCATTTTTTGTGTTACAAACTTTAATTTTAGCATGGAGGTAGTTAATAGTTAGGTGACGTCCGCAAAGAACTAATTTTGCGACGGGTCGAATCGAGGAGGTCTTAGGGCCATAGCAAGTTTGTATGAAAGTCTTCACCTTTTGTGCTACGAACTTAATATTCGTTACGAAGGTGGTTAATTGTTGGTAAAAGTACGCTAAAAACGTTTTTTTTTTCTATAGGGCCGGATTAAGATGGTGTTAAGGCTTCATAAGTTTTTGAGATACCTTCATTTTTTGTGCTACAAGTTTCAAATTTCACACTGAGTTAGTAGATAACTTTTACGATATTACAAATCGGACACTCCATTCAAATGATATTACGAATTTAAAAATAATAATAATAAAATAACGCGTAGCACAGCGGGCAATGTGGAGAGGGACGGGGAGCCAAGAGCGGGAGAGGTAGCTGCGCCGCTCAGGAGTATATTAACGATGGGTTCTGAAATAGCTGGAGTAATTTTTGAGAATTTTCAGGCAATCTACAGATCATCTGATTGCGAGTGATCGAATAAAGATTAGTAGCGATTTAAAAAATGCGGGCGAAGCCGCGGGTACTGCTAGTAATATTAGTATAGATTTACTTAGTATGTGTATCTGTTACTCTTAACGGCTGCATGGATTTTGATGAAATTAAGTGTACTGATAGATCATGACTTGGACTAGCCATAGGCTAGTCATGATATTTTCTTTTCTTTCTCTAAAAGGGTGTGTTAGGGGTTGTTAAAATATATTAAATCAATGGGAATCACTAACTATCTTTTATTTACTTTATTATTCCTGTCAGACAGTAGTTTCTTGATCATATGGTAAATGATAATAATCCTGCCCAAGATTTGAACCTGCTTAACCTAGTTTTCTAAGCTAAAGAAGTCATGAAGCACAACAACCAGTGGAGAAAGCATCGGCACGTTTTTATATTAGCTCAAAGTCACTCATTTACGGCGGGGGGAATGGTAAGGTTCGCCAGCTGTGATTGGGTAATGAAGGGAAAACTCAAGTGATGACTGATTCGTATTGGTCCGTATTTAAGCATGGAATTGCAACGATTGACTAAAATTCCGTCGCGTAAGCTTAATTTAGCACAGCGGTAACGCACTCGCTTGGTTAACCGAGTGATGCGGGTTCAAATCCGGGTCTCGCAACTCTGATATTTCTATCATGATTACCACTTGTCTTACGGTGAAGGAAAACATCGTGAGGAAACCTGCATGTCTGAGAAAACCTAACAAGTTTTCGAAAGACATGTGAAGTCCGCCAACACGCACTAGGCCAGCGCGGTGGACTATGGCCTGCTCCCCTCGTACTGAGGGAGGCCCGTGCCCAGTAGTGGAACGTTAATAAGGGCTGATGATGATTAGCAAGCTCTCCACTGGTTGTTGTGCTCCATGGAAGCAGTGATAACTAGGAACAGTATATAAAAACGCAAATATATTTTACCTTATCAATATGAGTGCAGTTTCGTATACCGAACGCTATAGTGTAAGCATTGTAGGAGTCGTCAGGCAAAGGCAGCTGTTCTGCATCAGCACACAGCCAGTCTATATCTACTGGAGAATCTTTTGTGTAACCTAGTCTGGAAATATGTTTTTTTTTTAATTAAAAATATATCTAATCAATTGCTGAATAAAATTCAATAACGGCTGGTAACTGATTTGAATAAGTCTTTTTTGTTTGGATGTGTAGTAAAAAGTTTGACAAATATCCGCCATTTTGTTTTTCATTTTGATATTAATTATTATACCAAGTGGGGCATTTTGTAAGAAGTGGACAGGAAAAAAAGTGAAGTTAGGAAATAGGAAATGTGTTTATATGCGGGTTATTTATACCTCTAGTAGATATGAAAGTGGATGCGTAATTTTTTTTTCTAGTGTTTATTTTTAAAATTATGGGCCTTTGAAAAACAATCATAATCCAAATTTCGCTGTTTTAGAATTAGTTTTTCGAATGGGTAAAAAAAAGAACCAACTATTAAACTTGGCGTTTTGTAGGTATAGGTTTTTGGTTGCTCTTTTTAACAAAGAAATTATTTAATGAAATTAATAAAAAAATATGTACAAAACCGGAAGTGAAAATTTCAAAACAATTTTTTGATCACTTCAACCATTTTTTTTTTATTTTTTTTAAATCACTAAATTTTAAAATCACTAAAAGATTCATAGTGGAATCTCTATTACTTAGAAAAATAGGTAAATTAATGTACATTCATGTTGCACTAGTGAGAAGTGGAATTTTAAATTTGTTTGACAGCGATAATGAAATAGCGCGCCTTCTAGCGTCATCCCTTAGCGGCGTGAAAAACCAATAACTTATGCAAGAAAGAGAGATATATATGACGAGGCGCCATTTTAGATTTCCGTGTTTTTTTTTGTTTTAGACTTTTAGTTCTTAGTTCTTACTCGAACCTTGCAGCGACTGGTCCTCATTTTACGACAGTTGACAATTTCGTAATGGCTCCGTACGGTGATCGATGTTTTAACCCGTTTCATTTAGCAAAGCATCGAAAGTTTAAGACTAAGATAAGAAAAATTTCTGCATCTCTAGTACAAAAGTGGGGATATCCAGCAAATGTTTATGTATGTGGATCCTGCAGAATACGACTTTCAAATGAAACTGCGCCAGTAACTCATGAAGATATTGTGCAATGTAGTCAAACATCAAGTGACCTTTCGCAGAATACCCAAAGTGATCCATTCATTCCGGAAGATAAATTCAAACATAGTTCAACCCAAACTGACAAAGTCATAGAATACAGTGAAGAAATTTTGATGCAGTTAAAGGAGAAATTTAATGATCCGTTGACTCCTGCTTCGATGAAAACAATGATATTGACGATAGCACCCAAGTCATGGAGTGAAAATAAACTTGCCGAAGAGTTTGGAACATCTAGACGACAGGCAAAAAAAGCTCAATTACTTGTAGACCAGTTTGGTATCTTGTCTTTTCCGAATCCAAAGTAGATCAATCATTTCACCAATGCGTTTATATGAATGGACAAAATCCTCTTTAAAACAAATAGAGATTTACTACAGCTCTAAAGAAGAAATACAACGACAGAGGAGTTTTTTGCAACCTAGATTTGATTCTGCAGTCACCGTTACAGGAACTAAAAAGTTTCATGCATTTATTCCAACAACAAAAGGTCTTATAAAATATAGCATTAAAATGTATTAATAGAGATTTGTAAAAATGTACATGTTTTGAAATTAGTTTTAGTGAAACTTACTTTTCTGCTCGTACTTTTCCTACATCCAACATAGACTGGTTGATGTCACTCACAGTCACACTGCTGCGCTTTTCTGTTGCAGAAACACCTTTATTTCTTAAATAATTTATGTATCTGAATGTTATATCACCTGAAATAAGAACATGTTAATGATAAAAAATTCTTAGTGTTATATTTTTTTAATTTTTGTTTTATATCTTCAATAAAATGTTATAAGAATCACAATATTATTTTTTATTGAGTAAAAGCTAAGGATACCTGTGCCACCTGCCATATCCAATAGCTTGGTTCCAGGAGTTGGAGCTAATCTCATCATGAAGATATCCTTCCACACTCTGTGTATACCGAATGACATAACATCATTCATCATGTCATACTTATCAGCTACTGTTTCAAATACATGATGCACTGCAAGTCAAATAAATTAATATGAAACTATTTGCTTAATAAATAACTTACTCTTCTCAGGGATATAATTTTTGCCCCAGTAAAAACAAGTATCCTATATGTTTGACCAAAATAACCAGCCAAATTTCATCAAAATCAGTCCAGTGGTTTTCTCATAATGTTGTTACAGACATATTTGCATACATTCTACAGACAAGATTCGACCTCTGCTTTGAAAGTAATGAGTATTTCAGTGAGATTTTCCATAAAACATTATACAGATTCGATTTATAAAATCTACATTACAAGAAATGACAATTACAACAAAGTAAGATATTACGCAATAAATTAATATGTATTTTCCCTTAACCTTTTTTGGTTTTCTCATTTTCATCAACAGTCTCAAATCCAAAATGAGTTTTTCGTTTTTCCTCATCTTTTGAAGCGGTTTCTGCACTAAAATTTCGTGCCTTAAATAGCCTTTGGGATGGTTTAGGAATGTTAACAAAACGAAACAATGATCTTCTTAACGACATTTTACAAATTTTAACACACGTACTCTTGTATTCATTTAATAATTTTCATTAGATTATACAAACAATCGTATAACCTAAAATTACCGCAAACAGCTGTTAACTGTCAAAAAGTTATGTACATATTTATATATGTAGCAATATACTCTATGTCCTATGGTTATGTACAAGAAATGTCAAAACTTATGGCGTTTTGTTTTTGCTTTGAAAAGAATAAAATGATTTAAAGTTATAATAATCTTTAAAAAATATTTTAAGACAATACTTTATGTAAATAGGTGATAAATGTTTAACTTTAATTATATTCATTTATTTGAAGAATAAATAACATTACATATATTTGTATCTATAATATTCATATAGATAACGTGTGATAAGGATTATATCGCTGCTAATCTCAAGAGTCAAGCAGAAGTAAAGTGCCGGTAAATAATAATATAGTGTTTTATTTACAAAATGGAAACAAATACAAAAAGTAAGAACTTAGTATTTAGCAATTCTTTTGATTTATAAGGCTTATTTTGTACTCTTCTAGAGTCTAGAGATACGTTTTTTCAATTAAGTAAAAGTTCCTATCATAGATGAATGACTTAAAATTCCAGATCCAGTGTTTCCTAAAGTTCAATACGATGTACCTCACATCCGGCAACGTTTTCACTGGGATTGTGGAGTGACGTGTGTCCTGATGCTCCTACCGGAAGACAAGAGAATAGCATTTTTAGAGAATTTCTCACAGATTTGTTTAGAGGAAGGATTTGGGCAGAGCACATGGACCATCGATTTGTGTTATTTATTGAGAAGGTATTTAACATTCATTGTGGTTAGAACATTATGCGTTGGATGATTGCAACAAAGAAATAGGTTCCTTCTTATAAGTTTGGTCGTCCGACCCGCCCGCTTGTTTATACAGTATGTTAAAAATTGTTTCAAATCAGCTGCATTACTAATCGCATACCTATTGTACGTAGACAGAGGATATAAAATTAATGCTTTAGCTGACAGTGACACTCCGTAAAGGCTGCGTTCCACTATGCGCCCACAACGACCAAAATGCTCCTTTAGTCGTTCCACATAACGACCGCGGTCGTTGTGGTCGCGGCGAAAACGTCACTTATGACGTCATGACTTACGCTCACGCGAAGCTCGCGACGACCCATCTAAAAAGGTGGGTCGTCGTGGTCGTTGAGAAAATTAGCGGCGTTTTCAAAAATCAAAAATGGCGACCGTGCTTACGTTATTTCATGCGGAAAGAAATATTTTAGTAGAAGTGAATGTTTCGGCAGTGGATGCTAAATATAATTATGTAAAACAAGCTTAGAAAAATTAATTGTAGTTTATAATTAATATACATGTATACATTTTTCCTTGATTGCCAATAATATATCCTAACTTTAGAAATGAAAATTAACTTAGCCTTCTTCGTTTTCTTATTGAAAAAATTATTACATACGTTTAAAATTTCACTGATGAAAATTTTTATTTTTATTATAGACACAGCATTTGCGACACAACTTTTTAACAGAATTTTAAATGAACAACGTCTGCTGATCGTGCTGATGAAAATTTTCAATTTTCTAATGATATCACGGATCATGTTATTGATGAAGAATTCCTCGATACAGAGGAATATTGAATATAAAATCCACTAATATTGAATATAAAAAATTAAATTATAAATTTTTTCAAAATTTTTCAAAATTTAAACAATAATTAATTAAGTTTATTTTCAAGGCTTACAGATTATAACCTAACCTCTTAAATCTTTTGCATTCTTTTTTTAACTCGCCGTTTGTATTATTTACCTCCACGCTCAAAACGCTCTATAATCCATTCCACTTGAGTTTACGACAGTAACGCTCAAAAGCAAGTGGAACGGGAAAAACTACGGTCGTGAGCGTGATCGTTGTGAACCCTTATAGTGGAACGTAGCAAAAGGAAACGGAAGCCATCGCTTATATATTCGACCGTATCATAAGATACATAATATATTATTTGTTTAATGTTTCAGATTTAATATAAGACATTGCATGTACACGACAAGGCAGGCACCTCACCTTAAATGTTTGGGTAATTTAAATAAAAATAAAATTATGGTGAGTCTTTGGATAAGTAAGATAGTCGTGATTTTTTTGTATAGAGATGATTTTTGAGTCGAATAAAAGTCGAAAATTTATAGTGTACTTTGTATTTAATTAAAGTTTAATTTACGCGTTGGTTATTGTTAGTATGGTAGTTGGCTCTGGTCAAAATAAAAAAAACTAACCAAAACAATGTTTTTTTTTGTTATAGGAAGCTGAACGGATAGCCATGAGATTTTCAAGTGCCAAGTCTTTAGGACTTAAAGTAAAGGAAGGGAAGCTTTCTATACAAGATATAATTTCCCATGTATATTATACCGGACCAGCCATCGTGTTGGTGGACGCGGCTTTATTGTCCTGCGATTGGTGTAAACATAATAAGATGTCATCTGAAATTAGGTGATTAATTAAATGTATTTTAAATACATTTAATTAGACTTTTATCGATTTTGAATTTCAACAGATAAATTTCAGCGCTGATACTGTGTTCAGCGTTGGATGTCATATTTGTTACTCTTAAGAAAAAGTGGATCCTGTGATAAATTAACGTATAATTAACTTAATGTACGTTAAATACGCAATTCGTTTTGCCCTGGTTAAAATAAAATGTGTGAAATATTGACATATAGATTGCAAACACACGCATAACAAACCATGTCTTAACATACGCAATACAGTTACTAGTTAGATACATAAATTATAATTAATCATCATGTTCTATGTATAAACTACATCACAGACGTCCTCATCTTCCATAGGACTAATATAATTATTACGAAAATGGGTTTGTTTTGTGCGACTTTCTGACTTCAGATGTCTTTCTACAACTTAACGGCCTGTCCGCACTGCGAAATTTCACCGCGCGATTTATTTTCCAATCGACTCTTTTTGACCCTTACCGCACCGTATTGCGTTCATTTTGCATCATATCACTGATTTTTTTCCGTGCGAATTTTAATCGCTTGTGCGGATACTTCTATAAGATTCTATGTGTTACAGAATTGCGGAAAAAAAATCGCGCGGTGAAATTGCGCAGTGCGGATAGGCCGTTAAGTTATAGAAAGACATCTGAAGTCAGAAAGTCGCACTAAACTTGCCCACTACATTTCCCAACTAGAAAATTAATAAGCAAAAGTGTGGTGCACTTGGGCCTGATTATTTCATATAAAATACTCAGCAGCATTTAAGTTTATTATAGTACGAATAAATTTTAGGCGGATGTTCGGAGGGCGCTACCGCGGGCACTACGTGGTGGTGGTGGGGTGGGCGCGCGCGCTGCTGTACCGCGACCCGGCGCGGGGCAGCGCGCTGTGCGCCGCCGCGCCCGCAAGCCTGCACGCCGCGCGCGCGACCGGCACGGACGCAGACGTCATACTCGTATATGATTACAAATTACTTTTGATGTGAAACTTCTTTAGAATCGTTGTGATTTCAAACTCGATGAAACGATAAAATAAGTCCATAGTACCAGGCACGCAGAGACGGGGAACAGTTAGCCTTAGTTAGATCTCACCCACCGCGAGTCAGTGACATTTCTAACCTGTGTGACCTTCGCGCCATCTCCCTCTCTCAACTAGCTTAGACGGGGTTATTTAGTATAAATATAAACGAGATTTACAAATTAGTTTGCCAAAGAAGTTTTACTTCTGACATGTGTAGGTACTTTGTACACACGCACTTTTAATATTTTTTTTAGAGGACGCAATTTTATTTTTGAGACATGTGTTGGGGGTCAATAGAAGTTTAACCCCAAGTTTGTGGGGTTGCCGCTCTTGTCCCCTGGCCGCCATCTTGGAAAAAGGGGTGCAAACACCTTTTTCGCGTAATCTCGGAAAGTACGCGTCCTACAAAAAATTCGTCCTCTAAATAATGCAATATTAGGTCCTTAAATTGTAACATTTCAATGGACTATATGATTACAAATGATTTTTTTATTCATTTATGACTTGTAGTTAGGTGTTATCAGTATTTTAGGGTTTTAAAACATTCAATAGTATTACATGTATTTCTTATTATATCATTATACTAAATATTAACTTCATCAGTTAAAATTATTTCGGCGACCTCTTTTTCATTTTAATAAAATATTTTTTACCTGTTTTCATGTTTTTTACTTACACAAAATTGATAACATTATAAAAAAAATAGCAACTTACCTTTTCGATCTCGATCGAGTTTGCTGTTATGGATCTAATATTGAGCATTTATCATCCTCCTGTGTACTAAATTTCATACAAATACAAAGAGACTATTAAGCGTACGAAGAAGTAAAACAAAAATCTAAATATAAAAATTTCCTCTTTTTTTTAGATTCAGGTATTCATTTTGAATGAATAGTAAAACAACTTAATTAAGACTTTTTTTACTTGTGATATATTATCTACATCGTTAAAAGACACCTAAATACTAAATAGTAAATACAGTATTTGTAAAGGAAAATAATTAACAGTGCATTCATTGTTCAATTATTCAAAAATTAAAAAAACCATTCTAACATACTGAATAGTAAAAACAAATAATACAATAAGTTAAAAGCAATTCTAATTTAATAATTCCTATTTAAACGAAACCAATAGATATAATAAATTTATATTCTCTATATTTTGTTTAACAACGTAAAATTACAAAAGTGATATAAGTGTCGTACTCGTAGTGTACGTAATATTATTTTAATACGGTATAACGGAACACAGAAACAGACAGTACACCCATTAACACAAGTTGAGTGTGATAGCGCCCCAGTTTTTGCGTCAGGGGTTAAAAAAACGCTGACTGAACAAGTGTTTGAAACGTTACATTTTTAATATTTGCACATCATTTCTAAACATTTTTACTTATTTTAATTTTTCCATACAGATTATACAATATCTTGTAAGCTTATTCTAAATATTTTAAAAAGTAATAGAAATTTTTTTGTCTATGCTTCGGGATTCCCAAAAAATAACGGTGAACGAACTACGTTTTCAATGATGAAGAGAAGTTAGACTCTATTGACGTGACATAAAGTCTATTTTTGCAGTAGTCACTATTTTAAATTAGGCCTATTGAAACAGGGTTGTGTAATGAAGATAAGTTTATAGTATAAATATTTAAATTTAAAATTATATTTTTTTTAATATAAGAATTTACATATTTTTAAATAATTTATTATTAATATAAATATTTTTGTAACTTTGTTCCTTCACAAATATCGTATCGCATGAGCTTAATAGAAACTACTTTATATCTATTGAACTAATCGAAATAAATTTTATTTTACTATGAAATTGTCTAGAACCGAGTGCGTCAAGATAATATGATTAAATAACTGTAGAAAAAATCCTCTTTCAGTTATTTTTTACTTTTTAGTGTTTAGAAGAAAGGTCCGGGTTTCGGTAATTATATTTTTTTTACATTTTGATTATTTATCTATTTATTTTTAATTAGTTTTTCGTATATAAATAGTTCGTAGCATAGATTTTATACACATTATGATATGGTTGTGGAGTTTTCGAGAAGAAAGGATAAAAAACATATTGTAAGCTGTATTAGTTCGTGCGCTTCAGTGAGACAAAGGAAGGTTGGCAGTTATATAATATCTATTAATTGTTCATTACACAACATTATCAGCTACTCATTAAAAATCTAGCAATTATAATATATTTTGCTGGATACCCTCCGAATCTTAGATTGTTATTCTAAGCTCCGAGCAATGTAATTATATGTTACATAAATATTTAGATTTTGATTTGTATAAATACGAGTTACATTTAAAATAGATGTCACAAAGTTATTCACACAACATCAGAGTGCGTTTGTAATATAGATAATGAATTTATTATTTATCGCCATATTGTTTTATTTAATAAAGCTGTAATGGTAAGAAATGGTTCACAGTCACTAAAATCACTTTAAATCTTTTTTTTATATTTAAAATCTATTATCATAGCATGTAACCATCACATTGTTCCTTTAAAATATCATATTTAATGAGTGTATTATAATAATTATTATAAGCAGTTCATGTAAAATAAGTACTGTGTTTCTTTTATAATTTATTAAACTTGACTTAATAAACAAATTACAGTTAAATTTCATATTCTTCTTCAAGACTACATATTTTATTCTACATGTACAGAATATTGTATCTGGAAATTACTTTGAAAGTAAGTAGTATCTTCTGAGTTCTGAAATACCCAACAAGTTCATATTTCCATATCAACCCATATCGTTAAGCACGTGTATTTTTAAAAGAAAACAAAAATTATTTTCTCAAAAAAGGGTTTTGTCTACCTTCCCTATGAGATTTTGTTCCCTATACGTTGTCTCACATAACCAGTTTTCTCATACCGAATTTCATTAAAATCGGTCCAGTATTTTTCTCGTGATACGGATACAGACATACAGACTGACATATATTCTAAAATTATTTGCTTCTGCCTCTGTATTGGTAAAAATGACTATTTCAATAAGATTTTCCAAAAAATATTTAATGTACTATTATGATTTGAATCGGTTAGAATTTCAATATTATGTAATCAGTATCAGTAAATGACAGTGGTAGCTCACCGGTAACGCGTTCGCTTGGATAACCGAGTGATGCTGGTTTAAATCTGGGTCTCGAACCTCTGATATTTTCATGTGCGAATCATTTATATCATGATTACCACTTGTCTTACAGTGAAAGAAAACATCGTGAGGAAACCTGCGTGTCTGAGAAAACCTAGCAAGTTTTCGAAAGACATGTAAAGTCCGCCAACACGCACTAGACCAGCGCGGTGGACTATGGCCTGATCCCCCTCGTACTGAGGGAGGTCCGTGCCCAGCAGTGGAACGTTGAAAAGGGCTGATGATGATGATAATGATGATTATGTAATCTATACTAATGTTATAAAGAGGAAAGATATGTAGGTATGTAAGTAAGTTTGTAACGAATTGGCTCAAAAAGTACTGGCCCGATTTTAAAAATTCTTTCACCATTTGAATGCTACATTATCACTGATAAATATTGGCTATTTTATAGAAAAATAAAGCGCAACACAGCGGGAAATGGGGACAGGGAGGGGGTTCTAAGAGCGGGAGAGGGGCGAGCACATATATGAAATAGGTAGCCGCGCGGCTCAGGACTATATTAACGATGGTTTCTTAAAACAGCTGGAGTAATGAAGTTTAGTAGCGATATAAAAAAAATGAACGCGCACGAAGCCGCGGGTATTGCTTGTAATATAGAAAAGAAAATAGTTTTATTAATGTTAATTATTACTCTTTTCTGGTAAGCAGAAAACGCTATTTTAATTATTAATGTTACATAGTCATTTGTATGTAGGTACATAGTATAATGAATTGTTTTTATTTCTTTATTAAGCAAATCAACATATTTAGGCAATTTTTATTGATCACGCCGAGAAATAATACCTTGCACATCGTTTCTACAGAACTTTTAGAGATCTTTAATTAAAAAAATCTAATTAGGGTTTTTTCATGTTACTAAAGGCAAAAAAAATATTATAGGATAATATATCAATTGTTTTTTATACTATAGTATGAATTCGAGATGAATTTATGGCATGAATATTCTCGTACGTAAGAATATTACTACATTTATATTTTAGCAACCCTAGTTAATTTAGTATATTTCTATCAAACTTTTACATTATCAAAAGCATCTGTCTCTTTCTCGCATTTGATGATTTTAGAAAAAAGAATGAGAGGGAAGTAAAATATATATAGGCAATATCGGTACCTGCCAAGTACGATCCACACCAGTCGAGGATCAAATGAGATTCGTTTAGACTTTACTCTTTAGTTATATTTTGTTAATCGTTGGTAGCGTCTATTGCCATTTGTCTAGTGGTTAGTAGTTATTATACGTAAATATTATAATAATTAGGTAAGTCTTTTTAAGTACGTAGGAGTAAGTCATTTTAGTATCGATTGTATCGACTATTATTTTATATTAATAAAATGTAAATTATTATTGTGTAAATATATTATGACAATCTTTTCTGTATAACATGGTTCATCACTACATATTATAAAACAAAGTCCTCCGTCGCGTCTGTCTGTTCGCAATAAGCTCAAAAACTACTGCACCAATTGTCATACCGTTTTCACCAATGGATAGAGTGGTTCCCGAGGAAGGTTTTAGTTTAACTAACGGAACCTGCCGCTTCGCAGTATATAAAGTACTAGCGACTCTCCCTCGTTTCGCTCAGACTCTTCCCTAGTTTCTATAGCCTATAGCCTTCCTCGATAAACGGACTATCCAACACAAAAAGAATTTTTCAATTCGGACCAGTAGTTCCTGAGATTAGCGCGTTCAACCAAACAAACAAACTCTTCAGCTTTATAATATTAGTATAGATTATGACTTGTGTTGCGCGTGCGCACCGACTAGCCCGTGTAGTGCAGATCATATCAGGTGCCAGATACGTTATCAGTAGAACTTAATTTAGTATTTGTTGGTGCGGACGAAGACAGTGTTGTGTTCGGCAACGAACAGACGGGATTATTTTCTAGTTATAGGTAAATGGTAACTTGTCATGTATTTATCAATCGGCAGATTAAATATTATTAAGATTAGCTACTATAATTGTGTTCGTAGTTAGTTTTACAAATTAAGATACTAAAGACCAACCCTTGCTCCGCTAACCTTCATCCCTTATACTACTTACGTTTTAACGGTTTCTCATTTATGAGATACTTTCCCGTAGTAAAAAGTATCCTATATTTGTTGATCCGGATGACCTGCTATCATTATACTAAATTTAATCAAAATCTGTTTAGTATTTTATTATTATTGATACTAAAAACTATCGATTGTGGACTTTGCATCGATTTTATAATGATGAATCTCAATAAGCTTTTCTTTAGAATATTTAATGACATATTGGACTATGAACGTTATTATATGTATAGATAGACTGCTACGTAATAATTAATGTAATGAATAAAAACAAAGCTGATGAAATCATTCTCGTCTGAGAATAACAAACAATACGGCAACACCCGAAATTGTGAATTTTTATTTTTTATAAATATCTTATTTGGTTTGCTCCAAGATTGTTACGAGATTTAATTTTTTTTTAAATTAAGTCTCGTTCTTATGAATGTTTATAATTTCAAAGTTTCCAATGGTGAATATCATTGCATTATTCAAATAGACCTTTTCGACCAATATTTTTGTTATCCAGAGTCCAAACACAATCTCTGCCTTCTTCTTTTCTTACGAGTATGTTTGCTTTATATTTTAAATATTTACAAGTTTTTGTAAACATTACATGATTGAGTCGTGTATTTCTTCTTAATGTTTACCATCGGTGGCCAGCCTGACCGAACAACAAGGTCATTATGTTATTAAATGAATTACTTATATGTTTCAAACCCTGTTTATTTTTGACTTATAATAAGTATGACATTAGCGGATACCGTGACTACACTGTATCTTGTTGAAAACTATCATATACCTACCTATTATAAAAGTATAGGTATAGGTATACTATCATATACCTATACCTTTACGTAAACTATGAAACTCACCCACGCTCCACTCGGAATCTTCCCCTAGATACGTTTTACTTTACTATACATTCTAGCGAATCGCTCTTGCTTCGCTTGGGCTCTACTCTAGTTTCGCGCGGGCGCAGCCGCGGGTTCCGATATCCTATAGCCTTCCTCGATAAATGGACTATCCAACACAAAAAGAATTTTTCAATTCGGACCAGTAGTTTCGAAGAATTTGTTTGTTTTGGTTGAACGCGCTAATCTCAGTAATTACTGGGTTTGATTTGAAAAATTCTTTTTTGATGGATAGTCCGTTTATCGAGGAAGGCTGTAGGTATTATTACATCACGATACGACCAATAGGAGATATCAATGAAAAATTTTGCAAAAGTGGGAAGGACGGACGTTAGTTTTGCGAGATACCGTACCGCGCAACTCAGTAAGAATTTGGTTTTCGGTCCTTATAACGCGTGCGAAGCCGCGGGAAATACTAGTGTACCTACAGATATTCTTAGAAGTTATTTTTTTATTATTTGGTCAAGAGTTTCCATCGACGTTGCTAGTTGCGACATAATCCCTGCTCTAATCACTCGCCGTCGATACTAAGCAATCGATCAATGTAATCTAAATACGAGTGATGAACTTGAATGAACTTACATTCTATTGTCATGTAGATTTTTGACTAACACTACTTATTATAATTTTTAGTTAGTGACTTTAAATCGAAGAAGTTCTAGGGATGATATATTTCTTCCATATTATTTTATATTCTAATTTTCATCATCAATCAGTATATCGCCGTCCATTGCTGAACAAAGGCCTCCTCCAATGAGCGCCAACGATCCCGGTCTTGGGCAGTCCGTATTCATCCACTGCCCAATGCAATTTTCATTATATACCTGTAAAACCCTAATAAAATATAATAGTAGTAATAGTTATAGAATTATTCTGACTGTTGGATTCCAATAGTTTCCGAGACCTTGGGAGTTCTCATGGAGCAAGGCAAGCTGTTTTGTTTTAAATTTTTCAACTGTAGCATTAAGTTCCTTGCTTTAAAAATCACTATTGCCAATTGAATGATAATAATGATTAATAACGAAATAAATATGGTTTACATTTTATTCTTACTATTTCTTTAAGAGTTCCTTAATATTTAATATTTTTCAGAAATCCACAATGTCTCAAAGGACGGTAGAAAACGAGGACTACAAGGGGCTGGTGGAGGCATTCCGCATTCCCGCGGAGTTGCACGAGCGAGACGGCAAGAAGTTCGCCAGCGTTGATGGCGTTTTGCCCATACACTGCGCCACGGACGAACAGGTATTACTTTTTTGTGGATTCTAAATTCAAGCTCGTGAGAAGTTTAGTAAAATCTAAGAAGAAGTCGAACCCTGTGACCTGTGTGGGATTGTGTGTCGCTTTTATAATCTACTAGCGACTCGCCCTCGCTTCGCTCGGGCTCTTCCCTAGATTTAGCACAGGTAAAGCCGCGGGATCTGCTAGTTATGCATATAAACCTTCCTCTTGAATTACTCTATCTATTAAAAAAACCGCATCAAAATCCGTTGCGTAGTTTTAAAGATTTAAGCGCACATAGGGATATAGGGATATAGAGACAGAAAAGGCGACTTTGTTTTATACTATGTAGTGATACTAATATTATAAAGCTGAAGAGTTTGTTTGTTTGGTTGAACGCGCTAATCTCAGGAACTACTGGTCCGAATTGAAAAATTATGTTTATATTGGATAGTCTGTTTATCGAGGAAGGCTATAGGCTATATTATATCACGCTACGACCAATAGAAGAGGAGCATCAATGAAAAGCGTTGCAAAAACGGGAAGGGCTGGCTTTAGTTCTACGAGGTACCATACCGCACGACTCAGAAAGAATTTGGTTGTATTTTTTAATATGTTTATGTTATAAAGATAAGTATATCGTAAATTACACATAATTATATCTTATCTTACGTGGAATAATGAAACAGATGCGTAGAAAGTTATGAAAAAGGCGAGATAGTGCAGGCATCACAATTCACATCAGGGGTCTTGACCGGACACGGGTGTTGAAAAGACTAGCAAATAATCCTCTTCTCATCTTATTGAAAAACAAACACAAATTTTCTGGGATGAATGTGCTATTCCAGATTTTACCTATCTCTGTGCAAAATTTCATCCAGATCCATTCAACTGTTCGAACATCCTTTTATTATCAAATGTTTTCACATTTATAATAACACTATGGGGGTGCATGAAACTCGAAAGGCGTCTCCCCGAGTGACGTATATGCTGATTGGCCAGTCCTTTCACCATGATGGCAATTCAAGTCGACTCGACAAAAAGAAAAAGAAGATAGCACTATGGATTAATGAAATAAAGTAATATCTGCGTGCAGGTCGCAGAGCTGTCTCAGACCACACACCACTACTGCGACATGTTCACGACGAAGTTGCTGGCGCCGCTCGAGGAGCTCGCTTACGTGCGCCTCGATGAGAACTACGCTGAAAAGGTACAACTTACTGACCAATAGAAACAACTCACTGTATGTAGGTTTGTTTGTTTTAGATTGTTTCTATTAGATGAAAAAGTGCTTCGGTGCTGTTTGCTGCTGTTTTAACCTTACGTTTAAAATAATGAAAGAAACAGTTGAATTGCTTTATTTATGTACTAAATAAACGGTTTGAAAAACCGCTTATTAACCTAACTTACCCAAGAAATGAGGTTGAGATGTATCATATAGGCATAGGCAGTGCTTTTCAGTGTAGCTGCTGCCAGACTTACTTCCTAGTAAGTCTGGCAGCAGGGCTCGAACCTACCTCTGGCGCAAGAAAGTAGGGTCACTACTGTAAGGTAGTACAAAATAATATGTACTAATCTATATTGTTGGTGGTGGGTAAATTTAAGTTAACCTGAATAAAGCCAGTCTATAGCCACATCTCGTGTTGTTATTACAACTACCAACTGCGCCAAACGTGTCGTCAAAGGAGGAAACGATTGATGTGGTGTGTTGTTGGGCAGGTGTTCATCAACCGCAGCCGGCGCGTGCTGCTGACGTCCGCGGACGGGCGCGTGGCGCAGTGGCGGTGCGCGCCGAGCTTCGAGTCCGGCAACCGCTACGTGGCGGGGGCGGGCGTCGCCGCGCGCGACGGCAGGCTGCTGAGCGTGGTCACCGCACGCCGCGGGAACCTGTACGCTGTCTCCTCCTTCGAGGTACTGGTTGTTGTGAGTGTATTTTAGAGACAAGGCTATTAAGGGAAAATCTCAGGACGAAGATCGTTTTATAACTTTTGACATCTTTCTAAACTTCCCTACATTGATTTCAGTTAATTTTTAACGTCCACTGGCCAGATCTTCCCTTTAAACGAGGGGGATCAGCTTATATTTCACTACGCTAGCCAAGTTCAGGTTGGCGGACGTAACATCTTCAAAAATCTACTAAATTCACTTAACATGCCTGCGTGAGGTTACCTCACGCTGTTTTTATTATGTTAAAAATGATTCGTATATGAAAATATCATAGGTCAAGAAACCCAGTCTTAAACCTACTTCACTCGGTTATCCAAGCGCGGTACTACAACCATACTACACCTATTAACATGGATATTAGATATATAATATCTTTAGATATTTTTAAGAGTGAAATCATCGACCAAATTAAATACAGATACGTGTCCATTGCCTTTATTGTTTGTCCTGCTGCACGAATACTAATAATTATTTACCATTCTCGTAACTTCCTACTCATAATGACAGGGCGAGGGCGGATACTTCGAGACGTCCGAGCCGTGGACGGTGGTGGACATGGAGGAGGGCAAGTCGTACTACGGGGACAAGGGCTTCTCGTCGCGCGAGGACCTGCGGGCGTACGTGCGGGGACTCCCCGCGGCGGGGTGTGGGGAGGGGGAGGGGGCGCCCCGGCCAGTGCTGCTGCGGGGGGAGTCCCCGCGCGTGTCGCTGGTGGCGGCGAGAGGAAGGCAGCTCGCGCACTGCTACCTCGGCGGCGTGCTGGCCACCGACGTTGAGTACCTGTAGGGGGGGGGGGATGGTTTTGCTTGTGTGAAAGCGCAAGGGGGACTAGTTTATATCGCACAGGAGGGGAGAGGAGGGGAGCTAGTTTATATAATCATACACATGAAAAATGATGCATCATTGTTTGTTTTAATGTTTCGAAAACATTTTGTAACTATATTTCTCAGTATTTTTACTTAGTTATTTTTTCAATTATATAGTCATTAACTTTTATATAATATTTTTGTACAAAACATCACAATATTTCAATGTAGCATAAAAACGTATTTTTTAATAAAACACAATACTTATTAATAAATATCTTTTATTTACACAACCATAAACAAGAATATATCCACAGCCCATGTTTCTTAAAAAAAACATAATATTATTTATAGATATCATTATTATTTTTAATTATTCAACAACGTAAACTAGGGCAATAAAAGTAGGTACCAATATATACAGATAAATACTATTGCTACAATAAAAATAACAATTTTCTTTGGTATCTACAATTTTTAAAATTTATTTATCGTTCAATAACTCTAATCAAAATTATAGTAGATAAAAGATATGTAAAAATAATAAATATCAAAAACAAAACATGTTATCTAACAATTCAGGGGTCTAATATCAAAGGTTACAAACTCCACTGTTTTTTGCTTTTTTGTTTTCACTCGGCGAAGAAACGGCAAAACGGCGAATTCCAATACAAAAATTACAGAAAATATCAGTTAGCATCAAAGATAGCAATCTCCGTAAACGCACCTGTCAAAGTCAATAATCTCAGTTTTAGCCAATCAGATTTAGCATCAGGGTTTTCAACTTAGGGCTTTTAACCCTAAATTTTGGGCTATTTTATTTTAAAAAATATTTCGTACATCATTAAAACGAGATTTTTATTAACAATTATATCGTCATTGATACTGCAATACCGCGGAACTAACAGTGGTCGATACCGCGGAACTACAAAAATATCAAAATTAAAATTTCGCGCGTATAGGCTCTTGATAACGATTGGCTTCGCCCTATGTCGTCAGGTGAGCGCCTTATCCAATCAAAACGCTTGAAACGACGCTTGTAACTTTAACACCGCGTATCTGCGACTGATGTTATAGAACGAGTGGTCGTTTTGTTTGTAGTTCGTGAATATAAATGTTTTGAAGAAATCTCCAATATTTAATCAATCATCATCAATTACGGGTAAGTAAACGTAAATTTATGGTTGACAAATAAATTTAAAGTTTGTAGCACAAAAAATTATGGACTTTCATACAAACTTGCGAGAGCCCTTAGACCACCTTAATCCAGCCATATCGCAAAATCCGTTCTTATCGACCGTCTACTATTTATAAACTACCTTCCTGCCAATTTTCATGTTTATACGTCAAGCGGTTTCTGAGATTTCGTGATGAGTGGTGAGTGCGCATTTATATATATAGATTTAAGAATAAGGACTGTAAAATATGGATGGTAGATACGCGGTATTTTTGTTACATGTTTTTTAATTTTTTTTTAGTATTTAAAAGAAAAAAGACATAATTAAGGAAACTAATTAATGGTAAAGATGTAATTAGGGATTGCAATCCGGAAAACCGGATCCGGTAATCCGGCGGATCCGGTAATCCGGCGGATCCGGCATCATTTCACGGTCACCGGATCCGGTACTAATATACCGAATCCGGCGACCGGATCCGTCGTTACTAATTTTTGGCAAAATAATAGAGCTTTTGCATGAGTTGGTACTTTAAATGGTGTTCATGCGTGCGAGTTGGTGTCTGACATAAATATAAGACTTGTTTGTTAGCATTATCGAATACTTTAACAATTATAATGGTCTCATATCAGATATTAGATTTTATAAAGTTACTTCATAAATAAAAAATAATTGATCTATCTGTGAAAGTGATATCTAGGAACACTGAGCTACTCGTTACAACGTTAAAATTTTACCTAGTTGCCTACACTAGCTACCGCTATATTTTAATTGTTTGCTCGTTAATCTTAATATTGGGTTAGAAAATGCTCCATCCTGAATGACTGATGGATCAACACTCAGCCTAAAATGCTAATCGTAGAGACCTGAAACTTTTAGGGTGTGACCTTGTAGTTTATGACGTAGTTATCGGATTAGAAAGTATTTTCCGAAATTTTATGCTTAAGGGAGTGAGAAACGGGAGCAATATCTGTATGGTGTGATTCCAATCTACTTCAAATATTGCATATAGATACTTTAACAGAATTGATGGAAAACGTGTTTCGTATTTTATTGATACCCATTGCCTTACGGGGTTAAAAAGGGGTAAACAGTAATTTGGGGGTAACTTACATCAAAGATGAAATCAATACTTCTTAGTGCTTTTGATTTAAATAACAGTTTATTTTTGCACATGTTTGAAAACGTAATACTTTTCTCATCAAAGTCAACAAAAAGTTTGTAATAGTAGGCATAGGTCTATCTACTACTACAACTACGCCAAGAAAACCGAATAACTGGTTTAAAGAGTAGCCCTCATAACAAAAGGGATGAAATGGTAAATGGGGAATCAATTTTTGGTATATTATAAGTAAAAGCGTATAGCCAAACATATTTTTTGTACTTTTAGTTAGCGAAGCCGCGAGTTCCGCTAGTTTTTTATAAACTACTTACCTATATTAAGTACAATGATACAAGGTGTCTCAAAAGAAAGTTCACATTTAAATCTTTTTTTAAAAGAAAAGTCTTAGCTTTATTGAAAAAATGTTTATTTTATTTTTATTTTATTTTATTTTATTTTAATATTTTAGGAAAACTTACAGCTAGACAATTATATTATAGTTTTGGAATTACTACTAAAAGGCCAATTACAAGTTTTCACTGTTAGGTAAACATTAATAAAGTGTAAACTTAAAGGTATTGCGCTACAACGATCAAACAGTTATTATTCAATTAACTGCACATGTTTCAAATATAGTCTTAAGTATTACTTGGAAAAAAAAAAAATAAAAGTATTTGTAACAGTATGAAACTTTAACTAGACAATAAAACAATTATGAACTTTTTCAATAAAAATAAATAAAAAAAAAATTAATATGTATTATTAAATTTAACATAATCTAAAACTAAACTTCATTAAAAAAGATTTTACTACAAATTTGTTTTAGTTGTCTAGGTGATGTAAAGAATAGGTCAACATCGAACTGCGTAGAAACGTCGTTAAAACATCTACTCGCTCGCAACAGGTAGCTATTATGCCTATAGTTGGTTTTGGCTTCAGGTATATAAAGTGTGGCTGGTCGTCTACAAGAATGTGGAACACGTAAACCAATAGCATGCAAAAGTTCGGAACAATCGATCGAACCATTAGCGATCTTGATTAAATAAACAAGATCGGCTATACGCCGTCTCTCGTATAGTGGTAATATATGAAACTTTTTGCAACGGTTCGTATAATTAGTTATATATTGATTTGTACGGAATTGTATGTAACGTAGGAACCTTTTCTGTATCCGCTCAATGCGTGTGCTATAAACATTATACGCTGGGTTCCAGACTTGTGAGCAATATTCTAAGTGACTTCGAACGTAAGCACAATATAAAATTTTGAAAATTTTGACAGAATTGAAGTCCGCTGACATACGCAAAATAAATCCAAGGGTTTTCGAAGCTTTATTTACGATAGTGTTAATATGATCATCGAATAACAATTTGGAGTCGAACACTATTCCTAGGTCACGAATAGAGTTAACCCGAGTTAAATCTGTGTTTTTTAACTTATAAGTGGATATGATTGGAAATGGCTTACGAGTATATGAGCATATAAAGCATTTATTTACATTTAAGTCCAATTTATTCTCAAAACAATAATTTTCAAACCTAATAAGATCGTCTTGCAAGAACTGGGTACATTGATGAGATTTTATTGGGCATAATATTTTCATGTCGTCAGCGTAAAGCAAGATTTTGGAGTTATGGAAACACGAATAAATATCATTTACAAAAATATTAAATAAAAGCGGACCGAGCAGCGAGCCCTGAGGTACTCCAGATGGTATTGGCATGGGTAATGAGGTATATCCATTAAGCACTACAGTTTGGCATCTGTTCCTAACATAAGATGTGAGCCATCGGTACAAGTTACCCCTTACGCCCATGGAATGGAGTTTACGCAACAGCAGTATATGATCTATTCTGTCGAAACATTTACTATAGTCCGTATATATGACGTCGACCTGAGAAGGCTCCGACATATGTTTTGATAGGTAGTCACTACACAGAACCAGGTTTGACACAGTGGATCGGCCTCTTATAAAACCATGCTGTTGTAGTATGAAGGTGTGTTTTAGGCACGCGTATAACTGCTTATAAACAACTCGCTCCAATACTTTAGCAAAAAGGCAGAGTTTGGATATGGGTCTGTAGTTCATTACGTCATCCTTTGGTCCCTTTTTGTGGATAGGAGTGATATACGCGGATTTCCAAATAGACGGTACCTCACCCTCTGTCAAGGAACGCCTAAATAATAGTGAAAGTGGCAGTGCGAGGCTTTTAGCGCACTTGGCTATAAATACAGATGGTATGCTGTCTGGACCGGCTGATTTATTTAAATCTAGCGACTCCAACAGCTCACAAACCTCTACAGGGTCGACCTCGATGTGTCCAATATCAACTACTGATAATGTGATGTCCGGTTCGATAAAGGAATTGAATGAGCTCTCGGAGTCAGCAATATTTAAGAAATTCGAGTGAAAATAATCGCCGAACATGTTACAGATTTCTCTTCCACAGCCCGAGGAACGCTGTCCGAATCTCAATACAGCTGGAACTGCGTTATTCCGATTTCTCGATTTTATGTAGGACCAAAACGCTTTCGGATTCTTGGATATGTTCCTCTCAATGTTAGTTATGTAATCAGTAAACAAACTTAATTCTAACAGTTTCGCACGGTCTCTAAGAACTATAAAAGATTGGAAATCCGAACAATTCTTGTATATTTTATATTTTTTATGATATTTATATTTTTCTTTTATTACTTTTATAAGAGGTTTATTGTACCAAGGTGGATATTTATTCGAGGGAAATATTGTTTTTGAATGAATGTATTTATTGCGAAGTTCATTTAATGTATCATAAAAGAAAGTTACCGCGTTTTCTAAGGTTCTACTAAACAATTCGTTATGCCAATTAATCGCATTTATTTCGGATGTAATAGCGTTATAATCAGCAGTATGATATAGGTATTTGGTATAGGGTAAAGGGCACAAGGTGTGCAGTTGAACAAAATCTGCCGATATGTTAAGTGCCGGATGGTGCAAGTCCTCTGGTACAAGGGGGTCGTGGGAACGTGTTACGGTTAACGAGCTATTACTAAAAGCTAGATCTAAAAGCCTATTATTAGTATTAGTAACAGAGTTGTATTGTGACAGGTTACACAGATTAAGATTATCAAATAATTCTGTCTGCGCCGAGCTTTGGGTACCACAGGCTGTATAGCACCCCTCGTCAGACAATTGCCAGCTTAAATTAGGCATATTAAAATCCCCAATGATAATAAACTTATCAGAGGGGTTTTTCAAAATTATATCCGGGAGATAACTGGAAAAGGTAGCTAGTTGAGCAGAAAGTGAACTCTCAGCGACCTGGTTACAGATATAGGTTGTACATAGATGCAATTTGTACCTTACATTGGGTTTCTTGCAGTGAAGTGTTAAGGTTATCCATAGATCCTCTGCGTTTGAACACCAGTCACTACGTGCCTCTGAAGCAAGTTCACGCCGAACTGCGATCAAGACACCCCCTCCCAAGGTTTGATTGGTTCTACCATAATCACGATCACGTCGCCATACGATGTAACGATCGTCAAAAAGTTCACTATCACTTATCCCTTGCACCAACCAAGTCTCCGTTAAGCATATAACGTCATAACAATAGTTCATGCAAACGTTTCGACAGAAGATAGATGTTTTTGTACGTAAACCGCGGACGTTCTGATAATATATTTTAAGCATCATTTATAACAGGTTAAAAATAGGCATTGATAAGCGATAGAAAGGCAATAAGGGGCAAACAATATGTTATTATAATAACTGTGAGTTGGCTTAACGTCACACAAAAGTAATGAACCAGTTGCAAAAATCAAAAAATAATAATATAAGACGGCAGTATGGTAAAAAGCGTTGGCAGAGTACCAATAAGTGAGAGATAGGCAGTTAACTGAGCGAGATAAGGCGATAGCATAGGCTATAAGCGGAAAGAGATGCGCGTGCGCTAAGCGACTGTGTTGGCGTAATACCGGTTTGCGAGCGAGTCGGTGTTTCTCAAACTTTTCACAAACGTTATTTTTTAATATAATTATATAAACAAAAGTTAATTTAAATAGTATAAGAAAAAATAAAGAAATTAAATTATTTTTTTTAAATCTTATATAAACAAAAGTTAATTTAAATAGTATAAGAAAAAATAAAGAAATTATATCGAAGTACACTGTTTGGGAATTTATTTTTTAAAAATAACATCGTCCAAATGTAAACCGTTGCGCTCTCGGCATTCATTTAGTCGGGCACTAAAATTGCCTATGACAGCTCGGCAGGTAGTCTCCGTGATGGCTGCCATTTCATGACGGATATTTTCTTTTAATTGTGCCAGGGAAGTCGGTTTATTAGCGTTAACTTTTGATTTGACATAACCCCACAGGAAAAAATCCATAGGCGTTAAATCGGGACTCCGTGGAGGCCAATTTATGTCACCTCGCCTGGAGATTAATTTGTTCGGAAAAATTTCTCGAACTCGAGGCAGAGATCTGTTGGACGTGTGTGAAGTTGCTCCATCCTGCTGGAACCATGTTCTTTGGTTGTAACCAGGAAAGTTTTGCAGTTGGGGTACGAAAAACTCGTCTAACATCTCCACATAACGCTCTGAATTCACTGTGAGTGTGCGTCCCCTTCCATCTTCAAAAAAGTAAGGTCCGATAATTCCTCGTGCCGACATCGCTGTCCATACGGTGACTTTGGGTGAATGTAGCGGTTTCTGATGTTTTTGTTTTGGGTTGGTTGCACTCCAGTAACGACAATTTTGCTTGTTTACATGCCCATTCAGGTGAAAATGGGCTTCATCGGAAAACAAGATGTTGGTGAACGTTGGAAAGCGCTCAATCATCTGATTTACAAAGGCAAGCCTCTGACCAGCATCTTGAGGCTTCAGTTCTTGCACTAACTGAATTTTGTACGGGTGCAGCTTTAAATCTTTGTGTAAAATGCGGCATAATGAAGATCTGTGCACATTTAAAGCAACAGCACGCTTCCGAATCGAGAGGTTTGGATCATCTCGAATAGACTGAGTAACACTGTCCACGTTTTCGGCTGATCTTGATGTTCTTGGCTGCCCAGATTTTGGTTTCTCCAGAGTTGACCCAGTCTCTTCAAACTTCTCAACCCATTTTGCAATGAGTCGAGTACTAGGCGTATCATTTAAGTGACGAATATGTCGAATACTGCAGAATTTTCTACGCGCTACAGTCGCCGAATTACCGTTTTTGTAAAACTCACGTACGCACAACGCACGGTCCGCACCAGAGAAACGCTCCATAGCGACCAAGGTCTATTGTCTCTATAACTAGTTTTTTGCTCTTGCACACATGCATGAAATACCTATGTGTGGGTGTGCTATTTGATACCCTACCAAAAAATTCAGTATTCGAAAAATACAGTATTACATCGACTGGCAACATTCATCGTCGGTGCCCCCACCCCCCGCCCCGCGGCCCTGGCGGCCATTACAGATGCGATTATATTTGTGTTGAGTTGATACAGTTTATTATTTCCACATTTAATCGTATTGGCCAATATAATCAACCATATAATTTGAGCGTTTTTGTGTTTAATGAAAGGACATTTTTAGTTCATATTTCACGGCAGGACGTTTTTATTTTAAAGTTCACGATAAGACGTTTTTAGGTTAGTTCAGTGTTTTTAGGTTAGTGGTGTTTATTTTTATTGTATTTCTGTGTTTTGTGCAACCTAATCTGACAATATGGACAAATTAAACAACAGAAACAATCACAGAAAATGTGCCAAGTGTGGTAAAACACGCGCTGGAGATATGTCGGTGACCTACCACAGGTTCCCAAAACCAGGAATTATAAATTATTATGAAAATTTTACAAAGTGAGTATTCAGCAGAATGAATTTTATTTCGTTAATTAGCGGAATTCTAAGGGTTCTAGTACGTAGCGTGTAGGAGGTTATAATGTACATCAATGTTAGAAATGTGTGATCGACCAAAACACATTTAGGAGGCTTTCTCTTGAGTACTACTTGGGGTCGAATTAGAGGTCTACATTATTGTTAAAAACAAGGACACGATCTGTGGAACAATGATGACTATCGACAAACGAATAGTTTCTAGTTGAAGTTGTTTGTCTATCTTTTACTCTATTGATAGCTGCTAAATTGAGAGCATGTCATGTCTTAGCTGATATATTTCTTTGTTATGATATGTTTATCTACCTATACATTGTTTTTCTTTGTCTGATTTTTCTTTGTTTTCTTTTTCAGGGCTCGTGCTTGGGCCAAGTATTGTTGGCCAAATAAGGACTGGTCCTCTTTAGATTCTTTAAAGTCACTACATATTCAAAACAAGGTATTATGTGGAAGACACTTTCACTCCTCTCAATTCTATGACAGTGAAAGGCAAAAACTGAACAAATTTGCCGTTCCTGAATCTTCTGAAGTAGAAGAACTATTAAGGACTAGAGAAATTCAGTTTGATCAGGTACAATACTGCTTTTTTTTATGAATTATCTAAACTTGACCTAACCTAAGAAATGAAAATATAGAAGTATCAAACCTGAGTAATCTAAGTATCAAGTGTAAGTAAGAGTAGATATCGTAATGGTGGAGAGTGATTAAATTTGGTTCTGTCGTGCTGATTAAAATATTGTAATCTTTACATTTAAGAGTGATTGGGTGGGCGATTGTTTGTTTTAAAGTGCTCCGTGTGTGTGTATTTAATAAACTATAAATAATGTACTAAAGTGTGAATCATTTGTGCACCCAGACACAACCCAGTTTCAAAGTGCTATAGTCATAATCTTATTGTAACTAAATTCCAAAATATTTATGTAGATTAACTAAAACTATATAAATATTTGTTGTTAATTTCAGGGTATAAAACAAAGTATTACAGCAGGACAATCAATGACAAGAACACCATTAAAACAAATTGAAAATACAATGGAACCTTCTACATCAAGGCACCAAAGTTTTGTAGAAGTTCCAAGTACTTCCAACAAGGAACAAGTAAGTATAATTTTTTGTTATAGTAATTTGGTTTAAGTTGTGTATGATTCACTAAAGGAACTCAAAGTGAATCGTACAACAAAAACCAAACTACTATATCTTTGAGCACCACAGGGCACCCAAATGGTGGAGGGTAAACAACCACTAAAAGCTTATTATAGGGGGTTAGTGTCAAGCAGGCAGCCTGTAACACCTAAGCAAGAACTTTATAGAGTATCACATCTGTCGTAACAGCTAATGCTCACTGCTGTGCAAAGCCTACCCCCAAAATGTAGGAGTATATTTTTAGTAAAATAAGAAAACATTATTGGTAAAGCTAGTGCATAAATAAATAATGAGGTGCTTTAAAGAATTTTAATTTGTGCCGAATTGACAGCTATGATTACAAATGTATTTACAATTTCAGGATGCACCAAGACTGGTATCTACATCAAGAAGTGCCACTGAAGATCATGCTTTGCCATCTCTGGTCACACGTAATAAAAATCGTGGCATTTTACAAACACTTAATGTTACAAAAATTAGTCAAATGACTACGAGAGAAGTTAAATTATACCATGTGTGCCAAAGAAGATTAAGGGAAATAATGAGACAATTTAAAAAAAAGAAGATGAATATAATCAAACAAATTTCAGAGGATGAGAATATAAAGAAGCTTTGCAATTTAAAAATTTCAAATGCTTTTGTTGCATTACTGCAAAGTCAAATGAGAAATTGCCCTAGAAAACCGAAAGGAAGAAGGTACACATTAGAGCAAAAACTAATGTCCTTAGTGATTTATAAAAAGTCACCAGCCTGTTACAGGCTACTAAGGCGACTGTTTGCATTGCCAGGCCAAAGTTGTCTTAATAAACTACTTAATTGTGTGCCCCTGAAACCAGGTATAAACAAACATTTGTTTGAATCTTTAAAGAAAATGGCACAGAAGCAAATGGATGAAGATAATCTTTCTGTATTGTTATTTGATGAAATGTCTATAAGGAAACATTTGCATTATAATTGTAAATTAGACCAGATACAGGGTTTCCAAGATCATGGTAATCATGGCAGAAATAACCAAATTGCGACTAAGGCACTAGTATTTATGCTTACTGGATTGCGAAAAAAATGGAAGCAGCCTATCGCTTTCTATTTTTCACATGCTTTAACAGCTGATAGAATGACTGTGATTTTAAAAGAGGTAAATATTGTCTCCATAAAATTTGCCTTGATGAAAGAGTGTATTAATTATGCTAATGTATCTTACAATTAATTTCAGATACTTATAGAATGCTTCAATTCGGGGATTAATGTTGTTGCTACTGTGTGTGACCTTTCAACAGTCAATATAAAAGTGCTCAGAACTCTGGGAGTTACAACTAGAGAACCATATTTTTCACTTGCTGGACGGGAAATTGTGGCAATTTTAGATCCTCCACATTTGCTGAAATGAACTAGAAATCTCTTAATGAAACATGATGTTGAGTGCACAACTGATTTTCAGTGCAGTGATCAGATTATTAAAGGTAATAAAAACTTATTTTATTTTATGGGCATATTTTATGACTAACATATAAAATTACCAAAATATATTATTATTTTTATTTATTATTTATTTATATTAGTATTAGTATTTTTTAAGCAATATCATGATTGGAGATGAAAAAATTGAACAGGTCGAATGAGCTTCCTAAAAAAAGTGATTACTTATAGAAATTCTGTATTTATCTACACTGAATCGATCTTTATTATACGTTGATCATGTGTAATTTGAATGTGTTTTTGTTTGTTTTAGGCATAGTGAAATGGAGTCACATTGAAGAATTTTATAATCTGGACAAAAACAACCCAAACTTTGTTTATGCGCCTGCACTAACAGACCAACACATTCATCCCAACGTCAAGCAACAGATGAGAGTGAAGCTTGCAGCACAAGTGTTTAGCCACTCCGTTGCAGCTGGTTTATTAGCAAAAATAGCAAAAAGTGAGTTAACCAATTCAATCTATATTATAAAAATAAAAATTTAGTTCTTGGTAAGTAAGTATCAATTGAGAATGGCTGAACCATTTTGGGTATTTCTTTTTAAATGTACATTTAATCCAAGTGAAGTTTTTAATGAAATAAATATTGAAAAGTATAGTAGTATAATACTCCCGTATTATGAATATTTTTTATTAATAACTAATATATATGTGTACATAGTGATTTGTATGTTTCTCAAGAAGCAATTTCTTTGCAGATGAACTTCCAAATGAAGCACATGCAACTGCAAGTTTTGTTTCAAAATTTGACGAGTTGTTTGATGCTGTCAATGCAGATAGTCCTGACCTGCGTAGAGGAAAAAGGCATTCCACAAACTTGACTTCACGGAGCCCACATATAGCCCTTTTCAATGAAATGAGAAGGTATATTTCTACTATGAAATACCTGGGAAGCAAAACAATTCCTCCTTCTCAACAAGGATGGATACACACCTTAAATGCCATAGAAAGGTTGTGGAACAATATACAGGCCAAAAACATTAAGAGCCTTTCCACGCGTCGCCTAAATCAAGATCCGTTGGAAAACTGTTTTGGCTGCATTAGATATAACTGTGGGTGCAATTATAATCCCACAATAGAACAATTTGTGGCAGGGGTTAAAACGGCTATTATAACAAATTTACGGCATGCAGGGGAAAAAAAAATTGTGAAGATGATACTGCCATTTTAGGAAATAATCTTTCAACATTTTTAACGGCAGATTTTCAACAACAGCAACATGCAGCTATTGAAAATTTGTCTGCAGAAAATTCTACATATCTAGACCTGGAAGTAATTTTAACTGATGCAGTTGAAGCAGTGGAACAGATGACGCCAGAAGCACAAGCTTGTGCATATGTGTGTGGCTTTATTTTTAAAAAACTAAGAAACAGGGACTGCGAAAATTGCCGGAAGGTATTTTTAACAGATGACCCTGAAGCCATACACCTGTTCACAAGTTTTAGAGAGTATAATGCTTCTCAAAATACCTTAAACTATTTAAATAAGGATATTGTAATATGTGTCGAAAGTATTGCGACAATTACTAATAATTATCTTCAAGAAAATGCTTGTGTAAATGGTATTAAAAAAAACATAATGACACTTTCAGAATGCTTAGATTACAGTTGCTTAAATAAATGTGGGATTCATGCAGATGAAAACAAAAACCACATTAAAATAAGCACATTCTGTATTGTAATAAAGAGATATACAATTATAATAAACCGACAAATGGAGGAGGAAGAAAAAAAGAAATCTTTAGAAAGAAAAATTCAAATATTAAGAAATAAATAATTGTTAAAATATACTCTGGCTGTTTCATTGGCATTTATCTAATACATTTCGGTTACCATTTACTTAGTTTGTTAAGTAAATATTCTCTATATACGCAGTTTAGAGAATATTTACTTAGCAATCCAATCTAAAATAATTCAAGTCAAGGCAAATTTGAATATTCCCGCTCGTATTTTTCATCTGGTGCTAATTCACAGTGGCGCTAGTGTATGTAAGTGAATAAATCTATGGTTGCATTTTTTTACTATGAAGACGTCGTTCTTCTCTCGGTAGAGAGTAGTATATTCTTTGATAGCGACTAAATTCCCAAGAGCCAGACTACCGACTGACATACCCCCCGCGCCCCTCAGAATAGTTGCTTTCGCGTAATAAGATAAGCAAATGTGAACTTACTTTTGAGACACCCGGTACGTGAATAACTTACTAACATTTCATTTTGAACCAAAAAAGGCGAAAATTATATCGATCTGGTCAATCCGGCCGGATCCGGCCGGATTGATGGAAACTCAGCCGGATCCGGCTGGATTGAAAATGACGCCGGATTGCAATCTCTAGATGTAATCAACTTAACTAAATACGAATGTAGTTTTTATGTTAGCCCAATAAAATTATATTTATGTAAAAAGTTCAAATAAGTAGTTTTTTTTATTCAGATGATCATGGAAAAAAACGGGATGCCAACGACGCAATACGTGCAGACGGAAATAGACACTAATTCCAACATAAAAGTTTTGACATTAAGGATTCTTCAAAAACGACGTCAGGAACTTCTTCGTAAAAGACAAAACTTTTTAAACAAATCATATTCTCAACATCCAACCACAATTTTGGGTCCACCTCAACCTAAGTTTTCAGCTTATGAGCAGATATTGACTATGATATAGCTAATTGTGGTGATACCTTAACGACTATCTTCCAACCTATTTGCCCCAACAGTTCAGCCAATGTTTCACCGGACATTGCAGAAGTTGCCGAAGAAACTGTTGTGGAATTTCTCTTCTGATGATTCTGTCACCGACGCGGATTTTGTGCCGCATTCTGATATCACCAACGTAGAGCATAAGGAATCCGACGATCTTAATTCGTTTCCGGAACAAAGTTTAGAGACAGATGCAGCAAAAGAGTCAAGAAAACGAAAACAGAAGGCTGACCGTGAAACTCGGAAAAAGAATTAAACAAAAAAGCATCAAAGCCAGTAGCTCTTTTTTGATATACTTGTGGAGCAAAATATCGCCTTGTTTCAACCTAAAAAAGATGCTTGGGATTATTGCGGTCGGTCGGTCCATTCACTTATTGAAAGAAAACTCAAAAATATTGAAATTTTCTTGCCATCCCAGTATGCCTCTTTGACTAAAGAGGCCAGAAAAAAAATCTTATAGAGTTATACAACCAGATCATACCTTTTTCAAAGACTACAGCATTAAAGAGTACCAAATTTATGACTCTATAAGGTCTGGGCGCATTTCTGGCGATAACTGTAGATCTACGCGTATTAAAGTATAATCCTAATGGTAGGTACTATTGACTTAAAAAACATTTTAAAGATGAATTTTGTCCACTACCACGAAGACCAAAGAATATTTCCACATTGATAAGCGATGTACCATTTCTTTATTCTTTTAGATTGCCAATATTAGAGACTAAATATGAACATTAACAACAATTAAAGAGTGTAATTCCTAGTGACTACCACCAATTTTGTGATAGCTTACCGTTTAAAAAAAATAAGCAAGTCTCTACTTAAAAATGTGAGATCTCGTTTATATTGAAGTCAGCAATAGTGACCTATAATTATAATAGTATTTGATATGGTATATAAGATGCCGACTGCAATGATATACGCTTATTAAATACACACACACACACTTCAGGAATAACTACGCATTAGATGCGAAGTAGATGATTCTGCTGACGAATCACGTTAATATTATATATTTTTTTGATCTCAGCTATACCAAAACATGATAAATTGAAGAGCTATTAGAAGTTGTTCTATGTTTTCTATTATTTTAAGTGAAAGTTATGTTTTATTATTTTATTATCATTTCAATAAACCCTTTAATTATTTTTAATATTCCACATTTCATTTTATTACTTCCTTCCACTTCATTTTTATTCATAACCCATGCGACTACTTGTGTGATTTTCTTCATGCGCCTAATTAAGGGTTATATCCCAGAGACTTGTCTCTATATTGATGACCCCTAAGAAGAACACGGACGGAAGACGAAGGTTCGTTGCACATCAATCACCTGCAAGCACCACTAAATTGGTCCAACATGACCACCGTGCCGAAGAATACCGACGATTTTTGTGATGCTGAGGGCGTCACGACAGTGAAGAGCGACGTAGCAACAATTTCACTTTCTGAACGTCTACCACCATTTTGGCGCCAAAATCCCCACCTGTGGTTCGCACAATTCGAAGTCGCCGTTGCTGCCAGCAAGATTGGCGAAGAGCAAAAATTCAACAACGTCGTTGCGTTACTAGGCAACAGCGACCTAGAGCAGATTGGAGACATCATGTTGCATCCACCGGACACCGGCAAGTAAAGCATGCTCAAGGACAGACTCATCTCAACGTACCAAGAGTCAGATCACCGGCTACTACAGAAGCTACTCAGCGGTCTCGAGCTTGGCTAAAACAAGCCAAGCCAGCTGCTGCGTAAGATGCAAGATCTCAGTGGCAAGCTCCTATGTGATGAAGCGCTGAAGGTTATGTGGCTCAACCAGCTACCCCCACTAGTTCGCGCCGTGCTCTCTGTCAACACCAAGTCGTCGCTCGAAGTGCTAGCCACAAAAGCTGATAAAAAGATGGAACGCAAACATCGATATTCGTCGTATCACCGAACCCGCCAAAACTCAGCACATCGTAGCCGCTCACGCTTACATTCAAGACAGCGTACTGTACCCAGCGATCCCAACTGGCTGTGCCGTTTTCACTTCAGATTCGGCAATGAGACACGAAAATGTGGATCGCCGTGTTCCAAAGAGAAGCGGGAAAACTAGAACGTGAATCGATAGTGGCGGCAGTCGATGCAAACCAAACAAGCCACCGCCTATGTGTGATCGTTATCCACAATCAAGAAAAAAATCTTGTCGACACGGGAGCCGACATATCGGTATAAGCCGCTCAAAACCAAAAATACTTAAGACCGAACAATGCAGGCTACAAACTTTACGCGGCCAACGGAACAGAGATTCGTACCTACGAAGAAGAAGAAGAAGAAGAAGTTGTAAGTGGACTTTCGTCGTCGCAAATGTGAAGACTTCAATACTGAGTGCCGTCTTGTTGGTCCAGCATAAACTATTGTCTGTTAGTCGACTTGCACCCAAGAAAACTTTTCGATCGCGTGACTGAGCTTAGTGTGAACGCCGTCAAAATAAAAAAAACAAAGAAGAATCAATCTATATTATCAACCGCGACCACACTCATCATGACCTGCTGAAGAAATATCCAGATGTACTGCGACCAATGACACTCAAAACGCCAGCCAAGCATGACGTCACAAATAACATCGAGACAACGGGGCCGCCGATCTACTCACGGCTGTGCCCTCTACCGCCCGACAAATATAAAGCAGCAAAACTCGAGTTCGAACGCATGATCAAGATGGGAATATGCAAACCATCAAAAAGTCGGTGGGTGAGTCTTCTTCACGTTGTGAAAAAGTAAGACGGATCACTTCGAGTAGGTGTGACGATTACAGAAAACTCAACGCCGTCACCGTTCTCGACCGATACCCCATTCTACGAATTCAAGATTTCACACACCAACTCCACGGAAAGAAAATATTCTCGAAACTCGATTTGAAAATGGAATATTTCTGGATACCGATCACAAAACAAGATGCTCAAAAAACAGCAATAATAACACCTTTCGGCCTCTTCGAATTCAACTGCATGACGTTCGGCTTAAGAAACTCCGGTCAAACTTTTCAACGTTTCATGCATGAGGTACTACGAGGACTAGACGATAACGTATTCTGTTACGTCGACGATTTGCTCGTACACTCGAGAAACAAGGTAGAACATCGCCGCCACTTAGAACAAGTAATTGAACGCCTACATGCTTACGGCGTCAGTTTTAATGAGTGCGAGTTTGACAAGAAATCCATCGAATTGGCACTCCGAGGTAAGTTTAATATTTTATTGTTATTTGTTAGAAAATAGCATGAAACGGTCACAATCGTTTTTATTTTATAGATTTATGAAAGCAGATTTATAATTTTAATGTACCTTAATTTTTAAATAGAGAGTTATTTTTCAATGTCGACACTGGTAGCGACCACTGTGTTTTCTCTCGCACGGCTTCGAAAACCAGACGACCGAAATCTTCATATGAACTCTTCGCGGCTAATGGATCATCGATCCCTACCTATGGGTCCACTCAACTTAAACTTTGGCGCCGCGTCTTCTCATGGGATTTCGTAGTCTCTCGTCAGTGAGTCGAAGTACATTGACCTCTTTAGGGACTTCCCAGAGATCACTCGACTACCCGGCACTGATCGGGTTATCAGCCACAACACGGTGCAATATATTCGTACTACGCCCGGGCCACCCGTTCACTGTACGCCCAGACGACTAGCTCCAGAGAAACTCAAAATAGCCAAGCACGAGTTTGATGAGGTGCTGAAGGCTGGCACAGCTAGACCATCTGAGAGCCCATGGTCGTCACCCCTGCACCTGGTTCCAAAGAAGGATGACGGCTGGCGACCATGCGGCGATTACCGTGCCTTAAACGACCGCACAATACCGAATAGATACCCCATCTGGCACATTTAGGGTTTCACACAGAATATTTCAGGCTGTAAGGTCATCTCAAAAATCGATCTCGCCAAGGCCTACAACCAGATCCCCGTCAACCCTAAGGACATACCGAAAACGGCCATTACAACTCCATTTCCACGCCTATTCGATCTACAACAAAATATGAAATCGTAAATAACTCGGACGATTTCACACTTTCGGCAATAAGAAGAAAAGTCCACAATTTCTATTTTAAAAATGATCAACCAACGATAGACAAAGTTATGGTATAATGATGACGATGACCTACCATCATTCTCACGTTCTACAATATATAAAATTATGAAAAAAATGGATTTTAAATATGTGAAACGCTGTAGAAAAAGTATATTACTGATATGCCGGATTTGATGGTGTGGAGACGAAAATATTTGTTAAAAGTTAAAGATTACAGAAGAGAAAATAGGAAAAAATATTATACAGATGAGACATGGTTAAATGAAGGTAACTTTAATATTTATTTATTGTAGGTATTGTGTTCAATCTATTTAAATGTTTAATAAAACCTATTTTTAGGACAATCTTCAAACTACGTATGGACCAACCAAAATATAGCAAGCAGTCGGCAAGCATTTTTAAATGGCTTGTCAACAGATCTCAAAAATCCACCAAAAGGAAAAAGGTTAATAATTAACTATATTGGAAGCGCGGTTTCTTGAAGGTGGAGAGTGGATTTTTGAGGCAAAAAAAGTGATGGAGATTACCATGGGGAATCCATTTCCTCGCAACAACTTCGAAAAGTGGTAAATATTAAAAAATATCTCATTCTAATTTATTCACATACAATTCAACAAATATTTAGATCTTAAAGCTTTTATTATCTAGATAACTAGATTTATATTTTAACCGAAAACAAAATCACGTTTATATTATTACAGGTTTGCAAACGTTTTAGACAAAGTGGAACGAGGGTCGGTAATAGTACTGGACAATGCGCCGTACCACTCCAGACTTGCAGACCGAGTGCCCAACATGAATTGGCGGAAGACAGATATACAAGCATGGCTACAAAACAAAAACATTAATTTTCTGGATTCAGATTTAAAAGCAGAACTTTTATTAAAATTTAATAAAGACAATTATAATAAAAAAGTTATCGATGAAATGGCCGCTCATAAAAATGTAATTGTTTTGCGCCTTCCGCCGTATCTTTGTGAATTAAATCCAATAGAATTAATATGGGCACAATTAAAATCACATGTTGGGAAAAATAATAAAAGTTTTAAAATGGCTGAAGTCAAGGAGCTAGTAAGAGAAGGATTAACAAAAATTGGTACAGTGTCTTGGATAAATTGTATTGAACATGTAAAAAAAGAAGAAGACAAAATGTTGCAGCTTGACGGTTTAGTACTTTTAGAGTCGAGTGAATTGTCATCAATATCCGAATAACAAAATTATTAAAATAACTTGTCCTATTATTTCTACCCAATACTTGATACTTTTTCGTTCACTGCATAAAAACAATTAAGTTCAATTGATGTCATTTATTTGTCATTCCCATCACTATGAATTATCTCTGGTTACCTGTACGCCATTTTTGTTTAATACTTAAGACACGTAAGAAAAAATAGACTATATGACTGGAAAGCAGCAGCTGGAAACATTATAAAACCACATGGACAGTGGCATTTTAAGTTTAAGAAGAGTAAAAGATTTTATATTAAAAAGACAAAAAATAAGGAAAATGTTGGAATACAAGGCGAGACATTTTATAAAGCAAAGTTCGGCTGCTTTGCTAATATTTGTCGAAAAGATAATAATTTTAACATGATGGTGCCTCAAACAATCAACTCAGGTATAACAGTTAATCGTAGTAAAATAAATAATGTGAAGAACTTGTTGGTTAAACACTATGGTGTGGAGTGGCGGAGTTTAAGCGATCATTGACTGTGAAGATAGATAAGTTAGAAACTATTAATAAAATTAAGAGGCCAGGAAACGTAAAGGAGCTGCAAAGATTTCTAGGCTTGATCACTTATCTATCAAAATTCATAAAAAATATGGCTGACATGACAAGTCCACTACGAATGCTTTTGCAGAAGAATGTAGACTGGTTCTGGGATGTGGATCAAGAAAATGCAATTATAAAGTTAAAACAAGTACTACAGAAACCACCTGTATTAGGTTATTATGATCCCAAGCTCCCAATTGTATTGTCTGTGGATGCAAGCAGCTATGCATGTGGGGGAGTAATGCTACAAGACAATAAACCAATAGCCTACTGTGCCAAATCATTTACTAAAACGGAACAGGGATATAGTCAGTTAGAGAAAGAAACAAATGCTATATTAGTAGCCTGCAAAAAAATTCACAAATACATATGAGGCTGTATAGACCTAACTATAGAATCAGACCATAAGCCATTAAAAAAACCACTCGTGGAGGCTCCACCCAGGCTTCAACGAATTTTGTACCAGGTTTTACCCTACAACCCTAGAGTTACATATAAAAAAGGGAAGGAAATGTATGTGGCAGATAAACTAAGTAGAGACTGTCAAGACTTGAGTGCTGAAGAATTGGATAATGGCCTAAAAATATGCATAGTGATGCCATTTTCTAATCAACGCCAAAATGAACTGAAAAAAGAAATACAAAATAATAATGAACTAAAAGAGTTAAAACAAATTAATCTAAAAGGTTGGCCTAATAGCATTCATGAACTAGAAGGTCAAATTAAAAAATATTGGTATTATAGAGAAACACTTAGTGTGCACAATGATATCATTTTCAAAAATGATAGAGTGTTAGTACCAAAATCAATAGTGCCATTAGTAATGAAAATTTGCCATCTCAGCCATAAAGGTATACTGAGACTGGCAAGAGATAGTGTATTCTGGCCAGATATGACCAAAGTTCTGACAGAGTATGTAAAAAAACTGTAGAGTTTGTAGTAAATTACAAAAAGATAATGCAATGGAACCTATTTTAATTCAAAAAGTTCCTGAATTACCATGGAGCATAGTTGCTTCAGATCTCTTTCATTTAAAAGGGAAAGACTACATATTAATTGCAGATTCCTATTCGGGGTATTTTGATTTTAAAGAACTGACCACTATAAATAGCAATTCAGTCATTAAAGAATTAAAGACATGGTTTGCTACCTTTGGAATACCAGAGATATTACAATCTGACGGAGGCTGAGTATGACTGTGACGAATTTCGCAAATTTGCAAAGGAATGGAATTTTGCACATCGAATATCCAGCCTCCATTTTCCCAGATCAAATGGTTTAGCAGAGCGGTATGTGCAAGAAGCAAAGAACTTACTGAGGAAGTGTATGGAAGAACAGTCAGATGTACATCTGGCACTCCTACATCACAGAAACACACCACGCCCTGAGCTTGGATCACCAGCACAAAGGCTAATGAGCCGTAGAACAAGAACATTACTGACAACTAATGAAAAATTGTTAAAACCGAAAATTATAAAGAAAGTATCGGACTTTATAGGTAAAAATAAAGAAATTGAAAAGTCACATGGAGATAAAGGTAAAAAGAGATGGCTAAATATAGACCAGGGCAAACTGTGTTAGTAAGAGAGAGTCACAAGCAATGGATGCCAGCCAAAATCATTTCACAATCTGCAGAAGGGCCACGCTCTTATATGGTGAAGACACAAGATGGAAACAGAATCCTCAAGAGAAATGCTTGGCACTTGAAAAAGTCCAGTGGTAAACAATATTATGAACCTAAGGAGAATGACTCGGTGCTCTGGGAGGTTCCAGCAGATTATGAGGGTGGAGACGAGTCCACCCAGGAAGAGAGCCCGCGGACTGAGCAATTGGAGAGTATAGACAAGAGCCCGGAGACTGAGCCATTGGGGAGTATAGACACACCAACTGGAAGTGGAAGAGTAGTGAGGTTACCAGCAAGATATAAAGATTAATATAATAAACAATTTGAAAATTGTAAAATAAGGGGGATGTCATGGACAATATAGATATAATTAATACCATCTCTGTGGTTCGTAATGTCATGTGTACTTAAATGACTTTTGTATCTTTTGTCTTGGTGACAATCTATGGTATAGAATTGTAAAACATACATTGCAATGATCCCAATAAATAATAATTTTATAATAAGTATTGGGATTAATTATAATAAGTAATAGCCCAATTACACCCATTAAAAAAAGAATTTTCATATCACTACATAGTATAAAACAAAGTCGCCTTTTCTGTCCCTATATCCCTATGTGCGCTTAAATCTTTAAAACTACGCAACGGATTTTGATGCGGTTTTTTTTAATAGATAGAGTGATTCAAGAGGAAGGTTTATATGCATAACTAGCAGATCCCGCGGCTTTACCTGTGCTAAATCTAGGGAAGAGCCCGAGCGAAGCGAGGGCGAGTCGCTAGTTTTTATAATATAAAAAGAATATATTCACAGTCCATTGTTATTATAATATTAATGTCATTATTATTAATGTAATATTATCATTGCTCTGTTTATTTCATTGATTTTTTTTTCGATTTGACATATGTTCTTATACATAATAATATGTTATCGGTTTCTCTGCACTAAAGACAATAATGTTGATGTTACCAACAAGAGGTAAGTCTCCTGTGACGTCACGCATGTGTTGGAATGTAAGTTTTTGAAAGTTATTTCAAAGCGTGTTTGTATTTGTAAATGTGTTTTTGATAGTGTGTATCTGTTTTTGTAAATGTGTTTTTGAAAGTGTGTGTTTGTATATGTGTTTTGGAAAGTTAGTGTTTGTGTTTTTAAATATGTTTTTGAATGTGTTTTTGTGTAAATGCGTTTTTTTAAAATGCTTGTGAATGTGTGTGTGTCAGACGTCTAGGTAGAGGCGTACGAGGTCGCGTTCAGTGGCGGGCAGGCGCGAGACCGGGCAGCGCGCGGCGCCGCGCAGGCTGCGCGAGATGCACGTGTAGCAGAACACGTAGCTGTAGAGGTTTCATTTTCATTTATGGAAATCATTATAAAGTTGTATATTTAATATATAATTTATTACTATGCTTTCTATTTTTCAAATCCAAATTGAATTAAATATGTTAAGGGCCTTATAAGTACAACTTAAGAAGCATAAAGCATGGTTTTAATTGAAACATTGTTTAAGAATAACAATTTGAATTTTTTAGATATAACTTTTTCACCCCTAAATTTGCGAAGTAGAGTGCTGCACCCATTATTGACTTAACTTGATAGCACAACTATCTACTAGTTTATTATGAGATACCTATTTGACAAAACTTAGGCACCTTCCATAGTTTCTGAGTAAAATTTTAGTAACAGACGGATGCAGTGGAATAATAAAAGGGTTCCGTTTTGCGTTTAGACTAAACAATCTTTACAAACAAGATACGTTAATAGATATAACATAATATATACAATTTGTATGTATGAATATAAATATAATTATTATAAGATAGTGGTAGCCCAGCGGTAACGCACTCGCTTGGATAACCGAGTGATGCGGGTTCAAATCCGAGGTTCGCACTTCTGATATTTTCATGTGCGAATCATTTCTATCATGATTACCATTTGTCTTACGGTGAAGGAAAACATCGCGAGGAAATCTGCATGTCTGAGAAAATCTAGCAAGTTTTCGAAAGTCAAGTGAAGTCCGGCAGCGCGGTGGACTATGTACTGATCCCGGGAGGCCCGTGCCCAGCAGTGGGACGTTGAAAAGGGCTGATGATGATAATAGATATTATATACTAGCTGATACCCGCGACTTCGTCCGCGTTGCTTGAAATATAACAAAGTTGTCCGCATGCGCGCTACGCCGCTTGCCCCACTACTCCGCGAGAAGGAAACATACATCACTGAACACGCAGTGCATATACAAATCGTTGTTTCTTGAAACTTTAATAACTTTTTATTAAATGAAGACATCGCAATCATTTTTTTTGATAAGGGCCAAGTGTCTAAGAAATAAAACTTAGAAAGTTTCATTGAAATCTATCCAGTAGTTTTTCCGTGATGCGCGCACAACTGCAGACCTCTATCATCACTACAAAACAAAGTCGCTTTCTCTGTCCCTATATCCCTATGTATGCTTAAATCATTAAAACTACTCAACGGATTTTGATGCGGTTTTTTTAATAGATGGAGTGATTCAAGAGGAATGTTTATATGCATAACTAGCGGATCCCGCGGCTTTGTCTGTTCAAAATCTAGGGAAAAGCTCGAGCGAAGCGAGGGCGAGTCGCTAGTTTTATTTATATAGATAAAATACATATTTTGCAACTCACCCGGAGGCGGGCAGCGCGGCGGGCGCGCGCCACGGCCGCCGGCACAGCGGGCACGAGTTGGCGGCGTGCGACTGCTCACACAATATACTACTTACTACTTATTAAATATTAGCATTTCCCGCGGCGTCGCACGCGTTCTAAACACCGGAAACCAACCATCCTCAAAAGTAAATTATATATATGGTAAATATCCCGTTTCACATATAGCATAATATAATCTATACTAATATTATAAAGCTAAAGAGTGGGTTTGTTTGTTTGTTTAAACGCGCTAATCTTAGAAAGTACTAGTCGAAATCGAAAAATTCTTTTTGTGTTGTATAGTCCGTTTATCGAGGATATATTTCAAAACGCTACGACCAATAGGAGCGGAGCATCAATGAAAAATGTTGCAAAGACGGTAAGGACAGACGGGTTAGTTCTACGAGTTACCGTACAACGCGACTCAAAAATAAATTGATTTACGGTCTTTAGGACGTGTGCAAAGCCGCGATAAATGCTAGTGTAAACAATAAAGTAAATATGTACTACAATAAAAACTAAAGATTGCTGAAAATAGGAAATTATTGGTCTATGCTATTATTTTTCAAAATTATTATTGAAGTGAAACTTCTTTAGAATCGTTGTGATTTCAAACTCGATGAAACTAAAAAATAAGTCCATAGTACCAGGCGCTCAGAGACGGGAAAGAGTTAGTCTTAATTTAAATTCAAGTTTTACTTCTGACATGTGTACTTTGTACACAAGCACTTTTTTTTCATTTGTACCTCGTGTGTGGAGGGCGGGGGCGAGGGCGGGGGCGGCGGGGGCAGGGCGCGGAGGGCGGCGGGTGCGCGCGCCGCCCACCAGCGCAGCAGCTGCAGCGCGAAGGCGGCGTGCTGCGCCGCGCCGCTCGCCGCGCGGTACACCATGGGGAATGTCACCACCGCACTCCTGCACACACACACCATATTATAATGCCATGGTATAAGCCATAAGCAAAAGCTGTGCTCAGAACAATATGCAAGTAGGTACATGCTCAGAAAAATATACATTCATCTTGTTACTAATCATCCCCTGTCCATCTATCAGCTATATGTCAGAGGGCCATTTCTCATGAGTCATATTAGGTAAAGTTAACATTTTTACTTTATATTTATAAAATGGTGATTTTAAAAATATTCATCATAGTATAAGTAAAAGAATGATCAAGGTACAGAATCCTTCTTCAGAAGCTTGTTTAACTCTAACTTACCTGTTTTATTTACTTTTATAACCATTTTTCTTCAATACAAATTATAAAAATCACATGAATTCCATTTTTCAACAGAATGTATGGACACCTACTTAGTGCATGCAATAAAACATCTAAATACCTATTTTTCTCAAAAGCTGTAAAAAGATAGTGATAAGATATACTTTTACCCAAACTGTCCAGCCAGCATGCTTTTAAAAAATTCAGTCCAGGTATTCTCATCAGGTTCTTCAGGAGGTGCATTACCAAGAGTTAAACCAAGCATATACAAGGGTAGGGTCGGAGCTTGGTGTTTGCCCGTTAGGTATCTAGCAAGAACTATGATTCTGGAGGCCTCAGTTACAAAGTAGATTATTGTATAAAGCTTAGCTGCTGCTTTCTTCACTTTATCTTTGTTGCTCTAGAAAAAAAAATATTTTTGGTTTATTTTCTTTCACCTATTTTGTAATTTATATTTTGAACTAAAAATTATAACAGTGATTAACATTTTGAAAACATATCTTTTAATTGTCAAGAAAAACATTACAAATAATGTACAGTTAAAAATATATAAATATTATATAATACCACACCTTACCCAATCTCCCATCTTGTAAGTCCTCTCTCCATCTTTCAACCAGTTTCTCAACTTTATCTCTCATATAAGGTACTAAAACTAGCAATGCTAAGGATCCCCGTTCTAGAGCTTCTGGTAATCTTGGGCCAGGATTGAATTCTGTATTTGGTGAAATTGGTACTCGATGGAGTCCATAAAAACATTCCGAAAATGATGCAGCTGTGAGTAAATAAATAATATTTTTGTATTAACATTTATATTACTTTAAAATAAAATTGTTTCCACCATAAATTCTACTTACCATAATGTTTGAGGTAATGATATTGCAGACTATAATCTAATAATAAGTACAGCTCGTCGTACCATCTGTCACACCATCCACATTTATTTGGATAAACTGCTGCTAAATACTGTGAACATGTAATGTCAATTTAGTTACATAAACGATATTCTTAAAGGATCTTAAAAAAATATTAAAAGAAATTTGTTTTGGTTAAGTATCATAGCATGTCACAAAATATTAGCAATTTATTAAATATCAAAATGTTGGGCTGCAAAACTTGTAGGTTATATTTAGTATTTAAATTACCTGAACTAGTCTTCGTAAAGCTGGTTTAACAGTATTTCCGAGAGCCTCTTGTGCGGTAACTTGGAACACAGAAGGTGTTCCTTGTAAGGTACGAGTTAAGTGAGCTGCGTACACAGCCATACTTGCTTATATGTTACTAAACTTTAACTTTACAGTCTAAATAGGTAGTAGATAATTAATTAACAATATTTTTATTTTGTTCGTTTAGTTTCCAGTCAATTTCTTCAATTTTACCACCTGTTTTGACAATTGATAATATTTGACACTTAAACTTGACAGTTTGTTGTAGTTTTTAAAATTTATCCCCAATAGGGAAAGGCAAAGGACTATAGTCCATACAGCCAAGTCTAAATTTTTGAACTTGACAGTTGACACTTGACAGATGCAAGGTTGTACTTGTAACAAGTTGCACAGAATATAGCGTATTATGGTTTTACAGAGCCTCAGCATCACGCGACGGCGATATTGATGAGTTTTTGGATGATGAAGTAAATAATGCTAAATATACTAATAACTAAATAAAGTACTAATTATAATGATATTTTATGTAATAGATAGTATTGAATACTGAAAAAAGATCGTAAATCAAAATATTATCTAATATAAATTCTCTCTCAATCTCTTTCAAATATAAGCCCGTTTTATATGATATCAAATTATCTGATCATAAATATTTTTCTAAATTCTACTAACTTCTACAAAATTACCTTGCTTTATTATAGTTTTTAAATGTGAACATCAATCGACTCCTAAGGTGTCTTTTGAAAATCATTATAATAGGGATACTGTAAACATTTTGCAGCCTTGAGATCTCTATCTCTATTACAGAGTGTAATCATCAAAAGGGAGAAATAAATAAAAATCTAGAAATTATTTAAAATACTTTATTCCTTACCACCTAATTTTACACAATAGTAAATGTATAAAGCAGTTCGCAATTTTCAATAAGGCATAATATCACTATTATTTGGGCAAAATATCTTAAAAATAAAATGCACTCGGCAACCTCCACGGGCGACACAACGCTGTCAACATACTAAGATACATTAAAGTATCAAACTCAATTCACATATAATTTTATAATTGCTATATTAAAATACTTTTATTTTATTGGGTTTACAAAAGAATCAAAATAAGTTTACTTTTTCAATAAATATTAAAATTAGTGCAGGTTATGTAACAAACAATTGCCTTATAAATGAAACTATCGGATTTTGACGAGGATTTATTTTGACTATTGGTTCCTGACGTTTCGAATGCTTTACAGCAATCATGGTCACGGAAAATACCGTGAAAAGATAGTTTCATTTATAAATATTCGCGTAAAACTAAGAAAGTATTAAGCATTTACCTATAAGCAAATATGGTACAATGATATCAATATAATATTTTGCTTAAAAAAAATAAAAAATAATAAGCATATTTAATCTGTGCTTCACTTGTTTAAATTAAATACGTTTGATGAAGCCAAAATAAAATATCCGCTTGGTGATGTAAATAACGAGGCGAAATGTCTTTTTGTAAAATTAAAGCTACAATACAGTTTTTACAATTTACAATTATTATTTAGTGAAATATTAACCGATAATTTATATTACATTTAAATGTTACAAAGATTAAACATTTAAGCCTTTAATTATAAAGTATCTGTGACGTTATCATTCTCAAACTCTCTTATTGATCAGTCATTTGTTACATCTCTTAACTATAATAATAATTTAGTGACTCTCGAATATGGCGCACAAAGTATAGGAATACAGTTAATTTTTAGTTCATTCAATTTAAATGAAAGTTTTTGAGCAACGATTATATTTTTTTTTGATTGACGTAAGAAAATTTATAACATTTTTAATTTTTTAAGTATGTATTCGTTTTGTGCCACCATAAAAGATAGTACAAATATAATTGTACATTTTTTTTTGTATTTTTACATCTAAATTAATAATTTTTAAAGACATTGCCAATTAATCTCAGATCTTTATTTAGATCAGTTGAAATATTTAATTTTGAAGTGAAAAATGATAAAAAGCTGTGGAATTGTGAAACATTTTTAGTAAAACATAATTAAAAAATAATACATACATAGAGACAACATATTAAGTACAGAAAGAATATTAGTTTAAATATATAAGTAAGATATAAAAAGGTTTAAATATTATTTTAGTAAATAGTTTTAAGTACTGATACTATACATAAAATATTTATGAGAAATGATTACTGGCAACATTTGTGCTAATAAGCATATCAACTTGAAGTCAAAGGTTAAAAGGTTAGCAAAAAAAACATATTTTCCTAGTGACATAGATAAATAATATCATACTTAGTTTACTAATAAATTGTAAATTATAATTAATTTACAATTTGTGCCCATTTTTAATAATTATCAATCGATTTATTTTAAAACCTAAATTAATAATGGTAGTGCAACATTAAGATTTAATTTATATATTAATAATTGTGATTTAAAAAAAGTAGTTTTAACAAAGTACAGTGTACTGTCATTTCTTTCTTTATAAGGGTGATATATTTTTACATCAGTGTCAAGACAAGCAAGCTTATAAATATATTTATTTATGAATAATTTCTGATCTGATTGAGTTGTTAATCACATAGACTGATTTTATTTTATTCTTACTTTTATTCTCAACATTTCGTCCATTTTTTTAAGAAAATAATTTAATATACATCCAAACCAAATGTTCATTAGCTATAAAACCTCCCTAGCAAAAATAACAATAAGGACCTATACACACTATGTTTTACAAATGCACGCGTGTCATAACGTACGTCGTCTCCACATATTCTGCGATAAATGTGATAAATTTAAAAAGTAGATTACTTAGGTTTGTATTGATACAAAATAAACGTCGAGTGTGCGGTAAAAAATATCGTGTGAAAAAAACCCTAAGATTACATCAACTTTTTCTTACTATCCCCGCATTTGTCGATATCGATACGCAAGAAATCGAATTTCTATTTCTTATTTTTTTTCAAATTAGTGTATTGTTATAAAACATAGAATTTATATTTCTATTTTTTTCAAATCAGTGTATTTATAAAACATATGTGTGTGGCTGGTCGCCGCCGCTAGCTGGACGAGTTGTTGTACTGCGGGCGCCCCGCCAGCTCCAGCAGGTAGCGGTCGGGGTGCTCCATCCAGTCCGCCGCGGACACCTTCACCTGCGCACACATACATACACTTTAGTTTCCACCCTCGAAATGAACCTTTAACCTCTCGTCTGCTTAGTCAAGAATCCTTGCATCTCCATCGTCTACTACGTCAAGATCCTTGCACACCCATCGTGTATTTTGTCAAGGACCCTTGCACACCCATCGTGTATTTTGTCAAGGATTCTTGCACCTCCATCGTCTACTTTGTCAAGGATCCTTGCACTGCCATCATCTACTTTGTCAAGGATCCTTGCACCGCCATCGTCTACTTTGTCAAGGATCCTTGCACACCCATGGTCTACTTTGTCAAAGATCCTTACACACCTATCGTGTACTCTGTCAAGGATCCTTGCACATCCATTGCAACAATTACGATATGCAGACTAAGTGTTTACTAAAAGTGTTACGTAATATACTCATAATACACATATCATTTTGTGGTTATATCTTACGAAATCTTAGCTTGTTACCATTTAAAAAAATATTTTATTTTTCTTAATTTTTATTTTCTCCAAAAAGGCAAATGAGTACATTATTTCATTTAATACGATTTAATTTAATAAATGATCACAGTCGTCGAATCATTGGATCGAAAGATAGTAAATTTTAACAAACACGACACGTCGACATTAGTCTACAAATGTGTCAGATTTTATTTCTGTTTCCAAACAATCACAAAATGTGTGTGATAGTGATAGTGAAACCCGGTTTCCCTTTAGAAACCCTTATAAAAAATGTAAAATTCTTTCAAATCACGTGAACAATCCTGAAAATACAGTATGAGTAGCAGGCGTACCTGTCGCTGTCGCTCGGCCTCCCGCACCTGCCACTTCTTGACCTCGGTCTGCGCGTCCTTCAGTGCCTGCTCGCCGCAGCCCCACACCTGCACACACAACATTTTTTTTTTTGACATTATCACAACAGTGCCATCTCATTCCTAAATTGTGGAGTGTACATAATTTGTTGTAAATGGGTGGTTTTGCTTGGGCAACCGACCTCGATGGAGACGAGGGAGTAGGGCGCGCCCTTGTAGGTGAAGGCGTCGAAGCCCTCCGCGACGGCCAGCAGCGGGCGCCGCGGGTCCGCGCCCGCTCGGAGCCCCTTCGGGTAGCCGCGGATGCACGAGTTCAGGTACAGCATCTTGGGCCCGCGCTCCACCACTGCGAACCTACACACACCACAACACATACATTATACAAACAATTTTATATTTTAATTAAAGGAATCTGCTATGCACATACTCTGCTCGTGCGGACCAGAAATATCTTTCTAGTCCCACTCTATCAGTGGACAAGTGGTCAACTAGCCATGTAATTTAGTTATAATTTCTAATGAATAAATTAATTTTTAGTTAATCCCCCCCTGGCTGCCTCCAAATGTAACTTGTGTGTGTGTGTGTGTGTGTGTGTGTGTGTGTGTGTGTGTGTGTGTGTGTGTGTGTGTGTGTGTGTGTGTGTGTGTGTGTGTGTGTGTGTGTGTACTCACGTGGGGTAGAGCTGCACGAGGGCGCAGTCGGGGCCGCCCCAGTACTGGTGCGTGTCGCGCCACTCCTGCGGCGAGCACGCCACCAGCGCCACGCCCCCGCCCCCGCCACCGCCCTCCCCGCCCCCGCCCGCGCTCACGCCCTCCACCACCACCAGCGTCGGGCCCCTGCACACACCGACACTATTTGCTATTTTCCATTTATTATTTTACATATCGTATTTTCATAAGATTGTTTTCGAAATTTTTTCGCAGATATATTTTAGTTATTGGTTCTTGACGACTCGTATACTCTGCAACAATCACGGTCACAGGAAAAACTAATGTGTTATTAAACGTCTCAAATGTCATTTATACTAATATTATAAATCTGAAGAATTTGTTTGTTTGTTTGATTGAACTCGCTAATTGAATTGACTCCAAATTGAAAAAAACTTTTTGTGTTGTGTTGGATAGTCCCTTTATCGAGGAAAAAGGACCAATAAGAGTGGAGCATAATTGAAAAATGTTGCAAAAACGGGAGAAAAATATTTTTTTTAATTTTCAGCCTTTACAACGCAAGCGGAACCGTTAGAAAGGCTAGTATTATATAAACAGTTGTTACAAACAGTGTCATCAAGCACATGTGTGTGTGTACCTGTAGTGCAGCGTGTGGTGCAGGAAGCGGTTGGCGCCCAGTCCGTGCTCGCGCGAGGCGTACAGCGGGGCCCAGTGCGAGGGCAGCGCGCACACCAGGCGCGCCAGCCAGGCGGCGGGCGCGTGCGCGGGCGCGGCGGGCGGGCGCGCGGGCCGGCTGTACAGCGCCGGCGCCGCGCCCGCCAGCACCCACGCCGCGGCCGGGCGCAGCACGGCGGCCGGGGCCCAGGCCGCGCGCTCCAGCACCGGCGTGCCCAGCTCCAGCGCCCCCTCGCCGTCGCGCGCCAGCGTCTCCACGTCGCGGTGCCGCGTGGCCAGCATGTGCACGCAGTACCTGCACGCGTCACACACCACAACCTTTTGTTAGTGACAGCTTAGTCATACAAATACAAACGAAGTAAAAACATGTAAATTGTTTGACATTTGCATAAATGCTAAAAAGAACGTCTTCTCGGTTAACCGAATAAATATAATTAATCAATATTTAATGACATAATTATATATACTTTTTTTAATAAATAAACCCCAAGTCGACCAACCTGTGCACGGGGAATATGAGCCTGTGGCAGTGCTCTTGTAGCCAGCGCACTACGAAGCCCACGCTGTGTGAGTCCGCGTTGTTGAAGCAACCACGCACCACCGCCATCAGCGTCTTATCCATCTGCGCACCGAAGACATACCAAATCAAAATATTTAATTCAGCATAAAAATTGTTACAATTTCTTACTGAACGTCATGAGTCTACCACCAGTACGGAAAAAAGAAACCTCTGACCTGAGAAGAACTAGCAAAAGAAACTCAGCGGGACTAATATTATTTTTTTTATCTTAATCTCTCTTTTCTAAATTAAATTGCAAATTAACAATAATTCTATATGTTGAAATAGCCTGGCGGCGATTACATCGTTCACAAGGCGTACTTGTCTTCTAAAAAATCGCTAATCGAATAATAGTCTTTAGTACACAAACGTTCCTTCAAACTTTCCTAAAGAGCTTATTGCTACTGCGTAGAGTATAGGCTCTTAAGTCTTTCTTCATATTTTTTTCTTAATTTTTATGAGTTTCATTTTGTTTTTTGGTTGTCAACGTTTCGAGTGGTTTACAGCAAACATGTATAGGACAAACTTATGCTTTTTAGGTTTCAGAAACTTTGATATATTTGTACATACTATGTGAAGTTTTCAGAACTTGAGAAGTTTATCATAAAACTACTTATCCCAGTAATTGTGTCAAAACTATAATCTTTTAGAATTACTTTAATAATAAATAATGGTTTTACGTCTAACTTTATATTACCACATGAATTGACTCATTTATTCCGTTATTCCACTATGCCCATAAAAAATATATTTCCGATACATATTTATCATTCTAATTTTATAGGAAATACAAAAATCGTAATGGGGGAAAATGGTCTTCATAGTATTTAATTAAGAGATTATCATGACATTCTAAAGCTCACCATGATGTCGGTCTGCGGCCCGTCCGGGTAGTGGTCCATGGACAGCTTGTAGCTCACGTACAGCAAGCTCCTGAAGTCGTCCGTCGACACCGTGCTCTCCGTGACGTCCGAACTGAACATTCTGTAACAAAATATTAAAAATGTTAATTATTAAAAAAATCAAGTAGCTTTAAATGATTTTGTTTTAAATAACAGTTTTTACTATATTTTTTCTGTTTCAATATAGAACGTGAGTAAATACAAGAAAAACAAATGTTTACAGAGATCATTCTTCATTCTACACGTCGTTGGCGCAGTAAATTATGCGTATTGCGTACACGACACTCCTAAAAGACACGCGACAAAAGCAACGAATTGAAATATCACAGTCAGAAATAAACCTAAGTGTTTATTATAATACTAGCATTTACGCGCCAGCCCTTCCCGTTTTTGCAACATTTTTCAGTGATTCTCCGCTACTATTGGTCGTAGCATGATATAATATAGCCTATAGCCTTCCTCGATAAACGGACTATCCAACACAAAAAGAATTTCTCAATTCGGACCAGTAGTTCCTGAGATTAGTACGTTCAACCAAATAAACAAACTCTTCAGCTTTATAATATTAGTAGCGGTTAGATACCAAAAAAATTGCAAAATTAAGATTCTCATGTTTGAGTCTCATGGTGTATGTGAAGACAAACGAAATACTTACCGAACATATGTCTCGATGATGGCGGAGTCGTCCAGCATGGCGAGGATCTTCTCACACTGTTGTCGGAAGGTGGACAAGGGTATGTGCTTGTTTTTACACTTGCCGATTCGGTGGATGTAAGCGTAAAACTGACGCGCCAAGTCTGGGTAGTTTGGGAACAGGTATTTCTGGAGAGAGACGATAATTATGTAGAATCTTTAAACCTTTTTATGAATTATAATTTTAATATATTAAGTCGATCTTTAAAGAAATTCAGGCAATATTGTCAGTTACCGCCGTGTGGGAATCACACCAGAGAAGAACACTGTTTTAAGAAAAACCGCACACTGATAAGATCTATACTAATCGATTTATAACATAGTAAATGTTTACAGATAAATTGGAGTTATTATTTAGAAAGCTAGAGTTAATTTAGTCTTAGAATCCATATAGTTTGAATGTTAGGCGGAATATTAAAACTTGATATCTACGCACTACTTATATTAAATTCTTGGAAAATTTTAACCAAAACTGGATGCGGAATTTAATGATTTCTATATTCATTCGTAATTTAGTAGTAATAAAATGTAAACCAGTATTTTATATTTTACAATTATAAACGTTTGTAAGTTAAGATTTGCTACTAAATAAAGTAATCGATAATACTTTCTTAGGTTTACGCGAATATTTGACATTATAAATGAAACTATCTTTTCGGATTTTGTCGCGGATTTATTATGATTTTTGGTTCCCGACGTTTCGAATGCTTTACAGCAATCATGGTCAAAAATTTTTGTAAATTGTGGGTAGGCACTGTCTGTAACAAGTATAATTATTATAACCTCCTGAGACGTCAAATACCTTAGTCTCTCCCGTGACCATGATTGCTGTAAAGCATTCGAAACGTCTGGAGCCAAAAGGAAAATCATAATAAATTCGCGACAAAATCCGAAAAAATAGTTTCATTTATAAAGTAATCGATGTTATAAATCTTATCATTATATTCTGACGAACGTAATTGTTTTTGCTATACTTCAGTATCTTCCGTTTGGATCTGATAAATCCGATTTACAACAATCGGTGATTTGTAAGTTGCATTTAATAGAGCATCGAACTGTGTTTTGTTTTTAATTTTAATTATTGCGCATATATTCATTACCCAACGTGAGATACGATTTACGAAGTTCATAGATAAAATACTCGTATCAAATGTAATTTAAAATTAGTGTTGTTACCTCAATTTAATAATTTTTGTGTACATAATTGTTTTTAATTATGCCTTCGATACTCTGATTGCTTTCAAAGAAAATAAAAACAATAAAATAAGGGAAGTCAGGACATCGAGCACATGCTTTCAAGCCTTTTCTCTAATATTTCTTTGAAACTGAAAGTATCAAAATAGAATTTTCTCGAATATCATTTTTGGCTATTTTTCTGTAGAACTCAAATTATCATAGTTTCCTCGAAATCTTTTAGGAATTCGTTTGAGGCGAACCGTTAATTTTATTCAGCCAGTCATCGCGTGAGTAGTAGCAATGCGAGGGAGCGCGGTACAACATTATTAGTGATTCCCGAAGTAATTTGCCGGCGTCTAAATAATTAGTGAAGCGCACAAATAGTCACTGTCGAATTATTTAGCACTTCGCAAATTACTGTTACGATTTCGTTTGGTTTCAGATAACTTACTACATTGATTTAAATGTTTTTGTTCTGTAATGTTTTTAAATAGATTTCATACATAACTAGGCAAAGATAGAATAGTTTAATGCCTTTTTAGCTTTCGTATTACCTATCCATAAAAAAATATTTTTTGTTCAATTTGACCTCTGGGCAAACATTAGTTTTAAATCTGACATAAAAAGGAAAAAAAGCTTACGAAAATCGTAAACTATCATTCAAATACTGTAGATTCCAAAAAATTTTAAGCATGTTCTATATTTTTTCGTACTTTTCGTAGTTATATAATTAGTATAAAATCTTGTAGAGGACAAATTTAAGGTATGTAATAAAAACAATCCTGTGACTTGTGAAAGCATTCGACATTGAATGAGACATGCCTAATAATAACTTACTTAGCGACACTTGACTGTACTTTGTTAAGTATTTCATTTTAAACTTTCAAGACTGACTCACCAATTTATACATTAGTACGTGTGTCAATTTGTTGCCTAATACCTATTATATTTAGTACTAGTTATCACCCGCAGTTTTGCTCACGTTTACGTAGATAATAATAACGGTCAATGTCACAATCGTTCAAATCCCCTTGAAAAATTTCAATTAATAATTTATATATAATAGTAAAATTAAGACTATACAAAAACTGTTAAAAGTGAGTACTTTCTCTTTATTTTAATAATAATAGTAAACCTCATTTTATACCAATAATTTTAAATTGGCTTACAGCTGACATTCATTAAGTATACATAAAGTGGAAAGTTAAAAAAGAGAAGTTTAGCTTTTATGGTCTATACGCTTTTTATCCTTTTTGCGGCTATAGGATACCACTGCAGCCATATCTGACCTATTCTGATCACCGCCAAGAACCCAAGCTTTGATATATTAGCTAACATGGGATTCCAACCCTTCGTATTCTCAAGCAACCGCGTTACTGGGCTATCACTGTCTATGTATATGATCTAGAATGCTTCAGTTTACTCACGGTAAATGATTTTTCGGTGACACCGTTGATGCCATCTTCTTTTTGAGAGCGTTGAGCGAGGAGCTGTGGACAAGGAAAGATAAATATTTATTTGTCTTGACATCTGATAGTTCGTGTTCTGTTTGTTATAAAAAGCTTACTTAGGATCAAAGATTGGTTTTATTTTCAATATTTTCGCTATGTTTTTTAACACTCAAATGACTGATCTGATTTCGATAAAATTTGTTGTAAGAAAATTTTCGTACGTAAACAATTTCATTCAATTTTCTATTAAAATATGAAATTCTACTTTTTTAAAACAAAATGGTAGCTGGACAAAGTCTGGAAAAATTGGTAATCGTGTAAATCTAAAAATTTACAATTTATTTGTGATAGAAATTAATAGGTATCATTACATTCAATGAGTAGCAAGTGGTTCGGATGAGTTGTGACTTGCGAATTAACAAGTTAGCACATATTACACCTAAATACATGTGAATAAAATTCTTAAAAGTTCGGAAACAAGACTTATGTTTAAACCAAGTAAAAGATGGACACTCATGAGCAGACGCTTTGGAGTTTCTGTAATGTATGAAACTTTTCAAAAATGTAATTTCCAGTCATCGAAGTGCTGCCTTCTTCAGCTTCATCATCAGATTTGTTTATAAATATGCTGGGAACTTGGGACATTTAGTTATTTTTTTATAAATAAATATGTTGGGACATGATTACATCATAATACAGCGCCATCTAGTTCCGTGGTAAGCTACGAAGCTTGTATAACGGATACCAGATAGTTGATATACTACACATATAAGTTTAAATACATACATAATATTATAAATATAAAAACCCATGAATTGAGTACAAACATCCAGATCCACAAATTTATCTGTATAGATTATCGTTGAAAGTTGAACCTTGCACACTTTCTACTAGCGCTAGTTCACATGTAACGCCGTTAACGCAGGTCAGCGCGCGATCAAATTTATAAAGAATTCAGATGACAAGCGCTAACGCGCGTTGCGAAAGCTCGTCAGTCTGTTTCGATAGAGCTTTGGTAATGGACGTAGAAGAGGCCATTATTTTGTGGTTATATTACAAAAAAAATATAGGAAAAAGAAAACGCATTTCATGTTCACGTTCACCCAATTTTGAAAAATATATCCAGTTTGCTTGCGACATTATATCCGAATCTGATACAAAATGAATCTAAATTATTTAATTACTTCAGAATACGAACACAATACCTATTTAATTACGAAAGTAACAAATACAAATGCAATGGCGATGGTATGACGAAGACAACTGAACAATGTAAACGTGCGATTGCCTGCGTCTAGAGACTTTTTCTCTGAGCGCTGCGTTAACGCTCACTGACACGCGTTATCGCGCGCTCATATAATCGGTTTTATGTAAATTACATATTAGGATGTCTAGTCGTGCGATTTGAAAACGCGCGCCAAAATTTTGCCATCTGAACATGGCCTTATTTGTAGCTTTTATTGTGTCATATTATCTCCATATTATATCAAAACAAAACGAAGTAATTTTGCACGTGGAGCGGTAGAATGTCGCGGGTGACGTCCATACGTCACATGTTGGATTTGGCGTCAGTTACGAAGAAACTGTGTTATACTTGTATGTAGGGCTTTATTGTTAGCTTTGTGTTGTGTGTGGAAGTATTGTGAAATAAGATCTGCATATGATGCATGCGATGAGGATGAAAACTGCTTTCATTGGATTTAGCTCTTTATTTTGATGTCCCAATGCTGGGCATGGGCCTTACTTTAAAACAATGGAATCAGGCCATAGTCCACCATCTCTAAAGACTTTATTACGAAAACTTGCTTAATTCTCTTAGAAATGCAATTTCCTCACTATTTTCCTTCACCGTAAGACAAGTGGTAATAATGTTGGAAATTATCGCATAATATAAAAGTATATGCGAGACCCGGGATTTAAACTCGCTTCGTTCGGTTTTCCAAACGAGCGCATCACCAATAGGCTACCACTGCCGGGAGTAACAGACGGCAGACCTGGTTATTTTCTGTTAACTATCTATTTACAGATGGGACTATTGCTGTACCTATGTAATAATGGAAGAACAAGGCACAAGGTTGCAATTGTCGTAATTAATACTAATGAGTATCCATTTAAAGATGTATTGAACAACTGCTGTATTTTCATCTTCGCTGACATTGCATTTGTTGACCTTTAGTTACAAACTATAACTTTACCAGTTTTTCAAATCAAAGTTTACAGTATTCAAACAAAAAACCTTTTATTTTGACCCAGATCTACATCTCTAATTTTCGTTTGTACTTAAAATTTAAGCCACATTCATCAGTGTCACAACTTAAATACTAAAACCTATGACCGGATTTTACGATACCATAAATCTACGATTCAGTAGCTACCTACGTATTTATTTGTTTTCATTAATAGCTCTTACACGTTTACATAATCACTTTAAGCCAAAATCTGAACGATTGTAATAAAAAACAAAGCGATAAGCCTTCCGATAATCATGATTGATTAAATGAGAGTAGGGTGACCAGGCAGTACTTAATGAGTAGAATGGTTTTTTTTAGTATTTTCTTTTCCATTTTTTATTTTGCACTGAATAACTGAACATTAACCCTGTCAATGAACTTAAATTCTATATTGAAGTGTCAAAATCTTCCTTTTATGAGCAGGAAAAATAGAGGCTCAAATAACAAAATAATATTACGTTTTTTCATCCATGGAATGTCCAATATATACAGCGTTAACTTTATTGTATTATAGAATATGTACTTATCCTACTGAGAACTGTTGTTTATGAATAAAATGTTGGAATTTGAAAACCCCACAAAAATACAAAAAATAATAATTTCAGTCATTTCTATAGTAAACAAATTTTGCAGACGTGATTAAATAACACACTTAAAAATAGTTTTAAACACGTGTGCGTAAAGCTCTAAATATTTTGACAACATAGCAAAACAATTATAAGTGCATAATTAACTTTTATACTCATCTAAATATGGTCACAGTATCGTCGTAATGACCTTCATCGGCCAGGTTTAGGCTTAGAGGATAATTGATTCAACGTGCTTACGTATGTGCAGTAATGAGGTAGTCATTTTTCTATTCATAGAATATTAGATTTTTCCGCGTCTACACCCACAATATAGTTTATTTATTTTTAACTGTTTCAATCCTAAGAGTCATAGCTTCTTCAAGATTTGTGCTATAAAAAAAATCGAATCCAAATAAGAGATTTATTCGTTCAAACTTCATACATATGGAAAATCTAAGGAGGTTTTTAACCTCTTCATCTTAAATCTATATATAATCATACGATAATAATTAAGTTACACAAAATCTGCGACTCCCAACGTCACTCTGTCAAGCAAACACGTGTGCGTAATTATATCATTAATATATTTCATCCGGTTCTTCTACCAGTTTATTTTGTTTTTTTTTATTAGTGGCATAAGGAAAGTTAATTTGGGTTTTTAATCTGCTAATATTTCGAATGTGTATGTCGAATTAGATGAATACTTTTTTCTATTCTTTATTATTGCGCAGATGTTTAGAAAAATATTTATTAATTATGCAAAAATACATATTTATACAGAACTGAGAAAACAATGACCCATTATTATCAAAAGAATCAGTGTTGTATAAACAAGCGATACTAAGCAACTCTATAGAAGTAAGAAGAGTACCTACCTATATTAACAAGATTAATCTTCTCTTCCTTCTTTCCTCTAAAAGATCTTTTGTTATTCTAATTTTTTATGAAACCTAGTCAATTAAAAAAAATGTATAAAGAAAATCATAAGATACTATTCTTGATAACAAGTAAATATGTACGATATGATGTTTGGATGTTTAACCTCACATAGTGGTTCATACAAAGAGTTACCTGGCATGCAATTTTGACTTTAAGCTTCTTATTTGCTTTGGGTCGTCGCGCCTGCAGGCCTACCACATTCAAGCGCAACTCCCTCGCCACCACGAGCAACCCATCCATAGCACAACAAAAACTTATAAAAAAACAATCAAAACTAAAAACGACACATTAATCGGGACTTATCTCCAAATCTACGATAAGATTGTCACTGAAATATTAATTATTTATTAAGCAAATCGCGTTAAGTCAGCATCGTTTGATACGCTGATGTAAAATGCACTGAATTGGTTTTGATTGAACAAATTGTGCAGCTATCATGTGATTTGAATTTATCAACGCTCTACCTTTTGCTTCACGGTGCGTCCAGTCAAGTTTGCGCTGTATTAATTAATGTGCTATTTCAACGCTGCGACATTACGATATCAACACAGGTATTTAAATATATGTATTTATTATTTTAAGTAAGTATCTATATAAATAAAAAAATGAATGTTGCTAAGCTCAAAACTCGAGAAAGGCTCGACCAATTCGGCTATTTTTTTGTATGTTCTTTAAGGCACACGGAAGATGTTAATAATAAAAAGAAAAAAAAATTCAAAGTTTGTATAAAAATATATATAATAAAATAAATAAAATAAAATATATGTTTATAATATGTTTTCATATATCATAACGATCAGAGTTACAAAGCAGTAGGCAGTTAGTGAAACAGCTCATTGTGCTAACTTTTGTGAATTTTAGGGGCAAACGGGCAGGAGGCTTACCTGATGGAAAATGGTCACCTCCACCCATGCACATCTGCAACACTGCAGGGCTTGCAGATGCGTTGCCGGCCTTTCAGGAAAGGGAGGGAGGGTGGAGGGATGGAAGAGGGAGGTAGGGGAGATGGAAGAGGGAGGTAGGGGGGATGGAAGAGGGAGGTAGGGGGAGGGAGTAGGTAGGGAGGAGGGAGGATGTAGGGACGAGGGAGGGATGGGGAGTGGGCCTCTCGGACTCTCACTTACCGGACGAAACGCGACAGCATAGCTGCCACTTCACGCCGGTCTTCTGTGAGAGAGTGGTACTATACGGGGCGTGCCGGCCCATTCGGCTGCTACCTGAAGGTAACAAGCATGGCACTACCACTAGTAAATTAACTTTTTAATGGACTTTAAAGTTTACCGTATAAGAGTTTTAAAGTATGGCTTTATATGAAATGGAAGATAAGCATAAATTAATCGTGCAGAAAATGTATGCACTTTAATAATTACATTGAGGTATTAAAGACAATACAGTGATAAATGATACTTAAACTATAATTTATACTATTGTTCCTTATCATAATTAGGTGAGATGTTCTCAAACTTTTTAAACACAAATTCTGAAATTTGACGTGACTTGAGACTAGTGTTTTCAAATCTCTAAAATATTGATTTAAGTTACAGTTAGGAACAATGAACTAAAGCTGCACTCCCACGGTATTATTTCTATTAAACCAAAATGTGATTTTTGGGTGTAATTAACGATTTCATATTTGACTTACCAAAAAATGATAAATGGGGGAATCAATTTTTCTATATTATAAGTAAACTAGCTGCGCCCCGCGGTTTCACCCACGCAGTTGCCCTTCCCGTGGGATTACAGGGATAAAAAGTAGCGTATGTCCTTTCTGAAGGTCTTCTCTATCTGTGTACCAAATTTTATTGAATTCGGTTCAGCGGTTTAAGCGTGAAAGCGTAACAGACAGACAGACAGACAGACAGACAGACAGACAGACAGACAGACAGACAGACAGAGTTACTTTCGCATTTATAATATTAGTTAGGAAGCGTATTAGCCAAACATGTTTTTTGTACTTTTGGTGCCGCTGGTTGAAGCCGCGGGTACCGCTAGTTTTTTATAAACTACTTACCTATATTAAGTAAATGATACTTGAATAACTTCCTAACAGTTCATTTTGAATTAAATGCGAAAATTATTGATTGATTATTTGATTTGGTCAATAGATCCGGTCGGATCGGGCCATATTGATGGAAATTCAGCCGGATCCGGCCAGACTGAAAATGACGCCAGATTGCAATCCCTATACCTATGTCAGATATGTGATAACATAATAATAAAACTGTAATTATGTTTTTTTTTGTTATAATTTTATGGTATAAATTACAGGTAACTTTTTTAAGTTGACTTATATAATATACAAACACACTAGAAAATTATTACTTTTTTATGGTCTGTTGGTAAGTCTAAAATAAAATATAATATGTATATTATATAATAATAATTAGCAAAGAGTATGTATAGACGAGTATAGCTGAGTATTCAGTACCTATATCATTTACATTTAAAGCAGATGCTACAATTATTATTAGTAGTTAAGTGTAATACAGAGCTACCATGCTAATTGATTGTACAATCGATCATCTTTATAAATATCACAAGTGAGTGAGCACACTTGGTTAATTTAAAGTTTAAATAGGATTTTGAATTTTTGATGTAATACATTAAAAATGTTGCTTTTCCATTTAACCTTAATAAACTACTTTAGTTTTGATAATGAATTATTCTAAATTTTTTTGACATAAACACTAATCCTAGAAATGAAATTAAATATTTAAAATAAATGTAGTCATATAATAACTTTATTATAATTAATATATAAACAGTTTTGCCTTATATAAATAGAAATAATGATTGAAATACTTATCTTCAGTCTTTCAAACCAAAATTGTTTTGCAAATATTACTCTTATACATGGACGTATTACCTAAGGACCAGTCATAAAATACAAATGCATGAAAACACTTTCAACCATTTGAAGTATAACGCACACAAAGAATTGACACAATACATCAAAATTCACTCTAATGCTAGTGCTTGAACGTAGTCGATAAAATACATACATCAATGACATTTTAAATATTAATAAATATTGTTTGATTTTTCGCCGACAATCAAACCCAGAACGTTCGAATGGGAAAGAAAAGGCGTATCATAAATAAGCTGTAAGGCAAAGAAAATAAAGGGAGAATAAAGGTGGGGTAAGCTTCCGGTATTTATATTTTAATTATACTAAAATAAGCAGGACATTGTTATGAACTTTTTACTCAATTATAGTTATTATAGACTTCAAATTTTTTGTTAAGAATTTCTTTTCTCTTTCGAGAAGGATCCCTAGGAAATCTAAAATTTTGTGTAATTTATGTTTTAAAATAAAATAAAAATTAAGTACACATACTAATTATAATTTTTGCATTTATAATGTTTTTATTTAATTATAAAAATATTATTATAAATTTATTGTCATCAGATTGTAGGATACTGCGATAAAAGTATTTTATGTTATTGTACTGTACAAATAACATCCTTTATTCGCTTAGTTATTTCGTCAAATATCGATATATTTTTCGACATTGTCAAGCACTAGTCGATGTCAAATGGACTTACTCGACGGTTCTGTCATTTGTTTTGAACGGTATAATCCAGCCATTTTATGATGGTTGTCAGATGTCAACAATACATAGATATATCGACTATATTTAACATAGTTGAATAATACGAAATTTTATTTTACATTTAATTAAATTTTGTGATAAATAACATTAAATGTAATAAAATATATTACTTACAAGTGAAAAGAAATAGTGCTGCTTCCGCTGCTTTAGTTTTTACACCATCTAATAGAACATTTAGTCATTTTTGGGAGATGTTTTGTTGACAAGTAAGTGCTTGAGACTGACGTAAAATCAAACGGCCAGGCCTAAAATATCCTGATTACTGTCAAGGCCGGTAAAGGTACGTCAGCTTATGTGTCTCGTCCTTAGTTAATACGTCTATGCTCTTATAAATCTAAAATAACTATTTTTAAAATTTACAGGTATTTTGTAAAAATAGTCACCAGGTGAACTAATTTCTTAACAGATACAAACAGAGGTTTAAATATTGCAGGAACAAGTTTAATGTATCTTTTTGTGTTTATAAAGAAGTACAAGTTTGTCTTTATTTTTTTTGGAATAATATTATAGTATATATATATTTAAGACCAACATATTCTATGTGTTTTAACCTATGATAATGTTACTATAATTTTATAGATATATCTATTTTTATTCTCACAATGATGTTTTGATTTATTTCATAAAATTAAAATATTTAATATCATCATTATCCCTTTTTAAAGTCCCACTGCTGAGCACGGGCCTCCCTCAATACAAGGGGTGTCAGGCCAATATTTTATATAGTACAATACTATATAAAATATTTTATATAGTAAAATTTTATAACCAAAAGATAATGAATACTTTCTCAGTATCAACACAATTGCTTTTCATAAACAATAAATACAAAATGATTCATTAACACCAGACAATCTTATCTTTATCAGTCATGTTAGTATGTCTATAAAAAAACTTATTTTGCAGTCATATTATTACTCACTGCATATTTTTATTCACTGAACCACTTCACAACATTACATTTGAAATTTTCCTACCAAATATTTTGTCTATTTTTCTTATCAAATGACGAAAATCGTATCCAAGGGCAAGCAAAATAAACAAGAGAAAAACACTTTAAATATGTGTGCAAATATAGTATTCTTTTATGTAGGTAATTAATTCATGAAAGTAAGAGATAACCTTACCTTGCCGAGTTTTTCCACGGGCACTAAAGAGGCTGTTTGAGGCTCCGGTTTTTCCTGCTGGCCTTGTAGATCAGCGGAACCAGACCGAGTGACTCTAGTAGACCCTCGAGGAGTACTGGTTCCACTGCCACCTTCCGACTCTTTCTCGTGTGTATGATGATTACCCATTATTTATAATAGCATTACACTAATTCTAATATATAAATTAAGAACAATTGCTGTTTTAAAATAGACTATAGATTGTTAGGAAACCTAAACAGTCACACATTTGCTGTTTGCAAATGAATGATAAATTAGATTGATGTGTCAACTGTCAGATGTCAATTAAATGTCAATGTCAGATGTCAGTATTGACATTGGCAGTTGACTCTGTTGTTTTATTTGTAGAAAAAGTTAAAAATGAAATTATAGGGATTATACCCAAAAATATTTCTTATTTACTTACTTTTGATAATGATATAATGATTTTGGATAATATATTCGGAATTTTAGTAGGGAATATAGCTACGATTTTACATAAAAGTTATTTATAGTAGGTATAATTATTTGTAATTATTATTTATAGTTAGAATCGAGTTGCAGCCAATTATTATTATAGTTTAAAATAATTGTAATTCGATCTTTCTTAATTCTTAGTAGTAGTAACTAGTAACAACAGCAGAAAGTATATAGGAAATCCGGTAGGGGAAAATTTCATTATCCGTTATTTTCTGAGCTTAGGTGTAATTTTTTTAATTAAAATTGGACCACTATATAATATGTAGCCCTATTCAATAAAAAAGAATCATCGAAATCGCACAAAAAGTTATGTGGTCGAAACAAATATTCAGTAATTGAAAAATCAATCCAATTTTCTATGCTTGGGGTTTTCAATTTTAAACTGGAATTAAATGGGACAAAACTAGAAGTATAAACTTTAAAACAATAAAAAAATAAAGGAGTCAGGGCAAATGGCACTACACAAATAATACAGGTAGAATTTCGAAATTTTAGTTTGTTTGTTCCGTAGACCGATTTCTCAGTCTACGGTTTGTTCGTTCATTTAATTGTTAATTTTTACTTCAGAACCTTTGCGGAGCAACCCAAAGCATAATATGTAGTCTTGAGTTAGCCTTTTTTAATTTCTTTGTACGAGGTTAGCATTACCTGTGAATTTAGTTTTAAACCTTTTGCGTATTTCATCACTTACGTCTTCCTTTTTCTACTTATTAGTCTGTGAATATCACAGTATTTAAAAATCACAAAAATAAAACAATTGCAAATAGTAACAAAATTTATTTTATCTCAAAATACACAATATCACAGATTGTAACATGTTAGTCAATACGTTAAAGGATATTATTCAATATTATAGCTCGGCTTATATATATTACTTTAAAACATTTCAAATAAAAGCCAAGTATACACTGAACGGGAAGAGTTGAAAATATGATAGCAATAAATTGGTTTAAAATATTCATCTAAAAAAAATAGTAATATTAAATTATTTATATTATTGAGACAGCTACCATTTTCAAAAATACCTATAGCAATATAATTAAAACAATATAAGAATTATTCCGAAACCATTGTAAAAAATATTTTTATTTTAAATTATTAATTTCTTAAACTTATTACTTATGATTACAATAATATACCTTAAACATATATTTTATTCTCTGATAAAATTATGAATGGAATCTGTACAATAATTTTTTTTAGGAAAGTCTCATTGTTAATTCAAATATAGTCATTATTATCGATAAATAAGTCAAAAATCTGTCTTTGAACGCATTAATAAAAAACCACTGGATAAATTTTAATAAAATTTGGTATATGATGTTACAGGATACCATTTAATAAGGGAAAATATCTCATATCTGAGAAATTAATACTCCCACCAAAAACATAATTATGTAAACTGTTGCCAAGACCACACTGCTCGCACTGTCAAAAAGCTATCAAATCTTACTATGCTGAAGAAAGCTTCTTCTCGCGCCGCTAGCTGTTTGAGCGCCCTTGTGCAATAACCGATTACGCCGCCCAAGTCACCATCGCAGTAATTAAATAAGTTATGGTTTAAAAAGCCGAATATGTCATATAACGTTTTTAACTCGTCCAATCTGTCCTATAATTTTTAGTTATTTAAAAATATATTAAACATGCAAAATATGATTTTTTTTCGTTTTCGTTTCGATATCTGTTTTTGCCGCCCCCTTGAAAATGCCGCCCTTGTGCGGTGCACACTACCTTAACACGCAGCGGGCCTGCATCTTCTAACTCTACAAGTTCTAACTTCACAAACTACACCTTACCCAAAATACGTGGCTTGGCCATTTCGCTACATTCACATAGGCGTACAGTGAAAGATTTATTACGTTTAATTACTTTTCTGTTATACAATAGTTATTGAAGTAACGAAGTAACGAAACTTTGTTGTTACATTAACACATTTAGTTCTGACAGAATAAATGATTTTTAATCTGTAATTAATCTTTTAATTTTGTTTTAAACCTTTTTGTAAATCAGGAACTATTGTCGGTCGGGGTCTTAAAATGTAGGTATCACACGGCTTAAATAAAATCAGTTCTAGCCTTATTTAAATAAAGCCAAGTAGCCTTAATTAATGTACTGTTAATATGAGAATCTATGGACATTCGAATTAAAAATAAACTACTATAACAATCTATTATAGAAGTATTTTAATCGGCGGTCCAAGGCCTCGCTCCGGGTTGATTCATGAGTGGGTTAAATAATTAATATAATTGGTAGCCCCAGTCTGGTGACGAGCGTCTTACTCATCGTTTCAAAAGGAACGATGAAAAGTAATAAAATACCTAAGCGCACTTCGTCTAAACAAAATAATGTGTAGCGCTTTCTTTACAATTGTCAAACTAAACGTTATCTTTGAATACTATAGATGTATTCTGAGCCGGTCCCTAATTTAGTTAAAAACAGCTTCCAGAAACTTCTGCGTGGGCGCCTCCACCAGCAGGTGCAGCGGCAGCGCCGTCACGTACGTCATGAAGAGGACGCCCAGCCAGTGCTCGCCCTGTGTAGTTTCATAAAGATTACAATAATTAAACTTATAATAATAAATATGTTGGGACATTATTACACACAGCGCCATCTAGTTCCGTGATAAGCTACGAGGCTTGTGTTACGGATACCAGATAGTTGATACACTACTCATATATAACTTCAAATGTGCATACATATAAACACCCATGACTATAGTACAAGCAATCGTGCTGAACATATGAATGTCCCCAGCGGGAGTCGAACCTGTGACCACTGGCGCAGTAAGTATTTATAGAATTAGAAACTAATTAGCACATTCTTATTATAGTTTTATAGTAGTATTGTGGCCACCATGTCCGCCTGCACATTCGGAGATCCACGGTTCGAGTTATGGGTTAGTAGTGGAAATTTGGCCGTATCGAGTATTCGTGTCACCTCAGAATGAGAATGCAACTCCTGCGCAGTTGGCTAGTCTAAACGAGCCTGGCCGCCGTGGCCGGAATCGATCGCGAGGTAGTTATTATTATTTATAATGTGTTGCATAGATTTCTACGAGCAAAAAGCTTTAACAAAGCTAATATAGAAAAAGTCTATCTTAATTTTTATTGATTCATGAAAAGGGCAAAATTTCTTTTTGTTATATATAAACGCATATTTTCCGACAAAGTTCAGGGTTTTAAAAATGTCTTCTCGTTTTATTGTGACTTTGTACCTTACATTAAAAGTTGAGCAAACTCACTTGATCAAGTGAAGCTGACTTACGGTGGAATTTCGTTTCCACCAGTCTTTTTCTACATAATTCATAAAACTCGCTTTATTTCCGTATATTATAGTGATAAAATTATAATAAGTTTGAATATACATGCAATTTCATATCTTACTATGAATCGGTGTTGATATCATCAAAAGTACCGATGACTATCATAATAATAAATAAATAAATATGTTGAGACATTCTTACAACAGCGCCATCCAGTCAGTGCCGGATTAAGCATGCGCGGGGCCCGTAGCAAACTATTTTGAGGGGCCCTTAATCCGCTATGGTTTCGTAATTATAAAGTGGTAAAAAATATTCAATACTGAATTGCCATCTTTAAGTTACAATTTTGTGGGTGTTTAACAGTATAGTAGATTACTACTTAAGAGGTAAGGGGCTACAATGCGTCTACATGTCCTCCAAAGTCAACCTCACCTCAACGTGGTGACCTCCTCCTACTCTGGCGACGGATTTGTTACGGAATAACCACTTATTCCGTAACACCGTGCAGGGCCACTGGTTGGAAGATTTCAGCAGCCTGGAAGGTTTCAACAGCCTAGGGTCTAAAAAACCTTTAAAAGGACTACTAAAGAAAGCAACGGGAAACCAATGCAACTATTTTTTCCAAGAAAGTATGAACGCCACGCAATCTACCTAGCAATCATCGCCGCCTTGCTTCCGGGGCAAACGGTGGGACATGCGCTACCGGCCACAGGGCAGCAGACGACCAGGCTCCCTGTGGAAATTTAGCTACTGGAATATCTTCTAAGTTTTCCCAAATTCAACAGCGGCTTACTTAGCCTCGGGAAACTTCAAATATTGGAGACAGAGATCACTCGTTGCGGCTGAAACATCTGTGTATTCGGTAAAACTCATTGTAATGATAATTGATATTTTCTGTGAATCCTATGCCATCTACTTTTCTGGCAATGGCAACAGCAGCCAAAATGGAGTTACTCTGTTAATACTTAATACCCGCACTTCAGAGAAATAGCGTAATCGGCTTTAAAACAATAAATAAACGGACTATCAACATCAAGACCATCGTGCAAGTATATGGTCTCACCAGCACTGCCAGTAATGAAGTCATAGAGGAGTTTTATTCAAAACTGTAGACTACCAACACAAAAGTCCATAATAGAGAAAATTTGAGAAAACTTCGAAACGTGCTCGTACATTTTTCAACTGAAAATGATTTAGGGATAGTAAAAAGCCTATTTCAACACCAACCACGCAGTCAACTGTGGATCAGACCACCAACTGCTGATATCGAAGTTTAAGCTAAAACTAAATACGACCTGAACTTAAAAACAGAAGAGAATCGATATTAAAGATAGCTCAAAGTACATTGCTGCAAAACATATTTGGTACGAATTGGACGATGCAAAAATCTGCGAAAATGCACCTGGCGAGTTATCGGTACGAACGCAATTGTTAATTATAGAGTCTGTTGCGGCTTCTGAACCACCAAATGTAACATATATAAGCGACAATACTGGATGACTAAAAACTCGCTGCAACTAGTTGAATGAACACGCACATTGAAAGCAACAGAGGCAGATGACTTGAATAAGCTTTTAGCACAAATCCAAACTGGATGCAGGCAGGACTAGAATTCCTATCTGTACAGAATATATGAAGAAATCGAAGCTCACGCTAACAGACATAGGTCCAGGTATCTCCATCATAAAATAAGATCCAGTCCAATGCCAAGTCCCTGATCAAGGAAAATCAGTCAAATAACTTTCCTAATACAGAGACCTAATTAGAAAACCAAAAATACTCAAGTCTGAAGTCAGATTTGCCATCATACACCTTAAAAATGGAAAAGCTACCGGTTAAAGATGCAATCCCGATTGAGACAATTCGAGCTCTAGATGATATAGGTGTCGTCAATCTTCAAGTTATTTCAATCGGGAACACGGCCAACAGATTGAACCCATACGGTTTCATTCCTTAACATATAAAGAGTTTTACCAAAAAATTTAGCGACTTCTGCCTTATTGCATTAATATCTATATAACAAAAATAATGTGCTGTTGTCCCACAAATAATAGGGTTTGTTTTACTTTCTACACATTTATACGAGCACCTTTTCGTAGAACTTGTGCCATTACCGTTTGAAATTCTGTGTTTTATTTTCGCCAAGAATTTGAAGTAATCGGTTATTAATTGTCTGACGTGGATTGTGTTAGTAGGAAAAAGTAACATTACACCTTTTCCTACTAATATACCACGTCTAAATAAGTTTCACTCAAAAAATTACGCTTAGGCAGAGATGGCTGGGCTTAAATGTGCGGGGCCCCTTTATGCGCGGGGCCCGTAGCAATCGCTACTCTTGCTACTATGGTTAATCCGCTAATGCATCCAGTTCCGTAGTAAGCTACGATGCTTGTGTTACGGATACCATATAGTTGATACCCATGACTGGAGAACAAACATTCGTGCTTAACAAATGAATGCCCTCAGCGGGACTCGAACCCGCGACCGCTGGCGCAGAAAGTAGGGTCACTACAAACTGAGCCAAACGAGGGTCAAAACTCAAGAGTATATGCAGGCTCTGCTTGTACAATGTACTCCTCAGTACTCCACAGCAGTAATCAGTATGTAGTACTCACGATGGCGAAGATGCCGAGGCTGATGGGCGCGGTGCGCACGCCCAGCATCGCCAGGTTGTAGGCCCAGTGCACCAGCAGCACGGCCAGCGACATGCGGCTGGGCACGCGCCACGCGCTCCACGACATCAGGCTAAGGAACACATCTGTGGGCCAAGTCAAGTCAAATCAAATCAAATCAGATCAAAATATTTTATTCAGCATAAAAATTGTTACAATTTCTTACTGAACGTCATGAGTCTACCACCAGTTCGGAAAGAAGAAACCTCTGACCTGCGAAGAACTGGCGAAAGAAACTCAGCGGAACTAGTATTTTTTTATGTTAATCTCATTTTTTTTAAATTAAATTATAGATTAACAATAATTCTATATGTTGAAATAGCCTGGCGGCGATCACATCATTCCCAAGGCGTACTGTCTTCTAATAATCAAAAAGGCCAAGCCAACTTATACGTTACAAGCATTTCCCGCGGCTTCGCACGCGTTCTAAAGACCGGAAATCACCTCGCAGAACCAACGCCCGCTCTTCCCGTTTTTGCAACATTTTTCATTGATGCTCCGCTCCTATTGGTCGTAGCGTGATGAAATATAGCCCATAGCCTTCCTCGATAAACGGACTATCCAACACAAAATTATTTTTTTAATTCGGACCAGTTCCTGAGATTAGCGCGTTCAACTAAACATAGAAACAAACTCTTCTGCTTTATAATATTAATGTTTTGTATTTCGCTAATTAATGGACATGCAGGTGGTCCACTTCGGTGGGTGGTGTGGCATGCGTGTTGCTCCAGTTAATTATCTGATAGCTGAGTAGACTGTGAAGCAACCCCTTGACTGTGTGGTATGCTTCGTCAGATCTGCCGTCGTCGTCGTTGCATGCGTAAGCGATCCTGCGACGCCCCATTAAGACGGTGGAGGTTTTGTTGGGTTGTAGTTGGTACCTAGTGACTTTTAGCCGGTAAGCCCCACATAACCACCTAGTAGTATGCGTAAATATTTCCCAACGTTCAAAAAAGCTACTTTTATTTTAAAAAAATATTACGAGTAGGATTCCAGTAAAAATATTAAAATGTACCTACTGACGAACCTTAGAGTAGCAGAAGTCAGTCGCTTATAAAATACTAGTACTGACAATTTTTGTCCAATATTGTTTGGGTAAAGTTGGATGATGGAGTCTAAGCTGATGCAAATATAGAATTAGTGGTTATATAGAATTAGTGGTTATATATAATGTTGCGTGTTAGGGTTCGAACGATTTGGAGAGAAAGACCTGCTGACTCTTTCAGAGACTTTATTTACTAGCACTAGGTCCGAAACAAAGCACTATGTACAAACACTAAGCACTAGATACACTCACTAAGCACTATCGATGTCCGAGGTCGTAGCCAATGTCGTAGATTTCCGCTGGTATCACTCTTGATCACTAGTCTTCACTTCGAAGTCGCTTCGTTGATCGCTCAAACTGAACTCAACTCGCTCGGCCACCCGCGGCCTATTTATACCGGCCGAGTCTAGTCCCAGACCATTCTGGAACATTCACGCGTGTACTCGATTTTCGAGTTTATTCCTCTATATAGCTCCTCTAGCGCCATCTAGTATTGAGTGGAGGTTTCACGTTCTGTACAGCACACAAAGTGGTTCCCTCGCTCCACACTAGATGGCGCAAGCTCCTTTACTCGTGTATTCGTAACACTACTCCCCTCTTAGAGATGCTCGTCCCGAGCATCGTTGTTACTGCCATGGTAACGCGCCAGACGGTCTATGTGTACCACTTTGAATGTCCCTCTTGGTTGCTTTTGAATCCTATAAGTCACATCATTCATTCGGGTAACCACTTTGTATGGACCGTCCCACTTGCTCTGCAACTTTGGAGATTTTCCTTTCCGGCGGGTTGGGTTATGCAGCCACACCAGTGACCCTTCCTCGAATCCTCTCGTGTTCGATTTCCGGTCGTATCTGGTTTTCATGTTCTCACTTGACTGTAACCCATTTTCCCGAACCAACGCGTGTATATAGCGCATTTTTTCCCTTAAATTGCTGACATAATCTTGTACGGTCTCTGTTCCCTCCGGTGACCCTCCTGTCAATAGGTCTACTGGTATTCGTAGTTCTCTACCGTAATTGACATACGCCGGGGTAGCTTTTATGCTCTCATGCTCGGCGGTTCGATACGACAGAAGAAAGAGTGGTATATACTTGTCCCAATCCTTTTGTTTGTCGTCTACCAATTTCGCCAAATGCCTCTCAAGAGTCTGGTTAAATCTCTCAACCATTCCATCAGACTGTGGATGGTACGCGGTGGTCCTCGTCTTATGCATGCCCAAAATTCTGCACACTTCCTGGAACACTTGCGATTCGAAGTTCCTGCCCTGATCAGAATGGATTTCTAGAGGCACACCAAAGCGACATATCACTTCTTCGACTAGCTTAGAAGCGACTGTTGTAGCTTCTTGGTTTGGTATGGCGAACACTTCGGGCCATTTGGTGAAGTAGTCAATGACGACCATAAAATACTTGTTTCCTGATTCCGTTACAGGAAATGGCCCGGCTACGTCAACTGCAATTCGTTCCCATGGTGCACCGACGTTATACAGCTGCAGCTTCCCACGGCTCCTGGTCTGTGGTCCTTTTACAGCAGCGCAAGTAGTACATTTGCGACACCAATCCTGTACATCATCTCGACAATGCAACCAGTAGAATCGTTCTCGCACTTTTGTTAACGTCCTCTTGACACCTAGATGACCTCCTGATACGCCATCATGTACTTCACGGAGAACATCTGGTACTCTCGCTCTTGGGACAATTATCTGAAGATGGAACTCTCTGCCGTTAGTCTTCTCCCATTTCCGGTAGAGTATTCCGTTTTGAAGTATCAGACTGTCCCATTGCGCCCAGTACGACTTAGTGACAGCGCCAGTGGGTGCAACCTCACTCCAGATTGGTTTTACTTCACCCCGTTTCTTCCATTTGATGATGTGCCGAAGGTCGTCATCTGTTTCTTGAGCCTCCCTCATAGCATCATTCTCCCAGAGACCCAAAGGACTTGTTCTCGTTAGCTTTAATGTTACTTCATTAGATTCCTGCTTAACACAATGTTTGCAGTCTTCCGAACACGGTCTTCGTGAGAGTGCATCAGCGTTCCCATGCATCTTTCCGCTGCGGTGTTCCGTATTGAAGTCATACTCCTGAAGCTGTTCAATCCAGCGAGCTACTTGACCTTCTGGGTTCTTGAATTGCAGTAACCACTTCAAGGCTGCGTGATCAGTTCGCAGTAAAAACTGTCTGCCAATGAGATATTTGTTGAAATGTTGTAGCGTCTTTACAACAGCCAAGAGTTCTCTCCTTGTTACACAGTAGTTTCTCTCTGGCTTGGATAAAGATTTGCTGAAATATGCAATAACAACTTCTCTTTCACCCTGTTTTTGAGATAACACCCCTCCAATGGCCGTGTTGCTTGCATCCGTGTCAATTATAAACTGACCTTCAGTTTGTGGATAGCCCAGGATTGGTGTTTCACACAAATGTTTCTTCAGTTTCTGAAAAGAATCTTCACAAGTCCCATCCCAACTAAATTGTCGTTTATCTTCGGTCAGCCGATGTAACGGCTTGGCTATCTCTGAGAATCCCTTAACAAAACGCCTGTAGTATGAGCATAGGCCGAGAAATGCCCGCACTTCGGTTTTGTCCTTAGGGGTAGGCCATTTTTGAACTGCTTCCAGTTTCTCTGGGTCTGTCTGGATTCCATCACTGGAGATAACGTGGCCGAGATAATTGACCTTGTTCCTGAATAAATGACACTTTTTCGGGTTCAACTTTAATTTAGCTCCCTCTATTTTTGCGCTCAAACTAAACTAAACTCTAAAACTCTAACTAAACTCGCTCCAAGTTTTGCAAATGGTCCTCGAAGTCACGGCCGATAATGATGACATCATCTAAGTAGACTAAGCAAGCCTCTCCAACTAAGCCTGCTAGTACACACTCCATGAGTCGCTCGAATGTGGCAGGTGCGTTGCACAATCCGAAGGGCATGACGTTAAATTGCCATAAACCTTTACCGGTCGAGAAAGCTGTCTTCTCCTTGTCCTCTGGATGAATTTCCACCTGCCAGTATCCAGATTTCAGGTCTAGGGTCGAAAACCAATTCATGCCACTCAAGGTATCCAAAGTGTCGTCGATTCGAGGTAACGGATAACTGTCCTTCTTAGAGACATCATTGAGACGCCTATAGTCCACACAAAATCTCGTGCTACCGTCTTTCTTCTTCACTAATACAACAGGTGAGCACCACGGACTTGCAGACGGTTCAATAATCTTATTCCTTCTCATGTCCTCCAAAAGGCCTTCAACTTCTTTTTCCTTAGCAATTGGTATCCGTCTTGCTCGTTGACGAATTGGTCTCTCGCTTCCGGTATCTATCCTGTGCTGAACCACCGACGTTCTTCCAAGGTCCCCATCGTGACTGGAGAAGATATTCGCGTAGCGCTGTAAAAACTTCTTAGCTTTCATGCCCTGCGAATACGTTAGGTTCCTCTTGCAGTCATCGAGCAGCTCAGTCACTATTCCGTAGTTGTTGCTGTTTACTGAGTCTGTGCCTGTTTTCGAACTACACTTTTTCATCCAGACAACTTCCTCGCACTTTCCAATGACGTCACCTTTGTTCAAGCAGATCTCGCGATCACCAAGATTAACAACCTTAACCACAGCGTTACTGCTTCCACTAACAAGGGTTCTCGCCGTCATCAGTTTTTGCGTCGATGTTTTGGTAGGTGTGGCTTCTATCAACACGCATCTATTTGACTTTTGCTTTCCAGCTGGCGGCAGTTTCACCAGCACCTGAGCTTCCGCTCGTCCAGGTATAATGACTTTCCTTATACATGCGACTTTCCCGCAGGCACCTCCGAGAATGAAGATTTCTTCTTCACCACACCTGAAAACTCCGTCAGCGACGTTAATTCTGCAGTTGTGTTTCTTCATAAAATCCAAACCCAAGATGCAATCATCCATAATCTCAGCTACGATAACGTCATGGGAGTATGAGGACCCCCCTACATCCATCGTAACTGACATTTCTCCCAGGACGGGTATTGGCTGACCGGAGGCCGTAAGAAGCCGACAGTTAATTCTCCTCTTGTGTCCCATTGCTGCTTTTACCAGATTTGGGTTCACTATTGTTCTAGAGGCTCCTGTGTCTAGAGTCATTTTGCAATCCGTCCCGTTAATAGTCCCCTGAATCGCAAGACTATTCCCGCTGCATGCCTGGGAGATAACGGTTATCGGGGCTTCCTTCGCGTCAGCCAGTACTCGCCCCATAGTCCTGGCTTTTATTTGATTCCCTGATCCCGGGGTAGGGGACGAAGCCCTCTTCAGCTCCTCTATTTGATCCTCGATCCTTTTCATCCTTGCCAGATGGGTCTCCTTCTGCGGGCAGTTGAGCTGAAGATGCCCCCTCTCGCCGCACTTGTAGCACATGACTCCATAACTTCTCTTCGTAGGAGCCTTACCCTGCTTGGCTTCCTCAAAGACCTCGCGGACCTTATGGGTCTGCCGTACGTCATGGCGAACAGCCTCGACCTCCAAAGCATGCGCCAATGCTTCCTTTAGCGAGGTATGGTGACGAAGCCTCACTGCAGCTCTGACCTCCAGGTCTTTGATTCCGTCGACAAATGCTTGAACAATGTTCGTGTCTACCATCTTGGTGTCGGCTCCTGGGTGTGCCTTCCTGACGAGTTTTTCAATTTCCAGCGCCCATTGTTGAAGTCCTTCTCCTGAGCGTTGGACTCTGTCACGCAGTTGGGCACGGAACACGTGTTCCAGGTGTCGCTCCCCGTATCTGGATTCAAGTGCCTCCATCAGGTCTTGGAACCCATTTCCTGTGTGTGGCAGTGCTTCCAAGACAGACAAGGCTTGTCCTCTGAGCGCAACAGTGAGAGCGGTCAGACATTGTCCTTCCGTCCATCCATTGGCAGTGGCAACAGTCTGGAATTGCTGACGATAAGCGTTCCACGAAGTAGTGCCGTCGTATGGCGGCACTTTCACTCTTGGTCCTTGCGCCCCTCCGGTAGTTCCACTAGACATTGCAACTCCCGTGGTTTCAAGGCGCACTACTTTCTTCTGTAGTTCAGCGAGACCGGTTTTCACATTTTCGACATCCAATCCTAACCCGGTAACTCGTTCTTCCACTTCGTCGACATCTTTTCGAAGCTTACCCACCGTGTCACTAACCTCTTGTATAGCCAAAAGCGCTTTTTGTTGGAGGTCTTTTTGTTGCTCTTGTGATTCTTGCAAAGCCTTTTGTGATTCTTTCATTACCTCTTGTGATTCTTTCATTGCCTTCATTAATTCAAATAAACTTCCTAATTGAAGTGCCACTTGAGGGTCTGTAGAAGCTACGGTGCCGCTGATGGGCGTGGCCTGTCCGGTGGGCGTGGCAAGGTGGGTGGAGCAAGTGGGCGGGGCCTGAGTCAAAGTGGGCGGAGCCGGAGCCAAAGTGGGCGGAGCCTGAGCCAAAGTGGGCGGAGCCTGAGCCAAAGTGGGAGGGGCCTGAGGGGCGTGGTCAGTGGGCGGGGCCTGGTAGGCGGGGCCAGTGGGCGGGGCCTGAGGGGCGTGGCCAGTGGGCGGGGCCTGGTAGGCGTGGCCAGTGGGCGGTGCTTGGCCCCCAGTGGCAGCCGCAGCTCGTTGTGTCCTCGTCCTGACCCCCTCCTTGGGGTTCTCTCTCGGAGTCAATGGCATCTCCAAATCTCACTTCCGACACCAGTTGTTGCGTGTTAGGGTTCGAACGATTTGGAGAGAAAGACCTGCTGACTCTTTCAGAGACTTTATTTACTAGCACTAGGTCCGAAACAAAGCACTATGTACAAACACTAAGCACTAGATACACTCACTAAGCACTATCGATGTCCGAGGTCGTAGCCAATGTCGTAGATTTCCGCTGGTATCACTCTTGATCACTAGTCTTCACTTCGAAGTCGCTTCGTTGATCGCTCAAACTGAACTCAACTCGCTCGGCCACCCGCGGCCTATTTATACCGGCCGAGTCTAGTCCCAGACCATTCTGGAACATTCACGCGTGTACTCGATTTTCGAGTTTATTCCTCTATATAGCTCCTCTAGCGCCATCTAGTATTGAGTGGAGGTTTCACGTTCTGTACAGCACACAAAGTGGTTCCCTCGCTCCACACTAGATGGCGCAAGCTCCTTTACTCGTGTATTCGTAACAATAATATAGAGATTGCAACACGAACGGTATGCGGTACATAATGGTAATCTTTTTGTAGATTTTTTTTGCTATTACTAATTTGCACAGAAGAGAAAAATCTGAAAGTCATTTATTTTCAAATTTGTATTCCCCTTGGTGGCCAAGTCCACTCGCACTTGTCGAGATTTTTTTAATATAAACCGTCAATCTATATATAATAATATTACAGATTAAAATAAGTGAGCATTGACTCATGGCATAAACCACCAAAGAGAATGTAACTTAAACCACTTACACTGTCAGAGTAGTATTATAGGACTATCTAATATAAGGCCCGATCTTTATGGTACCTATAGAACCACAAAAACCGGTTTTACCAGTAAATAAAAATAAAAATCAAAGTTAAAAACTCTATCCTTTTTTCTATCGTAAAAGTGCGTAAGCCGATAAATGACCTTAAAACTATCTGTTTAGACGTAATCAATATCATATTATGTTGTAATTTGTTGATAATTATGATTATTTGCATTTTCAAATTCGGGGCACCTTGACCGCTTGAAGCTCGGCCTTCGCGTAATACTAAATGCGACTACATACATTAATTAACTACAGTTATGGCATAGTTATGTAATATTTCGCTTATATTTAGACGAATTGACATAAAAAAGCCTATTTTCTAAATATGTATTTTCTAAGAAATCTCTTAACTTATAAGGATGAAAAATACTTTAAAACATAGTATATATCGTCCTTTAAATGTTAAGAGAATGGAAAATTCATAATATTGAGACTTTATTATAAGGGATGTACTAATTGGATAAGAAACCCTTTTTACAAAAAAGTACAAAAATACCTTTTGATAATGTTCACCACCTCTCTTTTATGAGGACTACAGAACTCTATAATACAACCAATTGTTGTTTTATTCTATTATTCTAAAGGATTTTCCTGTAGTAAAGGTTATCCTTAATATTGACCCTAGTGATAACCTATCACTACTCAAAGTTTAGTTAAAATCGGTTTAGTACTTTTTACGTGAAATGCGTACATCGATTCGCTAATTACTGTTTTTTACTGTTATTAAAATACGTACTGATGAAAATAGGAATTGCGAGTGCAACTTAGGAGATAGATATTTGATATTGTAGACTTTACTGTAGGCTTCTTAAAGAGTATTTCCTAGTACGTTATTTCGATGATAAAAAAAAACAAAAATAAACTCTACCTCTGATTAATTAAAGTTACTAATTACCATATCTGTTCCACACCGTTTAGTCAATTTTAAATGTCTCTTTTTGCACTCTCAATGCTGATGAAAACAAAATATGTAAAACTCTCTTCATGCTTGCCAACTGCAAGTTATAGGATATTCGGTTTCCCAACTCAGCGGGGTATTATATAATATTAATAGAATAGATACTTAAAATAAATGATGATGATTTGATGATCTGCATCATGATTTGACCACTTGTCTTACGGTGAAGAAAAACATCGTGAGGAAACCTGCAACATGTCTGAGAGAACCTAGAAAGTCGAAAGACATGCCAACCCGCACTAGGTAAGCGCGGTGGGCTATGGCCTGATCCTTTCCTATTGAAGGGAGGCCATGCCCAGCAGTGGGAAATAAGGGCTGAATAAGGAACAGGAAAGTCTTTAAATGGTTGAATACTAACTTTTGACGTTGTAGAAGCAGCCGAGCAAGAAGACGAAGACGATGAGATCGAAGACGGGTCGCTCGAGCGCGGAGTACAGCGAGCGCGCGTCCGGCGTCGAGAGGTCGCGCGCCGCCACGCCGCACAGGATCCACGCGAACGCGGCGGGCACAGACGCCGCGTACGCCACGCGGAACACCTGTTAGTTTATTTTGTTACAAAACTTGTAGGTCTTCGGAATCCGGGACAATATGGTCTAATTACTGGACACGGGACAAGACGCAAAATTCCGTGACAGTCCCGGATTTCCCAGCCACCTGGCAAGCCTATGCGGCATGCGGATATATACTTGACGACATGTTTGGCGCAGTCTGTAGTAACCCCACTTTCTTACGCCAGCGGTCGCGGGTTCGAGTCCCGCTGAGGACACGCACATTTGTTAAATGCGGATGTTTGTACTCCAGTCCTGGGTGTTTATATTTATAATATGTATGTATTTAAACTAATATATGTAGTATATCAATTATCTGGTATCCGTAAAACAAGCTTTCTTCGTAGCTTACCACGGAACTAGATGGCGCTGTGTGCAATAATGTCTGTATAATAAATAATGATTTGACCACTTGTTTTATTGTGAAGAAAAACAATTCGTAATAAGACATACCTACAGGCTTTTCTACCCATTTAGTATTTCCCAATGTTAAAAAAGGCCTTAGGCTAACTATCAACCAAATCCGTTCTGCCGTTTTAGCGTGATGAACACACATAAAAACTTCCGTTTTAATATCAGTCTGATAGTGGCTCAATCAAGTTTTAGATATTTCTAGAAATTACTTGCCTTCTTTTCATGTAGTTTATAACCATTAGCCTCCATAAAATGGTAGGCGAAAGCGAGGAACAAGCCCAGGATGGAGGCGGGCAGGCTGAACCATGGGCTCCCGTACAACCACTGGAAGGATGGCTCTCCGACGAACTGCTGTCTAATTGTTCTATAAATAATAATAAAAGTAAAGTTTAAACTTGTCATTTTATGTAACATCTGAGGTAAACTGGTCCCGTGTATATTTTACCAAGTTCTTTGACAACATAGTCCACACGTCTATCAAAAAGCTATACTTTACTATGATAAGTGCTCATACTTCAAAAGCGTTAACGTAACAACAGCTAATAGAATTTATTCTGTATATAATTAATATATTTTCTTAAAAACACTCACTCTGGTTCATTGATGTAGAGGACAGTATATAAGTTGAAGAAGTAGGATATGAAGAAGTTCATGATAACGGAGAGCACGAAGAGTGCGGGGAGGAGGCGCAGTGCGAGGGTCGTGCGCCGCGCCAAAGCCACCAGTAGCACCGACGCCAACACGTACAGCTGCATGTCGGTGGCTAGAAACCTAAGGAGTATGTTCAAAGGAAATTTGCATTTCTAAAATTTAATAAGAAAGTCAAATAGAGTAAAAATTAAATAATTATTTGCCTTTGGCTTTTAATGGCCTAATATGAAATATCATGGGAGATAATACTAAGAAAATGGAGCAAAAGGAAAAACCAAACATTCTTAATAAACATTTCTTAGTAACTTGTGGTTTAGTTTGCATTATATGCAAATATAAATACCTCGAATTCTTATTACGTGAACGATTTATTCTCTTATTTCATAATTGATTTGCATCAATACGTCAAACAAAATTAAAACAATTATTATTTTAATACCTAGTTGATATTTAAAATAATAAACAAGTAAAAACCAGCCTAGTCAGTCATCGTTCCCAAGATTTCATCGCACCCTACATTTCCTACCAAACTGGTGGAATGGTGGCCATAAAACGGGTGTCTTTAAGTCTAACTGCGTTGTGTTCAGTGTATAGTGGAATTTTTTGTAAGCCCGCGTGTAAATTACGTTAATCTAAAGTGGCAGGCGGTTGTGAACTCATTATTAATATTATGAATAATCTGTGGTTGCGGTGTGAATGGCGTGCGCGTGATAAATCATTATCTTTTTTATCACATAGATTATAAATGATGTGAGCTGTCAAACCTATAAAGTTTTTTTTTTAATTTACACATTATAAGACTACATTGTATTACACTAGTATCATCATTAATATGTTTTGTAAATATTGCATATTTTATGTACGGTTCAAAATTTGCAAATGTTATTGAACATTTGAAAGCAGGATTTATGCATTATGATAGCGTCTTTCTTTCCCCATTGGATGGACTTATTGCACGTTGACTCAAACATCTATCTCTGGTATTCAATAGAATTTTGTAATTAATGCTTAGGCCTAAATGTTGGCAAGGGAACAATAAGAAGTAACTTAATTTAATAAATTTTATGTGAAATAAATTGTATACCATTGTATAAGCATCTATACTAATATTATAAACGTGAAAGTTTGTAAGTATGGATGTATGGATGTTTGTTACTCTTTCACGTAATAACTACTGAATGGATTTTAATGAAACTTTACAATAATATAGCTTATACATCAGAATATCACATAGGCTACAATTTATAAAGATATTGTGTGAATTGTCCAAAATATGACGATAAGTATCAAGTAAGTAGTAAAAAATCTACCATCTGCGAGCTATTCTGGCGTGCGCTGCCAAAACCGCTAGAGTTATACATATGTAATGTCTGCCCCGGATCTATGGGGGGGCAAACCGGGGCACTTGCCCCGGGCGGCAGTTTCATAGGGGCGCCAAATCCTTGAGACGAGAATTCAAAATATCGAACAAATAAGGCCTCTTTTCCTAGAGTCTCATAGGTTTTCATTAAGTAATCTTAATATAATATGTTTGAAAAACCAACTTTTCTATTTCCATAAGCCAAGTTAATTTTTGAACACATACTAAGTGATTTATGAACGCATCTTAACAGATCAAGTACCTAATTTTTTTTTTGATCGCGTGCGTAGTGTTCGTGACCTTTCTGCCAGGGGAGTCCCCGTCACATCTATACGAGCCTAGCCGAACAAATCCCCGCAGTCTCTAGACATCAATATCCCCGCCAGGCTCGTGCATCATCTCATTCAACTGGCATTCTCAATCCTATTAACTCTTAAATTAAAGAATCAATCATGACTTAACACAAAAAGAGTAACGTTTTTAAATGGCTGTACTCCCCCTCACTAGAAGTGCACCTCACAAATATCAGAGGATTGCACACAAATCTCTCATCAGTCCACTTCCACCTCGAGACAGCGCAGCCAATCATGCTCTTTTTGATGGAGACGCAGATTCTATGTCCATTAAGGGCTGCGTACCTGGACTATTATAAATAATACCCGGTTATACGTTGGAGCATAATTTCAAAAACAGAGAGCCTTTAACTTAGCCGCCAAGTCCTACAAAAGACGGCTCGTCTTGACCGAGTTACACATATTGGCGCAAAGCTCTGTCAGCCCTCACTCCCACTGCTGATAAAACCTGATGGAACCCTGGCTCATACGACAATGGAGAAGGCAAATTTGCTTGCCTCTCTTTTTGCCCAAAATTCATGTCTAGACTCTGGCAATGCTACTCCAACACATTTACCTCACTGCAGGATTTCGATGCCTGAAATTCCCATCACTACTATAAGGATGTGAATAAGGCTTGTGGTCCTAGTGGTATACCAGCGATAGTTCTTTATACATGCTCTCCCTAGTTGTATCCGATACTGACGCGTCTGTACCGCTTTTCTCTAAAGACTGGAATAGTGCCTATATCTTGGAAGCTTGCCAATGTGCAACCTATGCCCAAGAAAGGTATTCGTGCTGACCCTGCCAATAATCGTCCAATTTTAATCACCTCAAAGGCCTTTGACAGGGTTTGGCACGCTAGCCTTATAAGCAAGCTTTCAACCTATGGCAAATCTCCCGGTCCTAGATCGGCTGGATTAAGGACTTCCTGAGCGACCGCTCACTCAGAGTTGTGCTTGAAGGATATTCATATCAACCCTTAAAGACCAGCTCTGGCGTTCGTCAGGGTTCCGTTCTCTCTGCAATCTTGTTCCTGTTGCATTTTAACGATCTGCTGATACCCGGTATCAATGGGTACACAGACGACAACACTGTTGAAGAGAGTCACCTGCTGAGTGCTCGGGCCAGTAGAGATCAAAACGGTTGAATCAAAAAAGGACACTACTAGGGGCATGCCAATCTTGTGAGTTTCAATTCCACCAAAACACAGGCGTGCCTGTTCACCACAAAAAGAAGTCCTTTTATCTTGATTCCTACTTTCCGAAATGTGCCTCTGGAATACACTGACCGTCTGCAGTTGTTGGGAATGGACATTAACCCCAAAATGAACTACGGGCGGTTCATGGAGTCTTAAAGACTAATGTAGCAGCAAGGAAAGTTGGCATCTTCGCTAAGGTCCGACAGTATTTCACGCTGGGACAGCTTCTTAATCTATATAAAGCTCAAGTCCGTTCGTGCGTGGAATACTGTAGTCGCATATGGGCCGGTGCTGCGAAATGCCATCTGTCAGCTTTGGACTCGATTAAGAGGCGTGCGCTGAGGCTTATAGGTGTTACCCTACCCTGGTAAAAGCCAACTTACAAAGCCGCGATCACTAACATAGGGTTGCCAGCCTTTGTGTATTCTATAAGTTGCATTTTGGAGAGCGTGCGCAGGAAATACTGAATTAAACGAATTAATTGCACCGTCCCCTTTCCATCATCAACGACTCAACGAACGGCTGGTCTCCATCCATATGTCGTGGACATTCCACCCGTTAGGTCGAAGCGTTTCGCTTCGTCATTTATTATACGTGTGGCTAAGGACTAGAACAACCTGCCTGCGTTAGTTTTTCCGTCCGATTACAATATGGGTGTCTTCCAGACAAGAGTGAAAAGGTGGCGTTTTGATTATTCTTCTAGATTCCTTGATGTCTTCCAAAGATCCTTAGTTAATAATAAGCGTCGACTTAGGGACTCGAACTTGGGACTGACCTGGGAATCACCAGCACATGTCAATGAATCCAGAAAAACCATCGAAACGCGAGCGACGCTATATTTTATATAATATTTCTCACTTCAAAAACAATAGTTTTTCTTCCTATTTGACTTGTATGCTGAAACTCCATAGCTCCAGCCCACGTCGACTCAGGGACTTGCAAATCAACTAGGGATAACCAGCATATGTCAAGGAATACAGAGAAATCATGAAAACGTCAGCGACGCCATATTTCATATAATCATTCTCGATTTAAAAACGATAGTTTTTCTTCGTATTTGACTTCGATCTAGGTACTAAATAGCTCTAGCCTGCGTCGACTCAGGGACTTGAAATTAACTAGGGATCACCATCACATGTCAGGAACCCAGAAAAGTCATCAATTGACCACTGATGCCATATTTTATATAATATTTCTCACAAAAATGAAAGTCAGTAGTTATTTAATACAAAAAAATATATTTTTACAAATGGTAACAAAAAATTTTACTTATTGTTAAAACTGAAGAGAGGGGGCGCCATTATCAAGGTTTTGCCCCGGTTCGAAAAAGTCGTAGATCCGGGGCTGTGTAATGTATGATGGAAATGTTTATCTTAACAAGCGACTCACCCTCACTTCGCTCGGGATCGTCCCTAGATTTAGCGCGAGCGAAGCCGCGGGTTCCACTAGTTTATAATATAACAATGAAAATAAAAAAAATGATTATATAGAATTCTAGCGACTGCTCGCTTCGCTCGGGTTCGAATTCAAAATGATACGTTTGAACAGTTAGTACAAGTTTTTTAGAAATGAGATATTTTCCCCCAGTAAAAAGTATCCAATATGTCCACCCTGAAAATTACCTATCATAATACCAAATTTCATCAATAGCTGTCCAGTGGTTTCTCACAGATAGACACAAAAATTCTAAAAACTATAGATTTAGCCTCTGTATTGGAATAATGACTATTTCAATTAGATTTACCAAAAATATTCACTAAGTTAGAATTTAATTATAAATATGTTTAGATTTCAACTTCCTTACATATTATAATTGATTTAAGTAATATTAAATGGAACCTTTTGCGGTTTTTTATCATGCCCATGGCAAAAATTAGAATACTGTACTTTGCACTGTGGTTGGCAATAATGTCAAGATTGATGTAGGAAGTGGTATTGGAAGTTTATTAGAGCAACCTTATGAGATAGTAACACAAGGATGGGATGTAGTCGGGTGAATGTGACTCACCAGGACTGAATCTGACAGCGGTCGTCATTGGCCAACAGGTTGTTGATGAAGAGCACGTGTGTCCACCACTTCCGGTAGCAGCGCGCGCTCTCGGGCTCCACCAGCACGCGCCACATCGGACCGGAAGCCATCGTACGCCACCACGTCGCCGTCAGACCAATCACGTACGCGTTTAACGGGAGGAGCCTGAATAATAAATATGTTGGGACATTATTACACACACCGCCATCTAGTTCCGAGGCTTGTGTTACGGATACCAGATAGTTACAATACTACATATATAAGCTTAAATGTATACATATTATAAATATTAACAACCATAACTGGAGTAAACATCCGAGTTGAATGATTGCCCCCAGCGGGACTCGAACCCGCGACCACTGGCGCAAGAAAGTTCATGATGTTAAACGCTCATTACATTTGGGTTTGTATAAATAGATATTATAGATTTCCACAGGAACGTACCTTTATATTTATTTATTTATTTATTTAAAACAAAAATCCACAGCTACATACAAAAAAGTAAATACAAAAATAAAAAAAAAACCTTACATAAGCCAAGTTCGGATTTACATTATTTAGGCAATATAGATAGGCAGACTAAGTTTAAATTTATTTAAGAAATGCCATTACACTATGCACTTATATAAAAAGAAAACAAAAAGTGTAAAAAAAAAGAACATAATGAACAATGATACGGCCATTCATTATTTATAACTAATGTGTGTGTGAGTGTGTTTTATGTATGTATGTGTGTGTGTGTGTGTGTGTGTGTGTGTGTGTGTGTGTGTGTGTGTGTGTGTGTGTGTGTGTGTGTGTGTGTGTGTGTGTGTGTGTGTGTGTGTGTGTGTGTGTGTGTGTGTGTGTGTGTGTGTGTGTGTGTGTGTGTGTGTGTGTGTGTGTGTGTGTGTGTGTGTGTGTGTGTGTGTGTGTGTGTGTGTGTGTGTGTGTGTGTGTGTGTGTGTGTGTGTGTGTGTGTGTGTGTGTGTGTGTGTGTGTGTGTGTGTGTGTGTGTGTGTGTGTGTGTGTGTGTGTGTGTGTGTGTGTGTGTGTGTGTGTGTGTGTGTGTGTGTGTGTGTGTGTGTGTGTGTGTGTGTGTGTGTGTGTGTGTGTGTGTGTGTGTGTGTGTGTGTGTGTGTGTGTGTGTGTGTGTGTGTGTGTGTGTGTGTGTGTGTGTGTGTGTGTGTGTGTGTGTGTGTGTGTGTGTGTGTGTGTGTGTGTGTGTGTGTGTGTGTGTGTGTGTGTGTGTGTGTGTGTGTGTGTGTGTGTGTGTGTGTGTGTGTGTGTGTGTGTGTGTGTGTGTGTGTGTGTGTGTGTGTGTGTGTGTGTGTGTGTGTGTGTGTGTGTGTGTGTGTGTGTGTGTGTGTGTGTGTGTGTGTGTGTGTGTGTGTGTGTGTGTGTGTGTGTGTGTGTGTGTGTGTGTGTGTGTGTGTGTGTGTGTGTGTGTGTGTGTGTGTGTGTGTGTGTGTGTGTGTGTGTGTGTGTGTGTGTGTGTGTGTGTGTGTGTGTGTGTGTGTGTGTGTGTGTGTGTGTGTGTGTGTGTGTGTGTGTGTGTGTGTGTGTGTGTGTGTGTGTGTGTGTGTGTGTGTGTGTGTGTGTGTGTGTGTGTGTGTGTGTGTGTGTGTGTGTGTGTGTGTGTGTGTGTGTGTGTGTGTGTGTGTGTGTGTGTGTGTGTGTGTGTGTGTGTGTGTGTGTGTGTGTGTGTGTGTGTGTGTGTGTGTGTGTGTGTGTGTGTGTGTGTGTGTGTGTGTGTGTGTGTGTGTGTGTGTGTGTGTGTGTGTGTGTGTGTGTGTGTGTGTGTGTGTGTGTGTGTGTGTGTGTGTGTGTGTGTGTGTGTGTGTGTGTGTGTGTGTGTGTGTGTGTGTGTGTGTGTGTGTGTGTGTGTGTGTGTGTGTGTGTGTGTGTGTGTGTGTGTGTGTGTGTGTGTGTGTGTGCGCGTATTTTATTTATTAAGTTCGGTAATGATAGCTTTCTTGAATCTAAACAGAAATGTTTATTATACTTTTGAGGCAGTCTATGAATAACTGAGTTTCTAGTGTAGTTGGAACGATGACATGGTACGTAAAATAAATTAGTGTGTCTTGTGCGCCTTTGAGGGGTGCACAATTGTAAGATTTCTGTAATAAGATAAGGATTATCTATGTTTGAATTGCAAATATCATACAACAGCATCATGTCGGCCACAGTTCTACGTCTTTCTAAAGTGGCTATTTTATAATATGAGCAAGATGCAATATAGTCTATTTTAGGTTCTTTGGTACGATAGTTAAGATAGCGTATAAATTTCCTCTGAATCTTTTCAATCGTCTCAATGTACGTTATGTATTGAGGGTTCCAGATGGGACTGCAATATTCTAATACACTCCGAACGTAGTAAAAATAAAGCATTTTTAAAGTATTAATATCTGAAAAGGGTTTTGAGACACGTAGAACAAACCCAAGATTTTGATATGCTTTGTCTCTAATTAAGTCTATGTGTTCAGAAAATGTTAACTTACTATCCAATGTCACGCCAAGATCTTTTATCAAAGTTGCTGATTTTATTGATGTATTACCAATATTATATGTTGTTTTGATTACATTTTTATTACGCGTAAAAGTGATATGAGTACATTTACTAAAATTTACTGTTATACGATTTGCTTTAAGATATAGTGAAAGTCTATTTAAGTCGTTTTGAAGCATAATGCAATCATCAGGTGTTTTTATAGGTTTGTAAATCTTCGCGTCATCAGCATATAAAAGAAATTTAGAGTGTTTAATACATTTACCGATAATAAAAACTAAAAGTTTTACCCAGATCCGTTCAACCGTTTTAAGTGTCAGAGTTACAATCCATTCAAACTTTCGCATTTTTCACAACAATAGGATTGAAATAGAATTTTTGTTTGATCGGGCTATTCTCATAAACTAGGTACTATTAAGATTTTCGTAGAGTTATAACATAGGTTGAGACATTTTCTACACCAGTATGATTATAATATATTTTTAAACGGGAGAAAAGTATAACTTTCGTAGCATTAACGTAGTATTAACAAAAGCGCTGGTTGGGAAGTCGCACTTTCCTCCCGTAGTAAGTTTACTATTTTTATTACATACTCAGAGATTTAAAGTTCGTCAACTATAAGAATTTAAGTAATGATTAATGTTGATAATTATAATTAACAGATTGTAAATAGTTTTTTAATTTTAAATTACACTATTAGTTTTTATAAAAAAGTATGATTTTTTTAATTCAGACAATAAGCTAAGTTACGTGGTAAAAAATAAGTTTGCATGGGCAAAAAAATTGAAGCGAATAATTACGTATTAATTTATTGGTCTAAGATCTATTGCTCCCGCTGTGATAAAAAAATATTTTGCCTGCCAGTTACTCCATTATTTATTTTTTATTAACTCGATTTTAAACATTCTTTGATTATCTTAATGATAGTAAAGATCAGAAATAAAATTAGTTGAAAAAACTTTAGGTGGTGTATGTTCCCACATAACCTTTTAATTGGACATGGTCTGCTGAAATAAGTTAAAATAGTATTTAAATATGTTAAATATACTTAAATAATAATTAAAAATTGTAATTGTCTTTATTATTTCGGCATTTTATTGTAGTTTTACTAATATTTTATACTCATTATGAATTTAATAGGTAGAAACCACGTTTGGCTCAGTTTGCAACGACCCTACCCTACTTGTTGCGCCTCGCGAGTTCGAGTCTCGCGGAGGACGTTAATTTATGTGATGAGCATGAATGTTTGTACTCCTGTCAGGGGTGTTTATATTTATATTTATATTTATATTTATATTTATATTTATATTTATATTTATATTTATATTTATATTTATATTTATATTTATATTTATATTTATATTTATATTTATATTTATATTTATATTTATATTTATATTTATATTTATATTTATATTTATATTTATATTTATATTTATATTTATATTTATATTTATATTTATATTTATATTTATATTTATATTTATATTTATATTTATATTTATATTTATATTTATATTTATATTTATATTTATATTTATATTTATATTTATATTTATTTATATTTATATTTATATTTATATTTATATTTATATTTATATTTATATTTATATTTATATTTATATTTATATTTATATTTATATTTATATTTATATTTATATTTATATTTATATTTATATTTATATTTATATTTATATTTATATTTATATTTATATTTATATTTATATTTATATTTATATTTATATTTATATTTATATTTATATTTATATTTATATTTATATTTATATTTATATTTATATTTATATTTATATTTATACATGTGTACAACCATATGCATGTTTTAAGGTCTAAGCTTACCTGACAGCTCTGTGCATGACCATGTTCCACCAGAAGCGGAAGTTAATTTTCTTGTTGGGGTCCTTATCGAGGGAGAGCAACATGTTGTAGGCGAGCAGGAAGCTGGACAGCATGATGAAGACCTGGACCACCGTCGAGCCGTTGTTCAGTAGCATCATGTGCGGCTTCTCAATTTCCTGCGAGACACCACCACATACTGTACCTACTCACCACAGATTACCATGAACACCTGGTTCTTCAACACACGTAAATATATACACTATTTGTGACTTTAGTCATTTACTAACAACAAGCCTAAAGTCTGTTGCGGTATTTTAAATACGTTAGAAACTTTCTTACTTCTTAACATAACAATATACGTATTTGTAGAATAAACGAACAAGTCTTTAAATTATTTCTAAGTAAGTACCTTAATTCTTATTAATATTGACACAGCAGTGTAGTTTAATTATTTTTGTTAAAAAAATCTATAACATTGAATCAATCAAGAGCGGAACATTAGAAATGCTAAGTGCACAAATAAAAAATGGATCGTCTTTTATCGAAGGTGTTTTTTTAATAGAAATTAGTTGTAATATTCTTACTTCTTCTAGGAACCTTGGGTTGTGCATGTACGCCATGTGGTGCGCGATGATGGAGTGCACCAGCATCACGAGTATCAGTAGGGTTGCTCTGTAATAATACATTTTTATAGTCCTATCAAAATCATGTTATATGTAAAATTATAAAAAAAGAACAACTTAACTAACCTAACCTTATACAAAGATAGACCGAATAGAAAATACCTAATTTTACAACAAAAAATAAACTTAGTTTTGGTTGTAGTTTAGTAAGGAGTGTCTCCGCTTAGTTTTCTAATTTAAAGTATGAATAAAGCTTTGTATAATGTTTTGATTATATACATTATAACGGTCTAGTTAAAATACTACACACAATGTTTCAATACCAGTAAGAAGAATACAGCCTAATAAGGGAGGGGGAGGCGGAGGCCTTTCTCCGGTCACAACTACTTACACAGCTTAGTAGTAAGTTCAAATAAAAGAAAGAAAGAATAGTTAATTTTGACTTTATACTTGTTAAACCTACTTAAGACCATGTACAGGATTAAGGGCGGTTAAGCGTGAATCTTCCTTGTCGTAGACGGCCACCAATCTTCCCCAGTTCACGAGTAAGGACCACGTCATGAGGTAGCGGTTCGCTGTAGATCGAAAATGATTATTTTGACATGTAATTGAAATTACAAATATATTTAATCGTATAGAAAATAAACGTACACTTAAATATTATTTAATTTTATTTCTTAAATATTTACGTAGACATATTAAGTTAGTATCTCTAATTAAAGAGAGACCCTTGCTTAGCCGAGGCACATGAACAGATGTGGGATGTGCATATACTAGTATTCTTTATTGCACTTAAAAATATTACCTATTAAGAAATTAAATATTAAAAGGTATAGGAAAGGTGGACTTATCCCTGTAAGAGATTTCTTCCAGTCAACCCATGGATGTGAAAGATAATTCAGTAGCGGGTGCTTAAGTGCAGGTATATAATATATTTTAGTAGTATTTATACAAGTAAATATGTGCTTAGTAAAATAAAAAAAAAATTCAAGACAGAGAACGCGAGAACTTACGTTTATTATCCTTGTTTCTGAACAGGTCATAGAGAGTTCCGAGAGTGTTGGCGGCGAGTATGATCGCAGTCACACAAACGAATATTTTATCATATATATTTATTGTCATCGGGGAACTTGGCTCAGTGGTGCAGTAATCAAGCTTGAGGAGCTTCGTTTTTAATCCATAGTTAGTTTTAGTTCTGTTTTGAACGCAATCTTGAAAGACTTGAGATGGTGCTCCAGGAGGAATATCCGCGCAAGTCGTTGTCACACAGAACCCGCGGTGGATGATTGTGTGGTTAAATTTGTATCTTGTTTCGGAAAATTCCTGAAAAACCAAGTTAGTTGACTTCATCCACATTTTATGTAATAAAAAATTGTCTTCTTAACATATGCTGCTGTATACTTTTTTTATTGGAAAGTATATTAACGCATATAACGTTTGTTCTTTTCGAACTGGTGCAGGTGGTGGACTCATGACGTATAGTAAGAAATTGTTACAATTTTTATGCTGAATAAAATTTTTAATAATACTTTCTTAGGTCTACGCTCTTTAGTCTAGTTTACGGTTTAGTCTCTCCCGTGACCATGATTGCTGTAAAGCATTCGAAACGTCGGGAACCAAAAATCATAATAAATCCGCGACAAAATCCGAAAAGATAGTTTCATTTATAAAATATTTTGATTATGATTTCATATTCACGTAAATGCATTCATCAACATGAAAAAAGGTGCAAATGTCTGTGTACCCACTTTACCGACTTTAACCGACTTCAAACAAGGAGGAGGTTATATGTTCCACTGTATACATATATATATATATATATATATATATATATATATATATATATATATATATATATATATATATATATATATATATATATATATATATATATATATATATATATATATATATATATATATATATATATATATATATATATAGTTTACGGTTTATTTGTTTATTGCATACATATAGAATATATATATATATATATATATATATAATTTTTCTTTTGTTCTGTAGGGTATAGTTCCGAGGAGGTCCCATTGTCACCAAGTCAGGATCTGATGATGGGATTCCAGGGAAATCGAGGGCAAGTCTCAAAATTTATAGGCACCTATTATGTTTTTGCTATATATTCTATTTTAAGTGATATTCTCATTTTAAGAAAACCACGAAATGTTAAGCTAGACATTTTTATAGTTCGTATTTTAACCAGACAGACAGTTTTTGTAGAGGCAGTTCCAAGTGTTGCAATTTACTTATTTCAAGGAAACGGATACGAAGTTTACGAGTAATCAGTAATTGCAATAATATTATAATTTTTTAATTAATACTTTTATCTTTTTAAACAATCTTAAGAACTATTACGGCATATAATAGCGCGGTTATAAAAAATCTTACTCTTGAACATTGCAAGGCGGGCAGAGTTCAGTTGGAGACAGCTCGGGACGGTGCAGTAAACTTATAAATTATCTTTATACAGAAGCAATTTTGCAAACTAAATTGGTTACCCATACATAAATTCAAGTTTAAAGCTGTCCATTCTTAATTTAATTTTGAAAGAAAATAGTAAAAAAAACTTAATTGGTCATATTCACAAAATTTTGCAATCAAAAGAAGTTTATTTATATGGTAATATCGCAATGTTCGCTCAAGGATTCGATTTGGTTAAAATTATGCATTAATGTAGGACGCTTAGACCCACGTGGTGACCTTCGCTTTGTTAGTTTTAATGAAAAAGAAGGTCAGGAACGAAGACGTTGGTCACTGAACTCGGTAGCTCTCATATCGACCTATACCACGTTTTTTACGTGATAATTTTCATGGCACACTAAGACCTTGTGACGAAACATTAAAAGAGTTTTTATACGTCGTTGTTTCTCCCGATTCAAAAAAAGAAGTTTTTCTTTTTTACATAATAATAATATTCTCCGACTGATTCCGGTGGCGGCCACGGCGACCAAAATCAGGAGATATTATAGTGCACGAGTGTACGCGCAAACAAGTGCAGTTTTTATTCATGGCACTCTCATACTCCAGTAGGATGACTTCACAACACGATTAATATTAAGGTGCAGAATCGACGCATAGGGAAACACCGCCAACTTTTTAGCTCCGGGCTATTAGCTATTACTGAATCTTACTAAACAGAAAAGACTCAATAACTAAATAACCTGACCCGGGACTTGAACCCAGGACATACATGCTAGCCACTACACCACCGAGGCATGTCATACAATATATTTATATTTTACATTATCAAACAGTAGAAAGTAATATTATATTGGAGTTGATGTTAATTTTCCTTATACATACAACCTTATGATAACTTGAATTATTTATTCGACGTGTGTTTTTTTTGCACTTTACGACTTGTATTGCTTTGAGATTAATTAATGTTTCAATGCCAAAATGAAATATTTTGACAAGGCGAAGAAGTTATAATGAGATAAAAAATGTAATAACATTTATTAATGAATCTAATAATATTTTTAAAAAATCACATCTTGTACATAGGAATACAACGGCTCTAACGATTTGAATAAAATTATAAATGAAACTATGTCGATTGTAAAATTCTGTCGCGGCGACAAAATGCGAAAAATAGTTTAATTTTTATGACAAATATTCGCGTAAACCTAAGAAAACTTATTTTGGATAAAATTTTGTATTTAGATAAGATTTGGCTCTCAATAAACTTTTAACTTATTTTTATAAAAAACGCGATTTTTATATCCTGTCCGAAAATCCTCGAGTGAAGCTTGCCCGTCTTGGTATGTCAGAAGAAGTTGTCTCAACCATAAAAAATATCAGTAGTTGTCAGTGGATAGAAAGTGTCTCTTACATAATATCATCTTTAGTATAGAATAATAGCATTATTATTCTAAAATCCTTGGTTTCCGAAAATCCCAGAACCCTATTACCCTACCCTCCTGATTTAATTTTTTTTACTAGCGACTCATCCTAGCTTCACTCGGATTCAACGCTACCTAAGTATGTTTTAATTTTTTTAAGCGTAGCCTGGACCTGTTACAATTCGTCCAAGCGTAACTAGCTAGCCGCCGAAACTATAACAGGAACAAACAGATGGACAGAAAGGCTGACAAAATTTTTAAAAATTTTATTTCAAGATTCGGATAAAATATTTATATATTATTTTGGGCTTAATTTAGTAAAAAAAATATCAGTTTTACCTGTATCATATGCATGAGCTCGTTCCGTTGCGAGGAGCGCAGGAGGAAAGATCCCATACAGAAAGTACCTCGAAGGCCTAAACATTCTTCATAGTCATCCAACTCGAAAAGCCGCGGCATAGAGTAGTACTGTTCATCTGACAATGAGACAAAAAAGTTTACTAGGTTGATAATTATCAGCTGGGGACGGTCCTACGCATAGTGAGACCATTAGAGCATCAGTCAGTCGAGGGTTGGTCCTAATGGTCTTTATGACAGCATGATTTTTTCCGACATCTTTAACAATCATCTTCATATTTCAGCGAATTAATACAAAACCGCGAAGAAAATTTGTGTGAAAACCGCATTGAAAAACGTTCAGTAGTTTTTGAGTTTATTGCGAACAAACAGATAGATAGATAATAAATAATAAATAAATAAATATGTTGGGACATTATTACAACAGCGCCATCTAGTTCCGTGGTAAGCTACGAAGGAAGCTTGTGTAACGGATACCAGATAGATGATATACTACATATATAAGTTTAAATACATACATATTATAAATATAAACACCCATGACAGTACAAACATTCGTGCTCAACAAATGAATGAATGCATGAAAACCCAGCGAGACTCGAACCCGCGACCGCTGGCGCAGAAAGTAGGCTCACTACCAACTGAGCCAAAACGTGTCGTTAAATGCAAAATGCGGCGTAAGACTTTGTTTTATAATATGCAGTGATTTAGTTATAGTAATACCTCGAATATGATTTTGGTTAAATCCACTCATAGAGCTGCGTGTAATCACTTTTTAACCTGTGTTAAATTTGGTTATTAAGTTTGGTAGTTATTTAAAAAATAGCTGTTAAAAAGTCGTTACGAAGATGATTCGCAAGTCAGTGTATCTAATTGTAAGGGTGTAAAAAATCAAAGAACGGTGCAAATAGGTTTATTATAATACTAGCGGAACCCGCAGCTTCGCTTGCGCTAAATCGCTAGTATATTATAGATATAAAATATTTTAGCAAAATACAATTAACACTTACTAAAATTAAATTATAAAATTTTAATAACGCCATCTATGAGAAATCATTACGCTTCATTCGATAATAATTGAAAGTACGGAAATATGATTTAAGAGTTTAGAACACATTATTCTATTATTCTTTTTTAATAGTAATTTAGGAATTAAATATTCTTTTTTTATGTAGTAAATATATTATATTTTATTTAATTATACTATATATTTTATTTTGTACACTTTAGTAACTTTTTATTTTTATTTTGTTTTTGTTTTATATGAATTACAAATTCAAAAATAATCCTACCTTACCTATAGCATAATTCAGTATTCACGCGCGATGGCTTATTATTATTAGCGTATTTCATGTATAACTTTGGTGTTTCTATACCGATTTCTATGATTCTTTTTTATAGAATAGTTAATAATGTTAACTTTTTTAATTAGGGATGACTGAGAGTGTTATAAACGTAAGAGTAGACAAATATAATCAGAAAGCTTCGAACTGCTAAGCTATCGGGAGTTACACGTGTTATTGTGAGTCAACCATAAAAGATAGACATAATATGCTGTTGTGGGATATTTTTTTATATAATTTTAAGGAGAACATTTCCGTCATACATGATTTCTGTAACAAAAGAAAAATGGAGTAACTTCTCCCGTTTTCCCAACATTTCCCTTCACTGCTCTGCTCCTATTGATTTTAGCGTGATGAAAAGTATACTATAACCAGCTCAGGAGTATGATAAATAATTGTACCAAGTTTCGTTAAAATCCGTCGAGTAGTTTTTGTTTGTATTACGGTTATACAGACAGACAGACAGACAGACAGACAGACAGACAAAAATTTTACTGATTGCATTTTTGGCATCAGTATCGATCCCTAATCACCCCCTGATAGTTATTTTGGAAAAATATTTCATGTACAGAATTGACCTCTCTACAGATTTATTATAAGTATAGAAGATAATAAGCATTATTTTGCTTAAATTAATTCATTTCTTATAAATCTCAGGGTTAGGGTTATATGTTCCTAATAATAAGTTTATATTTACCCTATTTTTAATATACGCGTATTTTTAAATTTAAATTAAAATCATTAGAATTAAAATAAATAACTTTATAAGGTAGTTAGGTGCCATTTTGTTTTTATTTTGAAAACTTTGGTAGGTACTGTCTGAAACAAGTAATATAAACCTCTGAGATGTCAAAAACCTTAGTCTCTCCCGTGACCATGGTGGCTTGATGATGATTTTTGGTTCCCGACCATGATTACTGTAAAGCATTCGATACGTCGGGAACCAAAAATCATACTAAATCCGCGACAAATTCCGAAAAGATAGTTTTGTTAATCAGTAATTCAAATGATTGGTTCTGGGGGTGTTGGCTTCGCTTATCGACTGTTCTCTTATAGTGCGCAATACGTAACCAACATATTATGTTATCTAGGAACAAGTGTAGGTGTGTACTTGAAACTTAAGTACATATCTATATATATAAAAATGAATTGCTGTTCGTTAGTCTCGCTAAAACTCGAGAACGGCTGGACCGATTTGGCTAATTTTGGTCTTGAATTATTTGTGGAAGTCCAGAGAAGGTTTAAAAGGTGAATAAATATGAAAATGCTCGCAATTAAATAATTATTTAACCAACATATAAAATTATTTCTAATCTAACCTTAGCGCTTTAGACTAAAATTTTTTTATGTACGTTTGACATAGAATTGACAGAAAGATTTATATGTATAATACACTAGCGGAACCCACGGCTTCGCTCGCGCTAGATCATAGTTAAATAAAAAAAATAAAATTATTGATCTATTCGGATATTTGAGTTCAAATTAAATCAAATTAAATTTTAATCAACGTAAATGTAAAAAAGTAATACATAAACTTTACTAATACTTTCGTAGAAAAAGGAGAATATTTGACATTTATATAAATGTGAAAAACACTTACTCACTCACTCATCACAAAATCTCAAAAACTGCTAGACGTATAAGGATGAAAATTGGCAGGGAGGTACTTTATAAATACAATAGGTGCGCTAAGAATGGATTTTGAGATTGGGCCGGATTACGGTTGTCTAAGGGCTCTTGCAAGTTTGTATGAAAGTCCTTCATTTTGTGCTACTGACTTTAAATTTGGCACGGAGGTAGTTAATATTTAATATGGGGTCCGCTAAGAACGGATTTTGCGACAGGGTCGCATTGAGGAGGCCTAAGGGCTATTTTTTGTGTTACAAACTTTTAATTTAGCATGGAGGTAGTTAATAATAATTAGTTGACGTCAAAGCCGGCAAAGAACAAATTTTGCGACGGGTCGCATCGAGGAGGTCTTAGGGCCATAGCAAGTTTGTATGAAAGTCTTCATCTTTTGTGTTACGATCTTTATATTTGGTACGAAGATGGTTAATTGTTGGTACAAGTACGGTAAAAACTTTTTTTTTCTATAGGGCCGGATTAAGATGGTGTAAAGGCTTCATAAGTTTTTCGAGATACCTTCATTTTTTGTGCTACAAGTTTCAAATTTTGCACTGAATTAGTAGATAACTTTTACGATACTACAAATCGGACACTCCATTGAGAGAATATTGCGAATTTAATAATAATAATAATAAAATAATGCGCAGCACAGCGGGAAATGTGGAGAGGGACGGGGAGCCAAGAGCGGGAGAGGTAGCCGCGCCGCTCAGGAGTATATTAACGATGGGTTCTGAAATAGCTGGAGTAATTTTCGAGAATTTTCAGGCAATCTACAGATCATCCGATTGCGAGTAATCAAATAAAGATTAGTAGCGATTAAAAAAAACGCGGGCGAAGCCGCGGGTACTGCTAGTTATAAATAAAACTTTGCCATAAAAAGGATATTTTTAATTAATTGACACATTACTGAGAAAAACTCAAGGACCGCACAACGAATATATCCCTTTAAAAGCAGTAAATTCTTCATCTATTATGTATATTTTTATACATTTACAATATATGCCAATCAATGTAGTGGTGCGATGTACAATTTTTATCTTTTTACGCAAAAAGTTAATTGTAATGAATTAAGGAATTTATATATTACACTAGAGACTCACCCTCGGTCCGCTCAGGTTCGTCCCTGTGTATTTTATTTTATTTTTATTATATTAGGGAAACATACATTGTGGTATTACTACATAAAATTCGAATATAAATATTACAAAGATAATAAACCAGCAAAGTTTCCACTTATAAATCATAATCATCATAACATAGTATAAAACAAAGTCGCTTTCTCTGTCCCTATATCCCTATTTATGCTTAAATCTTTAAAACTACGCAACGGATTTTATGCGGTTTTTTTTAATAGATAGAGTGATTCAAGAGGAAAGTTTATATGCATAACTAGCGGATCCCGCGGCTTTGCCTGTGCTAAATCTAGGAAAAAGCCCAAGCGAAGCGAGGGCGAGTCGCTAGTGCTAGATAAATTAGAGACAAGTATGATTAAATAAATTAACAAAATGGCAAATTCATGGTAGTATACATTTCTTAGAGATGAAATATTTTCGCACAGTAAAAAGGAGGTAGATATGTTGACCTGAATAACCAGCTACCTAACGCTAGCTGCCTACCTAATTTCCTCAAAATCTGTTTACTGGTTTTTCATGATACGTTAACAGACAAACTGACAGACAAAAATTCATAAAAACTATAGATTTGGCATCTGTATCGATAATAATGGCTATTTCAAAAGGCTTTTCGCAAAAATATTGAATGTCTAGATCTGACTCGGGTAGAATTATATTATATTACTACTAGTAATAGTAACCTGTAGTTTATCACCAGAATATAATATTTTGTATGCTCGAGTTTTAAACGAGTTTTTATATAATATATATTTTTTATATCAAAATTTGCAAATAATAGCTTAGTACTTTTTTGTACTCAATACAGCCGAAATCTGTTTCTACATTAAGTTTTTTTTACTCTGTATAATCGCAGATATTATATTAAAAGAATATTAAAACGTTATCTTTATTTAACTAATTAATTTGCCTTAATTAGAATTAATAGAAATAAATTTTAAATCGTCGCCTGGCACTGCAAGCATTGACCCCACTACTAGTACTGCGCCAGAGTTCGCGGGTTCGAGTCCCGCTGGAGGCCCTTTTTTGAGTTGAACGAAAGACTGTTTGTACTCCAGTCATGTGCGTTTATATTTATAGTATGTATATTTTATAGTATGTATTTAAAGTAATATATGTGTAGTGTATTAACTATATGGTATCCGTAACACAAGCCTTGTAGCTTACCACGGAACTAGACGGCGCTGTGTATAAATACTGCCTCAACATATTTTTAAAAGGTACATACAACGAACATCCCCGTTTTTTAAAGTCGGATAAAATGGTAGCTTATTCGGGTTGATATGTTACGGTTACGGTTTGTGTGTACTTTGTACTTGTAGTTACTTCTCTATCACGAAATATGTAAGGCAGTAGAATAAGACTTGAAGGAACAATGGAGACAAAATTAGTTTTAGTACATAATAATAAGAACGTGGGTTTAACTCATGAGCGTCTGGCAGCTCAGCCAGGCGTGAAGCCAAGAAACGCACTGACCCACCTCAGTAGATAGTGTATCATGAGGGTTGCTTCTGATTCTTTGTTTATAGCAGAATGAACCCTTGGAGCAAGCTCATAGCTGTTGTGGTCTACTTCGGAAGACCTAGCGTCAGAGTGTCGTAGTTGAGTGCGATATAAGTAACCATAACAGTGAAGGTGACGTAGAAACCTCTGAAGTAAACGAGAGTCGCTTATTTCTAATTACCTTACAATGAACTGTAATATTATGTAGGAGGTTGCGCCATATTGAATCATAATTATAGGAATTATGCGGGAAAATACATTTGTGTTGTAAGACTCATTTATTGTAGACAAGTCTGATAATCTTAATGAAGTATGAAACTAGATTAATCAGTGAAGTATTTAATTGTTTTAATTACTCTATTTTTTTAAGATATGTTGTTTTAATGTAGAAATGCATTTATACAAGCCACTCGTAGGTTATCTCCACATTACCATGTGGGGCTCGCCGGCTTGAAAAGTCAGTACTACCCATTAAAACCTAGTACTCCCATGTTAAATTATCTCCCTAACTTAGGTTTTTAGGGTTCCGTAAACGATATGATCGAGTATAGAGTAGTTTTATTTCTAAAGTGTAATGTACGTTTACAAGAGTCCACTTTGCCAGTGTATTGGAATAGCTTGATCGCTCTCGTATTGATAGGTGACCCGTGCGCAGAAGTGGGATATTAAAAAGGCATGGCTTACACATTTTAGTGCTTCTGACGTGCGACAAGTATAATTAACACTACTTTTATTTCTTTATTTATTCACTTTAATATTAACTAAATGAATAAGAATATTGTTAACTTTTAAAGGTATGTAACAAAATATATACGTAATCTCTTTAAGAACATTGGGCGCCCACGAGGACTAGTTAGAGATATTAGTTAGGTTCATTAGTTTAGTTAAGATATAAAGAAAGAAACCTTATTGAAAGGAAGAGACCAAAAACAGTTCTCTGTGTTTTTTTACACAAGCCTTAATACAATATCTTTTTAAGACAGTAAAATTTTCTGAAAAGTATTTATTACGCAGGTTGAAGCCATCAATAAATAAAAATAATAGGAAATAATAAAATAAAGTAAAATAGTAAGAACCGTTCATCAAAAGACATTTAGAGATATTAAACATGTCTCTCGATTGTCGTCGCGGTGATTGAATGTTATTAACTATACACGTACGCAAAATAAACAGCCCTGCCTTTGACAGATGACTCCTCAGCTTACGAGCTGGTGCCAGCATACGAATGTATTAAAATACACCTAGAATAAGTTTAATTCGATATTAAAAATGCTGGTCTTCACGGGAAAGCCTTTTTACATGAACCTAAAGCAATTTTATAAAGTATTCTTCAGCTATGCGATGTTATGTTATATAAATATATTATACTATATCTTATATATATACTATGTTACTCTCCAATCTCAATTACCGAAAGCGGTCGCCCAGTGGTTATACGCCGGCTTTGTTAACCGAATAAAGCGGGTTCAAGTCCGTGTCTCGCACTTCTGATATTTTCATGTGCGAATCTTTTCTAACATGACCACCACTTGTCTTGCAGTGAAAGAAAACATCGAGATAAATCTGAGTGTCTGAGAGAACCTAGCAAGTTTTTGAAAGATACGTGAACTTCGCTAACCGTGATCAACTATGGGCCTGATTCCCCTCGCGTTGAAGGGAGGCAAGTGGGAAGTTAAAAATAGTTCTGAATACACTATGTCACTCTCTAGGTTCAGTTATTAGGGGGCTGTGGCGTACCAACGTCTTATATCTATATTCATGATTATTAGTATAAGTTCAGATCCAATCTATTAGAGCTGGTAGTATTAAATGTATCTTCGAACTGTAAACATCGTTATTATTTAGTCCCGTCCTTACATGGCGACCCTGCCATTTAAGGTTCGGTTTCGGGTTGCGAAGTGAAATGTGAAACATGATTATGAACATTCTTATTTTAATTCGCAAGTTACATATTGATTTAAAAAATGGGAAAGCAGCAAAGTAAAGAAGAGCAAATCGTAATTGCTCAAAATGCTGCAGGTGGCGTAAATTCAGCAGATGTGGAACAACTTCACTATAACCAAAAAGTGACTAATATTATTTTGGCGATTTTTCTTCTTATTGTCATTTTGGGAGCTAAAGTCATACTTTATAAACTATATAAACGTTGTCACATAAATTGGATGCGGCAGGAGATGGCCAGGAACGCTTTCAGACGTTCGACCACCAGGCGTGAACCAAGGCAAGAAGAGAAAAATCAGGACTCTATCGTTTAGCCTTGAGTCTGATTAGATTCGGCTAAGCATAAGTGAGTGGTGAAAAAATGTGTGAAAAGTGCGGTATAAATAAAAAGTGAAATGTGTCGTGAACAAGGTGTAGGTATTTATAGACATATTTATATTTTATAATATCTTTATATACCTAATATAAATTATATACTGTGTTTTATGTACTTAATATTATAAATGTTTTTTTTTGTACTGTACTTTGTTTTGTACTGTAATATAAGTAAGTATACATTTTTGTAAGAAGTTAAATGGATGATATATTAGAGGTAAAAAAGCAAATTGAGAGCATAAAAATTAATTTAACGAAACTAAATAAAACTAAAAGAACTAAAAAGTTGTTAGAACAGAAATATTTAGAGGCAACATGTTTATATAATGAATATATTAAATACCGCGACAATTTAAAATTTAATGTTTCTAAAGGGTATGTCAAACAGGACCAGATAAATAACTTATTAACTGTATGTGAGGAAATTGAATCATATTATCAAAAAATTCAAACATTTTGTTTAGAAAGTGAACAAAATTTAAGCATCATGACCGAATTTGATATAAAAACTGCTTCCTCTCTTCTACCTGTTATGACAGGGGATGAAGAAGTTACAAAGAAATTAATTGATTGTATCGAATTTTATAGTCAAAGTCTTAAAAAGGATCATGAACAGTTACTAATTTCATTTGTCCTTAAAACTCGTTTATCTAAGAATGCCAAGTTACGTTTGGCATCTAAATATGAATCTTTCACAGATCTTGTTTCCGACATGAGAAATAACCTGTTGACTAAGCAATCAGCCACGGCGCTACAGCTAGAGATGTTAAAGTCTAGACAAGGTTCGCAGAGTATTGAGGAGTTTGGTAAGAAACTTGAGGATTTGTTTGTTGAATTGACCATTTCCCAAGCGAACGGTGACGATAATGCATTTAAAATATTAAGACCTGTTAATGAAAAATTAGCAATACAGCGATTCACCGAAGGCTTGAGAAATAGTCGAATAAGCACTATTCTAGCAGCCCGTAATTATTCAGAAATAAAAGATGTCATAAGAGCAGCCAAAGATGAGGAACTTTCCCGTCAAGGCTCATCATCAGAGACAATTTTCGCGAGTCAACATAGAGGTAAGTACAAACCATCTTATAAACGGTATAGCAGAAGTCGAGCTATTAACAACACTTATACGCAAAATCGCACATATAAACCGATGCCGAATCAAGTAGCTAAGTCATTTAACCGAGAAAATAATAGAGGATTCACTAATAATTCTCGAGGACGCGGACGTACTTCTGGGCGTTTTGTGTATCGAGGTAATTATAATAGTAGTAAAAGACAGCATGGCTATGTTTTAAATCAACCCCAAAGCGTTGCACAAGGTAATTCTTCGTCAGAAAATAACCAAAATTTAGAGTTTTTTCGATCCTAACTTTATTCTATCATGCAATGCATATAATAATTTCGTAGAATTAACAATATTAGGTACCAAATATAGACTGTTAGTTGACACAGGCGCCTCGATGTCGGTTATTAAATACGATGTAATAAGAGATAGGAATATTCAAATACATCCAGAACGCGTAACCATAAATGGTATTGGTGGCACATCATACACCGTAGGCTATGCTTACATTCCGTTTACCTTATGTGGAATAGTATTCAAACATAAGTTTTACATTTTAAAGAATTTACCATGTGTTCAAGATGGCCTAATAGGGCAAGATTTTTTATCCAATTATAATTGTGTAATAAATTATGAAAATAACACTTTTACTCTTAATAGCTTAGAAAGACCAATAACCATATCGTTAGGACTAGGAAAGTTAGGTAAGAATACTTATATTACGGTACCACCAAGGTGTGAAAAAATTTTTCAAGTTAATTCGTATTCGAATGAGTCGTGTGTTATATTTCCAAGAGAGTTATGTGAGGGTGTGTTTATTGCTGGAAGTATCTGTCAACCAAAGAAAGGAAAAATATTGATACAAATTTTAAATACCCGCGAGATGGAAGTTAATCTTAGTTATTTTAGACCTGATATTGATATTTTATCTAATTACAATATTTGTTCGTTTGAGAAACAAAATTTGAACGGAGAAAGAGTTCGAAAATTGTTATCTTTAATAAAATTAAAACATTTGAACAAAGAAGAAAGCATTAGTATACAAAATATTTGTGCGAAATATGCTGACGTGTTTTTCTTGCCAGGGGACAAGCTAGGTACATGTAATCTTTATGAACAAAATATCCAATTAAAACCGAATTCGAATCCAGTTTATACTAAACAATACAGATTACCTTTTTCACAGCGTAATGAAATAGAAAATCAAGTTCAGAAAATGCTAGCTAGTGATATTATTGAACCCGCGAACAGCGAATGGTCTAGTCCAGTGCTATTAGTACCTAAGAAAACAGATAGTAATAAAAGCTGGCGTTTAGTCATAGATTTTCGAAAATTAAATAATTGTATAATGCATGATAAATTTCCCCTCCCAAATATAAGTGATATATTGGATTCGCTTTCAGGAGCTATTTATTTTTCTCAATTAGATTTAACACAAGCTTATTATCAATCGAAATTAAATGCTGACAGTAGGAAATATACTGCATTCACGACACCGTCCGGCCAGTATCAAATGACACGTATGCCTATGGGTTTAAAAACCAGTCCTAGTTCGTTTTCACGTTTAATGACAGTAGCAATGTCGGGACTTAATTACGACAAGTGTTTTGTATATCTAGATAATTTAATTTGTTTCGGGAGAAATTTAGATATTCACAATAAAAATTTACTTGATATTTTGGAAAGACTCAGACAAGTTAATTTAAAATTAAATCCTGACAAATGCGATTTTCTTCGGAAAGAAATCTTATACCTAGGACATGTAGTATCAGCCGATGGAATTAAACCAGACCCAGAAAAAATTAAAGCATTAATTAATTATCCGGTTCCTAAAAACGTAGACGAGGTCAAACGATTTGTAGCTTTTTCAAACTACTATCGAAAATATATTCCAGATTTTGCGGAAATATGTATTCCATTAAATAATCTGTGTCGTAAAAATATAACGTTTAATTGGGATGAAAAATGTCAAAAATCATTTAGCACTTTAAAGGAAATCTTAGTAAACCCCCCAATATTGCAGTATCCTATTTTCGATAATAATAATACATTCATATTACAGACTGATGCCTCAGGGTATGCAATAGGTTCGATTCTGTGTAATGCTGATCGTAGGCCAATAGCATACACCAGCCGTAGCTTAAATAAGGCCGAGCGTAGGTATCCAACGATCGAGAAAGAATTATTAGCGATAGTTTGGTCTGTTAAATATTTTAGACCATATCTTTATGGAAGGAAATTTATTATAGAAACGGATCATAGACCGTTGGTATATTTATATAATATGACAGATCCCTCCAGTAGACTGATAAAGTTTCGTTTAATTCTAGAAGAGTATGATTTTAAGGTTGTGTATGTGAAAGGTCGCGATAATGTAGCTGCAGATGCATTATCACGCATTGAAATGAGTAGTGATGAATTGAAGGCGATGAATGAACATATTTTGTCAGTACTTACAAGGGCACAAAAGAAGAAGCTTGAGGAAAATCCTTGTAATTCTAATTCGGTGGTAAATGTTCCTATCAACGATTGGTCTGATCACCCAAGAGTAGTAGAAATGTTAAAACTGCCGAAAGATTACACGGAGTTAGTGTTTGTGAATGAAGAAGAGTGGGATAAGATTAAAAAATGCGTATCATTCGAGCGTGGTGATTATGCATACTCGTCGTCAAATCGTACAATTTTTGTGAAACTGTTTACCCAATCGCAGCGTACACGAGCTGTCTCTGTGAGGGAAATGGAATCATTTTGTATCGATTTAAAAATAAATACTTTATATGTAATAAGAGATGATAATAATATAAAAATAATAAAAGAGCTAGCACAGATTATAAATAAAATGCGTAAGTGGTCCGGACCCCGTTTATGCGTAATTAAAGGTGTTACAAAGATAATAGACGACGATACGAAAAGAGTAATTTTAAACGATTATCATATTTTGCCCACTAGCGGACACGCAGGAATAAGACGTATGTTAAATAACATTCGTAAAAAATATTTTTGGTCAGGTTTAGAACACGATGTTAAACTTTTTGTTAATAAATGTGAAAAATGTAAACGTTATAAATATTTAAATACCATAAAACAACCTATGACTATAACGGATTGCGGAAATTCTGCTTTCGATAAGATTTATTTAGACTTGGTAGGTCCATTAACAAAAGATAATAATTATAATTATATTTTAACGCTACAGTGCGACCTAACCAAATACGTTGAGGCATATCCGATTGCAGGTAAGGATGCGTGTACAGTCGCTACAGCACTAGTAAATAATTTTATACTTAGATACGGCATCCCTCGGCAGATCGTGACCGATAGAGGAACAGAATTTATTAATTCTACAATAGAAGAGGTATGTAAAATGTTAAATATAAGTCAATTACAGTCTACAGCTTTTCATCATCAAACATTAGGATCACTAGAAAATAGTCATAAACATTTAACATTTTATTTAAGAATGCAAGTTAACAGTCATAGTCAGGAATGGAGCTCATGGATTCCTTACTGGTGTTTTTCGTATAACACTTCAGTACATTCAAGTACAAAATTTACACCGTACGAATTAGTATTTGGCAAACAATGCAACTTACCAAGTAACATCACATCAACAATAGATCCAATTTATAATTTTGACAATTATGCAATGGAACTGAAATACCGATTACAAAAGTCACAAAATGACGCTAAAAATAACCTTGCAGTTTGTAAAGTTTTAAGAAAAGTTAAATATGACAGTAGTATAAACCCAATAACATATAAAAATGGAGATTTAGTATTGGTAAAAAATGAAAATAGCAACAAACTTGATCCTTTATATATAGGTCCATATTCAGTTGTTAAAGATTTATCGCCGAATGTAGTAATTTTAGTGAATGGTAAAGAAAAAACTATTCATAAAAATCGAACAAGACCTTATGTTAAATAATTATTATTATATTGATTTTAGTATAACTTGTGATACTGACTGTACCAAATGTACAGATGATGTTTATTAAATTCCGATATTGTATTACTACACCTATGTTTAGATACTTATGTTAGATACTTATATTTACTTATATTTTATTTGATATTTGATAAGATATTGCTATTATGTAACATTATTGTATTTTTATTTTAAGAATATAAAAAAAAAATTTTTTTTAAGCACTTTATTTTAACTTCGTTTAACATTTTGAATTTCATGTTTAATCTTGTAATGTGTACTCATATTATATAATGGAAAAAAAAATGTTTCTTTATATTACATTTTTTTTTGTTTTGGTGGGGCATGTGGCGTACCAACGTCTTATATCTATATTCATGATTATTAGTATAAGTTCAGATCCAATCTATTAGAGCTGGTAGTATTAAATGTATCTTCGAACTGTAAACATCGTTATTATTTAGTCCCGTCCTTACAGGGCTCTTATCTTAAGCTGTCCCGCATTTTATGCGGATATAAAAATAGTGACTTATGCTGAAATTCACGGATAACGTATTTTTTTTCAATATTTAAAAACAAAATTATCATAATACTTTCTTAGGTTTACGCGAATACTTGACATTATAAATGAAACTATCATTTCGGATTTTGTCGCGGATTTATTATGATTTTTGGTTCCCGACGTTTCAAATGCTTTTCAGCAATCATGGTCACGGGAGAGACTGAGGTATTAGACGTCTCTCTCTCAAAAAATATCAAAATATAAGCTTTTAAGAGTGAACGGTTAAAGTTACGTAAAAGTCATGTATATAACGGAGTTGTTACCCTTTTTGTAAAAAATATGGTTGACTCACTATATACAACCTTTTTTACGGTAATCAAATTTGTTCTAAAATAATGCATTATTAGCGAAGGTGTTTCATAAACATAATATTGGTCTTTATTCAAATAAATGCGTTGTTCATCACTGTAATAAATACTTAATTATGTACTTTTTAAAATGCGCGCGGAGCCAGGGAAAAAGCTAGTTAAAATATAATTTACCTTAATAAAAAATTTGAGTATAAAATAATCTTTATTTGCATTTTACCTCAAACATGCTGTGAAGTGGTATTTCTAAAAACATAAATAATTAATTAATGTAAAATAATTATTTTTCATTTTTATTATATGTAAGGTTATTTTTAATTTATTATCTTATTATTTGTTTATATTTTACTATTATTTCAATTAATCTACAGCGACAATCTATTTTCCCTACTACCTAATAATTTTGTACAATAATTGAAATATGTTGAATGATCGAGTAAGCCTTAATTTTTATGGAAATTAGCTATAGAAGGCCTAGAGCTGACCTCTGAACAGTAACCCAAATTAATTATTTGGAAAGAAAATTGCGTCAATTCCGCCAGTTATTTCTATAAAAAATAATGGTACGCAAGGAGCTTAATAAAGGACGTACAATTTGGAGTTTTTTTTATATTTTTTTGTTTTTTACATTGTAAGTTAGATTATAGTATTAGATATTTATCCGCACTGTAAAACTATCCTATATATATTGACTCGGATAGCCAGCTATCATCATGGCAAATTTCAACATAATCATAATACTTTCTTAGGTTTACGAGAATTTTCGACATTATAAATGAAACTCTTTTAGGATCTTTTCGGATTTTGATTTGATTTTCTCTCCCGTCACCATGATTGCTGTAAAGCATTGGAAACGTCGGGAACCAAAAATTCAAATAAATCCGCGACAAAATCCGAAGAGATAGTTTCATCATAATCAATTAAGTGGTTTCTCTCATAACATACAAAACTTATGAAAACTATAAATATAGCCTTTGAATCGATAATAATGACTTTTACAATAAGATTTTCCAAAAAGTATTTTCTGAAATAGTTTTTTATTATATGTACAGATTTATGTAAGGGAAAAAGCTTTGCAATATTTCGGTACTACAACTGGTATATACCCTAAATAAAATATTAAGAATAAATTAATATCGTTTGAATTAATTATGAGTTTGTCACCACCTAATTTTATTATACGCTTTATATAAATTTCTTTCCTATCATTTATATTGTAAATGAAAATCAATCACAATAGGTTAAATAATTATGAAATATACGAGTACCTGTAAGCTCGACGCTGGCCGCCGCCCCCAACAAACACAGAACACACAACACTCTTATTATCATCACGGCAAACTAATTAAACAACAATATTAAAAAAAACTTAAATAATTTTTGTTTTTTATAAATAAAATTAAATATTTCAATATTTTTGAAATTATATCTCGCATGCAAAAAATCGTAAAATCAAATTACGCGCTAACTTCGTCTCTACATAAATATATAAGATGTAGAGTTTCTGTAGCGCGACTCTGTTCAGTCAAACGTTCCAAGCAAATAGTGAACGAAGGACGTTGCTTTTATATATATGTAAATACTCGTAGGCAAGACGCGACGCACCTGAAGCGTCTGAGTTAGATCACTTCTGCGTGTATAATAACAATAAACTATACATTTATATTTATTTTAAATTTATAGAAATACATAAAAATATAAAAAATTAATTAATTTTTTTATTTTAAATTAAGCATAATAAAATATTGTTTAATTTAGTATTTATTTCATAAAGCTACCTCAGGTAATTTTAAAGATATTGAAGACGACCCTTTTTCTTTGCGGTCCACTTTATTTTATACTAGCAGTACCTGCGGCTTCTCGCGCGTTCATTTTTTTATATCGCTACTAAACTTAATTCGATCACTCGCAACCTGTTAATCTGTAGATGGCTTAAAAATTCTCTAAAATTACTCCAGCTATTTTAGAAACCATCCCTAATATAGTCCTGAGCCGCGCGGCTACCTATTTCATATACGTGCACGCCCCTCTTCCGCCCTTAGAACCCCCTCCCTGTCCCCATTTCCCGCTGTGTTGCGCTTTATCTTTTTATAAAATAGTCTATAATAATCAGTGATAATGAAACATTCAAGTGGTGAAAGAATTTTTACAATCGGTCCAGTACTTTTTGAGCTAATTCGTTACAAACATAGATACAAATTTTTCCTCTTTATAATATTAGTATAGATGAATAGTTATTAGATTTTACATACTTAATACGTTATTTACCTAAAATTATAGAATGATTTATAGCGATTTCGTCAAGAACATTCTTTTTCGTAAAAGATTTGCATTTTTTACGTAGTCCAGCGCCTATTTCAATTTGTAATCGGAGTCCAAAAGTAGTAGTAGTTTTTCACCTAATATTTTTTTTAATTCCTTATTAATAACAAAAGCACCAGATTTAACTGATTTACCATTCGAGTTAATAATTGTTAGAAAGGTGCTCCTAAAATTCAATAAGTACAATTAATAAGTTATTATTGCCATATAAAATAATATAATTTTAAAAGTTTTACAATTTAAAATGTTTAGAATTAAAATATATAATTTTATAAAGTACTTTGCCGTGTCGGATTTTTTGTAAATTGTGGGTAGGCACTGTCTGTAACAAGGATATAAAACCCCTGAGACGTCTAATACCTTAGTCTCTCCCGTAACCATATTGTGCGCTGTAAAGCATTCGAAACATCGGGAACCAAAAATCCAAATAAATCCGAGACAAAATCCGAAAGGTAGTTTCAGTAATAATGTCCAATATTCGAGTAAACCTAAGAAAGTATTAAGTGTACAATGTTTTGCGACTTTCCAGTTTTCAACAACCAATTGTTGAATTTCAATCCAGAAATCATTAATTAGTTAAGTTTATTATTCACATAGGATATTACCTAATAAATATTAAAAACGTGTGAAAATGTTACAATTTACTTAATTACCCGGAATGGAGCTTAATCCCATACTAATGCTTTTTATACCTACGGAAAATCCTGAATCAAAGTAGGTACAAAAGCTGTAAGCTATCGAAGCGTCAAAATAAACACAACACTTCGGAAAATATAAATTATTTAATTATAGCGATTCGTTTAATTAATTTGCTTAAACTAAGTGTTTTTGCTTGCTTATATTGCTTTAGTAGTAGTGTAGTATAAGTTCAACATGTACATCTGTTATCTATCTATACTAATATTATAAAGCAGAAGAGTTTGTTTGTTTGTTTGTTTGTTTGTTTGTTTGGTTGAACGCGCTAATCTCAGGAACTACTGGTCCGATTTGAAAAATTCTTTTTGTGTTAGATAGTCCGTTTATTGAGGAAGGCTATAGGCTATATTACATCACGCTACGACCAATAGGAGCGGAGCACCAATGAAAAATGTAGCAAAAACAGGAGTTATTTGGTTTCCAGCTTTTAGATCGCGCGCGAAGCCGCGGGAAAGACTAGTACATATAATAAAATTCTAATCGAGTCAAATCTGTACATTCAATATTTTTTGGAAATTCTAATTGAAATAGACATTATTATCGATATAGAGACCAAAGCTATTGGTTTTAGAATTTTTGTCTGTCTGTCTGTGATGAGAAAACTGGACGGATTTGGATGAAATTTAATATGATAATAGCTGGTCACCCGGGTCCATACATAGGATACTTTTTACTGCGGGAAAATATCTCATTTCTGAGAAAACTCAACTAACCTATTGTAGGGAAATCTATTTTGATTCCGGTTTTTAGAACGCGGGCGGAGCCGCGGGAAATGCTAGTTAGCTACAAATTATGAAAATTCGTTCAGTCATTAGCTTAGCTTCACAGATCTAATCGATCCAAACTCGGTACTCCGTTACTTCAAGACATTACAATTTTTAATGTAATTTACAAGGATGTGGATTACAGCAAAAATATATTATTGATTAAAGCTTATTACACGATAGCAGAATACTGAAGATATAAATGTATGGGATTAATGTCTAACCGGTCTCACGTAGGATACTCGTAAATAGATGATTATTGTATTGCAGTATTGTATACAATTTGATATTTTTAAAGAGCTGCTGTTGAGTTTCTCGCCGGCTCTTCTCAGCAGAACTGTCTTTCGAGCCGGTGGTAGCTTCCTTGCAGACTTACAGACTGACATTTAGTTTAAATTCAATATTATATTGTAAAATTGACGATTCAAAAGTACTTGTCTATTTGAATAAAGTACATTTTGATTTGATATGAAACATCAGGAATTTACAAGATACTCTCTTATAAAGCTCTTTATAAAAATACTGTAGAGATGTCATGTTTAAGCTTATTGAAATGGCCTCGTGTTTTTATTTTTTAAATATCCTAGCTTTGAACAACTCTTGGTGCTGGAAGAATTATATTAAGCTGTTTTTTTTACTTTTGAATGATAATTTGCTTAATAAATATTATACTGTACTTATAACATACGCTTAATAATTTAAATAAATTATGCTACTTAATTTTTAATTTTAAAATAAAACAGGAAAATATGTTCAAAATTCCTAATTAGCGCTATAGTTTACTATCAAAATTTATTATTTTTTTGCGTTTACACTCGCATTATCCTAACGAATTAGTTATCGAATATATCGAAATATTACGAGGGAACAAAGGATCGGACATGGATTCGTCAAGTCAAACACACACCCTTTTTTGGGCACATTCCGGTTAAAACACGAGTGTTTATTGTATTTATAGTATAAATAGTATAATCTATACTAATATTATAAAGCTGCAGAGTTTGTTTGTTTGGTTGTGCGCGCTAATCTCAAGAACTACTGGTCCGAATTGATAAATTCTTTTTGTGTTGGATAGTACGTTTATCGATGAAGGTTATATCACATCATGCTACGACAAATAGGAGCGGAGCATAAATGTGAAATGTTGCGAAAACGGGAGAATAATAATTCTTTTGAGAGCTTCAGTCTTCAATCAACCCTTTCATATTTTAGAGACTCGCCCTCGCTTCGCTAGGTACCCCTTTAGGACAAATTTCTTACAATATTTGAATGTCTTATTTACTTATATCTAACCAAAAGCCTAAAATATAAGTTTCAAGCTTCTAGCTTTAAAAATGACGTAATTTCCATACAAACTTTCACCCCTTATTTCAACCCCTTAAAGCCCTTTTTTGGCCTTGAAAAGTAGTATATGTTCTTTCTCAGGCTCTAGATTAAATGTGTAGCAAATTTTATTTAAATCGCGTGAAATCGCGACAGACAGACAGATAGAGTTACTTTCGCATTTATAATATTAGTAAGTATAAAATAATAGTTTAATCACTCTAGATTTCGACACTCAGTCTCTAGGTAAAAACCATTGCTAATTATTAGGAATCTCTGATAAGAATGCTTTGTGTAAAATCTCGGTAACATCAAAAATATGATATTTAATATTTAATCTTGAGTAAAAAATACATGCCTAGCTTTTTTGATGCAAATATCGACAGGTTACAAGTATCTACCTACAACATATTTGACATTCAATTTGAGGGTTAAGTATTAAATATAATATGTATTCTACAAAAAAAAATAATAATTAACTAAACACCTACCCTTTGTATTTAGTTATTTATTAAATTTTGAATTTAATTAAAATTTTTGATACACTACACATATACTATAATATCTTTAAACCCCTGGAGAACAAACATTTGTGCTCAACAAATGAATTCCCCAAAGTCCCAGCGGGACTCGACTGCAGGCGTAGCAAGTAGTCACTACAAACTGAACCAAACGTGTCGTCATTCGTCAAATGGTACGTACGTATGGTTATACATACGCAATATATTATAGTAAATAGTGTAGTAGCTGTGTAGTAGCACTGGAGTGTCACCACAAAAACTAGAATTGAAAATGGTTTTGACGGGATTTTCATATTACACCTTAATGAAAATCACAGTTGCTTCGTACAACATGCGTTGATTGTTTCAAAATGTACGGCTTGAGCTCCTCATTCGAAGACATAAATTAGTTTTAAAGTTATGGGCTAAATAAAATGAACCTGAGACTAAGGCCGTGGACAGTAGCTAGTTATAATGTGAACTCACTATACACTTTGAATCACTACGGTCTTGCCTTACTACGAGTAGCTTAGTCATATTATTACCAGATCAGTTATACCTACTATCAATGACGTTGTGATTCGAGGAAACTTTGAATAATTGATTATATTTTCTCGAACGCGTTTTACGAAGTGTACGTTTTCTTCGTAAAGGACATAGGTACTTGTTATCTAAGTGAATGTAGAAATTAATTAGTCTGAGGCAAAATACCGGTAATATTATAAATACGTATTTAATCAATATTTGACTTAAATAAAAGCTTTTAAAGACATGGTTAACATAAACTATACACATTAAAATTACTGTATTGATTTCTATGTGAGCTTTATTCTTGCCATTAAGAGCAAAGCTTTCTTCCGACAAGTTATGGAAGTCCAGGCGAAGGTTGAGCTCACCTTCTCAGTAATAGCCCGGAGTTAAGAAGTTGGTGGTGTTTCACCCCAACGCTTTAGCTCTCACAGGTCCGTCCTGCGCCTTATTTCTCACCGGTCGTGTCGAGTAGTCTTCTCACTGGAGAATAAGAGTAACAGGAATAGATAGTGCACTTGACTGCATGTACATTGCACTAAAATAAGTATCTCCTGTCAAAATGAGTCAATATTTAGTGTAAGGTCATTTCACTTAGTTCATACTAGTTATACTTATATATTATTAAACATTTGCGGAAACTTAAGGAAAAACACAATAGCATCATTAGTTGTTGCAACAACTATAATTTACCATATTTTCATGGTATTCGTAGCGGAATAAGAGATGAATAAGAATAATTATTCTGTAATAATTTTTCGAGATAAAATAAATAAACAATAAATAAGCTGACGTTAACACACATCACCATCTAGTTCCGTGGTTAGATACGAGGCTTGCATTATGCATGCCAGATAGCTTATATACACATATTATAAATTTAAACACCCGTGGCTCGAGTACTAACGTTGCACAGCACACACGTAAATGCCTCCAGCGAGACTCGAACCCGCTATCGCTAGCACAGCAAGTAGGGTACGATCGTACAATCTTATATATATTTAAACTGTATAAGTAAAATACAACAAAAACCCAAATACTTATGTACATTATAATATTATTTTAATACCTTAAACCTAAATGCTCTTTAGTCAAAACAAACCTATCTTCTATAAACAATACGCAAAAAATGTAAGAAAGACAGGAAACAAGATAAAGATAACTGCACAAAATTGGCGTTTTAAGCCAAGTTTAGAGTATAAAAAAGAATCCACTGATTCTTTTCTTGATGGATTGACTTTTGCTCTTGCGTGCAAACGAGACAGTGTCGCAACAAGTGAGCAGACGTTACAAATGCTACGTCCCATCAGTTGCTTCAGCCACGAGACATACCTACGACCGATTACAATAGGTTTTAAAATAATTTTAATAGTTTATATAAAATATTTTTTAATTTTTCGTGACTTTTTCACTATAGATTCTCGATGATTTGAAAACTTCTTTCTTTACTACTACTGCTTTAAAATAGTTTTATTAAAAAAAACTTTTAATGTAAACTCTATTATTAGGAAATAGACTTCAAATCACTTTTATTTCACGGTAAACATGCATTTTGCAGGGATTAAAATTATGTTTCTCTTTTCTGTCCCAAATTTTATCCAGATCTGTTCAGCAGTTCTGGCGTGAATGAGTAACAAAATTAAAACAGTCCAAATATAAAATTTTACGTTTAAAATATTAGTACCTTAATCTTGTTAATAATATATTTCTCCAGTTAATTTCTTTAATAGTAACTACGATTACTATATCCAAAAAGACAAATTGTTTATAATGTTATAAGTATAATAAATTATCTAAATGAACTAAATTCAACGACAAGTAGTTTGCTCGGAAGACTAGGGGACCTCCTTCTCTTATGTGGTATAAGAGTTGTAACTCGTTTACGTTTACTTACGATGCTATGATTATTGTAGCCTACTTGCGATATAGGTTTTAATTTTATTGGCAAAAAAAGTACATACCTAATACATTCTTAGGTTTACGCGAATATTTGACATTATAAATGAAACAATCTTTTCGGATTTTGTTGCGGATTTATTTGGATTTTTGGTTCCCGACGTTTCGAATGCTTTACAGGAAACATGGTCACACGGGAGAGTCCTATTAAATCAATGGGAGCAAAGATCGATCACTAATCACAACCACAGCTAGACATTTAGTCAGAAGCAATTTAAATCCACATCAAATACTAGTGAATCAAAAAATACTGAACTCGTTTTTATGTTAATTTCTTATTATCATTTTAAAAGCTATAAACAACATGATCGTAGTAGCTGCGGCGAGACGTCTTACGTTGAGGGTTGGCCGCGTAGGAAGGTTTGAGCCGGCTCAGTGTGATATTGCTGTGGACTATAATCTCCATGTGGACTATGATGTCCACAGACCACACAAAACTATAGTTTTGTGTAATACTATATAAAAAAGTTAAATAGTTTCTAGAATTGTCTCATTTTCAACAAAAAACCAATTATACCGAAGTTTCGGGTCTCACAATAGTTAACTATAGTATTTTTTCTTTTAAATATAAGTATATCTTCTTATCAAGCACAATCTACTGATATGAGAATATGCAAAGAAAAGATCAAATCGTAATCAAATTATATTTTTCGTTATACTGTACTGGGCCAAAAAGAAGGCTTTATCGATACCATTTCTTTTGTATTTAATCAGTCAGTGAGAGAGTGATATCTCGCTTTTAAATACTGAGGTTTCTGGCTCCTCTAATTGATAAGTATAATTGATAAGCTTGAGAGAACAAACTCACGTTTATTTAAAGATAAAAAATTGCTCTATAATTAAATATATCAAAAAAGGCACGGACAAAACGTCCGTAGTATTTACTTTACTCATCTGGATGTAATATATATATACAGCCTCTTTTTATTGTCGGCAAATGTCAATCCTACATGTATACCTACAAACAGGTGGTTATGTGGAGCTCATCGGCTAAAAATACCAGTACCAGTAATACTACCCTCTAAAACCCTCTGGTCAAAACCATCTGGTATTTTTTGGCGTGTCACGCGATCATGCATGCAGTCTACTATGACGCCCCGGTAGCTGCCGATGCAAATCACAACAATCCGATGTGTGCTGCCATCCTTAAGACTTATCAGGATACTTGGAACTCCCCGCATGTACGTCGGTCCACAGAGACGGCCCGGCTCTCAATGTGTCTTTAGCTGGCTGTCGGACTCCAATGAACCCAAAAAGAAAGCATTGTCAGCGGCAAAAAATAAAATAAAATGTACAAGCACGCATCTGTAGCTAGATCGAGAAAATCGTTAAAAAGATGAATGAAACACACTTAAGTATTTTCAGAAATATAAAATTTTTTGGAGTTGCTCGTCTTTAAATAGAGTGCTTGAATTATTCGTAGTGATGTTCTCATGCTTCAGCATGGAAATATGAAGAAACATTTATGTTCATGTTTGCCACTTTTGTTCTGTACTATACAATACACGATATTATACTCATACAACGATATTAATGTATCAGAGAATCTATATTTTGTTTGATGTAACCATTATTTTTTATCACATAAGAATATCACTAATGTCAAAAAAAAATATTAGAAAAAGTACTATAACGAAAAATTGAAATAAAAAAAATGATACAAGAGTGTGTAATTGGACAAAATAGAAAAATTTTTAGTTAGTTTAGTTTTTCTATTTTATCTTTCAATAATGATGATAATCGTCCTCATCAATGTCGTGACGCAATAGTTTTTAGCATCTAATGTTTTTTTTAATACGACGTATATGAAGGCAAAGAAAAAGAATTTCGATGTCAACAGCTGCTCTACCACTATTTTATCTGTCAAAAAACGTTTGGTACGCAACGACGGAAGTATGAAAGTGTCTAATTAAAAGCGTACTGAGGCTATCAGAAGTATTCATGATAAGACGTAAGAATCAAATAAAATTTATCGGGCACTTAATTTTTTTTAAATAGGTATATTATGTTACTTTGTTCGTCAGGAATTTACCAGACAAGAGAAAAGACACTCAACAGTGCTCTTTTAAAATAATATTTAATGATAATAATATGATAATAGCTGGTTATCCGGTTCAATATATAGGATACATTTTCAAAATTAAATTTAGAACGTATCTCATCCCTAAAAATTATACCTACTACGATCAAGTCGTAAGCCAAATGACTTCGATACTGAACCCCTTAGAAGGATACTGGATAACAAGGAAGGTATATTTGTAATTTAACTCATACCGTGTTGAAAAAGTAGTAGTTTTTACAATATAATTAGTAATACTAAAAATACAATATGTACTTATGTATGTATATAAATATGTATGCGTATTGTAAACCTATCAGTCTTCGAGTACCTCGGGTACCTTACAAAAACTTACTCCTCTATCTCAAGGTTGCTGGAAGATATCGGCTGTCTTTTGTACATCTTTTCATTTTGTGTATTTGTTTCAATTTTTTTGTTGTATTATTGGATTACAATAAAGAGTTAAACAAGTAAATAAATATTATCATAGACGTTCAAAATCATTTAAAATAATTTGTTTCACTTTATAGGGTGGAAATAAAAATATCGAACCCTTGGTTTTTTTAAATAGATTTTGCCTATTTACAAAAATAATTGTGAAAATTGGTTCACATTGAAAAGTAAAATCCCTAAATATTGACGTGACGTTGCATGATGGGATATAAATAAAATAATAATAAATAATAAAAAAAAACAAAAAATAAAAAAAAACCTAATAACCCATAATTAAAAGAACATATTTTACTAATTGTTAGATTGTCAGTATGATAGTAATTAGTAATTTCGACGACACGTTTGGCGCAGTTTGTAGTGACCCTACTTTCTTGCGTCGGCGGACGAGTCCCGCTGGGTCATTCATTTGTTAAACTCGGATGTTTGTACTATCTGTATCTATCTGGTGTCCGTAACACAAGCTCTTTAGCTTACCACGGAATTAGATGGCGCTGTTTGTAATAATGTCCCAACATATTTAAAAAGAATGTATAGTATTCAATATGACTTTTGTTGATTATCCATACATTAATATTTGTTATTTAAGAAATAACTTAATAATAACTTAATCTTTAGAAAGTCGTCTAAAAGCGGATCGGCAAAGCGGGGGCGGACTGATAGATTATAATGGTTGTTTACTGCTTTATTTTAACCTTCGCGAAATAACGCAACGTTTATCAGTAGTTTTTTTCCTTCTGAGTACATAATATGTTCTTATGATTCTTTTTTTATTTATCGATGTACATGCGTGGTTCATTACGCATTACACGTGAACTTCTATAGTGATTTATGTACATATATTTATTATTTTTTCCGTTATCTATATCTACTAGAGGTAAATAACCATGAGGTGTCTGTATATAATGTCAGAATAGCAGTTTTTTACCAAATTCATATGTGAAATTATGTACGGTTCGATTTCTATCTATATGTTTATTTGTTCCAGCTTATCTCCAAAACCACTGGACTAATTTTGAATAATTTGTTAGTTAGTAAATAATAAGATACATAAAAGTAAATAAAAGAAATAATTAAGTTCACAAAAAAATGTATCTAATCTTTATTGATTAGCCTTGGCTATTCGTTTTAGATTTTCATAATCAGTCTGCTTGGCTTGTGTATGGGCAAACGGCAGTGTTGAATGCGGCGGCGGATTTGGACTATTATAGAAATAACCTTAACCTAGTACAAATTTCGTACACAATGCCTTAATTTAGACTTACTCGTATATTTAAAATCGCTTATTCGAAGCAATATTTTGTAGGAAAGAGAATACTTGTCATCATTATCATCATCAGCCCTTTTTTTTAACGTCCCACTGCTGGGCACGAGCCTCCCTCAGTACGAGGGGGATCAGGCCTTAGTCCACCGCGCTAGCCTAGTGCGTGTTGGCGGACTTCACATGTCTTTCGAAAAACTAGCTAGTTTTTTCTAAGACACGCAGGTTTCTTCACGATGTTTTCCTTCACCGTAATGATAGGAATGATTCGCACATGAAAATATCAGAGGTGCGAGACCCGTATTTGAACCCGCATCAATCGGTTATCCAAGAGAGCGCGTTACCGCTGGGCTAATACTTGGTAATACTTGTAACATCCCTTAAAAATGTTTATAGTTATACATTATTTTTATATTACTTAGTATTAATCATAATCTTGATTAAAGGGGCTCCTAGGCGTTTATTATTACCGGTACAAAGGCAGAATTTATAGTTTTTATAATTTTTGTATGTGTGTCTTCTTCTATTTCTGTCATAACAAGAAAACCACTGGCCCGTTTTTGATGAAATTTGGTATGATAATATTTGGTTCAAAATCCAAAATTTAGAATAAGTACTTTTTATTCCCAGAAAATAACTCATTTCAGAAAAGTCCATATTAACAGTTTGAACATAAGACTCTAGTAATAGTAATAATATATTTTCATATCTCTCTTTCACTTGCATATACCTAGGAAGGTAGAGATTAGACTTAAAAGAAAAAAGAAACATATGTATTAATAACTTATGTAGTGATATCGCTTCGAATGCTAATAATTGTATGTATCTTTAAAAAATCCTTAAAAATTCGAAATTTTTAATAGAATCTACTCTACTGCTCTAGATTGCTCTTGTTATTATGACAGGCGAGAAGAAAAAAACTGATTAAGATTTCTAACCACAGACAATCTCAATTGATATATTATAATTTTTATTATCATATGCAAATTATAACAACTTCTTACAAGTTTCAATAGATTGAGATTTAAAAAAACTGGCCTATAATGATCTAAAGTAAGAATCTACTATTTGCAAAAAATATATTATTCCTACAGGAAATAATACTGTAAAAATAATACTATTTAAAAAAAATTGATAAGCTGACAGCTTGTTATCGGGGTCAACTTACACCATACTTTTTTCAGCTTTCTTCAAAACTGACGTTTTATACAAAAGTTATTTATGTAGACACTAACCAAAGCACTAACTACTAACTACTTCAAATAACATTTTAAAAAAATTCAATTCTTTTTTATGCCTACTTGCTGGCGATGTGTCACTGAGCTGAACCTATTTAATTTTGATAAATATGGATAAGTAAGAAATAACATGTATAAAAGAGGATCTGCGTGTAAAAGGAGTGGATGTTAAGTTGACGAATGACAGAGGAGAGTGGAAAAAGAAGAAGAAGAAGAAATAACATGCAGACGACGTATCAGGAACATATTTTGTTTATTTCTATACTTATAAGTCATACATTTTAACCAACTTAAATTATAAACTTAACTTATTCTATGATATGATATGATCTTAACTTATTCTATGATATATTGAGAAATAAAAAAAAATATGTGTGTGTACCAGAGTACACAGGTAAGAAGTGAAACTTCTTTACGACATATCATTTTTCTACTATTTGCAACTTCACGAAAATGGGGTAGATAAGGCTTAAGCCTTAAGAAAATCTATTTTTTCCGTATTAAATTAAAGCTATTTTATTATTATAGACATGCATACAATTAATGAGTAATTTATTTTATCATTGTTCTTATTATAATATCATTGCTCTTGTTGTATTTTTACATAGCTACAAAATTTCTCCCATACGTCGATAAAGAAGTTTCATCAAAAAGCAACATGGCGCGTAACCGAAAAACGTGACGATTTTTCTACAAAATTTCTCCCATACGTCGATAAAGAAGTTTCACTTCAAAAATAAATAAGTACAGTAGGCTAAGTTATGTTAAAATATTTATTTGTTAATAGCAAGAGTGGGCTAAGCCGAAAGTTCCGCTATTAATTAATAAATATAAAAAGCTATGCTACTCAGTGGTAATGAAGGTTTCTCATGGGCAAAAGAATATTTGAAATTGGTCCAGTCGTTTTTGAGTTTATTCGTTACATACAAAAATACAAATCTATCCTCTTTATAATATTACTAGCCTTCCCCGCGGCTCCACTCGCGTTTTAAAGGCTGATAACAAAAAGAAATATTTTTCTTCCGTTTTTGCAACATTTTTCATTGATGCTCCGCTCCTATTGCTCGTAGCGTAATGTAATATAGCCTATAGCCTTCCTCGATAAGCGGACTATTCAACACAAAAAGAATTTTTCAATTCGGACTAGTTCCTGAGATTAGCGCGTTCAAACAAACAAACTCTTTAGCTTTATAATATTAGTATAGATTATATTTTTTTATTTTATTTTATTATATTGTATACTTAGTATAGATATACCTACTAACTAAACTATTTCATAGAGAGATGCGCCACACCTATTATTTTGTACTAGCAACTCGTTATTGTATATTGTTTATTCGACGAGACCGTATTTTCCTGTATTTTCATCTTGTCTACGGCAAATCTTGTCTGTAGGAGATTTGTGAGTTCCTTGTGAAGTCTCTGCGCAGGCAACTCGACCAGCAGCGCGAGCGGTATCGCCGCCAAGTACGACAGGACGATCACGCCAAACGACTGCATGTACTGTAGACACATAATTGTTAATCCCACTACAATTATTATAAATGCGAAAATTTGTATGTGTATATATTATGTTTGTTACTTGTTTACGTTGAAATGGCTGGACCAATTAAAGAGATATTGAGTACACAGGGAGTAAGGGACTAACGGAAATAACAACTCAATCCAACCCAAAAGTCAACCTCACCTGCACGCGTCGGCGGTTCATTATGAATAGCCGACGGCGGCGTCCACTGAGCGCCGTGGCACTCTCTGCTAGACAACGGACGAGGCTCGCACGACCGAGCAATGGGAGTATAACAATATCACCGGTCAGGAAACTGAGCGAGGAGGCAACAGCGGCCTTGAAGTCTAAATAACTTCTAAAATGTCTGGTGCAGAAGGCAATGGGAAATCACGCTACTATTTTCCCAAGAGAGTCAGCATGGAGGGTCCAAGAACAATATTTAGTATGTCTGGCGATCCGGCTGACCCCGGCGCCATCTTTCAGGGAGAGGTGGTGTGAAATGTGCTACCGGCCATGCGCTCGTGACTCGTCAGGCGCCGCATAGAAATTCAGCTACTGATGAATGAATCTAACACATGCAAGTCGAACGGATCAGGTGAAAGACTCGTCGTCCTCTCATTTTTATGCGGTTGTAAGGGACGTGCTGGACAGAAACCGATGTGATGCATATCATCCGCTCCAGATGTAACCTCAATGCTGACCACGATCCTCAGATATGAGGGACCGACTCAGAGAGAGAGAGAGAGTACACAGACTATTATTTAGTAATACGTTAGCCATCAGGGGACGTATCCAAGAGACGTCTGGTAGTTAATATATTTTTAACGAAATAATAAAGCAATTTGATTAAGGGAGTCAGTTTTAGGGTATCTTTATCATGTGTATCTGAGTGTGGCAGACTGAGAGACTCTCACCACTTCCTGTCGGTCGAGGTGCGGCGGCGCGAGACGCGACGCGAGGAAGCTCTTGATGAACAGCATGTGAAGCAGCAGCGCGCCGAACGACAGCCGCGCCAGCGTTGCGCCTCGAGACAGCCACCGCGACCACCAGGCTGATACAGAACACATCAATTAAATAAATAATAAATATGTTGCGACATTTTTACCATCTAGTTCTGTGGTAAGCTACGAGGCTTGTGTTACGGATACCAGATAATTGATATACTACACATACATATAAATTTTTAAATACATATATAATATAAATATTAACACCAATGACTGGAGAACAAACATTCGTGCTCAGCAAATGAATGCCCCCAGCGGGACTCGAACCCGCGACCGCTGACGTAGAAGGTCACTACCAACTGAGCCAAACGTGTCGTCAAATAACTTACATTTTGGTAAGTGTTTTACTGATGATAATAACCTCTATCATTAGTTTCGCGCTAGCTCTTCTCAGCAGAACTGCCTTCCGAGTCGGTGGTAGCTTACTCACAGACTTACAGACTGACATTTAATTTAAATTCTATATCTTAATATATATATTTCTTGTGTGCGTGTGTATGTGACTGAACTCCTCCTAAACGACTGGACCGATTTTGATGAAATGTTTTGTGTGTGTTCGAGTGTATTCGAGAATGGTTTAGATTCACAATTCGGTCCACTAGATAATGTATTTTTTATATTATTTAGTTATTTATACATTTGCACAATAAATGACATATTCAATTATAAATAAGTCGTTGCTAGGCAACGCTGTTTTGCGCATGCATACTAAAACATTTCACCGGGAGCAAAAGTTTATAAAAAATTTCTATATGTACAGGACAACGTCTGTAGGGTCCGCTAGTTATAATGTAAAAGTGACGATTCAAAAGTGCTTGTAAAAGTCTATTTAAATAAAGAATAATTTCATTTGATTTTGATTTGAGTTAATAAGTTTTGATCAACTGCGTATACATAGGTGTAGGTTTCAGTCTATATTATGATAACTTTTTTTTTTGGCATTTTGCTATAGTTCATAAAATGCAATGTGCGCATTTTATAAAAAATAAATTAGTAAAGAGGGTTCAACTTCTGTTTGTGTAGTCAGTAGTGAACATAATAGCCTGAAGAATCGTCCAACTCACCACTGATGATAATTTTTTTTTTTTTTAACGGGGGGAAATCCTCATGGACTACCTCCGCCTGGGGAAAGGCGGAGGGGAGTGCCGGACCCTTACCGGCTAAAACCACCCCGGTGTCACCTCGCACGTGCGCGTGAGGCCGCGGGAATCCACATTCTTCCGCAGCCCCACACTAGTGCTGGCCGGATCCGTGCGGGCCTCATCTCCTGCACGGGGTAGTGAGGTGTTGAACTACCCCGCGCATCGTCTCAGAGGTGCGCGCCAACACTCGCGCGCACCTACGACTCGGGTCCATCGAATAGGGGGCGAGGATTACCCCAAGTCCCTCGCCCTTGGACCCATTCATGGGGGTCCTCGCAGAAGGACACCACCGCGTCACCACTGATGATAATGATGTAAGTCTAATGACAAGCATTAGATACGCACACAGACTTAAGTTCGCGTGTGTGCATATGGATGCACGTGTGTGCGTATGTATGTATGTGCGTATGTAGGTGCGTGTGTGTATGCTTGTTACTCCATTACATTGAAACGGTTAGATGGATATGAATTAGTATATTTTATATATTAAAAATAGTGTACACACATTCAACCCCATTGAGTGCGCCGAGCAGCGCGACTCCGGCGAGGGCGGCGAAGACGGGGCGCTCGGCGGCGGCGAGGGTGGCGTCATACAGGCGGAGAGCCCCGTCGCCGCCCGCCGCGCCCCTCGCCGCCCCCGCGCCCCTCCCGCCCCACGTGCCCCACTCGAATAGCGGCAGCCCCAGCAGCAATACGGCCGTCGGAAACGCGCACACCGACACTATGCGGAATACCTGTGTGACAATAGTTAATGTAGAGCAGGAATGTCTATGCAAAAAATTAATAATTTCATGGCCGAGACGTTTCAAATTATTTAAAAAAATCTTATTATACTTAAGGGTTTAAATTTTAATTTTTATTGAAATATAGTTAATATATATATGTATAATGTATATTGTACATTAGAGACAGATAGATTTATTGTACGTTATGCCCATCAGTCTCTCACTAGGTCTCGCACGTGCACTAAGCTCTTAAATAAATATATTATTAATAAATCTTATTATTCTATATATCCTCATGTCCGCCACATCTTACCATCATTAGGAACCTGTTCATTAAAAAAATATAATTAAGATCGGTTCACAATCTCCACCACCTCCATTATTGGGGCTTAGTAATCAAATGGCAAGACAGTGGTAGCGCAGTGGTAAGGCGCGTGCTTGGATAACCGAGTAATGCGGTTCATATCCGGGTCTCGCACCTCTAATATTTTCATGTTTCTGACATTACCTTTTGTCTTACGGCGAAGAAAAACATTGTGAGGAAACCTGCATGTCTGAGAGAATTTAGCAAATTTTCGAAAAAGTATAATGTATTTATGTCTAACTTGCTAACTTGCTTGCTAGTGACTATGCATTAAACGCCACTAGTTACAAGTTCTATTCCTGCAAACGACGACATGTTTGGCTCAGTTTGTAGTGACCCTGCTTGCTGCGCCAGCGGTCGCGGGTTCGAGTCCCGCTGGGGGCATTCATTTGTTAAGCACGAGTTTGTTCTCCAGTCATGGGTATTAATATTTATATTATGTATGAATTTAAAATTTATGTGTAGTATATCAACTGTATCTGGTATCCGTAACACAAGCCTCGCAGTTTACCACGGAACTAGATGGCGTTGTTGTAAAAATGTAAAAATGTCCGAACATATTTATTTATTTATTTATAAGCGATAAACGAAAAGTTGGTGGGGGGATAAAACTCAGTCGTTACATCGCAACCGGGGAATCCCCGAATACGGGCTATCGACTAATGAAAATAGGCTATCTCCTATTTCTCGGTCGTAATACGGCATGCGGGTATTCAACGTGGCCTAACAACCAATGAAATTCATCGGTTGGTGTAAAGCATGCCGTGCGCCGTGCGGGGACTCGGTTTACGAATATTTTTTTCTTTTCTTCTGTGAAGTTAGTTAGTTAGAACTAGTGTCCGACCGAAACTGGTTTTTACGACCGAAACCGAAACCGAAACCGAATTTCGGCAACGGTCTCAGTTTCGGCCGAAACCGAAACCGAAACCGAAACTTTCTTACAAGGATCATGTTTTCAGAGAAAAATAAAGAAAATGTATTATAATCAGTTAGTTTTAATTAGTAAAATAAATATAAGTGTTAATTTTATTCGGCTAACCAGGTCTACTCGTTTAATTATAAGTGTTAATTTGTAAAAAAAAACAATTATTATATTGGTACCTACTTAATAATTATTAAATTGAACGAGAAACTCTAAATTCTTAATATTATCACCACTAATGCACTATAGTAAATACCATGTACCTAACTAATGTTTGTTTACATATAGCATTAGCGAAAGAATTAAATTAACCACAAAATGTTTAGATTTTTAATTTTTTATGGTAAACTTGATTCTACTATAATCTAGGTACTCCTTTGTTATATTAAATTACTTTTAGAAATACTCTTATATTATATCACATGATAAAACTTACCGAATTTAAAACATATCACACGAAAACTCACAACAAACAAAATGCACTGCAAACAAACAGGTTACGACATGATTACGCACGTGGACGCGGCTAAATGTCATCGTCGCTTGGATGTCATTTACCGCGCCGAACACACCCGAGCACAGCGCGGAAACTCCCGAATGCAGTTTCGGTTTCGGTCGTAGTTTCGGCAGGTTTGCTGCCGAAACCGAAACATAACCGAATCTCGTTTTTTTGCCGAAACCCAAGACCAATGAAATTGAGTCCTAAGAAAGCATCGAGCATACCCGCGAGCGCACAAGCCGTCGGCCGACGCCGGCGCAGTGCAGGTGCGCCAGCAGCAGCCCCGCCAGCGCGCCCGCCGCGTTGCTCTGCGGGGACGTGTACATCCAGTCGAACGACGCATCGCCCTTGTACGTCGCGCGTACCGACCTGATGACACACACATTACTTAAGAAACACATAACCTGAACACGAACGGGCTTAGAAACATAGGTTTTACTATTAAAGATTTATTTTGATACACGAACGCGTGAATAATATATGTTAAGTAGTACTTTACTAAAAAAATCTTTAAGTAAACATTCACGCCCATAAATAATACATTCTAAGTAACTTCCACCAATGATTCCGGATATGTAATAGCTTCCTCATTTTTTGAAAACAACACTACAATTTTAGAATAATAAAGACGAAGAAGTAAAAAAGCTTGATAAAGTTTAGTTCAATATATAATAATATAGACCAACTAATTACACTAAAGTACAAAAAGTGCCAAAATTTTTTAACACATCACAAACTGGCAAACTTCATTGTGTAAAGTCTATAAAACAGATTAAATTATAACGTTAAAGATTTATTCATAGACTAGCGACTCGCCCTCGCTTCGCTTGGGCTGGTCCCTGTGTCCTAGACGGTGTGGTTGGCAATATGTAAATCGGCGGTCGCGTCCGTAATTTTTTTGCGATTACTCCTAAAGTATTCGTTTAAATTATATGGTGTAAAAAAGTAAAATAATGTGCATGAAATGCTTAAAATCTCTAACATATTTAAAATGACAAGGATTTTTTGTGTAAATAGCTTTCCAATTACCGCTTTATAATTGTGCAATTTTTAAAGCATTAAAATGGATATACTCGTAGTATGTTATCCTTCAGAGATAGACATATGCCGTCGCGCACTTTTTTGTGGACCTTTTTAAGTTGTACAACCCTGTAGTACATTATTTTGATATATCTCGTAGGGTTCGGCCAGTGTGTACCTACTACTATATAAATGCGAAAGTTTGAATAGATGGACGTTTGTTCTTCAATCACGTCAGAACGAGATAGATTATAATCTGGAATGCATACTACTTTTTACCCAGAAAAAATGTATGGTTCACGTGGGATAGACTTGTTTTTGTTTTTTACAAGAGTTTGTATTTAAATATGTATAAATAAAATTTGTAAATTCAATGGTTTTTTTGAGGCTTTACAATAAGCATATACACATGCAGTTTGTAGCGACCCTACTTTCTTGCACCAGCGGTCGCGGGTTCGAGTCTCGCTGGGGGCATTCATTTGTTAAACTCAGATGTTTGTACTCCAGTTACAGTCATGGGTGTTTATATTTATAATATGTATGTATTTGCAGTATACCAACTATCTAGTATCCGTAACAAAAGCTTCCTTCGTAGCATACCACGGAAGCATACAGCGCCATCTAGGCGCTGTGTGTAATAATGTCCCAACATAATATTTATTATTATAAATGTGCTTACTCAGGATTGTGCATAACGAATGTGGGTACTATGCGTAGAGCGTAGGCGATTGCGAAGTTAACAACGACAGTAGCGGCGAACAGCGTGCCCAGCACCGGCAGCGCCCTGCGCGCCCCTCCCTCGGGGCTGTCCCCGGGATTGTCCCCGGGGTTCCCCCCGGGACTGCCCCCGCGCGCGCGCAACGCCAGGGTCAGAGCCAGCGCCAGCGCGTACAGTTGCATGTCAGCAGATAGGTACCTACAATATTTTAACTGTATTCAATACGTCTATTAATCTATACCTACTAATATTATAAAACAGAAGAGTTTGTTTGCTTGTTTGGTTGAACGCGCTAATCTCAGGATCTACTGGTCCGAATTGAAAAATTCTTTTTGTGTTGTATAGTAAGTATATCGAGGAAGGCTACGACCAATAGGAGCGGAGCATAAATGAAAAATATATACTGAATATATAAATATATTATAATATACTGATACATCAATGGATATGAATTACTTTGATTTATTGTTAGAAATCTATCAAATTTGGTCAATAAATCTTTTTTGAATGAAAAAATCGTTTTCGAAATTATTTCCTTCTCACCAAGTTTGTATCAAACATTTTTCGTCCGTGTCGACTAAGTTGCCTATGTAGAGGAACTGCGTCCACCACTTCCGGCGGCAGACGCCGGCCTCGGAGCGCACGAGCGAGCGCCACTGCGGGCCGTCGCCGAGCCGCTCCCACCACGCCGCCGCGAACCACACCACCATGAAGTAGCTGGGACTCACCCTGGTAGAGTCAGGGGAATTAAAAAAATTAAGTTGAATTCTCAAATAGTTGAAACAACACCTAAAATTGAATAATATGAGTACGTTATATTTTGTTTTATCTTAATTATTCGTACTAATTTGATTTATATCTTTTTGTTAGTTTTGTTTCAGTTGCCTCCTACTGCATGAAGCTACGACTGGATTAATGTAGTCCAAAAGTCCTTCAATATTTGTGCTACATTTTAAATTTGGTAGGGAGGAGAGTTAATAGTGGACAGACGTCTGCTAAGAAAGCGGTCTAAGTGTTCTCGCAAGTTTGTAGAGGAAAATCATTCATTTTTAAATTTTGGCAGGGATTTTAATAGTAGACATTCATTAAGAACGGATTTCACGACAGGGCCGATTTAAGGAGGCATAAATCTTTCTCAACTCTGAGTTCAACAATTATTTATTGATGACTTATTAGGCCAGTAAAAATGGCCTTTCTTTGGTCAACCTCACACTGAATCTCTGATCCAATATATTCTTTTTTAAGTTTAGGATCACTCACTGAGCAAAAAATCACAAAATACTGACAGATCCAGTTGGAGCTACAAGCGCAATCTTAAAACAAAGTTTTTGGCCTATATCTTGGAAACTATGCACTTTAAAACAAAAGTTATTAAAATTAAAAAAAGGATATAGTTAGTTTACCTTATCAATCTATTAAGCATCATTTTGAAGAAAGTGAGGACGGATGAGCCCCGCTTCTGTTCCTCTAGGAGCTTGTGCGCGAGGAGGAAGCTCGCCATGAGGAAGAAGATCTGCACAGTTATCGCGCAGTTTGTCACGAACATGCCGTCTAGCGTACCACGATTCTGATTGAAAATTGTTATTTATCTCAATGTGTTGATATTGAATTATTTTTTGAATTTTTTTTGATATAGAATTAGCTATCGGAATATATTTTTCAAAATTACCCCCCTTAAATGCATTAAATGAGTAAACAACAAATATTAATGTTAATTCTTAGCTTTACGAACGACACATAATATGTTAAAATTCATTTATGTTTCCATGTAAGTGACATTTGTCTTTGTTTTATGGAAATAAATATCTTTAAACCGAAATATCAGATCACAGAGAAGACAAATACCAGTTCTACAAATCTCGGATCGCCGACGTAGGCCTGCGTGCTGAGCCAGCAGACGTGCACAAATATGACAGCGATCATGCACAGCACTCGGAGTCCGTCGATGAAGCGCATGTCGGTGCCCCGCGGCTCTTGAGCCGGTGCTGACAGACAGCGCCACGACGACGGTAGCGACCACGACAATGCCCAGCCATAGTCTAAACAAAGATAAACTAGAAATTTATGATGCTATGACGTTGTAATTAGTTACCATGTAGCTTATTTCAAAGACTTATCCATTGATAAAAGTCTTTAAAATATGAGATGGGAAAACAATACTAATATAATAAATTAATCTAATTTAGTTTCAGAAGAAAAGAAATTATTTGTATCGATTGTACTCATAATTATTTTCTTAACTCTTGGCAATGAATAATACTGTCATTTTTGGTATCCTATTTTATTAAATAACAAGATCGTTTATGTTATTTGTTCTGTCACTAGTAATTAGTAGTAGTAGTAGTAACTACGATTATTTAGTCATCGTCTAATGATCTTACCTTTCTTTGATTTATCAGAGAGTGACTTGTCGAGGATGGTGCTGATCACCGTCAAAGTCAGCAGCAATGTGACGACAGCAACAAAGGCTATCTCGCTGGCGCCGAGCGGGGGCGAGGGCTCATTCCCCGCCGTGCAGTACTCCAGGTGGGAGATGCGCGCTGTCAGGTTGTAGCCGGACACCGTGCTAGCGTTGACGCAGGACTCGAGCCTATGTGAATTATGATTTATATTTATCATTGTAACTAATGGCTGCCTTGCTTTGCTCGTTGCTACAGTTTATTGCACATTAAAATTAGTACTGAAAAAGAATCGCTGTATTTTGTCTTTTCCTTTTTTAGTGTTTTATTCTATGATGACTAAGTAACGAGCAATAATTATAGTTGTTTCCTCTTGGCTTCTATCTTCGCAGTAATCAGCCCTTGTTTCAATTTCTCTTGATATTAAATTTAATAGAACCGTTTTCGATGTTATTCATATTAATAATATAGATGATGCTGTCCATGAACATCTCAGGGTGAAATCACCGCCAATGTCACTCTCACCGCTGTCATTGCCGTTGGACTTCACCCGTACCTTGGGTAAGGGATCTACGATATCCCAGTAGAGCTGGTTCTCTGCTGAACTTGGCCATTTGTACTCCTGTCTACTGATGTAGGTACTAAGTGCTCACCCACGCGGTGTTACTCAAGTGGAACTAAAGAATGTAACTATTTCTCATATGCCGGTTTAATGATTGTGTTTCAGGCCACAGCCAAAGGCTAAGGCAAATTAATATTATCAGATTATGTTAAATGACCACTCACCACGTCTTTAGATCGTGTCCGTGCGGAGGCGGCGAGGCGCAACGGCGAGAGAGGCAAACCCCTCGGTGTAAATGCGTGTGGTTGTAATTATCTACCCAGTTTGCTGAGAATCTCTGCAAATTAATTCAATTAATTACCAACCATAACCAAACAAAACCATATTTTTATTAAGAAGAAAGATAAACGTACACTTTTAATTGAATGTTTATAGGATGTTTTCAAATTTAAAAAACTAGCAAAGCGAAATTGGGCCTGACGACTAAAAAAATTATAAAAAGAGTAAATTAGATGTACTCTGCTGAGGATATCGATTTGTTGCCACGACATAAACACATCACGCTATTATTGATGCTCTTACTTAATCACGAAATACCTAATAAATATAATAATTCACTAGCGACTCAACCTTGTTTCGCTCTGGTTCGTCCCCGTGTAATTTTGAACAGTTAGTGATTCTCATACAAAAATATCAGTTATGAAGTTTTCGATTTTAAAAACAATTAAAAATACCTTTAAATTATTCACACTGAAACGATCGTAATAAATCGGATAAGTAGTTTTTGTCATACAGACAAGCGGTCAAACAATTGTGTTTATATTCTCTGCACTTATACCTACATGTGGAATGCATAAAATTATATTTTAAGATTAAAAGAGACATGTGATGGAATTTTAAGAATGAAATGGAATGAAATTAACAAAAGAAAGAGAGACTGGTATGTTTGGTGATAATGGCGGCACGGCGTAATGCCGTTGTTCCAGGATGTTACCTGTAATTATAATGAATTAATAGTGACGTCAAATGTCTCTCCCGTGACCATGATTGCTGTAAAGCATTTGAAACGTCGGGAACCAAAAATACAAATAAATCCGCGACAAAATCCGAAAAGATAGTTTCATTTATAATGTCAAGTATTCGCGTAAACCTAAGAAAGAATTAAATTAATAGTGTTAGTAGTATGTCGATTATTATCTTCTTACAAATATCTACCTGCATAACGCTAAATAGCCGGCTCTCCCCAATGGGCGCGAGCTCGAAGCTGCCGAGGCAGTAGGTGCCGCGCGCGCTCACGCAGCTGGGGAAGTCGTCCAGCTCGAACAGACGCGGCATGGCGTAGTATTGTTCATCTAAACACATGGAATATTGAAGTTCTTTTACAGTGTAACATAGGCGGTCATCTTAACTTTAGGTAATCTATACTAATATTATAAAAGCAAAGTTTGTAAGAATGGATGGATGGATGGATGTTTGTTACTCTTTCTCGTAAAAAATACTGAATGAATTTTAATGAAACTTTACAATAATACAGCTTATACATCAGAATAACGCATAGGCTACAAATTATATAGATATATTTTTTATTTTTTTATGTTGGGACATTTACACACAGCACTATCTAGTTCAACGGTAAGGTACGAGCCTTGTGTTATGGATACTAGATGGTTGATATACTACACATATATAAGTTTTTAAATACATACATATTATAAATATAAACACCCATGTACTGGAGTACAAACATTCGTGCTCAACAAATGTATGTCCCCAGCGGGACTCGAACCCGCGATCGTTGGCGCAGCGAGTAGGGTCACTACAAACTGTCAATATTGTGTGAATTGTCCAAAATATGACGATAAGTGTAATCTACCATCTGCGAGCTATTCTGGCATGCGCATTGCGCTGCCAAAACCGCTAGAATTACACATATGTAATGTATGATGGAAATATTTATCTTAAACTAGCGACTTACCCTCACTTTGCTCCGGTTCGTCCCTAGATTTAGCACGAGTGAAGCCACTAGTCTATTATAATGCTATATAATCAATAACTTATAAAATCAAAATATTAAATATTTGACATGTAAGTCACACTATAGAAGAGAACAATAGTAAAAAGATACCTACCGGTAAGTTCCATTATAACATCATCATCAGGAACATCAGACAAAAGGGTTTCAGTGAAAGCCTGTCTGATGTTTATGTTCATAGTATCGTCACTCGCGGCCAAATAATACTCTCTTTGATTTTCGTCGGAGCTTAAAGCGCCGTCAACAACTACTCTTTGAGGATCATCATCGTAGATATGTCTCCTATGATCAGTCCAGTTATTATTTCCTTGAACAATCATATTGTTAGTTGGATTAATGTCATTCTTTTAATATTTGATGAATAGGTAATAGGAGCCTTCATGCTCATCGTCAATATATACGACAAAGTCTATGGTCCCCTCATCAATGCGACTGTGATCATTTATAATTTTCAATTTATATGATTTTTTATCGTGAACTGTTAGTTTAGCTTTATCTTTATTATTATTAAGCAAATTTTAATTACCGAAATAAATTTGTCATCGTCGCTAGTACTACTAATAGTGCAGTTTAAATGTAATATACTATACATATTTATCTACTTAATTGAATCAAAAATTATGCGGTTGGGTAAAATACAGTCGTGTCAATTAATTTTAGTTAATTTTTAATATACATGACACGCCCTTAACCCTTCTCAGGTACTTTCCCCGGAACCCTGATTTGAAAATCATTAACATTGCTATAAAAAGTAAATAGGTAATTGTGATAAAACATCGCATAATACGTGTCATGAATTTTAATGATGAATTGAGAAGCTTCACTTAATATTCTTTTCTGTCAAGTTCCATATCTAATAACATATTGTATAAGATAAGTTCCATAACAATAAAGAATTTTAAAAATATAAATTGTTTGAGCTACAGTAATGTTTTATAACAAGTAATTGAAATAAAAATTGAAATATTAATTTTAATTATGATTAGTAACTGTTAATTGGGCCTACACAGAGTTCACTAACTACACCTCATACAATATAGAAACAAATAATTAAATATTTTTTTGCTCGAGGTTGAAAAGAGTTTTTATATATTTTTTTTAATTTCAAAATTAGTAAATAATTTTACAAGTAGGTAATTTTTTTGTACTGAATACATTTAAAATATGTTTTTATATTAAGTTCTTACGACTCAAATACGCATTATATTCTAAACATGATGAAAACGTTATCTTTATTGAATAAATTAGTTTGGTTTAAGTAGCATTTTACACAAAAAAATGTTTTATAAAACTATATGCCATTCCCGAGGCCCGCACGTGTTCTAAAGACGGAAACAAAATTCTCTTACATGCCTCCATTTAATTAATAAATTATACCACTATCATTGCTCACGGTAATATTGAAAAAAAAATGGCATTAAATAATTTGAAATGCCTCAAATGTTACTTTTATATTCATAATATTTAATTTCGTAATTTTTATTACCTACGTCTTTCTCTTAATACTTATAAATTGCCATATCCTTACGAAAAACTTAAATTATATAAAAAGTAATTTACAATAAACTCCATGTTTTTTCAGTTATATTTAATTCTACGTCTACCCTATTTTTTGAAACGTATTCGTTATATTTTTTGAGTAAGTATATCCTTTTTTATTTAACCTCTACAAAGAGGGATAGTTGACAACTGTAGCGGATAATTACCTAAACAAACAAAATTTTATATAAATTTAATCTGTCTTTATTCATTATTGATATTCTTTTGTACTACAAATATTTTTTTAATGATGAAGAACAATGATAATCAGAACGCAATGAGTAATATCTTCCTTAATACTTTACGTTAATATAATATTAATATTATATTAAAGTAAAGTATAAAAAAATACTTTACTTTACTCTACATTAATTTTTTGTACCATCTTTAAATATGTTTATTTCATTGTTATAAGTCCCTCATGAAATGTTTGTTTTTCCCCATTTATTAAGACAACTTTTTCGATAGAATTTGAGATAAAGGCCATAGAAATCGATAGTATGGAGAAAAATATTTTTTCATGATTTCCTTCATTGTATAAGTTTGTATAAAAAAACGAATTTTTCTTTTTTTCAACATGGCGTACCGTTTTTTAAAAATTGAAAAATATATATTTTTATCGCAAATTGAATGAGGAATTCAAAAAAAATAGTTTCATAATTTTACCGTAACTGTAACATGTTCTAAAATTGTAATTAAAAAAAAAACTCGTTTTTTTTTTGGATCTTATAGACCGATATAGCTCTTATTTTTTTTCCTAAAAGCTACCACCATCCCCCAAAATATAACCAACATTCAAATCAATCGATTCATAAAGTATGGAGAAAAATATTTTTTCCTGATTTTTCGTGTTTTTCGATTTTTTCAGGAACGGTAAAAGATAGAGATCTGAAACTTGCAGGATCAAAGTATCTTATTAGTACCAACATCTTCGAAAATAATGAGCCCGATATTCATCTGGGGCCGATTCGATATACTTATCGGTCTATGGCCTTAAGTTAATATGGCTAAAAAGTAAGACATGCTAAGCTTTCGCTTATATTTGCGAGGCCTATCTGCAACATGAAATCATGAATATGATCAGAATCAGCTCACATAGATTTCCATAGCTATTCCGCGGAAGAACTTAATTGTGGTGATAATAAGTATAAAAACTACCTGTAAGCTCGACGCTGGCCGCCGCCCCCAACACACACAAAACACACAACAATCTTATTATCATCACGTTTATTTTTCTATCAATACTTTATTTAAACAAGTATATCAAAATAAACTTATTAAATATTATTAATTATTAATAAATTAAATATTTTAGAATTCTATAGAATAGAGATAACTCGCTTGAAATATGTACATGGCCGTATAAGAGGTAGAGTATTTGTAGCGCGACTCTATTCAGTCAAATGTGCCATACAAATAGTGGATGAAGGAGGTTGCTCTTATATATAACTAGGCACGAGGCGAGTCGGTTCTGCGTGTATATTATATATTATTTTACTATGTGAATAGTTATTATTAGATACTACATACCTAATACTTATCAGATGCAGAACAATAACACAAAACTAGAAAATTACAATAGCGAGGCAAATAAATAAAAACTAATAGTATAACTAGTAGTAATCTAAACCTAAATTATTAAAATATCTCAAGGTGTTTATTTTTTTTTCAACTAGATACACAGTCCCTAATAAAAAACATTTAAAAACTGTCCCTCAATGTGCTTATATGTAGTTGTAATTGCCATGGTAAATGACATCTATTGATATTTATAATATGTATGTATTTCAACTTATATATGTAGTATATCAACTATCTGGTATCCGAACAACAGGCTTCGTAGCGTACCACGGAACTAGATGGCACTGTGTATTATAATGTCCCAACATATTGAGGAATTTCTAAATTACTTTTTCTGAATTTCGGATTTTTTGTCGCGAGACTTGAGTCTCTCCCTTAACCATGATTGCTGTAAATTGATGCTGATTGCATTCGAAACGTCGGGAACCAAAAATCCAAATAAATCCACGTCAAAATTCGAATAGATAGTTTCATCTATAATGTCAAATATTCGCGTAAACCTAAGAAAGTATTACACCCTTCTCAACTGGCATGCTTTGAAGCCGAATTGAATTGAAATTACACCCAAATAATTTTATGTTGAATTATTGTTATGTACAAAATATGACTATAAATATTTCTTTACGAAAAGCTAAACATTTTAGTGTGTTTTTATTTATAACCCTTTTTTCCCAGAGATAAGTAATTTTCTCGCAGTAAAAGTATGCCATATATTGACTCGGGTAACCAGTTATCATTATACCAAATTTCATTCAAATCCGTCTAGTGGTTTTCTCGTGATGCGACACATAAACATAAATTATAAAAACCATAGATTTGTCCTCTGTATCGATAATAATGTCTATTTCGATTAGATTATCCGAAAAATATTTAATGTCATGAGTCAGTTAGAATTTAATCTTAATTATTATAATCACTACATATTATAAAACAAAGTCTACCGTCGCGTCTGTCTGTATGTCTGTTCGTGAAAAACTTAGAAACTGTATCGATTTTCATGCTGTTTTCATCAGTGGTTCTCGAGGAAGGTTATAGTATATAATTTGTCAAGTTTTGTATATATTTACTAGCGGAACCCGCGACTTTGCTCGCGTTAAATAAGAGACGAGTCGCAAGTAACGTAAAGATAACTTATACACGAAAGTAGCACATAGGATACATTGTTTATGATATAGTGGTGTTACACTTCTGACGCTATTGCATGTAGTCGAATCTGTCTAATAGACATCAACGGTACTTCAGCTCCCTTATACAGATTTTTTGTTATTTTTTATATTTTTGTGTCCATGGAAATTGTGGAAAATTAATTGTGGCCGCGCTTTGTGCTTCTGAATTCGTAAACATTAACAAAAAAAATAACAAAAAGCAAGTAATAATATGCAGCTTATTGTATTAGGTACCTACTAGCGGCTCGCTTCGCTTGGGTTCATCAGCTCCTTTAGTATAAGTTTTTTACAAACTTTTTTTTTACTCCTTGAGGACACACGTATATCTTCTAACTAGCCAAAATACAGTCTCTTTTTACACCAATCAAGTATTTTTATTTACTGAGTCTAGACCCCCAGAGCCACTACTGGAGCTAGGCATTGAACAAATGGTCCTTTGAGAAAAGAGGATAGCCATCTTATTCAGGGGCGTATCAAAATTTAGTGGGGGGGGGGGGGGGTGTTCTTCTTTCTAACTGATATAAAAACATTTAGTGCTTTTTTGGTCAACTTTTTTTGCAGTCTCAGAAAAATATGGACGAGATGACATAATATGGCATGTAGGTTTTTGAAGAAAAAAGGGTGCAAAAGTTATAAACAATTAACTAAAAAAAAATTGAGGTTTTGTATTTTGCAAATCTCTCAAAAATCAGTTGAGATTTTTGAAATATAAAAAAAGATTCAAAAAGAGAAGGAAATTTCCTAAAAAAATCCATACTCCCAGAACTTCTTTTGAAATAAAAAAAGAAATTCTGCTTGCAAAACTTGAAAAAATTATAAACAATAATCTAAAAAATATAGGGTTTAGTTGTTTGCAAATATCTCAAAAACGATATTTTTGAAATATAAAGAAAGATTCAAAAAGAGGAGGAAATTTTCTAAAAAAAATCATATTACTGGGAATTTTTTTGAAAAAAAAAAGAAATTCTGCTTGCAAAACTTGCAATAATTATAAACAATAATCTTAAAAATATAGGGGCTTAGCTTTTCGCAAATATCTCAAAAACTAATTGAGATTTTTCTAATATGAAAAAAGATTCAAAAAGAGGCGGAAATTTTCTAAAAAAAAGTCTATACTCCCGGAACTTTTTTTGAAAATAAAAGAAATTCTGCTTTTTTCTCTCTAAAAAATATAGGGGTTTAGTTTTTTGCAAATATCTCAAAAAAAATTGAGATTTATGAAATATAAAAAAAGATTAAAAAAAATCAGTCGGGAAATATTAGTTTTAGTTCATAAAATAATAGGTTACAGGTTTGATCAAAACTTTATGTGAATTTGATAGTTGAATAGTTGCTCTTTCGAACAGTACTGCTGCATTTAGTAAATACCAAAAAACTGGGCTTACATAGCCAAGATAAGAAAAACTGTTAAAACTAGCCCCCCGCTCCCCTACGAACAGTCTATATAGATATTAATAAAAATAGTAATCGATGTGAAGTTCACACAAAAAATACTGAACTGATTTTAACTTTACTTTGTACAGTGGTAGATTATTACTATTTATTTCAGAAAAATGTTATATTCTCACAGAAATACACAATAACTGGTTCTATGGAGTTTCTAGTTCTCATAAAAGTGGGGTGGAACTAAATTCAACTAAATGGGGAATTAATCATAGGTACAATAAAACCAAAAATAGCGAAGCCGTGCGTTTCGTTAGTTAAACATAAATATTATAAATATTGAGGAAACAATTTTTTAAATCATTATTTGTTTTTCCTTCCGATATAAAAAACGTTGTGTAATAAACAAATTTTATAAACGAATAAATTGTTCATAACTGCATTTTTTTATTCAAAGATCTTCTAAACTAAACTGTCATTATAGTTGCATGTATTATATTATTATGTAAGTATAGTATATGTATGTTTAAGTATTGACACAATAAAATATTTATTGTATATATTGTATTTTATATATGTAATTTTTATGTATCTTTATTAATAATAAGTTAATTGAGTACACTTTATGCACCTTTCCGCTTTCTATTTATTTTTTGTATCCTACGTCTAGCGGTTGCCTGTAAGAGATCACTTTTAGTGATAAGGCCGCCTTTGCACATTTCTCTAAATGTATTTGTTTTGTATGTTTCATTTTTATTGTTGTGTGTAATAAAGTGTTTAAATAAAATAAATAAATCTTCATATCATTTCAAATCGAATGACACCTCGTTCTTATTTTTCCGAGACTGCTGAAAAAAGTTGACAAATACACTAAAATATACAAAAATTTCAAATGTGTATAATATTTTCATTTTTCCCGGGAAACTTAGCCTTAGACTTCAAGTGAGATTTTGGATAGCACTTGAATTTTTGCTTACATGGGTTGGGGGCCCCTTTACACCCGGGGCCCCGTATAATTGATACGCCTGATACGGCGGTAGCTACGCCCCTGGTCTTATTGCTGTGCACAACATCCTTGCACGACTTTGGACCGTCCGTCGACCGCCGCACACTGACCTGCGGAGGACACTTAAAAGACACACTTAGAGGACAGTCTACCACGCAGAGGAATATTTTATATTGAGTGAGTCCGTTCTCCTCCTCTATTTCCCGTCTTTTCCAGCTTCTTTCTGGGTATTTAGGATAGTGCTATCGCGAATCAGGCATATTTATCTCTTCATATAAGCTAGCATACCTAATCTTTCTAGCTATAATATTTTTCTATATTCTTACAATTTCTTATAAAGCTTAAATAAAATATATATAAAATAAAACTAAAAAGAAAAAAAAATAATAATAATTACTTAGTTATTGTTGGAGTCGGTGCCGGGCAAGAAGGACAGTTGTATCCTGCATTGCAATGAACTTTCTAACAGATATTTTAATTAAATTTACAAATTGATACATTCATTAAATTGTATTACGATTATTTTGCTTTGGCTGGCACCGACTCCAACAATAACTAAGTATTTTTTTTTTCTTTTTAGTTTCGATTTGTAACGTTTTGAAGTCGGTTTTCACTTTTGTTAAAAATATATATTTTTTAAATTTTTAGAGTAAATTAGATACTTTTAACCGACTTCAAAAAAGAAGGAGGTTATATGTTCCATTGTATATATATTTATAGGCTATATAATATTGGTAGGCTAACTAAACTACTGCTCCAATAAGTCAGCGAAGTTTTGGAGTGAACGACAATAATCAATCGAAATTTGTCCACGTCTATTTTTCCACGTAACTCCTAGACGTTAATAAGATTTACCTTCTATTATCAGATCAACCTAATATCCTGAAGGAATACAACTATCGGTTCATAAGTACGTATAATATTAAAATAATTTTCTTTCAACTCCTAACCGTTAAGGAGATATACCTTACATCAATACAAATTCTTGAACAGCTTTAGAAAATATATCAAAAAATAATGATGCCTATAAAATTTGAGAGTTGCCCTCGATTTGCCTGGGATCCCATCATCAGATCCTGACTTGGGTATAATGGTTATAATATCTTGAAAGTATACCCTACCGAACAAAAAACATTTTTGAAATCGGCCCACAGACGGCGGAGAAATCGGTGAAAATACATAATATATATATATATATATATATATATATATATACACAATGGAATATATAACCTCCTCCTTTTTTGAAGTCGGTTAAAAATCACGTAAATCCTATTCCGCTTATTAGTCATCTTGTTTACTTCATGTGCGACTCATTTAAATAAAATTGCATTTATAATTCTTATCGCTGTCATTAGTGAATTTTGGGTTGAATGGACTGTTTGCGATAAGCCTTTTGTTATTGCTTCAACTTTTATTCCTACTTTAAACAGCTGATTGTGCAGTTATACCTAATTTTCTATTACACATCTTGCTTCTTTATATCGCCTTGGTTGCACGTAATAGCCATCTCAATTTTTTAATATGACTGACGTAAAAAAGAGAGATCTTGTGAGGAAACGTGGCAGCTTCAAGGCTAAATAACCATCATTTAGCAATTTTCTCAGATTTTTACCAAACATTAATTTAGAAACTCTTCAATCGGCGGAACTACAATACCGCTTTGATCAAATTGAGATATTACCTATATTATAAGGAACTCGACGTACATATTACAGACGGAGTTGGAATTGTCGTCGGAGGACGCCGATGCCATGTACGCTGAGCGGGAACAGTTCGAGATGCAGTACTATGCGCAGGTTGGCCGCGCTAGGGTAATGCTTGCTTCAGCGCGTCCTACCTCGCCAGCGCCCGCCTTGTCATCTCGGATGGCAGTGATCATCACGGATCTGGTTGCAAGCATGACTTCGTTTGACTACCCAAGATAGACTTGCCTCACTTCAACGGGGACTATCAGCATCGGCTAGAATTCCGAGATATTTCCTTAATTCACGATAGCAAAAGTACACAATCAATCAACAAATTCCATTATTTGCGTGCTGCTTTAACCGGCAGTGCGTCTTTAGTAATTAAAAGCATTGATTTTAAAGCCAATAACTATACTATAGCATGGCATTTACTGTAAGACCGTTACAATAATGAAAGGTTGCTTGTCAACAATCATGTGCAAGCATTATTTAACTTTCCTATTATACAAAAGAATCAAGTCATTCATTACAAAATATGATAGATATTATTAATAAAAATTTAAGAGCTCCTGACACTCTCGGGCAGCCTACAGAACATTGGGACACGTTAATAATAATTTACATGATATCTAAAAAATAGATACTGTGACCAACCGAGAGTGGGAAGAGTATAAAAACAGTTTAGATAATTTCCAAATTTAAAAAAATACACAAAATGTTTATCTAACAGAGCTGCTTTACTTGAGACCTTGCATGACAATCATAACTTAAAACATAACAATATAAATTCTAAACAAACTTATGAAACTAACAAAAATACAAATTACCTAACTACTACTCATTTTAAATTAGAAAAGGTTACGTCATGTCCTATGTGTTCTAAAAATCACTTTTTATTCAGCTGTCAATCCTTTAGAAATCTCGGTGTCGATTCGAGAATCAAAAAAGCTTTTGAAAGCAATGTATGTATGAACTGTCTTCGTCCTGGTATACCGACAAACGTTGCAGACTGTCACATTGCAAGTATTGCAAATTAAAACACAACACCCTCTTATATGTAAGAGTTTGAAATTCCCCATGGGGAATTTGTGAGAAGCTCTTCCAAGAAACTACTACTACATATCGTAACAAGTTTGGTAAATTCATCATCCCATTGAAAGACTCGCCTGAGTGTTTGGGGGACTCTTATGAAATGGCCAAGCGTCGATTTTTGTCTCCTGGGGCTCCGTTAGATATGGGTGTTCCACAAGGCTCTATTCTTGGTCCATTTCTCTTCCTAATTTACATAAATGATTTGCCATTCTTTGTACAGGACAAACATGAGATAGTATTGTTTGCAGATGACACTTCACTTATTTTTAAGGTGAAACGTAATTTACTAATGTACGACGATGTAAACGATGCTCTCTCAAAGGTTGTCTATTGGTTTGATTCGAATAATTTATTATTAAATAACCAAAAAACTAAATTAATTAAATTTACAAGACCTAATGTTAAACTTGTTGATAATGGTGTAGTATTGGGAGGGGAAATGTTAAAACCAATAACATCAACTAAATTCCTAGGCATTATCATAGATTCGAAATTGCAGTGGAATCTCCATATTGAGGGACTAGCAAAAAGGCTCAGCTCTGCAGCGTTCGCGGTAAAAAAATTAGACTTATTACAGACGTAGATACAGCTCGTATAGTATATTTTAGTTATTTTCATAGTATTATGTCCTATGGAATCTTATTATGGGGAAATGCTTCTACTGTTAATACTATTTTTGTCCTGTAGAAAGCTATACGTGCTATTTATAGTTTAGGCCTTAGAATATCATTAAGAGAAAAGTTTAAAGAAATTAAAATATTGACTGTTGCTTCTCGTGTACGTGTACGAAAATGTTATGTATGTTCATAAAAATATACACGAATTTCCCAAGAATGAAAGACATGCATAGCATTAATACTAGGAGCAAACATAAACTTGTAATGCCTGTAACTCGCTTATTCTAATCTTTTTTTTTTTTTTATTAAACTGTCCCAAACATGCTGAATGGGGTTAAGATCCGGGCTGCGTGCTGGCCAATTCGTGGTACGAATCCCAACCTCTTCGCAATATTGTCGAACTTGTGCAGCGGCGTAGGGTCGGGCATTATCTTGCATTACAGTAAAATTTTCGCCTATTAATCCCACGTAAGGTACCACGTGTGCTTCTTAAACCTCTGTTATATAACATTGTGCCATCAAACCACCTCTTCTACCGTTGTGACGAACCATACCGATGAACACATGTTCCGTTCGCCCGATCATCGAAATGCTATCTCACACCATAAACGAACCGCCTCCAAAAGGAACACGCTCCTCAATGCAACTTTGAGTATATCTCTCCCCACGTCGACTATAGACTCTCTTGCGACCGTCTGCACCATTTAAACTTGTACTAGACTCATCGGTGAACGATATGGAGGCCCATTGCTCTTCAGTCTATTTAAGATGTTCACGCGAAAATCTTAAACGAGCTTATCTGTGAGCTGCAGACCGCTTTGGACCATTTGCTATTCTAAAAGGGGTGTTTACCGCTTCCTCAACTCTCCTTCTTATTGTTCCTGCACTCACGTTTCACTCCACGCACTTTATTTAGCTCTGTTTTGATGTTTACTGACGTGAGGAAGCGATTTCGTAGGGAAGTTGAAGCAATCAATCGCCCGTCACGAAGGGTGGTTGCTCGAGTTCCGCCGGTACCGGGTCTCGTTTTGTAAGAACCTATCTCTAAAAACCTTTGGTATACTCTTGAAATCATAGACTCGTTTAAATTAAAATTTCTAACAATCGTTTGTTGATACAAGCCTTCCCGCACAAATGCCACAATTTGAGCGGCTTATTCGGACGAAATATCCATATTTATGATTACGAAACTTTTGGTGAGTATAAAAGACTAATAATCAATAATATTCTTAACAATAATTTAAATCGTAAATGAAACAAAAAACACTGTCATAATTTTCAAACTTTACTCTACTAACACACGAATTTGAGAGACTACCCATAAAATTTCATTCCCAGCTATAATTCTATTTTTACTACAGTATTTTTTTAAGGTTAATGGATAGTCTCAACATTAGCATTTAGTTTAATCTAAAAAGTTTGTATACTTATCAGAAATATTAAATCGAAAGTAATCCTGAACCTTGATGCAGTTTATAAGTCCGTCAGTTTATATACAAGTATATGCCCTAATTTAAATTTTGGCAAGCCTATGTTACTCCAGGCTATATTCTATCTCTGTACTAAACTCATCTCAGTTCGTTCAGTCGTTGTTTCAGTTTCAAGTAGCAACAAACATACAAACATACACAAAAAAGCATTAATACGTAGATAGTGTAATTAGTCACTACATAGTATAAAACAAAGTCGCTTATCCTCCCAATGTATGCTTAGATCTCTAAAACTACGCAACGGATTTTGATGCCGTTTTTTTAATAGATAGAGTGATTCAAGAGGAAGGTTTAAATGTATAATTAGCGGAACCCGCGGCTTTGCTCGCGCTAAATCTAGGGTCGAACCCAAGCGAAGAAAGGTGAATCGCTAGTATTATAAATTAAATCAATTCAAAATATTTTATTCAGCATAAAATTGTTACAATTTCTAACTGAACGTCGTGAGTCTATAAAGTGAGATATATAAAGTATTTTACTATCGTGTGATATAAATAAATTAAGTATTATTAAAGATATAATTAAAGTAACTATTTGTAAAATTATAATTATCTAAGCAGTTAAATTCTGAGCGATTATTCAATTTCGAGTCTGAATGTGAGGATCTCTGGGTCTGCGTAGAAGTAGAAAACATCCAAGGAAAGTCTAGTAAACTATATATATGCGCTGTATACATCCCCCCACCTGTCCAAAAACACATTCTTGAGCATTTTATTAATAACTCTAGTCGGGTATTGGAATCACTCGACGAAAATATAATTGTTGCTGGCGATTTTAACCTAAGTAGTATAACATGGTCTTTAGAATCATACGGGCATCTTCGTGCAGAGTACTCCAATAGCTACTTACAGAATCTTTTAATAGAATTTCTGTCGTGCACCGAATTAAAACAATTTAATCAAATTAAAAATTCTAAAAATAAAATCCTCGATCTCATATTGTCTAATATTAACATTATTGATATTGTATCATGTCCTGATCCTTTAACACGTGTTGATCCTCTTCATCCCCCTTTGGTTTTTTCGATGGACTTTGCTGATCAGGCATTACTCTCCCCTATTGCACCTATTATGAAATTTTGTTTTCATAAGGCTGATTATGATAATATAAGAAAAGGTCTTAGTGTAATTGACTGGAGAGAAATTTTGGCCGAATGTCATAGTGTTGACGATATGGTTTCAGTGTTTTATAATGAAATTCGTAAATTAATTCGGAAGTATGTGCCCAAAACTAAGCCCCGAAGTCATAAATACCCAGTTTGGTTTACTTCGCGTCTGATCAAGTGCATTAAAGAAAAATATAAATATAGGATGAAAGTTCGCAAGTATAACAATCCTCGTGATTTACTTTCCTTTGATTTACTGAAGAGGAGATGTGAGGAGTTATTGGCATACTCTTACGCTATATATATAGAACGATTGGAACTCACTTTAAAGTCCAACCCAAAATTAATTTGGTCATTCTTAAAACAAAAGAAAGGCAAAAGCTCGTATCCTTCGAGAATTAAATACGATAATAAATCTGTTTTCGATGGTAAGGACATTTGTAATACTTTCGCCAACCATTTTTCGTCAGTATACAATTGCAATAAAGGAACTCAAATTTTTAATAATATTCCCAGTTTTGAGAACCCTTGTTGTAACGTGTACCTTAATCACATATCTTATACAGTAGACCAAGTTTACAATGTTTTAAAAAGACTTAAGAAAGGAGCCGGAGCAGATGGCATTCCATCGATATTTGCCCGTAATTGCGCTAGTGAATTGGCCTTACCAATTTCATTAATTGTCAATAGATCTCTTAGTACTAGTACATTTCCGTCATTATGGAAAGAAGCTCTTGTATTGCCTCTGTTTAAAGCCGGTGACAGAGAGGATGTAAAAAATTATAGGCCTATTTCTATTATTCCTGTTTTTGCTAAAGTGTTTGAGCTACTTATATGTTCTGTTCTTGCTTGGCATTTTAAACAATTAGTTTCATCTGAACAGCATGGGTTTATAAAGGCTCGATCTACAGTCACTAACCTTGTTTCCTTTGTAGAAGACATTACTGAGGCGCTTGATAATGGCAATTCCGTTGATGCAGTTTACACAGATTTCAGTAAGGCCTTCGACAAAGTTGATCACTCTGTTTTACTTGTGAAACTCCAAAGAATGGGTATATCAAACACGCTACTGAACTGGTTTAAGTCGTATCTTGCAAATAGATCGTCAACTGTCGTAATTAATGGTTATAGTTCTGAGCCGTTTTTCGCATATACCGGTGTTCCTCAAGGGTCCCATTTAGGGCCTTTATTGTTTAATATTTTCGTTAACGACATCAGTAATTGTTTTGTGAATTCCAAGTATTATCTGTTCGCCGATGACCTAAAAATTTTTCGACCAGTATCCTCGAATTGCGATACTGTATACTTACAGGAAGACCTAAATAATTTGTCAATATGGTGTCGCAATCATGGCATGATATTGAACGCTGACAAGTGTCATGTTATAAAATTTTCTAGAAAGAAGACGTCTCTTGCAACAACATATTACATTGATGGTAGTGCTTTGTCCGAAGTTTCTCACATACGTGATTTAGGAGTTACGCTTGATAATAAGCTCCGCTACAATATTCATATAGATAATATGGTCAACAAGGGTTTTAGGACTCTCGGTTTTCTTTTCCGAAACTGTAAACAATTTAAGGATGCACGTACTAAAATAATTATCTACACAGCTTTGGTACGAAGTATCTTGGAATACTGTAGCATTGTATGGAATCCGTACTTTAATATTTACTCACAAAGAATCGAAAGAATACAAAAGAGATTCCTTTTGCATCTATCTTATGATCTCAACCTAGCTAAAACTCTTAGAAGTTACGAAGATAAGCTAAATTATTTTAAGCTTCAGTCACTCTCGAATCGAAGACAGCTCCTTGACCTTACTTTCTTGTATAAATTGGTGAATGGCTTCATTGATAGTTCGTATTTACTGGCTAAGTTAAATTTTTATGCCCCAAAGAAGACAAAAAGGCCGTCGTCTTCTTTACCATTCGTGGAAAGAAGCACACGCTCACGTCAAGGACGCCATTCTCCAATTAATAGATTGATGTTTAGTTATAATAGTTTATATAAACTAACACATAAGAAGTGTATTAGTGCATTATCGACTATTGATAATAAGGATAGTGATGGAAAGGTAGACATTGACATATTTTCCTCTAGTCTTCAAAAATTTAAACGAGATTTAATTCACTTTTTTTCAGGTATAAATCGTAATTTGCAATAGCTGCCTACTATGTTTTTCTCTTACAACTTAAAAAAAAAGAAAACTAAAACTTACCACGATTTTTGAATGATTGAACAATTGATTAATTTATGTTTATTTTAATTAAATTAAGTTAATATGATTACTTACAATAATACCTACTCACGAAAAAGGAATGCATGTTTTTTTTTTAAATTGTTATGTTGATTAATTTTATTATTCTAATGATTTTTATGTTTGAATTTTTTTCACTTCATATACTGTGTGTCTATGTTTTGTGAATTGCGTGTAACACCTATAATTAAGGCAACACTTAAATTGTAACACTTGATATAAATAATGTTGTGCTATTGTTAGTGTATGTCTTGTTGGTGTTAAATAAATAAATAAATAAAAAATAAATAAATAACCAAGGACAGTGGCATCCAGCTATGATGTTTGTTGAGATATTTGTTGGTTCCTCAAAAAAAAAAAGATTCAACGCACAAGAATTCAATAACGAATTAAGACCTGTTTCTTAGTGTACAATTCAGAATTAATGTCATTATAATTTATGTATTTTTTTCTCTACTTCATAGTTAAGTGATTTTTGCAACGTTTTTGTTTATGATATTGTATGAGGCTTTTCAATTAAATTTTAATATAAATATCTCGCAGTTAATAATTAAACTTTTAAATGTTCATATTGTATTTGTTACTGCGACGTTAGTTTTAGGTTGGTAGTAATTTGGTAACAGTGGGATTGTGCAACACAAAAAACTTTTTTTTATTAGTTTAAGAACATGCGGTTGCCAAAATAATCTATGTTTTTTGAAATCAGATAATTTAGGAAATTAAAATCCGAAAAGATAGTTTTGTTCAGAAGTTACTGCTAATAAATGTACGCAATCACTTGACAAATTATATACTAATACCTTCCTCGAGAAGCACTCTATCCATTGGTGAAAAGAGCATCAAAATTGGTGCAGTAATTTTTGAGTTTATCGCGAATAGATAGACAGACAGACGCGGCAGAGGACTTTGTTTTATATAATATGCAGTGATGTCAAATATTCGCGTGATAGATCCACGAAGAGAGAAAGTTTAGTTTGAATGTTTTATCCACATGTGTTCAGGCGGCTTTGTTGTGAAAATGAAACAATATTTAAATATTTTACTTTTATATTAACAATCAACAAGTACATAATTATGTATTTATTTGTGACATTAACACTTATGAAATTAGTCCACTCCTAGCGAATCACCCTCGCTTCGCTCGGTTTGTCCCTAGGTTTAGCGTCAGCGAAGCCACGGGTTCCGCTAGTTAAAATAAATAAAATGTCTACCTCCTCCTTTTTTGAAGTCGGTAAAAAGTAGCTTAAGTTACGCCTTATAATTATTAACATTAGCTTTTTTATTATCTGCGAGCGAAAGTCCCTTTAAAATCAGTCCAGCCGTTTCAGAGATTAGCCGAAGCAAACAGACAGACCGAAGGACAGTCAAAAATTTTAAAGAATTGTTTTTTTGTTGATAATATCGTAAATACTTTCATAATATGCATTTAGTGAAATTTGAAAAGATGTTAGTTTGAAATTAAAAACAGACACTCTAATTTTATTTATATGTATAGATGTATAGATTTGACAGATATACAAATAAACTGTTACTTTTCTACTGTTAAAGTTTACAGTTATTTAATATAACTATTTCTTAATATTTTTTTGATAGTTGAAGGAATATTTCAATCTGGTTTTATTTAAATAACTTCTACAATCGATATCATTAATAGAAACTGTTACAAATTTACAAGATATGATATACTCGTATTCTGACCAGTATATAACGTAGATAATGTGGTCATGTCATTCTTAAAAATATAGAAATTGAAAATCTTTATTAAAATTATTTAAAACTCTATCTTATCTACGTATATTCTAGAGACATATTGTCTAAATCTCACCGATAGCCACTGTACCTCTAATGATAAAGAAAAATATTATTACTGTAGTGCGCCGGTGGATTGTGCGAGGACGTAGTGTACCAAGACGTACACGTTGCAGAGGTACACTACGTATTCTGGTCCTTTGTGTACCAAGATCTTAACATTGACAAGGAGATGCATGCTACTGAACGAAATAACGACGCGGAACTTGATTGAGTCGAGATTGGTGTCGTGGTATCTTAGTCTAGTATATGCTCACATAACCCAAATAAATTAAAATTTTTAACGTTTTTGATTAACGTTGATGAGATTTTTGTTTAAAAAAACAAAGTATTTTGTAAATTTTGCGGAGAGAGGCGATTTCGCAAATCTGTTTAAATATTGTATCGTTGAATCGGCCATAAAAATATCGCCGATGCCGATGTATCGGATGCATCCCTAGTATGTACCATTGATGCATCAAGGAGATGCATTTTACTACAACATGGCAACTGTATATGTTATGATTCAGTCAGTGTGATTGACAAGATCACAAATCTACGACGCTGTCAATCCAGTGAGTGGATGCTGTACCAGGGTAGCAGCGGGCACGAGGAGGTGCACTAGAACAGCAGCGCGGACACGGTGCGGCGCACGGGGGTCTCCACCAGTACCGTGAGCGGCAGCGCCGCCACCAGAGTCCACCACATCGTGGACAGCAGGTCCGCGCCCTGAAACAGATGTGCACACTTACTATTCATGCAGTCAAGTCAAGTATTCGCTGAGTTTCTTTCGCCAGTTCTTCTCAGGTCAGAGGTTTCTTCTTTCCGAACTGGTGGTAGACTCATGAGGAGTCAGTAAGAAATTCTTACAATTTTTATGCTGCATAAAATATTTTGATTTGATTTGATATTTAACTATATACACATGAACATATATATGTATAGAATTTTACATTTGCATTTGCTTAGATCATAGTCATCTCTAGACTCTATATTATCAACATTGGTTTAGCGGTTTTATGTTTTAGCGCGACAGACATTAGAGTTTATTTCATATGAGATTGTAATGATATTTATCGCTATGTAAAGTCAACCGAATTTAACTTAAATACATTGTGCTGCCACGTTTACAGAGTAAAGGTCCGCGCGCACTAGGCGTAACAGCACTGTAGCGGAGCTACGCGGCATCGCACTGCAAAATATTCTTTGTATGGAATAGTATGAGACATAGCGCACTACGCGGCTTTGTCGTGTCGCGTCGTGTATTGCTCGTTTAATGCTGACATACTCGTAATGTCAGCATTATAAAGACAGGCTGTCGTATAACTTTATGTTCAAAGGCATTCAAAGGTTTTCACTATATTTCAAGCATGACAAGACTCACGATGGTGAAGACGGAGACTTCGGAGAGTGTGTGTCGCGCGGCGGCGAAGCGCACGTTGACCAGCCAGTGCAGTGGCAGCGCCGCCAGCGCCGCGCGCGCCGGCGCCGCCCAGCCGCGCCACGCCGCCAGCCGCCGGAAGTAGCCTGCCGGACACAATTGATGTCAGTTCGTTTAGACTTTTTATTAATAATTGTTATTATAAATGAAACTATCTTTTAAGATTTTGTCGCGGATTTCCTGACGTGTCGAATGCTTTACAGCAATCATGGTCACGGAAGAGACTAAGGTATTTGACGTTTCAGGGGTTTATAAACTTGTTACAGACTTATTGTATACCATGCAATAAGCATACCAATTATGTTTGGGTCGGCGCTAAGTGCTAGCTTACAATTCTTTCATATGGGATAAATAGCTTCCGACAGGGTTCAATAATAATGTTCTCCGACCGATTGCAGCCACTGCGGCCAATCTCATTGAGACTAGTCAACTGCGCAGGAGATATGATAGTGCAGACACAAGTGCACTCTCTGTTTCTATCACTTTTATACTCCGGTGGGACGCTTGCTCGATACGACCGGTAAGAGCTAAGGCGCAGGACCGACGGCTTTACGTGCTCTCCAAGGCATGGGGGTGACTCACCGCCATGCTTGCTACAACGTTCGGCAGCACGCGTCGCTAAAGTACCTATCGACGTTGAGTGCTGATGTAGCACTGGGGTGGAGAATTGTAAGCGACGCATTTTTTTTATTTTATCTTATACAAGCAAACCCGGCCCGCATCGCTGTGCGTAGGTTAAAATTAATAAAACATTTTTAGTTAGTTCCTAAAACATTAACTATCTGCGAGTGAAAGTCTCATCAAAATCGGTCCAGCCGTTTCAGAAATTAGCTGGAGCAAAGCAGACTGACGGACAGACGAAAATTATAGTTTTAAAAATAGTTTTAATGTAAGTAATGTCTATATTTCCATATTTATCCATGTGTATTTAGTGAAAAGCTGTAAATTTTAAATTAGGAAAAAGCACCTAAATTTTATTTGTATGTACTGATTTGTTGTTTATTTGTATGTAGGTATATTTATTGTTTTTAATATGTTATTATATGTAATTTAGGTTCACAAATGAATATTTACACCACGCCATATTTGTAATAACCTATTTAATAAAATAAAAGAAGGTAAACTGTTCGTAATGAATATGAACTTCGAAGGGGACGCGGGCGCAGGGGGAAAAGCGCGTATAAAAGGCCGATTCGCGAGAGCACGCCACCTCACACTCATCACGAGCCGCGAACCGACTATAGATCTCTAAAATTCGACTTTTCATTTACCTGCCCTACAAAGTGGTGGCTTGCTGTCAAGTTGCTTACGCTTGGTCCATATGTGCTTCTGCCAAGTTAATCTTCGATACAAATATAGACCCAAGTATTTCGCATGTTTTTCTTTTCATGTTCGTTATATAGCTTGATTGGCGGGCAGGTTTCGTTTCTGAGTGTGAAAGTTACATGAGTGGACTTACTTTGATTTGTTTTTATTCTCCACCGGTTGAACCATTTCTCCATTTCATTCAAATGATTTTATACTCGGACTGAAGCAGTTACAGAGTTGGAATGAACTGAAACTACAGCTGTATCGTCAGCATAGGTCGCAGTTATTATGTCCTCATTGGACGCTTACTAAACCCGCCCCGGGATTCGAACCTAGGATCTCTCGATGTATGACCGTACATGCTAGCCACTACCGAGTGTTCGTGCCAGGGTACTCACTGTCGAGGGGCGCGACGAGTGCGAGTAGCGCGGCGGCGAGGAGCGCGGCGGCGGCGGGGCGCTCGAGCGCGGCGTGCGCGGCGCGCGGCGGCACGCGGCCCCCCGCCAGGCACGCCACCAGCAGCGGCACCGCCGCGCCAGACGACACGCGCAGCCACTACACACCACGGATGCTCTTATTACTATAGACAACGCGGAACTAGTTGGCCGCGCCTTAGCTAGGGACAGGGGTGAGGGGGTGGTTTGCTTGCTACTCGCAACGCACATGAGATTATACAGCGACGACCAATCTCGGCCAAGGCGCGGCCAGCTAGTTCCGCGCGCACTATAGCTTCCTTATTTTCTCTTATATTTTACTAGCATTTCCCGCGGCTTTGCACGCGTTCTAAAGATCGAATACCAATTTATTTGAGTCGCGCGGTATGATACCTTACAGAACTAACGCCCGCCATTCCCGTTTTTCCAACATTTTTCATTGATGTTCTGCTCCTATTGGTCTATATCCTTCCTCGATAAACGGACTATCCAACACAAAAATAAAATTTTCAATTCGAAACAGTAGTTTCTGAGATTAGCGCGTTTAACCAACCAAACAAACAAACAAACTCTTCAACTTTAATATAATTAAATATTTCAATGTTAGTATAGATTCGTAAGTTCTTCAGTAATGAGGCTTGCGATCTTCCTCAAAGACTTATTTATAAGACTTTCTAAGTTTTATTTTATAAATCTTTGGTGCATTACCAATATTTCGTAATACCATTATTTTGAATGCCTTTCTTGCAGGTTTTATCTTTTAAATGATTTGATAATTCTATATAAAAATTATATGTGAGTAAGGTTTTGAGATTTACAAAATATAAAAATCCTAAATATTTTTTTTAATTGACTGCAAGACTATTAAACAGTATAAAAGTGCCCACAATCACATTACTAAAGGTCAGCTAAGTATAAACTATTACCCTATGCCGCTTGAGGTACCCGTGCTGATGCGCGTGCGCCGCGAGCAGGCCCAGCAGCGCGGCGGGCAGGCTGCCCCACGGCGCCGTGTAGTAGCGGCTGAATGATGGCTCGCCCCTAAACGTCGTGCGCACCTTCCTGTATGTGACACGTGTGACAGACATATGATAAATAAATAATAAATATGTTGGGACATTATTACACACAGCGCCATCTAGTTCCGTGGTAAGCTACGAAGGAAGCTTGTGTTACGGATACTAGATAGTTGATATACATACATATTATAAATATTAACACCCATGACTGGAGTACAAACATCTGAGTTTAACAAATGAATGCCCCCAGCGGGACTCGAACCCGAGACCTCTGGCGCAAGAAAGTAGAGTCACTACCGACTGTGCCAAACGTGTCGTCATGATATACGTTTTTTTCGACAATTCTTAATAATTTCGGAAATCTATATACCTACCTAGATATAAAAATGAATCCCTATTTCCCTTGGTTACGTCATCAGGCGTGAACCGCTGGATCGATTTCGCAGTTTTTTTGTTGTGTTTGTTACTGTCTTAACAAGGTTGTTATGAAAGAAAAAAATAAGAAAATTGCATGGAAAATTAGAAAATTTAAGAAAACTTTATAAAATGAACGATGTTTGATTATGTTCATGACAATTATTATTATGAATTAAACCGACAAATAGATGGGCGGTGCAAAGTAAATATACACATACAAAACTCACAACACGTAATTAACATAATATTTCAATCGTAAAAGTAGCTTCCGAAATAAACTCAACAATTGGAATACTTAGAATTTGTCTCAATGTAATATTTTCGTGAATAAATGTAATTTGTAAGATATTAATAACGTATAGAGAGGTATCTCACTCGGGTAGCATGATGTAGAGCAACGAGCTCCAGCCGAAGTAGTGCGCGAGCGCGGCGTTGAGTGCCACCGCGGCGACCAGCAGCGTCGCCAGCCTGCGAGCCGCGCCCTCGCGCCCGCGCAGCCACAGCGTCAGACCCGCCGTCACCACGAACAGTTGCATCTCCACTGCCAAAAACCTGCATGAAGGACATACATCTTATAATATAATATATATACATATTATGTACTTATTCAGCCCTTTTTTTACTGTACACATACAGACCTCCCTTCAATACAAGGGGGATCAGGCCATAGTCCATCACGCTGGACTAGTGCGGGTTGGCGGATTTCACATGTCTTTTAAAAACTTCCTAGGTTCTCTCAGAAATTAAGGTTCCCTTACGATGTTTTGCTTCACCGTAAGACAAGTGGTAATCATGATAGAAATGATTCGCACATGAAAATACCAAAGGCTCATCCCATTCAAGCGAGACCCGGATGTGAATCAGCATTCACGTTATCCAAGCGAGTGCGTTACCGCTGGGCTACCACTGTTCACCTCATCTAATGTAAACTCACCAAGTGGGCAATAGGCAGTGGTCGTCGGGCTCCACGAGGTTGTGCAGGAAGAGCGCGTGTGCCCACAGCTTGCGGCGACACACGGCGCTCTCGGCCGCGAGCACGTGCCACTGCGGGCCGGCGCCAGTCGCGCTCCACCACGTCGCCGCGAACCCCACGCATACCAGGTGCAGTGGTGCCAGTCTGGGGACGACCAACAAACGCATATACTCGTAACACAGCACACAGTCATCGAACAGGGCGATCGTGCGAGGTGTATGAGTAACTTACCATGAGACCAGTCACCACGATGTGTTAAAACTTCAGTGTTTGATAGCATTTCCGTTTAAAATCTGAGTGAGACTGACCGATTGAGGGAGCTTTTTTGTACAAGGAGAGGGATTAGGGCTTCTCTTGAATTAAAGCGAGAGCACTTTACAAGTAATTTACCAACTATTTGAATAAAACAATGCTTTTTCTTATATCTATCTTCACACATAAATTCAATCCGCAATTCAGGGTTGCCATTAAACAAACTATTGCCGTGTTTCCGATGTCGAATTGCCGTGTTTTCTGCCGTTTACTGTGTTATTTTTACTATTTAATGGCCCCTGATTACCGTATAATATGGCAATTGCCGTGTAAATGGCAACCATGGTCCGCATACCTGGCAGCGCGGTATAGCACGAAGGCCGGCAGATGGCGCAGCGTGAGCGCGGGCGGGAGGCTCTGCGCCGCGCGCGCCAGCAAGAACGACGACAGCACGAAGAACGCCTGCACCAGCGACGCGCCGTTACGTACCAGCACCGACGCAGCGTGCCGCGGCACCTGTGCGGCAACGTCACGTCTGTATCATATATATGATATAGTTATGAAGGCAGTGATATCCCAGCGGTAACTCGCTCGCTTTAATAACCGAGTGATGCGGGTTCAAATCCGGATCTCGCACCTCTGGTATTTACATGTGCGAATCATTTTCTATCATGATTACCATTTGTCTTACGGTGAAGGAAATCATCATGAGGAAACCTGCATGTTTGAGAAAACCTAGCGAGTTTTCGAAAGACCGTGCGAAGTCTTCCAACTCGCACTACGCCAGCGCGGTGGACTATGGCCTGATCCCCCTCTTGTTGAAGGGAGGCTCGTGCCCAGCGGTGGGACGTTAAAAAGGGCTGTATACAAACACACATTATATTTACTTCGCTCGGTGTTTACCTGTTCGAAGAACTCAGGGTTGTAAAGGTGGACTTTGTGTAATATCTGCATCGCGTGAGTCAACATCACCAGCACTAGGAGCAGCACTCTGGACAAAATGTGAGAAAATAGGTATTAATTACTATTTGTTATAAAAATATGATTATAAATATAGTAAACGCAAAACTATGTAGTTGAAACTACATATCTATACTAATATTATAAAGCTGAAGATTGTTTTTGTTTGATTGAACGCGCTATTCTCAGGAAGTACTAAATCCAAATTGAAAAATTCTTTTTGTGTTGGATAGTCCGGTTATCGAGGAAGGCTATAGGCTATATTACATCACGCTACACCCAATAGGAGCGGAGGATCAATGAAAAATGTTGCAAAAGCGGGAGAAAAAAATATTTATTTTGATTAGAGCGAGAGCGGAGTCGTGGGAAAGGCTAGTTTATATGTAAAAAAAATTGTAATATTAATTATATAATATGTACTGACCGCACGCCGTCAAGCGGCGCGAGCGCGTCGTCGGGCGCGAGCGGTGACACCAGCCGGCGACAGTTCTCCCTCATCGACCAAGCCAGTAACAATTTATTCTCTGAAAAAAAAACAACGAACAAAATCATATTATTTATCTATTTATTTATTTATTAGCATAACCAACAAAAGTTACATTAAATTCTTGCGTTGTTTGCATTTACAAATACAGAGATGAATGCACTTTTTTTATAGGTTACCACATCATGCAATAATATAAACGGTTTGGTAATATATGTGAATTAGAATTAAAATAGTAGAATTACATTAAATTCATAACAATAAATTATACAAGTATAGAAAATCATAATAGAACGTTGTAAATAATTCATAATGCATGCTTGTTTAAAAATAAAAATTTAAAAAAATATATAAATTAACAATCGAATGTATGTGGCTTTACAAGAATGTACTTCAGTGGCATAAACCTATTTAAAAAAAAATGTTATATAGAAACTTTTAGAAATATAAAAAGACGCAAGAAAGATAATATCCTTTAGTGGTAGTGCCATGCTTGTTACCTTCGGGTAGCAACTGAATGGGCCGGCACGCCCCGTATAGTTTATTAGTACCACTCTATCACAGAAGACCGGCGTGAAGTGGCAGCTATGCTGTCGCGTTTCGTCCGGTGAGTGAGAGTCCGGGAGGCCAACTATCCTTCCCCCCACCCTCTTACCTTCATCCTCCGCCTTCGTTCCCCTCCTCCCTCCCACTTCCCTCCCTCCTCCATCCCTCCCTTTCCTGAAAGGCCGGCAACGCATCTGCAAGCCTGGCTTGCAGATGTCCATGGGCGGTGGTGATCACTTTCCATCAGGTGAGCCTCCTGCCCGTTTGCCCCCTTTTTACCATAAAAAAAAAATATATATAATAAGACGGCTTGTTCTTTTCATATTTAACACTTAAGGTCTTTTTATTTATTTACGACGCGACGCGACGACTCCACAATACATTTCATTAAGTCTTATTAAAATATTAAAGAAGTTCTGCTTTAAAGTCATGGACTCTGTGTCAAGTTTCGTTCTTGACTTTAACAATCACGTGATTCAAAATCTGAGAAAAGTTTAACTCAAAGATAATAATAATAATGAAAGCATCAAATGTGAAGGAGCTCACGCGGCCTTCCGCTTCACTTGGCGGAAGCTTTTGATGACATACCTATTATACGGTCATGAGTATTACATTAAGTATTAAGACTTGTAGTTATTAAATGATCGCACAATTAAATTATATACAGTAAGTAATATTGTATATTCACTCGACTTTATCACGACATAGTATAAAACAAAGTCGCTTCCCGCTGTCTGTCTGTCCCTATGTATACCTAGATCTTTAAAACTACGCAATACCTACGTGATTTAAGAGAAAGGTTTATATATATAACTAGCGGAACCCGAGGCTTTGCTCGCGCTAATCTATAATTCTCCTTAATTCCTATCCGTTTATAAGCTTAAGAAACGAACAAGTTAGAAAATATTTTATAAGCCCCACTTACTGCCTTCACCTCCCGCCATAACATCATACGCAGTGCCAATAACATTGAAGAGTAGGATGAGGAGCATGACCGCGAGGAATAGCTTCTGGGGAGTGTCCATGTCACCGCGCTGGAGGTCCCGGGGGGTCTGGCAGGTGTGTGTGAGCAGGACAGCGCGCAGGCCTGGCACGGCGCGTTGCTCGGCGCACTGCTCGAAGCGGCGTGACACGTTGCGCTCGGGGGACTTGCAACGCGTGCTTAGGCAGTATCCGCGGTGGATCAGAGTACGGTCGAAGTGATGCTCGTCCGAGGAATATTCCTGCATATAAATATGTTTTTATATTATTACACACTGCGCCATCTAGTTCCGTGGTAAGCCACGAGGCTTGTGTCACGGACACCAGTTAGTTGATACACTATACATTAGGTTGACGCAAAAAAAAAAAATTTTTGATGATTTTTGAAATAAAAAATTTTTTTGAGCGACCTCTTAAAAATTATTTTTTGAGCTGTCCTTTGGAGAGGGCTCTTAAAACATCAAAAAGTAAAAAAAATTCACACGAGACTCAAAAAAAAAGTTAGTCGATTTTTTTCGCCACCCTACTACTATACATACATAATATATTTACGTGCTATAAATAAAAACACCCCTGATTAGAGTAAAAAACTCGTGCTCAACAAATGAATTCCCCCAACGCGACTTGTACCCGTGACCGCTAGCACAGGAAGCAGGGTCACTACCAACTGAATCAAACGTGTCGCAATAATATATTATGGAACTAGCGACTCGCCCTCGCTTCCTAGATTTAGCACAAGCAAAGCCGCGGGATCTGCTAGTTATGCATACTAACCTTCCTCTTGAATCACTATATCTATTAAAGAAAACCGCATCAAAATCCGTTGCATAGTTTTAAAGATTTAAGCATACATAGGGATATATGGGCAGAGAAAGCAACTTTGTTTTTTTACTATGTAGTGATGAAAAAGGCAATATTGAATATACCTACAATCTCACCGCACCGAGGTCTGAATTTTAAATTAACTCGCAAGTTTCACGAGTTGGTTACAATATTAATATTACTGTCTTTTGTTTGTGGCAAGAATAAAATAAATAAGATAATAAAGATACATTTTAGTATCCGAATTAAAATATATTTAGTTAAATTTAAGGCATTATATATCTTTTCATATTTGTGATATTTTCTGTATATTTATGTAATAAGACTCATAGCCATAGGAAACTCGCCTTGATAAAGTCATAATACGGGTTGGGCGCGTCCGCGGAGATGCGGAAGGTACCGGTGCAGTAGAGGCCCTGCGGGTGCGCGAGGCAGCGCTGGTAGTCGTCCAGGTGGAACAGACGCGGCAGCAGGAAGTGATCATTGTCTGGAATAGTCTCGTTATATGACGACAGTGGTAGCCCAGCGGTAACGTGCTCGCTTGGATAACCGAGTGATTCGGGTTCAAATCCGGGTCTCGCACCTCTGATATTTTCATGTGCGAATCATTTATATCATGATTACCACTTGTCTTACGGTGAAGGAAAACATCGTGAGGAAACCTGCATGTCTGAGAAAACCTAGCAAGTTTTCGAAAGACATGTGAAGTCCGCCAGCGCGGTGGACTATGGTCTGTTCCCCTCGTACTGAGAGAGGCCCGTGCCCAGCAGTGGGACGTTAAAAAAGGGCTGATGATGATGACGACTTTTAACAGCAATTAATTTTAGCTTCACTTGGATGCCTATAGCCTATTCAACTATTTCAACGCAAAGAAGTGACACAGATGTAAAGTAAAGAGAATATAAAAAATAAACAAAAATCTTTACTACATGAATAGTGCTCTACATAGCGTATATGAAAAATTCAAATTCCAAGCTCTAAACTTAATCTAATAGTAAACTTTTATTTTATTGTCATTATTAACAATTCATTAATATTTTAATGTTAACATTCGACTTTATAATGTAGTGATCATAATTTTTAATTGTGTTAGGACAACAATGCCACGGTATCATATACAAAATGTGGTATTATAATGTTGTTAGAATAAGGTCCCTAAAAATAAGCCCTAAAGTTCTTAAAATTAATTGTAAAAAGTATGATACACTTTACATCATGAACAATTATAAAAACAAAACGAATGATTTCGTATATGAAAACTAAAACATACCACTGAAGTTCCTCGCAGCGGTCGCGGAGACCACGGCGGCGCTCGCGAGCACTAGCACTGGCCACATGTCGCACTCACCCGTGGGCGCTGTCGACACTACCCGCCGCCTGCCGACGAACCTCTTATAACTTCATGGTACACCCTGAACTTCACACTGCACCCTGAACTTTCCATTAGACCCTGAGCGCGGCACAGGTGGTAAATATGAATACAGGACCTTTACGCTACCAGCGTGGCGGAACCTACGAGTATTTCCGGTTAGCGAAATTCATAAAAATGACACCACTTAAAAGATGTTGAATATTTCTAAGATTTTATTAACAGTTTTTATTTTACGTATTGGAAATCAAAACTTTTATAAAAAAATTAATATAAATTAACCTTTATTTGACAAAACCTTATATTGGTCCATATTTGCTAAACTTACTCTACCTTACGTTTGAAAAGACGAAGAACAGCAGAATTTATATAATTTCCTGAATGGTCATCGTTAATCATTTTCTTCTAAAATAGAAAGATACTAAATAAAAATGCTAACCTTAATTTATGCTTTCTATACTGTGTATTGATTTTATAAAATGACAATAGTCTCTATGAAAAAAAGTCCAACTCCTGTGAAAAAATAACAGCAATATTTACTATCCGCGTCCTAATATTTGTTTAAGAATTATTATTTAACTAGCATTTCCTGCGGCTTCACTCGTGTTCTAAAGACCGAAAACCAAATTCTATCTGAGTCGCGCGGTTAGAACTAACGCCCGCCTTTCCCGTTTTTGCAACATTTTTCATTGATCGCTCCTATTGGTCGTAGCGTGATATAATATAGCCTATACTAAGTATATACCTTTCTCGATAAAAGGACTACAGAATAGAAAATGAATTTTTCAATTCGGACCAGTAGTTTCTGAGATTAGCGCGTTCAACCAAACAAACAAACCAACAAACTCTTCACCTTTATAATATTGGTATAGAGATCTTATAATACAACAAAAACTAAATATGTATCGCTGATTATGTGTACTTTTAATTAGTGTATCTAGTAACGTTATTTTTTTTAAATTAACGATTATTATTTCGAATTTCTACTTTATTTCAAGAAGGTATACCTTTGCAGAGAGCAACAAGTAGGTCTGCTTTTCACATTTAATAATAATATTTTAATCATTTCTTCATCTTCATTCTTCAGTAAACCAAAAAAATGCGATTATATTGAATACTCTACATTTTTTTTAATTACAAAGGCTACGATTTAAATTTTACTATATAAATATTTTCTGCGATAGAAATAATGTATATAGGTTGTAATTGTAGGTAATCGTTTTGTCAGTCAGTGTGTTGCTCCCAATCAGATTGCGTTAATGTAAACTGGCCCACCCGCGGACGCGCACCGTCGCGCGCGGGCCACCACACCGGCGGGCTCTACCGGCTGACAATATACATGCCGATGTAAAGAATCTGGTACATAGACATAAATATTAAATTCAAATATATTTTTTTTGATTTGTTATAAATAAATTGGTTATCTATTAAAGAATCAAAAATAATAGAAATTCAATTAATAGCGATCAAGAGACGACACGTTTGGCTCAGTTGGCAGTGACCCTACTTTCTGCGCCAGCGGTCGCGAGTTCATGTCCCGCTGGGCTGGCTTTGTTGAACACGAAAATTTGTTCTCCAGTCATTGGTGTTAATATTTAAAAATTTATATGTGTAGTATATCAACTATCTGGTATCCGTAATATGAGCCTTACAAGCTTACTAGATGGCGCTGTTGTAAAAAAATTCCCAATAAGAGAATAATACTTTCTTAGATTTCCCTAAATATTTGTCATTTTAAATAATATTTTCGCATGTTTCGTGGCCGCGTCGCATGTAGAAAGGCAAACAAACTGCACTAACGGAGCCGGCGCGGCCAAAAGTTCAAACATCTATAATAATTATGCAATGTTTGTTTTTATTTCACTCATCTCGTAAACTCACTGGTGGCATATACATTGATTGCACACTAATATAAGTAATACTCGGGATTTTTGTTTAGGAAATATTTGAAAACTAAAAAATTGACCTAGTGTTGTATGCTGATCATCTTTACATAGTGTAAAAAGAAGTCATTCAAGTCATCAGTAATCAATCATGTCATCACGGTACACTAAGATCTTTTATATTCCACAACGGATTTTAATGCGGTTTTCATCAATAGACAGAGAAAAAGTCGAAAAAATATCTCATTTCTGAGAAATCTGTACTCGTTAAAACGAATCTAGGGACGAATCAAAGTGGAACGAGGGTGAATCGAAAGTGTAACTATAAGTAAATATTTTATTTACAAATAAATATTAGTAGGTACACCGTACATATTACTTTCAATTACAATTTTATAACTTTGTACTTTAATATTTGAATACCCAGTTGAATAACTTAACTTGACTGAACTTAACATGGAAAGTCCAGAAATTTTTATAATTAGTATTCTTAAAAATGTTGAACCAATCTTTGCGAATTATTCATGAATCCTTGCAACTCGCGGTGTCATATTAGATTTACGCCTGGGCCCTGAAAAGGAACCCTTCTAATTTCGTCACATCCGCCACCGGTATGTCACAGACACTTTACTTCAAGGCTATTGATAACGTACAGCTAAAACTTTGTAGGTACATAGGTCTTAAATAACTGGCTAGATATTCAATATAAAGTAAAACTCTAATTGCAAAATGTAAAGAATGAGTTGACACGCTATGTTCACGCTGTGTGAACACTAAACATGTGACATATCTAAAATAAAAATATAACAAAAATGTTGTGTTATCCCATAATAAAAATAAATAGTAATATTATACATAAGTATTTAAGTTTGTCGAGATAAATGGATGAATAATGGGTGGATGGTTCCATGGCTGGGATCTTTTCCCAGCTTCTGTGTACTGATTTGTTTTTGTTTTCAAATAGGGACGAACCCGATCAAAGCCATTCACTACTAGTATATTATCCGAATCTTATTACTATGAAACCTTCGGTTAATTCTAAAAGAAAATACTTAATCTTGAAAAATAAAATAACTTGTTAAACTTTTCTTGTAAAAATCATCTCTGTATCGCATGAAATTTGCACCATAAATTCATTGTGGTATATACCCTGATCCATACACCTTTGGGATATATCCATGAGGATTAAATGAATGATTAATGGTTGTATAATATAATATTACATAATAAAATTTATTACTTTTTTAGTACCACAAAATTAAAAATCAAAAATATTTCATCTTGTTAAGATTTCTCGTTTTATAGTTTAGAGTAAGGGACTGGAATTAGAATTCTTCTAATATAAAGTGGGAACTAGCGGGTTGCGCAAGCAGCACAGCGGCGTTCAGTGAGCGCGATGACGCCGGCGCGGACGTTCACGCTCGCGCTGATTTGCGCGCGCGCATTCACTTTCGGTGTAGGAAATCGAGATGAGCATAACTGCACTATCAGTAATACTAGCGAAGATGACAAATTTTGTAATTTAACTCGGCTAAATAATAATGAAGATATAGCTAACTTAACAGTTCGCGATAAAAAACCATATAGGCTGAAAATTAAATATAATTACAGCCTCATTGAAGACGATACAATAGACTTTCTCGCTTATCTTGAAGATGAGCATGAAGTCTATCACCTTTCCATCGAAAATTATGAAAATGATATTAACAAAACTACCAATGTTAATACTGATCAAAGAAATCATAACTGGACTGATCATCGGAGACATTTCGACGATGATGATCCTCAAAGAGTAGTTGTTGACGGCGTTTTCAGCTCCGACCATAATCTACGAAATTATTTGGCCGCGAGTGACGAGACTATGAACATAAACATCAGAGAGGCTTTCACTGAAACCCTTTTATCTGATGTTCCTGATGATGATGTTATAATGGAACTTACTGGTAAGTTTTTTTTAATAATTGTTTCTTCGATACAAATATATATATTTTAAAATATAGATACTATACAATATATATTTTTTTACATAACATGTGTCTTAAAATGTAGAATGTTAGTTTCTTTGTATATGCTAACTATAAATTTGTTAAGACTCCAACTTCATATTGAATATTTTTATTTATCATTTTTTTAATTTAATTTAATTTTTTATGAAGGTTGTAATCGAATGTTCAACCACACGTTTCAATTAGTTTGTGGTGATGCTACTTGTGATGCCAGCGGACGTGGGATCGAGTCCCGCTGGGTTTAATTTATGCGATATTAATTTGTTTCAGTTGAAAATAAAAATAAACTAAATTAAAATTGGTTCAGCCGTTTTGGCGATATGACGCCACTTACAGACACTGAAACACACGTTTTTTTTTACTTTTAACTTATTTTCATTTCATTCTCGTGTAGACTAAACAAAGTGAATGTGAATTAACAAGTAAACTTCAATGTGTCATGTGTTTAGATGAACAGTACTACGCCATGCCGCGTCTGTTCGAGCTGGACGACTTCCCCAGCTGCGTGAGCGCGCGCGGCACCTACTGCCTCGGCAGCTTCGAGCTCGCGCCCATTGGGGAGAGCCGGCTATTTAGCGTTATGCAGGTAGAGATTTGTGAAAATATAATATATAAGTGTAAAGCACAAATATATATGTGTACTGAATTTATATCAACACTGTCAGTGAGCTTGTCGGTTTGTTTTTATTGACACAAAACTGCTTGTCCAATTTACATATTTAGTATAGATTAAATTACAAACATATTCCGATGATGTATCTAAAAATAGTCGACGTCTCACTCGTAAGTCTAATAACATACTCGTAGATGGATGGACCAATTTGAATAATTATATTTTTTATAGTTGGGGTAGGTTTTGGGGGTGGGGTAAATATAAAATAATTAGAAAACATAGTAAAACATAAAAATCTAAATATCCAGGACTGTATGTATTGTATTGATCATTAAACATTCAGTCGTCCTCGGGAAGAACTTGAGTAAAGCGAGGTTGATCCACTAGTTAATTTTTATTATACCATGATTAAGTAAGACCATCAATAATTACGTGATGCTTATCCGCCGGAAAACAAAGTGTTGTCCTCAGCGGAGTACGTAACACTCGTTTATTATTTTATAATATTTCCTAGCAGTCTGGCCTGGTTTTCGCCTTGCAAATTTTAAATTCTAATAATTTTTCTTCTAACTCAGAAATATTTTTATGCTCTTCCCTTGCTGTATCCTAAGCAAGATATATTACTTAACTTTCTTATTTAGCTATACGTCATGAAGATGCGGCTGCTGAGCTGTTCTGCATCCTTGCTGTCCTTTTACCACAAGATCACTTTAGTCAGTTTGGCCTTTGAAAAAATCCTAATGATAATCTAATAATTAAGGGGACATTAATGACATAATACCTATTAGGTAATAATACTGTACAGCTTAAAATAGCTTACATAGCATTTACTCGAAACAAATTCCAATTGCCATTTTTTTCGATAAGGCTATTTAGAGCGCTCAACAGGTTTATAAATCCAAAATGGACAAAAAATTAAATCCTGTTTTTCTGAAAATGCCATTTATGAATTAAGTAGTACAATTGGCAAGTTGAAATTAATTCAAAGTTGATGTTTCAAAATCACGCTGAATAGTCCGAAATAAACACAAACATTATTTGCATAACCTTATATAATTTTATAAAATAATAGAATCCTTACGTACAGTTATGCAAGGAAAAATTAAACTATGTTTTATGCGTTAGTAGTTTCGTCATCTGCGCGAAGAGGCGCACGGTAGTTCCGCTCCGATTATGAGGCCGCAACTAATATTATTGATGCGACGGATTACCAACCACTTTGTACACTTCGATGATCAGAAAGTGATTAAAGTTTCTTCACACCTTACACCGTTTTAGTTCCTGAAATTATTATTGATACAATTATGAGGAAATTATTCTTATACAATATAGGGATATCACAGACAGGTGGTAGCACAGTGGTAAAACGCTCGCTTGGATAATCGAGTGATGCGGATTGAAATCCGGGTCTTGCACATCTGATATTTTAATGTGCGTATCTTTTCTATGACAGTGGTAGTACAACGGTAATGCGCTCGCTTGGATATCCGAGTGATGCTGCTTCAAATCCGGGTATTGGCGCCTTTGATATTTTCATGTGCGAATCATTTCTAACATGATTACCATTTGTCTTACGGTGAAGGAAAACATCGTGAGGAAATCTGCATGTCTGAGAAAACCTAGCAAGTTTTCGAAAGACATGTGAAGTCCATCAACATGCACTAGGTCAGCGCGGTGAACTATAGCCTGATCCCCCTTCGTACTGAGGGAGGCCTGTGCCCAGTAGTGATGATGATCTTTTCTATCATGATTACAAAATACATCGTGCCTCAAATTAGGAATAGAACCTACGTCATTCGATTCTAAAAATAATATTTGTTACAGCGGTTCTCAGCGAACTGGGTAGATAACTTCAACCATACGCGTTTGCATCGAGGGGTGTGTCTCTCGCGGCGCTGCGCCTCGCCGCCTCCGCACGGACACGATCTAGAGACGTGGTGAGCTTATACTTAGGATCAAAAACCTAGTTTTTACACCTTTTTTGTTCCTAATCACATCCATGTTTTAGGCACTTGCCTACGTTCTCTGATTGTACAATTCTAAATTAAAGGTAAGATGAAAATATTTTGCTTTCGTTTTAGTACTATTTTAACTTTTCGGAACGGAAAACTTTCTGTCGGAACGGTAAAGACTGATCAGATCTATCCGACACCGAACGGATTTTTATACTGTTTCCTCCAAAAAAGTCATGGGTAAAGGTTTTTGTGTATTAATTAAGGTTTTGTGTAAATTGACTGAAACCATTGTTGAAGATATTGAAAAAATCAAACCGGCTTTGGTAAACCATTAAAGTTATATAAAAACTATCTATGACAGAATTATTGATCTTAAAGACCAAGTAATGTATTAAACTGTAACAACCTGACGTATTTACGTCGCACCCGTGCCATGCAACGGTAGTCATTAGGTACACTATAAAATATTATTCATATAAAACATAGGCTCGAGTCTTGCGTCAACGCTAGCACGGTGTCCGGCTACAACCTGACGGCGCGCATCTCCCACCTGGAGTACTGCACGGCGGGGAGAGAGCCCTCGCCCCCGCTCGGCGCCAGCGAGATGGCCTTCGTTGCTGTCGTCGCCTTGCTGCTCACATTGACGGTGGTCAGCACCATCCTCGACAAGTCGCTCTCTGATGAATCAAAGAAAGGTAACTTTTGTGTACTAGATCATTAGACGATGACTAAATAATCGCACTTACTACTGTGGTAGTCCTAAATATTAAAAAGTTACCGAGATTTTAAAAGTTTAAAGTATATAAAATATGCAATATCTGTGCTCTGAATCAAAGTCGTCCTTTGAAAGGAGTAAAAAAAAGTTTTTTGTTTATCTAATGATGAAGAATGAATGAAGAATGCTGTGGTTCATTAAGTAAGCAAAACTTATTATGTTCTATGAAAACATTGTAATAGTAACTTGTATTACGAAATCTGGAAATTATTTATTTTCCAATCTCCAAATCATTTTGTTTTCAAATTATTACTAGTGACACAACAAAAGACATCAACGCGTTCTTGATATTTGATTAATTAATACCGAAAAATAGCAGTATTATCATCACTAAGCCAACTATCATAGGTACGAATTATTTGTTTTCTTCTGAAACTAATAGAAAGATATTATTTTATTAATAACTTGTTTTAATGTTATAATTTTTATATTACCTTTTGTTTATTGTTTTAATATTACCTTTATAAAACAAGCTTCATGCAGATAATTAGAGCATATTAGCACCTTACGTTTCACGTTTACCTTTCTTTAGACTATGGCTGGGCCCTGTCATGGTCGCTACCATCTTCGTGGCGCTGCCTGACGGCGCCGGCGCAGGCCTCGCGAGGCACCGACATGCGCTTCTTTGACGGGCTCCGAGTGCTGTGCATGCTCAGCGTCATAGTGGAGCACGTCTGCTGGCTCGGCACGCAGGCCTACGTCGGCGACACCAGATATGTAGAACTGGTACCGATCATATTCTGTACTTGTAAAACAATCTATCACGGCCTTGAAATTACATTCATTTCATTTAACCCAGACAATTTTCAATATTCCGGCCATTAACAATCAATAAGCCACATTTTCACAGCGTTTCACCTTAAGAAACATTTTGAAAATAATTCTTAGATTGTCTGTCTGTCAGTTACATTTTTAAGTTAGCGTTAAAATATAATTCAATGTCAACCAACACTTTGACATAACTAACAACTTTCTATCAGAATCGTCGTTCGCGCGACGCCATGTTGCTGGCGAACAGCACGATAATGGTGCAGATCTTCTTCCTCATGGCGAGCTTCCTCCTCGCGCACAAGCTCCTAGAGGAACAGAAGCGGGGCCCATCCGTCCTCACTTTCTTCAAAATGATGTTTAATAGATTGATAAGGTAAACTATACTTATTAGTATTATAAATCCGAAGTGCGATTGTTTGTTTGTCTATCTGTCTTTCCTTCTTCCATGTTGAAAAAAAAGACAGTTTTTGGGACAAACAAAAGGGAAATAAATTAATAAAAAAATATTCGAAATACAAAATAACATCGACTGTATAAAATTCTACCTACTAAAATAGAAATAAGACGACGTAGAGCATAGTTTAATGCAGTCGCAGCCAACCGTGAAAAAGAAATCACAAAGTTTAAATCATGTTCGTTGACAAGTAACACTAAGTAAGGAAGTAAGACACAAAGACAAAATAAATATAATTTGTTTTAATACTAGCAACTTACCCTAGCTATGCTCGGGTTCATTACATGTCAAATAAAATTAGGTACATGTCACTTGAGAGATTGATTAATTCCATCATTTCTTTTTAAGGACATCTTCATAGAACTAGTTATTGGGTTTTCCCGTGAGGATTTTAAACGTCGACCGGAGTTATACTTTTTTAGGTCTACGCGAATATTTGATAATATTTATCATGTCACATCATGCCAAATCAATCATGCCAATCATCGGAGCCAAAAATCATAATAAATCCGTGACGAAATCCGAAAAGCTTGTTTCATTTATAACAGACTAAAACTTAAAATTACTGTTGTTGGGTCCACTTGTACAATGTACATATTGTTTTTAACAAATTTTTTGTTAAATATATTAAAAAAAACTATGTATTTTCTTAATTCCCCTGACTCTACCAGGGTGAGTCCGAGCTACTTCATGGTGGTGTGGTTCGCGGCGGCGTGGTGGGAGCGGCTCGGCGACGGCCCGCAGTGGCGCTCGCTCGTGCGCTCCGAGGCCGGCGTCTGCCGCCGGAAGTGGTGGACGCAGTTCCTCTACATAGGCAACTTAGTCGACACGGACGAAAAATGTTTGATACAAACTTGGTGAGAAGGAAATTTAAAAAAAAAAGATGATATATTGACCAAAAATTGATTTCACAATAAGCCTAAGAAATTTATATCAGCTTATGTAATAGGTATAATTCACATATTACTTTTAATTTTTGAATTTAGTCCGTTCACATATTAAATATAGTTCAATCATTGAAGGTATCTAGCTGCTGACATGCAACTGTACGCGCTGGCACTGGCTCTGACCCTGGCGCTGCGTGCGCGCGGGGGCAGTCCCGGGGGGAACCCTGGGGACAGTCCCGGGGGGAACCCTGGGGACAGTCCCGGGGGGAACCTTTGTCCCGGCGCAGGGGCTCGTCGGGCGCTCCCGGTGCTGAGCGCGCTGTGTGCCGCCACGCTCGTTGGCAACTTCGCGGTCGCCTACGCTCTGCGCATAGTACCCACATTCGTTGTGCACAATCCTGAGTGAGCGCGTTTATATATTTATATAATATACTAATTGTAATCTATTTAATTTCATGGATGTTTATATACACAGAGTCTAATAAAAAAACAAAAATAATCGTTCCGACGGGAACCGTAAATTTTTACTGATTAAACATTGTATAAGTCTTTAGAACTGTCTTTAGAGGTAAATGTTTTTAAGCCAGTTTGTTTCAAATCAAATTAAATCAAAATATTCTTTATTCTAATTGACTTTAACAAGCTCTTTTGAATCGTCATTTTTACATTATTAAAATTAAATGTCAGTCTGTAAGTCTGTGAGTAAACTACCACCGGCTCGGAAAGCTGTTCTGCTGAGAAGAACCGGCGAGAAACTCAACAGTTGCTCTTTTCAAAAAATATTTGGTTTATCCTACGTGAGACAATACCAGACAATAATTCCACATATTAACATCTACTAAGTATTCCGTGATGGTGTAATAAGCCTTATTCAACAACGTATTTTTAATTTTGGATTTAAATTGCCTCAAATTTAATATGGACTGTGGAGGTTTATTGTACATGCGTACACATTGCCACATAAACGATTTATTTACTTTTTGTCGGCGAAAACTGAGTGTTACAAGTTTATCCTCATTTCGTGTATTTTGTGTTTAGGATATGTATTCTTAAAGCAATAATGTGTGTGTGTCATCAGGTTGATACGCGTTTCCTACAAAGGCGAGGTGTCGTTCGACTGGATGTACACGTCCCCGCAGAGCAACGCGGCGGGCGCGCTGGCGGGGCTGCTGCTGGCGCACCTGCACTGCGCCGGCGTCGGCCGACGGCTCGCGCGCACAAGGGTACGCTCTACATGCTTTCTTATCCCCACAAATTTATCATCATTTTGACGACACGTTTGGCTCAGTTGGTAGTGACCCTACTTTCTGCGCCAGCGGTCACGGGTTCGAGACCCGCTGGGGGCATTCATTTGTTGAGCACGAATGTTTGTACTCCAGTCAAGGGTGTTTATATTTATAATATGTATGTATTTAAACTTATATACATAATATGTAGTATATTATCATATTTTTCGAAGTGATAGTATATACCTTCGAGTAGCAGCCGAATGGACCGGCATGCCCCGTATAGTACCACTCTCTCACAGAAGACCGGCGTGAAGTGGCAGCTATGCTGTTGCGTTTCGTCCGGTAAGAGTCCGGGAGGCTCACTCCCCTCCCCTCCTCCCTCCCTCTTCCCTTCCTCCTCCGTCTTCGCACTCACCTCCCTCTTCCCTCCTTCTTCCCTCCCTCCTCCCTCCCTCCCTTTGCTGAAAGGCCGGTAACGCATCTGCAAGCCTTCCCATCAGGTGAGCCTCCTGCTCGTTGCAAGTCTATGGTTACCATCACATAAAACTAGCTCGTGGTATTTAGTGTAGTCAATTATGCTATGTCATCGCAAATATAGTAAAATAACCCAAAATAATCAACAAACATTTAAAACCTTTTGATTAGATATGAAGTAATTATAATTTATCCACTCAAAAAATTAAAAATAATTTAGCAATATTTTATTTAAATCTTATTTGCATAGACAGTTTCGCAATAGGTATTTGCTTCAGCGTAACATATCGCTAGGTATTCTAGCTAAAATTTGAATTTGTAATGGGAGAAAAATTCTAACGCACATCGATCACACACTTAATTACATTACATATTATGGAAATAGCCTTTTACAATTATATAAAATGTTAAAAAATACACTTTTGAGTAATTATTATATAAAAGCCCGCTGTGGGCACGACATGTTCCTTATCTGATGACCCGCATTTCTAGATTAGGGATCGATCTTGACAACTTTCCACGACGACTAATTTAGAATCGAATTAATCGGTTCACTTTTGACATATTGCGTAATTAATTATGTAGTACTAAGTAGGTATATTTGAAATATAATGTCATGTTCTCAAAGAACTAGAACGTCAATGAATTATAATTTTTGTCACACTTTAAAAAGGTAGACCTACCTTCGTGCTTTGGAAGCTTCGTGCTTAGGTAGGTACCTACCTACTACCTAGATTTACCTTATATTTTTGGAGCTTTACTTAATAAAATGTGTACTTTATTTTATTAAGCTCTAAGCTCTGTTATATATATTTAACATACTTATGTTGTATATATTTAACATACTTATGTTGGAAAGACAAATAATTGAATGAAGCTAAACTAAAAGTGTACATTTTCTAAACATTTCCCGTATGAAGCTAGCTACTTAAACTTGTAATATGTATAATAAACACGCTAATTTAGAACGTCTTTTACGGTCTTAAGAGCACAATCAAGTCATTCGCAACGTTCAGATTTAAGATTTAAAATGCTAGTCGTAGTGAAGTTAAATTTAAATAGCAAGTTACAAAACACACAACGACCGCGGCTGGCCGGAATTTACCGCATAATTTAATTTGCAGCGCGCGGCGACAACGCTACACTACCCAGTTTGGTTTTGGTTAGGTTAGGTTACATGTTACAGTGTTACAGTGTACCAACTTATCCAAATCCATCTTACACACAAAAATAAGCCTTTGTACATAGTACATATATTAATGATAATATTTAGTCCATTATACGACCCTCAGTTGGACACGGGCCCCCCTTCAATACGAGAGGGATTCGGCCATAGTCCACCGCGCTGGCCTAGTGCGTGTTGGCGGACTTCACATGTCTTTTAAAATGGGTTATCTCAGGCATGCAGATTTCGTCACGATGTTTTCTTTCACATTAAGACAAGTAGTAATTATGCTAGAAATGATTCGTACATGAAAATATCAGAGGTGGCGAAGACCCTGATATTTTCATGTGAGAATCATTTCCAGCGTGCCCAAGGATTTGAACCCACATCACTCGGTTATCCAAGTCTCTGATAGCGTAGGACGTAGGTTATCGTTTTCAATAGACATGTTATAGCGCTTACATTACAATAAACCAAAATATAATTTTGACTGATATAAAAGTCACGGTATGTCCTTACATGTAACATACCTTCATCAATGTTGTAATGTTGTAAATAAATTGTTATTTAAAGCATAAGTATGGCAATTACCGGACAGATGATTACAACGATAGCTTTAATAACAGTCAAAATCCTTTTCTTTGTAAGTGAATATTGAAACAATTTATTTAATAGTCATCGTCAGATGGTTTTGTTTAGTGTTTTGTTTTTGATTGTTAAAAAATAAAAATAAGGTTTACACCTTTTTTCGTTTCATGAACAAACATGTTTAAATATTTTTATGTCATATTTGTTAGCTAAATGAATCTAACGACACCATACTATTCATACTATGTGTATGACATAAAGTCTCTTGCAAAACTGAACAAGAGAAATAGACGCGCAAACATAAGGTTTATTTGAAAAACATTACCCTTTTTTGCAACAGTTGGGTGAAAACATGAAGTTAATGCAAGAAAATTAAAAAAAGACATTAAACCTTTCACGTAATGATGTAAAATGAAATGATATAGTATATATATCTACTCAGGCTTTGTATTAAGATACTAAATCTAAGAATTCAATAGCTTTCTATAGCAGTATACGAGTTTATATGTATTACATAGTTTATTACATAAGCTATTATATACAGTTTATAGGTAGTTAGTTACCATTAAGGGCCCTAAGCCGGTGGGCGACTTAGCCACTTTCACTGGTTGCGCCACGCGATGGCCGCGCGCTGCAATTATGCAGTTTATGCATTGAGAAACTCCCGAGATAACATAACCCAGCGGCTGTTGCGTAGATAAAAATAGTAACACAGTCCCTTTCTAAAATACACAACTATACGTCCAAAAAGCGATCTCGTTATGGATCATGATGGATGGATCAATCCACTACTAGTACTGCCTACTTCAATGTAGTAAAGATTTCTTTGTTTCCGCTAAACGTTCATAAAATAATTTAAGCAAGAAAGCTAAATTAAAAAGGGCAAAAGACCAAATTTAATGCTTCGCAGATTCCTCTACAGATGTTTCGTCACAAGGCAAAGTAGGTACGTGTCCCACGAAAGTATTGCGCACGCCTCATCCAGGCACGAACTTGCCGTATTGAAAATGTGATACGATATTTTTAAACGAACTGACGATTTCTTAGAAAACTGCCTTCTGAACAGGTGGTCGATGCTTCAAGAAGTAGGCACACTGACTAAATGATGTGGATAATACAAGTGTGGATAATTCAAGTACTGTACAAATAGCAAAAATAAGACACTCGCGCCGTTACCATATACAAAGTATTAGACGTAACTCTGAATACATGGCCAAATTACTTTTAATGTAATGTCACAATGCTTTTATAATTAATCTTCTCTAAAAAGATGAAAATGGAAAGTCGCCTTTAAATTACACAGATGGTGTTTAGAGCTGAATCGAGCTTAATCTATACTAATATTATAAATCTGAAGAGTTTGTTTGTTTGGTTGAACGCGCTAATCTCAGGAACTACTGGTCTGAATTGAAAAATTATTTTTTTGTCGAATAGTTAGTTTATCGAGGAAGGCTATAGGCTATATTACATCACGCTACGACTAATAGGAGCGGAGCATGAATGAAAAATGTTGCAAAAACAGGAAAAATATTTCTTTTGAATTTAAACCTTTAGAACGTCAGCGGAGCCGCGGGAAAGGCTAGTGTATGTATATAGAAATAGATAAATGTATTGTATAATTATAAAGTGTTGATTTGGTTTTGTTAGACGTCTCGAAAAGTGAATTATCTCTGAATTTAAATTCAATGTATCTTATAAATTTTGAATTTTTAAGTTTACTATATTTGTGGGAACGCTATATTTATTATTCAGTTTTATCTATACTATAATTAATATTATAAAGAGGAAAACTTTGTTTGTTTGTTTGTAATGAATAGGCTCAAAAACTACTGGACCGATTTCAAAAATTCTTTCACCATTCGAAAGCTACATTATCCACGAGTAACATAGGCTATATTTTATTTTGGAAAAAAATAGGGTTCCGTAAGATATTTGGGTTTTTCGGACACAAGGTGTAAAAAATCAACCAGGAAAGTTATTTATTTTGCTTACACTGCCTAAACTATAAAAGATAGGACCATAAAATGTTCTAATTAATTGTAGATCTTATAAATATCTACAAAAAAGTCCGCGACACACTATACCTATCTATGTCGAGTGAGGCACAACAACCATTTTTTTTATTTAAAAATCTTGAATTTTTTTGGACTACATTTAAACGCGTTTATTTTACTCATGCTATCAATCCTTATAAAAATAAATTATTTCATCACTAACTACAGTTTATATAGATAATAATATTTGGTCTTTGAATGATAAAAATTGGACGTGCTATAGCAATGTTTGTATGAAATTTCTTCTTTTTTTGTGCTACAAACCTTAAACTTGACAGGGAGATAGTTAATAGTTAGTAAATGCCCGCAAAGAACGAATTTTGTGACAGGGCCGAATTAAGGAGGTCTAAGGGCTCTCGCCAGTTTGTATGAAATGCCTTATTTTTTTGTGCTACAAACTTTAAATTTGATAGGGAGGTAATTTATAGTTTGTGATCGTTCGCTAAAAACATGTTTTGCATCAGGGCCTGATTAAGGAGGTCTAAGGGCTCTCATAAGTTTGTATGAAAATTCTTCAGTTTTTGTGATACATATTTTAAATTTGACAGGGAGGAAGTTAATAGTTAGTAGACATCCATTAAACATGTATTTAGGAAAAGAGACGGATTTATGTGGTCTAAGGGCTCTTATTTGTTTGTATGAAAGTTTTTAATTTTTGTATGCCACAAACATAAAATTTAATACAAACTTAAAATTTAGCTGGGAGGTAGTTAATAGACATCAGAATCAGTAGACATCCGCAAAGAACGATTTTGCGACAGGGCCGGAGTGAAAAGTGCAAGTGCTGTCGCAAGTTTGTATGAAAGTCCTTCACCTTATGTACTACAAACTTTAAATTTTGTGGAGAGGTAGTTATTGTAGAAGACCTCTAAGAATTTAGAAAGGGTTTTGAACAGGGCCGGATTAAGGTGGTTTAGGGAGTCTCGCAAGTTTGTATGATGTACCTCTATCTTTTCTGCTACAAACTTTAAAATTGGCAGAGAGGTAGTTAATTGTTAGTAAACGTCCGCTAAGAACAAATTTGGCGACAGGGCCGGATTAAGAAGGTCCAAGGGCTTTCGCAAGTTTGTATGAAATTTCTTAATTTTTTTCGCTACAGACTTTTTGGCAGGAAAGTAGTTTTTGTAGTTAAGCAGAAGTCCGCTAATAACGGATTTTGCTACAGGGCCGGATTAATGAGTTCTAAGGGCTGTAGCAAGTTTCTATGTAAGTCCTTTATCTTTTGTGCTACTTACTTGAAATCTGGCGGGAAGATAATGAGTGGTCAGTAGACATCCGGTAAGAACAAATTTTGCGACAGGCTCTCATTATTTTGTATAATAGTCCTTCATTTTTTGTGTTACAAACTTTAATTTTAGCATGGAGGTAGTTAATAGTTAGGCGACGTCCGCAAAGAACTAATTTTGCGACGGGTCGAATCGAGGAGGTCTTAGGGCCATAGCAAGTTTGTATGAAAGTCTTCACCTTTTGTGCTACGAACTTTATATTCGTTACGAAGGTGGTTAATTGTTGGTAAAAGTACGCTAAAAACGTTTTTTTTTTCTATAGGGCCGGATTAAGATGGTGTTAAGGCTTCATAAGTTTTTGAGATACCTTCATTTTTTGTGCTACAAGTTTCAAATTTCGCACTGAGTTAGTAGATAACTTTTACGATATTACAAATCGGACACTCCTTTCAAATGATATTACGAATTTAAAAATAATAATAATAAAATAACGCGTAGCACAGCGGGCAATGTGGAGAGGGACGGGGAGCCAAGAGCGGGAGAGGTAGCTGCGCCGCTCAGGAGTATATTAACGATGGGTTCTGAAATAGCTGGAGTAATTTTTGAGAATTTTCAGGCAATCTACAGATCATCTGATTGCGAGTGATCGAATAAAGATTAGTAGCGATTTAAAAAATGCGGGCGAAGCCGCGGGTACTGCTAGTACAATATAAAATAGTAGAAAAATAAATTTTGACACACCAATGGAGTGGAAAGTGCAGTTCTTTTAATCAATCGATGTCAACGTTCAAGCAAAACAAACGCTTAACATTTACCAACTTGGCATTTGGCAATTCGCATGATCTTTAAAACCAGTTAAAACAAGAAAAGGTTCTCAATTAGGTAAATGACTTTTCGTTGTATAATAATATTGGTTTTTAGTTTGACTTATTACGAGAATAAAATATGGTGGGTAAAGGTAAAAAGAACCATCTGTGTAATTTTAAAGATAGAGCCAAGAAATGGTAGATTAGTATAGTAAATTAAACAAGGAATGAAAAATCTCCGCTTTTTAGTGCGTGCTTTTCAAAATAATTTTAACGTACACGAATAAAATAATAACACCGGAAGCAAGAAGCAGCTACCAGCGGAACAACAATTTGTAAAACGAACTATAAGTCTTCATATGGTAGTTTACTCACAGACTTACAGACTGACTTTTAATTTTGATAATTTAAAAATGACGATTCAAAAGAGCTTGTAAAAGTCTATTTGAATAAAGAATATTTTGATTTGATTTTGATTTGATTCATAAAGGTTAGCTCGGTATGCGTCAGTAGTATTATATTATAAATAAATATGTTAGGACATTATTACACCCAGCACCAGGCTTGTATTACGGATACTAGATAGTTGATATACTACACATATATAACTTTAAATACATACATATTATAAATATATACATCCATGACTGGAGTACAAACATTCGTGCTCAACAATAGATGCCCCCAGCGGGACTAGAACCCGCGACCTGACGCAGCAAGTAGGATCACTACAAATTGAGCCGAACGTGTCGTTAGAATCTACTATTTGTAAGCATTGAGCAAAACTCAATCCCAAGTGTAAATGGCATGTGCCCGGTCGCATTGTGCAACATTACATCGACAGGAAATACTTGAACTATAGGTACAAGTACCATAGAATTTTACCGTTGACTGCATATAGCATTATGAAATCTTTTTGAAGCATATCACACTATACCTTTAAAAGCTAAAAACAGCCAGTATGAAACATCTCATCGTCTCTCAGTAACAAGTATAGCATTCATCATCTCAATTTTTTATAGTTATTCAAATCCTGACAATGAAGCGCCAATAGCCTCTCTATAGAATAGCTGTGAATTGTGATATACGGATGTAAGGACAAGGCCAATTATATCTAAGAGTTTCGGTTTAGCCATTGGGCTAAAACCTGAGCCAAATGGTGGTTCTATTATACATTTCAATAACATTGGAAGCCTTAATATTATTATTTTTATATATATGACTAGTGGAACCCTCGGCTTCGCTCGCGCTTAATCAAGGGCCGAACCCGAGCGAAGTGAGGGAGAGTAGCTTGTTTAAGATTAACATTTCCATCATACATTACATATGTGTAACTCTAGCTGTTTTCGCAGCGCAAGCCAGTATTGCTCGCAGATTATCGTCATATTTTGGACAATTCACACAATATCTTTATAAATAGGGGATCGGACAATTTTTCAGAAAGTGTTTTAAATTAATCTTCATGGATACTTATTCACATAAAAAAATTAATTTAATTTATTTATAGCCTTTTAGGTACTCAAAATCATGTTTTAATATTGTTTGTTTACAAATACCGCCAAAACGACACGTTATACGCGTGACGTCACTTGTAAATGTCATCAATATTATTATTCTGTGGTCATTACACAGCACAGCAGTCACAACATAAACAAAACGACTGTATGAACATAAGTTCGCAAGAAGTTTTGTTTCGTGGAAAATATTCTTTATTTGTTGTTATGGAACGAAAATCATTGTATTTAATTGATAACTGAAACTAATATAAGTTTAAGAATTATTTATTAATCGATAGATTTATGTGTGACAGTTTTAGTATTGTTCTTTTATATTATATGTGTTTTATTTTATATTTTGTGTAGAACCAATGCTGGTAAGCGCTCACCCCTGCATAGAATTGCTGATGTATATAATGAGCACTTCTTATCGGTGGATATTTTGTTTGCAAAAGCTCCTAAATTTAAAAAAGAAATTTTAAAATTATTGCATTAATATTATAAAAGCAAACGTATATATACATAACTTATGTATTAAGTGAATTTAATCTTTGTTGAATATGAATTTAAATGTAATTATGTATACCTACCATTTCCTTAATGTGTGCTTTATACTATTATAAATTGTAAACTGGAGTTGACGGTGTTGGTGTCACAATTGATAATGTTTATATTGTGTCTCTTCTTTTATGTAAAACTTTTTGTGATTACTGTTTGTCAACTTAAATAAATTAAAAAAAAAAATTATATATACTGTGACGTGCTGTCAAATGTCAAAATTCAACAAATGACGTCACGCACTGTGTTTTGGTGTTTCAGTACAGACTTAAAATCTTGTAAATAACAAAATTTTATTTCTTCATTTAAAAATATTTAAATGAATTATATTTAACTATTATTCGATAAATAATCGTTAAACAGTGTACTTATTTTATCTAAGTATATTTTAGATTTTTATCTGATTACTGTCCGATCCCCTATTGTAATTGCCTATGTGTTATTCTGATGTATAAGCTATTGTAAGGTTTCATTAAAATCCTGAGTAGTTTTTACGTGAAAGAGTACACAAATACCCATCCATCCATACTTACAAACTGTCGCGTTTATAATATTAGTATAGATAACGAGTAATTTTGAAGTCATGAAAACTATAATCACTTTAAGTGATAAGACCGCCCTTTCCCTGTATATGCACTGTATCTTTATTCTATTTTTTGGTGTAATAAAGGATTTATAAATAAATAAATAAATAAATACTATTTTTTTAAATGGATGATTGCATAATGCATGTCCACAGTGCTTAAATACACTACATTTTACTACTGTCACGCAGGTTTTCCGCATAGTGTCGGTATGCGCGGCGCCGGCGGCCTCGTTGCTACTGATGCTGCTAGGTCCGCTGGGTTTGTGGAGTGTGGGGAGAGCTGAAGGGACTCGTCTGTACGCCGCCGCCCTCGCCGCCGCCGAGCGCCCCGCCTTCGCCGCCCTCGTCGCACTCGCGCTGCTCGGCGCACTCAATGGGGTCGAATGTGTGTACTCTATTTCATATTTAAAGTATATAATGATCCAAATCTATCGAAACGTTTTAAACTTAAAGTAAAAAAAACACACACATACACACACACGCACACACACGCGCGCACGTACACGCACATGCATATCTGTGGTGAATTGACTAAACAGAAGTTAAATCCATTTTTAATACTAAATAGTATAGATAGTTTTATTTGTTTTGACAGACATGGTTTTGCAACATTGAAGACATCTCCTTTTGATGTTTAACACATTCCGCCGGAGGGTGTTGAACATCGGCTACCCTTTGTGCATAATTTTTATATGTTATACTTAGATTAAAATACGATGGGACTAACATATCCTATAAGGACAAATGAAAGGAAAAATTAGAAATAAAAAATAGATAGTTTTATTTGACGTATACATTAATTTGCTGTGTAACAGCCCCGTGGTCGCGGTGGCTGTCTCGGGGTGCGACGCTGGCGCGGCTGTCGTTCGGCGCGCTGCTGCTGCACATGCTGCTCATCAAGAGCTTCCTCGCCTCACGCCTCTCGCCGCCGCACCTCGACCGACAGACAGTGGTGAGTCTCTCAGACACACACGTTAAAGATAACTTAAAACTGACTCACTAACTGACTGAATTTAATTTAATATATTACCACATAGCGTCACTCGGATTCTTCCTTAGATGGCTTACAGTTGCTTACGTGTTCCTAAATCATAATCTGTGTACTAAATTCACCCCTATTCTTTAAAACATATTATACACATACAAATTTTCACATTTATAGTAATTATAGTTGAATTAATTCTTATATTTCTCCAGTACATAGAATGGTTTGGCGTGTCCGCTCTGTCTTACTTGGCGGCGACGCCGCTCGCGCTGCTGGTCGAATTGCCTGCGCAAAGACTTCACAAGGAAGTCACAATTCTTCTACAACGAATGCTCGCTCGAAACAAGATGAAAATACAGGAAAATACGATCTCTTCGAATAAAAAATGTAGAGATACCAGTTGATATTTATTATTAACAAAATCGGCACATCTAACTGTGAAGGAGTGTAGTTAGTATCTAACAAATAAATATTTTAACATAACGTAGACTACACTCGTAGCTGGACTTTAACTCGTTAATCGTTAATCCAGAACCTACTATTTACTGAGCATCACGCCGCGCCACACCGCCGCGGATATGAAAAACAAGTTTTGAAACTAGAAACCTAGGTAAGTAAATACAGTGTGCGTGTTAGTGAGAAAAAACCAAAGCACACGTACTGAGTTCCTGGTTAACATCGACGTCAGTCTGAACGTCAGGACGCCGGCTTCCTGACCCAGCAAGACAGGAACGGACGGAACACACCCACCGTCGCCAGGCCAGCCTCTAGGTTCCCCAGTGACTCTCTCCAGCATCAGATCAGGGTCTCAGCTAGACGCGTGATCCCGTGAGGGAGTCACTCCCACACTGGACATTCCCCGCACGCTAACTCGCTCGAAACTGGCGGTAAGAACCTCCGTCTGGAGGTTCCTGCCGCTGAAAACGTAGCCGCAGAAGGAATCCGTACGGTATCCCCGTATCGCCAGGACCTACTACGCACTGCGCAATTGGGTCCTGTTCGGAACGGAAAGGGCTTCGATCTAAATCGGGGCACCGTACAGTGCCTCACAATTTCGTCATAAAGCCGCCGCCGGCAAAGACATTCAAGGCCCCCGACATTCGGCAGAAGTCTGCTGAAAGCCTCTGAAAGGCCTGACCCCATCTCCTCGAAATGCTGAGAAACTTTTAAATTACAGAACTTTTAAATCTTTAGCGCAATGATATAAAAATACAATTTTAATCACGTGTTAAGTGGATTAGCGATTAACGAGTTAATTATTTGTTCAACGGTGTCCAGCTATGACAACACTATGTAGGTACTGTTTTTTTTTATTTGTCAAGATAAAATAAGTTTAATGCTTGTAAATAAGTTAAGTTCATAATTTAAGTTTTATAAAATGTATGACTTAAAATTATAGATATAAAAATAAAAAGTTCCCGATACGTTGTGCATGTTATTTCCTTCTTATCAGTTAATTTCTCGTATATGGAACTAATTAGTTCGAAGAATGCATCAAAGATTGGTTGGAAATTTCTATGAAATACATTATCGTTAAGTATCAAAAGCTTGCAAAATGGCTACTATCCTAATCAAAACTTGGGGACAATAAGGCAGAAGTTTCCTATATAAGATAGTTCTCTTTACGTCTATCCACCATATTTATTCAGTCAGTTCAGTCGACGACGATGACGATGATTTGAAGTTTCGTCCACCAAAAATCTCGAAAGTAGTAATGTAAAAAACTTTCCAACGGCCAACTTTAAATCAGATTTCGGTAATTTGTTTTACGATAAAAAATCTGAATAAATTAAAAAATGAAATAAATTTTATTAAAACCTATTTTTCCATTGTCCAAAACAGTAAAGAATAATTAAAAAGTAAAAGTTATGTGAGCAATTACACCTTTGCTATAAAAAATATCTGGCGCTAAAAACGTACTTGAGTCGATATCTCAAGCATAACTATTATATACTAGTAGGAATCAAGTAGTACTAGAAAATCAAGGTGATTTTGCCTTATGACAAAGACTTATGAAAAATTTGACGACGGGAAATAGTCATTCGCTTCTCTTATTTATTTCTTCATTAACTAACGAATAAAATATCACTGACCATCGCGCGTTCTGAAAGTGTACTGGAAAATATTTTATCAATAACACATACAAATACATATTATACGTATTTAATAAAAAATATGACACCAGATTTAAAAGATTTATTTTCAATTATAAAATGCAATATTAAAATTAATGATTAGTCAGCTACATTGGTTTCTACTACGAAAAATTTAACGTTTATCTTGGGCGTTAAAACTGAAATAAAAGTAGTTACTAGTTTGAGTCGAGCTTTCTTCAAAATTTTGGCCATCAATAAATGTATAGAGCTTTTGATGTGACTTTTTACTTGTAGGATAATTAAAAGCAAATCGATAAATTATTAGAATGAAAAAATTTAAATCGGTTTACACGGCCGCTTAATCGGGTTACCATTTACCAATTAACTAATTGAGTATGTAATAATTAATTATTGAGAAAAACTGATAAAATGAATAGATATAAATATTTTTTTTGTCAAACATTAAAGAATCCTGGGCGATCACCAAATCATTCCAAAATGAAACTTTCTTTACGAATTTTTCGCGGCTTTTATATATTTTTTTCAAACTTTTCAGGTGCTTTACAGCAATCATGGTCACGGAAAGAGTAAAGAAGAGAGAGCTTAAGAGAGAGATCTCAAAGGCATTATATAGTTGTAACAGAATGTCTGGCTGTGTAACCCAAAATCAAAACAAATTCCGCAAAAATATTACAATTACAATTTTAATTAAAAAAAATTTAAATACATGTTACATTATACATAAGGATGAAGTGCAAAGGAAGGTCTTGACCTGCACTATTGCTATAATATGATTGAGGCTAAACATATAATCACTTGAATAGTAATATTTCTTAATAAAACAATACGTTACTAGTAACTACAACGATGTCACCGCGGTTGGTCACATACATGCTACTGTGCGCCTGCGCATCTGCGTGCGACCTGACTGGTCGGAAAATACCTCAATGTGCAGTTGACCATTCAACAACACTATCTGATGAGAATAAAAGCATAAATAGTACTCATTGCAATGTTATATCAGCATATAATTATATGGAAAATGTTAAAGAAAATGTGTTACAAGATAGGGTGAAACGGTCTGCTACTAGCGGTGACGACGTGGAGGGTGAAGATGTGGCCGTAGATGTAAGCGGTAAGTATGACATATAGAAAATATTGGGTATACTAAATATAAAAAAAAAGGTAACGTTGTACATCTACAATATTATTCTTTCTTTTATTACTAGAGATCTATCTGTCTAGTTTCCCTTTGCGTCTACACACTAATATGCCACCGCGGACTTTGTTGTAGACCTATATAAAAAACCATTTTAGTATAGATCTCAGAGGGATGAGGCAGCGTTTTCGTTGAAAGCTCCCAGACGTCATATTTTTCCGACATTTTAGACAAAGTATACAAAACAAATCAAAATACTTGACAAAATATTTATTTTTTATTAAATATTAAACAGTCAGAAAGACAGACGCGGCGGAGGACTTTACTTTGTAATATGGATGTTGTAATAGTGATGCTTAATATTGGTCTTTAAATAATACCAATTAAAATTAATATTTTAACATTTAGTTAAATTTCGTATTGTAAAATACTAGCATTTCCCGCGGCTTCGCACGCGTTCTATAGACCAGAAACCAAATTCTTTCTGAGTCGCGCGGTATGATACGTCGCAGAACTAACGCCCGCCGTTCCCGTTTTTGGAACATTTTTCATTGTTGCTCCGCTCCTATTAGTCGTAGCGTGATGAAATATAGCCTTCCTCGATAAACGGACTACCCAACACAAAAAAAAACAAATCGAACCAGTAGTTCCTGAGATTAGCGCGTTCAACCAAACAAACATACTCTTCAGCTTTATAATATTAGTATAGATTACTCTAACAATTTATATTTTAAAATTCTTTATTGTTATATAATAAATTATATAATATGGTATTAGATCTGGAATGAATATTAAGTGAAGCTTCTTCATTTATCAGGATCATGGTCGAAACCTAAAATTCATATCTCTCGATGTCGGTCCGCGATGAACTCTGAAAGTATTAGTCCGATATTTACGCATTGATTGTTTCTTATTGTTCCAACAATGGTAGTTTTATGTCGATTATTTTCGCAAATTTAACAATGGATTCTAGAGAAATACTCTGAGAAGAGTAACTAGTTCAAACAACTTTATTTCAGCCAACCGCGTATTTTTTATTCTATTAGTAATAGGTATTTTATGTAAATATGCAACTGCAATTTGAATCCACTCGGCTTTGATTGAGATGTGCATGAGTGCACTATTAGTGATTTATTGATAACTAGCAGTACCCGCGGCTTCGCCCGCGTTTTTTTTAATCGCTACTAATCTTTATTCGATCACTCGCAATCGGATGATCTTTAGATTGCCTGAAAATTCTCGAAAATTACTCCAGCTATTTCAGAACCCATCCTTAATATACTCCTGAGCGGCGCGGCTACCTCTCCCGCTCGTGGTTCCCCGTCCCTCTCCACATTTCCCGCTGTGCTGCGCATTATTTTATTATTATTATTTTTAAATTCGTAATATCCTTTGAATGAAGTGTCCGATTTGTAGTATCGTAAAAGTTATCTACTAATTCAGTGCAAAATTTGAAACTTGTAGCACAAAAAATGAAGGTATCTCGAAAAACTTATGAAGCCTTTACACCATCTTAATCCGGCCCTATAGAAAAAAACGTTTTTAGCGTACTTGTACCAACAATTAACCACCTTCGTACCAAATATAAAGATCGTAGCACAAAAGATGAAGACTTTCATACAAACTTGCTATGGCCCTAAGACCTCCTCGATGCGACCCGTCGCGTAACTCAGTAAAGTGTCTCTATCACAAAATATCAACAAAAAAAGAGCACACTACTTGGAATGTCACTCACAAAGATAGAAGGATGCACTCATAGAATATCGTAACCATGATCGTAACACAATATCGTCAATCGTAATACTTTTTTCCGTGTTCTGATTTTTTTATTTATTTTTTTGGAGTTTACCTTTAAGCCATAAATCTCTGTGTTCTGAAGTGCGACAGAATGATTGACATATTAGTTGGTTGTCAAATCTAATGTCAAATATTATGGTTGTGTTCAGAAACTTAATTTATGACAAAACTTAAGATTTGTCAAACTTAAAAAAATAATCTGATACAGTTACAACTGAAGTTAGCTAAAATAAAGTTTCGCGAAGCCGACCAAATTAATTGGAAATCAGTACTACTAATAGTTTATTACATTTTTTGTCGCGTTCGCGATTCACTTTTGTTTATTTTCGGAACGCGACATTAGATCCTCCAAAGCGCACGCGAAGACTATTTTCATAGATATGATTGAATTTGAACTTTATGCAGCGGTAATAAATTGCAAATTGACTCTTTGACGTTAGGAACACGCCTTAATTGGTTAGACAACAGTGAGTGATTATAATTTAATATGAACTTTATTGAATAGCAATAAAGTTCAAATTGACTCTAGAAAACGTTTGTATGGGAAATAGAAAAGGGCTGTTTTTAGGGTTTTCCCGGAAATTATTAGATTTTTTCTCGCCTTTTAAACCTTCCCTAGACCTCCACGAACATTTCAAGACTAAGATAAGATAAATCCGTTCGGCCGTTCTCGAGTTTTAGTGAGACTAACGAACAGCAATTCATTTTTATATATATAGATATTAATAAAGATAAAGCTAAACCAACAGTTCACGCTAAAAATACATATGTACTAAAAAATATAATAATCACAGTCGCACTGAAGACGATTCTACAGACATTTTTGCATATATTTATGATGAACATGAAGGTTTCTATCCAAAAGTATAAATTCTTATACTACATCATAACTAACAATAATATGAATAAAGTTCAAGGAAATCATAACTGGACTGATCATCGGAGACATTTCTACGATGATGATCCTCAAAGAGTAGTTGTTGACGGCGCTTTAAGCTCCGACGAAAATCAAAGAGAGTATTATTTGGCCGCGAGTGACGAGACTATGAACAAAAACTCAGTTAGGCTTTTACTGAAACCCTTTTGTCTGATGTTCCTGGTGAAGATGTTATAATGGAACTTACAATTCGTAAATCAAAGAAAGTATTAAATAAAAAATAGTTAAAAACTGAAGATTTGGCCTCTGCATCGACTATTTACGACTGAATAAACATTTTCAAATACATGTGAAGTCTAGATAATGAACAGGTTAGGATTTTATTACTATACTAGCGGAACCCGTGGCTTCGCTTACGCTAAACTTAGGAAGAACCCGTGCAAAGCGTGCGTGAGTCGCTAGTATTTTATACTTACTGATAAAAATAGGCGATATTGCGAGTGTAACTTAGGAGATAGTTATTTATTGTGGTACACCACTTTTGTGTAGGCCTCTTAATACCTACAATTTCCTTAACCCCTAGAGCGTCGGCCTCCGTTTTACGAAAAGGCTCGAAGCGTCGGCGTAATTTCAAGGACGTTTGATAGATAGGGTAGACCTTCGGAAAAACGATGAATTCGTTGATATGTATATATTAAAATGGTATAAATTATACCTTCCCGGCTTCGTTATGAGTTTATCTAACTATTTATATAATTTAATAAGCAAATAAAACTGACCTTATCTCGCAGTGATGTAATATATATTTTTTTATTTTTAAATTATTTTTAAATTAGGATGCATATGCGGAGCCGTCGACGCCTCGAGCCTTTTCTCTTATGATCTTACGGTGTATCGTGAAACGCTCGAGGGGTTAATACATTGTTTTGATATATTTCTTAAGATTAAGTCGCTAACGTAAGGAATGTTTTCTTTGTTCTTCACAAAAGTTTGACATTTGTAATATTACTTACATATAAGAAAATATAATGACGGGATTTATTCACTTTTTATAAATAACTAGAAAATGTTAATCGCAAATTTAACTAAACAGTCCTGAGAGTTTGGTTGGGACGTAAAAAAATAATTATTTAACTCGGTAGAGTAAGGTTATATTTTTATTGCTCATAAAAACTCCAGTAGCTAGATTATTATTTTATCTATTATTTTTATTATTTCCGAGCCGATTTTATTGAAAATTACAAGTTTGAAGTCCACCAACCCGTATTTTTACAGCGCGGTGGACTATGGCCTGATCTCCCTCTTATCAAAGGTAGGCCAGTGCACAGCTGTGGAACGTTAAAAAGGCCTGAATACGATAAAAGCTATCTCTATCACGAGAGCAAACTGCTTAAAACGTTTATATAATGTTGCTCGCAATATTCGTAGCTATTTTTGTTCTAATGGAATTATTGTAACATTACCACAATTGGTTTAAGCTCACTTGGCATAAATTATTAATTTTACTAATAGAAAATGAATATGCAGTGTAAATTTTCCTCAAGGATCCATTGCAAGATTACAAGTTAGTCAATAAAAACGTAATTTGTTTTTTGTAGACGCAATAAGTTAATAACAGTGATTACTGATAATAATAGTTCATTCATAACTTCCTTTATTTATAGTCTTGAAGCGACTTCAGGTTTGCTCGACGTGCGGCATGTATGGGACTTATTTACAGCTACAATACAGGGTCCGTAGAATAAAGCTATACCTTAGCCTCAAATACATAGTTTTAAGGTACAGAATATTCAAGTCATTTATGTTCTGCGGTTTAATCAAGAGACAAAAATCAGGACGCCCAAAATCATTAAAATCTTTAAAATGGGCATCGCTATAAATCTTTTTATTATTAAAAAGAATTTTCAACGTCGCTGATACGTAACACGAGCGTAACTTGATCTCGGTGTTTTTAGTTTTAAAATTAAGCTCCCAGGACTGGAACTTGAGACTTGCAGGTGTACGCGATAGACACACGATATTATTTATTAGATAATTATATAGACAGACAGTAATCGGAATAAATTATTTTTATTCAATCAATCAACAGTGATTCAATTTGTACGTAACAACATTTATTATCTATAAGTAAACATTTTTACTATGACTATGACTGACTATGACTTCTTATTATAAACGCGAAAGTTTGTGAGTATGGATGAATGGATGTTTGTTAATCTTTTACGTAAAAACTACTGAATGTATTTTAATGAAACTATATGACGATAAATGTCAAGTAAGTAGTAAAAAATCTATCATCTGCGAGCTATTCTGGCGTGCGCTGCCAAAACCGCTAAAGTTACACATATATGTAATGTATGATGGAAATGTTTATCTTAAACAAGCGACTCACCCTCACTTCGCTCGGGTTCGTCCCTAGATTTAGCGTGAGCAAAGCCGAGGGTTCCACTAGTGTATTATATTATTATGTTCTATCACATTCAATCTAGACACTTGTCTATAGACTAGAGTCTAGACAGACGAGAAAGAAAAGTCCTCTAAACGCCGCGGCCGCTATTATTTAGTCGAGCTAGCTGTTTCAACTTTCAACTCGCCGTGTGGTGCCGCCATAGAATAGCACCTCCCCTTTTTCTAGCCGTGGGTGTCGTAAAAGGCGACTAAGGCATATATACCGGAGGATGGGCAGCAGCATCTTCTGAGTGCACACATAACTAACTGCGATCGCCAACCCGCCTGCCAAGCGTGGCGATTATGGCAAATTCCCCCCAAAATGACTAGCACACAATACCGGGCTCCAGTACCCGGCAGCCTTACTATTCCTGGTCATGGTAGCGGCTTAGGTAACGGTAAGGCAGGGGGTGCGAAGCGTGGGCAGGCCTCCCGCAAGGTGGACCGACGACTTGGTTAAAGTCGCTGGACCCCACTGGATGCGGAGGGCGCAAGACCGGTTGTCGTGGGGATCTTTGGGGGAGGCCTATGTCCAGCAGTGGACGTGTATGGGCTGAGAGGAAGAAGCTGTTTCAACTATAGATAACATATTATGTGTTCCATACTATGTTTTATACTTTGACGAATCTAATTAATACAGAATGGAGGAATATATAAAAAGAGATTTAATATTTAAAATATTGTTAATTCAATGAGTTACTTCGAAATATGTATATTATGATTTTTAGTTTTCAGCTGTTAGCTCTTAGAAGTTTTATAGTTAAGTGATCGTTACATCGAATTTTCTTATTCTTATAAACAACTGTGAGCGGTAAATCAGAGCACTGGTTGTTATTGGAAAGGATAACTTTAGTCTCTTAAGTTACGAAATTAAAATATTACGAATACCTTCCTATAAGTAAGCGAAGGCCACGTTTTTAATCTTCATTGCATGTCCTTTTAGGATTTATAACATCCTTTTTGCGCCAATTAACACAATTAAAAAAAATATATCGGGATAAAACTAACTGTCTTCTGACTTTATCAGTTGAAAAATGAAAATCGCTTGGCGAATAGTACATTTTTGGAAAATATTTCATGATGAATGAAAATACAAAATAACGGGAGGAGGGAAGGGGAGTGGGCCTCCCGGGCTCTCACTTACCGGACGAAAGTTTTAACCGAATTGTGCCCAAAAGAGGGTGTGTTTTTCTTGACGTATCCATGTCCGGTCCTTTGTTCCCTCGTAATATTTTCATATTATGTATGTTCGATAACTACTTCGTTAGGATAATGCGAGTGTAAACGCAAAAGAATTTTGAACATAATATTTTCCTGTTTCATTACAAAATAAAAATTAAGCAGCATAAGAATAGTAATTTATTTAAATTATTAAGCTTATGTTATAAAAACAGTATAATATTTATTAAACAAATTATTATCATTAAAGTAAAAAACCAAAAGTAAAAAACCAGCTAAATATCATTCTTCTGGTACCTGGAGTTGTTCAAAGCTGTAAGGATTTTTAAAAATAAAAACACGAGACCATTTCAATAAGCTTAACATCTCAGCAGTATTTTCATAAAGAGTAAGTTAAGAGAGATCTTGTAGATTCCTGATGTTTCATATCAAATCAAAATGTACTTTATTCAAATAGACAAGTACTTTTGAATCGTCAATTTTACAATATAATATTGAATTTAAACTTAATGTCAGTCTGTAAGTCTGCAAGGAAGCTACCACCGGCTCGGAAGGCAGTTCTGCTGAGAAGAGCCTAAGTGAAACTCAACAGTAGCTCTTTAAAAATATCAAATTGGATACAATACTGCAATACAATAATCATCTATTTACGAGTATCCTACGTGAGACCGGATTAGACATTAATCCCATACTTTTATATCTTCAAAGTATTTTGCTATCGTGTACAGTTCTCGAGGCATAAGCTCAGCTTTGCATTTGTGTGAGTGCAGTGTACGGATAGGCACGACCGAAGGCGTAGAGCGTTGCGAGTTAGTTTAAACCTGTTTTGACTGGTTTTGATGCGCGGCTATTGGCTTTTAGCTATCACTCACACAAATGCAAAGTATTATATATTATAGTATATGTATTGACCCGGGTAACCAGCTATTATCATATCAAATTTCATCCAAATCTTTACAAGCAAGGTTTTCTCATGATGCTGTTACAGACAGACAGACAGAAATTCTAAAAAGCTTTGTCCTCTATATCGATAATAATGTCTATTTCAATTAGAATTTCCAAAAAATATTGAATGTACAGATTTGACTCGGTTAGAATTTTATTATATGTACTAGTCTTTCCCGCGGCTTCGAGGTGTTCTAAAAGCTGGAAACCAAATAACTCTCGTTTTTGCAACATTTTCCATTGGTGCTCCGCTCCTATTGGTCGTAGCGTGATGATCCTCTGTATCTGATCCTCAATAAACGGACTATCTAACACAAAAAGAATTTTTCAAATCCGACCAGTAGTTCTTGAGATTAGCGCGTTCAATCAAACAAACAAAACTCTTCTGCTTTATAATATTAGATAACAGATGCACATGTTGAACTTATACTACACTACCTACTACTAGAGAAATATAAGCAAGCAAAAACACTAGTTTAAGCATATTAATTAAACGAATCATTATAATTAGATAATTTATATTTTTCGGAGTTCTATTTTTAATTTAACGCTTCGATAGCTTACAGCGAGTGTTTTTGCACTCTGATTCAGGGATTTGCCGTATAAGATAAGTAAACTAAGTTTAAAAAAACCGACTTCAAAAACTAAAAAGTTTAAAATAACATAATAAAGATTTAATTTTACGATTTTTTTGCATGCGAGATATAATTTCAAAAATATTTAATTATTTAATATTATTTAGAAAAAATAAAAATTCTTTAAATTTATTTTAATATTGTTGCTTAATTAGTTTGCCGTGATGATAATAAGAGTGTTGTGTGTTCTGTGTTTGTTGGGGGCGGCGGCCAGCGTCGAGCTTACAGGTACTCGTTCATTTCATTATAATTTTTTAACTTATTGTGATTGATTTTCATTACAATATAACTAATAGGAAAGAAATTTATATAAAGTTAGTGAATAGTAATAAAATTAGGTGGTGACAAACTCATCATTAATTCAAACGATATTATTAATTTATTCTTAATATTTTATTTTGGGTATATACCATTTGTAGTACCGAAATATTGCAAAGCCTTTCGCTTACATAAATCTGTACATAATATAACTAGCTGACCCGTGCCCACTTCTTTGCCACTTCGTTGGGCATAATGTTAATAATCCTTTTTTAGTACAGAGTGTTTAAATAATTTAAATTATTTTATTAATATTAAAAATTTAAATTTAAATTATCTACACTAATATTAAAAAAACTACTTTTTGTCACTTAAATATAAAAGTTAGACATATGCTGTCGTTGACTTTTTTGTAGGCATTTTTAAGCTCCACATCTTTTCTCTAGAACTCAAAAATATATCTTTCATAGTTAAGGCAGCGTTCGTAAGAAACGCTTTCATTCGACAGTTTTTTCTCCGATTCACTTTGCAAAACGGACTACCACGTAAAAGCCTTTTTATTTTTCGGTTTTTTATATAACCTATGACACTCAGCAATAATGTGGCTTTCTATTGGTGAAAGAATTTTTAAAATTGGTTCAATAGATCCCGAGATTACGCCTTACAACTTAACAAATAAACAAACTTTACTTCTTTATAATATTATATTTATATAGTATATATAGTATATATAGTATATATAGTATATAGTATAGTATATAGTATAGTATATAGTATAAAGTATATTGTATAGATAAAAACTATTTCAGAAAATACTTTTCTTATCTTATTGAAAAAAAAATTGAAAAATCATATTAAAATAGTCATTATTATCGATTGAGAGGCTATATAATAATAATAATATGTTGGGACATTATTACACAGCGCCATCTAGTTCCGTGGTAAGCTGCGAAGGAAGCTTGTGTTACGGATACAGACATTCGAGTTTAACAAATGAATGAAATGAAACACAAGAAAGTAGGGTCATTACAAACTGCGCCAAACGTGTCGTCAAATACCTATGTATAGTTTTCAGAAGTTTAGTCTGTCGGTGGGCGTTACGAGAGCAACTACTTAACTGATTATGATAAAACTATCTTTTCGGATTTTGTCGTGGATTTATTATGATTTTTGGTTCCCGACGTTTCGAATGCTTTACAGCAATCATGGTAACGGGAGAGAAAATCAAATCAAAATCCGAAAAGATAGTTTCATTTATTATATCAAATATTCGCGTAAACTTAGGTTTATGATTATGTTGAAATTTGCCATGATGATAGCTAGTTATCCGAGTAAATATATAGCATAGGTACTTTTTATTGCGGATAAATATCTGATTTATGTACCTACAATTAAAAAACCCAACACAATAAAAAAAACCTTAAAATGTACGCACTTATCCCAATATTTTTTTTTGCGGCAAAACATTAACGTAGAAAAACACTTCTGAAAAATTGTTTTATTGAAATCCAGCACATTTTTAGTTTTACTACACAAAAAACACTTTTTCACATTTCTAAAATGTTGATGTAACTTTTATCAACGTAATAACTCTTTCAAGTTGAATAAATAAATAATATCAACAAAAATATTGTGTAGAACGAGCTCCAAAACGACCTACTAAGTACTGTTTCTCTTTCACTTCATCTCGAATACCTCGAGTGTTTAACAGCTAGTAACTCTAATTTGCGGCCATTTGTTCATAGGCAGCGATATATCATCGTACTTATTTAAAAAAAATAGCTTTAATTTTATATAAAAAACATGCGTATACGTCATGAACGTATATATACACCAAAATATTACCTGTTTACACCTGGCTGCTGACTAGTTGCGGCCGAGTGTGCAACGGCACCCATCAATTTTCGGATTCTTTACATACATTGCTATGACGTGGATGATATTTTATTTAAAATAAGTGAAAGATTTTTTTTTTCAAAAATTAATTAAAATAAATTTAATTAAAATTACTTGCGGCCACTTGTTGACTGGCAGCCTGTTATCAATGTATTCTCTTAATCATGAATGTATGAAAAATGTGAATTCGATTAACTACGCTATGAACGTAGAGATTTTGCAGCCGGATCTCGTACTATTATATTTGTTAATAATAAAAAAAAATATTATAACTTTTATGTTTAGATTTTTATTTTTTTATTCAATATTGATTATTATTATTAATTCAAAATTCAGTCATGTCTCCACGCCACCTAATGACAAGAGCGGTGCAAATTTTAAGCCATGATATATTAAAAAGCGGCCTAGCTCGAGTCGGACTGGTGGCGCTTGGAGTTTCGACTGCTAAGGTCCTGTATTTATATATATATTTGTACAGAAACAAGCTGTTGCCGGCGGATTCGCTCTAGTCGTGTAATCCGATGCTCCATTGGCGTGATATTAGAAACACAATAATCTCAATAAAATGGCTATAAAACGAAAAATAATAGAAAATTGGATTATTTATTACAAGTTTTTAATTCTTATTATATGTATTTATACATATCTTTCACTTGTGATTCAATGAAATATCTAAACAAATACTGTATATTATGTAAATAACAATAAAATATTTAATCATTTATTAGGTATAAAAATATGAACAATCAATTAGTTTTACTTAAAGCTTATACTTTGGCGTAACTTCGACCTAGTTTCGCGACTCTACATGAGTAAATAACTTGTTTTGAGAGCTTTTATTTGTTACATATTGCGATAAGTCCAAGTATTGCTCGAGATACCGCCGACGAGAGTAGAACTATAAAAGTCTGAATAATTATTTTTAATGTACCAAAAACTAATTGTACTCCAGAGCATCAACACATTATGAAAATATTTTTTAAGGTATGTCATTTATATTTTCTGTAAACGCATAAGACCTTAGTCCTAGTTTTTTTTAATATTATTAAATTTTAATGTTGATATAATTAATTTAAGTATAATTGCCTCAATACAATATATTCAAATGAGTTTGTCAAGGGGTCATGACCCCCAATTTTCAAATTGGAATCACGGCCAAGGCTTCACTGGCTCGTCCCTAAATCTAGTACCGATATTAAACTTTACACAACATCATCCATTGATGAAAACAGCATGAAAATCGGTGCAGTAGCTTTTAAGTTTATCGCGAACAGACAGACATACAGACGTAGCGGAGGACTTTGTTTTATAATATGTAGTAATATCGCGTTTTCAACAAAATGGATTTTACCTTCTTTACATTTCAAAGTTGAGATAAATTTTACGTAAAAAATAAAGACGTCAAGAAGAGACGCAAAATAAAAGTTAATTGCTCTACAACACTAGAGATGTTTCCAGTTTTAGAATCATTAAATAAACAATGCATATGAACGAAGCGAAGTCATACCTAGCGATCGTCCTTTTAATAACTGCGTGCTATTCGTAAATGTTTAGGATGTATGCTGTAATTATAAACCAATAAACATGCCGTTTATTATTCTTGCGACGCGTAAGTTACTGGCAATTTGATATTTCTTTACTATGGGTCTTCATGATATCCGCAATGAATGACACGTGTAACCGAGAATATGTAGAGTGAAAATATGTTCTCACTCCAAAGTGAAATGGGTTGAGAGTAACCATTAACAATATTTCCAAAATTTTAAACAAAACTATTTTTTTGGATCTTTTCGCGGATCTATTTAGATTTCTGGTGACTGGTCTAGTAATGACCTTTGAGGACATATAAAACCTTAGTCTCTCCTGTGACCATGATTGCGGTAAAACTTTCAAAACATCTTGGACCAAAAATCAAAATAAATGAACGAAAACACCCGAAGATAGTTTTATTTCAAATTTAACGACTTAAAATTTTCAATTCGTGTATTCTCTGAACTGAAATATATACAGTGCATGCAATGCATTTTTGTATGATCACTACAAAATATGCCAAAAATGCCTTACGTGTCTTCTATATTCAAGAAACAGATGTAAAGATATTACAAGATAAGTTACTACTTCTGTCCAGTAGAAGAAATAATATGAAAATTATAAGAAAATATATATAATACTGGTTGTTCCCGCGTGAACAAACAGTTATGGTCATTACCTACAGACAACATTGAATTATAATATCAAGTCTATGAGTACTGTTTGCCTCGCTTTGGCAAATAACAGTAACTCGTCTGAATTGCAAAGAAAACACCTTTACGTACATAAGTATGTACCCAACACATGTAACAGTACAGATACAAATGTTCTAAAAATATCAATTTAACTGTAAATTATTATGTAAAATTGAAGTTAAAAATTAAAAAAAAACATTTGATTTGCACATGGCAATCTACTGTAAAGCGAGAGTCCTTCATTTTAGAACCAAATTAATTAAAAAACAAGTGATGAATCTATACTAATATAAAATTCGAGCTGTATCTACTGTCTTATATTCTAATTTTGTACATTTTTTTTTTCAAATTCAAGAGCAATAAACATATAAACTTTCGGAATTATAGCAGCATTAGTTCTATTTGGGTGATTCTACGATAAGAGGTTTCAAGTACTTAGAGGATACGGCAAAGAAGAAAAGTTGGAGTTTTTTCATGAAACATTTATATTATGATTGTTGTCCCGTTTATTAAGGTTTTTACGTGAGGGCAAGTTATTTTATACATATTTTATTACTTTTTCGATGGCCAGGGTAAAGACATCGAACAGGGGAGAGACATCCATATCAAGTTAGATACTTATTTCAATGAGGTGAGAGAATTTGATACAAAAACATTATTAATAAAATCAATAAAATGTACTTTATTAAAAATTGTTCTTAAATCTTAACATAAACTCATTATCTTAATAATTAGAGACTTAGATAGTATTTTCATAAATATTTAATAGAGTACTTTCCGTTAACTTAAAACTATAAAATTTGGTAAGTAATATCGTTAGGTCAGTTTGTACTTGCTGTGCGAGCGGTAGCAGGTTCGAGTCCCACGGGAGGCATTCATTTTTTGAGCACGAATTTTTGCACTCAAGTCATGGGTGTTATATATTTGTAATATGTATGGCGTATGTATTTTAAGTTATATATGTATATTAACTAACTGGTATCCGTAACACTAGCCTTTTACCTTACCACACAACTAAATTGCTGAGTGTAATAATGTCCCAACATATTAAAAAAAGTAATAAAAAATAACGTCTTGTAGGTACTACTAGTAAAAGGATTAACAGTTGTACGGAACTCTTGGTCGGCGAGTCCGACTCGCACTTGTCCTTTCTTCGATTCACGCCCGGCAGGATAACCAGACACTACTGAAAAGTTAGTTATTTCCGCGTTTGTCTCCCCCCTGGCAGTTATCTTGACAGGGGAAATACGGCAGGGGAGAGACGTTTTCATGACAGATTCATTTTTTTTAAAGGACTAAATTGTTGTTTGGGTTAATCGTATATCTCACTTTAATTGTCACGGTATTATTAAATTAGGGTAATAAAGGCAAATAAATTAAATAAATATTATAGGTTTTATGACTTGCCAGTGGAGAGACACAGTTACCTTGCGAAACCTCTAAACTGCACATTCACGTCTCAAGAACAAAAAATGGATCAGCTCAAATGGTTTTTACGATTAGTTTTGCTAACTTTACACCAATAGGTATTCTTGAGTGCAATTTAAAATATGGCCATCCTTGAATTTATGTTTATATTAGCGGAACGAAATTTGGTAAGATAGATACACAAAAAGCGGGACAAAAGTTAATTTTAAAAATTATTTGAAACAAACAACATTATTTTATTTTTTATTTAACGTTCCGATCAAACATACTTTAGTTTAACATTTGATACAAAAAAGATATGTATTGTCTGAAAGTTCAATTGAAACCGGCAAAGGGACAGGCCAGGGTAGAGACTTTTTTACACTTTGTAAGGAATTTAAGAAAAATGTGTTTGATTTAGGCATTCAATCGTGTTGTTATTTAATAAAAATACATTATAATGATGTGAGTAAATGTAAAAAATTGTAACATATAGAATAAAAAAACTGTTTTAAACTGATTGCCGCACAAGATACCTCTTATCGTAGAATCACCCATTTACAGTTTTTTTTATTATTTACACATATTTGATTGACAGATGAAGACTACTACGCCATGCCGCAGCTGTTCAGAATGTACGGCGACTACGTCCCGTGCATGAAGCTCCGCGGCTTGTTCTGCGTCGGCGAATTCGAGCTCTCTCCGGTTGGGAACGATAGATTGTATCGGATAATGAAGGTAACTCAATAACATAGATGTTATTGAACTCTGCCAATGCTACCAAAAATAGAATATATACTTATATTATAAAGCTGAAGAGTTTGTTTGTTTGTTTGGATGCGTTAAAAAAGAAAAAAGTTCGAAAAAGTGCAAATCATAATGTTCGTTACGTTTGCAGAATCTCTCAGAAAACTGGGTGGACTGGTTTAACCACACGCGGCTGTCCCGCGCGATGTGTGTCTCGCGCGTCTGCCCCGCGGACCCACACTCCACTCCAGAGGCCTGGTGGGTGAAACCCCATGTATTTTTATAAACATAATAATAGTGAGGGTCAATAAAAGGCAAGAAACCTAGGCATAACATGTTGACGGCTACCTTTATAATTCTTGCTACTCCTATAATTGCAGGTTGCATTAATTGATAACTTTAAACGACTCGTACATCATTAAATAATAATAAAACTTATATGTTTTCTTTTATTACTATTATAATTAATATTTATTATATCGTAAGGTTTTCCAAGAAGCACGAGGCCACACAAATGAAATATCATTTTTGTGTTCTATCAGTCCGTTTACCGACTAGGTATAGCGGTATAGCCTATAAGTTATAAGTATTACTTTGCTGGTAGCTCTTTCAGGTACCGCGACTCGGAAAGAATTTGGTTTTAAACCTTTAGAACGCGACCGAAGCCGCGGGCTAGTATATCTAAATAAAGGGACATGAAAGAACTATGTTTACTGAAAAGGCCATTTACCATTTTTGTACGGACTTTAGTTAATTATTCCCAAAAAAATTCGGACAAGTGCGAGTCAGACTCGCGCACCGAGGGTTCCGTACAAACCTGTACGGAACGGTGTATGAGTAAAGGGGTAATAAGTTTAAAATTATTAAAAATATTCTTATTATATGATGTAACTAAAAATTTATGCTTTTCGCAATTTTTCCTTTATCTGTGTTATAAGACGTTGCTTCGTACCAAATTTCAAGATTCTGAGTTCACGGGAAGTACCCTGTAGGTTTTGATTCCCTTGCGAGTGTCGAAAATTTGCGGCATAAACGGGAGTATCTTTTGATCGCGTTGACTTAGAAGTTTGATTTTTTCACAGCTCCAAGAGACCATAGACTTGAGTATTTGATATGAATTTCAGCTTGATACCTCCACGCGTTCCTGAGAAAAAAGGTCTTGACAGACAGACAGACAGACAGACAGACAGACAGACAGACAGACAGACAGACAGACAGACAGACAGACAGACGGACAACAAAGTGATCCTATAAGGGTTCCGTTTTTACCTTTTGAGGTACGGAACCCTAAAAATCACGAAGCGTAATATTACTTTGTCTGTAGTCTGTACATATCTATACTAATATTATAAAGCTGAAGAGTTTTTTGTTTGTTTCTTTGTTAGGTTGTTTGGTTTAACGCGCTAATCTTAGGAACTACTGGTCCAAATTGAATTTTTTTTTGTGTTGGATAGTCCGTTTATCGAGGAAGGCTTTAGACTATAACTACTTCACGCTACGACCAATGATATTTCTTTTCATTTTCAGTCTTTAGAACGCGAGCGGAGCCGCGGGAAAGGCTAGTGTATAGTAAAATTGTAAGTCCCTAGAAGACAAAAAATATATAATATTTTTATAATAATGATCAGGTTCGAGACGTGTGTGAACGCGAGCATGGCCGCCTACAACCTGACGGCGAGGCTCTACCGCCTCGACTACTGTAACAAAGGGCAAGTGCCTACAAAGCCCCTCACAACTAGTGATAAAGCATTCGTTTCTGTCGTCATTTTATTGGTAGTTTTTACAATGATCAGCTCCTATCTCGACTCAAGACTCTCTGATGATCTCAAAAAAGGTAAGAAACTTGTAGAGATTGTAAGAAATAAAGTATAATTAGCCTAAGACGGTATTTTTGTATTCAAACGCAGCTGATTACCATAACGGAATCCCTCCTTACAGTGTCCACCTCCACCATATGTTAGTTATTGGAACGAAGTTCCTTATCGCGCGTTGCTAAAGGGGGCTAGACGGAAAAAATTAAGACCAAAAGTTGTAACGACACTTTTTGCTATAGTTGTAAGCCGTGCGGCGTACACGTGTTTTCTGAATAGAGTTATATTTTAAAAGATATTTTAATAGCATACATACCATTCATTATCAGATTAAAGGTAGTTGTGCAAGACTTACATGGTGAAAATTGTGCAATTCAATAATGTAACGGTTTTAATCTCATCCGACCAGCCTAAGAAAAAAAGTCGCCCGTAAACTTTATAGAGGATTAGCCCACAACAGCTTGATCTGACGCGCTCGAGTATTATTAACTTGTCAAAATATTTTTAATTTGTTTTAACCTTCCTAATGCAGTTTCAAAAAATACTTTGATTTCTAAATATAAATACTCTATAAATGAAACTATCTTTTCGGATTATGTCGGAGAGACTCTCCCGTGACCATGATTGCTGTAAAGCATTCGAAACGTCGGGAAGCAACCATCATAATGAAAATCATAATGAATCCGCGACCAAATCCGAAAAGATAGTTAATTCATTTATAATGTCAAATATTCGCGTAAACCTAAGAAAGTATTATATAAATACTCTGTTAGAATACGGCTGGGCTCTCTCCTGGTCCCTCAAGTCCTCATGGGAGTCGCTGACGGCGGCGGCGCCGGCGACGGGCACAGACCTGCGCTGCCTCGACGGGCTCCGCGTGTGCTGCATGCTGTTCGTGGTGGGCGTGCACGTCTTCTACTACAACGTGGTGGCATACATCGGGGATACAAGCTTTGAACGTGTATGTTTCATAGAAATTGCACAAAAAAGTTACTGTCGCTATTTGGTCTTTTAATGAGTTTTAAAGACAAATTCAAAAACTTTATTAAACACTTAAGTCTCCGTAGTAGGTGATGCCAAATGACTTTCTTACTTTTTTAAAAGCTTATTCATTTTACTTATGTTTAGGAACATCGGAAGCCGCTCTCAATGTTCCTTGCAAATAGTACTTTAGTAGTGCAAATCTTCTTCCTCATGTCAAGTTTTCTGATGGCTCACAAGTTGCTTCAAGACAAGAAGCAAGAGTCTCCCGTGAGAACTTTTTTCAGCACAATGCTCAATAGATTCGTAAGGTAAGTAAAACATAGTATTTTATACTAAGATATTAATAATTAACACGAAAGTGATAAGTATATTATAGAATGCAGCTTAGATTGAGTTCACACGAAAAGAAGTCATATAATTATGGAATACATAGAAGTTTCTAACTAAGATGACTTTTCACATTTCTCCCGTCTGTAAAGACTCAATTAATTGTATTAATCCTCATTTTTGCGTGGATGCAAAAGATAGAGCATAATATGTATTCACAAAAAATATCCTAAAATATACCTTTACGTTTGATTTAAACTCCCAGGGTCAGTCCCAGCTACTTCATGGTAGTTTGGTTTATAATGACCTGGTTCGAGAAGCTGGACGAGGGCCCGCTGTGGGCGCCGCTGGTGCGCGCGGAGGCGGAGCGCTGCCGCCGAGCCTGGCAGCTGCAGTTCACGTACCTGGACAACGCTATCGATTTGGACAAAAGGTGCATGCTGCAAAGCTGGTGAGTACTCAAATCAAAACAAAATATTATTTTATTCAGCATAAAATTTGTTACAATTTCTTACTGAACGTCATGAGTCTACCACCAGTTCGGAAAGAAGAAACCTCCGACCTGAGAAGAACTGGCGAAAGAAACTCAGCGGGATTAATATTTTTTTTACTTTTTCACTCTTTTTTAAATCTTAAGAAAACTATCTTTTCGGATATTGTCACGAATTTATTTTAATTTTTACATTCTCATTCTTGAATCATGATCAAAAGAGACACTTAAGGTCTTAGATGTCTCTAAGTTCAGTTAATATATTTACGAAGAGTCATCTACATAATTACTAAAGGATTTCGAAAAAAAAAATAAAAAAAAAACAAAAAAAGTTGACTAGGTAAGTCACTATAGTAGGTATGTTTAAAAAACTGAGGATCTTTGCATACTTCATGTGCATTAAATATGCAATCAAAGTTGAAAAAACAAACTTTTTATACAAATCCTTCGTGTAAATAAAAACAAATTAATATTGTATACGTAATTGAGTGGAATATTCTACGATGCGATTAATGGGCGTGCGTAAAATCTCGGGAAGATTGATTATCCGAGGCGGTACGGTACATCTACACGTGCCCATTCATTAAATTAAAATGAAGATAAAATAATAGGTCTCAAAGTTTTTTGTAATTAATTTTATATGCAAAAGTACGTATAAACGTAAAAAAACTGGTAATCTGAAGTATTACTTACATTTAATACTTTGGTTGACTGTTTTTTAATGTTGTGAGTAACTACTGTTCCTCTACGTCTACGACGAACCCAACACCATGACGCACTAGGCCAGCGCGGTGGACTATGGCCTGATCCCCCTCGTACTGAGGGAGGCCCGTGCCCAGCAGTGGGACATTAAAAAGGGCTGATGATGATGATGATGACAGTGTCATGTGGCAACTGGCAGGTACCTGTCGGTGGACATGCAGTTCTACGCGTTGTCGGTGGCGCTGACGCTGGCACTGCGCGGGTCGCGGCGCGCGCTGCCGCTGCTGGCCGCGCTCTCCCTCCTCGTGGTCGCCTTCAACCTGGCGCAGGCCTACGTCTGGCAGCTCGTGCCCACATTCATGTTACACAACTACCAGTGAGTGGGTTACTCGAATTTTATGTACAATAAGTTATAGTTTTGTTTTCCAGTAGTTATTATGTGATGACGATCTCATAATTGCCTTGGGTGACCAATTAATTAATGACAAATTACAAAAAACATTACAAAGTATGCGCAAGTATACACGCAGACACAACGCGCACACATATACCTTTCATTGTTCAACTCCCTGAAGGGTTACATTTTGAAAACGCGGTGGTCGTGCGCATAACTGACGGGTTATTGTGCTCTCCAAAGGACAAGAGTCAAAACAATAAGAATAAGAGAATAACGAAGTTAAGGACAGTTAGAAGGTTAATATCGTTTACGTTGTATAATTACAATAATTAAAATTAATTTGTGTAAAGTAAATACAATGATAATAAAAAATAGTAAGGATATATCCTACTTAGGTACGTGTGAACAGCGTCTATATAAGAATTACATTCCAAGTTTTAACTCTATCAAAATATGGGTTATTCCTAATCTGCTAGTTATATATTTTGACGACACGATGGCTCAGTTTGTAGTGACCCTACTTGTTGCGCCAGCGGTCGCGGGTTGTGTGTAATAATGTCCCATCATATTTATTTATTACTAGCTGACCCGTGCCCACTTCGTTGGGCATAATTTTAATAATCCGTTTTAGAACAGATTGTTTAAGTTAGACATATGCTGTCGTTAACTTTTTTGTAGGCATTTTCAAGCTCCACATCTTTTCTCTAGAACTCAAAAATATATCTTTCATAGTTAAGGCAGCGTTCGTAAGAAACGCTTTCATTCGACCGTTTTTTCTCTGATTCACTTTGCAAAACGGACTACCACGTAAAAGCCTTTTTATTTTTCGGTTTTTTATATAGCCTATGACACTCAGCAATAATGTGGCTTTCTATTGGTGAAAGAACTTTTAAAATCGGTTCAGTAGATCCCGAGATTACCCCTTACAATTTAACAAATAAACAAACTTTACTTCTTTATAATATTAGTATAGATTATATTGTTTATTTATATTGATGATCAATACTGTAGGTCAATCTTAAGGGCGTACGAAGGCGACCTGTCAATGAACTTGGTGTACAAGTCGCCGGTGGGCAGCGCGGTGAGTCCGCTGGCGGGGCTGCTGCTCGCGCACGCACAGCTCGCCCCGCGTGGCGTCAGAGATACACTTCTTCAAAGCAAGGTAATTTTACTGTATGTATAACTAGCCTTTCCCGCTGCTTCACGCGCGTTCTAAAGGATGGAAATATCATACCTCCCGTTTTTGCAACACTTTTCATTGATACTCCGCTTCTATTGGTCGTAGCGTGTAATATAGCCTATAACCTTCCTTGATAAACGGACTATCCAACACAAAAATAATTTTTCAATTCGAACCAGTAGTTTCTGATATTAGCGCGTTCAACCAAACAAACAAACTCTTCAGCTTTATAATATTAGTATAGATGAATAATTTATAGGTATAGGTTATATATAATAAATAAATAAATATGTTGGAACAGTATTCATTATCCCTCAGTATTTAGCACTTTTAACAGCTTTTAACTAGGTACTTTCTTTGCAACATTAGGGGGTCAAGACAAAGTTACCACGACCAAATACCTACTGGATAGTGAACTAGGTAACTCGCACTAGGCCAGCGCGGTGGACTATGGCCTGATCCCCTCGTACTGAGGGAGGCCCGTGCCCAGCAGTGGGACGTTAAAAGGGCTTATGATGATGATTTGATTCACAGTGGTTCCGCGTGGTGTCGTCGGTGGCAGCGCTGCCGGCGGTGGCGCTGTTCCTGGTGCTGTCTCCGGCGGCGCTGGGCGCGGGGCCGCCCCGCCGCGTCGCCGCCACGCTCGCCGCGCTCGAGCGACCCGTCTTCATACTCCTCGTAGCCGTAGCTCTGTTCGGCGCTATCAATGGCGTGGACTGTATGCCTCATTTTATCATATTTCCTTTTTAACGATTGATTCATCTTGCTATTGAGTATTATAGAAATAGAAATATCTAAGATACTATAACATCGGACTGTACTCAGCCGGTTCATATGAGGTTGAGATATGGTTGAGATTTATAATACATATCGTTGCTGTAGAATGTCAAAATACATTTTTTTTTGTAAAAACCAAATTAAAATTGCGTGTTTTATATTACGGCGAAACTGTTAACCCAATACATGACTACTAGAGCCATATTTGGAGTAGTATGAAAACCTTTTGTTTGAAAAATATTGACAAAACGAACCATTTTTTCGTTTCCTGTAAAGTTTGGATCTCTGGACATACGAGGTTATCTTACTACAGCGACGATATTTAATTCATTTGCCGTTATAAAAGCGAAATGTCTTTATTAAATTGGTCGTCTTTTGCGCATATTTTTATTTAGAAATACAGTTTAAAGGGATGATATTAAGACTGTGGGAGGTATATTCTGGTCAAGGAAAGCTAAGTATAGACTATAGAGATGACTGGAAACTGCTGGAAGAGGCCTATGTGTCACACTCACAGGACACGCTGACTACTAAACCGGGAAACTCGATGTGTTAGATTTTAAATTAAAATAGTGTGAACATTTATGTAAAATATTATGTTGTTTAGTATCAGCAATAAATTAATAATAATAAAAAGTGCGTGTGTACTAAGTACACATGTCAGAAGTAAAACTTGAATTTAAATTAAGACTAACTCTTCCCCGTCTCTGAGTGCCTGGTACTATGGACTTATTTTTTCGTTTCATCGAGTTTGAAATCACTCTAAAGAAGTTTCACTTCGATAAAAAGTGTAAAAAGTCTAGTAAAACTTCTTTGGCAAACTAATTTTTAAATCTCGTTTATATTTATACTAAATAACCCCGTCTAAGCTCGTTGAGAGAGAGAGATGGCGCGAAGGTCGCACCCACGAGTTAGACAGAGTTAGAAATGTCACTGACTCGCGGTGGGCGAGATCTAAGGCTAACTCTTCCCCGTCTCTGAGCGCCTGGTACTATGGATTATTTTTTCATTTGAAATCACAACGATTCTAAAGAAGTTTCACTTCAACAATGTAGCGCTGTGGCGGCGCGCGCTGGCGGGCGGGCGCGTGCTGGCGCGCCTCACGTACGGCGCCTTCCTCACGCACAACTGCCTCGTCATGGCGCTGAGCGCCTCGCGCCTCATGCCCACGCATCTCGACTACAAGTCTTTGGTATGCTTCATGCGGTAGTAAAGCATTTATATTTTCTGTAATTTGGTGATTAATTAATAAGTTACGTAGACAAATTGCTGCGTTTATTACGGACAAACACACATTACAATTTTAAATATTTTTACTAAAAATATTGTATACCTAGCTACAATCAATAAAAGTTTTATATCATGGTGTTCAAAGGGTTAAACCATCAGATGATGCCGGCGTGAAAATTAACAAGTAAAACTAATGGAATCAATGGCTTTATAAAAGCCGACACTAATAATAATTAGAAATAATATTATACACTTCAAGTTTATTTGTTAGTTTCTTTATATAGATAGTTGACTATACAGACTATAGACTCTAGTTCTCGGTCTGGTAAATATTGTTTTCAGCCCTTATTAACGTTCCACTGCTAGATACAGACCTCCCCTCAACACAAAGGATCAGGCCATAGTCCAACACGCTCGTCTAGTGCGGATTGGCGGACTTTACTGTCTTTTGAAAAGTTGCCAAATTCTCTCAAGCATGCAGGTTTCTTCATGATGTTTTAATTAATGTTAGAAATGATTCGGACAAGAAAATATCAGAGGCACGAGACCTGGATTTGAACCCGCATACTCGGATATCCAAGCAAGCGCATTACCACTGGGCTATCACTGTCACTGGTAAATGTAAAGTGAGAATAAATGTGCATTCATACTGTCCATAGCAGTCAAGTTACGCCATTCCATTTCAGTCACAATCATACTCAAAGCAATCCCAATCCATTTGACAGAATTAGTCTTCCCTTTAATGAATCTTTAACTAAACATAATATATTATTTACCAGAATTTTATTAATTTCTTATAGATTCAGATAGATACTAATCATATGTACTAATGTAATTTATTTCTATATTTCAGTTTACGGACACAATAGGTGTATTAACAATATCATATGCAGGGGCAGTGCCGCTGGCATTGCTAGTGGAGCTCCCTGTACAGAGACTATACAATGAAATTAGGTATCATAAGAAGGTTAACAAATCTATGTAAATATAAAAAAATGCTTTATTAATGTACAAATGTGTGTATATTATGTAAGTATGTTAGGTAAATAAATAATTATCCTCACTTGTTATAGATGGCCTTAACATGTTCAAGAATGGGTACATAGCTTGTTTACAGTTAAATTTAAATTAATGCCAATATTAATTGTATTTATTACTATTAATACTAATATTTTATGGATTAAGGAATGTATTAATAAAAATTTAAGATTGCTGGTTTTGAATAGTTTTATTACCTTTGAGAGATCTCTCATAAGTCACACCGATCCATTACAAATTACTTACACTATATATTCACACACATCATGTTTTCAGAACTTTGGCAGTACACACGGGAAGCCTAATCTTTCAAAGGCTTGTATCAAGATGATTAATTAAATTTAAACTTGTAATTTTATCACTTGTAATAAAACCAAATCTTGGTTACAATCATTGCAGACAGAAACAAAATAACACTGGTTGGACAGGTATTGGAATTAAATTATTATTAGTCTACGTCTATCGTCTAGAAGGTCCAGATCCTCCTTGCCAGCCTCCACGGTGCCCTCCGCCTCTGCCACCTGCTCGACCTCGACCAGCAGCTAAAAATATTATATATAAATTAAATAATAACAGCAACAAATATGTTTAATCATGAGTGAAATTTGTATTATACAATTAGATATTACTATAATAATTATGATGGTTCTAGTAAAAACAAAACAAAATATGCAAAAACCATAACCTATAAAAACAATATTGTTTGTAAACAAATGCAGATTGTAGGCAAACTAAATTATGATTTGTGTGCATTATATAGAAATTATTTACCTTGAGCCCGTAATATAGCACTTTTCCCACGCCCAGCCGTGGGCTTATTCCCTTGTCGTTTAAACATAGGAGCATTTTTTAACATATCTGGTAATATCAGGAAACGTATCTTGGATCCTCTGATATATACATTTTCCAGCTGAGCAACTCTTCCATCTCTATACGTGACCGTCACCTGCGTCATCTGACAATTCATATTATCCTCGGCTTCTATCAATTTCCCGCGATAGACTTCGCCGGTATTTGTTTCGCAGGTCACTACATGGCCTTCGGCTTCGTGTAATACTTTAATAGGCACACCGATAGACATCTTGGATCATGTAGTTACTAAAACAAACTTAAATTAACTACCAATATCTGGTTTTCCCCAGATGCAAAAAGATAAAAAATATTTCTATTGATGCCAAAGCTCGAAGCTTGATATAAACAATGGCGGCAATCAGTGTTACCAGAAAGAAATTAAGTATAACCACAGATTACTATAATAAACATAGATATTAAAAAGTATACTTCAAGATAAGAAAAATGTATGTAAAGAAACTAAAACAATAAAAAAAAATTTTCGGAAGTAATGAAATTTAATAATGGGTAGGTGATTTAAAAAAGTATTGTTTGCCTGAAATCTAGCAAATACCAAACATATTACATACATACACTGGGTAGCAATGGAACATGGAATGCATTAGTATTTGGTACTAGTATACAATAATAAGCAAATAAACAGTTTTTAGAAAAGCTCGTAATTTTAAAGTTTACCAATACGTAGAGCTTTGATAGTTATAATTATTGCCATTTGCCATTATGACCTAAGTCTACAGTCTACACTTAAGTTGTCATTCCTGACAAGTGTGAAGTGACAAATGACAATTAATGACATTGACAGTTAGCATTTAGCAGAATTAAAAAAGTGATTTTCGCTAGTTTATAACTTTATTTTATTTTAAACAGGTAGTATATTTTAAAAAAAATAATCTAATAAATTTACAAAATGGCTAGTACAGTAATGAAAGTTGAAATCGAGACGGAAACATGCTCCGTTTGTGGCGGCGGTGGTGATTTGTTTACTCCGGAGGAACACGACGCGGGCGCACCGCCAATGCAAGTGCCGCTTAGGGCTATGCTCTTGCACATAAACAATAATAAGGTACTCTTCTAGTGTAATTCCTATCAAATTATTTTGCCATACGTTACTATTTATATTTTATTTTCAAATATTGTATTTTAGGTGGTCCCTGAGGGTAAATTATGTGTAAGTTGTATACGTCGCGCAATTGAAGCTTATGAGTTTAGTACTGCTTTAAGTACCAGATCGGTGCCTCCTCTTAGTGAAAAAATTCGTGCATTACGAAGAAGACTTCATGAACTGACACAGAAAATTGATGTTTTCATAGTAGTAGGGGGACCAGGGGTAAATTCTGGAGGAGCTTATAGTGAAGATGACATAATTATGGTAGAAAGAGATGCCTTAGCTGCAGCTGCTGCTGCTGATGATGAAGATTTGGAGAAAGCTAGGAATGCGTGTGGGGAGACAGTCTATCAGTGCTCTATATGCCCCATGTCCTTTCAGGTATATATTGTTTGATAGTTATACATTCCATCTAAATTACTAATAATTTATTATATATCTAATTAAAAGATAATATTTTTTTTTCTATTAATTAAATACACAAAAGTCCATAGTGAACATAAAATATAAAACTTATTTCAGCATGCAAGTGAATACAGAGCCCATATTGCAATCCATCCAGGTGGAGCTCGTCACTCATGCTGGACCTGTGGGGCACAGTTTAATAGCAAAGATGCTTTACGAGACCACACAACATTGCATGCTGCTGCGCAAGAGCTGACATGCAACCTGTGCTCCATTACGTTTCAGGTATGATTTTTTATTTGAAATATATTGGGTTAAGTTGATCACTAGGAATTTTTTTTTGATCTATTTCTCTTTGCCAGTATACAGTTCAGTAGATATTAGTTTACCTTTTTCTTACTTTAATTTGTAATGTAACCTAATCATGTGTTTAATTTTTTTTATTAATGCAATATATTTGACTTGTATCAGTAGGGTTTTGGTTGTCATGATGGTAGTGATAATGCAGTGGATACATGCTTGATTGGGAAATGAAGTGAAGATCATATCTTGGGATCTTGTAATTAATCTTTTTTTAAATCCTTCTGTTAAATCCTTCTGATAAGTATGGCCTTCCTTCAATATGAGGGGGATGGAGTTTGTGCTAGGTGATTTCACATATCCTTCAATTCATTTATTATTAAATTTATTCCTTCACCTTAAGACAGATGGTAATCATGTTAGAAAGTGACTTGCATATTATGAAAATGTTAGAGGTGTGACATCCAGATTTGAATCCGCATTGGATATCTAAGTGAGCATGTTACCATTAGGCTATTATTAATTAAAAGTAAAAACATGGAGGCAACTGACTTGTGTCGGAGGACTGATTGAGTGAGTGTGTTGTGTGTCAGAGCGGGGCGGAGCTGCGGCGGCACGAGGGCGCGTGCGGGGGCGGGCGGGGGCGGCGCGCGGGGGGCGGCGCGGGGGAGCGGGCGGGGGGAGGCGCGGGGGAGCGGGCGGCGGTGGCGCTCGCGCGGCGGCAGGCGGAGCGCTTCGTGTGCGGGTACGACGCCTGCATACTGCGCTTCGCCAACAGGTTTACAGTTTATTTTTATTATTTAAGTATTTAATATATATGTAGTAATATTTATTTTATTTAAAATTAATATTATAATTATAAATGTGAAAGTGCCTTTGTTTCTTGTTTTTTCTTTCACATTCAATAAGTGACAGATTCTTTATGTGGAGATGATTGTAGGACTAGGGAGTGGTGACATAGGCCTTTATTGTGCGATATCATCTTCCCATGAGGAAACTGGATATAATACAACGCATAACAACTCATGATACATATGTAACCCAAAAAGAATGATGCGGACGAGCTCTTACTTGTTAATAATATAATATAGAAATATAAAACTGAAATAAAAAAGTATTTTTAAACGTTAGGGTTAAAAGATTTTAAAAACTTTTTATTTTCACATTATTAAGATATTGTATTGGTTTTCGTCACTTTGTTGACTTTGTAGCCTTGATGGATAAGCGGGGCACCCAGTAATACAGGTTACCACCTAGTACAGGGGTCCTTGCGACAAGTTTGTGTTGTAATCTTTGAGTCAATAAAAGTGTTTTATTTTTTTTAATTTTATTTTATGTACTTTCAGGAGTGACCTGCTAGCCCACATCCGCAAGTGCCACGCGGGCGCGGCGGGGGCGGGCGCGGGCGCGGGGCAGGAGGAGGCGGGCGCGGGGGAGGGGGCGGGGGCGCCGCCCGCCGTCGCGTGCGAGCGCTGCGACCGCACGTCAGTACTCGCCTTTATTTACTCGTACTAACATACAGTTCTCGAGACATAAGCTCAGCTTTGCATTTGTGTGAGTGCAGTGTACGGATAGGCACGACGATACGGATAAACGTTGCGAGATTGGTTTAAACCTGTTTTAACTGGTTTTTGATGCGCGGCTATTGGCTTTTAGCTATCACTCACACAAATGCAAAGCTGAGCTTATTCCTTAAGAACTGTACGAATTAAGTAAAAACAGCGAGAGGTTCGAAAAAAAGAGAACTTACTATAAATGAAACTATCTTTTCGGATTTTGTCGCAGATTTATTATGATTTTTGGTTCCCGACGTTTCGAATGCTTTACAGCAATCATGGTTACGGGAAAGACTAAGGTATTAGACGTCTCAGGGGGTTATATACTTGTTACAGACAATAAAGAGAACTTTACTTAAAATTAATTTAATTAAATTATAATTTTACAATTAACTTATGACTACTTACTCTATCTTCACGATTGAAGCTAAATCTAATTATGATCACGGTCCTGGTGTAGTTATTAAGGCATCCTCGGCTGAAGCAATATTGCATCAGCTTTACCCTAGATTTGGTTATTTCTCATGCTGAGTGGCTGCGACCTCAGCGATCTTCCTATACAAGCTCTGCGTCACTCGCATAACACACATTCTAGTCAACATTTTCTATCCTTACTTGTATAATTTATTGTTATGAATTTAATGTAATTTTACTATTTTAATTCTAATTCACATATATTATCAAACCGTTTATATTATTGCATGATGTGGTAACCTGTAAAAAAAGTGCATTCATCTCTATATTTGTAAATGCAAACAATGCAAGAATTTATTGTAACTTTTGTTGGTTATTCTAATAAATAAATTTGACTTTATGAAATATTGACTTTAGGAACACAAACCATCACCGTTCTTGGAGATGAGACGAAGTGCCTTCTTTGTCACGACCGGATCACGCTTAGGCGTGTGAGAGTATACGACTTCTTCAAAGTCCCTCTGAACCGTCTCTTATGGTGGAACCTCCGTTCCCAAAATCCCATGATAGTTTCATAAGCCGTGGTGCTATCCTTGCAGGACTCCTTACGAAATTACATCTGTTGAGCTCTATTTTTAGACAGGACCTTCTAACTCTACAAGGCCTAACTCTACAAACTCTATGCCTTCATTAAAACTGTGGCTTGGTCATTTCGCTACATTCACATAGGCGTGAGCTAGAGTCTAGGCTTTCTTCTTTCATTGAAACATTAATAGGTCAAGCCAAAAATAGAAAAAACGTTTCAGGCTGATCTTTAAGTACATCTATATATTATAAATGTGAATGTAAGTTTGTTTGTTACGCTTTCACGCAAAAACTACAAATTCGATCATCATGAAATTTTGTACACATATTCTTGGAGGTATTAGAAGTAACATAGGATACTAGCGAAACCCGCGGCTTCGCTCGCGCTATAGCTATTGACGAACCCGAGCGGAGCGACGGTGAGTCGTATTATAAAAGTAAGTATCTTATACATTAAAAGTAATTATTAGACACTAGATTTAGCGCGAGCGAAGCCGCGGGTTCTGCTAGTAGTTGTGTAATATTGTGTTTTGGTGTCGCAGGTTCGGTTCCGTGGCCGCCATGAAGCGCCACGCCAGAGTGCACCGCAAGGAGCAGCCGAAGGTAGTGTTGCCTACTGTTACATTTAAATTGATTATCCCATTTTTGGGACATTTAATAAATTACATTTTGTATGAAGGTTTCTGAATCTGGAAACGATTGGTAAATAATATCTTAATATAAAACGATTATAAAGCAGAAGAGTCTGTTTGTTTGTTTAGTCACTAAACTTTAGTGGAACGCGCTAATCTCAGTAACTATTGGTTCGATTTGAAAAATTCTTTTTGTGTTAGATAGTCCGTTTATCGAGGAAGGCTATAGGCTATATTACATCACGCTACGACCAATTGGAGCGGAGCATCAACGAAAAATGTTGCAAAGACGGGAAGTTGGGGCGTTAGTTCTGCGAGGTATCATACCGCGCGACTCAGAAAGAATTTGGTTTCCGGTTTTTAGAACGCGTGCGAAGCCGCGGGAAATGCTAGTCTTAATATAAAACGACTTGTTTAAGTTCTTAGTGTAGAGGATTCTATTCTACTATACTACTAGACGACTCGTTTGGCGTAGTTGGTAGTGACCCTACTTTCTTGCGTCAGTGGTCGCGGGTTCGAGTCCCGCTGGGGGCATTCATTTGTTAAACTCAGATGTTTGTACTCCAGTCATGGTTGTTAATATTTATAATATGTATGTATTTAAACTTATATATGTAGTATATCAACTATCTGGTATCCGTAACACAAGCTTCGTAGTTTACCACGGAACTAGATGGCGCTGTGTGTAATATGTCCCAACATATTTATACTTGGATGTATGTGTGCAGGAGGAGCCGGAGTGGGAGGCGGAGGGCGAGCTGGAGGCTCTGGACGGCGGCGTGGAGTACCTGGAGCTCGAAGCCCTGGACGACCTCGACCACTAGCGCGACCACGACTGACGACCACTATTGGTTACTGTGACTAGTGACGACCGGCGACCACTAACGACCACTACTGGTTACTGTGAGCACTAGTGACACTGGCAACCACGGCGAACAGTATTGGTTACTGTGAGCACCACTGACGACCACTATTCTGCCGTGCTTGTGATATATACAGTAAATGCCTTGCAGACACTTGAGAAACGGCGGTAAAAGATTTTTTTACTAAGTATGCCTTGGTGCAAAGTGTGTCTTACTGTAATTATGCTTAAGCTTATTTGATTTTCTATGCCACATGTTCACATTTTAAATGTACAGAAATATAGAACTCAATCTCTACATCTATACATATAATAAAACTGTAGAAAAGTCGTTTTTGTACATCAAAAAAAAATAGCCAGGGTGTTAAAGGATAACCAATAGAACCCATTTAGAGCATTTTTAGAATTTTAGTCTGTTTGTCTGTTTGTCTGTTTATTTATCCGGGCATCACGTAAAATGTACGAAAGCAATGTAGATAACTTTTATACACAACGATTGAACGTAACTTGAAGTAACATTTAGTTTTTGTTTCATTGCAATCGGTTCAGTCTATCAAAAGATATTTGAGTTTAAAGTGAAGAAGTAGAGAAATTCCAGAAGTAAAATTAGGGTTATGTGCATTTGGTCTCACAACTTCACGTAACTTTTATACACAACAATATGTGCGTAAATTGAAGTAACATTAAGGTTTTTGTTTCATCGTAATCAGTTCACCACTTATAAAAAATGTAAATTAATAAAAAAAAATAGTGTTTCCGAAGTAAAATATTAAAACAGTGCCATCTACGAGTATTCGAACTTAGACGGGACTATAACTAGAGATCAACTGCGTGCAGTATTGTTCGATAGATGGTGTTGTGCGTGTAACGTCATTTTCTGAATCGCGGTGTCAAGATTTTCTTTGAAAGAATGACCTTCGCCCATGCCTGCCGGCCATATTTGAGTTTTGTAGGAGTCTTAGCTAATGTTGTTTATAAAGAAGCACTAGCATAAATAAAAAAAAATGATTTGTATCGGTATTCTCCAACAGCGCTTCGCACTAAAAAATACTAATTAAGTTCCGACATCCACGCGAACGAAGTTGCGGGCACAACTAGTTCTAAATATGTGCGTAACTCAATATCGGCAAAAATGTAACTTACTGTAATTATCATAAGCGCGGCAGCCGGCAGTATTGGTTACTGTGACTAGTGACGACCGGCGACCATTGACGACCACTACGACACGACAGTCCCTAATAAATAAGTATATATTTAGTTAAGGTATATGGTTTTACATATCGTAGTTCTCCATCGATAAGCCTTCAGTCTTTATCTTTTTTAGGTTACTTCAAATTCCGAAATTAAACCTTAATTTGTAATGGTAGAATAAATAATTATTATTGAAGAGTAAAGAAATATAAAGATTTTTGTTGTAAAAATTAGATGGTATTAATGTAATGTGTATATTAAATAGATAGTTTTAAAATTTTTGTCATAAATAAAATACATTTACACAAGTTTGACGTTTTGTTTTGATTTCCACTATATTATATGTAATTTGAAGAAATTAAAATACCTTGTGACTGCAACTGATTGCTTAAAACCAAAATGACTTCAAATTATTAATATTTATGATTTATTTCTGGTGTGAGTAATGAGTTACAGTTAAGTTTTCTAACACTAGCTGACCCGTGTCCACTTCGTTGGGCATAATGTTAATAATCCTTTTTTAGTACATAGTGTTTAAATAATTTAAATTATTTTATTAATATTAAAAATTAAATTATCTATACTAATATTAAGAAAACTACTTTTTGTAACTTAAATATAAAAGTTAGACATATGCTGCCGTTGACTTTTTTGTAGGCATTTTCAAGCTCCACATCTTTTCTCTAGAACTCAAAAATATATCTTTCATAGTCAAGGCAGCGTTCGTAAGAAACGCTTTCAATCGACCGTTTTTTCTCCGATTCACTTTGCAAAACGGACTACCACGTAAAAGCCTTTTTATTTTTCGGTTTTTTATATAACCTATGACACTCAGCAATAATGTGGCTTTCTGTTGGTGAAAGAATTTTTAAAATCGGTTCAGTAGATCCCGAGATTACCCCTTACAATTTAACAAACAAACAAACTTTACTTCTTTATAATATTAGTATAGATATTTAACGTCCCTTCAATTATTTGAAAAGGATCAGGCCACAACGCTGGCAAATTGCTGAGGCACTTCACATGTCTTGAAAACTTAGTAGGTCCTCACAGACATGGTTTTCTCATAATAATTCTTTTACCAGTTCTTTATTTAACTTGATTGTAAAATTTTAAATAACAATTGTTCATTCCATTAAGAATAGAACTTAATATTGCCTATTTTTGAAGAATCCATGAAAGTAATACTGGCAAAGGCTAATTTAAACGTAGCAGAAGGAGGAAATTATATGAAATAAAAAAACAGTAACACTAATAATATTTATTATAAAAATTCATTTTATACAAATTTGTTCTAAATAGTTCTCATAAATAGTTATGGTTAATTATACAATAATTTTAGTTAAATGTAAACTAAGAATAATACTATAAAGTCCCGACTGATGTGTGGTGCCGAAGATTTAAAAAACGAAAAATAGATGATAGTCCTTGACCTCCAGTGTTGTCAGCTTGTGATTTTGAAAAATTTTAATAGAACTATCAGTCGTTTTTTACACTGAATTTATTTGTAAAAATATAGTTGAATTTTTTTTTCGCCAGTTCTTCTAGATTTGAGGCTTTTCGTGGAACAGGTAGAGTTAAGATGTTTAGCAAAAAAATGTTATATTTAATGCTGAATAATATAATTTGAATTACTACTGTAATATTAAAAAACTTACCTACACGCTTCAATTGAAAGGGAAGAAATGAAAAAAGAGCTATCTTTTCAGTTTCGGATTTTCGCTTTTATGCGATTTTTAAATCAGATATGTACTTCAAAAAATACAGAAGACTTCTGGCTTTATATTCGCTTTGTATTAATGTCACTAGTCCATTTTTTCTAAAATTGCCAGATTATCTCAATTGATATTTATTTGCTACAGTGGCGTCACATCATTGGTTGACGGAACGTTATTTGACGGAGACTCTTTTAGAATAGATAATTCTCCTCTACCCTCCAAACGTCAAATAAACAATGGCAGGTCCAAAGCTCCACTGAGTTATTATGGGATAAGGATTAGGGTTCCTAGATAGAAACTTATCAAATCTGGGACAATTCTAAGACAACGGTGTCGGGTCGAGATCATAGTAAAAATTTCTTTTTTTTTATTTTCAAAGGTTTTAGCCGTGTGACGTGTTATTCGGTGTTAGTTTATTTTGTTACAAAACTAGTAGATTTTCGGAATCCGGGACAGTATGGACTAATTATTATATAGGAGAGTGTGTCAGAGGCGGTGTTCTTGGCGCGGTTGCTCGCGGCAGATGAGCGCGAGGCGGCGGCGGCGAGGTAGCGCACCCCCCCGCCACGCGCTCGCCGCGCCGGACAGCACGCCGTGCGAGAACTCGTAGCGCACTATACCGCTAAGGGTTTACAAAGTACATATGTCAGAAGTAAAACTTCTTTGGAACTCATTTTTAAATCTCGTTTATTCGCTCTGTGCGAAGCCGGTGGTGGGGAGAAACTGATTTACCGTCAGCGCTACCCGTGGCTATATCCGATACTACGGGGGGCTGTTTTTATGTTTCGAGTTAGCTAAATATACAAGTGAATTGTTATTTAAAATTTATTTAAATAAAATAACATAAAATGAGTCACAAAAGTTGTTGTGTTGTAAGTTGTAAGAATACAGGTAGAAAAAGTGCTTGTCATTTTTATAAATTTCCAACAGCAAGTTGGAAAATAAATCAGAGGAAAAAATGGATAGCCGCTGTTAGGAGACAAAAGTAAGTAGAATCATAACCTTACTATCCGTAATAATAAAAATCTTGAAAGGAGTAAAACTTAAAAAAATAGTAAGTTTAGAAAATGCTAGGAAATATTATTATTAATTAAAAAAAAATTTTTTTTAAACATTTTTAAATTTAGCATAATTATATATTAAAAAATAAGATTGAATTTTTTTATTATAAACTTTTCATTAATTATTTAAGATTCATTTACTCTTTGCCACTTATAATATTAAACAAAAAGATTATCCATACCAATGATCATAAATTTTAAATATTAAATATTAAAATCTAAAAATAAAAATGATAAATTTAATCGATTAACAATTTTTCCCAGCTTTATTATTGAATTGTAATATGTTAATTTTAGTTAGCAAACATAATCTATTTTTTAATGCACAAGAACACTTTACATTAACAAATATTTATTATAAATATTCCCTTTAATTAAAAAAGCATTTTTTTATTTATCATTCGATATTATTATTACTGACAGCCATTCAATACTTAGTAAAATATATTACAATAGCCCCCTGTAGTTCAAACGTACCATGGCGCTGAAGTCGCGCACAGAGCGAATATATTTTATACTAAATAACCTTGTCTAAGCTCGTTGTGAGAGGGAGATGGCGCGAAGGTCACACCCACGAGTTAGTCAGAAATAGAACTGTCACTGACTCGCGGTAGGCTAACTCTTCCCCGTCTCTGAGCGCCTGGTACTATGGACTTATTTTTTCGTTTCATTGAGTTTGAAATCACAACGATTCTAAAGAAGTTTCACTTCAAAAATAAATGATATTTAATTGTTTTACACAGATGTGAGAAACAATTAAATAGTAAATGCCTGACATGAATTAATATGAGACAGAAATTGGTAAATTTCCCGACCAATAAATTGTATAATTTTATGAACTTTAATGTACTTGAATATTTAAAATTACTTTTATTACTGTCCAAATGCAAAATACTACCGTTACACACTTCTATTGCTCTTCTTCTTGAACTTTATATCAAAAAGACCCAATTATTATGTGTCCTACCCCAGGCCCAAGAACCCTTCAGACCTGAAGAGCACGTACCTCATGATGTAGAGACAGCGCTGCTTCAGCAATGCGTCGAACGATATGTGCGGGCGCGCGGCGTGCTGCAGCCGCATCACCGCGCTCGACGCCAGGCACAGCCCCGCGATCGTGTCGCCGCAGAACTACACATTAAAAGATTTTCAATAAAAAATATACTGGACTAAAAATACTTGTTTTTGAGCATGTTATCTTATAAATGAAACGATGTTATCGGAATTTGTCGCGGATTTATTTGGATTTTTGGTTCCCGACGTTTCGAATGCTGTACAGCAGTCATGGTCACGGGAGAGACTAAGGTATTTGACGTTATAAAATTATACATTTTAATTCTAAACATTCTGATAAGGTACTTTGATGCCATTTTGAATTTTTATAAATTGTGGGTAGGCACTGTATGTAACAAGTATATAACCCGCTGAGACGTCTAATACCTTAGTTTCTCCCGTGACCATGATTGCTGTAAAGCATTCGATACGTCGGGACCAAAAATCCAAATAAATCCGCGACAAAATCCGAAAAGATAGTTTCATGTATAATGTCAAATATTCGCGTAAACCTAAGAAAGTATTAAATTATTATCTTAATTTTTATCTTATCACTCTAAAATTTCATCTATACTAATATTATAAAGTTGAAGAGTTTGTTTGTTTGAACGCGCTAATCTTAGGAACTACTGGTTCAAATTAAAGAATTCTTTTTGTGTTTGATAGTCCGTTTATTGAAGAAGGCTATAAGCTATTTTACATAACACTACGACCATTATAGGAGCATCAATGATAAATATTGCAAAAACAGGAGAAAAATATTTTTTGAGAGCTTTCGTCGTGTACAATGTGTCAATGGTTAAAATTAAATTTTATGTAATTATGGTGTTTCAAATACACATAAAGTACTATTGAAACTATCAATACAATATTGATCAAAATCTACTCTACAAAATCTTTGCCTTGTATGATAATTATTATTCAGAACTCACTCTAACAGCATCTACATGAGGTTTAATGTGACCTGCCGCGGCCAGATCCAATACATGCACATGTGGTAGGAGCTCTGCGTTTATTGCAAAAGCAGCTTCCTTTACTCGGGACAACACTGCTGTGTTTTGCTCATTCCATTTACTTCTCTCAGTTTCACGATAACCTTCAATTGCCTAAAAGAAATACAAATTTCAAGATTTTCAAATTAAAAATATAGTAAATCTTGAACGGTACCTAAATTATAAGCTTAAGGTATGATATGGTACCCAGGGGGTATTCCTTAGTTATTCTTGCCACCCCAGCTCTTCGAGAAACTTCAGAAGCTTCTTCGGCTTCTTGAATACCTCTAGAAGTGCACTTGGCGTGCCAAGATGTTGTGCCCAAAATTATAAGCTTATCATTTATGTTTTAAACCTAAAATTATAGTGTAAGTTTCATTTGCATTTTGCACAGAACACAAAAAACTAACTATGTAATTAAAAACATTAAAACTAAACTGTCATAATGTTTAGAATGCTATGAAATAGGTACTAAGTGTAGAAGAATTAAGAAATTAGTTAATATGCAACATTTACATTGTCCCAATGGTCAAATTCATATCTCATTCTTTTCAACTGTGGTTCCACTTCAGCTAGTAAAGCTGCCTCCTCCTCTTCACTCACAAAGTCGGGCAACACCCTCATGTGCTGTAACACTGCCGCCCGCATTTCCAGCTCTTCATCCTCTTTCCAAGATGGTAATATTTCTATATAGCTAGGATCTCCTGAAAATATTTATAAAGTTATAGTGATAAATATCTGAAAGTTATTGGAAAAATTCTGATTTTTCTACATACCAAACTTTCTACTTCAAAATTGGTTTATGATTATAATAACAAAACAAATACTTTTATATCACACAATCATTTTTTAGAATCTTCAATTTATAATTATTTTTATTATTCATATATGCTTAGTTTTTAGTAAATAAATAAATAATTAAGTATATGTCTACGTTTTTTCAGCTTTAAGTACACAAAAAATACTAAATCTTACCTAAAGGCTTTTCAGATTCAAGTTTCGCTCGAGAGATATCACTAGCATTTTTAAATAATTGATATATTGGAGTCTTAAACTTGAAATTTCGTAAAACACTAAATGTTAGCATTATTACGTTTTAGTGGCTGCAATTTTATTAACTAAATTTATATTATAAATACTTTATAGGCTCTTTTCGGAATATAAGATGTTTATTACGTACTTGAATTACGCAAATCTAACCTCAAGAATCAAAACAAAATATTTTCTAATTTCTATAGTTGACATTTGACAATCAGCTGATCAATATAAAAAAAAAACATTTACATATTAATATTATACATAAGTGATATTATGTGTTGGGGGTTATCAAAAACTAAAATAAAAATTATGGTATTATATTCCTCTATTTAAATGATTTTATTTATTGCAATATGTGATATAATTAATTCTTGAAATAATTTATATGATGTATTTTTTTGAGCAAACTATTTCAATTGTCATCACTCAGTGACATTTCCATTTTCCATCCAGGGTGACCGTTTCAAAAATGGCGAATCTGCCCGAGTATGGCAAAAAATCTGCCAAAATCTGCCACACCTAACTTAGAAAATGCACAAAATATGCCATCATATTATTTTACATTTTTTTTCATTTATTATACTATGTGTTAACATTTGCTTCAAAGTTCAAACTCTTTATTTTGTTCATGTCTCGTAATATATTAATATTTTATGCTTTTCAGAGTTACTAAAATCTTATAATTATGAATTTTCCTTTGCCTTTACTACTATATGCAAATCTTTTTTAATTTTCTTTATTTCTTTTTAAATTTTTTCTACTTCCTCTCCTAACGAAGATTTATTGAAATAATTTTATCATGTTAGTTTTTTAAGCATACAATATCCAGTAAAAATAGTAATAGAATAAAAAAAAAGATTTATCGTGAAGTATTTTCCAACACACGACACACGACGACACGTTTGGCGCAGTTTGTAGTGACCCTATTTTTTTGCGCCAGCGGTCGCGGGTTCGAGTCCCGCTGGGGGCATTCATTTGTTAAACTCGAATGCTTGTACTTCAGTCATGGATGTTTATATTTATATTTATAATATGTATGTATTTAACTTTATACATGTAGTATATCAACTATCTGGTATCCGTAACACAAGCTTCGTAGCTTACCACGGAACAAGATGGCGCTGTTGTAAAAAGATGTCCCAACATATTTATTTATTTATTTATACACTTAACGCCAAAAGAGAATAAGGTGTCAGATAAGACAACAAACATTGATTTGAACCTTGATACTGATTTATTACTGTTCATATGGCGTACTTAGTTAATGGTTAAAAATAGAATAAACGGGAGATCACTCAGTAAATTATTATTCCCTATCAAATAAATGCATAATAAAAAATTAAATAAATAATAAGATACAGAAAATTATAATTATTCAATTTATATTTCACTATATAAAGATTTCTTTGAAATCTGCCATATTCTGCCACTTTTTTCATTAGTGTCAGCATATTGTGCCACAGTTCAAATTTAGGTGCCAAATCTGCCGAAATGGCAGAAATCTGCCACAAATGGTCACACTGTTTCCATCAATAAAATAATAATCATTAATCAATCATCAACATAGAGAAAAGTAATATTATACTTTTAATAGAGAGCCCTCTCTACCGTTTTTTTTTTGCCAACACTAAACTAGCGCCATCTGTAATTTTTCACCCCATGGCCTATACTAGTCCTTCTGATATCATAAAAAATATATTTAAAATTAAAGTCGATCGATTCTAAATGTGTAAATATAGTGATGATATTATTATATCTATTAACATTAAAATAATAAAAGCAAGAAAAATATATACTTAACATCACCATATTTACAAATTTAAAATCGATCTACTTAAATAATTAAGTAGGGTTGAAGACTGTCGTTCTATGTAATAAATAATACAAGAAAATGTTATTTTTAAACTTTATTTTGTATATTTTTAGTATAATACAGTTATTGTATAACACAGCTCGCCGCGCGTGGCATTACGTAGAGCGTAGACATGAAGATCGTAGATATAAAATCTTACCTCTGGTCATACAGACACCGAAAGACACAACGGCTTAAGCTAGGCGTAATTGCTTAAACTAGACAACACAAAATAAAGCGACTTTTAGACTGCTTATTTAAAATAGTGTCAATATCATATAACTAAATTAAACCCAACTAAATTTTAAGATATTTAATATTTTTATTAAGCGTCAAAATAATAAAATTTAAAGAAGTTTAAAATGTCAAAAAAACAAAACAATGTTGCAAGCTATCCAATTCACGCATTTGTATAAATTTATTATTTGTTTGAAATGGTGGTTCACTGAAAAGTTATAATGAAATATATCGATTCAAATATTTAAATTGTTATTTTAAGCAATGAACAGTATTATTTTTATGTGACATTATGCTTATTTTTCTCAAAATTTAATAATTTTTTGCATGCAAATTTGTTTGGTATGCGTGTACTGGACTGCTGGATTGACGATTGCGACCGTAGCGACATCTCTTACACCGACTTATAGTCGCTGATAAATTTAAGCAAAAGTTTTGGGTGACACGCAATAGATGACACTACCAATTTTTTATCTGTTGTCGATGTTCTAAGTTTCCAGCCCCTGATCATCAATATGTATCTATTATAATGAGTAATGACGTTTAATATCATGTATATTATACCAATGTACTCTGTGTTCTTAATCTTACATTAGTTATCAAAGAGAATGTAAATCAGTTATTTGATTCATTAATGAACATCATAGAGTATATTGATACATATATAATGAACATTGAACATAAAATGTGATGGTGGTATCTCTTGTCTCCCACGACAAAGAGATCTATTAGTTCCTATATTTTCCACAATGTTACAAAGTTGTAGCACGTAAAATCATGAAGAAGAAATGGATAAAAATAAAATATAAGTTTTATACTTTGTCCATTTTGTTAATGGTTTTTGACAGCTCACGCCCACGAAGTTTCGTATTTAATGGTTAGCCATTAAGTTAAAATGTCATATCCATTAATATTGTACTTCATGGACGGGCACCTCCCCCTTATTGCTGAGCCACACATAACGATTACTACGATTGTGCCACAGATTACAAATAATCGATAGAAATCAATGCTAATGTAAATAAGGTGTAATATGTTATTTAATAAGGAAGACAAAAAATTTTAAGATTTAAACCAATAAATTAAAATATTAAAGTTAATAGTAAAGTTAAGTAGCCTCCCGCAAGGTGGACCGACGACAGCTACACAATTTTAGCACCCCTTCGAAGGATTTTTGAAATCAAAATGACCTTAATCGGAAGGTCTACGTATATATATCAATATACTCTATGGGTCTACGTTAGGTCCGTATAGGTCCACTATCATTTTTAATAGGTCCCCTGTAGTTTTTTAATAAATATTTTTTTAAATTTAACTATTATTTTAAGAAAATCTTAGCACCTCATTTAAACGAAAACTGATTAATCTTTATATTTCTACATTCTTTATCGTTAGGTCAGTATTGGTCTCTATAGATTTTGCTTTTATACTATCCATTTATTTTTTTACTAACAATTATTATAAATAATTGACATTGACAATGTCATAACTCATAAGTCATTTGACATCTCATTTATGTTACCTTTTGAGCATTAGCTTCTTGTATTTTGGCTGTACATTTTTATGTCATATAATATGTATTGTATAGCCTATATTATGTAGTTATTTAATATTATTATAATTTTTGATTTGTTTTTAATTCATTGTTTTGATTTTTGTGTTTTCTTTATTTATATGCATTATCATTATTTTTTATGCCTTCATACTTTCTATATTTGGATTTCTTTTGTGCAACACTGAACATTCATAATTTTTATGTTATAAAAATTTTGTATTATCTTTCCTTGTAACTGGCAGGTGTTTAGGTATTATTATTATAACTTTAATTTATTATATTTTATTTAATTTATAATATAGTTTATTTAATTTATTTAAATGGCAAGTAACAGTAGTAATAGCAATAACTCCTTTCTGTCCTTTTCATCCTCATCTTTTGGAACGAGCAGTAACGACAGTTTTTCCAGTATTCCTTCATTGGGCGATACATTAAATTCTACCTACTTCGACGTTCTAAAAAATTTCAACGTTGTCCATATAAATGCACAGAGTATTCCTGCACATTAACCTGATTATTTAGCTTCTTTTGACATTAAAAATAATCATGCTTAATCATAATATTTGGTCTCTGATATGATTTTTTTCCTTAAATATATTATGTTTACATTGTAAATGACGATTACAGCATAGGGATGGCGATTCTTATCAAAAAAGATCGATTTTTGTATCGTTCTGAATTGAAACCTAATGAATAGATTCTCAAAAAAATCGAGGTCTAAAAGATCGATCTCTCAAAAATCGATCTCAATTTTTTTAATACTCAAAATCTACATATTAATTTATTTTAAGTTTAATAAGACAGGCTAGGCTTTGAATTTTAGTTTTAGGCAGTTTATTTTCTGCGAACTTCAAATGCGAACGCTTCTTTTTTATTTCTTTTATGTATTAAAAAGAAGTAAAGGAAATTAAGCGTACAGCCATCTCCCTAAAAAAACCTTCATAATATCAAAATTATTCTTTAACGTCACTATTTAATGTTCCATTGATCTATGATTCTAATCCTCTGATTGGCTAATATTTAATATTTTGTTTTCATTATTACGAGTATTCATAAGATTTGTTATAAAAAAGTAACTAGTTCTAAATAAAATGAAAACTGAAATGATACAATACATGAACATTGAATGAACAAATAAATATTTATATGTTGTAACATTATTACAACAGCGCCATCTAGTTCCAGTTCCGTAGTAAGCTATGTTACGTGTTTGTGTTACGGATACCAGATAGTTGATATACTACACATATAAATTTTAATTACATACATATTATAAATATTAACAGCCATGACTGCTCAACAAACGAATGCCCCCAGCGGGACTCGAACCCGCGACCGCTGGCGCAGAAAGTAGGGTCACTACCAACTGAGCCAAACGTGTCATCGCAATAATACAACACTATAATTCGCGTCATGTAAAAAGAACGCTGGCTGTCAAGTTGCGCAGAGGCGATTTATCGGCCAATTTGGTGGTAAGACGCGGGGCGCGGGACGGCGAGGCACGCGCCGCATGCTTTCCGGCTCGCTATTGGTTTGTCAGTTTAAAATACCATCGCGCACACAAAAGTTATTAATTATGAAATGATTTTATACAAAAATAGTGAAAAAATATTTTTGACGTAGGTATATTGTTTTATAAAAAGAGAGACTAATAATAATGCTGTTAATAATCTAAAAAATGTATAAAACGAATTAATTTAATTTTTGTAAATGAATTAAGTAGATTAAATATTCTACGATGAAACAACATATTTTATTAATTAATAGAATTCTATTTAATGACATTCTATCTAATATATTTTTAAATGTACCTACCAATACTCAATATACATCGTGAGCGAAAGGCTAGTTCAAAAATAAAAGAATAGGTTTAGGAATTTCGTATGCGAATGTACCGATGCGCAAACACACCCCTCACCACTTTCTTCCAGCGTTCTTTTTACGTGACGCGAACTGTACGTTCTTAAAAGATCCCATAAACAACTATAGACTATACAATACATATTATATGACATAAAAATGTACAGCCAAAATACAAGAAGCTAATGCTCAAAAGGTAACAATTAACATAAATGAGATGTCAAATGACTTATGAAATTGTCAATGTCAATTATTTAAAATAATTGTTAATAAAAAAATAAATGGATAATATAAAAGCAAAAACTATAGAGACCAATACTGACCTAACGATAAAGAATGTAGAAATATAAAGATTAATCAGTTTTCGTTTTAATGAGGTGCTAAGATTTTTTAAAAATAATAGTTAAATTTAAAAAAATATTTATTAAAGAACTACAGGGGACCTAACAAAAATGATAGTGGACCTATACGGACCTAACGTAGACCTATCGATTAAGATTATTTTGATTTAAAAATTCCTTCGATGGGGTGCTAAAATTGTGTAGCCACCGACGACTTGGTTAAAGTCGCTGGACCCCACTGGATACGGAGGGCGCAAGACCGGTTGTCGTGGGGATCTTTGGCCTATGTCCAGCAGTGGACGTGTATGGGCTGAGAGGAAGGAAGGAAGTAAAGTTTTACTTTCTTCTTAGTATGAGGCATACAAATAAAACAACTCAAATAGTTTAATTCCTTTTATTAACATGATTCGTCAGAATCATCATTAATTATATTAGATTTGCCCGATGAGGAGTCTTCAGTTATATTAATTATTAACTCTTGTGTGCATAAATTATCAAAATATGCAATGTCACGGCCCGAATCACATTATGATTCTCTTAGTTCTCTCCACCACACTTGATTTTTACGATAATAATATTTAATTTCATATTAATAAATATAAAAATAAATATTATTTTATACTTAAAAAATAAGAGAAATCGATTATTACGTCCTTTTGTCATCACTATAGCTTGTCAGTCGGCGAGCTGTCAAAAAACCATTAACAAAATGGACAAACTATAGCAATACAATTTTATGGTATTACGGAATACTATATCAAATCAAATACAAAAATGACCGAACCATAGAACTTTGAGGGTCCAATCGTAAAGAAATATATTGAATACAAACTATTTAAGACCAAAGCAATGGGATTAAACAGCAGTACTCCAAATTGCTAATCTAAATATTGATGCCGAGGCGTGACCATTACCTGAAATAAAGACTAAACTAATACAAATTAATTTTAATTTATTATTTCTGGTTATATTTTAAAACAAAAGTCAGAGTGCTTATTAGCATTCTATACTATATTCAAGGCTCTTATTGTAGTTTATCATATTAGTAGTCATACTCTTTTCTTATTAAAAATTTATAAATATGGAAAATATACCTGTTGAAATTCTTGAAAATATATTTCATTATATCGGCACATATGAATTGTGTGAGATAGTATCTAAGGTTTGTAAAAAATGGAACCTTATTGTAATGCGTCATGCAATTAACATAAAGGATGCCAACGAGTTAGAGATGTTCCAAGAGAGTCTAAGAGCAGTTATAGTGTCAGATCCGGTGTGCAATCTGTATCAAGCATCTAAACTGATATCTTGTGCAACTCAGATGATTCCGAGGTTACAAGAACTCACTATTTGCTACTGTTTTCCTTTAGGTGAATATAGTTGCACTGCCATTTATGTATTTCTATGATAAAAAAATATTTTTTCATGATAAAAATGAAGTTTTTTACAAAGGTTTGTGCTAGAATGTTACAGGATAATCAAAATAATTCCAGTGCCCTATAAACCACAGACAGCATTACACAGACTTGTACTCAAGAATTGTTCCATATTTTAGACAAAGAAGATTTCAAGAGCCTATTGTGTTTCCCACATTTAAAGCACTTGGATGTATTCTCAAAAAGAAAATGGATGTGCAAGAATACACCTATAAATCCTAATGTTACTTCTATTGTTGTCAATGAAGCAATGGAAAAGGATTTTTTAAAGACTTAAGGGAATACAATAAATTGTCAGCATTCCACATGTATGGCAGTGCTCAGTTCTATACAGATATAAAAATTGTGAAATTCCTACAGGTTCATTCTGTAACTTTGCAGTACCTAACATTGAGATGTATTGAGTTCACTGATGAGAGGTGGGAACCTGATATTTTTTTTTCCTGTTACTTCTTTAGCTTTCTTTCCGATTTAGACTAATCTCCTGCACCAATCACATACATTTTAATTAATGGCTTCACGGGCACAGGCAAGATGGTGCAAGGAAAGGGAATTTTGTATATTATGTTATACATCATTTTCACAGGTTCAAAGTCATAAGCCAATGCGTTGGGTTAGTTTCACTGCGACTGTACAAGTGCTGTCTGCTGACACCACGCAGTATTGAGAGCATTGCGAGTTTGTCCAAGCTCCGGTGCCTTCACCTTACTGGAGCTCGATTGGTGAGCTTGTTTCAATTTATTTATTTAATTAATGAAACATAAAAGTGTATACGTTTGCAATTATTTAACTTAACCATTTTTTTAAATACAATGTTGAATAATTTCCACGTTACAGTTCCGTAGCTTAGGAATCCTAGAGCTAATCAACTCCTTGCCTCTTCTTATCGAAGACTTGAATCTGAGTTATTCAGATTTCGGTAACGAGCACTGCACCGCCCTCGCGCACCGCCTCCCGCGCCTCGCCGTGCTCGAGCTGTGGCGCTGCGGCCCGGCGCGCCGCGGCCGCCGGTGGCTGGGCGGGGGCCCGGGGCCGGGCGGGGGCCCGGAGCTGGGTGGGAGCCCGGAGCTGGGTGGGGGCCCGGGGCTGGACGAAGGCGGGTGCACGGGGCTGGGGCAGTCGCTGCCGCGGCTGGCGCGCCAGCTGCGGCGCCTGCGCGCGCTGGACACGGACGTGCTGCTGAACGCGCGGCAGCTGCGCGAGCTGGCGCAGCACCCCGCGCTGCAGACGCTGCGGTGCCTGTGGAGAGGTTCCACTCGTCTGGTATGGAATTGACAGCATGATGTATTTATGTATGACTACATAGTATAAAACAAAGTCGCTTTCTCTGTCCCTATATCCCTATGAATGTTTAAATATTTAACTACTACTACGCAACGGATTTTGATGCGTTTTTTTTAATAGATAGTGTGATTCAAGAGGAAGGTTTATATGCATAACTAGCGGATCCCGCGGCTTTGCCTGTGCTAAATCTAGGAAAAAGCCCAAGCGAAGCGAGGGCGAATCGCTAGTTTTAACTAATATAACTTCTACTCATTTTTCTTTATCAGGTGAGGTCAAAGCTGATAATTACATCAGCACTCAAAAAGAACCCCTGGAAATATTTTCGAGACGAAGGCGAGGGTCCGTCTTCTGAGCTGTTCTATTATTGGACCCGTGAAGTAGATCTGCACTTGTTCAAGGGGACCTGTTTCACTGACCGAAGTTATTGATTTAAAAAGCTATCAGGACGAGTATTTTTCAGATTTTAAGTGATTACAAAAGAAAAAAAAAACCTTTTTTAGTTAACTCTTTGTAACTTTGTAATTTTTGAACTATACCAGTGAGAACTCAAAATATAATCGCAACAATGTCCGAAATTGTTTTATTTATGACCATTATGAATTAGCGCAAGCGAAGCCGGAGGTTCCGCTAGTATCTGTATACATCATCATCATCATCATCAGCACTTATTAACGTCCCACTGCTGGGTATGGGCCTCCCTCAATACTCCCCCCGAGTATATCTAGTATCAGGCCGTAGTCCACCGCGCTGGCCTAGTGCGTGTTGGCGAACTTCACATGTCTTTCGTAAACTTGCTAGTTTTTTTTAGTAATTAAAGTTGTCAAGTGGTAATCATGATATAAATGATTCGCACGTGAAAATATCAGAGGTCCGAGACCCGGATTTGAACACGCATCACTCGGATATCCAAGTGACCGCGTTACCGCTGGGCTTCCTCTTGAACCACTGTATCTATTAAAAAATCCGTTGCGTTGTTTTGCATAGCATATATATAGACAGACAGACAGACAGTGGGTAGCGACTTGTTTTTATACTATGTAGTGATATAAATAATTAATAATAATAATGCCTTTACCCCACCTTAATCCGGCCCTGACGAAAAAACGTTTTTTAGCGGACTTCCACTAACAATTTACCACCATCCTACCAAATTTAAAGTTCGTAGCTCAAAAGATGAAGGACTTTCATACAAACTTGAGAGAGCCTTAGACCACCTTAATCCGGCCCTGTCAAAAACTTCGTTCTTAGCGATTTTCTATCAACTCTAAACCTCACTGCTAAATTTAAAGTTTTTAACACAAAAAAAGAAGGAATTTTTAGCACAAAAGATGAAGGAATTTCATACAAACTTGCGAGAGCCCATAGACCTCCTTAATCCGGCCCTGTCTTTATATATAAAGACTACTACAAAATAATAACAACCCAGAAAAAAAACTCTTTATACGTACGTACTGGTACAAAATGTTAACATTTAGTATCTCGCCGTGCCGCCCGCGCCGGGTGGAGGAAATTCTCACGAAGGTTGCAGGAACAATTAAACATTTCAAAATGACTTTCCTGTCTCTACATAACATAAGTATGCAATTACTTTGTACCTTAACATATTATGTCGTCGTTAATATATTTTTATTTTAGGTTAATTACAATAAAACTTGTATCCGATTATCTCGTTAACAGCTTCAAAACGTGTCAGTTGAGCACAAATTACTTATCTAATTAAAGTGTATAGGTTCTTATACATTAACATCAATATAGAGCACGTGAAGCAAATCAATAAGTGTGGGAATTGAGAAAGCAGGTGTAACTAGCTAACTAACGGAAGCCGAGGCCGGCGCCAGAGCACTTGCTTGCACTACAGTCAAAAATATATTTTAACTGACTTCAAAAAGGAGTTCCTACTCGATTCAGTTTGATTCCTACTCAATTCAGCCCTTGAAGCGGAGTACCTAGAAAATAAGTCGTTACTCTATTTTGTATCTTTACTAAGTATATAGCTATAGTTGCTTGTGTTATCACTTACAAATTTTTTGGATTTTAAAGCAGTTGCTTTGTTTTTGCGTAGGGAATAATCTCGCGTTAGTGATCCGATTGAAAAACCTCGTTTCGTTGACGACATAGGAATTTAGATTTATTCTACCAATAATGTACTTACACTGCAGAGGATAGTTGGTACCCTGCGGTAAATCATGGGCAAGAGAGTCGCGTGACTCGAGATATGTTTTAATTATTATGATGACACGTTTGGCGCAGTTTGTAGAGACACTTCTTTCTTGCGCCAGCGCGGCGGTCGCGGATTCGAGACCCGCTGAGGGCATTTATTTGTTAAACTTGGATGTTTGTACTCCAGTCATGGGTTTTTATATTTATAATATGTATGTATTTAAAGTTTTATATGTAGTATATCAACTATCTGGTATCCGTAACACAAGCTTCCTTCGTAGCTTACCACGGAACTAGATGGCCAATGGACCAACATTATATTATATATATTATGTTTCGAAAGATCCTGTCAGTAGCTTACTTGGTGTACCGGTAGTACTGAATTATCATTTTTTTTACTATCCATACAAAGTTTAAACATGTTGTCTTCAACCTTGTACGATACAAAATGTTAAAATATACATTAGTATTGCATTACATCGATCATAAATTAAAAATTTATATAAACAAATAAGTTTAAAAATCAAAAATTAGTATTAAATCGTAATAGAATGTCTTTATCCGTAATACCTTGAACCAATCAACTATGTATGTATATCTCGCCTACAACCCGTAAGAGCCTATTACGTTAAACACGAAAGCAGCGCACGCGCATCTACACTTCCAATCAGTGTGATAAGGTCACCTTACAATGCCCACTGCATACATAAGTGAAGAAGCTTGTCGCACACTGCTGACCGGTGAGTGGTGAATTACAACGGGAACTTGTATTGCAAATGAAATAATAATAATAAATAAATAAATATGTTAGGACATTATTACACACGTCGCCATCTAGTTCCGTGGTAAGCTACGAAGGAAGCTTGTGTTACGGATACCAGATAGTTGATATACTACATATATAAGTTTAAATAGGTATAATTCGCGTCATGTAAAAAGAACGCTGGCTGTCAAGTTGCGCAGAGGCGATTTATCGGCCAATTTGGTGGTAAGACGCGGGGCGCGGGACGTAGAGGCACGCGTCGCATGCTTTTCGGCTCCCTATTGGTTTGTCAGTTTAAAATACCATCGCGCACACAAAAGTTATTAATTACGTCATGATTTTATATAAAAAAATAGTGAAAAAATATTTTTGAAGTATATTGTTTTATAAAGAGATTCTGATAATAATGCAGTTATTAATTAAAAAATATATATTAAACGAAATAATTTAATTTTTTGTAAGTAGATTAAACATTCCACACTGAATCAAACATATTTTATTAATTAATAGAATTCTATTTAATGGCATTCTATCTAATATATTTTTCAATGTACGTACCAATAATCAATATACATCGTGAGCGAAAGGCTAGTTCAAAAATAAAAGAATAGGCTTAGGAATTTCGTATACGAATGTACCGATGCGCAAACACACCCCCCACCACTTTCTTCCAGCGTTCTTTTTACATGACGCGAACTGTACATACATATTATAAACTAGCAGTACCAGCGGCTTCGCCCGCGTTAATTTTTTTAATCGCTACTAATCTTTATTCGATCACTCGCAATCGGTTGATCTGTAGATTGCCTGAAAATTCTCAAAAATTACTCCAGCTATTTCAGAACCCATCGTTAATATACTCCTGAGCGGTGCGGCTACCTCTCCCGCTCTTGGCTCCCCCTCCCTCTCCCCATTGCCCGCTGTGCTGCGCGTTATTTTATTATTATTATTTTTAAATTCGTAATATCCTTTGAATGGAGTGTCCGATTTGTAGTATCGTAAAAGTTATCTACTAACTATATACAACTTTTATACAAAATAATGAGAGCCCTCATATCACCTTAATCCAACCCTGTCGCAAAATTTGTTCTTAGCGGACGTTTACTAACAATTAACTACGTCGCTGCCAATTTTAATGTTTGTAGCAGAAAAGATAGAGGAACATCATACAAACTTGCGAGAGTCCCTAAACCACCTTAATCCGGGCCGGATGTTCAAAACCCATTCTTAGAGGTCTTCTACTAACAATAAGTACCTCTCTACAGAATTTAAAGCTTGTAGTACATAAGGTGAAGGACTTTCATACAAACTTGGGACAGCCCTTGCACTTTTCAATCCGGTCCTGTCGCAAAATCGTTCTTTGCGGATGTCTAGGTACTCATTATTAACTACCTCCCAGCTAAATTTTAGGTTTGTGGCATAAAAAAATTAAAGACTTTCATAAAAACAAATGAGAGCCCTTAAACCACATAAATCCGGCCCTGTTCCAAAATACATTTTTTGTGGATGGATGTCTACTAACTATTAACTTCCTCACTGTCAAATTTAAAGTATGTAGCACAAAAACTGAAGAATTTTCATACAAACTTGCGAGAGCCCTTAGACCTCCTTAATTCGGCCCTGATGCAAAATATGTTTTTAGGGAACGATTACAAATTAATAATTACCTCCCTACCAAATTTAAAGTTTGTAGCACAATAAATGCAGGAATTTCATACTAACTTGCCATAGCTCTTGGACCACCTCAATTCGGCCCAATCACAAAATCCGTTCTTAATGGACATCTACTAACTTAAAACCACCTTCCTGTCAAATTTAAAGTTTGTAGCACAAAAAATGAAGGAATTTCATACAAACTTGCGATAGCCCTTAGACCACCTCAATCCGGCCCAATCGCAAAATCCTTTCTCAAATAAACATCTAATGACTTTAAACTACCTCCCTGCCAAATTTAAAGTTTCTAGGACAAAAAATGAAGAAATTAAAAAAAATCTTATGAGAGCCCTTAGACCTCCTTAATGCGGCCCTGTCGCAAAATTCGTTCTTAGCGGACCCATACTAACAAATAACTACCTCCCTGCCAAATTTAAAGTCTGTAGCACAAAATATTAAGGACTTTCATATAAACTTGCAGGAGCCCTTAGACCACCTTATTCCGGCCCAATCGCAAAATCCGTTCTTAGCGCACCTATACTATTTATAAAGTACCTCCCTGCCAATTTTCATCCTTATACGTTTAGCAGTTTTTGAGATTTCGTGATGAGTGAGTGTTTTTCGCATTTATATATATGGGTCAAAATCAGAGAGGTGAGCATTATGCTTCTGACAAAGTTTTTCCATTTTTTTTTTTTTTTTAAAGGGTTTGATCATAAAGACCATGCCACCCTTATAGGAGCTACAAAACATATCTTATCTATTCTACTTCCTTAAATTGTACAATTTTATACAGCATCCTTGCTTGACTCGAAAGAGGTGAAGCAAGAATGCTGTTGCAAATACCAACATCCATTTTATTTAATTGAAATTTTTCAAATAACCATCTTCTGCTTGCCTCATTCCGAACACACTCCATCAAAATATGATATGTATCCTCTACAATCCCACACTCAGTACAATCTGTCGAATTTGACTTGCCCATTAAAAAGGTAAAATATTTCAATGGAAGGTGACCAGAACGAAGTCTTAAACTTGTTACAGTGTCATATCTACTCATATCGGCCTGATTAATCCATTAACATCGTCCTATGGTAGGTTGAATGGTCTTATACCAAATACTTTTGTGTAACGGCCTTGTGCACTTAACATATTGAATTTTATATGATAATTTATTACTTGATTATAAACAAAAGAGGCCTAAATAATCATTTCGGGAACGCGTCCTTTTACCATGTTTCATAGTTCTGGCACGATAAAAACATTTACAACTACGAAATAAAAATCTCATATGCTAGTATAAGCTTTAGGCAACATTAAATTAAGAATATATTCTTAAAATAAATTTTAATTATTTTAATTTCTTCATATTTTGACTACTCAAATGCTGTCTGACATTTATCCAATCATTCCGTGAATACGGAGGATAAACGACGATGTAATATAAACAAGATATACTAGGTGGAGTTAAGAAGCATCAGTGTAAAAATCGCTAGCCAAAGCAAATGGCCATGTGTTGTGTTTACGGAAAGCAATAATTGATTTTGGTGGTAAGTATCATTAAATTTGAGATTTGTGAAGCGTACTTTAATACCCTGTCACTACGTGAACGCTATTTGGTGATTAGTTTTTCAAAAATTTGCATACTTTTCACAAAATTGTGATAAATATTTCAATTTACTTGATCATAAGCTCAAAATCTAATATCAAACATGGCGGCATCAAGAGTAACCTAAAAATATTTATCCAATAATCATTTCGGAAACGGTCATTTCGGGAACGTTCTCGGATATGACCTACGTCCCCAAAATGAGATGAGCGCGTCTAAAATGTAAATCTGTAAGCAAAATGATACTGCAATGCTTTTAAAAAGCTTAACAATGTCATACTTTGGTTTTAGTTATTTACCATTTAGTACGCGTAACACGGAAAACGATAAATATAAAGAAAAAACGGATCAAAACAGGTCAGTATAGCTCATAAAAAGCATCGTGAAAAGGCTAATGCAAAAAGAGATGAAAATACTTAAAGATAGGGAATATTACCAAAGAAAGAAAGCTGAAAATAATGTAAAGAAAAGGAAACAGAGAGAGGCATGACCTACATACACGTCATTACAGTTGATGATTTTGTTCGTTTACTGAAAACTTCGACTGTTATTACATGAAGTCACCGACGATGAAATTATTGCAATCAAAAACATAATACCTGAAAAGATTGTATAGCAGAATGCTTCTGTGTCTCAGTACCAAACAATTTTCTAAATTGTTGCGAGAAATTAAACTGTAAGCATTTTCAGACCTAGATAAAGTAAACGAAATTCAAAAGAACTCCTACGAAAAAATTGTTAAATTTTTATATACACTGAAATCACAGAAAAACGGTAGTCGTAGTTTTTATTATTTTGATGAAAAGATGGACCTATTCGAAAAGTAATTGTTAGACTTTTAAGTTCGAACTTTGATATATATGATACTCAAAATACTTTTTAGTCTAGTTACGTGATTTTGTATGATGTGATGGTATTTTAATTCCTAGTTATTGTTTAGTTTAAAAACAAAAAAAGTTTGAATTTTGATTTTAAGCATTGCTATTCAAGAAATCTTAATAATAGCGTGCAATTAGCATTTGTTCCTAATATTTAATGTTTGTTGAAACTTTAAATTTTATTGTTATTAGATTACAAGTTAAAATTTTGATACTCATGTTCCTTACATTAAATAAAGGTATAATACTATAAATGCATATTATTTTCATGCGTAACGTATGTCAAAAACCGTATATTATGTGCTTTCAGAAAACGTCGTCGTCATTTTGGGAACACTCATCATTTCCGGGAACATCACAAAAACGGCAAATAAATCACTTAATATTAATGTTGGAGTTAATTCCTGCATATATAAGATGAAATGACACTTGAACTTTGGCATTTATAATATTAATATACTACTAATATCAAGAATATTTAAATTAACTTGAAGTATCGATGTAGAAATTACGCCGATTGAAATATTTTAGTACAATAATTTAAAAATAATTGTTTTTATTTAAAAAATATTCAAAATACCAACATTTTTCGATTTAGCAACAGATTTATTACAGGTTATTGAAAGTTATTCTTAAATATGTTAACTAACCATTATTATAAATATTATTTAAAAGTGTTCCCGAAATGACTCACGACTCTGGCATTATTTTTATAAACAGGTAGAATTTCAAAAATAATATGTATTTTTGTGCGTGCCTATTCACAGAAAGGCTTCATGACAAATGACACAACAGACTTGTCATGTTAGTTTTCTTCAAAAGGAAACATAATTTTTCAGATATTTGAAAACCTAAAATGCTCACCTCTCTGATTTTGACCCATATAGATATTAACACCTATGACTGGAGTACAAGCATCCGAGTTTAACAAATGAATGCCCCCAGCGGGACTCGAACCCGCGACCTCTGCGCAAGAAAGTAGGGCCACTACCAACTGCGCCAAATGTGTCGTCATTTAAAAGAAAGAGGTTTAAATTTTAAGTCTTTAGTAAAACCACAGATCACATAATACTATACTAGGTAAACCTATTAATTTTCACCTTAATTTTTTTCAAACTTGCAAGATTAGTTATATAGGTACCAAGTACATCAAAAAGCAGCCTTAAACTAATGTTAGACTGAGATTTTGGATAACTTTAGTTACGTACATAAAATTTCACTAATACACGTTACTCTATAAGTAAGAAACTCTTCCAAACATTTCCTAATGTTTTAGTATAGAATTAATATTAATTCATGCACGAAGTCTCCAGTGTGCGCACACTCGCGCGCTGGCAATCGTTCGAGTTATGCTAAGAGCTTAGTGCTTAGAGCTCGATCAGCGATTCCGATGTAACGACATTCCTGCTGCTCGCGTCACTTGCGTGATGCGGGACGCGTGAGAATCTCTTACTGGCGAGTTGCGCATCCTCGCGAGAAATATATAGATACAGGTACAATATACAGTACTAAATGACGAATATCACTACACACGATTTAAACATCTATAAGAATCAAATTGATTGATTTGTTTATCAGAGAATTAGCTCACCGAAGTGGGATGCAGTTATGACCAGTATTTTTCTTCAATATGTCGGAACGTTATTACACAGCACATATAGCTATAAATACATCGGTTTATATATTATGTAGTACAAACATACGTGTTTATCACGCAAACGAATGGCCCCAGCGGGACTTCGAACCCGCAACCTCAGGAGCAGCACGTAGGCTCACTACAAATAGAGCCAAACGTGTCGTTAAATAGTTGATATGAAAAGTTGTCTTAGACATCTGGCGAATCTAGGAAGGCATGAAACAACGAAACGCTCAGAAGGATCGTCGTTGTCACCCCTTGCTTATTATTATGACTGTCGTCTGTCGTTGGCTGTGGCGGCGAGATGACTCTACTGGGTGCGAAAGCAGTCCTGCGACGCCTCATTGAGTCGGGGAGATTCCATGGGGTTAGTGCGTACTGCGTCACACTGAGTCACACATTACCACCATATGGGTAGGTGGTATACGTCAATGCACTTCCCAAAGTAAAACAATGTGACATATTTTGTTTGCTCTCCATAGCGTTACTTTTAATAAAATTCATACATTTAAATGCGTTCCCATGAACTGTGGGGAGGTGGCGGTGACATTGCTTCATTGTCTTTATGGTAATTTTGCGGAAGTGTTACATAATATATGAATGTCAATGTGACAGTTTGCGCAACGGATGAAAGCCCACATTTTAATGCCGATAAGTAACTAATTTTTAGTTAAGGAATGTAATCATGGAGGGGACGCATGCGCCTGCGCATCAATAGAGTGATGAATATGAGACAAAAGTGTGCCGAGGTTGAATGTCTTTCAATAGGTAAGTAATTCTGATAGGCCTAACCTGTAATTTTTTTAATTACTTACATAAGATAATAGGTAGGTACATATAATATAATAATATGCTGCGTGTTTTACGTATTGGAATACTATTAAATTTTAATGACGACGTAGGTGTAAGTTAGGACCTAAAGTTTCATCTTTTTATATTAAACTAAAATAAATTCGAAAATATAGAATTGACGCTTACAGCTTTTAAAACTTGCGTATATCTGAGAATATTTTACTTTTACCCATTAAAACATTGTTATAAATCTATATAAATAAAATGATAGAGGTCTGCAGTTGTGCGTGCATCACGGAAAAACTACTGGATAGATTGCAATGAAACTTTCTAAGTTTTATTTCTTAGACACTTGGCCCTTATCAAAAAAAAAAAATGATTGCGATATCTTCATTTAATAAAAAGTTATTAAAGTTTCAAGAAACGACGATTTGTATATGCACTGCGTGTTCAGTGATGTATGTTTCCTTCTCGCGGAGTAGTGGGGCAAGCGGCGTAGCGCGCATGCGGACAACTTTGTTATATTTCAAGCAACGCGGACGAAGTCGCGGGTATCAGCTAGTATTACATAATAATAGGTATTTAAATGTCATTGGCTCATGTCATTGTGAGGGATAGTCGCGGATGTGACGTCACGCGTCCGCGAAAAAATATGACACATTCATATTATTATTAATGTTAGGGTCAATGTAATTAATGGTCGCCCATTATGATAATGTTAATAAAATGCAAAATGCTTTTTAAAAAAATAGTCATTTTAAGTTTAGAGAATTTTGTCCGTGTCTATTCATCTGTATATAGTATCTTGAATACATCAATAAATGGAACCTTTTTAGTAAACAATATGTACGTAGGCAGGCAGTGGTAGCCCAGCGGTAAACGCGCTCGCTTGAATAATCAAGTAATGCGGGTTCAAATCCGGGTCTAGCACACGATATTTTCTTATGCGAATCATTTCTAGCATGATTAGGGGAAGAAGGGGGAATGGCGTTCACTTAAGGAAAACATGCTGTATTTTCTAAATTATTTATTATATATCAAAATTAAGGTAAATAACAAAGTCTTTAACTATCGAGTAATTAAGATTTTAACAACAAAAGCATTTATCTTTGACCTACTAGTAGTAATAAAAAAATATTAAAAAAACATGTTTGAGCGGCATTGCCCCTGACTATGGGTAATGCCGCTCAGTGTATGGGGTAATGACGCTCAAACATGTTTTTTGGAATATAACAAGTAAAATACATTTTAATTAAAGAAATATTAATGAGATGAACCTCCTACAATGACAGTAAAGTCTACAATAACAAATTAGCATCATTTATCGCCATTTGTACGTAAGATAAGCGTTTTTCAATTTAACAAATATAGTGAAGTCTTCGATATCAAATCAACTTCAATTATTATAATATAATATAAAATTATTATTATTATAAGGAGGTAAGACAACTTAGAAATAGTAATATTTTATTTTTGGTCACATAAATGACAGATGTATTCATCTGGCGAATCCCATCCTGAACATATAGCATGAGCCCATACTCCGCAGATGGTGCACCGATACCATAACTCGTTATGTTTTCCAAATTCTTTGCAAATAGTACTTACATTTGTTATAACTTTCGTCATCCACATTTATATCGTCATCACTGTCATCGTCGCAAAGATGCTCTTCATCATCACTCTCTGAAGAATTTTCTTTTGTAAGATATTTGTTTCATATGTTTGTTTTGTTCTTAATTTATCATCTTTACCGGTCTTATTGAGTTTCGCGACTTTTTCTTTTTATTATCCTCTAAAATAATTTTCATAGGAGTCGCAGTTAATATTTAGCTTTCTTTGACGTGGTTTATAAAATGGTTCAATTGTTGTTGCCGTCGCTATAGCAGCAAAGGATCCGGTATCCTTTGCTGCTATAGCGAGTTCTTCATTATTGAACTAGATTTTGGTTGCGTGCTTGTGCACGTGCCAAAACAGATGCAGAGGATTGATCCTCATTTGATGGACTTGCAAAGGAGATGTATGTCCTGAAATTATGGCCGTACCATCAGACTGCGCATATTCGAAATTCTGGACATTTGGGCCTTGGTTTTGAGGAGTTTTGTGATGATGTGGTGTGTTGCTACGTATCATGTTTATAGACTTACAGAGGTGAGCGCCATTACCCAGTGAGCGTCATTCCCCCTTCTTCCCCTACCACTTGTCTTACAGTAGGTAAGGGAAAACATCGTGAGGAAACCTGCATGTCTGAGAAAACCCAGCATGTTTTCGAAAGACATGTGAATTCCGCCAATACGCACTAGGCCAGTGCGATGGACTATGGCCTGATCCCCCTCGTACGGAGGGATGCCTGTGCCCAGCGACGTTAAAAAGGGCTGAAGACAAGACCTAGGTATGTATTATACTCGTCATTAAATAAAACTTCACCGTGAGTCATATAATATTTAATTTCTATACTATAATATTATAAAGAAGTAAAGTTTGTTTATTTGTTAAATTGTAAGGGGTAATCTCGGGATCTACTGAACCGATTTTAAAAATTCTTTCACGAATAGAAAGCCACATTATTGCTGAGTGTCATAGGTTATATAAAAAACCGAAAAATAAAAAGGCTTTTACGTGGTAGTCCGTTTTGCAAAGTGAATCGGAGAAAAAACGGTTGAATGAAAGCGTTTCTTAACTATGAAATATATATATGCTGCCTTAACTATGAAAGATATATTTTTGAGTTCTAGAGAAAAGATGTGGAGCTTAAAAATGCCTACAAAAAAGTCAACGACAGCATATGTCTAACTTTTATATTTAAGTGACAAAAAGTAGTTTTTTAATATTAGTATAGATAATTTAATATTTAATTTTTAATATTTATTAAATAATTTAAATTATTTAAACACGCTGTACTAAAAAAGGGTTATTAACATTATGCCCAACGAAGTGGGCACGGGTCAGCTAGTGTAAAATAAAAACAAAAACCTAAGACAGTGGTAGCCCAGCGGTTACGCGTCGCTTGGATAACCGAGTGATGCGGGTTCAAATCCGGGTCTCGCACCTCTGATATTTTCATGTGCGAATCATTTATATCATGATTACCACTTGTCTTACGGTGAAGGAAAACATCGTGAGGAAACCTCCATGTCTGAGAAAACCTAACAAGTTTTCGAAAGGCATGTGAAGTCCGCCAACTCGCACTAGGCCAGCGCGGCGGACTATGGCCTGATCCCCCTCGTACTGAGGGAGGCCCGTGCCCAGCAGTGGGACGTTAAAAAGGGCTGAGGAGGAGGCGGAGGTAATTGAACCTACTAAGTTAAATTTTTCCGACGAAATTAAACTTGCTAACTTCTGTCAAACTAATCTGATGAAGACGCCACTCTCAAAGTAATATGCCATACGATTAATATTGTACAGAAGCGTCTGCTATCTTGCGAAGTGACATCAGAAAATGCAAACAATTACTTTATATCCGGTTAATAAATGAATGCTGTCTGCTCGAGAGAACCTTGTTTCACTGATCACGATGACCGGTCAAGTACGAATTGTACTCGCTATCAGAGGATTCCGACTACTACTCTGCACTACAAGTTGCCACACAATGTATGTTTTAGGATTACTTATTGAATCTTTATTCACAAAATAATAAGATATAATAAGGTTAAACTCATTATTTTTATATTTGATAATCTGTGACCGAGCTGTCAAGTTGACTTAACTTTTGATCGTAATGGCGCGAACGCGATATACGATTCGTTGAATTATTATATGGATAACTGAAAATAATATAAGTTTAAGAATTATTTATTAATTATTAGATTTATGTGTGACAGTTTTTAGTAATGTTTTTTTATGCTTACAATATAATATATTCGTATACTGAGGAGCGATTAAGACTCTTAGCGTGAGATCTACCCACTTAGCCTTGAATCGAGCAAAATATAAATATGTATTACATATTTTTTATGTTTAAAAGTGTAAAGGTCACGACAAGCTTCACTATATTTACTGTTTTACAATATTTTAGCTCTATTTTACAAAACTCTCTCACTCTCCTTCACTATATTAACTCTATTAGTATTAAATCCACAGCAATGGCATAAAATAAGTTTAGAAAAATACCAACCATTGATAATAAATAATAATCGTTTGTAAGTCATTTGAAATACCTTCTGTTTACTTACGACGCGACGTACTAACTTCAAAGACCCCCAGCAGGCAGACAGGTAGGTACTGGTAGAGACGTACATTTATAGTATAAAATTAAGTTGCCCATCTTTTCAAGCGAAGATTACGAAGTCGTTTATATATATTTAAACTGTTTTTTGATTGCAAATTACGATTTCGAGGTGTTTCTGATATAGATATACATATATTATTTTAGATAATATACCAATATATACTTATAGTAGTAATATACTTATAGTACTCGTATGGTTGACAAGTTTGTCCTCAGACTGAACTCTAATCCAGTATGAATGAACTCTTCTACATATAAAAAACGATATCAATGTAGGTAGATTACATCCGCTCCCACACTCGTTTTATTAACTTCTTTAATAAAAATATAAAATGCAAAATGAAAATGATTACTTTAGGCATGACTGTAGCACGGTTTTTCAAATATTATAAGTTTACCTTTCTTTAAAATAAACTATTAAATTTAATAAACTATAATAGTGCCCTATCCACAACGTATTTGTGTTGTAATATTTTAAATATATTATTATATCTAAACAGATTTCTAGACTTTCTTAGGTTTACGCGAATATTCGACATTAGGTATAAATGAAACTATCTTTTCGGATTTTGTATTGTCGGATGTGGAGAGTTTCTCCCGAGATTGCTGTAAAGCATTCGAAATGTCGGGAACCAAAAATCCAAATAAATCCGCGACAAAATCCGAAAAGATTGTTTCATTTATAATTTACAATACGAATATTAAAAATATGATTACAAGAGCACAGAGCCGCGAGAGTCGACCTCCCGATGGCAACCACGCCTCGCGCTTTACCTAGGTACAGGCTAGCGCTAGAGCAATAACAACGAAATTAATTTGGTTCAGCTAATTAATCTTGCAACTGATAAAAACATAAGTGTTTAATATTTTGTGCGGATAGCTGTTGTGGTGATTATCGATTTTGCATGGTTTTATTTCTAGTTTATGTTCCGACGCGACGTTTCGACTGCATTTATACTAAGCATGGTCACTTTAAGTTTAAGCTACTATATTATAATTGATAATGTTGAATATCTGCTTAAACTTAAGATGTTATCTAGTCACGTTTTTAGAAGAATGAGGTTCTTAATACAGCTGCTTCTATCTATAGGTACGAGTACCTACATGACACGATATTTTCGGCAATTATAGTGGACAGATATTTGATAAAGTTTAAAAGTTATCCGCATTTTAGATCTCATTCTAGTATATAAGACATTTTTTTAAAGAAAATTCCTACAAAGCAATATTGTTTATGGATCAGCTCTCCTCGACTATTTAGCTCAAGGTGTATCTCGTTGTGAGTAAACAGAGCGCTAATATTCAACTATATAAATATTAATTTCATCAATTCACTATTCTCCTCGATTAATACAAGGTTAATGAGTATAACGAGCTCTAGTCGTTTTAATCTAATTTTCTCAGTTTTTGGTCTCTACCAGTTTATTATCGTATCTTTACGTTAATACAAGTTAGTTAGTATTTTGGCATTAGTTAGTAGTTTGCGATTCCTGTATCAATAATAATTATTTTGTTGTACGTATTTGATATTTTTCAAAACATAATACGATTTAATATAATTGTTATTGATAATATTGTTTGTTTGACATCATCAGTACCTACCTATATAAATAAAATTGAAATGTCTGTTTTTAATTCCAAATTAACAGCTTTTTACTAAATGCATATAAAAGTCTATAAGGTACTTACGTCAAACAGTCATTTTTGAAATTCTTTGTCTGTCTGTTTGTTCCGGCTAATCTCTGAAACGGCTGGACCAATTTTGACGAGACTTTCACTAGCATATAGCTAATGATATAAGGAGTAACTTAGGTTACTTTTATATTTTTAGAAAGTTATAAAACCGGTTTTTAATAAAAGTAGGTTATAAATATAGCCGTGTTGTAAGGAAGTTGCAAGAAATAGTGATATCTCATTGGTCAAGGATAGCTCGAGGTAGGAAGCAAATTCAGTGTTAATGTCGTCTGTGTCGTCGACGTGCTCACGAATGTTTGTAGATACACTTGATAATAACAATGATCTTCCCTTTAGTTAAGGTTGAATTATTACCATTGCTTTTTCCTTATTTTTTAATCGAGCTTAAATACTAACTGACTGTTGTAGATTTAGAAACAGGAAATTTTGCTCAAACCTTGAGCTGTGAACACTTTTTAAAGCGAAGCACTAAGAATTTGAAAATTCTAGGCTGCGATGCATATAAATCTATTCTATTCTATTCAATCATATTTAATCTTGGTTAAAATACTTATAATAATAATAATTTCTATAACTATACATTATGTACTTATAAAATTTAACAAAGTATACAGTATAACGGTGTTTTTTAACATTCATTATTATTTGCGAAAAAAAGGGTTTGTAGTTACTATTCATGTTGGTTGGAACGTGCGTAGTAATTGATATGTTTTCTTATTATTATAAAAAATCAGATGGGAATTATTTATAATTCATTTATACTTACGTAAGTCATATTTTACTTTAAAACACCGTATTCATACAAAGGAAGCCTAAAGGTATTACAAAAGTATTGTATACTGAACTTCTTTACGCAACTCGACTCTATTAAAACCAGCTGATGGTTATGATTTTAAAATTTGTTAATAAAGCTATTTAACTTTTTGTTCCAATTATATAATTGAAGATAAAAGCTGCACTTAACAATAAAATGACAGCTGAATTGTATCTCGTACACGAGTAGTGTGCAATACTCGCAACACCTACAGTAGATGTGGAATTTGGCTGAATATGACCTCAATACAGACCTGTTATTCTGACAAATGTATAACTCAAAAAAAAACTGCTCTGTTAGCGATTACCTGATGTAGGCTAGCTATTAGCTACTGCTATTATATACATTAAATTATGAGGAAATAGAATTTGTGAAGGTCAAACTCTTATGAGGGATGTCGCTGCTCAAGTCTCAGGTGATTAAATTGAAATTTGAATTTTTTTAAGTCAAGGAAAATTGAATTGAATAATTCCAGTTCAATACAGAAACACACAAAGAAAAGATGTCGCTACTTCTAAAACACTGAAAATAAAAATTACACTCTATGCTAATTCGACGATATCGCGTTAAAAGCGCATGAGTGTACCAATTGAGTTGGCCTTTATTAAAATTAGCCAAAAAATTGGATGTATAAAACTAGAGACTCTACAAATTCAAATAAAAGAATGAGAGGTCTATTAAGTACATGACATTGACATGCCATTATATGATACTCGTTAATTTGCTTACATTTATGAAGGCAGGATATCGCGCTTCAATTCACCGCGAGAGGTGCTAATCAGGTCTCTGGAAATGTCAAATTTAATTGGTTGCCCTGGCTTATGGCCATGGCATCGAATTTGATCTACGACTTACGACTCTGGTGGACTGACGAATTGTAGTCGTGAAGTGGAAGCGTGCATTTGTTAATGGATAAAGCTCATTATCGCATTGTGTAATATTTAATACTGAAGAAAAGGCAAAAACTGAAGGTTGAACAAAGCGACGTCAAGCAAAAAATGAAATAAAACATAAACAAGCTTTATTCTGATACCACATCTCCTTGAAATATTTATTTTTTATCGTTTCTGCAACGTGCACATAAACTTGCTTATTAAAATTTAGCGCAGCCCATAACATTCAGATCAAATTTTTGTTCCCGCGGAGGATTGATTTTCCTAAAATAATAACTTTACTGTTACTACAAAAACTATATTAAAATGTCTGTATAATATTTTCTTAAAGTGCAATAAAGAATACTATAATACCAATATTTTTTTAATTTGATGAACGAGCCTGCAGCCTGCATTATCTAAGAAAGTGGTTTATAATATGTATTGTTAAACAATTTTTTGTGGATATCTAGGAAGTGTTTGAAGCTAGGTTTCTATGTACTAGGTGTCTGTTAGTTCAGTCACGCATTACACGAAGGTCGCCTTGTTTTTATTAAATGACATTTGACAAGAATTTATAGAGTGTTTTAGTTTCTCACTTAAAGGCTTAAAGTAATAATATAGTAAAATAAATTTAGTCAAAATAATATATAATTACATATAATAATTTATATTACCGATGACGTAATGAAGTACGAATGAAAGGATCTCGGCACAGTTTCGAACAATGTGTGAAAGCGATCCGCAGCAAAAAATACAATAACACTGTCACTAGGTAAGTGGGAACACTCGATGATCTCACAGCTGCTCGCACGAGACAGCCTCGTCACGGACAAAACAAGTCAGTTAATATTCTATTTGTATGTACTGTATTCAGCCCTTACTAACATCCCACTGCTGGGGGTGGGGCCTCCCCTCATCACGAGAGGGATCAAGCCGTAGTCCACCGCGCTAGCCTAGTGCGTGTTGGCGGACTTCCAACTCTTTCGAAAACTTGCAAGGTACTCTCAGACATGCAGGTTTCCTCACGATGTTTTCCTTCAAATGTCAGAGATGCGAGACCCGGATTTGAACCCGCATCACTGGGATATCCAAGCGAGCGTGTTACCACAGGGAATTTTCAATGAAAAATTACTTGGAATATCTTCTTATTAAATCCAGCCTTTCATGTTGTCTTGTGTCTACAGGAAATATGTTTTTTTCTCACTAAATCTCTATTATTTTTAACCGACTTCATAGAGTAGAAAGACGAAAAATACAACAATCGATATTTCATAAAATTATTCGTTAAAATATACCTATTGGTTAGAGGCGATTGAGTTGTGAAACTAAAAGCCTGCAGTGCGAGCATGTATATTGTAGGCTATGACCTGACATTCGTCAATGTGTTCTCATCGCCACAGCATTGTTCCATTCGCAAAAAGCGTTCCTATTATATCGACAATATCACTGTCACTGTGTCTAATGCCTGATTAAAACGATAGCCATTATTTATATTGTAATGCAAAAATAGTCCCAAATATGTTGGATTATTTGTGACTTGTCTACGGTTTGTCACTAGCCTATGTGTAAGTTAGTTAATATTAATTGGTCATACTCAGAAAAAGTGTACATTTGACATTTGTAACTAAACTGATAGGTAACGATACTGAGAATCTTCGTAACAAAACTGATGTCATAAAGCGTAGTATAGAAACAATTGTTTGGTTTAATAAATATTATTTACATTATTGTAATGTATTATTTACATTAAATAAAATAATGTATTTTAAAGTTACAAAAATTATAAACTGATTGTCGTGGACTGTATAAGAGGTTCAAATTCTTTTCTTGCTTGTTCGTTTATTCTTCTTGTTCTCGCCTCTTCGATGGCTGTCTGACGATGAATGTAGAGTGCTGTTGGCTCTACTGGCCTTTACAGCGTGGTGAGGCGGACAGAACGTCCTGCCTAAAAATGGAGCATGACATTCGGGGGACTTAGTGGGACTCTTGAAGGAGTCGTATACGATTTGGGACCTCTTTCGCGTCGGCGAGAACGGTGATTGTGTGTACGGTGTCGGTGTGTGTTCCTAAAGATAAAGGCTAAATTACGTCTTTTGGTCGTCTGTGCCTATCTGTTATGTCATCTACGGGTTCGTAATTAGCGGCGTTTACTAATAACTCGTCTGTGTGCATTGATATTATTGCAAAGTACCAAGTTAATGAAAGTTGTTTTTATGTAGTCCCTAATGATCTCTAGCTGTAATTCTTTGTGTAGGTCTACTGTGCACCAGGCTGCCTGTGGCTATGCGTATAAATGCGGTTTTAGTTAAAAGTACGCAGCCACTCTTTTCTCAGGGTTCAACTCACTACTCCATTTTCGGAACCAATGCCCCATGATTATGACTGCCTTTTGAAGTCTTGAAACTATTCTATTAGTGCATATTGCTGGGGCATAAATGGCTGTGTCATCCGCATTGAGGGCGATGGTCGTAGTCTCATGCCTCGGAATGTCGATCGTGTAGAGTGTATAAAGTATCTCTCGTGTCTTAGCTTTGAGCCCTGAGGTACTACTGCCCTTATGGGGTGTGGTATGGGAAATGTACCATCTACTCTGCAACGGAGGAACGATTTGACAAATATTCTCGTTTGATGTGAACGAGACCATTTGGTACGCCCATTCGGTAAAGCTTATATAATAAACCGTTGTGCCAGATTTTGTCAAACGCCTTTACTATAGAAAAGAGCACACCTGTGCCTACTGATCAATTAAAAATGTTAAAATGTCTATGTATGTGCTGCGTTAAGCGGTGCATTCCGAATTGTTCAGGAAATATGAGAGTTTTGGCCTATGCTATGGCCCTTTGTTTGGCTTATATTATTCTTTCGTTGATTTTACTTATGCGGTTTAGTAGTGAAATCGGTATGTAGCTAAAAAGGAGGTTGCGAGCCTTCCCTGGTTTGTGAATACCTATAACTATAGGTTCTTTCCATTCGTTTAATTATTTTATTAGGGATTCTATCTAAGGTGTCTTTCTAGTCTGAAGTGTCTTAATTATTGTTTAACCTCCTCTACTGAGGTTGGTGTGAGTTGGTGTTGTAGACACCAATTGGGTTTAATTCTACCTAAACAAGCCATTTGTTAGTTTGTTAGTGAGGTGAATGTAGCAGAAATGGCTCCTATTTTCTCATAGAACATAACACCTTAAATGATGAGACTATTTCATCCAACGTGAGTGTCGTGACTCGTGTCTGCCCTGAAGGCACTGTGATATCTGTCTGCAATGAAGGCCTCTTGGGTAGACCCCAGCTTTGGGTAGCCATGCGGTTCGCTCATACGTTAGTTGTCGGCACTGGTACGCGTGTATACATTTGGCATTGGCCTTTGTGTAGGGCACGTACCAGAGTCCTGCCCTTATGGTGCGCGGGAGCACCCACTATAATTCGCGTGAGTTCCCTGCTCTCCGCAAAGAACTGCTCAAAGAGGCGTCTGGTACGGGTTCCCTACGCGGGCAGTCCGAAGTCCCGTGGTCCCCTAGACACTTTACACAACGGGGGCGGGCAAAACATTTTCTGACCTAATGGCAATATAACTGCCATCGTTTGTTGTCTCGCTCGATTCCAAGTTTATTTGAGTTTGACATTGTTGCCGATATTGTAGCGTGAATCCGTTCTAATAGGAGTGCGCTTGCCTAGAAGGTACCTATTCACTCTTGTCTTGAAGGTACTCAAATTAAAATAATAGTAATTGTTTTTATTCGGAACAATATAGGAATCATTTTTTGTTAGTATACACCTTAGATAATACAACTTATACACTAGGGTTAGTAACAAATACAAACAAAACATAACAAAAGTGATTTAGTGTGTTTGTACTTACGAGGCATTTCATGCGGACAATGGTTCTGCCTGAGATGCCTCAGCACAGGAGCTCTCGTGTCCTAAGCCACGATTTTGCGAAGCTACCTTTTTCCTGATGATAGCATGGAAACCATCTGTAAGCGATTGGGTAAACATCCCAGAGGCACTACAGAAACGAGGGAGTTTCAACATCATCCTGAAAAGATTATTATATTGGACGCGCAGTGCATTTAGCGCCCCGCGCGAACAGCTGAACCACAGACTTCCCGTGTACAAGCCTTGACAGTACGCTAAATTATAGTTCGCAGGAAACACGGGTGCTGTGAGGTTGCTCCACGCCTTGTCATGTCTAAATCGATGTCAATGTTTCTAGTGCTGCTCTTTTAGCGGCTTAGTGGTAACAAATATTGCGCTGAAGGCGCAGGATGTGGTGAAGGCACTGACACTCTGAAGGAGCAGAGGACGCTGTTGGCAGCGGGTTTACAGAATACACGTGGGTTGCGAAAGGCAGAGTATGCTTCATAGACGCGGGTTGTGGCACAGATGGTCCGAGTTTGTCTTTAGATTTCTTTGAGAGCTCTACAAGCTCTTAGTTCACTACAATGTACACTAACACTTCTCTGGCAACGCTAGACTCACTTCACTTATACTGTCTTTCCACTGCTACGCTCTGTAGTACGTCTGCTCAGCTCGATGTTGCTATCCGGAGTGAATGCATGCCGTACATATTTTTCCTGAATGTAGAGTGCGGTTAGCCCTAATGGCCTTAACTACGTTACCGGGTGTAGAGGCGCACAGGCTAGAAATGGATTATGAAGTTCAAGTGGTGTAGTTTCGTAATGGCACCTCCTGCGAGGTTCGGACCACGGCTTACGAAACTATCGAATGGTATGGAGACGGCTTAGGGGGACTCTAAAGGAGTGCTATATGACTCACACACGCTTAGGTGTGGACAAGTTATTACAAACAAACACCGTAAATAAAATAGGCGTGGCCTATTTCTAACTACACGCAGTAGTTTAACTGTTAACAATCTAATAAAAGGGGCATGGTTTAAAACTAATGTGTTCGGGTACGATCGTGAACGGTCGGCTGCTACCGCTCGTGGTCGGGTGCCGTCGTCGATGACTCGCCGGCGGATGTAGTACTACGTTCTCCCCATAGCGTAGCGCTGCGCGCCTCATTCTTCATCAGCACGATCAGCACAACGCGCTTAGTGACGGGACGATTGAAGCCGCCGCTCTTTGTTCGAACGTCTGCACCTCGTGCGTCACCGTCGAGTAGGCTCGTTTCACGATGCCCATAAGTTACATGTTACGTGACAAGATGGGGTTAACCATCATCACGATGTCTCCCGCTTGCAGAATCTTTGTCTTGTTCGTTGGTCCACCGATAAGAATGAGAGTGGGAGGTACTCTCGCACCCATCTTCGCCAAAAATGATCAGCAAGCGCCTTGCTGGCTCCCCTCACGTGTGTGCATCGGTCGTCGTCTTTCCAGCCCGGTTGTAGGCAGGCTAGCAGATGACCCCAGCAGGAAGTGGTTAGTGGCCTCCCTGATTCGGGGCACCTCGGGGAATGTAGCACCACTCCATACAATGCAGAAGTCCTTCCTCCTTCACCGCTGGTTTTATTCTTGGTAGACAGCCCGTATGGCAATACAAGTCAGCAGATTGGGATGAGATGCGACACTTTTTTGCATCCTTCCCTTGGCGGCAGGTCTGCTTCTCTTCTTCCGATCTGTCGAGTTGTGCGGATGCTATAACTGATATGATGCATCAAGCAATGGAATATTTTATTCTCTGATGAGTCTTTGAGTTCTCTGATGTACCCGTCGGTGACAAAGCTCGCCCATGGTTTAATGTTGAATACACCTTTGCTGAAAAGCGTAAGCATTCGGCCTACCTTGCCTGGGTTGATGCTCGAGACCGCAAAACTCCGGATGTAAGATCCAAGAAGAGAGCCTTTAACTTAGCCGCCAAGTCCTACAAAAAGACATTAAAGAAGGCTCGTCTTGACCGAATTACACATTTTGGCACAAAGCTCTCTGCCCAACCATCTGGCAGCAGAGCTTTTTGGTCGCTTGCCAAAGCGGTCGAGACGAACTTCTGTCGGTCCTCACTGCCACCGCTGGTAAAATCTGACGGATCCCTGGCTCATACGACAAAAGAGAAGGCGTCTTACTTGCCTCCCTTTTTGCCCAAAATTCATGTCTGGACTCTGGCAATGCTATTCTTCCACATCTACCTCACTGCGGGATCTCAATGCCTGAAAAAAAGAGGTAAAGAGAGTTTTGTGTCGTCTATATGTGAATAAAGACCACCTGATGGTATACCAGCGATAGTGCTTAAAACATGTGCTCCCGAGTTGTCTCCGATACTGACACGTCTGTACCGCCTTTCTCTTAGGACTGGAATAGTACCTAAATCCTGGAAGCTTGCCAACGTGCAACCAGTGCCCAAGAAAGGTAGCCGTGCTGACCCTGCCAATTATCGTTCGATCTCGATCACCTCCATACACTGCAAGATTATGGAGCGTGTATTGAACAATCGACTAATGGCATAGCTTGAACAGAATGATCTCCTCAATGATTGACAATATGGAATTCGCCGGAATCGGTCGACTGGGGACCTTCTAGTGTATGCCAATCACACTTGTGGCGAGGCTCTTGAGCGAAACGGGGAGGCGATCGCGGTCTCCCTCGACGTCTCAAAGGCCTTTGACAGGGTCTGGCACGCTAGCCTTGTAAGCAAGCTTTCAGCCTATGGTATATCTCCTGGCCTGATCAACTGGATTAAAGATTTCCTGAGGGTTGAGGGTTGTTCACCACAACCCTTAAATACCAACTCAGGGGTTCCTCAGGGGTCTGTTCTCTCTGCAACCTTGTTCCTGCTTCATATCAACGACCTGCTTACACCCGGTATCCATGGGTACGCAGACGACAGCACAGTTGTAGAGAGATACCTGCCAAATCCTCGAGCCAGTAGAGATCAAATTTAGTCCGAAAGAGAGGCCATGTAGAGCGGTTGAATCTCACACTCAAGGCAGTTTCCACTTGGGGCGATGCCAATCTTGTGAGTTTCAACGCCACCAAAACACAGGCGTGTCTGTTCACCACAAAAAGGAGTCCTTTTACCTTGATTCCTACTTTCCGAAATGTACCTCTAGAATACACTGCAGTTGTTGGGGATGGACATTAGCCCCAACATGAACTACGGGCGGTTCATCGAGTCTAAGGCTAATGTAGCAGGGAAAAAAGTTGGCATACTCGCAAAAGTCCGACAGTATTTCACATCGTGACAGCTTCTTAATTTATAAAGCTCAAGTCCGGTCGTGTGTGGAATACTGTAGTCACATATGGGCTGATGCTTCGAAATACCATCTGTCTGCTTTGGACTCGATTGAGAGGCGTGCGCAGAGGATTATTGGTGACCTTACAAAGCCTCGATCACCGACGTAAAGTTGCCAGCCTCTGTGTATTCTATATCTGTTGTAGAGAGATACCTGCCGAGTGCTCGGGCCAGTAGAGATCAAATTCAGTCCGAAAGAGAGGCCATGGTAGAGCGGTTGAATCTCACACTCAGGACAGCCTCCACTTGGGACGATACCAATCTTGTGAGTTTCAACGCCACCAAAACACAGGCGTGCCTGTTCACCACAAAAAGGAGTCCTTTTATCTTGACTCCTACTTTCCGAAATGTGCCTCTAGAATACACTGACCGTCTGCAGTTGTTGGGAATGGACATTAGCCCCAACATAAACTACGGGCGGTTCATCGCGTCCAAGGCTAATGTAGCAGCGAGGAAAGTTGGCATCCTCGCAAAGGCCCGACAGTATTTCACAACGAGACAGCTTCTTAATCTATACAAAGCTCAAGTCCGGTCGTGCGTAGAATACTGTAGTCACATATGGGCTGGTGCTGCAAAATGCCATCTGTCAGCCTTAGACTCGACTGAGAGTCGTGCGCTGAGGCTTATTGGTGACCCTACCCTGGTAAAAGCCAACTTACAAAGCCTCGATCACCGACGTAGGGTTGCCAGCCTTTGTGTATTCTATAGGTTGCATTTCGAGGAGTGTGAGCAGGAATTACACGACTTAATTCCCCCATCCCCTTTCCATCATCGGACGACTCGACGAACGGCTGGACTCCATCCTTATGTCGTAGACATTCCACCAGTCCGGACGAAGCGTTTCGCTTCGTCATATATCATACGTGCGGCTAAGGATTGGAACAACCTGCCTGCGTCCGAGTTTCCGTCCGATTACAATATGGGTGTCTTTAAGGCAAGAGTGAATAGGTGGCTACTGAATTAGTGCGACTTACCATCTACGACTGCATTACCGCTTACCATCAGGTGGAACGTAGTCAAGCACTAATTCAGAGCGTAAAAAAAAGTCCGTTGTCCCCTCCTCTAAAGTTGGTGGCGTTATCTGAGTGAATGGTGTTCGGCCGTCCTCTTCTAGCTGCCACTCGTCTCAGCGCCATGATCGCCGAACTCGTGGACAGTGATGGGCGATCTCCAGATGCACGGCACGCGATTTGAGACACATGAACAGCGCTTCCAACCGCTTCTCTCGATATCTGCCGATCTTCACTATCATCGGCCCGAAGTAGTTCATTCCAAAGTAATTCATTCCAAAGTAATTGAATGGTTGTTGGGAAAGTACGAACTACACGTTCTCGATTGGCGTGACCCCAGCGCAATGTTCTCGTAGTACAAGGAGTATCCTAATGCGTTGGCCTTCATCGAGGATAATAGGTCATTTCATCTGGAGGGGCGAGGTGGCAGATCCTATACGGCCTCTTACACGCAGCACATCATCCTCCAGTACTGGATCCAGTCGAAATAATCTGCTCCTCTTAGGTGGTGGACGAGATGCTTTTATCCGTAACATTTCTTTTTGAAGCTGACCGCGTTCAGCTTCTTCGATGTGACAATGCTTCATCCTGTAGCTCAACGTTGACACTTGTTCTCAAATGTCAATACTCTAGCTGCTCTCACCAATGTCTCCGATTTCGAGAAGAGAAGCGTGCAGGATCCGGTAGCCACTCGTCGTCTTGCTTGAACTGCTTGTCCTCCTCAGTGACGTGCAGTTTTTTCTCCTCAGTTATGTGCAGCAGACCTTCCTCTTCTGTTAATGATTTTTTAGAAGACAGTATAGCTTGAGAGTGATGTGATCGCCGCCAGGCTATTTCAATATATAGAATTATTGTTAATTTGCAATTTCATTTGAAAAAAGAGAGAGAGAGATGAACTTAAAATAATAATATTAGTTCCGCCGAGTTTCTTTCGCAAGTTCTTTTCAATTCAGAGGCTTCTTTTTTCCGAACTGATCGTTCCGTAAGAAATTGCAATAATTTTTATGCTGAATAAAATATTTAGTTTTGATTTTATTTATCAGATATGCCCCTTCAGCGGATTATAGTTCTTCTGGCCGCTACAGAAATTCTAGCTCCCGGAACAGTTGGTCATGCAATGGCTTCTGGTGATAACCTCGAGGGCGCGACAATGCGTTTTTTTTTGTCATCAGTGGCGAGGTGAATTCATCCAGTCGGTGTCCCACCACACAAACTATCGTGCTGGCTGATCCTCAGGTCGAATCTCACCCGAAGGATTATCTCCTGTATGTCAGCGTGGTATCCACCTGCCCTTCTTGAAAGCCGAACAATATAAGCGACGTTAGCAGATTAGGTCCCTCCAGCAGATGGTCGTAAAGGCTTACACCTCTGCTGAAGGTATCAGCAGACATCACTCGAATGTTCTGTGCCGTCGCACTACACTGCGTATTTCTTCTCCAGCAGGTTGTCTACCTGCTTGACGTATTCTGGTTGGAGGAGCTTCATATTCTTAACTATTCTTGTGTCTCTTCCCGTCCATCCCCACCAGGTGTACTGTGACCAGCTGACTATCTTCCTCGTGCTGAGACATGGAATCCTCCTATCTCTAAATACACACAGTAGTTTAACCGTTAACGAGTTAATAAAAAAGGCGTGGCTTAAAACAAATGCGTGTCGACGACTCGCCGTCGAGTGAATTCGTCTACGTTCGGCCGCCTTCGACTTTTGTCCACAATACTGATGTTAAATAAATTATACTATTGAATGAAAGAAGAGCTACACAAGGACGCCGAGATACATGAGGTACTCCAGATTAACACAGCCAAACAAAAATATAAACACCGCCTTAAAAAATCTACCAAATTACCTGGCATCTGTGCTGCTGTATATCAGCTACTACACACGCTTGAAGCGATACGATATCCAAGAGCTAGATCTTAGACACTTAAAAAGGTAGCTACCGCTGGTAAGCACCTCTAACAAGAAATAGGCCCACATCCCACAGGCCCACAAGATCCGCTTATAGTCTAAAAGAGACTGATCGCAGATATCGCTAATAAAAAAAAGTAATAATGGTTAAATGGAATTTTAACAAAAATAATATATAAAGTTGGTTTCAGACGTTCTCTATATTTTTTGTCTCGCGGCGTGTCTACTGAAATAAAATTTCATTTATAAAGTCAAATATTCGCGTAAATTCAAGAAACTATTAAATTAGATATTCTTTGTGATCTCTGCCATCATACATATCACCATTTACCGACAACATGTATTTTAATATTTTTGCTCTGAAAAAAATATTTTATAATACTACATAAAATAATTATTTATTTGTTTTTATGAACTAAGCTTAAAAATGTTTCAGTTTCGTAACGTCACGCAATATAACAAACCTGAGAATCAATTCTGAGAAATTATAACTTTAAAGAGGGTTTTCACGTAAACCGTGTATTACACAAAAAAACACTGAGTATAGTTATAATGGTCGGACAAAATATAACAAAAGTATTTAGTTATTAAAAGAAAATTATAAAATATTTACCAAAATAATAGTCGTTTATTACCCTGAGACATTTAAAAAAAAAATTTGTTTGACAAAAAATCATGAGTGAACTATGACAATGAAAATACAAAGGCCGCAGCAATAACAATTTTAACGTTATTACTAGTACAGCCAAAACAGAAAAAATATTTCTACTCTTTTAAATAAATTCTTTCTAAATTTTATTCTGCGTAACTCACCCTGAGTAACAAAATGACATAATTTTAGGACATACATTATTTTATTAAAATATTTTTTTTCCTTTTATGATTTACGAATAAATTTATTCTAATTTAATTGATTAGTTTAGCAAATATAATATGGGTATACACAATGTTAGATAAATCTATTATTATTCGTAACAACCAGTCTCTGAACAAGTAAAACGGTCATTAGGACATTGAAAAAATGTATAGAGAGATGATTTTTAAGAAAATTAATCTCAAAAAAAAAGTATGTTTTAATGTAAATTATAGATATAATACTAAAGAAATCATTTTATTAATAGATAAATATAGCAACAAAGGCATTTTTTTTAATTATATTTGTAAAATATGACATTTATAGAAGTATGAAGTAGCGGGACAAGAAAAGATGACAAATGTACACTTTTTCTGAGTATGACCCTATACTTACGTAATACATACATTGGTTATGTTGCTTATTTCGTCCAGCTACAGAGTATAAAGTTTTGTATTCAATGGTTCTTTAGATGTCAACAGCAGTCAGGTTGTAATGAGAGGCGATCAAGAGAACATAAGACATCGGTGGAAATCCACACTACAAATAATTTTGTATTAAAAAAGTGACTTTTTTGCTTTTTTACACATTGCAGTCTGGAAGCAGCTCATCAATCATAATTGATATTTATTTAAACATGTTCGTAAAGTAATCTTTATGAAGTAAACGAAGCGTTACATTAACGAGGTTGACATTAAGATTTATTTTACATTCCTTGCCGTAGCGCTTTTAGCATTTAAAGTTTTAAAAATACTGTTCTAAAAATATAGACAGGTACATTTTGTATCAACGGTACCTACTTAACATCATATTTAAATTTTTCCCGGTGTATTAATGATGAGAATGTCATCCCGTCATCTGAAATATTAGAGATTGTTTGATCCTAGGTCGGGCTTGATGTCGCGGTCGTAAACTTTTATTGTTTTAGCAAATTAAACAAAATATTATTCATAAAAATATTTAAGTTCAAAATCATAAAAGGTATCCATAATGTGATATTTCATATTTGATAATAGGCTCGTGGCTATAAAAGTACAAAAGTACAGTGTTCGCAGACAATATTGATTCGTGTTGCCAAATATTATTGTTTATTTTTATAGCACTTAAGTAACTTCAACCTTTACTTGAGCTTACAAATATATTACATTTGACGATTACAAAATAAATATATTAAAATTCACAGCTACTGTCATGTATTGTGTTAGAACCGTAAAAAGATATAAAAAGATAGGATGTTTAAAGATAATACCGCCAAGGAAGGTAGCTGCCATTTAGCGTCCCAAATACGACGCAACTGTTGCATAACTGTAGAGGATAAGTGAACAAACATGCAATAATGTAAACCTACGAAATGTAAAGGCGAACATTATAATTATAAGCATTTGCGGACTGCAACTTGGCATAAAGATAATGGTGACAAGGCAATGTGTCGTTTTTGGTCCTTTTATTCTTACTTGTTTATTAGCAACTAGCGAAAAGTGTCTTGTGTAATACCTAATAATGTTAATAATATTTAGGGTTGCCGCCTTTTTGCCCATACGATACCGATACCGATGCTCTTATAAAAATATCGGCGATATCGATACCGATACGCTTATTAAATTCAAAAATTAATGAAGGTAAAACAAATAAAACACAAGTCAGCTCATTTTTTTAATTAATATAAAAAGAACAAAAAACAGGACAAACTAAATGAAACCGTTTAAAACTACAGATTTACTTTATAAGTTAACTTATAAGTTAAGATTAGTTAATAGTTTTAGTAATTAAAATTAACATTGATGATATTTTTGCTTAAAAAACAAAGTATTCTTAAGTTTTGCGGAGAAAGGCGATTTCGCAAATCTGTTTGAATATTGTATCGTTGAATCGGAAAACTTCGAGTATCGCCGATATATCGGCATCGGTATCATCCCTAATAATAATGTCCTCCGGACCAATTCCGGCAACACTTCTCATTGATACTAGTCATACGCAGATATTATAGCGCACGGCGTGTACGAGCAGACACGAGTGCACTCTGTTCTTGTCACTCTCTTATTACAGACCAGGGTAAGTTAAGGCGCAAAACCGACAGCTTTACGTGCTCTCCGAGATACAAGAATGACCTACCGCTAACTTCCCAACTCCGAGACGTTACTGATAGTATTAAACAGAAAGACTCAATAACTAAACTTGGCCCGACCCGGAACTTGAACTCAGGACCTCCGGATGTACAGCCTTCCATGCTAGTCAATCGTAGCATTGTAACCGTCATCTTTGAGCAAATTTAACTACTAAAATTAGTCAGATCATAGTATTTTACAAAGTACATCTTTGTAATAGATAAAGAAGATATATTTTCAAACGGGATTTAATCTTAGTAGGATGTAGGAAGAATGCGGTCCGGCGCGTCGCAACGTGGACATGTTTAGGTGATGCGAATGTAAGCTTTCGGGTCCCGTTAAGTCGCTCCCGCCTCGACGGACACTTTGTCAATCCTCAGTATCGAGTAAATGTAAGCTTTACGTACACATAAGCATCGAGATATACTCGTACGTAACGAGATAAAGCCTAAGTCGGTCAGGTGGTAATCTGACGCGCGTGTCGAGGGTTCCGCACCACCAATTTTTTAGTACCACGTATTTACTAAGTAATATATTAAAAGGTACATCTCCTTCAAATAACTGATTAAATAAAAAAAACTATTACAAAATCGATTTACAATTAAAGAAGATAATAAGAGAAATATCGCGTAATATATATCTCTTACTAAAATAAGGATAAACGAACATCATAACCTGCAGCCTGAAAGGGTTCTTCAATATAACATGCGGTCTACGGAACCCTAAATAAGATTTGTTTACATCAATACTTCAATTCTAATCTACAAGCGCCTCTAATTAAATACCAGTTCGCAGAAGGATCACAAAAAAATTATCTCTCATCGCATTATTTTCCGTACGTTCGTGCTTGCAACAGTTATCTTCGCGTGAATTCGTCTTCCGAGACTTGTTCTAATGGCGATATCACGTTCAATATTCTAAAAGGTAAATTGAAACCAAATTAAGTTAATTTTAACTGATTATAGAGTAGAGTTTTTCGTGTTGTTTGAAGACGTTTTGTTAGAAGAGCAAAGATTGATTCCCCGAGCTCGAGCTCGAGATGAGACGAGTTATCAAAATTAATAACGCATTATCTTTTCTTTATATATATGCGTGTATGTATTTGAACTAAATGGCTGGACCGATTTTGATGAAGTGTTTTGTCTGTGCTCGAGTGAATTCGAGAATGGTTTAGATTCACAATTCGATCCACTACAAAATGTTTTTAAATTAATTAGTTATTTATATATTTAGACAAAAAATTACATAATATTCAATTGTTACTGAGTCTTTGCTACACTGTTAAAAATTTCTATTGTATTTTTACAAAAAATGTGTTGGAAGTAATTACGCACCCCAATTTAGTAATTTTAAAACTCAGTTTTGTAAATTTACTATACTATTTATTTTTATTTAATATAAGAAAATTACAACATATTTGTTGAAATTTACTAAACTTTTACTGAAAAAAAGTTAAGTAAAATTTCTAACACGTATTGTAATTTTACTAATCAAATGATACCCAAGATGTTTAGTAATTTTAGAATGAAGTATTGTGCTTATACTATGCATTTATTCCATCTATATTTAAGAATATAACAGAAAATTTGCAGTAAATTCACTAACTATTTGCCAAAAATTGCATAATGAAATATTTTTGCATAATTTAATTTAAGTTTTTAGATAATTCTTTGTTATGAAAAGAATTTTTAATGTCTCCATTGTAATAAATAAATAAATTTTCGGTACATTTTTTTTGTAATTTTTCTTCTCGGAAATAAAATTCCAAAAAACATTTGTTAATATAAAAAGTTTTCTTTAAAATCTCAGCAAATAGTCTCGTACAATTGCTGCGCTCATTGAAAAAATAAAAATTTTCGATAAAATTACTATGCACAAAGTAATTGTACAACCGAAAATTGAATAATACAAAAAAAAGTATTAAATTTTAAAAGTCGTCATTGTAATTCATATTACAACTTTAGTTCGTGAAAACCAAAAAAATTCTGGTAAATAAAATTATAAAAAATGTTTGCAAATATAAGACATTTTTAAAGTAATTCAGCAAACAGTCTTGTAAAATTACCACACACATTAAAAAAAAAATTGTTTGTGAAATTACAATTCATGATATAATTTCACAATCAAAATTTGAATATTACAAAGAAAATTATTAAATTTACAATGACCCATTGTTATTTCAATTACAACTTTGTTTTGTGATTTTACAAAAATTTCTAGTAAACCAAACTACAAATAATGTTTGTAAATCTAAAATTTTTTTCATGAAATTCGACAAACAGTTCTGTAAAATTACAATACAAGTAGGATTTTTACATTAAGATCGTAAAATTACAACACATCCTACTAAGTTTCCTGACATCTTTTGGAAAATTACTAGAATTGTTTCATAATTCCGCAGTGGTAAACATCGATTTGTAATTTTACTCAACCTTTGTTTTGTAAAATGATTGTAATTTTACAAACATTTTTAACAGTGTAGGCAACATTGCTTTGCGCATGCGTACTAACATTTCACCGGGTAAAGCTTGTGAATTATACACATTTTCAATGTGTACAGACAGTCAGGGCAACGTCCATCGGGTCCACTAGTGTATAAAGCATGGAGCACAAAACCATGTACTCCATGGTATAAAGTGTCTGTCACATACTTACATTTTATTTGTTACGTTGCCATATTAGAATATAGAATTTTTTGCTATAGTGTAGACTGTAGATAGTTTCGAAGACCTACAGGCCAGGTATTATTTTGACTTTTTTTTGGTTTCGAATACTTTACAGCACTCATGGTTACGGCAGAGTCTAGACTGAATTGAATGGATCTATCATGTTTAATGCTAATCCTAAAATTTATACAAATATAAGATTTAGTATTAAACATGTTTAAATTATTATTCTTAATTATGTCACCACTATAAGTACGGTAAAAGCCGATTTTAGTGTACACATTATGCTTGTTGTATACTACCTACTTTATTTCAATTACGATAACAAAAACCTCATTAAAATGCTAACAAAGCGTAAACGTGCCAGTACTTTGACTGGCACAAGCACTGAATTCAATTACAGAAGTAAATTGTAACAAATAAGTTATCAATGAGTGCCACACGATACATCGCACAATGCCATACGCGCCGGGGTCGGGTTACCGCGCACTGTCGGTAACGTGATCGTGAGCCCGCTGTGCTGAGGGACGTGATCACCGCATACTCGCATCCGCCTCTGGAGTTACACCCTCCTAGTTAATTTTAGATATAGGTATTTATTGAAAGAAATTTATAATGTGAAGATTTTTGCCTGTTCTAAAAACATCATGATGTCAGACGTTCTAATTACTTAATTGGTATGTTGGAACAGCTAGAGTATGGTATAAAGTTATTTATTTGGTTAGAACTTAGATTAATATTGGGCTGCAATTTTGTTAAAAATCATTCAGCGTTTTTATGTAAGACATGAACATAAATGTAACATAAGAAATTTAAGACGTTGTTTATCAAGCTGCCTCGATGGCTTATGTCGGCGCTGGACATTGGGGCCCTATGCGTAGTTCAGCTACGCATAGGGCCTCAATGTCCCACTCTTTTCGATCACAGCCGTAATTTATATTTCCGACTAGCTACAGCACGAGCTGCGGCCGATATGTTGAATTTTAATTATTTATACAAATTATGCGTATATTACAAACAAAGTGTTACATACAAACACATCAAGTCGACATCGCAACAGCGAGCTGGCTGTATAAGCCGAATTACGGTACAAGATTTTTATGCTTCTAAGACTAGAGGTTTGAAATAATTAAGTTAAGACTATAGACCATTTCGCTATGGTTTATGTTTCTGAACAGACGCCCGGTAATGATGTTTCGGTATGGTTTTAAAGACGTTTAATCTCAAGAATATTTTGCAAATAGTATCACTAGGTACATATTATAAAACAAAGTCCTCCACCGTGTCTGTCTGTCTGTCTGTTCGCGATAAACTTAAAAACTACTGTACCGATTTTAATGCTACTGTACCGATTATAAACCAATGGATAGAGTGGTTCTCGAGGAAGTTTTTAATATATAATTTGTCAAGTTTTTGTGTACATTTACTAGCGGAACCCGCGGTTTCGCTCGCGCTAAATCTAGTAATCAATAATTCTAGAAATTTCCTTTTTTATACGACCTTCGTTTCAAAAGTCATAATACCCGTTGTGATGATATGTATAAATAAATAGTGGTTGGGTGACAATCGCCGCTCACCGCACAAGGCCCCGCGCGATACGACGTACACGTTATACACAGACTGACACGAGAGATAGGGGTCGGATGGAGAAGACCTGCATACAGGTAATACGATGTAACAACTACCTTTACTCTTGCCTTGTCAATTTTTGACAAAATATGATGGTGCACCGACGCGACGTACGAGTAGGATGGCGCAGGGGGACCCCAGTGCGACGCTAGAGTGCGATTCGAGAAAGTTTAGGAGACACGGTGTTCCAAGTTTTTTATGTCTCTATATACGTAAAAATCTAAAGTTGTGAACTAGCATTTTATAAAATATTAACTAACCTATTTTATACTTTTGTCTTTTACACAAAATAAATAATATATGTAATTATCTTAGAACAATAACGCGTTATTATTCTAAGCCTAATTATGATAAGTATAAGGACTTAGCGTTTGATCGCGGTCGTCTCAGAGTTTGAGCGTGGAAGGTAACAAGAAACAAAAAATAAACATTAAAATCTTTTGTGATTTGTAAATATTAACAAAAGTAAATACTAACGCAATAGTTGACATTATCTCTCCCTAGTCGTGTAAAATTATATATTAAGCATTTCCCGCGGCCTTCGCACGCGTTCTAAAGACCGCAGAACTAACGCCCGCCCTTCCCGTTTTCGCAATATTTTGAACAATTGATGCTATATAAACGGACTATCCAACACAAAAAGATTTTTTTTAATTCGGGCCAGTAGTTTCTGAGATTAGCGCGTTCAACGAAACAAACAAACTTTTCAGCTTTATAATATTAGTATAGTTAATAAACTACTTATGTGATACATTTATCTGCAGGTCTAATAAGAGCTGCAGATAAATGTAACACATGTATTAAATTCTTATCGTATTATAATATTCTGTTAGGTATAATAACATGACTCAATTTGTAGATTGGGTTTTTTCAATACACGGAATATTAAGGCTTCCAAGTAAGTGAAGTAACGCTCGTACATGCAAAAATTCTCCGTAACCTGAAGCCATAGAGGCATAGAATGTTCTCAGGCAATCCAATCTATACTTAAACAATATATAAATCACTTTTAAATAAGATTATTTATAGATCCTACGACCGCCCGCACTTGTGGCTGAAGTGCCCGCAGCTGCACCAACTGGCAACTGCCCTTTTTATGATTGTTCTCTTATTTTGATTTTCTAAAATAACTTTAATTGCGAGAACTTAATTATAAATTCACGATGTTTACTGAACTTTAAATATAAGTAGACTGACTCAAAACATTAAAAGGTCATATCAGTTTACTTTCATTATTAAAAAAATCTTATATATAGTCGCAGTGAGGTTTTCATTAGAAACATTTATGCTAAGACATGGGTACCTCGATAATAGATATAAGAAATAGAAAGTTACAACCACAAAAATAGTTATTCCTTTTAAAACAATATTATTTTATCATTAAATATCATATATTAAAATTCGTCGCTGATTTATTGTGTTGCTCCACCGTCTCTTCCAATCTTAAGAAGTCGACTCTCTGTCTAAGTGGTAACGCTCTCCTGATTGATATCGCACTCCATCTCAATCACTATCAACTAAATAGGGAACATGAAAAGATACACAATATGCAATTTTTTTATAGAAAAAAAATGCAAACAAAGGTATCGATACACCGGATATTAAGTGGATATAGATTGGTACCTGCTACATAAAGGGAGGGGGCTTTAAAAAGACTCGCTGTTAGCTTCTTACTATAGTGGCATAATTGTTCCACTACTTGATTACATATACATTTAGAATTTACAAATGGCTCCAAAAGCGAAGAGTGTGGCGGTAAAAATACTGCGGTGGCACCATATAAATAATAACACCTTACAATACAATTCGTAGAACACACTGAGAACCAAGCCTGGGAGAAATATTTCCAAAATAGGTAGTCTAAAGAGTATTTAACGTTAATTTTCAATGAGCGATGATGATCATTGATAAATGTAAAAATTCTAGGCTTACAAGTAAGAAATATATTTGTTCCGTCGACACAATATAAACATTTACTTACTGGAATCGGTGAGAGTGACTCAGACATGACAACGCTGCAAAGTGCAAAACCGTTGAGAAAGAATCTAAGTATCAGCATGTTAGGTATTTATTGCGGTACTTTAATAAATTCATTTAAAATAGCGTTATAAAGCGGTAAACATGCGCATGCGTAAGGTACGATAACGGCTATGAATAACAACGAATTAGAATATTTAGCGACTTTATCTGCTAATTTAAAAGAACTTATACATAGAAAAGTACGTATTTGCAAACTAATTCAACCGTTATCTCCACCGTTAATAAGTATCTGGTAACTGGTTTCCAAATTCTATTTATTTTTGTTTAATGATATTAAGTGTAAGAATCCATTATTACCGGAGAGCCTATGAGGAAGTACACACTGACTGACATATGAGTATGTATATGTACAAGGCACGTGATTAGTATTCAGATTTTCTTTAAATCCCACGAGTCTCTCCACGATTGCATTTAAGGATCATACCATAGTTTGGGCGTATGGGCTAACAGATGTCACACTTCTTTCGAAAACTGGCAGGAATCTCTCAAAAAAACAGATGTTTTGGCCGAAAATAAGTCAGAAGTAGATTCTCATACTACCTATATATTATATTAATATAAAATGTAGTACATTTTAGATATCGTATAGAAGTAAGAATATTTTAGATTCAATCAACAGCATCAAATTAGTATGATTTGAATTGAGAATTTATTTATTCGAAGCAATATCAAAAGTACAGCACAATTAAAGATATTTTGTTGATGTTTTTGTATTTGAATTATAATAAACATCTAGGACAGGATCAGGTTCAGGAGCTTCGCCGCGATGAGTTCTATCCGGCGCGGCGCCGCGGACCAACATGATTAATTATATTATTACTTAAGGACAGGCTTAACATCGGTTATTAATTTTCTTGAATGTTTGACAGGTTAGTTAGCCATAATAAAAAAATGGCTATATTATGTATGTATGAGTTATTAATTTTTTGATTACACATTGTGATTACCCGAGGTGATAAAATCAGTATCAGTTTTAGTTTTCTTTCTATATTATAGTTATACGTTATTGCTCCTATTTTTGTCGCAACGTCATTTATCGCTTCACTTTAATTATTTTGTTTAATGGCTTCTAGAAGTGCCTACAGTACACAGCTGTCACTTAAAAGACGCCATTATAAAATGCCAAATAATATAATAATTATTCAAAGCATACTTTTATTTAATTTCACTTAATCATCAGTTCAGTAATCATTATCACACTACAGACAAAAAACATTTGTAATTGTTGATTCGAAATATTCAGTCTGGTAAGTGTTAGATTACATTTGACAGATTTGTAGTTAATTATCAACGACGCCACGAACAAAACAACGCGCAGAAAAAATCTCTATGCAAAAAATGACAACTTCCGTTGCGACTTGATACAAGTATAAATTACTTTCCCATTTATATTACTACACTTTTAAAACCATACAACATATTTAACAGATCACTGACCCGATCAACTTACTGGCAAAGTGGATATAAACTTCATTAAGTAACTAATTATAATATTATCAAGTAGAGGTATTTGTTTTCGGCTAGAATGTGTTGGCTAATGAGTATTGCATGTTCGAACTTCAGGCCGATAGTTTTTGTTTTGATCGTAACCTCCAGTGTTATTAAGAAGCGTTGCGCAAGTCGTTTGACACGCATCTCCTAATCGAAGGCTGAACATATCTGCGTGTCCAACAGAAGGGTAAGTGATGTCATTTATTAATTTAACTATGCATCAAGTAGGTGCGTTGTGGCGCGGCGGGGACTTAGCGCCTTATTTCCGCTTAAAACAGCAAAATCAACAAATATTTTCACTTAGTTTCAAACTTAAGCTAAAACTTGCAGCATTTTTAACCAACTTCCGCAGGAGGAGGAGGTTATAATTGATACGATGATAATAAATAAAGCAAATATCTAAAAATCATGTATTTATTGCTGATATTAATATGTGTGTGGAAAATGGAAATCGGCTCTACGACACCAGATGTCTGATTAGAAATATTCGCATTCCGCGCTCTGCACGATAATCCATAATCATTTTAATTTATTATAAATATGTACAAATATACATTACTGGCGAGTGCATCCTAATTACCTTATTAGATGACCTGATAGAGAGCAGGTGTCCGCCCGCCGCCGGCAATGCGGCCGCAGGTCAAAGCCAACCGCATTTAGTATGCAATTTCATATTTTGTTAACCGACTTCAAAAAAGGAGGAGGTTATATATTCCGTTGTATGTATTTTTTTTTTATGTATGTTCACCGATTACTCCGCCGTCTGTGGGCCGATTTCAAAAATTTTTCTTTTGATTGGTAGGGTATAGTTCCGAGGTGGTCCCATTGTCACCAAGTCAGGATCTGATGATGGGATCCCAGGGAAATCGAAGGCAACTCTCAAAATTTACAGGCACCTATTATGTTTTTGATATATTTTCTAAACCCGATAAAGCTTTTACGTATGAAAATCATCATCTCATGTGGATGAGCTGATGATGGAAGGCAAAATTCCTCAACAGTTGTTTTTTATGTGTTTTCACCGATTTCTCCGTGAATTGTGGGCCGATTTTAAAAATTTCTTTTTTGTTCGGTAGGGTATACATTCAAGATGTTCTCATTGTCACCAAGTCAGCATCTGATGATGGGATCCTAGAGAAATCGAGGGCAACCCTTAAATTTTATCGGCACTGATTACCTTTTTCATATATTTTCTGAAGCTGTTCAAGAATATGTGATGATGTAAGGTATATCTCCTCAACGGTTAGGAGTTGAAAGAAAATTCTTTTAATATTATACGTACTTATGAACTGATAGTCGTATTCCTTCAGGATATTAGGTGCATTGATAATAGAAGGTAAATCTTATTAACGTCTACGAGTTACGTGGAAAAATAGACGTGGACAAATCTGGATTGACTATTGTCGTTCATTTCAAAACTTCGCTGACTTATTGAAGCAGTAGTTTAGTTAGCCTTCCAAGCCTTCCAATATTTTATTTAAACATAATAATTTCCACAAAAAAATTTAAAATAAATTATTTTTAACAAAAATGAAAACCGACTTCAAAACGCTACAAATCGAAACTAAAAAGAAAAAAAAATAATTTTAATTACTTAGTTATTGTTGGAGTCGGTGCCAGCCAAAGCAAAATAATCTTAATACAATTTAATTAATGTATCAATTTGTAAATATAATCAAAATATCCGTTCGAAAGTTCATTGCAAAGGCAGGATAAAACTGTCCTTCTTGGCTGGCACCGCCTCCAACAATAACTAAGTAATTAAAATTATTTTTTTTTCTTTTTAGTTTCGATTTGTAGCGTTTTGAAGTCGGTTTTCATTTTTGTTAAAAAATAATTACTAAAACAAACTACTCTGTCATAGATATAAATTATTATTAATATCAGCAGCAACATTTATCGTCAGATTACTTGCAAACTAAGGACTAAACTACTAGAAACTACGTGTCTTATAGTAAAACTTCCATAATATGCATACATACACATGTCTCACAATAACTCTATCAAGTATCCAGTTAATTACAAAAATGGATTGTATAAATTAGGTTCTTCTTCAATCTAGATTGAAGGTTAAACTAAAGAGCCTATTACACTACACAATATTAAGACGGTCGTATTAGAAATGTATTAAAGTGTAATAAGACAAGCTTGCTATTACACCGACCGAAGTACCACATGCAAACTCATTTGTCGGCCGTCGCGGTGTCATAGGAAGACGGACAGACAGACTAACTTGTTTACTCTTATTACACTACGCTTTATCTTAGTAAGACTGTCTTGATGCAGCGTAGTGTAATAAGCTCTTTAATATAGAAAAACTATGTCATAAAACATGAAGTGACCTATATACGCGCACCCCGCACCCCGCACCCCGCAGCCCGCACCCCGCACCCCGCACCCCGCACCCCGCACCCCGCACCCCGCACCCAGCACCCCGCACGCGGTAACGTGCTTCAAATGATAGTAATTTAAGTCAATGTGCTCCTAATTGTAGGAGTATTGGGTATTGACCCACTTTCGATGAATCATAGTCCTCTGTTTGCAAGCAACGCGCGTGCATTAATTAAGCTTTGTTTGTTCACACTCGGATTACGAAGACGTAAGCTTTACGTACTTGTACTTTAAGCTGGCAGATTGTTCACTCTCGCGATAGTGATGGTTAATAGGAGATCATCCGTTAAATGATGATCAAACATGTTTGAGAACACACGACATGTATTAGAAGAGGGCAAACGAGCGAGCGCTATTAATATTTGTCACATATAGGTTGGGGTTAGAATAATGAACAGACAACGGTCGGATCAATTATAATTTGTTCTAAAATTAATTAAAGCTAAAATGACATAAGATAATTCAAAATCTTAATCGATTTTAACTTAATTTGAAGATTTATATCTATACTAGCTGTACCCGCGGCTTCGCTCGCGTTCATTTTTTTAATTGCTAATCAACCTCATTGGGTTGATCTGTAGGAAAAAAAATTGTCTAAAAAATAAAAAATAAAAATTTTGGGGTGGACTACCCTTAACATTTAGAGGGATGAAAAATAGATGTTGGCCGATTCTCAGACCTACTCAATATGCTCACAAAATTTCATGAGAATCGGTCAAGCCGTTTCGGAGGAGTTCAAGTTCGAACCCCGTGACACGAGAATTTTACATATAAGACTAATATTATAAAGCTGAAGAGTTTGTTTGTTTGTTTGTTTGTTTGTTTGAACGCGCTAATCTCAGGAACTACTGGTCCGAATTGAAAAATTCTTTTTGTGTTGGATAGTATAAGGAGTATAATATAACAATAGGAGCGGAGCATCAATAAAAATGTTGCAAAAACGGGAGAAAAATATTTCTTTTAATTTTCGACCTTTAGAACGCGAGTGGAGCCGCGGGAAAGGCTAATATTAGATATTTTATTTAGTGGTAGTGCCATGCTTGTTACCTTCGGGTAGCAGCCGAATGGGCCGGCACGCCCCGTATAGTTCATTAGTACCACTCTCTCACAGAAGACCGGCGTGAAGTGGCAGCTATGCTGTCGCGTTTCGTCCGGTGAGTGAGAGTCCGGGAGGCCCACTCTCTTTCCTCCCTCCCTCTTCCCTTCATCCTCCGCATTCGTTCCTCCTCCCTCCCACTCCCCTCCCTCCTCCATCCCTCCCTTTCCTGAAAGGCCGGCAACGCATCTGCAAGCCTGGTTTGTAGACGTCCATGGGCGGAGGTGATCACTTCCCATCAGGTGAGCCTCCTGCCCGTTTGCCCCCTTTTTACCATAAAAAAAAAATACAGCCTCCTGCCTCATTTGCAGCAAATCTGGCGGACTCGAGGAGCCACATCGATGCGAATGTTAACATATTGTATATAACCATGAATAAGTAATTATAATATGTATACTTATTACTTATATTTATATATAGGTATGTATTGGTAGTCTATAATTATGTTTAAAAACGTGATCGTGGCGACTCTCAGCACTTTATATAAATCGTGCGTTATTTAGAAACGATGTTAAATCGCATATTATTTGATGGTTACTTTGTAATTATAAATGGTGAGGAAGTAGGCATTCAAACTTCTGAGACTCATCAAGGCCGTGTTGCGTAATTTAGCAACGTAGGTATTAGTTTTACATTAAATGCTTGTTTACTCTGTACACGGTTCGTCGACGAAAACGTTAACTTTAATTATAAAAACAGATGTATATTTTATATGAACCACACATATTGCAGTTATAACTGCATTTCGCTTATATTTAAGTCATTTTCAGATTTCAGAACTCGTTTTAAAGTATTAATTTATTGCTATAGAAATATATCTCTTATCCTAATACACTCACCGCAATGACACTCACCGCCCCTGAGTAAATTAAATGGGACATGGTCGGTGAGAGAGGCACGAGATCATACACCACCACTTACGCCTGGGACTCGAACCTGGGATTTCTGAATAGACCGAGCTTGTGAACCTATATAGTATACGTATATAATAATAACAATTTGTGTATATCAAGTATTAACACAGTTCGTTAGAACTTTGAGGTTTATTCATATGAGTACACTATACACTATGGACGCTTTGTTCGTATTTATTTATAAAATCTTTCAGGTGTTTAGAGGTTAAATGCAAACTTTCTTTTCAATTACAGTAGAAGTAAAGGTTACAATCACAAATCACTGAGTTAAGAACCTCTTCATAATTCGTGACATCTGTTCACTTGTACTGCGCATAATATAATAGAATGCTAACGAAGTAGTGGTTATTTATTATTTAATCTGTGATGTAAGATCTGATCTAACAAGTAAGTATTATTCATTCAATCTCGTATAAGTTGCGAGTATAATGATAACAGGGGAATTTGAATACCTATAATATTAAAGATATCTAGAAATAATTTCTTTATTTAAAAGAGAAACACAATATAAATATGTAAATGCGGCAACCAGACAAAAACAAAAGGCTTTACGTTAAAGGTGATGAAACAAGGGGAACTACAAAGTAGCGCTCCAGCTCATGCGAGAGTAAATGCCGAGGCCGAAGAGTTGTCGCCGGAATAATCATCTTAAATTGTAATTTATTGACAATCAGTTGGACAGGAAATAAAGGAACAAACAGATATAGCTTCAATTTATTATATTACCTAAAAATTATCATCAAGCCATGGTCCAGGTTTGATTCTACAGAAAGTATTTATATTAATAAAAAAAAAGCTTTATTTACAATAATACTTTCTTAGGCTTACGCGAATATTTGACATTATAAATGAAACTATCTTTTCGGATTTTATCGCGGATTTATTTTGATTTTTGGTTCCCGACGTTTCGAATGTTTTACAGCAATCATGGTCACGGGAAATCATAATAAATCCGCGATAAAATCCGAAAAGACAGTTTCATTTATTTACAATTGTTATAATTGTTGCTGTGTTTTACGAGCAACTTTACATACACATGTCCATTGTAAAGGTGGCACAAAGGTACATTATATTTGTCTTAAGAATATTAAACAAATGAACTAAAATTATTAGGTATTGTCTAGGTATTGTATAAATTACATTGTTACTAAAGTACGCCAAAGCAGCTGAAAAGAGATAATCTGGAATAGCACATACTACATAGTTTTAGTTTTTCACATACCTGAACCTGAGCAAAGCAAGGATGCGTTGCTAGTATTGAATAATTTATTTCAGATACTGAGTAGAATTAGAGCGCACCGCGACACTCGACGCCCACATCGGTACGTTAACACTTTGGCAGGTAACGCTCGTTATTGCAATATACACTACAGTGACTACACACAAACACGACGCCGCGAAGCAAATCTGCTGATCAGTTAATGAACCTGTTAGTATAAATACATTAGTAGGTCAGACTCAGTGGGCACCGCCGAGTGCCGACAGCTGCGCCTGCGCCTCTCATTCAATGGAGATCTATCCCCGCTTCGTGCAAGCGTCATGCTCCAACATTTTCAAACCATTTTTAATATTTCATAGCTTAGAAGTTACCTACTTCTAAACTCAACGTACAAAGAGGCATATGCAAATAAGGACTTACTTTTATGCTGTTGATATATACGACTATATATGTAGTTTTATATCATACTTCCGACCGTAATGGAAATTGAATCCTGGACCTTAGGCGGTATAGTACGATTTTCCTTCTGTTTATGTTTCCTGCACATCATCAGACACTCGCTACTCCGAACATTGCTTCGTTTTGTCGTCGTCTCATCACTCATATGCATATTATCATTCATTTATTTTTTAAATTCCTACAAAAATTTACCACCATTAACAAATACAAGAAATCATTCTTTAAGATGCAAATGACAGGTGTCAGCGGATACAGCGCGGTGCGCTCAAACAAACATGCAGAAAGTGTCGAAGTGCGGCTATTATTTTGACTCCTCTTAATCTCATTAAGACATCACGAATAGATTTCTCCTTATTATTATTTTCATTGTTCAGGCAATATCAGATGTACGGATTAGGTACACACTATGTCTGTATGAATGGGGAGTTGTTTTGCTATAATCAACAAAAAAGCATGGAAAATTTCAACACTTTTCCACACCTCGTGTACAATATTATCGTAAAATCATTTAAAAGTGTGAAATTATTTAAAATAAAGTTATTATAATCTTATAACAGAATCTCGAAGACGAAGAGATTCAGCAATTATAGCGTACTACTTAAGATACTCTATGAGATGGGCCAATAAACCAAATCACTCATCACACTTTAAAAATAATTTAAAACTATTCTATTTTATCTAAACAGTATGCGAAGGCTTGATTCAGTTTGCGACTTGCAAGGAGGATATCATCGATAAGAAAGCAAACACACGGGCCGCTGTTTATTTTGAGATAACAGAGAGATCTCACCGCGGCGACAGTTCGCGCCAGATCCTATAATTAGCTGTATAAAAGATAAAATATCACTTCACCTGTAAATATTATTTTTAACTGTTGATGAAATTTGAGTTTATTTATAAATTTTATTTCTATTTTTGCACTATTTATACTATTATTTTTCATACAGCGTCGTTCCTTTAATGTTCGCTTATCAGGCGACAGGCATAATATTATTATGTATAACTGATATCAGTAGAGTTTTTTAAGATAGCAAAGATGTAAGTACAACATGCTTACTTTAATAGCCATTGCAAGATGATACTATTTGTAACACACATCAAAGTCCGACGTAGACGCACGTACGTACGGACGTATCTCTAACTTCCTCTTCCGCCCGCGGCCCGCTGTCCTGTGACCTGTCCTGCGTCGTGACGTCACGCATAGTTTTATTTAAGGCACATTCATAACTACTGGTTTTCATTAAATATTAACACTTGACAAAAAACTGTTACATTTACTCTTGTTTAAAGAAACGTCGAAAAATACTTTAACATGTTAGAAATAGTTTTTTTAATTTCTATTTAAAATATATTTTATTTTAATACGTTTGTAATTATACAACTACGTAATATGTAGTCACACGTAATTAGGTAGATATTTTACTGTACATTTAACGTTACAGTTGCTTTGAGTTTTATGGTTTTCGCTATTACTTAAATATTATATTAATGAAATATTAGATTATAAAAATAAAAATCTCATAAAGTATAAAGATCTCTGACGATATAAAAAGACAACAACGTATATCCCACATAAAACGTGGCGCCTACGGGACTCGCTCCTGACACATCAATCTAAACTCTAAGGCTTTCATCCACTAAAGCCCATAATTTAATAGCAAATATTAGAATAATCACCTTGATATAACTGCCGATTTAACGTTGACAGAAAGAAATATAAGAATGTTTATATTAATAGTATAGAATTGAAGGAAGCAACTTCTGCGCGTGCGCACATCATTGCGGTTCAACGATGGGGTGTGGATATCTACTTGAAAACTTCTGTGCTTATTCAAAGTTCCTATATCTGACGTAATGAATCAGTCCCAATGACAATATTCGCGAGTTCGGTGGACCGCGGCCTTACGTGTTACTATTTATTTCTAGCGACGCTTAGAGATGAGTTTGAAAACATATAAATCGTGTATATTTATACCACGCCAATGAAAGGGAGATGGCGTCGTTATGATTTTATAACTTCTTACCGATATTGTAGTATTTTGATGTTGAATATATAAGTTCGCATTTATAGATACTATGATTATGTGGATGGACCACACGTCCATTAAATGGTATGTGTAGATATACTTTGTATTATGAAGTAAGTTCGACCTCGGCTCTACCTTCACCATTTTTGTAGCTATGTTTACTATTTTTTACGTAGTTTGGTTAGAATTTTTTCAACTTTATTTTTATACCTAAATCTGTATTTATTTCTAATGCGATAATATTCTGTTTCGCAAAAATATTCGTTAAAAATAAAACAATTGTAAATATTCATAAAAAGGAACCGTCTAAAAGAAATCGAAGCCATTGCTAAAAATTCGTCACTACAAAATATATAACACGTTATGAGAGATCCTAAAAATATTGTCTTTGATATATTACCGTTTAACTGCTCGGAGCTTAAAGCTCTGTCGTAAACTGAGCTTTATGCACAGCAGTAAACAACCGGTCGCTGCACACGCGCTATTTATAAACAAGTCATCTCGCTGCGCTCGCGCATATTATGTACATCAGAGCTTTGGAGAAAATTCAAGAGTCGAGATAAATATATAAATTAATGTGACCTTCGCGGTGTATTGATATGTTGTAAAACTAGAACTGATCATTATAAAGGTGATTCCGGGTTCGTTACCCGTACTATTTAAAAGTCAAAACGTAATATTGATGCATCAGCACGATTTTCTCTATATTTAGTAGAAAATAATTTTGTTTACTTTATTTTATTTTACGTGTTCTTTCGTACTCTTTACCTCTTATGTAAAATTCTTAAGCGTCTGTGTAATAATCAACGATTTATGTATTTATTTACGCTTAGAAAATGTCATCTCAAGGTGTCCTCACGACGCGCTCTCGTGGAAATTGTTTATTTTCTTATTCTGTACTATTTGCACTGTTATGTTAAACATACAAAGCTAATAAACGAGATTGAGCGTAACGATATACGTACTAGATTTAATCCGTACTCGTAAAATACTTTCTTAGGTTTACGCTAATATTCGACATAATTAATGAAACTATTATTACTATATAACTACTTTTCGGATTTTGTCGCGGATTTATTTTGATTTTTGTTTCCCGACGATTCGAATGCTTTATATAGCAATCATAGTCACGGGAGAGACTAAGGTATTTGACGTCTCAAGTTTATATACTTGTTACAGACAATGCCATAATTTGCAAAAAAAAAATCAAAATATAGCATCAGATTACCTTATAAATGACCTTGTCATAAGTGTGTAAGCGTACTTTCCCGTTTTTACCCGCAAATAAACAATACTATTCAAAAAGGAATAGTTCCTACATTATCAACTACAGAGAGTTTAGGGCTGCATTTAATACCGTCCCGTTTAGGATATTGGTTTCTTAGTTACGATCCTGCGAAGTGAGAACACTAACACATACCATGTGAATGACAATTTTTGAGACTTTCGTTTTGAAGTAAAGAGATGTAGGTTCGTCAGCAGGTGTCACCATTATAGCTTTCTATTTGTACTTCTATTTATACCTCCGCGTCGCGGCCCTGCTCCCTGCGCGGCGGCCTACAGGTATACTCATTACTCGCTATTAGTAAAAATATCAGTATACTCGCGACCAAATCAACCTAGGGGCTAGGTGGGGCAGTGCCCCGGGGCCCTCAAGCTCAAGGGGCCCTCGACTCCGCACCAGAAAATCTCGATCGAACTGAACGTTTAAAAATTTCTCCCATTTTCAAAATAAATTACACGCGTACATTAAAACATAAAATCTCAGAGCACAAACTTACGCACTTTGTCACTTTAACATTGATTTTAAAAAATGTGTGCGGCAAGGTTATGGTGGAGCCATTGTGATGAGTGGTGTGTATAATGGTATAACAAACATATTAAAGATTCTAGTCTAACACGGAGTACGTACATTGTGTCACTCATCATTTAAATTTGGTGATAAATGATGCCGTTAGCAGTTGAGTGGAAATACAGATATTTTTAGTAACGTTGCAAGATTTGTATAACTTTCTTTTTGACAATAGATCCTAACGTTTGATGCTGATCAGACGTTAGAATTTGCTGGCGAATCGCACACCACTCAAAAAAAACTAAATCCAACTAGATGGTCTGGTAGGGTCAATACGATATTTGCATAGCTGGGCACCGTTAAACAAATAATTAACTCGTTAATCGTTAATCCGTTACTTAAAAAAGTTAACTTCGTTAAACGTTAAAGCGTTACATTTCGAAAGATTTAACGCAAGTTAACGTTAATCGTTAATCCGTTAACACGTGATTAAAAATGTATTTTAATATCATTGCAACAATAATGATCTTCTTATAAAATCTGTTGATTTGGGTTCTGGAACTTAAAAGCTTCTCAGCATTTCGAGGAGGCGGGACCGGGTTTTTCAGAGGCTCAGTTCAATAAATATCAACGCCTTCAATACCCACCCGTTTGGGACTACAAGAGCCATTTCGCTATCATGAGGCACCTCTCTCTGGCCCTGGAAGGACGCTGGACGTTCCTTTTTCATTTCTCCCAGTTTACCTCGATACTGATGAAAGCCATCTCGACTTTCGGTAGGCTTTTGCCGAAAGTCCGGGGCATTGAATCTCTTTGCCGGTTTCAACAATCTCATTGTGAGGTCCATGGCACTGTATGGTGCCAGTGGTCAGGCAGAGCTACTCGCTGAAGTGTAACAGTTTCGGGTGAGTTTGTATGCGCTCGGGAAACTTCCAATGTGGGATCCCTCCCGACTAGTCTAGCTCACGAGGCCATGATCCGGCGATGGAGGGAGCAACTGGGCAACCCAGAGGCTGGCCTGGCGAACGTTGATGCAGTTCGTCCTGTTTCACTGGATCAGGAGGCCCACACGGTGTCATGACTTTCAGACTGACGCAGATGTTTACTGGGCGCCCGGCACGTGAACACGCACCGACAACCTTACCTACCAAACTTTAAAACTTTACTTAGGTACCTGGTTTCGTTTTACTCGACGCGATGCGGTGCTTGGTAAAGAGTAGCTACTGGATTAACGATTAACGAACTTGAGAAAATGTAACGGAAGTTAACGAGTCCGTTAAATTTTTTTAAGTTAACTTAAAAGTTAATCGTTAATTGAAATTTTAACTTCGTTAATTAACGATTAACGGATTAACGAGTTAATGCCCAGCTATGGATATTTGCAATAAAACTTCGTTTTTTGATATTATCAAAGCATTATCAGAAATAGCTCTAAATAATTCTAATAAAGATGAGTGTAGTGTAAGCAGAGACTTTTTAAACAAAAATGCTAAATTTCGAGTTCGTATTTCTTTTGAATTCGTGTTCATTCGTATTTCATTCATCATTCACTTACCCACTTTCAAGAAAAAAGGCAAAGGAAAGTTAAAAAACATTTTGATAAATTAGCTTTTTCAATAATGTACTGGACAAACCTAACAAACGTTTTATTGCCAAATACCTACATCAATTAATTGTAATTTATGCTGTTACTGTTTAATATTTTTATTACCTGCCCTGCGGTGCACAAAAAGCAGCTAATGATAAAGTAGATTAGCATTTTTAAAGTATTTGTATCTATACTAATATTATAAAGAGGAAAGGTTTGTAAGTAAGTGTGTTTGTAATGAACTGGCTCAAAAAGTACTGGATCGATTTTAAAAGTTCTTTCACCATTTGAATGCTACATTATCACTGATTAATATAGGCTATTTCAATTGCAAGAAAAAAAATAAGGATCCCTACTAAAACTACAATAACAGGAGAGGAGGAGGAGTGCTCGCCGCACATAACATATGGAATAGATAGCCGCGTGGCTCAGGAGTATATTAAAGCTGGAGTGATTTTGGAGAATTTTCAACCCAACGAGTGATCGAATGAAGTTTAGTAGCGATTAAAAAAATAAAGGAATTAAAAAGGATTGCGTATTGCTAGTATTTAATATTTTTACTTGATAAAACCTAACTAGCTTAGATATCTGTGGGGCCCCATTTTTTGATTTGCCCCAGGGCCCTTGGTTACCTAGCTACGCCACTGTCTGTGAGGAAGTGACCACCGACTCGGAAGGCTGGAAGCAGCGGCCGGCAGGTTCTGCTGACAAAAGCCGGTGAAAAATTAATTAACTGCTTTTTTCAAATAATATTTAAATATAGTATTTCAACATGATAATTATTTATTTATCCTACGTCCGCCACTCCTTAAATCCCCCTGCTGCTGTTTACTTCTAATTCATTTAATCACTCATGTTATATTATTTAATCTCTTATAATAATAACTGTTTTTATCTATCAAATGTGAAACCTCCAGCAAATAAAAAAAAAATAGAATGCATAATAGTTATTATTGAAATTAAATTTTATTAATAACGATTTCAAAGGTTTTGTGTTTGTTTGCGTAAAAATGTTTGTCCATATTTATTATTTAACTAGTGGAACCCGCGGCTTCGCTCGCGCTAAATCTAGGGACGATCCCGAGCGAAGTGAGGGTGAGTCGCTTGTTAAGATAAACATTTCCATCATACATTACATATGTATAACTCTAGCGGTTTTGGCAGCGCACGCCAGAATAGCTCGCAGATGGTAGATTTTTTACTACTTACTTGATACTTATCGTCATATTTTGGACAATTCACACAATATCTTTATAAATTGTAGCCTATGTGATATTCTGATGTATAAGCTATATTATTGTAAAGTTTCATTAAAATCCATTCAGTAGTTATTACGTGAAAGAGTAACAAACATCCATACATCCATACATCCATACATCCATACTTACAAACTTTCGCGTTTATAATATTAGTATAGATTAAACCACGTACTTGTGGCGCCGAGCTGCGGATGAGTCTCACACAATAACAATAGCTGTTGCTATTTTTAAATGGACCTTTAAACTTAAACTAAATGAGCAAAACATCGGTAATTCAAAACGAGTTTTACTTTTTTTGCAGTCGCAAAAACACTTATTACGTAGTCTAACTAATTATTATGTATCTACAAAACAGCAAACTATATTCCAAATGCTGTATTATTTTGAACTCGACAAACCAAAAAACATGGGATACACTCCTGCTCACTTTCCTGGTACTGATTAATTAAATGTTGTTCAAACATGAAACAGCTCTTCGGTCTTCCTTTATTTTATTTACTATAATCGAGCATATGCTCGTGCCCACAAGATTTTATGAAACTAAACGTAACACATCACATTCTAAGGCCGGGTCTGGTCGGGTTGGTACTGAAAACTTTTACAATATTCAAATCATCCAATATAATTACGCTAATCTGAAAAGTATACTAGTAGTATTAGTAGTAATAGTGATGTCTTCTCAACTGATTACGGCCGTGACTCAGAAAGACTCAATAAGTAAACTTGGCCCGACCCGGGACTCGAACTCAGGACCTCCGGAAGTGGGACCGTGCATGCTAGCCCCTACAACACCGAGGCACTTATATACCTACGACGAGGTCATTCGATTTTATAATTTTAATATTGAATGAGTGAACACATTTCCTTATTCGCGGCGCGTGTACTTTACATTTAATTAGACGTGAGTATTCGTGTACATTAAATGTCAAAGTATTTTTATTGCACAAAAATTATTAGGTACGAGAATATCTAAGGTCAAACATATTGTTGATCTACGAAGTACATTTCGCGTCACGTAAAAAGAACGCTAGAAGAAAGTGGTGGGGGGTGTGTTTGCGCATCGGTACATTCGTATACGAAATTCCTAAGCCTATTCTTTTATTTTTGAACTAACCATTCGCTCACGAATCACGATGTATATTGATTATTGATAGGTACATTGAAAAATATATTAGATAGAATGTCATTAAATAAAATTCTATTAATTAATAAAATATGTTTGATTCAGTGTATAATGTTTAATCTACTTACAAAAAATTTGATTAATTCATTTAATATATTTTTTTAATTATTTAACTGCATTATTATCAGACTCTTTCTTTATAAAACAATATACGTCAAAAATATTTTTTCACTATTTTTTATATAAAATCATTTCGTAATTAATAACTTTTGTGTGCGTGATGGTTTTTTAAACTGACAAACCAATAGCGAGCCGGAAAGCATGCGGCGCGTGCCTTGACGTCCCGCGCCCCGCGTCTTACCACCAAATTGGCCGATAAATCGCCTCTGCGCAGCTTGACAGCTAGCGTTCTTTTTACATGACGCGAATTAATAATTATACAGTGTATGTTAGTCGAGCAGCTTTTGGAAGATCTTGTACTTAGGGGAAGAAGGGGGAATCACGCTCACTGGGTAATGGCGCTCACCTCTGTAACTATGTAAACATGATACGTAGCAACACACCACATCGTGTGAATCGTGAGGGGAGGGGGTCTCTTACAGACAGCGATACAAACATACAGTCAGCTCGCGTCATGTGACCGTGAAGTGCTTTTCTTTGTTTCCGCCCGAACTGATCTAACTTTTGGCTAGGAGTTTCTTGACGGTGAGTCCTAAATTTTAATGCTTATTTAACTATTATTTTTTCTTCTGACAATAAAACTATTCTATTTTGTAATAATGCAATCAATTTTCAACAATTGTGTATGATTTTTTTTTAATTTCAATTCAATTACAAAACGAGCGTTTGGGGTAATACCGCTCATGTGATCGCAATTACCCCTTAGTGACTTATTTTTTTTTGTTGTAGATATGCCAAGAAATCGTCAAAGGACAACCGCTAAAGCGGATTGGACCGAAGAAATTCCTTCCTTCTAACCTTCAATCTGCTAAAACTCCTCAAAACCAAGGCCCAAATGTCCAGAATTTCGAATATGCGCAGTCTGATGGTACGGCCATAATTTCAGGACATACATCTCCTTTGGCAAGTCCATCAAATGAGGATCAATCCTCTGCATCTGTTTTGGCACGTGCACAAGCACGCCACCAAAAGCTAGTTCAATAATGTAGAACTCCGGTATCCTTTGCTGCTATAGCGACGGCACCAACAATTGAACCATTTTATAAACCACGTCAAAGAAAGCTAATATTAACTGCGACTCCTATGAAAATTATTTTAGAGGATAATAAAAAGAAAAAGCCGCGAAACTCAAAGGGACCGGAAAAGATGATAAATTAAGACCAAAAAAAGTTCAACAAGAACAAAAATATGAAACAAATATCTTACAAAAGAAAGTTCTTCAGAGAGTGATGATAAAGAGCATCTTTGCGACGATGACAGTGATGACGATATAAATGTGGATGACGAAAGTTATAACAAATGTATTATTTGCAAAGAATTTGGAAAACATAACGAGTTGGGCTCATGCTATATGTTCAGGATGGGATTTGCCAGATGAATACATCTGTCATTTATGTGACCAAAAATAAAATATTACTATTTCTAAGTTGTCTTACCTCCTTATAATAATAATAATTTTATATTATATTATAATAATTGAAGTTGATTTGACATCGAAGACTTCACTATATTTGTTAAATTGAAAAACGCTTATCTTACGTACAAATGGCGATAATTGATGCTAATTTGTTATTGTAGACTTTACTTTCGTTGTAGTAGGTTCATCTCATTAATATTTCATTAATTAAAATGTATTTTACTTGTTATATTCCAAAAAACATGTTTGAGCGTCATTACCCCATACACTGAGCGGCATTACCCATAGTCAGGGGCAATGCCGCTCAAACATGTTTTTTTATATTTTTTTATTACTACTAGTAGGTCAAAGATAAATGCTTTTGTTGTTAAAATCTTAATTACTCGATAGTTAAAGACTTTGTTATTTACCTTAATTTTGATATATAATAAATAATTTAGAAAATACAGCATGTTTTCCTTAAGTGAACGCCATTCCCCCTTCTTCCCCTATATGTTGTCTGAACCAGTTCGGGGCAACTGCTTTCAAGGATTAAAAGAATAAAGTTCATCTCAACCTGCGATTTTGGCGTTATTTTAATTGGATAGGTTTTATATATTCTATTCATCCTATCCTTTCAGTGACAACTATCCTACTTGTATCAATCAACGTTCCAAATAATAACATCTCTCAAGTGAACCACATAAGTTTCTGGGTCCGGTTTTTTTACGCCACAAAATCAGCGCATTCATTTCAAAAACAAAAAATCCAAATATGATTCGTTCTTCATATTTTTTGCACCTATCTATAATAACCTTAATATTATTTATAGGTAAATTTAATACTTATAATTGAGAGTTTATTGCTATAATTATTATGATACCTATGTATCACAGGAAAAAAACACTCAGCTGGTATACAGTGAATTATAGTTTCAAAGTATCAAAAAAATAATAAGAAGAAAATGTACTCTTATCGCGCAAGATAGCAACAAAAAACAAGTTAAGTGCGAGCTTGAAGATACGTCTGTACATTTTAAGAATTTCAAAGAAACTAAGTTTTTTCAAAATTATGAGAGACTTTGTTCTGTATTTAATACTGAACTTTAAAGTCTTAAGATAGTAGGTAGGTAGTCTTGTAGGATATAGATTTCCACAATGAACCCGTTGTTTTGCTCAATCTTTCAAGGAATAATTAAAGTTTATAATTTTAAAAATATTTCATTTAATTAATAAATTACACCAAATTACACTCGTAGAACACGACAGTCGTGCTCGTGCCTTGTGCCGCCTGCTTTGTTATGGTTGCCATCTATTCATCCCTATTCTCTACAGATAATTGAAGAATTGCAGTGTCTGTTTGTAACATCAACATTACAGCTAAATACTAAATATTCGAAATTTATAAAAACATAATTTTTAATACTTTTGTCTGTCTGTTTGTTCGTTAGTTCTAGCTAAACTCTGACTTTTACTGACTGATAGCTGTTGTAATAAGAAGTAACTTAAACGAATTTTATTTTAGAAAAACATGACGTTTTTGCTCAAAAAATTATAACTTATCTAGAACCAGAATGGTTGAGTGCTTAGAAATAAAATCACTTATTCAATTCACCTAAGCTCTAAACGATATCACAACGACTTCCTTTTCACATACACATTGGTATTTGTCACATTACATTTGAGGAAAACAACTTTGGTTATTTATTACTTTTTTACTACCTACTCTATTGATTATTGATTTTAATTGCCTATAATGGTTCTAAGTTTATAAAAAAGAAGGACTTTTTATATCGTATGTGTCTGTCCCGTGTTTGTCATTTAAGATTTTTTCAATTGATTCACCTTTAAAAGTCATGAGTTCAATATTTGAAGGAAGCTATTGGTATACGAGTACATACGTCTTGTGCTTGCGAAATATTGAGGAAGCGCGAAATGTTCTTCCTATTCGTGTATCACACAGAGGGTAGTGTTAAATAATGTACTTTATAGGAAATCAAATTATGTATCCTTAATTTCTTGTAATATTAAAATACCTATATTTTAGTTGTATTCTATTTTGTAGAAAATTCAAAAAAAGGCGTGCCCTAATTCCTACTCAATAGGCAGATTAAAGCAAGTTTAGGTACCAAGCGGATGTACATCATACATGATATGCTTTTTCTGCTACCTTTCAGTTTGATGAAACAATAAAAAAATAAAATTATAATAGTTTTTTGCAATGGATACAAACATCTAAAGAATATACGTATTTCTGAACAGCAGGATTATCCCTACATGTAAGCTAGTTTTTGTTTCAAACAATAAAACCTTGCATTTGAAAGTCTTAGGATTACATGGTAAGTAATCCTAGCTTAGTGCAACCGGTTCCAGAACTGCTCATGCCTGTTATTGTACTCGTAGTTAAATTTGCAAATTAAAATTATTACATTAGAATCTAACCCACACGGCTCTCATAATAAAGAATAGTATTGAGTACAAGTAACAAATCGGTGTGCTGTCGTCTGTCGTAGATCAACGTTGTTCGACAGCATGTGCTGCAGTAATATAGCTAGCTACAATCAATAACACCAGCTAGTAAATTTACTATTTCGGTAAAATTATACGTTTACTAGCGACTCTCCCTCACTTCGCTCGGGCTCTTCCCTAGATTTAGCACAGGCAAAGTCGCGGGTCCTGCTAGTTATACATATAAACCTACCTCTTAAATCACTCTTATCTATTAAAAAAACCGCATCAAAATCCGTTGCGTAGTTTTAAAGATTTAAACATACATAGGGATATAGGGATAGAGAAAGCGACTTTGTTTTATACTATGTAGTGATGCATTGGTTTTTCTACGAATTTCCTTGCTTACTTAGTAGTTACTTAGTTAGTTTGTACTCGTAAGAGTTTAAAAACCGTGTATCTGCATCGTTTAAAGTTTTCAACTCGTCACTCGCTCAATCGGAAAGATCGCAAATATCGGAAAGTGCTTGGCAGTATTGATTATTTATATTCAATTATATCCTCTAAAACATACGTAAAAATCATCACTAAAGCTTCAAGAAAAGTGACTACTATATTGAATCAACTAGTACCGGGTACATACATTCTTAAGTATATACTTAAACTGCTTACTTACTGCTTCCCATACATTGGTTACTAAGAAAATGAGTAATGTCTGGGGGCCCTGGGATCTTGATCTATTACTCTATAATCATAATAAACTGCCAAAAACTTAACTTATACAAGATGATTGGAGGTCACAACTGATCTTAACACTTCTGATTGTATACCCTCAACACGATTTGCAATTGAAGAACAACGAAAAACCAACATCGCAAAAATATTTACAACAATAAAAGTTAACTTTAAAAAAGTAATTTTAATAAAGCATGATGTAAATAGTTATCTTTATACAGATAATTTAAATTTAAATGTCTGTTTGTAATGTCAGAATAACGGCTATTAAATAAATGCATATGAATTTTTACACGGTACTTATAAGAAGAACGCTGTCTGTTTGTTTCGAGTAATCTCCGGAGCACCAGGACCGATTAAAACGGAACTAACATTCGTAGATAGATGGTGTTATTTGAAGTAATTAAGACTAAATTCATTTAAAACAAAAGTGGTACTTTTTCTTTACAAATTTCGAATTGCATAATGTTCAGTGTTAGGGTAAATGGCCGTGGGATTACCGAAGGCTACCTGCCTAAAAAGCTAAAGGTCTGAGGGTCGGCGTTTGGCTGCGGATGCGCCGGTCGCCGGTCCCTGGTGCATGGGGTCCCCTCACCCCTCCCCTCCCCGCGTACCCCGGAGACGCGCGTGAGGAGAGGGGGCGGTCAAGGCCGCAGGCGCACGCGGCGCTGGCGGCGTCCCGCGATCAGTCCACTCCGAACTTTCGCAAAGTTGAGACGTGTCGGTCAGTAGTTCTCTGTGTGTAGTGTGTGCTGTGCTGAACAGTTACCCGCCAGGTCGTCGACCGCGCGAGCATGAGCGCGCGCTTGTCTGCCCTCGAACAGTTTTGACCGAAACCCACCAGGTGAGTCCGAGCCCGACGAAGGCATAATAGACCCGAGCTCGATTGTGCCATCAATTGACTTGAAAGGAACTATCATTTCGATCTCAATAGATTGTCCCATCCGTCTTGAACCACCCAAGGTGATATTGTTTAAGGTATAACACGAATATTATCGAGTTCTATCAAATTGCAAGGTAGGAGAGAAGTATGTTTTTATAGGAATTATAAATATTTACCGTTCCAAGTTTTCGAAAGGTGTTTCGGGTTTGACAATGGCCACATTTAAAAATCATGGTCTTTTTTGTGATATCACAGCCGACATACAAATACAATGACTCGTCGTGTTATGCGCCTTAACTATACTAAACAAACGGGTTTGAAGATTCGTAACGAGCCGGTGCAAGTTGCTTGACTGGACGAAAGGAATTCAGAAATAATTAACTTTACTAAAACAACAAGTACACCTGAATTTGAAGAAACTTTCTTATTAAGTTACGCGCGTATCATAATTAGTGAACTTATATCTCCTAACAAATGTTATCCTAATTCGACGAACTTGCATAATTAGCAGTGACAGATGAAGATGGTATCGCAAGTGATGATGTAAGAGTTCGTGCAATGAAAGCGCTGGGCTAAGGCTCTGAGATGAGAAGATGATGCCCGCTGTCAGATAAATTTAGATCGCATCGCTCTTTAATCTGTGATGAAACTTGCACCAAAATGCACTTACACTTGATAATAATCAATCATACTCTTACGAGTACTTCCAGAATAAATAAAAAGTGTTAATTACAACTTTTATAGTAGAGTTTATTTCTTGTAATTTGTAATAGAACTCGCAGATTCGTTGGCAATGATGAAATAATTTATAATTGATTGATGTTAATAATTTTCTTAAAACAAAATTAACTTAAGCTGATAATGTGTTTTTCCCATTGTGTATATACCTACATAAGTGTAACACATTAATACGCAGAGAAATCAATTTCCGATACGACATCTTCAACGGTAATTATAGTTTAATAGTCACAGTATGGTCTCGGATCGCAATGTCTGGTAAATGTTGTCACTTGTTATTTAAGGTTTAATTAAGCGCAGTGTGAAATGCGTAACAAGATTGTTAGCACTGTGCTATACTCGTAAAGTGTGTCCATTGTCCACTGTCCAGGCCCACTCGCACAACACTTAGCCAGCCTCAATCAGTGTTTGCAATGCGTCAGCTTGAATAATGAAACACCCGGCGGCCTACTAAGTATATACTCGTATATACTGCTGTACCCTCATGACCCGAGACATTTTTTAAAATATTAAAATTTGATAAACTGTAGAAATTACACATTAAGTGCCATTGCACAAACACCGTTAATTCAAACAGAACGTTTTGACATTTGGTATGCAATGTATGTATTTCAAAAATATTTTAATCCAAAAAAGGAATTTTGCGCAAATCATCATAAGTCATTACTGATTATTATTATAACTATTTTGTCTATATTAATAAGCATTGTGATCATCGTTTTATTTGATTAAAAGTATGTAACAATATTATAACAACCTGAATTGACACTTGTCATGCGAGATCATCAGTAAAGCTTAAAATCTTTTAGCAAACCAAGAAAATATTAAGTTTTCTATGTCGCGTCCGACGAGTCGAGCATTGAGCAGTACGTCGAGCACGGCTTGTTAATCAATAGCGTGAGAATTTCCAAGATTGATTATTCAAACTTCAGAAAGTAACGGTGCTGGAAGATTTAATAAACATTCTATTTGATTATTTATGCTCTGTACGTTCTAGTTCATACAACGGTCCGATGATGTTCAAGATAATTCTAGCAAATTGGCTTCTGAACATCGAACGGATTTATTAATTAATATTCAAATGTTTCCATAAAATTAACAAATTAAAATTTTTATGTTTAAAAAAAGAAAGTCAGTTTTGAGGTTAATATTAAAAAAAACGAAATTTGCACAAATTAGTTACTGACTAAATACACAATAACAGTGTTGCATTTTTTTTACAGTATTGTCTAATTTATATATCGATGTATACAAAATATATCTATACTCTTTACATGATTAATAAAATTGTAAATGATGGTAATCAGATATACGAGTTGCATAGGATACTTTTAACTGCGGGAAAATATCTAATTTCTGGGAAATCTAAACTAGCCGTATCCAAGGAAGAACCCGACCGAACGAGGGTGAGTCACTGGTTGTTAAATAAGAATTGATATAACTGACCTTTACATATTTTGTGTAAAGTAAGGTCAGTTTACGACTTCGCCCGTCGTCTCCTAGACTTTGAATATCGATTGTAATTTTTAATGGTTCTAAAGCAATAAATTTCGCTAATACTACTTTATGAAGAGAGTGTAATATTAATGAGACGACGCGACGTGAAGTTGTATTGTGTGAGATATTTCGTATAACATTTTTTTTAAAACGATAAAATTAATTTATTAATTTAAGCTTTCGCACGCGGTGTCGCTCGCGTGCTGTGTCACGGCGCGGCGGGGAAAAATATTCTATCTCTTGCTTACATATAATTAGAAGCCATTAGATACTGATATATATTTTTATGTTAGCCGTTTCGTTAAAATAACAGACACTAAAATCATATTTAGAATAATTAACAATCTTAATTTAAGTCTGGATGAAGAAGTTATCTAAAGTTTGAGCAATAAAGAAATAAAAACGCATAAATTTTAGAATTAGGGTGTACGCAGATGGAATAGCGCCATAGCAATAAAATGTAAATGGTAAAATTTTGTATCTTATCTTATAGTGTACCAATAAACGAGCATGCGACCCGCCGCTATTGCCGGCATATCTGCGATCGATAGTCGTAAATTGTTAATGAACTGGTGCGTAACCGGCGAGCAGACACCGTGCGTGTAGCCGCGCTACTGTGATTGTTGGCTCGACTGCTTCAGGCACTATACACCCGGCGCTATACACAGTGTTATTTTAAACTACAACCAAATATAGGTAATATATAGGCAACGTTTCCGCAAGTCCCCTTAAATTAGCAGATGTTTACTCGGGTGGGAAGTCCTAGCCTAAGTTGAAACAGCTCACAGCTGTAAGATCGAAGAGTTAGAGCTGTTATTTTGCACTACTTCGGATTACTTTCAATATGTTTAGCACATATAGTCAACAACAATGTGTCACCGCTCTCCGGTCGGCTTCCTCCCTACGTAGGTAAATTTTAACGGTTAACATAAATTTCTTAGATGTTTCTAGCGTTTTCCTCGCCATGCGGTCATAGACTGACAAAGTTTGAAATGTCTGAAAGTTTGCAAGACAAGCTTCATCGACATCACTACTACTTAATAGTAGTATAATAAATTTCCACAGTCCATATTGAGCTTGCCTTTGAAGTAATTCAAATCTAACATTAAAAGTACATTATTGAATAATGCTTATTACACCATCACGGAATACTTAGTAGATGTAAATGTGTGGGATTAATCTATGGTTGTGTCTCACGTAGGATAAATAGATAAATATTGTAATACAATATTGTTATCAAATATTTTTACTGTTGAGTTTCTCGCCGGTTCTCAGCAGAACAGCTTTCCGAGCCGGTGGTAGTTTACTCACAGACTTACAGACTGACATTTAATTTTAATAATGTAAAAATGACGATTCAAACGAGCTTGTAAAAGTCTATTTGAATAAAGATTTATTAATTACTGTATTGTATTCTCATAATTGAAATTTGTGACGCGTTTCGCCAAACTGGAATAAAATACCAGTAGGTACGTCAGCGGTATTTTCTTTTGTTTTTTCTTTAAAGTAGATAAGGTATATATTTTTAGAGACTCCGTAGCTTCTTATTTTGGAGCAAGCAATATATGCCGTGTGCTTAAAAAATCAACACAATATTTTCTTGAACTTGTTTAGCTTAATACGATTATAACAGAAAAATATAGGATGTCTATAACAATTGAAGAATTGATAACAACACTGCTTAGTTTTTAGAATTTTTAAAGAGCGTCGTCATTTGCAGCCGCATCAGGTAGCCAGTAGCCACTGAGTTCGGGGCTAAGACAAACGGCCCCGCGACAAACACCTATACTGTAACATTTACTCCATGCGAGAACCCTCGTCACGCTCCCCTGCTAACGAGATTATTATTCATTATTTTTGAAGGCCAACTAATCATGAGCCAGTCACATCACAATGCACAGTTTAGTGTAATCTACAACTCGTGCAATTTGTGTAATTCGCTCATTACGTGACACTCGGCCAATAAGATAAATCACACGTTCGCAGTTTAGTGACTGTGACATAAAAATGGCCAGTAAAGTGGAACTAATGAGCGATGTGACGGATCGCATTGTGCCTAATCCCCGGTCATCGCGCAATTTGTATACATTAATAGATACATGCTATGTTATTTGTTGTATTTATGTTTATTTAAATTAATTTCCTTTTTTGTAGCAACAACGTCGATGGCTGGTGACTAAGTATATAAATTACTACATGTACGAGATATTGAGAGGTTTAAAGATAATGCAATTTCTACACAATTCTTGTCGGGTCGTTTGTTCGACTGAACGTTCGAGGATAAGTTGTACAGATATCTTATATTTTTCTATAATTATCTAGACAATTCTTTTATTTTTTAATATATTGTGGATAACATCAGAGAATAAATCTTTAATTATTTAATGTAATAATGGAGATTACGATAATAGTTCAGCGGCTCCGCTCGCGTTCTAAAGGCTGAAAATCAAAAGAAATATTTTTCTCCCGTTTTTGTAACATTTTTCATTGATGCTCCGCTCTTATTAGTCGTAGCCTTCTTCGATAAACACACTATCTAACACAAAAATATTTTTTTAATTCGGACCAGTACTATAGATAGAATAGATTACAGTTCAAAATATCAATTTCCTACTTTTTGTTAGACACTTATTTAACTGACTCATATTCTACGTATTAGTCTACAATAGTTATCGTTCACGCGAGCAGTAGTAGCTGTAATGACATATTTCTTGATTCAAAAACAAGTTTAGTGAGATGCGCGAAGTCGGTGAGCTATCGGTTTTCTCCTGATGTGAAACTGCGCACGCGCAGCGCTATACCGTCTTATTACGATCGCAAATATTACGTATTTCATCGCCTTAGATGACATATGTTGATGCAAAATTAAATCAATTTGTAGTAAAACTCTTATATTATGTATCTCATAACATCAGTAGTTTCTATAACATCATGGATTTATTTTACTTTTTAAGCGTTCGAATTTCTGAATTATAATTTAATTGTACTAAATGACTATTTTTTGGTGTAATTATTTAGGCTAGACATATTGATATTTAAACAGATTATTATTGAGAAATCTGTCGTTTAAAATTCTGAAAATTTCTTTTTCAAATCGTTATAATTTTAATTTAGTATATTAATTACACGCCTACAACTATGGGTTTTGTCCGCGGCCATTGTCATTATTATCTTAAATATCCAGTTATTGTAATCGTGGCATAATATTAATTTGGTCGGTACAAGATCCTCGCACGCGCAGTCTCCCGCTGGACCCGTACCTGCCTAGTTTTATATTATATCCTATTAATTCTCACGTACTATCGCTTCAATGCTGGTACCTGGTTGCTAATGTTAGTGTATGAAAATATTAATAGCGAGGTATTTGTAAATATTTATACAACTTTCAAACTTTTTATTACTTAATTTAGAAAGTTTATTCAAAGTTGGCCTGCGTGTGTTTATCTGGTAGCTCTATGCACACAAACTATGATTTTCTATGTACCTATTAATAATAAGTATTGGTTTTATTATAATAACTAGCGACTCGCCCTCGCTTCGCTCGGGCTTTTCCCTAGATTTAGCACAGGCAAAGCCGCGGGATCCGGTAGTTATGCATATAAACCTTCCTCTTGAATCACTATATCTATTAAAAAAACCGCATCAAAATCCGTTGCGTAGTTTTAAAGATTTAAGCATACAAAGGGATACAGGAACAGAAAAAGTGACTTTGTTTTATACTAATATGTAGTGATATAAAATATTTTACAAGTGTTGTTTGTAGACATGGTGCATTTATTATAATACCTACTGACCTTCAGGAAAAACCTTTTTAAAAATCTTAAAGACCTCGTTTATAAAAAAGATATATTTTGCTTCTTATTTAACCAAAATTATAAATCCATATCTGTGTCGGTGAAAAAATTCTGTACGTAAGTGCAGGTAGAATCTATGTAGGTATCTGTGTGCAGGCACATTAAGAGCCTTATAAGAATACTTAGTTTAAGACACATTTTTCACTCTTAACTTCAACTTTTGAGAAGTCTGAGGGATTGAGGAATACACTATAGGATCTTTTTTGAATTGTTCTAAACAAACGTAACTCAAGTGGTCTCTGTGATGATATACTATTAGTTGTTTTATACAAAAGATACAATCGGTGCGGAGGAAGCGTTCACAACTTATATCAAACAACACAATGTAACTAATAATGTAATGAAGAGCAAGTCCGGACCGCCCCGGCTCGGACGTGCGTTCCTGCTTTTACTTTATTGTTAGGTTGGAACTTAGAAACAAACTTAGTTTTTACTTTTATTCCTGCACTTTTACATTTATTTCCGATACTAAAGTAGTTTTATCTTCTATTTGTCTCCGATAAAGTAGTTTTGGTCTAGGAACTTTAAAGGTAACGTTTAGTTTAACAGGGTTTGTGACACTAGCATTCGTGGCGTCTTGTATATTTGTAATACACGCCTTATAGTTTTTAGGTTCTTATTAACAGGTTCATCAGACAGTGGTAGCCCAGCGGTAACGCGTCGCTTGGATAACCGAGTAATGCGGGTTCGAATCCGGGTCTCGCACCTCTGATATTTTCATATGAGAATCATTTATATCATGATTACCACTTGTCTTACGGTGAAGGAAAACATCGTGAGGAAATCTGCATGTCTGAGAAAACTTAACAAGTTTTCGAAAGGCATGTGAAGTCCGACAATTAGGCCAGCGCGTTGGACTATGGCCTGAACCCCCTCGTACTGAGGGAGGCCCGTGCTCAGCAGTGGAACGTTAAAAAGGGCTGATGATAATGATGATGATTAACAGGTTGCCAGGAGTAGGACATCTATTGCACATATAATATTAGTCTGATATATTACGTAAAATCCTTGATATTTTTGTGTAACATAAACATGTGTGTGTAGTTACTGCAACTATAGCTTGTTTGCGTGATGCGAAGACTGTACTTAATATGTTATATTGCAGTAAATGTATACAAAGCTGTGAAAATTGCACCCATTGCAAAGCACATTTATGAAAAATCATTTTCTTTAAACTTTTTTAACTTTATTTTAGCTGCTCTGTTAGAAACTTAAATGATAATTTTAGGAATGAATTACTACTCAATGAATGTTTGTGTTAGAGCTAGATCTGTGGCTGGCCTTTCATAAGGCCTTCAATATGCGACTGCGAGCAGACGCCGGAGTGGCTGAGACGGGGTTGCTTTTGCGACACCTAAATATTATGAAACTTGTCTGTGCACAACTGGCATGACGTTACAATTCATTGCAATATGTTGTATATAATTATTTTATTTTTATATAATGCATGTCCAATTTGTTGATATCAAATGTTATGCCAATTCCCTGTAAAAAATTCATTCGATAAGAGCCACGTAAAGCAGCGTACATTTTGTTCGCAGTAAGTTGCTGTAAATTCTGCAGTTAAATTAGTCATCAGTACCGTTCATCTTGCCATTTCAATGTAAAAGTTGTATTATTATGCGCTCGCCCAGAGGTCTATAGACTAAGATAGGAAGTAGAGCAAGTTTAAATGACTCCCTTGTTTTCTTCCGGCAATAACACCACAGGGTGCAAACATAGCTTATACTTTTCTAAAGTGCAAAGAAATATAGCAAGAGCAGCTCGAGCAGTCAGCCTACTCCTTATATAAGTAGACTTAGTGCAATTCCACATCGCTAATAGTAGAAAAATATGGCAACGACGTTATGATCAAGTGATTAAACGATTAGATATGTCATATTCATGTGCTCCAAATGCAAGCGATTGCGGCCTGTCGTGTCGTCTAAGCTCGTAGACGCTGCAGACTGCGGTGTGTGCGCTTACCATTTAGAGCTGGATTTCAAGCGTTTACTTACGCCTCATTGCGCTCCACTTACCCCACTTAGAAATATTATATCTTTATTAATAACTCTTGTTTTAGTTCTCTACCAAACAAACTTGTTTTGTTTGAAATAACTAAGGAAAACCCGGCTATTTATGGAATTCAAATAAAATGTAATACAATTTGACAATTAAATGAATAGATCATTTTCGCTTATTATTTCTGTCGATTGCTTTAACTATCACGCAAGAAATTGGTCGTGAAGAAGACGATTGTGACAGAGAGCGAGACTGCAGTAGGCACGGTATTTGTAGCCAACTACTGACTATATTACGGCGCAAAAGTTACGTTGCATGTATAAGTATTATTTGCTGAACTGTAATTAATCTGTAATTTAAAATTTAGAAACATAAATAGTAAAGAGGAAGTAATTACTTACCTTCATATTACGAGATAATGTGACACTGTAACGAGCGCGGCGAGGCAGAAGGTTAAACGTAAACGCAACGATACCTAGTCAAAGCCATTTATTGCTTATGCCTAAAGCCTCATTTTTGGTTAATGTGTAATATTTTAAAATAAATATAAAAAAATAATACTTACACTCTAAGATAATTGTTCGCGCGTATCGCAATACTCGATTCTTTTTTTTCCTGGAAAATGCGCAATACCTACAAAAAACATAAGAAATAAATGTATTATGTACTTACATGAGATAATGGCCTAATTAAACGTAGGTATCTTATCTGCTTCAGAGACTACCATCACTGATCTAAATCAACCTTCACTTTTTGACATTTGTATTAAAAATTGGTACAAGCAGTTTGTATACAAGAACAGTTGAGGACTAAACTTATACTACAAAGCGCACTCGCGTCGGTCTGTAGATACGCTTTCTCCCAGACCTCGCCCTAACCTTTGCACTTCCGCCCCAACTGCGACTTCAGTACGACGGCGCTAGGGATAAAGACGATATTTGCATAGCATTTAGATACAGTCTATATGTACTATGTGTACACACATACTTCTAATGCCCAGTTCCTGGTCGCATCACGATTTGCACTCGACTCTAAATTGCTAGCTCTGATTGCTTTCCTCTCGAACTTTTACTGCGAATATACTAGAATTCAGAATACATTGGACTTCATTACTTAGTTCTTTGTTGGTGTTTGTGTTTGTATAAAGTCATCAGTCAAATATAAAGTCCACGGCGCATCCATCATTCGTACATGTTTGCTTCACATTTAATCAAATGCGCAATATCAGAAAACCACGAAATTTGATAAAACAGTTTGTTTATAGATGCATTATACTCGTATAGGAATAATGTACCTGCCTCTAACTTATTTAATAATAAATTTAGTAATTATTTGGCTATCAAATATTAAGTTTATTGATCAGTGAAAAAGCAACCAATCTAGTAGCAATTTCAGGCTGCAGGTGGCGATTTCCATGACGGTCAATTGACATTATACTTAGTTTATACGTGGCATGTTCATTTTATGATTTTTTGAAGTGTATTCTTTTCGCATATGTTAACAAATCGACATACAAATATGTCACAAACAAAATGTTAGTAATATTACTGGTTTGAATCTGATAAATCCTTGAGATTCCGCCGCGTCGTTACATCAGCATGCCGCGGCTCGCGACGAGTGGACTATCCACGGATTGAAGTGATTATAACAATTTCCATATAAATAACAAAATTATATTCTAAGCTTAAAATTACATACTATTGGCCTTAACGAACCGCATTTTCCCTGAAACGCGAACATGTTTCAGAATATTGTTTATTAAAAAGTTTTCAAAACATTTCATTCTTTCTCACTTTGTGCAGAAATGTTATTTATGAAGTCGACACTATTGACGTTCTAATATCACAAATGGAAACAAAAGAGGCCAAAGGCCAAGGTTAATGTACAAAAATTCTTTATTATAACAGATCCCCGTCATTCTATAATACTTTTCATCTACAATAGGAAGGTATAACACGAAACACTTATAATTATCATTATATCCATTACCTAATAGTAGGTATAAGTAAGTACTTAAAATTAGAAAAATATTGCGAAATATTAATAAATAAAGCCTAATCATTGTCAAAATAATGATTGTTAGTAATCCAATTCTAGGAATCACCTAAGTATAATTAATGAGGGAGCGTAATGAGATTGCACTGTAGACAAGCGGGCGGCAGTGACGGGCGCGGTACAAGTACAAGTTCGTTTCCGTTAGAATATAATTTGTTTCCGAACGAACCGAATTAGATTAGCGAAGGTATTGATAACGCATCTAGCTGATAACAGCCTGCAGTGCTCTCGCGAACTCCGCCGGGCTCGCTCGTACACGCGAGCCTCTTCCAGTGACAGTGATCTGTGATGGTTTGATCGCGATGGTACCTGAAAATTCACCGGTGAGTTAAAGGCTTCAATTTTTAGGTTTTTAATGAAATTGTACAAAAGATTTTAATTATGTACTTATTTATATTTTAGTAAGCTTTATTATTAACGGAAAATCTATTTTTCTTCGGTGTGAAATTTATATATATTTATGATATTTATATGAGTATTTTATTTAAAACTAGCGACTCGCCCTCGCTTCGCTCGGGCTCTTCCCTAGATTTAGCACAGGCAAAGCCGCGGGATCCGCTAGTTATGCATATAAACCTTCCTCTTGAATCACTCTATCTATTAAAAAAAACCGCATCAAAATCCGTTGCGTAGTTTTAAAGATTTACTAAGCGCACATAGGGATACTATAGGGATATAGGGACAGAAAAGGCGACTTTGTTTTATACTATGTAGTGATACGCAGTACCTGCATTAATAAGAAAAAAAACCTACCTACATACTTACAAAGTAATGATAAAAAATATATAAGTTACAATAATGTATGACGAAGAAGGTCGAACTTGAGTTTTAAAAGTTTAATTAATAAATTAAATTTGCGGTAAAATATTGTATTCATGTACAGATCGTTTACAACTAATATATTTTATAATAACTATAGTATGTTTTTATATTATTGTAAGATTAGATTCGAAGGTGATTTGTAATTAAAGCGGCGCGCCTCATACCGACCGACGATTCTTAAAGCGAGCTGACTAGTTTTTTTTACTATATTTACTTAATTACAGAGAAACTTCATATGACTATTTTATTATATTATAAAGAGTGTTATGAAATAAATATTTAAATATTGCAGTACTTGCAATATGTTGCGCTTTTATTGAGGTTCGACAAACACTTTATTTTGCTGTATATCGCTATATTATGTGTTTGAATTTTTGTCATTTAAGTTGCAATATATACGATATAAGTCACAATATTCACTATAAAAATGAAATTAAAATCTTTTTTTTATGTAAGAGATGGATGCAAAGCCAATAAGACTTACATATTACATTACTTTTTTAATTTTTCTTTTTCTAAATTATTATACAATTTAGTAACATATTCAACAGAGACGAATGTCAAAACTAGAGCAAAAATTGAGGATTAATTTAAGTACATTAATTTAATACATTTATTCAAAATATGAAATATCATAATATAATAGTAGGTACAAATCTACTATATTTAGTAAAAATAGCTACATGTAAAATACTATGAAGTGACCCACATAGATGTGCTGATTTATTTGTCTTACGCAAAATTATAAGAAGCTTAGGAGTGAGGATGCGCGCGCGCAGGCAGCAGGCAGCCGCGACCCACTTACTGTGTAAAGTGTAAACTTACGAGTACTGTGGACGTCAGCTTTAAAAATACCCGACATTGACTCAACGATAATCTATACTAATAATATTATAAACCAGAAGAGTTTGTTTGTTTGTTTGTCTGTTTGTCTGAACGCGCTAATCTCAGGGACTACTGGTTCGATTTGAAAAATTCTTCTAATTCTTTTTGTGTTTGAATAGTCCGTTTATCGAGGAAGGCTATAGGCTATACTATATTACGCTACGACCAATAAAAGCTGATCATCAATGAAAAATGTTGCAAAACCGGGAAGGGCGAGCGTTAGTTCTGCGAGGTATATCAAAGAAATTGGTTTCCGGTTTTTAAAACGCGTGTGAAGCCTCGGGAAATGCTAGTAATATTATAAATTTTTAGTTGCGGTTATATTGTTATACGGACTTCCCAGATACTTTTGGTAACAGTTGGTAATCTAGTATCTCAAATATATCTCACAGGATACGTTTTCCGACTATAAATGAATTTGGTACAAGTTTTGCTTTCAGTTCTTAGTTCCATCCTGTAACAAACACAAAGAGCACACATACCTATGTAGATTGTAGATACCTACACATAACTCAATAAAGCGAAATCAATATAGCAATACATTGATTCGTTACAAACTTGAATAAGAAATTTATTCCAAATTACTTCTCAGTATTATAATTTAATTTTATGGTTCATCTACACACTCAATACCGGATTCGTATACTATAGTTTTACTTTTAGTATACTATAGTTTTATTGTAAATACCACACTATGGCATGAACCTTAAGCCCATTTTAAGTCCAAGGTCACTTCTTATTATTATTATTATTTATTACCATATCCATTGAAATTTGAAAGCATTTATAATTCAAATACCGATACAAACATTTAATAATATCGAGTAAACTGATAAAGGTAAGTGCGGTGAGATGAACCTCTTCAATTTATTACTAAACACTAAGGAGTAAGGACTTACGGCTTCGATATATTTTGAAGAGTACTATTAACTACAATTGATTAAAGCCGTATCTTGTGGATATTGAGAATACTTTTTTTTCTAATCAATGACTTTTAGATTTAACTTAACATATTAATAATGACTAGAAAGATACGACACATATGTTTTATACTAGCTTATTCCCTTTGCGAAAAAGAAAAACACATTTACCAATCGATTTGTTATTTTCAGAGAAAAGCGCGTTCAAATAAAACAAACATTCAAACTCTTTATCTTTATATCATTAGTAGGTACGATACACGACGCGTGCGCACTAATTGCCGCTTTTACTATTGGACTGGTTATGCAAATGTCGATAGATACCTGTAGAGAATTGTTCGTCCGCGATCCGCCGCGCCCCACAGCGATGCTCGCCGACGTGCACTATACGTATAAACTATGAGCTCACGGATTATTATTAGTTACTAGCCTTTCCCGCGGCTTCGCGCGCGTTTTAAAGGCTGGAAACCAAATACCTTCCGTTTTTACAACATTTTTCATTGATACTCCGCTCCTATTGGTCGTAGCGTGATGTAAAGCCTTCCTCCATAAACGGACTATCTAACACAAAAAGAATGTTTCAATTCGGACCAGTATATTCTTGATATAAGCTCGTTCAACCAAACAAACTGACAAACAAACTTTTCAGCTTTATAATATTAAGTATCTAAGATTACATGTATTTGGTAGTCGCAGTGACTGCGTCTGGATGAAATGACTCGCTTCTTTTGTTTAATTAATGGATTCAGACCTTTTTAACGTCCCACTGCGCCGGGCCTTCAATACCAGCGTATCAGGACATATCCGCATTCGGTCAGGATGGCGGACACCATTATATCCTGCAAAAACTTTCTAGGTTTAGGTTAGATTTGCTGTTTTGTTTAGTGTGCTACAAATTTTCAACTTTGTTTTTAATGCCTTTTGTATATCTTTTAACAGGGGTTAAAATTATATTACCGAAAGTAAATATTAGAACAATATTTTTTTACTAGCAAGCTAGCCCGGGACTAATCTGTAATAACTCTGTAAAACCATAATATAAAGGTTATTATCACCTCTAATCATAGATTGGATAACATTTTAAACGGTCAATTACAGCGCTGGCGAAATTTATGAAGCGCCGCGTGAGGGTGGAGGTTCATGCTAAACATTTAGTATGAAGTCATCCATATTATTAAAATTAAAAGCGAGTCATTTTAAGTTTTAACTTGTATTTTACAATGAATCAGAATGCAAGTTTTGTTATATTCATAAATGAGAAAGGACTTATATGTTTTGAGCAGACTGAAAATATATACTACTCTATGTTCTTGGCATTGCATACTTTGCGATTACCAAAAATACATCGCATGCATACTGTGCCTTATTTTACTCACATATTTGAGGAGTTTTGAAATTGATTGTCTCTTATCTTTCAGAAAGAGTTTATTCATATTTTCCCTATAAGATCTCGGGAAGTTTGGTCAAGCGTTAAATATGTTTTTTTTCAAGTCTCTTAATTTTCAATCGCTTTTTAAACCGTAGACTTTTTCTTAATTTAAACATACGTATTAAAAAGCGCCTGCGTCTCATCTTGAACGAGTGTAAAACATTTAGCGCAAAGTTATTGTATTTATTTTATTATAATAGTCATGGCTAGATCTTTTCCTTGTTCCTCAAGAAAATTCCAGCCTAATTAATAGAGCGGAGGAAATGCAGGTATCTTGCGCTACGGCGGAATCTACGAGCGTAACAACTAACAGTGTTATTGTTCGCCGCAGATACCGCTGGAAGGCCGCGTTACTAAACACTGATAAAGAAATACAAAGATCTTACGAAAAATTTTGTATTATTTGATAGAAATGGCTTCATCGACGTGACATTGACACGCTTTGATAGGTGATGGATGTCTTCTTTGTTGCGGCTCCGGCATCGACCAATCTATTCGCGCCCAATGACTTCTGTTCGCTACGCTTTGCTATTTCATAACCGCGATTGAGTTCGCAACAATCATCTTCAATACGCAACGATATTAGTTATTCCGTGGCGATTAGGTTTAATTAACTATATTATGTATACGACCTTCACGCAATGGCTTTATCTTTCAATGTGTTCAAACGAAAGTTAATACAAATATTTGTTACTCCGTCGCTACAGAATGGTGTTTTCTTTATTATAACCGCGCTTATACTCGTACGTATGTACATACGACGAAGCCACACTATGTGTGTAAACGTGCGGGCCACGGACTGCCATTTGCGAGACTATAAAGCTTTGAAGTCGCTGTTTACTTTATACTCGAAGGTATCCATAAAAATAAACACAATCGTTACGAAATTTTATCGACGACCTAATACTATTCTTTATATTTGCGTTTAAATATGGATTTGAAATAAAAAGGCTTGGCTTCGCTCGCGCTAAATCTAGGGATGAACCCAAGCGAAGCGAAAGCGAGTCGTAATAATATTTTCGAAAGCATAATATGTCAATTTAATCTAGAATTCACGTTAAAACGCAGTATGCTTTCGTAATAATCAACTGCTTATTTAAATTTCGAATTATAAATATTAAATATTCATAAAATTTTCGCATCTTTGTATTAATATTAGTTTTAAAAAATGTGTGATATCGTCTCGTGTACCGCAGGAAGATACATACCAATGGTCACTGCCTGTTTGTTGACATACACACTACACAGTGAGTAATCAGTAACGATATCGGTCAAACGATAACAATCGCGACGTACTCCTACAGTACAGCTAAGATTTAAGAAAATCTCAGCAATGACAAGTGCATCGCGGATTTATACCACAGTGATAACGGCCTGAGTCGTACGCGTCAGCAGTTTTCTGCGTCTCCTAAAGATAAGCGTGAAGCACATAAATACAAGAGGACCGTGAGATCTAATATTTTTTTCTTTTACTAATACTTAGTTGTTTAAAAAAAAGCTTTCATAAAACGAAGTGAACACCGATATTACAACGAGCGTGCACGCTACACGCTACACGCTGGCGAGTGTCCTAAACTAAGGTCATTGATATCTGCTAATATTTAAACTGGCCGACTTATAATGGATTAGACTTTTGGTAACTTTCTATTTTAATATGCGAATTTCAAGCACTACATTGTATTTAATTTTATTAAAATATGTTAGTATAAATATTCTACTTTAAATAATTAAATATATAAAATCTTTCTCATAATTATATATTTATTTGGTTTAACCGAAATTGTAAAAATATTAACAAAAATAGCAACAGTAAGGCGGAAACGCAAAAATTAAATATTTTTACGATTGTTGGAGTAGGTACGTGGGGGGCGGGCGAGGGGGTGCGGGCGAGGGGGTTCGGGGAGGCGGTGGCTATTTGTGGTCGTTGCAGCTTCACGGCCGCGGCGGCCGGCAGGGCTGCCACCTGCTGCTTACAGTATCAAACACGTATGAGTAAACCTGAGTATTTGTCCAAATTATAATCATCTACTTTTTACCTTACGTGTTTATTAATCAAATCAAATTAAAGTATACTTTACTAGCGATTCGCCCTCGCTTCGCTCGGGCTCTTCCCTAGATTTAGCACAGGCAAAGCCGCGGGATATGCTAGTTATGCATATAAACCTTCCTCTTGAATCACTCTATCTATTAAAAAAAACCGCATCAACATCCGTAGTTTCAAAGATTTAAGCATAGGTACATAGGGGCAGATAAAGCGACTTTGTTTTATACTATGTAGTGATTCAAATTTAATTAGTTTTTTACAAGCACTTGTGAATTGTTACTTTTACATTATGATATAATGAATTATGCAAAAATGTGCTGTAAGTTGTAACCAAAAATAACAATGATCCTAATATTCGGAACAAATGTAAATAAATAAAAATATATTTTTGATTTTTAAGTAATTTTATATTTAAGTACATTAGCTTTTATTGTAAAGCACAGCCCTGAGTGCGCGTGCGCAGCGCTGCGCCGCGGACTGCAACCGAGCTCTTGTTTAGACTTTATCATTCGCTGTAGCCGAAACATTGCATTGCGAGCGTTTAATAGCACTTCACAGGTTAAGTGCATACTGTCTGCACCACGTACTCGAATTCCTCAATATACATAATGATTTGAACTTTAGAGCTATTTAGTAAAAGTACCAACTAACTTTTTACTTTTTAGTACATACCGGAATTGGAATGAAGAATAATTTATTTTTCATTGCAATCCCATTTTAACGTCTCACTGCTGAGCACGGGCCTCTATTCAGTACGAGGGGATCAGGCCATAGTCCACCACATTAAATGGCCAAGTTAAATTCAATGGCGGACTGCATAATGTTATTCGAAAACTTGCTAGGTTCTCTCAGATATGCAGGCTTACTCAGATGTTTTCATTTACCATATTGTTTTTTACTTTTGGGAAATGCAGTAAGGTGGTTATGTGGGGCTCACTAGCAAGCCAGTACTGCCTACTAAAAGTGGTAATAATGATACGCAAGTGAACATATCAGAGGTGCGGGACCCTGATTTGAACCCACCTCACTTGGTTACCCAATCGAGCGTGTTACTACTGAGCCACCACTGACTTTCTCAATAGTAACAATTTTAATTTTGAAATACGCTAATGTTGCAGGCTGCAGCGCGGCAATGACTTTTATTTACTTACTATTACTGTATGAAGACAAATGCGCAGTCTTCGACATTACAATACGTAATACGTTTGTTTATTTGCGTACTTATTGTAAACAAAGAATTTCAAAGTAATAAAGTACATAGCGGAGCGTGACGTCACGTCCGGTCGTTTACCGATCATTAGATATAATAATTGTCATGTAACGTTCCTCGATTACACTCAAGTAAATAATTTCGCATTTGCATGACCGCTCGGTGCGTTATATAAGCAAAAAAAACTTGGGTTTCTCGGAGTTGCCTTACTTAAAGGAAGTGCCGAGTGCCGACTACTGCACTGGTTCTTCGAATACATGAGTGCTACATATGTCAGTAGGTACTTGTTTTTTCACCAAGGTTTTCACGTGATCAGATGAACCAAAATAACTAAACTGGTGGCTGTCGGCTGTAAGTCCAATTACTAGCGAAATCGGCCCGCTTCGCTGGGCGTTAAAACATTTAACAGTTTTTATAATTTTCTACTAAAATAAAAGTAGCCTAAGTTACTACATTATAACATTAGCTATCTGCGAGTGAGAGTTCCGTCGAAATTGATCCAGCCGTTTCATAGATTTGCCGGAACAAACAGACAGACAGACAAACATTTTGATAATTGATTTTGTGATATAAGTAGGTACTTACCGTACATATATACATATACACTACAATTTTATTTTTACATTTATAATGTTGAAAATGATTCTATTAAGCAGTTGCTAAGTAAATGAAATAACGTTTAGTCATATTGCTTTTATTTTAAAAAGATAATTCATTTAGTCAAATTTAGGTATCAATTGAATTGTATATCTTAATAGCAGGTGTAAAATAATGTTTAAGGGCTTTTTAAAATCAAACACTTGTAAAACACTCTTTAATGATTCCGCGGCTGATATGTATGTACCTACATAAGATATAAATTGATGATAATTATATCAAAAAACATTAAAACACGTTTTTTCATCATTAATCAATGTACCCATTAATTTAACATAATAAATAAAGCATAAATGTCGGAAGAATCGACCAAGGTTGGTCAGTCCACAGTCCACACATGTCAGTGCAGTGCTCCCCCAGCCCGCGCTCCACACTATCACTGTCACTGACATTTTACTCAAATTACATAAACTACTACAACTAATTAATAGTTAGTTGTATTATGCATACATAAATAGAGTTGAACGCTGTGCCTATTAATAACATAAGCTTCGCCCGTGTCTGCCTGCGAATTTGAACTATGTACCATTGCTGCGCTTCAAATAATGGTAAATGGGGTAAAGTACCTTCTTTATAAATAGACAAGAACTTCCCATAAGAATATTTCAAATCAGACACAAATTGTACAAATCAGCGCGACTAAACAAACAAAAACAAGCCTTTTAGTTTTATTTATCAGTAACGGTTAAGTGCTTAATTGCCAAAATAAGTAGTTTCTTTCATTAATCCAAGACTGACATTCGAATTCCAAATTGCTGATGAACTCATGACATTGACGTATCACCTCGATGTCACATTAATTTTGGACAAACAAGGAAATGACTTATAGAGCATAGATTGAATATGGATGCGGCCAAATGTCAACAAGTGACTTACATATTTCAAAAGGTTATTAGGTAAAATTACCATTTTAATATTATATTTTGTGCCCAGAGCAATGTTGAAATCATTACTATATATTATTCGTCTGAATCAGCATATTAAATAAAATAAATTAACTCGAAAATGTAATAATACATTAGGTTTAAAAAAAAAAACAAGTTATATTATGTATATAGCTTTACGCAGAAATTCAGCTCACTCACGTTTAGATGTAGGCTTTACAGTATACTTATTATAAATATCTGTATAAGTTTCCATTATAATACGATCATAATACTCGTATTATATTCTGGTAATCTTCCGATTATTAAATTGGGTCATTTGCCTAATGATTTGATTAATGTCCGTCGCAACTCGCAGTCGATGAGGATTTATCATTCCTAATTTGATTTTATCTTATTGTCTATTCTAAGGAAAAAATATTAATGACAAATTAGAGATAACTTTTAATCTGTACTTCAAATCATATTTCGTGTTTGTGTCAATTATTTAAACAAGAATGAATTACCTTACATGTAGGTATACTTACAAATAACCAATCCATGTGGATTCCAAAAATATAATATTGTTGATTTGTTGTTGTGCGTGTGTGCGTGTGGCGCCGCGTGCGTGTGCGTGTCCGTGGTCGGAAACGCGGAACACCGGCAGTCGCTCTCTTATTTACATTACATGTACATATATTGTGTAGTAAATGACATGCCTCCGCTGAGAATGAAAATACTCGATCTAAATGCACATTCGAGTTTTTTATATTGATATTTGTATCAAATCATTTCCATTTGGTTTTTTACATCAAGTCAACTTATTCTAATAAATTACTTTATATTATTCTATAAGGGAACGAATTACGTAGAAATGCAATACATGCTGCTAATGTCAGTTTGATCTAAAATGCGAACGGGTCGTGTGAGATTTTTAAGCTTACATTTAAAATTTAAGCGTCTACATGTATTATCGTGTTGGAATATGTGTAGAAATTGAGAATTGAGTGTAAATGAGTTGTCATTTGTAATTGAATCATATAATTTTTAACTGAGTGAAGCGATTTGCGATCTTTCAACTCCTGGCTCATACAATAACGTCTTCATAACAATATCATCTTTTATTCGATTGAGCGTCGTGAATTAAAATGTACAGTGTCGTATCATTTCATGGTTAATAACGTAAAGGAATGCGTTTTGTAACCTTTGCTGCTATGAAACGACGTAACAATAGAAATAATTAATGAAATCATGGCCGTTTCAGACATTACTGATCTGCCACTATAAGATATCTACTTAGGCAGGTACATATTTATGTCTCACACAGCAAGCAGCATGCGAGTAGTGTCGTTGTCTACTGCGGCGGTGATCTCCGGTTAATTCTTAAGTCTTAAACTGTCACATTGTTGACTACACAATAACACGATGATAAAATCTACGACATATGCTTAGATCTTTAAAATTACGTAACGGATATTGATGCGGTTTTTTTAATAGATAAGGTGATTCAACAGGAATATTTATAGCTAGCGGAACCCGCGGCTTCGCTCGTGTTAAATCTTCAATAAACTTTGAAAAAAATAAACTTTAAAAATAAAGTTTTAAATAAACTATGAACGTATTGTCATAACAACGAGTGCCACTTAATCAGCTGTTATACAGCAGCCGCCTACTTGCGCTGGTGACGGAGCTCGTTGCTCTTATTTTTAATAAATTGTCCCTGAATGCCGCGTTTAGTTAAACAGGTCCGACCGCCCTCGACCCGACAGCCGACACTCACTCGCGTCTCAATTATGTAGCACTGGAGACAGCTGTGCTTACAATATTTATACTGTACTTGTTTCATGTCTAACATCTACTTTGTGCAGGAAACGATTACATATTCTATATGATATGTTTAATAATCATAGTAGGAGCACACTGAACAAAAATGATGTGAATTTTAACACTTTTAGAGTGATATCAGACTCCACTTATTTACGAGTATCATGGGGCTGCTAAAAACTTTGAAGCGGAGTTGTTAAAAAGCTTTTTGATATACAGTATCGGCTCTCTTTGCTCCGAACACACAAATTGTTATTGACTTAATGGTATTCAGTAAAGCTTGTTGGATTTAAAATACAAAAATCATTTAACATTATGAAAATACGCACTGGACCGAGCAGACGTGCCTTATCGAGGTAAGCAGATCGATTTCTTCCGCGGAATGTCTGTGCTCCGCGCTTCAGACGACGCTTCGCGCGACGAGACTGTTTCCCTCCTTACCTGGAACACTACGTGAAATACTTAACTTTTTCACGGTTGTGTTGTTGAACCAGTATCAATAACTTTTGAGCCGTTATCACCATAACAACTAACTATGCAACAGTCACCCAACGCGACGCCAAAATCACTTCTTAAATAATTTATTCCACGTTATTAGAATCGAAGCTCGTAGCGTAACATGTTTATTTTAAACGACAACAATTTATTTTGCTGAAAATATTGCTCATACCCCATTAATATAAATGCAGTTTGGGTGGATGGACGTTTGCTTCTCAATCACAGCGGTACAGATTCGATCAAGACACAGATTACAGTCTGGAATATCACATAGACTTTTCATTTCGAAAAAGTGGGATAGGTTTTTTTTTTTGACTCGGGAAGAATTCAAGTGAAGCGAGAGTGGGAGTATCTGCATTCTTTTATAAAATAATATTTTATATATAGCAATATTTACTTTCGAAGATTGATTTTTTCCACAAAACAGTGTTTAATATATTATCGTATAAAAATACAATAATTTGCGGTTTGCTGCTTTTCGAGTGCGTGAATAGAAGCGACGCCATTTGTAATTCCTACTCTTTATCTGCTCAAATTATGTTTCTAGGAATTAGTAGAAATTAAGCAAATACTTTTCTTTCGCTCGTACTTGTATTATCTACAACAAATTAAGTATATGTTAATACGTATTACATGTTTTATCTATCTTTATGATTATTTATCTTTCATGGAATTATTTAGTATTTATAAATAATAGGCAATTTAAAGTAAACTAAGTACATTATCAGATCGTGCCGACTGCCCGCGCCCCGCCCGCCGCCCGCCCGGACCGGCCCGAGAGTCTGTATAATTCACATACAAAATCCTTTAAATAATAATAATCTGTCTCGAGGAGTCGATCTGTACCACCAGACTATAAATACGTCATGGTATTTACTAAAGTAGTAGGATGCTGGATGGCAAACGTCAGCCACGAGACTTAACAAATATTTATCTTTTTTCGTGTAATTTTTAGATTATTAACCCTACATGTTCTTGTGGTAGATGACAGTCACATACCACATGTTTTCAAAAATCTAAAGTGGCGGCTTTGCAGATCAAACATTGCAGCTTTTTACAAGTAGGGTAGACGTAGACTCGGTACTTTAGTTGTTGCACCTACAATACAACTAATATAATAACTCATAGTCATCTTCTAGATCTTGATATATTAATAATTAGGTAATATGCAATTTTGATTATTACCAGCAGTCAGCACTAAGATAATAAAAGCCCGATAAATAGTAGTGCACGTGGCACGAGTGCAAGCAATGTAAATGTGCGATAATTTATGCACGCGATTACGTTCATCTCCCGCCCGCGGCGCTGAATATGTGCACTTGAGGCGAAACTTATGCAATCCCAACATATTTCAAACTGACTTTGCTCACAACTATTTATTGAGTATTTCTTCTTGTGTTTAAAATAAATTCTTTATATTTTTAGTTTTGCATATTATAAATTCTACGTGTAATGTGTATGTAGGAGGATGACGAAGCGAATTTAACTGAAATATTCTTTAAAAATTTATCTTTGAAGTAAAACTCGGTTCATTTTACTTGAGGGTATCAAAATGTGTAAATATTAAAAGTTTTTAAACCCCTTAAATCTTAAATCTTTTTAAACCCCTCGGTTATTAATAATAAATAAATAAGTTATTAAATATAATCTATACTACGAGTACAAGCACAAGGCGTCCCCTTCTTACAACAAACTTGTTAACATATTTTGTATTTTCATTTCTATCACAATAGTATCGGCAACAAGTAACCGTAAGTGTCCAATCTGAAATAAGACTTAGTGCAAGTCTGTACATTGCTGGCCTGCGTCCGGTCGCGACCTACTTGCGTCTGCGATCCAAATATCTGATCTTGACATACTTTATATTTTGATGCTGACATTTAATTTATTCAATTGTAATATTAGTTTATGTGTAAAGCTCGGAGTGTGCGAGTGCACACTGTCGCCGCGCCGCCGGCGACGCGGGAGGCTGCGAGCTTCGAGATAATCCTCTGAGGATGATTAAACGATGCTAAATAATTATAAATATATTTGTATTCGGTATATTAGATCGCTTCTGACTCACGCGTGATACAAATAATATATTGCTGTAAATATAATTGCCGACAAGCTCTCGACACACAATAAAGCTCTATGAACTTCTGAGAAGACACGTTTCAACGATTGTACTTTTATGTAATAAGTAAAAGGACATTTTGTTTTAGTACCAATAACCTAATTTCAGTTTATGTAACTCGACTGCGGACCGCGGAGTCTGTATCAGAGTTACGTGTTTTGAAAGGCGTGTAAATGTATCGCGGACGAGATCGCATCGCAGAATAGATGAAGCAAACTGTAGATTGAAGATGTTACGTTCATCTTTAAGTATACTATTCATATAAATATTAAAACTTAACGAGGTACTAGTAATGACTACTCGTTGATCAATTTTTATCTATATTTATTGCTTTTCGTCACAATTTAGTGATATTTTATTGTAGCTAGGTACTATTTTAAACAATATATATTGTTCGTGAATTATAATATCAAGGGATTTTTCCAAGATATGAGAAAGTTTAGGCCTTTGTCTAATAATTATTATAATCTGCAGCTAAAACACATCCTATGCGGATGCCAAAACTCTATTTATTATATTATGCACTGAGTTTTCAGATTATTTCAATCCACAGAAATGACTTCAAAAGTAAACTTTTAAAATTTATTGTAAACTTATAAATTCATAAAGTGGGTAGGTAGATAATTTTCAGTTACTGAACACTGTGTTAACAAGTTCTTGATAGATGCATGAGCTGAATGCGTAAGTTCATCTTATTACGTACATACGACAAATGATAATGTATTAGAATGACTTGCCGATGTTTCCTGTGATTCTTATCTATTATATCGAACGAGCTTAGCTTTTGTTTCTGAAGTTGTATTTACTGAATGAATGCAGTTATTCGGTATTCAATAGACACATCAAGACAGTGGTAGCCCAGCGGTAACGCGCTCGCTTGGATAACCGAGTGATGCGGTTTCAAATCCGGGTCTCGCACCTCTGATATTTTCATGTGCGAATCATTTATATCATGATTACCACTTGTCTTACGGTGAAGGAAAACATCGTGAGGAAACATGCATGTGAGAACCTAGCAAGTTTTCAAAAGACATGTAAAGTCCGCCAACATGCCCTAGGCCAGCGCGGTGGACTATGGCCTGATCCCCCTCGTACTGAGGGAGGCCCGTGCCCAGCAATGGGACGTTGAAAAAAAAAGAAAGGGCTGATGATGATGATGATTCGGTATTCGTAACTTTTTATAGCTGGTATGTATGCACACCTAACCGGTGCTATCATAGACTATATTTATTTATTAGTTAGGCTTCGTTTGTCTGGAACACTGCGCAGTTCCTGCCCTCGGCGATCCCGCCGGCGGCGCTCCGAGCGTCCATCGACGGAAATTGATTCATTATTATTGACGTAAATACGAATCACTTGACCGTGGAGTTGTTGAGTTGAAGGTACCGTTGGTAGCGGCGCGGCGAAGGCCGATGTGGGACGCTAACTGTATCGCGCTGACTGCACTGCACTATACTAGAACACACCTTATCTGATTGTACTAAGGATCATAATTGAATGTCTGGCCGTGATGTTTTTGGAAGCTTTAATCGGACAGTTCAATGTCGCCTGCTATAAATTTGCAGTTCATTTCAATATTTAATACTAATAAATCTATGATTTCGAAGATCCCGAAAACCTACTTTCGATTATGTTCATTGAGTGCAATCAAGACACTACGCAAAACGTTTGGTTCCTAAGAACATAATATAGATATAGATAGCAGAATTATTATCATTTTAAACAAAACTATCTTTTCGGATTTTTGGTTCCAGGCGTTTCGAATCACGGTCATGGGAGAGACTAAGGTTTTAGAGGTCTCAAAGGCATTACATATAGCTTACACAGACAGTCTATCCACAATGTTGCAAACTCTGAAAACCAATTCAAAAAATATGCTCGTTACTATGACTGCCCTTAAAGTATTCGAAATGGGACACAAAAATTAGAATAAATCCGCAAAAAAACTGAAAGAATAGTGTTATTTCAAATATTTGCGTCAATCTAAGTTCATTCATCTTTATACGAAAGATGTTGAAGCTTTAAACATTCAATAAAGCAGAATATGTGAGAATCGAAGTAGGTAGGTATAGTCATCGAAGCGCACGAATAATATGTAAATAATAAAAAGTTAAAATAAAAACGTACAACATTTATTTAGCTGTTATCGATTTTTATATTGAATTCGTCACAAAATAATTAGTTACTGAATATGTACCAGTTTAATTGATTATTATTTAAATAATACAAAGAAACTGCGCATTTGACGACGATTATATTATTAGTATATATTGAATAGGTAAGTAGTATTATTCAAACCGTACATGTATATTATAGTTTCACAGTTTTACCTTTACCTTTAGCAACGGTGAACTTCTATACAAACTTTTATCCCTTATTTCAGCGCCTTCAAGCCTCTATCTAGTGTCAAGGTCTATAATTATAGTCCCTCTACCGATTTTCATAAGAAATAAAAATTAGTTTAGGTATTAAGGCGTAACAGAGTAACATTTGCATTCATAGTATTTGTAGGGATAACTTTAATTTTGACAAAAGGCCACCTTTGTTTTTACTTAAATCTAAGCATAGTATATTATGTAGGTACAATGTAGGTACTATATACATGTGCTGGTGATTGCGAACTGGTTTAAATTATGTTGAACATAGATTGAGAGATGTTTACTGATATTGCTGTGTTACGATCGAATGGATAAAACTGGCAATTGGCATATATACATATTGTTTGTCAGTCTCCCGTGACCCGTCCCCCGTGTCCCGTGTCCCATTGCTGTTAAAGCAATCGAAACCTCGGGAACTATAAATCAAAATAAATCCGCGACAAAATCCGAAAAGATAATTTCATTTATAATGTCAAATATTCGCGTAAACCTAAGAAAGTATTATTGTTTGTTCTCAGTTGAATTAAATGCAAGTCAATGCGTGTAAGCATGTCTAACTTCTGATAATTCTGGACGATATGACCAATACTTTAAAATACCAAAAACTGCAGCCATCACCTTAAATTGCTGCACCGTATGCCTTCAGCAATATATGTATATATCTCAGTATAGCGGAGACAGGCTTGCCTTGCATCTTAGGAACCCGAGCTTTTTTCGTGACTAAAAGTCGAAGAGCTTTGTAATCTTAAATATTTAGTAAAATATAGACAACGTGACCGCACACAGTGCAAGTAAGCGCGGAAGTCCACGAACAAGGTGTGACTCATGCATAATATCTATCCTGACAATGGCTCAGCGCCGGGTTGCGCAAGCTCGCTGCACCGAGCTTTGTGAAAGTCCGCCGCAGCGCGGGCTTGTGACATTTGTTTATTGTTCACAATTAACCTTTCCATTTATAATTATACATATATAGTTGTAGGATATAAATGTTACATGGATTAATTATAAACTCATTTTATGCACCTAAAGTCGAATTTTATGTATAGCACAAAAATAAAGCCTAACGAATAAATATTATATTGAAATGCTAATTTTTAAAGCATCAATTTCAAAATGACTAAACTATAATCAAAGCGAGCAGTTTATTGCTGAGCACCACATCGATAAAACCCCGCGGGGATTCTGAGTGAGCCTCTCCCACGCGCAGTCGCGGGCGGGGGCTAGTATGTTTAATGTTATTGTATAACATTGTAGATAACGAAGAGAAAAAAACTGTTGAAACGTATAACGTATTTCAATGTGTTAGAGCGTGGACTGCGGAGCAAGCACTGTGTAAGACAGTATAAGTATATTATAATTAACCGCAATTATATCATTCTCTGTTGAAACTTAGAGCCATAGAAAGCGGAAGTGGTTTTTTCTCATGACTTAAATTGTTATGTCAAACTCAGTGCTACAATAATTAAATTAATTGCCCGAAGTTGCTTCTACAGAGCAGTGCTCTTTGTTGGACCATCGCGGATGTATAAAGATATAAGAAACTATAAAATGTAAGCGTACATTATATATTATAAGTTATGGAAACTCGTATACAATTACTAAATTTTAATACAAAATCCTGACCTTCAAACACCCACATTCGCTCGAAACTAGTCTGTTCATCTTAAAATTCAAATGAAAAGATCGTAAAGTCAAAAGTCTGCGAACCGGTTAGCTTCGGCGAATGAAGAACATATTGAGATGGTAATGTTAGAAGAGAAAGGGTTCTTCCAGACTGCTATTGTTCGTCCCCTCGTCTGAGGTAGAGGGGGCCGTCGTCTGCGCGGAACGAGCTGTTGTTCTGAAAACACTGAGTGTTATTAAAACTTTACAAATTACTTCTATACACGATGATTTTTTATTACTATATTTGCATAATAATTTATGCAAATTGTGCTTAAGTAGATCATAGGTAATTTAAAATATAAAAACAACAGTAACCATGGGGACGACCCGCGGGCAAGTGTAATTAAACCGCAGCATCCCGCGAGGTCGCACTCGCGGCGCCGGCCTTAATGTTTATTTATTACATTATCATCGAACTAATGTTACATTTTTGTTTCAAATAAAACTAATACATCACGTATCAATCATATTAAAATAATTTGCTGATAACTCTAAACAAAAATATTGTTTTTTTACAAAAGCAATGTCTAAAATCTAATATTTAACTAGCTAACGTACATAATATTATGTAAATGTAGAATTTTAATGCTTGTGTCGTGATCTAGGTCTAAATAGAGTTTTTGGTGGAAATATTACACATTAAAAAAGAGTTTCATTTGACGAAAACAACGCAAGATACGAATAACGATGCTTACTCCGTCGAACAAATACGCTACTACTTCTACTATTTCTTTTGAATAATAATAAATACGAGTATAATATGTATGTAGTAACATGAAGCGGCCGCGCGACGCTACAGCCACATGTCACTACTTTACAAATGAACACAGAAGCTGTCTGTCCTCTGCTCTGACACAAAAAGCTGCAACGATGTGTTTGTTTAACTTATTTCCCGCTCACAATATACATGAGAAATGAGAACTTTCATAACAAATTACGTGGATCCATTCTATAGGTGGATACGGTTGACAAATTTTACAGTAGACTAATATACAAATGAAAGTAATTTATACAGCGCGATTAAATTCGATGTGAATGACTTTATTTGTGTGTGAAGAAGTGAAGGACCTAATTACATAATATAATTCCAATGTTACCAAAGTCTTAGTAAAATAAAGTTAAATAATGGCGCCAAATTATCGCGATGAGCTTTTAACATTATAACATGAGTGTAACCGCCGCGCCGCGGAAGTGGGTCAGAAGCTCCCCCGCCGTCGCAAACATACTGCCGAAAGACGAATGTGTTGTTGCTGCAAACATGAAAATAAATTAAATCACTACGAGTCCATTGACCTGAGACAGATGAGGAAAGCATTGAACTATGTGATATTACTAATATTGTATTTATAGAAGTCGGTAGCGTGTACTCTTTGCACTGGAATGACTATTTTTTATAATTTAAATAGAACACGTAAACTGTAAATACGTGCTACAACAATGAGCGAAGATTAATTGTTGTATTTTTAATGTTTTAATTATCATTGAAGTAGTCCCAAATCCTAACATAAATTTTATTGAAACAACATGACGACTATCTAAAGATTCCGTCGTTTTATTCAAACCTAGTTATTGCCTTTTTAATAGAATTATTAACATGCAAAATTTCTTTTTCTGGTCAATAAATATTACAGTACAGTAGTCAGAAGTAATATGAGGTAGTAGTTAGCACAAGTTGTAGTAACAAGTTAGCGTACAAACACACAAAGACATGGATTTTGTCGTGAGTGTGATGTACGAGGTGTCAACACAATGTGCAAAGCTCCACAGGACCGCTACACATTAGCGAGAGCCAGCGACTAGTTATTATAATCAACGTCTTTTCTATTCCACTGACACAGTTGTCGGAGCTCGCCGCCGCGGGAGTCACAGCGCTCCTTGGACAATACCCATTGAATATCTAATTAAAACAATGCCGTATCTTCACTGTACGTTAAAATTTAAAAAATCCAACACATAAATGTCTGGATACTTCACCTAATATCTTCAATGTACGTACATACATTAGACACACTCGGACCATCGCTTATTCACAATGCGCTATAGTAAGTTTTGCTTCGCCGTACGATTACTACACATACGTTAATAGCGTTATTAATGAGAACTTATTGCGTACATCGCTGTCGGACGCATTTCTTTCTAAAGAATTAATAAAATAGAGCATCGTCCAGTAGAGTCAGTACTACGGCGCGAGCACAGTACTGGTGGCGTCACTTGCGCACGCGCAGGAACTCGAGCCGCGGTAATTAGGTTTATGATATACCCATTACCTTCTATAGTAAAATAGGTACTACATATGAAAATATTCGGTGATGTGGGGAGATAACAACGCACTAGTTCGTACAAACATGCCGTTGCCGACGTCACAGTCACCGCGGCGGAGGCTTGCATCATATAGATACTTTATAATATATATCTACATATATTTTCCATAATTGCGAACGAAAATTGTGTCTGAATTGCTGTGTTTATTTGTAAGCGCTTTAAAGAACAGTAGGTAGATTTTAGTTAAAATACGTAAATAGAAGGATAACTTGTTCTTATAAATACGATAAAACGACACTGGCGCTTAATATTGTGTTAATTATAGAGACGACGGCTGTTTTACTCAGTTTTCCAGGTGTGAGTCACTGAGTGACTAACTCATGAATATAGAAACTATCGCCTTTAATGTACAAAGACATTATAGCTATTATTAAATAGAATATGTTGATTTGGTGAATATAAATTATTAATTAAAAAACTATTGAAACTAATTCGCAGTTTAGTTTTAATGCTCGAATAAACCTAACCAAGTGATGTTTTTGTTTCAGGTATGTATGAAGGGGAGTGACGCCGAGCGGAACCGAATCGTCACGCGAAGTCCAGCGCTCGCTGCGTTTTGATCTTCGCATAGTTATCTTAGATGGAAATACGAATATTCGAGTTTAAAATATACTTTTGTAGGACCATGCTAGTTTGTGAACGGCGTTTTAGTTATGAACATTAAATGTAGAGTTTAATTTTTGAACATACTCGTATCTACCGGCGTGAAGCAACCATACGAGTATCTTTAAGCTGACTTTGTAGTCAGCTTGTATGTGTTAGTTAAATAGTAACAATTTATAAGAACGTCTCTGCGGTGCCAACATCAGCGTTCTAGAGAACTCTCCACATTGTTAGGGCTGACATTTAAAGCACTATGTTCAGTTAATCCAACGAATGTTAGGATTAGATCGTGATTGCATTGCCTTTTGACCTTCAACCAGGCGACGTCACTAGAGTCTAGACCCTTAGCATTTCACACTTACACGTAAGACTTTCTATGAAAACTTGTTGCCTTATGACATGTAAATTACATTGTAGATTGCACATTCATTTCTCATCAGTTATGAAATGATAAAAAAAACCTGTAAATCGTACATTTGTAATGCATTTAATATATTATCATAGCTATTAGTATTATGTAGACGTAATGAAGTAATAAATGTTCATAAAGATTACTAACTTCATGTAATATAGAATAACCGTCGAGGCTCGTAAAAATAAGAACAGTGGAGTCCACCAAGGCTAGATGCAATCGGCAAAGTCGTGACATTCGTTAATTGTTACCTTAGAGAGCGCAAAGATATGCGTTCACCTCACTCTTACATTACTTTTCGTCCAGCACTGTGCTGTACTGCGCTTTGAAACACGTTACCGTAGATAGCAAGAGTTTTTGTGCAATGGGAAAGTAACAAATAGCTGTTAGTAATTTGATTACAAGACGTGACCTGCTTCAGGGCCCGACGGCGGCGGCGGAGGGCTCCAAGCTTAACCTCTTTATACGACCTACTATGGATTGGAATGTCGTAGATATTTGAACTCTCAAGTGCGTTGTTGCAGAGTCTCAATATTTTGTTGTCGTTTTGCGTGACTCATGATATTATGATTTTTATCAATTATGACATCTTTTTTAATCTTCGGAAAATTATTGTACACTATATTGTATGTCTCAAAAGATATGCATATTATAGTTGGTACTAGAGGGATAAAAAAGATTACTCACTAAATGAAAAAAACTAACTTGTAAATATCGATTATCAACTGACTATTTTTATTTTTATCCGCCACTATTAATAATTAATAAACGAATGATGGTAAAATGTATTTTGAGATGAAAAACGAGATGACTTCATCATACGTTATACGAGACACTATCATTAAGTGCTTCACCGAGTTCGTATACAGGTTTAAATTACTTATGTCCATATTAGGCCACGCTGTAATTTTCTAATTTATTAACTGTTAAAGTAATATCGGACTTCGGTTCCAACATTTCTCTGGGTAATGCTCGTAATTCCATCTCTCGATCGTCGTCGTAAATCTCGCGCTAATGGCACGTTCGCGGCTTAATAAGTCTCAATCTACATAGCAACCTACTATCATCATAAAGTGATATTAAAAGCCGATGGCTCTCGAGAAGTAGATGACTTTCTGTAATGAGTAGATATGCCTAATTCAAGTCAATTAAATATTTTCTTTTTGTACAAATCAGGAAATAGTGTTCCAAATTACTCTACTTCATTCATAAGTGTATCCGGAATGTAAAAATAGTCTTCATAAACGAAGTAATGTTTGTGCTTAGTTCATCTCGCAGTCGTCGCTACCTCAAGTGGGTGTGGTGGGTGAGACGCTGCCTCGATAGCCGCAGGCGTCCTCGGACCGACGCGACGTGCCCACGCTAGGCGTCCGCGACAAGTTCATTAAGAAACATGCTTCTAATCATGTCAAATAACTGTAAACATGATGTGCACTTCCTTAGATTTTATGGAGCTTAGCCATATCGAAGTTAGATCTGCGACATCTTGAGTTACATTAATTACATTGACCACATTTGGCTCTTTAATTCAAATGTATGTACTAAATAAAAAGAGAGTACTACATTTTCTTTGTGATTAAATAATATAAATATAAAGAATATAAATATGATGAGACATTCATTGATAACTTGCAAGCCAGTACCAGGCGTGCCCCATGCAACTATTGTTTATTTGTTTAGGAAAGTACACAAAAATATAGCACGCACGTGCAAGACTTTATCACTAGAAAATAACTAATAATAGAGGTAGTTGTGTTTGTTCGAACCAACGCCGTCGTCCGGCGAAGGTTACTTCGTTCACTTTGCCACAACTATATTTCTTGAAATTGATATTATTTTTTATCAGTAGGCACAGACATAGTTCAAGATTAGCTAAATATTTAGTTTAATTTATCACATTTATTATCAGATAGAATACACTAATAGATTACCTTCATGTAAATATTTTAATCAAGGGCCTTGGGTATTTTGTACCAAGCGACAAATTCATGAACAAAAAAATAATATTTTCCCGTTGTTAGGATTTTTATTGACTATTCCTTTATGTAGATATGGCATTTCCGGCTTTCTTCGTATCTTGTGATGAGCTCCGCAATTCTGTAATTAACTTTCTAATTAGCAAAACTAGCGGAATGAGATATTTCATGCTGTAGTAATGTAGTTCAACGTCGTCGGCGGAACGTACTAGCACGCCAAATATACAGTGCCGAATAAAACAATATTTGTGAAAAACCTATGTTTATAACGTGGGGAAAATAAAATATTGCTTTCAAAGTAGTAGCTGCAGTAACTGACAGTCGCCACACCGCACGAGACCACAGCGTGGATATATTACCATCATTGACAGAAGAACGATCAAGAGGATTGATTTAAAGATGTGTTTAAGACGTCACTTATCTCCTTCTTAGACTTCCTTTCGCTACATGCCTCGAGTCTCGACAACAGTTGGCAGATCACCAACAGCTTTGAAGCCGCTACTCTGTGATCCTGAGCACTCAGGATATGCGTCAAGCACTTACATTTTTTTCTCTTTCGTATGTGTCACTTTGAGATGCTATTCCTGCCGTAATTGTTTGTTTTATTTTACTGCCGACGCGACGCGAACACGCTTGCGTAATGTTGCATTATTATGCATGTAAAGAAATGTATTTCTTTAATAAAAAGTTTGTATATTATGTTTTAGATAATAATGGATGTCAAAGTTGGCATAAAATAATATTATAAAAGATTGTTCTATGAAAATGTCAAGAATTGTAATTTACTGTTGAAGGATATTTAATTTATTAATTTCGTTATTTATTTCAAGTTGAAGGAAATAAAGACTTTAAATGTTGTTTTCTTTTGCTATAAAGAAACGCAATAATTAGGTCTTTGTTTTATTACTCCCCGTTTAATAAAGAGTAAAATAAAATATCATTATAAAACAACATTTTCTGCAAATATTTCAAGAATAATGGAAAAATTAAGATTTGACTTTACTGTAAAATCATCAAGCGATGGAAAATCAAACATGCTGTGCATAACATCGTTAGCTACAACTGATGGACAAATTTTTGCTATACCAACTGAATACCAACCTGTTAATCTACACCATGAAATTTTAAAGACTCCAAATTATGCAAAGGTAAGAAAATCATTGAATAAAAGATTTCAAACTAGAAAAATATGGATAACCATGACGAATGAAATTTCGAAAATATATTTAGATGAAGAGAATAATTTACAATTTAATGATATTTATTTAGAAGAGATTTTAGAAAAAAATACTAATGCTGAAGCTATATCTAATGGCTCAAATCAAACATTAGAAAAACTATTAGAGAAATTACTTGAAGAAAAACAAACAAAATCGGAAACTCAAAATTTAGGCAAAATTGCTAAGGATTTTATGATAGAGAAATTCACTGGTAGAAACTCAAACGCCTTCCAGTGGATTAAGGATTTTAAGATAGAATGTAAACGTTTTAAAATCGAGGAAGATAAAAAAAGAATTGAAATTTTGAAACACTTTTTGGAAAACTCCAGTGTTGATTGGTACAACTGCATGCTAATAAAACACACAGTGGAATCAGAATGGAACATATGGGAGAAAAATTTTTGTGAGACATTTGCAAATAAAGGATGGTCTCCCATTAGATATGCCCTTGCCTTTAAATACCAAGCAGGCGCATTACTTGAATATGCTTTAAAAAAAGAAAAATTATTACTGGAAGTAAGAAAATCAATTGACACTGGGACACTTATAGATCTCATAGCGTTTGGCTTACCTAATTATGTAGCTGATAAAATTAATAGAGAGACTTTAAAACAAACGGAAGATCTATATAACGAATTAGGAAGATTGGAACACCTTGTTGGGAAATATAAACATGATAAGAAAGATATTACTGATACTAAATCCAAAAAAATTGAAAAACCATGCCAAATTTGTGTTAACGAGAAAAAAGGAAAACGTTACCACACTGAGGAAAATTGCTGGTTTAAAGGGAAAATTCAAAATGCAGTTGTAAAAACCGTAAACAACTCAGAATTGGAAATTGAACTAAATGAGAATAATCCAAAAAACTAGAGGTACCACCATTAATAGAAGTAAAGTTAATATTAAATGACATTTTAAAAGTTTCTGGAATTTATGATTCAGGTTCAAATGTATCATTAATTAATGCAAAATTATTGAAGATACGGCCGAAAGAAAATCCAAGGAATATACAAATGGTAACTTTAAAAACTATTAATGGTGAGAAGAAAACGAAAGGTATGGTAACACTAAAAATAAAAATAAAAGATATTGAAAGAATTATGGATATTTTTGTAATAGATAATGAAAATTTTAATTACGATTTTCTAATTGGTTTGGATTGTATAAAAAAATTCAAATTAATGCAAAATGAAGAATTGAAGATCATACAATGTAACGATTCAAAACAATATAAAGAAATAACAAATGTCAATATTCCTGATGTACTAGGTGACAAATATAAAGAAGGTGACTCTGAGGTATTAGAACAAGAAAATAAACACATAAACAAACGTGAAATAAATTTCAATGAATATATAAATTCGGATCGATTTGAAATTTTAGTAAACCATCTAGATTTGTGTCAAAAGTCAGAAATTGAAGCGCTGATAGAAAAGTACAAACCAGTCTTCGCTAAGGATAAATATGACATTGGTACTGTACGAGACTATGAAGCTCATATTGACTTAATGGTGGATAAATACTGTTACAAACGTCCGTATAGGTGCACTTTTGAAGATAGAAAAGAAATAGAAAATCAAATATCAAAACTATTACAGAAGAATTTGATTGAAGAATCTTATAGTCCTTTCGCTGCTCCAGTAACCCTAGCATATAAAAAAGAAGATGGAAGAAGAACAAGGTTATGTATAGATTTCAGAGAATTAAACAAAATTGTTACCCCTCAAGCCCAACCTTTTCCTTTGATCGAAGATTTAATGGTAAAAACTGTAAACTGTAAATATTTTTCTACGTTAGATATAAATTCTGCATTTTGGTCTATTCCTTTAAAAGTTCAAGATAGATACAAAACTGCTTTTGTTACACAAGAAGGCCATTTTCAATGGAAATGTCTTCCCTTTGGCTTAAAAACTGCTCCAGCCATTTTCCAAAGAATATTGAGCAACATCATAAGAAAATATGAACTCTCTAGTTTTGCAGTAAATTTTATAGACGATATTTTAATTTTTTCTAAAACTTTTAAAGAACATATAGTTCATCTATCAAGACTACTGGAGGCAATACAAACAGAAGGCTTTAGACTAAAATTTTCGAAATGTAATTTTGCAAATAATTGCGCCAAATATTTGGGTCACATTATAGAAAACAATTCAGTCAGGCCTCTGAAAGATTACTTAACTGCTGTCAAAAATTTTCCCGTTCCAGAAACAAGAAAAAATGTACGTCAGTTCTTAGGAAAAATAAATTTTCATCATAAATTTGTACCACACAGTGCAATCATCCTGGACCCACTACACAATTTATTACGAAAAGATGTGAAATTCATATGGTCTTCAGAATGTCAGAAATCATTTGATAAAATTAAAGCATTGCTATGTTCGAAACCAATTTTAAATATCTTTGATCCTGAACGACCAATAAATATTTACACAGACGCTAGTATCAAAGGAGTGGGAGCGGTGTTAAAACAAGAAGATGAAAAGGGAGACAATAAACCAGTTGCTTATTTTTCGAAAAAATTGAGTGAAACACAAAAAAAGAAAAAAGCAATATATCTAGAATGTCTGGCTATAACAGAAGCTGTGAAATATTGGCAGCACTGGCTCATGGGAAAGGAATTTATAGTTTACTCTGATCATAAACCTTTAGAAAATATGAATATAAAGGCTAGAACTGATGAGGAACTAGGCGATTTAACCTATTACTTATCCCAATATAATTTTATTATAAAATATAACCCAGGAAAAACGAACCAAGAGGCAGACTGTTTAAGCAGAAATCCGGTTCTAGAACCCTATGATAACACTGACGACATCTTAAAAGTCGTAAATTTAATTAAACTAGAAGATATAAAAAAAGACCAACACACAAATCTCGATCTACAAAATGGAAAACTTATATTGGAGAATGAAGTTTACTACACGAAAAAGAGGAAAAGAAAAAAAATTATACTATCCGAAGAATTTAGTAAAACTTTAATAAAAGATGTCCACGTTACTTACTGTCACATTGGGAGAACCCAGATGATAAATAAAATAACACCCTTCTACACAGCAAAGAATATAATCACAAACATTAAACAAATTTGTGATCAATGTGAAATTTGTATAAAAAACAAATCAAGAAGGAAGACAAAATATGGTTTAATGTCACAGTTAGGTCCAGCAACACACCCATTCGAAATTATATCTATTGATACCATTGGAGGATTTGGCGGATCACGGTCAACAAAGAAATACTTACATCTATTGGTTGATCACTTCACAAGATATGCGTATATTTCTACATCAAAATATCAAAATTCAAATGATTTCATAAAACTAATAAAAAACGTGTTACAAAGTTACAATATTGGCATGGTATTGACGGATCAATATCCTGGCATAAATTCCAAAGTATTTAAAGAATTTCTTAAAAAGGAAAATATAAAAATGGTTTTTACTGCTGTGGATGCACCATTTTCAAATGGACTTAATGAAAGGCTAAATCAGACTTTAGTCAATAAAATAAGATGTAAAATAAATGAAGGTGATAAAAAAACCGCGTGGACTACTATTGCACAGAAATGTGTACAGAAGTATAACGAAACAGAACATACAGTCACGAAGTTTGCTCCAAAATACCTTTTGGAAGGCGAGAATGTGAATATTCTTCCATTTGAATTGAAATCAAGATGTACAAATGAGGATCTAAATAGAGATAGGAAATTAGCATTTGAGAACACAATAAAATCTCACAATTATAATAAAAAAATATTTGACCAGCATAGGAAAGAATATAATTTGGAAGTGGGAGACAGAGTCTATGTAGAAAACGGAAATCGACTTAATAGGAAGAAAATGGAGGAATTGAGAATTGGACCATACAAAGTTCTGAAGAAGATATCTAATTCAATATATGAAATTGATGTCGGACACAAGAAAGTGGAGTCGAACCTCTACCACATTACAAAATTAACGCCAGTAGTTGGTAATAAATAAACAAATTGCATACATTATTATTTGCACTTGTTTACTCTCTGAAGGGGGGAAATGTAAAGAAATGTATTTCTTTAATAAAAAGTTTGTATATTATGTTTTAGATAATAATGGATGTCAAAGTTGGCATAAAATAATATTATAAAAGATTGTTCTATGAAAATGTCAAGAATTGTAATTTACTGTTGAAGGATATTTAATTTATTAATTTCGTTATTTATTTCAAGTTGAAGGAAATAAAGACTTTAAATGTTGTTTTCTTTTGCTATAAAGAAACGCAATAATTAGGTCTTTGTTTTATTACTCCCCGTTTAATAAAGAGTAAAATAAAATATCATTATATGCATATGTACAAATAGGTACTATGTAGGTCACTAATTCGGCGATTTATTAGTCATTTCAGTTACAAGTTGAATAGTTTCTTTATTTTATATATTTTCTTAATTATTATTTTTGTTATATCTATAATAAAAATGCGGGTAAAATTACTATCTATAAAAATGTAAAATAATATTTTCATGAAGCAGAGATATGAGTAAAAAAAGTTAAATAACAATCAAAGAAAAGTAACAAAACACGCGAGCCTGTTGTGATGAAATTACAATTACAACTTCAGCGCTGAGCCTGTCATCTTTTAATAAAAAAGCTCCCATGCGTCCCACGTTGCCACTAGACCCCCCCGCGCCACCACAACCCCCCCCCTCCTCCCCGCGACCCGCGGAACCGTCCGGGGGAGGCCGGGAGAGGTCGGGACACATCTGCAAGTTCTATTACAAACTACTGGGTTGTTGGCCCTCAGCTTGTTGCCTGTATTACCAGTCTGACGCGTTCTCTCGGGTAAGGGGGTGCCGGAGGGTCGTCGGGAGGTGATGTGGTTAGACGGCGATCCATTAGATACCGCTTTTTGCAAGGCGAGGAACAATTCGTGTCTTGTTTGAAAAATGAACTTTGTTTCTGACAAACCGTCTTTTTATTACTGTCGCAGTCGGCAGTCGCCGCGACCAATGAATAAATAATAAAAAACAGGATGTCTCGATAACGTAATAAAAAGTTTATAATTAATAATTTAAGCAAGTGCGTTTTAAAAGTAATTAAACTAACAGTGTAATTTCTGTTATATGATAACGTCCTGTTATATGATAAGCGTCCTGTTATATGATAACACTTATTATTAATATTAGTGCCTACTCATTATAAAAGAAGGTAAACACCAAACTACACCTAATGAGGCATGATAAAAAGTAACCAGAAATGTAGTTGTTCAATATGTATAATATGATGTTGTACGAATATGCAAGAAAATATTTGCTTTTACTTACATTGAAAATATCAAGACGCTACAAAGATTACTTTATGACTTCAGAAAAAATAAAACAAGACCTAAGCAATTTAACAACTAACCTCCGAGACTACAAATACAGACACCGAAGAAAGACAATAATAATTGGAAGATCTTTAAATTCAAATACAAAGTAGAAACGTAAGAGCTCTGAGAGCAATTAGCCACGAGCAAGTGCCGCGGGTGTTTAATATTCTAATGTATTTTCATAAGCAAATATGAGCACCAGCGAGAACATTTACATGTAAAAGTGAAAACAGCCGCGTGCGAGCGGCGGCCGCGGATGCCACTCATGGTGACGATATGATTCGTTTGTCCATCACATGAACTGTATATATTTATCTATACTTATATTATAAAGCTGATGAGTTTGGTTGAACGCGCTAATCTCAAGAATTACTTGTTCGATTTAAAAAATTCTTTTCGTCGTTTCTCTCTAACTCGTGTTGGATAGTCGGTTTATCGAGGAGAGCTATTAGGTTATATTACATCACGCTACGATTATTAGGAGCGGAGCAACAATGAAAAATGGTGCAAAAACGGGAAGGGCGGGCGTTAGTTCGCCGAGATACCATACCGTGAGACTCAGAAAGAATTTTTTTTCCGGTCTTTAAACGCGTGCGAAGCCGCGGGAAATTCTAGTATTTTATATAACATAACACTATTATCACTATCGATTCTTTGTGTATAGATTGGAAGAGAAAACTTTTAAATCACATTTAATTTAAGAAAGAGTGCCAAGTTGTAGAGTCTTAACTCTTAAACTAATTATTACTGCTTATTTTACAAATAATTTAAAGAAATTCAGAAGATATAAATTAAAACTTGTAAAATTTAATTCGTTATCTACGTATTGAAATCCTATTTTTAGTTTTAATACGTACATGCGCTAAGCCTCACTTAGCTTTTAAAGTTCTTGGGATGAAAAATATAAGTATATTTTTGTAGGCGTGCAATATATAGATATTTAATAGTGCATAAATGTAATATACATCGTTCCTCATAAACTGTTAAGTGATGATTATATGATAGATAGAACTTGAGTTACGCGGAGTGCGCATGCGCATGCGGCTGGCACTGGCGCTGGCAGAGCGAGCGGACGACGACCCGAACTTTTCTCCATATATCGCATATAAATTTCTTTATGACATCCGTCATATTATGTTTAAATAAAATTAAATGAAGTTAAGGCTTAGAAATAAAAGGACTGATACAAAACAATTAAGTATAAATATAAATCGTTATTATATTTAACTAGGTATGTAGATTATTATGTAGAGGATACACCGACACATCCAGTACGCGAGATGTTTGCCGCGAGTAAACAAATGTTCACGACTTTTTTTAGTTCTGCCAACTTTTACCAGCTGCAGACTCAGCTGGTTCAATCGATTTATAAAATTAGAATATTAATTACAGCAGATTGCTATTTTGTTTATTATATATTTGAAGAATTTATAAAATAATATGTAATGAGTTCTATAAAACAGGAAGAACTAACCTGAGAGCACATACATGAGATCACCAGCACGTCATAGTTTGTATCAAATCACGCCAATCGTGAAGCTTTTTGCTTCGAATTGGAAGATATTTGAAGAAGTTAACATCACGAGTTATGCGATCATCCTTAATTACCCAATAAGTTTGCGGCGAGTCAAGGCTCGCAGCGCCCCGCCATTAACCTTTTTATGTTAAAAAGTGGTAAATCCAAAAGGTCTAAAATTATTTTCAAATAGTTTCCTCGCATTGTAAATTACATCAACGATTGTTATATTTTACATTATCTATAATACCGCATACGTGAAGTGTTATTGCTAGTTTAATCATTAAACATCAAAATACCTATAAAAATTTGTAGTAAACATCTCCAGTGTTATTAATTTTCATTTAGCAGTTACCTAATGTTTACCTGTGTCATGTTTGACCAGAAAGAAGTTGGCGCGGTACTTTGTATTTTTTTATTTCATTATACGTCAAAAAATTGCTCCTCAAATACTCCAGCAGAATCTGTAATTGCTCCAGCGCTATCATTATTGGTTAATTAATAATAAATTTTTTTAGAATCCATTTTTGAAAATTTATTTTTTTTTTAAAAAGCGCGAAAATTCATTATTTCTTCTTCAACTATATCTCAAAAAATTGCTCATCAAATGCTCCAGCAAAATCCGTAATTGCTCCACCGCTACCGTAATTGGTTAATTAATAATTAATTTTTTTGGAATTAATTTCACCAAAAAGAAGTTGGCGCGGTACTGTAACGTAGTAGAAATTCATATCATAGCGACATCTGCATCTAACGGCAAAACTACTATAGATCCTAGTATTGATTTGCTTAGTGAAGCTCACTAGATGGCGTTCTTTGAGAGTTGCATTGTGTTTCTCGTTTATTTAAATTGTTTAATATTCAGAGTCGTTTTAATTAATTACTTTCATCATTGTTTCATATGATAAATTATTTCATAAATAAATAAAATATAGATTTTTTCGGTTGGTATTAGTTTTGAAAGTTTAGTGTGGCAACACTGTCAGGTTGAAGGATTCTTTTTGCTTCATCATGATTGAGAGAAGGGAGAGGAGCCGGAGATTTAAGTTTCGTTTTTGTGTTTGGCCAGGTTCGCCTGAGTTTAATTTAATATAATATAATGTCTTAATTTTCTTAATAATTATCTCAACAAAAGTGGTGAGTAATTTCGATACTATGGTGAGATTTTATTTTGTGGTTGTATTAGCCTATGGATGTCATATATAAATTCGTGTTCTACTTTTGTTGCAGCTTCCTCATGTTTCGTATATATGTTATAAATAAATAGTTTAATCTGATTTCGGGGATGGTGGGAACGAGAGATTTCACATATACAATCTACTCTGGGATATTTCATTATTTAATTTAATTTAATATATTTCAAAATATTTAATATATATATTTCAAAATATTCCAAATATTTAATATATATTTCAAAATTTAATTTAATATATTTCAAAATATTAAATTTTCTTTCGATGACATTCTGTCATTTTCGTTAATCTTCAATTATCGAAGCCTGGACCTTTGAATCTGGAATTTAGATACCACCTAGAAGGGATATATTTGGATATACTGGGAGCTGAGTCTTCCTTGGAACATCGGCACAATATAACACCTGTCCGTGTCGATGTGAAGTCCCAGGGAGCTGGAGATCCTGCTTCTCGGTTCCTGTGGAGAGTGTTAACGCCTTGTGGTTGTTCAGAACAATGGAACCAGGTGATTTGTGTGTGAATTGATGAAGAGGTCAGTACAGACTTTAGTTTTTGTTTAACCTTATTTATACAGCGGTTGTGTTTAAGTTCTGGTGGTATACTCGTTAGGAATTATACTCATCTTATTTTATTTTATTCAATTTAAATTCAATTAACATATTTAGGAACCCTTTCTATTCGACTGAGCAACATATTATGTATCTAAGGTTTTGTTTTACACATTAAATTCTGTATTTAGTTATGGATCTTTAAGGATTATAAAATATTTAGTAATAAAATAATTAGAGAAAGTTTTGTATTGTAAAAATAAAATAAAAGAAATAAATCACTATTTTGTTTAAAATTATTTACTGGTTTCTTATTTAATGTAATTGTATCGTAACCTATAACCTAGATATATTATATAAACATACATACAAATAATTTTTTGTTTTCTCTTTGTCAACGGCACATTGTTTCCGAAATAGCCGGACAACTCTTCCGACAATGTGTCGGGTGGCAAATGGCGCCCACGGATTAATTTAAATGTTAATATATTTTTTTATACAAACATTGGATAGGTATTAAAGTAAGACACTAACATTTAATTTGAATAACTTTTTTTTTGTTGTTGTTGTAATTGCAGTTTAATATCATTATTTATTGCAACTATTATATACTACCATTGTTATGTTATTTTGACAGATGAGTATATCACCAATTGGTTTTGAAAATACTGTAATATTAGTATTTTGAGTTTTGTTTTCATTGTTAAATGAGTATCACCCATATATTTTGATTATGCTGTAATATTAATATTTTGTGTTTTGACAGTTGTCAGAGTAAGAAAATTTTAAATTTAACTTCAAAGGTACATATTTTGATGATTCTGTTAATATAGGTTATGTATTTTCTTTTATTTATGTCTGTGTACTTATAGAGTTATATGAATATTTCTACTGACCAACGTTAAACTGTATTTGGTATTTCATAATAAGTTGGATGCTTTATGTTTAGAAGTATTATTTTTGTTGAGTTTATATTCTTGTTGAGTTGTGTATATGAAGGTTGTACCATACCTTACAATCTTGTTTGTTACTTATAATTGTTATTATTATTCTGTTAAGGGGAAGCATAATTGTTGAGATATATTATTTAAGGGTAAGTTAAGTTTTATAATTTTGTTTTCAAATAATTTTGTTTAAATACTGTGGAAGTAATTTTTTTGATATACTGAGGAAGTATTTTTTTTTGATATACTGAGGAAGTAATTTTTTTTATTTGTGTTAAAACTTTTGTAACTTTTTTAGTAACGGTAATACCACCAAGTTAAGTAAATTTTCTGATATTTTGGCTGTACTGATTTTGATAAATCAAAATGGAACAAACTTTTGCACAATTTCACTCGCTTTTGAAAGATGAATTAAGTTATGAGGTGTCCATTCGTTCTGAAACACCAGCACCTACCGTGCTGGGATTGAAAAAGCAATTAAAACATTTGTTAATAGAGATTCCTTCTGAATCAATTTTGGAAACGGACATTCCTGCGGAAACCGAGTTGCAGGTTGTTACTCAAAAGCTTCAGGATTTAAGAGATTTGATTAAGAAATTTGAGGAAAATAAAGAACGACATACTCTCTGTAGGGCTAAAGCTTTAGCGTCCCATTTATATTTTAGAAATTTAAGAATACATTCTACCGAGCTCACCTTAAAAGATAAGAGGAGCGAATTAAGTTCAAAATTAGATATTCTGATTTCTAGATTGGAACCTAACAACGATTGGGCTCAGGAAGATGAATCTTTGACTTCTGACAGCACCACAGTAGAATGCACTGGGGACAAAAATGTTGCCAAGTGGAAGTTAACCTACAATGGACAAGGAGACCCACGTAGCTTTATCGAATGTGTGGAAGAATATAAGAAGTCTTATGGCGTTTCAGATTCGAAGCTGTTCCTTTCTGCCTTTCATCTGTTTACAGGTAAAGCTTTGTTGTGGTTCAGAGGCAATAAGTCATTAGTTTCAAATTGGCTAGAATTAAAAAAGTTATTTTTAGAAGAATTCGACGCAGTGGATTATGACCACAGGTTAATTGGGGAAATCAGAGCTCGTACGCAAGGCCCCGATGAACCAGTGTGTATTTATTTTTCGGTAATGTTCTGTATGTTTGCGAGATTAACGGCTCAGCTTTCGGAGGAACAAAAATTAAGCATTCTTTTACATAACATTCGACCATGTTATTCCGAGCAATTGGCCCTAGTAACCATAGATTCAGTAGCGGTTTTGAAGGAAAAATGTCGTAAACTAGAGGCTGCCAAACAACGTTCCGCTTTATTTTTAGAGCCCAGTAGTAATAAAGCACTTCTAAGTTCTGAGTTTGCTTACAAATCGAATTCTAAACAAGTGAACACAGTCTCGACGACAGCAGCTAGAGTTGTTAGAAGTGAAAATAATAATTTGGTACACTCAAATAGAAAACTTTGTTATAAATGTGGTAAAGGTAACCACAACTTTAAATTTTGTAGTGTTGTTCCGAAGTCTCTAAGGTGTTTTTCGTGCGGATTGCAGAACTACACAGTTAAAACATGCCCAGTGTGTAGTAAGAAAGCTTTGGTCAGGCAACCACTTCTGAATAAAAATTCAAAAAACTAATAAATCAGGTCTGTGCAGAGCCACAATCTCATACTGTTGTCAATTGTAATAAAACAACTTGCATACCTGACACAGTCCTGTTTTCAATTAATGAAAAGGATGTTAGACCACATTTGCAGACTTTAGTAGACAACTTGGAGATTACGGGTTTACTGGATTCCGGTGCTTGCGTGTCAATTTTGGGTAACCAGGCGCACAAAGTTTTTTTGAAAATGGGTTACAAATTACATGTGGATAATGACACCGCATTTTCTGTGGCAAATGGGGACAAGCTCCATTGCTTGGGTTACATGTTTATTCCGATTACTTATAATTCTATGACTCACATTATTAAGTTTTTTGTAATTCCATCTATTGTAGTAGATGTTATTTTTGGTTGTGATTTTTGGAAAACGTTTCAGTTAGCGCCGGGAATTTTCGATAATTTGGAATTGAGTAAAGCACCTTCAAGATTTTACAGTTTAAATGTTATTGATAATGAACCAGTTCATACCATAAAATCTTTTGAATCACTTTCAAGCCAGCAAAAAGAATTAGCGAATTCAGTAGTAAATAAATTTTTAGATATTTCATCACAAAGGATAGGGTTAGGTAGAACTAATTTAATTGAACATATTATTGATACCGGTGATGCTTTGCCTATTAAGATTAAACAATATCCACTTTCTCCGGAAAAGAAAGATGCGTTATGTAAGGAACTAGATAGAATGTTAGAATTGGATGTAGTCACTCCAAGTGAGAGTCCTTGGAATAACCCAGCGATCTTGGTTAAAAAGGCAAATGGAGACTGGAGATTTTGCTTAGATTGCCGGAAGTTAAATTCAGTAACCAAAGGGGATTCATATTCGATTCCGTACATTCCGCAAATTCTGGATAGCCTAAAAGAAGCAAAATTTTTATCATCAATTGATTTAAGTTCTAGTTTTTGGCAAATTCCGTTAAGTGAAGATTCTCAGGAAAAAACGAGTTTCACAGTTCCGGGTAGAGGTTTGTTTAAATTTAAAGTTATGCCTTTTGGCTTATGCGGTGCTCCAGCACGTCAACAGAGATTGATGGACCGGTTATTTAATCAAAATTTTTGTAGTGACATAACAAATGGGAAAGTTTTTTGTTATATAGACGACATTGTAATTTGCTCTTCAGATTTTGAAACGCATTTAATTTTGTTAAATAGAGTTTCGGATAAATTAAAAATGGCTCAATTGTCTATAAATTTTGAAAAATGCAGTTTTTTTCGAAAATCATTACGTTATTTAGGATACATGGTGGATGAATTCGGGTTACGGACTGATCCAGAGAAGGTTGCCGCGGTCATGAATTTTCCGACTCCAAAATCCGCACAAGAAGTAAAAATATTTTTAGGCACATGTTCCTGGTATAGACGTTTTATCAGAAATTTTTCGACTATAGCAGCCCCACTCAATAGATTAACTAGTAAAGGCAAGAACGCACCAAAATTTGAGTGGAGTGAACAAGCAGAGGTAGCATTTAATACTTTGAAAAATGCATTAGTAACGGCACCTGTGCTTGCGGTTCCGAATTTTGACAAGCCTTTTAAGGTGCATTGCGATGCATCAGCTTACGGAGTTGGCGGCATGTTAACACAAGAGGTAGATGGACATGAGCATCCCATCGCGTATGTCAGTAGAAGTTTAAATAAAAATGAAAGGAATTACAGTGCGACAGAACGTGAAGCTCTTGCTGTCATTTTTGCAGTGGAGAAATTTCAAGCTTATTTTGGTTCAAGAACAGTTACGATCATTACGGATCATGCATCGCTCAAGTGGTTTTTAAATTTAGAAAATCCCTCTGGAAGATTAGCCAGATGGGGTTGCAGATTGTCACAGTATAATTTTGTTATTGAGCATAGGAAGGGTAGTGATAACGTGGTTCCGGATACCTTGTCGAGACTCATGAAGGTCGACGTGATTAATGATCAACGAAGTAGTTCGGGAAAACAGACTATCATTGATGACTGGTATGACAAAATATTTAATGGTTGTAAAAATAATCCAGCCAACTTTCCGAATTTTTGCATTTTGAAAAATAAATTGTTTCGTTTCAGTAAATGTAAATACCAGCTTTTGAGTGAGTTCGATTGGAAAGAGGTAGTCCATAAGAGCGACATAAATAGGATTTTGAAAGAAAACCATGCAGATGCAACTGCTGGTCATTTCGGTGTGTTCAAAACTCATCGTAGACTATCACTTCGATACTTTTGGCGCGGTATGTACAAGGATGTGGTTGATTATGTTAAAAATTGCGATGTTTGTGCGGCTTATAAGCATACAACAACAGCCACTCCTGGTTTATTAGGGAAACCCAAGGTTTGTAGTAGACCATTTCAGGTTATTTCTGCTGATCTAGTAGGACCTTTGCCCAGATCTAGATCAGGATTTACGTTTCTTTTTGTAGTAACCTGTTGCTTCTCGAAGTATACAATGTTGTTTCCGTTAAGGCGTGCCACTGGTGCCGCTGTTGTAAAGGCGCTTGAGAATTTTGTTTTCCTGAACCATAGTGTTCCGGAAACCGTAATTGTGGATAATGGATCGCAATTCACGGGTTCCGAATTTCGTAATCTCATAAAGCGTTATAATATTCCGAATTTGCATTACACACCATTGTATACACCACAAGTAAATCTTGTAGAGAGGTATAACAAGACTATTATGACTGCAGTAGCTGCTTTTGTGAAAGATAACCACAGGTCCTGGGATGAAAATTTGTATAAAGTCCAATTTGCCATAAACAGTGCGGTAAATGAATCCACTGGATTCTCCCCGTTCTTTCTTGTCCATGGAAGAGAACCGGTACTAAATGGTTCCTTTTATAAGGACACGGACAAGGATTACGAGGTAGGAATGCCAAGGGAGGAATATGCCGGAAACTTTGGAATATTACAGGACATATTTCGTCAAGTTAGAGAAAATTTGTTCCAGGCTCATGCAGAGAATGCAACGCATTATAATTTGCGACGCAGACCAGCAAAATATGCGGTAGGCGATATTGTGTGGAAAAAGACTTATACACAAAGCGATGCTGAGAAATTCTTTACAGCCAAGTTGGCTCCTAAGTATGAAAAGTGCAGGGTAGTAAAAGTTTTGTCACCTCTGGTTTATGAGTTGGTTAGAGTAGCTGACGACCATCCTATAGGTACTTGGCATATTAAGGACTTTAAGAAGTAAATATTTAGCGTTACATTTTTTTTGTTTAGTTGTTACTGTTTGAATATTTAAGTTCCAACAATATTCAATTAGTATTTTTGTGAGAGTAGTGATGTACTGAGTTAGCAGTTACATTACCATGGTTTAGATGGGGATTGATGAAGTTGATGTAAGTAAGGTTAGGATGCATGAGATTTGAGTGTTCAGGGAAGACTAGCGAAGGGGAGTAAATAAACCTGTAATGCTGATATTACTGTATAAGATTTTGGCTAATTTATACATTTTTTTTTTTTTTTGGATTTTCCATTTTGTTTAGTTCCTGGGTCATTGAATTCATTTCAAGATTCTGATTCAGTTTCATTTTATTCATCAGGCTATTTTCTATTTAGAATCAATTCTAAATAAATAGTAAAACCATTCGTTTTACATGTGATAGTACTACTACACATGATTCCAGTTCAAACATTGTCTGTTTGATACTGTATTCCGGCGATTAGTGGCGAGGAGCGAGTCACCGTAGACCTAGTTGCATTTAACAGAGAGCTGAAAATGATGTCAAGGTGCTCTCGCTCAAGCACATTCTGATATAACGCAATACTAATATTTTTCTTGCAATGCATATTGTATGTGTTAGTGTTTGCATTTATAATTTTTTTTCTTGGTTTGTGTTCTAGCTAGTGTTAGGATTTCTTTAGTTTCAGGGTTGCAACGCTGAGGGCAGCGTGGTTCACCCTGTGAACCTTTCGTAGGGGGGGAGGTATTGTAACGTAGTAGAAATTCATATCATAGCGACATCTGCATCTAACGGCAAAACTACTATAGATCCTAGTATTGATTTGCTTAGTGAAGCTCACTAGATGGCGTTCTTTGAGAGTTGCATTGTGTTTCTCGTTTATTTAAATTGTTTAATATTCAGAGTCGTTTTAATTAATTACTTTCATCATTGTTTCATATGATAAATTATTTCATAAATAAATAAAATATAGATTTTTTCGGTTGGTATTAGTTTTGAAAGTTTAGTGTGGCAACACTGTCAGGTTGAAGGATTCTTTTTGCTTCATCATGATTGAGAGAAGGGAGAGGAGCCGGAGATTTAAGTTTCGTTTTTGTGTTTGGCCAGGTTCGCCTGAGTTTAATTTAATATAATATAATGTCTTAATTTTCTTAATAATTATCTCAACAAAAGTGGTGAGTAATTTCGATACTATGGTGAGATTTTATTTTGTGGTTGTATTAGCCTATGGATGTCATATATAAATTCGTGTTCTACTTTTGTTGCAGCTTCCTCATGTTTCGTATATATGTTATAAATAAATAGTTTAATCTGATTTCGGGGATGGTGGGAACGAGAGATTTCACATATACAATCTACTCTGGGATATTTCATTATTTAATTTAATTTAATATATTTCAAAATATTTAATATATATATTTCAAAATATTCCAAATATTTAATATATATTTCAAAATTTAATTTAATATATTTCAAAATATTAAATTTTCTTTCGATGACATTCTGTCATTTTCGTTAATCTTCAATTATCGAAGCCTGGACCTTTGAATCTGGAATTTAGATACCACCTAGAAGGGATATATTTGGATATACTGGGAGCTGAGTCTTCCTTGGAACATCGGCACAATATAACACCTGTCCGTGTCGATGTGAAGTCCCAGGGAGCTGGAGATCCTGCTTCTCGGTTCCTGTGGAGAGTGTTAACGCCTTGTGGTTGTTCAGAACAATGGAACCAGGTGATTTGTGTGTGAATTGATGAAGAGGTCAGTACAGACTTTAGTTTTTGTTTAACCTTATTTATACAGCGGTTGTGTTTAAGTTCTGGTGGTATACTCGTTAGGAATTATACTCATCTTATTTTATTTTATTCAATTTAAATTCAATTAACATATTTAGGAACCCTTTCTATTCGACTGAGCAACATATTATGTATCTAAGGTTTTGTTTTACACATTAAATTCTGTATTTAGTTATGGATCTTTAAGGATTATAAAATATTTAGTAATAAAATAATTAGAGAAAGTTTTGTATTGTAAAAATAAAATAAAAGAAATAAATCACTATTTTGTTTAAAATTATTTACTGGTTTCTTATTTAATGTAATTGTATCGTAACCTATAACCTAGATATATTATATAAACATACATACAAATAATTTTGTTTTCTCTTTGTCAACGGCACATTGTTTCTGAATTAGCCGGACAACTCTTCCGACAATGTGTCGGGTGGCAGTACTTTGTATTTTTTTATTTCATTATACGTCAAAAAACTGCTCCTTAAATGCTCCAGCAGAATCTGTAATTGCTCCAGCGCTATCATTATTGGTTAATTAATAATTAATTTTTTTTTCCATTTTTGAAAAATTTAATTTTTCTTAAAAAGCGCGAAAATTCATTATTTCTTCTTCAACTATATCTCAAAAAATTGCTCCTTAAATGCTCCAGCAGAATCCGTAATTGCTCCACCGCTACCATAATTGGTTAATTAATAATTAATTTTTTTTTCATTTTTTAAAATTTTTTTTTTCTTAAAAAGCGCGAAAATTTATTATTTCTTCTTCAACTATAACTCAAAAAATTTCTCTTCAAATGCTCCAGCAGAATCCGTAATTGCTCCACCGCTACCATTATTGGTTAATTAATAATGAATTTTTTTAGAATCCACTTTTTGAAAAATTTAATTTTTCTGTAACAGCGCGAAAATTCTTTTATCCTTCTTCAATTATATCTCAAAAAATTGCTCCTCAAATGCTCCAGCAGAATCTGTAATTGCTCCAGCGCTACCATAATTGGTTAATTAATAATGATTTTTTTTAAAATCCACTTTTTGATAAATTTAATTGTTCTGTAAAAGCGCGAAAATTCGTTTGTTCATCTTGAACTATATCTCAAAAAATTGCTTTTCAAACGCTTCAGCAGAATCCGTTATTGCTCCACCGCTACCGTAATTGGTTAATTAATAAAGATTTTTTTAGAATTCGTTTTTTGAAAAAATTAAATTTTTCTTAAAAAGCGCGAAGATTAATTATTTCTTCTTCAACTATATCTCAAAAAAATGCTCCTCAAATGTTAAAGCAGAATCCGTAATTGCTCCACCGCTATCATAATTGGGTAATTAATAATTATTTTTTTTGAATCCATTTTTTGAAAAAAATATTTTTTCTGATAAAGCGCGAAAAGTCGTTTGTTCATCTTGAACTATATCTCAAAAAATTGCTTTTTAAATGCTCCAACAGGATCCTTAATTCGTATGTATGATTTAAAAATGTATTATTATTGAATTTAAATACATAATATATTTTTAAAAAGAAACTTTTATGCGTTCTCTTTTTTAAAATTTGATTTCCCGATGCAGTAAGACTAAATTCTTCTAAAAAAATATTTTAACTTGTTATTAACTAATCTAATTATTTAGTTTGCGTATCATTGTATTCGAAAGTGTGAATGCGTTGTGCCGTTGACTGCAGAGATCTCATATACCCTTGGTGCAGCTGTAAATCTTAAGATAACCTATTCCAAGTATAAAGTGTATTTGTATAAAAATCATACTTATGCTGTTGAATTCCGAGGAGACTTTTCGTTAGGAGTCAACCGTGAATGTATTTAAATTATGATAGATCTTGGAACGGGCTATAAATATTAAATACTAATACTATATTTTGTGTCTGTACTGTTGATTGCTGAGGAGATCTCTCATTAGGACCCAACCATGGACTCATTACGAAAAAGTCTACCATATGACTTTACCTTACCATTCATACTTTATGACATGACCCGGAATCCTTCTACACGAAGTGATAGATTTAAATAACCTTTCTGATACTGCTATAAATATGGCATCAATATTAATGAATAAGCCATTGTGCATGCCATAGAAAACAAACTCGTGACTTCACTCTGCCGCTGCTGCGCGCTGAATGGTCTAAGCATGCTAAGTCTTACGATTATTAGACCACGCGATATTCAGCAAGCAAGCACGGTCTAATCCAGTCGATCGGTTCAAATAGACAAACTAACTTGCTTACTCTTAATACACTACGCTAAAACTTGGTAATAGTTACTATCTTGATACTGCGTAGTGTAACAGGCCCTTAACACTGCCTTAATACTGTGTAGTGCAATAAGCTTTTAAGGTAATGGAAAGTATTTGCTCCACGTACATTTTTTAAATTTTATTTTCTTACTCTATGATTAGTCGTCAAAATTATCTAGTTTCTGCATCTTATTGTAACAAATATATCGTAGTTAATTACAAAAAAGTCTGAAACTGTTATGTTACAAGGTTAAAGAGTTATAGCCAATTTTCTACGATGCGGAATTTGTACGAATGCTCCCCACGCATGGGGTTTTTCAAAAAATGGATTCTAGAAAAATTAATTATTAATTAACCAATTATGGTAGCGCTGGAGCAATTACAGATTCTGCTGAAGCATTTGAGGAGCAATTTTTTGAGATATAGTTAAAGATGAAAAAACGAATTTTCACGCTTTTACAGAAAAATATAATTTTTCAAAACATGGATTCTAAAAAAATTAATTATTAATTAACCAATTACGGTAGCGGTGGAGCAATTACGGATTCTGCTGGAGCATTTGAAAAGCAATTTTTTGAGATATAGTTGAAAAAGAATAAACGAATTTTCGCGCTTTTACAGAAAAATATAATTTTTCAAAACATGGATTCTAAAAAAATTAATTATTAATTAACCAATTATGGTAGCGGTGGAGCAATTACGGATTTTGCTGGAGCATTTGAGGAGAAATTTTTTGAGATATAATTGAAGAAGAATAAAAGAATTTTCGCGCTTTTACAGAAAAATTAAATTTTTCAAAAAGTGGATTCTAAAAAAAATCATTATTAATTAACCAATAATGATAGCGCTGGAGCAATTACAGATTCTGCTGGAGCATTTGAGGAGCAATTTTTTGAGATATAATTGAAGAAGAATAAAAGAATTTTCGCGCTTTTACAGAAAAATTAAATTTAAAAAAAGTGGATTCTAAAAAAATTAATTATTAATTAACCAATCATGGTAGCGGTGGAGCAATTACGGATTCTGCTGGAGCATTTAAGGAGCAATTTTTTGAGATATAGTTGAAGAAGAAATAATGAATTTTCGCGCTTTTTAAGAAAAATTAAATTTTTCAAAAATGGAAAAAAAAATTAATTATTAATTAACCAATAATGATAGCGCTGGAGCAATTACAGATTCTGCTGGAGCATTTGAGGAGCAATTTTTTGACGTATAATGAAATAAAAAAATACAAAGTACCGCGCCAACTTCTTTTTGGTGAAATTAATTCTAAAAAAAATAATTATTAATTAACCAATTACGGTAGCGGTGGAGCAATTACGGATTCTGCTGGAGCATTTGATGAGCAATTTTTTGAGATATAGTTTAAGAAGAAATAATGAATTTTCGCGCTTTTTAAGAAAAATTTAATTTTTCAAAAATGGATTCTAAAAAAATGTATTATTAATTAACCAATAATGATAGCGCTGGAGCAATTACAGATTCTGCTGGAGCATTTGAGGAGCAATTTTTTGACGTATAATGAAATAAAAAAATACAAAGTACCGCGCCAACTTCTTTCTGGTTCATGTTTGTGTACTCCTAATCATAATAAATTCACTTTAACTGCGATCTTTTATTAGTTAGCTCTCAAATAAAACGTATTCAAAGAGACCAGTATTAATTTATCTCGTCAAGGCGAAGTAAGTAGAATTTTATTAAGTATTCGAAGTTTCTGTTTCAATAGCAATTTTATTGTTGCAATTTATACCGTCACCCTTTTGGCTGGATTAAATCGATCGTAATAAATATTCCGCCGAGCAGTTTTCCGGTCGACGTCGCGTCGTGCGAGTGCCTGCGACGTGTCTCTCAGCAGGCCTTCGCTCACAGCCACCGACAGAAATAAGCCCTTGCAATTATGCTATATGCTTATAAAGCAAAATTATTTTGTAGAAATTAGTTTGAACCGACCTATTCCTTACTGAGACTAATAAATCTGAACCTTCGAGCTCCAAACTCAAACTAGTATGTATAAATATATGCAATATAAATTGTATGTGTTGTTTATTGTAAAGACTCTTGTAATAAAATATACTCATTGTCTTCACTTTAATAGCTGTGTAACTCCAGATTTGACACAATAACACGAGCGCACAGCGCGCGGCGGCGTGTCCTCGCAGACCTCGTACTTGCCAGTTAATTTGCACACAACTATCGTTACTATATCAAACTTAATAAAACGTATAATGGCTTATAATATTGCTATTCATTCGCTCGTCAATTCTGCCGCCCGTACGCAGTGCCAGTACACAGACCGTGACCGTTCCGAGCCACTCAACATGAGGTCGAAACGTCTTCGAATCATTAGCAATTATCCTTCAGACGTTTACACGAGGAGATGTGAGCTGGTTTGTAACGAAGTAGTGCAATTCGTCGTGACGTTTGATAGCACGACTAGCGTGTGATGTCCGCAAACTAGTGCACCGCATCACGAAAGCAACAGTGTACACTGACATCGATCTTGACGAGCTTTTCAAATCGTTATATTTTATAATTCTATTGAAGTTAAAGCTACGCAAAGCCTTTATTTAAACCGGTAACTATTAACAACCGACGCATTCTGACAATAATATTTGATTAAAATTCTTGTACGACATTAATTGCAGCTAATCAAAAAGATAGCAACGAATCGTGGACGACGACGAAGACCTCTAAACGCGATATAATTAGTGTGAGAAATAATAACGAGTCGTCGGAGGCGCACGAGTAGACCGCCCCGGCCGCCGCGTCACGTCGCGTCGCGCAGACAATGGGACGTTAAATATACAATTAATCGCGTGTAATGATGTATATACACAATATGCTTACAGCACACAATTTGCAGCCCTCTATCAAGACAGAAAATAAAATTATAGTCTTCGTCTTATTCTAAATTGATTTCATAATGAAAAAGGCAAATATGCATTAGCATAATTTTGCTGACATTTTTATTATGACTGTAATCTGTTTGTCCCAAATAACATTGTGTCACATTTCCGAAGTTAAGAATAACTCTTGTTTAATTTAATTTTTACAAATGGAATTCAGAAACTGATTGCCCTCTGCCCCGACCCACTATCCGCTGTCGCAAGGCTTATTAAGAAAAGTCGACACCTTTCTTAATACGTTCAAAGTCAATCATCAAACGATTCGTGAATTGAAGAAAATTCATAAGCTGTAACAATAAGCCAACGCTTGGCGGTTAACTAAAAGTTTTGTGGAACAGAATAATTATTTACGTTGGAGGAATGCCAAATATCAAGCGACGGGTAAACTAAGCTAACGTCGTTGCCACAACAGCTGCTTATGCAACTCGCTCTAAATTTTGTCAATAAATCCATAGCATCAATATTAATTTTACGCCAGTATGTGCACAACATTATGCAAGTTGCGGAGTTGGCCAAAACGTTTTGCGCACGCACTGAAAGGCATTTCTACTCGACTGTGAATTGCTGTTGTTAGCTTCTATCATAGCGATCATTATTGGTTTAAATATATCAACCTTTTCGGATTTGGTCGCTATTTTATTGTGAAGATTTGTGCCTTCAATTAGATTTCTACTCTAAAAGTCGACACATAAAATTAGGAAATAGGAACCCAAGCACCTTTCGATACTTGTTAATTTTATTCTTAAAAAAATCAATGTATGCATTCAGCCCTTTTGTCTTCTGACTAAAACTTTAAGTTTAAGTGTTAATTTTATTACAAATCAGGGTTCCGATTGAATGGGACAAGTATCACGCTGCGCCGCCGCGTGGGCAGCTCGCGGTGCTAGAGAATAATTAAGTTAGCACTGCATGAATCATAGCGACCGAGGTTAAGCTTACAAAGCTTTATTACAGCTTAAAGTAAAAGGACAATTCAATGGACTATGACATTGTTGGTTGTCAACTTCTTAGTGTGATTACCTACTAGAAATAATGATGTGTTTGTCTATAATTTCAAATTAACAACTTTTCACTAAATGCATATAAAAGTACACCAAATCAACATCAAGAATAAATTTTTTAAACCTTTGTGTGTCTGTTTGTTCCGGCTAATCTTTGAAACGGCTGGACTGACTTTGACGGGACTTTCACGCACAGCTTGCTCATATTATAAGGAGGAACTTAGGCTACTTTTACTTGGCTAGGCTTACTTTTGGATTTTAGAAATATAATTTTAACTAGCGGAAACCGCGGCTTCGCTTGCGTTAAATTTAGGGACGAACCCGAACGAAGTGAGAGTGAGCCGGAAGTAAAAAAATAATAAATTATTTTAAGTAAAGAACTTGTTTCGTGAATAGCGAGTACAACTACTCGTACGCAAGGCGTGTAATTAGCACCACAGAGTCGCGTCGCGCGCCCCCCGGCGGATGTTTACGCTGTTTCCTGCAATGTTAATATAAATAAACAGAATAATTTCGATACTTGTTTGAAGCTTTACGTGATGTACTTAGATGAATAAGTAAGCGAAAAAGATGATATGACTTCCTTTGCTCTAAAACTACAAAAGAGCGACGAAAGATTTTTCTGGACAGCATGCCGGTGTAACTCCATAGATACCCTGACCTAGCACTGTGTAACTTCATTTTATTTGTGAAAATTAAAAATCCACTCAAATGGATACAAATTTTTTCGTCATAAACGCTGTCAGCGTTGGAGCAGGCTGTAAATGAGGTGTCTGCGGCGGACTGTTTTTCGAATTATTCATTTTTTAATATTTTATATTTTGTCATATGGGTATTGAAATATGATGTGCAGATTCACGTTATCACTATTGATTTACTTTAATTAGTTATTGAATCTTAGTAAGCCTCAGTAAAAGCCCGGTGTTAGGAAGTTGGCGGTGTATCAACCCCGTGCCTCGGAGAGCGCGTAAAGATGTGGTCCTGCGCCTACCTCTCGCTGGTTGTGTCGAGCAGTCGTCCCACCGGTATATGAGAGTGATAGGAATAGAGAGTGCACTTGTGTCTGCGCGTACACTCATGCACTATAATATCTCCCGCGCAGTTGGCAAGTCTCAATGAGATTGCCCGCTGTGGCCGAAATCCGTAGAGCGGACATTACTGACTCTAGGCCAAAAGCCTTTAATTTAAAAATTTTTTGTATACATCTTGTGGTGGATGTTCACCCCAATTCAAAATCTCGCCAACCATCATCCTGTTCCGACATGACATTCCGACAACCTAACCAAAAACAAATAAACAAACATACTTTCATATTAATATATTAGTAGGCGCACATTATAAAAAAATAAAATGTATATAAAACGACACACAGATAATAATTAGTATTTAATGATAATAGATAACAATCACACCATCTTACGTGACGTTACGCGAGACGTCTCGCTTGACAGCATCCATCAATTATTATATTCTAATCATGTCGATTTTGTAAAGAATGTTTATTTTGGTGTAATTATTTAATCATGTTAGGTTAAGATTGAGATTATGTGTTTAGGTAGCTGAAATCAATTTAAAAAATTGCTATGTAGTGGGATTTAATTCAAATTCACATAAAATTAAAATAATAGAACGAGTAAATGATTCATGTCTTGTTGCTGATGTAATTTCAAGATTTCAGCTGAATTTCTCATATATCAGAGCCTGATTAAAGATTCGCCTTCATGTTGTTATTATGTAAACGCTTAGTTACTAGCTAGTTAATAAAAATATGTGTGTTAGATTTGCCAGTCAGTAAAATGTGTTGTGTTGTGGTGTTGCAGGCCATGCGTGGGTGGTGGTCGCGGTGGGGCGGTGCGGGCGCGGGGCGCGCGCGGCTGCGCTGGCTGGCGGCGCTGGTGTGCTGGGGCGCGCTGGCGGGGCTGGCGCTGCCGCGGCTGCAGGCGCCGGCCCCCCGCCGCGCGCCCGCGCCCCCCGCGCGCCTGCTGCTGCAGTCCGAGCCCGCCAGCACGCCCGCGCCGTCCACGCCCGCGCCCGCGCCGCTGCCCGCCACCGACACGCGCGTGCTCTCCGAGGACGAGCTGCGCGCCGACGCCGAGCGCCGCCTGCCCTCCTTGCCGCTCGCCTACTGGCACAAGCACAGGAACGACAAGAATAAATACTATAAGAAAAAGGACTGCGCACCTTTCCCCTCGATATACGACCTCGAGTTCCACAACACTTATTGGCAGACCCTCCGCGTCAAGACGGACGTGTTTCATTTTTACGGAGCATATTTAGACGCGCGAAATACTTCGCGCATCGGACCGGCGGTGCGAGTGCTCGGTGTTCACGACCGAATCAAGCCGACGCTCGCTACTCACTGCCAGTTGTGGTTCGAGGAGCGCGAAGCGCCCGTCGTAGTCCGCAACCTCGAGTATAAGTACGTGTGGAACAACAAGTGGGGCAACTACCGCGACGGCGTGCTCCAGCCCTACCTGCTGGCGTGCGTGCTGCCCGCCGAGGTGCGGCACCTGGTGCCGGCCTCCGTGTCCATCGTGGCCGACCCCTGCGACCGCGCCACTAACAACTTGCGAGTGCACAACGATCGTCCTAAGCCGCCGGAGACTCAGAAGGAGTTCGCGGTTTGTGTAAAGGGCCTCGACTTTTTGCACGAAGACCTCTCCGTTCGTCTCGTCGAGTGGATCGAGCTCATTAGACTTTTAGGTGCAGACAAAATATTTTTCTATGAGCTTCAAGTACATCCCAACATCACAAAGGTGTTGAATTATTACAACGAACTCGGTGTCACCGAAGTCACGCCCATAACCCTGCCCGGGGGTCAACCTAACCTCCCGGGACTCCAACACATGTACCTAACGAAGAAAACCACGCACAAGCGGCAGATGGAACTGATTCCGTACAACGACTGCCTGTACCGACACATGTACCAGTACCGGTGGCTCGCGCTGCTCGACATCGACGAGGTGATCGTGCCGCTGGAGGACGCGGACTGGAGCTCGCTCATGCGGCGCGCGCTGCCGCTGTCCGCGCCGGCGCCGGGCAAGCCGCCGCGCTCGTCCTACCACGCCTCCAACCTGTACTACCTGGACTCGCTGCGGCACGAGCACGGCTGGGAGGAGGGCGTGCCGCGCTACCTGCACATGCTGCAGCACGTGTACCGCACGCGCAACTTCACCAAGCCCGGCCAGTACGTGAAGGCGTTCCACGAGACGGAGCGCGTGCTGGCGCTGCACAACCACTTCCCGCTGGCGTGCCTCGGCGGCGCGTGCTCGTCGTACGCGCTGGACACGCGGCACGCGCGCCTGCAGCACTACCGCGCCGACTGCGTGTCCGCGCTCAGCAAGTCGTGCGCCGAGCTGCGCGCGCAGCCGGTGCGCGACGCCGCGCTGTGGCGCTGGCGCGGCCCGCTGGTGGCCGCCGCGGACGCCGCGCTCACCGCGCTCGGCTTCCTGCCGCCGCACCGGTGACGCCCGCGATCGCGCTTAGTCCAAACCTATTAAATGCTAGTATTAAATGTATTTTTATAGTTTAATCGAATTATTACTTTGAGTTCCTGCAACTAAGGCTCGTCGACCGTCCCGCTGTGCTGGCGGTGAAGGGCCTATCCATGTTAGTACATATGGAAGACGTCGCGGGAAATCAGATTACATTTTAAAAATTTGTCATTTAGCCGATAAGAGCATTTATCTTAATATTCCTTGTCTTTAAAAATATTGTATAATTTCACATAATTTATTAAGCATTTAGAACATTCTTTCGCAAATTGTGTATAATTTGTTTGCTGTAAAAATGTTTAACGATTTGGCTACCGTTTGTGGCTATTTGTGCTCAACGAGTTGTAAGAAGATTTCATCCTTAATGAAAATATCATATAAATTAAAAATGTACTAGTATGGATGACTACAGATATACAAACATTAAATTGTAAGCATGTATATATATCTCGTCATCATGATAATATAATATAAGAATTAAGAATGTATTATGTGGCAGACTGTACCGCGCCTAGTGATGTGATGTACTCACGCCGAGTGCCTCCTACTTCAGTCAGGGAATGAACTGAATAAATTTGCAAAAAACTTACATGTTTTATTTACTTACCTACCCGTTTGTTAAAATTTCTTAACTTTGGTAATCGAGATTGTGAATGAGATTTCCAATGCTCCCAATAGTAAAGATGATTATTTAAACATTACTTAGATCTAGATCTGTACGTACATATTAGGATATGTACAGCTCCGGATCTGGATGTTCTGGGTTCGAGATTTAAACTCGAGTCGGACACAGCGTAGATATATGAGTAGTAATTGGCATTTGGCCGATACAATACCTGCACCTGCCCAAAGAGCGCGTAAAGCGCCTGACGAAGTGTGTGATATCTCTCACATGTTAGGAAACCTATATAGGAAGAGCTCAGGCGCTACTTATTACTTTGGATGTTTCATCTTAAAAAATTCTCATATCGAACATCACACAATGTACTCGTATTGCGAATACCGCATACATGCTGCATTTATACAATATAGTATCTCATGATGATAAGATGACGAATTCATTTACATATCAATTATCATCTACCAAATTCAAGTAACGTTTAGAAAATATTTAAAAAGTTATTCAGTTGTAGAGTTCCGGTTGCTAAGATGTATGGCGCTTAGGTATTCAATCCTCATCATTCATAACAAACATGTGGTAACATTTTAATTGTAATCCAGAAACGCGTACGAATCTACTTGTAGTTCTGCTTGTGACTTAAATTTATATGAGAGTAATATGGGATATATTTTAACGTAACAAAAAAAGAATGTCCTGCGGGACACATAAACTAGAACAAGATTCCAACCTGTAATTGTAGCATGTTAATAAATACAAGCGAATAAAAGAATTTATAAATAAAAATGTCACATACATTTGCATTGCGGAAGCTGTCCTTCTGACCTTTTCTAAGCAGGATTCTATAACATTTAATATTCTGATAAAAACTAAGTAGATTATTCTTATGATCAACATCCATGCAAGAGGTGAAAAACTTAATGAAATCGTTTAAAATCTTAGTTAGTTTTTTTATATAGGTATGTACAATGTACATGCCACGTTTTGATAGCGGCATCGTAGACAGTAGACACGCTCTGAATAAACTTTCAATTAGTTAAAATATCTTAACTCTAATGTTCAACGGGAATTCCTTTTCAACAGATTAATTAGCGTTTATGAGCTCTTGCTGGCTTTTCAATTTTCTATAATTATTTTTAAGTTCCCTTTTTATCCTTTTAATAGGTTAGGATCAGGACTTATCGGCTCGACTGCATACTTGAAATAATAGTGTCAGGATGAGCTTTCCTTGTTTCAGCTATCTTGAATTAAAACAAAATAATGGTATTCTCTTTGTAAAAAATCCTTTACATAAGATTTGATCACTCTCTGGCAATCACGCTCGCTTTTGAACATCTGAACCCACACTTCACAGTCCTCCTGTTACCCATGGATCACCACCATGGACCACGCCCGATAAAAAAGTTCATTTGCGAATATTAAGCTACACGATGTCATCTTGTTGTTATCAACCACTTAACACGCATTCTAAACCATTGTCGTGGTCGGCTTCAGTTCGTGCGGTCACAGTATCATCTTGACGCTTCCTAGGATGTTGTGGAACGCATTCTTCCTTATCCCTTTCTAAAACACTTTAAGTAGCTCTACGTGACTCGGACAAGTAACGCTACAAATCTCTGAAAATCTTCCTTTTGAAGCATAAGATCCAGACTCTTTTATTAGAACTACTTCTGAAGCTAAACTTCTTCGCAAAAGTTACTAACAAGCATACAAAAATACGTGAATAGAAATTACGCCATAATATTATGGTACTTTTACCTCTGCTGTTTCAGCTTACTTATAAAAAGCTTTTAAAACACTTTTATAATTTTTAGTTTATAATTGTATTTAATAACTAACAAGCACTCTATCCATATGCTCAAGCTTGTCAGTAACATGATTCTCTGAACAATTCTTACATTTCTTGCTCTTCGCTTAGCTCTACGTATACGAGTATACCGTAGAGCTGCGCGCCTGCTCTAAGCTCTATTTAAATTTCACCAACTCTATAGAAGTTTCTTTATTTTTTATCATTTTAAATACCAAGGTTCAGAATTATATTTTTTAATAGTTTATTGATGTATATAATACACACCAGCCCCACTTAACCCCACTTCAGGTTATTGCTATTCTTCATGATCAGGCGGCTATTTTTCTCCCGGTACATACATCATATAAATAAAATTGAAGTATATGTTTTGTAATATCAAAATAAAGACTATTAAATGTATATAAATTCTAAATGGTGCTTATAATAAAACATATTTTTTTTAATTTTTATCTGTCTGTTTCTTCAAACTATTCTCGGAAACGACTCTACCGATCTTGACGGGATTTTCAATATTGATTTAAGAAGATATAGTAGATTAGTTGTATTTTATAAAAAGGTTTAGGGTTCTACCCAAAAAATAAAACGTACCTAGGGACATACTCGAGCAAAGACGAATACTAGTCACCGAGCAAGTCACTATTAACTATGTAATTAATAAATGATTATAAACAAGACTATGTAGCGGACGCGACTTATAAAGTTATATCGAATAATGTTTAATGTCATAAACTGTCTTTGTTTTTAAATATAAAGAATATTAACGGTAGTATAAAAAAATGAAATTATTTTATAACAATAATTATTTTTATTATAGTACATATTCAATGCATAAATCATAAAAATCAACACTTAAGGGATTGTAACGCATGTTTGTTTCACCGAGTTACAAATCATAACGAATCTTCAGGAGTTTGACTTCACATTAAAGGGAAAATAACTCGCCTTCTATCTCTACAACGACATCTATTATCAATTCAAGCAACAAGAAAGGCGAATTAGTGCTGTCCAATTTCTTTGTATGGGATGAGGCATCTGTACCGTATAGTAAGAGTATTATGTGATCACTGCTTATATTTCCATCCCAAGCTGTGGTTTTGTCGTTACCCGACAGATAGCACGCAAAAATTACTTTGTTGCTTTTAAAAGTGTTATTAATAGAGTAAAACGAAAAAAATAATTAATGTATTTAACCAAAATGTTCATGTACGGGCTGAGACGAAAACCCCTACAGTCTTTGGTTGATAATGATATTGATAGATAATTGATAGGTAAATGATAGTCCAGGCTAAAACTGATTGTATATTAACTAAGCTTATTGATAGAATGATAGAATGATAGTTTGATAGAATGATAGTTTGATAGAACGACCCGTGAGCGCGTACGACGACGACTACCGCGACGAGTGCTACTACGAGTCCTCACGACTACTACTGAATCGAAATATATATGGCGTAAAGTGCTTACGCGACAAATATTATGTATTGGCCCGTACATGCTCCCGGGCCGAAAGATGGGAATGTTGATGAGGTGCACTTAAACTAATAACAACATGATGGGCATTTTCACTTAATTCTATACTTATGATAATTAAATGTAAGTAACAATTAAATTTTAAAACTAAACCCCGGTGTCAGTTATAGTGAAAACTGACTGAAGCACTGGCGAAGTGCCTCTATTTTGACGGAATCTACGCTCACTGATAACTTTGTCACTCACTTCACTTTTTACTACATTGCTCTTACACTGCCCTACGTCACTTAACACTTGTAACTTTACACTGCGCACTTCACTGTCTCCCGGCTCTTCTCCTCGAGCGCGAGGCGCTAGTCGGCGACGCGCGCGTATGACGCGCCGCCATCCATACACCGTTGCGGCCGCGGCGACTACCGCCACAAGTAGGTAGGTCACGGTGTAGTGATGAACATGATGGTATGATACTCCTTCTATAATTGGTTCGCTTCTTTTTATGGTATCCAATTGCTCTTGGATTGCAAGTAGCTGTTTCTGATTGATTACAGTTTCTAAACTAGTACTGGAAGGCGAATCGGGTACCGAAATATTAATTAAATTGTTAATCGGTGCAATTTCTGGTAATATCAAATCGAGTTTTGTGTTCATTTTACTAAAATATTGATTTTGAGAATAAAAAGAGAAATCAGCTGATTTTATATGACAGCCCGGATCCACTGTCAGCAGTCCAGTATTATTTAATTGTATAGCGGTAACTTGATTCTTGCATAGTAATCGGATGTGGCATTTATTACAATAGAAATAAAAATATGTATTTAGTTTGTTCGTTTGAGTGAAAATATTTTTGCAGGGACTGATAATAGTTTTACATATATTGGAATTCTCTCTTTTCTCACACAAACTTTGGTCATTCTTCATATGATAAATCGGTTTCTTAACAGAGCACAACACAGTATCAATATCTTGTTCAATACATACATTTAAATCGGCTTCCGTTAAAGATAAAAACAAATCCTTGTTTAAGTTTAAAGCTAGCATTTCACTTAAAGGTAAAATGCTGATCATGTTGTTTACTTCCTGCTTTGGAATAGATATAACTTTAAATATTTCGAAGGAATCTCTTGTGATTAAGGGAATACGAATTTCAAATATGAGAAACTCCTTTGATAGATGTGCTTTAACTTTTAATATTTTGTATAATTTTGATAGGTCCGCGTGGTCGGTTGGTAAGGATAGATCTCTGGGCAGATTTTTAGATATGACACTTAATTCTTGTTGTAATTGCTCGGGATGGAGAAGGTGTACACTAGATTTTCCGTGGAACACGTCGGTGATAGTGTCCAGGAGATAATCTTGAATGTTTCTAAGATCATGTAGCATATTATTTGTGATCATTGCTGATAAAGTAAAATCTGTTATATAGGAATTATTTTGAAGCTCAGATATAAGAATATTCACAGATGAATTTGGGTCCATTAGCTTTTTGTTGATTGTTTTATGATACTTGTTCATGATAGATTCAGCCCTTTTGATAAGGTTAAATTCCGCTTCAATGATCGACGTTTGATTTTTCCAAAGCTTAATCAGATGTTTCTCATTATCTCTAATTAAACCAATATCTTGTTCGTATTTATCTGCAAAATTACTATCCAATATTCCAAACAATGAATTTGCTATATTACCTATACCGTTAATAAGACCTCGGCGTCGCCGGCGCTGACGCGTGTTTACGTCAAATTGCTGATCTAGCCACTTGCTATTGTATTGTTGTAGGTCGGAATACTGGTGATTTAATTGATACATAACACCGTCGCAAGGTGAACGTTCCCTTATCGTTGTGCATATGGTTTGTAGATATTGTATGTATTTATTTGCCGCCTTAGTGCCTTCCCAGTATGGGTTGATATCATAATATACGACCAGCCGCCAATCATCTTGAATTAAATGCATGTTTGCAATTTTATCAAAGAACAGACCGCGATTATTTTGTAAAGACGTGTTATTATATAACCCATAGGCGTTTGTCATTAAAGTCATAAAAAATAATATGATAGAAGTAGCGACTGTAGCAAAATTGATTTTTTTCTTAATACATCTCGGATTTCTTTCACGTATACATTTTTTGTCTTCAACTGCGGGTGTTTCTTGTTGTACGGGCAGAATTGATAGTTTTATAACTGGCCTCTTCATAAGTCCACTTTTTGTTTTTAATGTTACTACTCGCACATGACCGTCCTTTCCGGGATGTAACGCCAGTACTCGGCCTAACGCCCATTTTCCCGGAGGAAGATTCGCGTCATTTATGATAACGATGTCATTTAATTTGATATTTTCTTGCGGTTGTCGCCATTTGCTTCGCGCTGATAGGTTGGTGAGGTACTCTTGCTGCCATCTCTTCCAGATGTCCTGGAATATTTTTTGTTGGAGATGCCACCTTGTCCTTAAATCCCATTCAGTTTCATAAATTGATAGTATTGGCCCACATGATAAAAAATACGATGGAGTTAAATAATTTAAATCTTCATGATCCACAGTGAGCGGACACAATAGTTTAGAAGGGTTTGTTCTAGCACTAGGCAGGTCTCCCATAATCTGATAGTGTTTGCTGGGTTCTTGCTTCCTACACTGGATACAAAGGCGTAGTCTCTTCTTGGTAGCTCTGTTGCCACCTACCACCCAATATTTCCGTCGTAAATATGCTGATGTTAATCGAGGGCCTCCATGATAAGTTAACTTATGCGATTGATCAATTAGTAACTCCGCAATACGATTTTTTCCAGGTATGATAATAGGATTTTTCATATCCGGGTCCAGGTTCGCATTTCTCAACCTACCTCCTACTCTAAGTATCTCATATTTATCTAGATATGGATTTAACTCACAAATTTTGCTTTTGCTATTTATCTTATTACCGCTTCTTAATTCTGAGATTTCTTGATAGTATTCTATTTGTTGAATTTTCTTAATTATTAACAAAGTTGCTTGTTTGCGTTCTTCTGTGGACAAAAAACTACCGTATTGTTTTTTCTTGATATAAATAAATCGCCGTACCCATGCTATTATTCGAACTAATTTATTAAATGAACTACAATTTGATAAACATTTTTCTATGATATCGTCGCAATTTTGTGTAACTAAAATAACTTGTTTTGATAATTTAAGTTCTTGGTCCGTTGAATAAATAATCTTATTATTATTATCCTCTTCAAAAGCTGCCAGCCAAGTTGGACCCTGCCACCACAAATGATGTTCTCTCAACTGAGTAGCCGTCAAACTACGACTGGCGCAATCAGCAGGGTTTTCTTCTGATTTTACGTAACGCCAACAGTTCGATGGCATGGTTTGAGTAATTTCACTCACTCTATTGGCCACGAATGTTTTCCATCTGGCCGCACCACCATTAAGCCAACCCAACACCACCGTTGAGTCAACCCAGCCATAAACCTTGATATTATGGCCTTGCAAACATTGTTCGACCTTTTTCATAAGTCGTGATAGGAGTAGTGCTCCGCTCAGTTCTAGCCTGGGTAATGTCACGGATTTGTTGATAGGAACGAGCCTTGCTTTGCTCGCTAATAACACAATGGTTGATTTGTTATTTCTATTGATACGACAGTATATAACGCATGCATACGCTTTTAAAGACGAGTCACAGAATCCATGTAACTCAATATTGTCACTCTCACGGGTATGTAGCCATCGCTCTAATTTTATGTTATGGATATTATGCATGTCATTTCGAACTTTAATCCATTCCTTACAAATATGATCTGGTACTTGTTCATCCCACTTAATATCTGCCGCCCATACTTGTTGAAAAATGATTTTTAATTTCGTTGATAGTGAGCACAGCCAACCCAGTGGGTCAAATAACTTTGATATGTCTGATAGAAGGATTCTTTTCGTAACTTTATTTGTTAAATCTGTTCGTTCTAACCTTGAACAGAATGTAAAAATATCTTCTTGTGGGTTCCAGGCTAACCCCAACGTCTTGATATGCTCCGCGTGCTTGAAGCTAAATGAATCTTGATAGGCTTGGTCTACTTCAACGTCTTGTAATAACTCTTGGTTATTTGACTTCCATTTTCTTAGATGAAAACCTCCCGACTTTAATAAATTAATAAGGTCTAGCTGTAACTTTTTTGCTGAGTTGATAGTGTGACACCCGTGTACAAGGTCATCCATGAAAAATGAATTATTTAATGCATCTATAGCTTGACTATTTACATAGTTTGTACTCTCATCCTTAGCAAGCTGTTTGAGCGTCATCATAGCTAAGAAAGGAGCCGCTTTAGTATCGTATGTAACCGTACTAAGCTGATATTCTTTGATACGATCTAATGCTGAATCGCGCCAAACTATTTTTAATAATTGTTGGTCTTCGGGATGAAGCCAAATTTGCCGAAACAATTTCTCAATATCTGCGGTAAATGCAATTTGATACTGTCTCCACCTTATAATAAGTGATAGTAAATCTTGTTGTAAATTTGGGCCACATTGCATAACGTCATTCAAACTGTTTCCCGATGTCGTTTTACTAGAGGCATTAAATACAACTCTAAACTTAGAATTTATCGAATCATCAGATTGTACACAATGATGCGTGTTGAAACATTCCGGACTCGAGTTACCGCGCGCGGGTATCATATGACCGAGCGCGCGATATTCATTCATAAATAATTTATACTGTTTTGCTATGTTTGTATGTTTGTTCCATCGTTTCTCTAAGGACTTAAACTGTGCTATAGCCTTAGTTTTCGACTCTCCTAGCTTGTCTTGAAAATTTTGCATCATGGGTAAACGAACTTGATATCGCCCATCTTCACGTCGTGTCGTGGTGGCCTTATAGTACTCCACACATTGTTGATCTTCGAATGATAAATTTGATTCTAAACTGATATCTTCAATTTCCCAGAATTTTTGTATTTCCTCTAGGTTATTGATAATTACGTTACACTGTAGAGTTTTAACGTTTCCCGTTAATATCCAGCCCAAACGTGTATTTTGTGCTATTGGTATATGATTATCGGCCTTCCGAATTTCTTTTTAATAAAATTAACGAATAAATATCCGCACCTAGAAGTAAATCAATCGGACGACTAACATAGAACTCGGGGTCTGCTAAAGTAATGTTCTCTAAATAATGCCACGATGGTTTAGAAAATGTATAATTGGGTAAATTCTTGATAAGGCTTTTCATGATATAAACTTCGGTTTCAAATTCAAAATGGCTGTTCTTCGATACACATTTAATAGATATGACGCCCTTAAAGTTGCTCTCTTTTACACCTACCCCTGATATCACCCCCTGACATCTTGATCTAGGTTGACCAAGTATTTGAGCTGCATTTTCGGTGATAAGCGAAGTTTGGGATCCTTGGTCTATAAGAGCTCGCATGTTAACAAAGGTCCCATCATATTTCTGTACTTTAATAACGGCTGTAGCTAAAAGTACTTCCGGCATGCCGCGCTGTAACGACACGTGCGAGTTGCTTTGAATTTGCTGAGAAGGCTCTAAATTAAAACTATTTGTTTGACCTGATTGCGCAAACGATTCGTGTAAAATCGTATTATGTGTTTCATTACATTTCATACATCGTTTTTCAGAAATACATGGTTTGCCGTTATGCGAATAAAGACAGTTTTCGCATACATTAAGTTTTGATACAGTACGGCGTTTTAGTTGCGGTGTCATATTTAAAAATTGGCGACAATAAAATAATGAATGTTCGTTGGTTTTGCATATTCCGCACTTGAAAAATTTCCATGAACTGTTGTTTTTCATATAAGCTTGTTGCGAAATTAACCTACTATGTGCCGGAAATGCTTGCTTGTTAAAACTTTTATTATATTTATTAAATTGTTGCGGCGTATAATTATTTGTCTTATGTATTTTATTCATATTATGATATTCTGGTTTCTTACGAGCTGATTCTAAACTAGTAAATTAATTTTCTAAGAATGACAAAAATTCTTGCAAATTAGGTATCTCCCTTGGTTGTTTTACGGCTGATAGGTATTCATGGTATGTTTCTGTATCCAATTTTTGAGAAAGAATGTGAACAAGTAGCGGATCCCAGGATTCCACATCAACACCTAAGTTCTTTATAGCGTTTAATGTCTCTAAAGTTGTATCGTGAAGACGCTTAATATGATTTAATGATGTTTGTTGTATTACAGGGATGTTTAATAATATATCGATATGCGAACGGAATATTAATCGCTTATTGTTATACCTGTTATTTAAAATATCCCAACTGATTGTGTAGTTATCCGAGGTAATAGGCAAGTGTTGTATGAGCCTTTCTGCTTCGCCCTTTACTTTTGATTTTAAAAATTGCATCTTTTGTGCATTAGATAGTGACGGACTTCTATGGATTGTTTCGGTGAACAAGTCTTTAAACGAACTCCACTGATGATAACTACCGCTGAAAGTTGGTATCTCTACGTGCGGCGTCAACTGGTCCCTATGTGATACGGACCACAGCTTCCGGTTGATAGATTTTACAATTTCATTATAAGTTTTTTCGTGTTTAAAAAATAATGATACGTATTCTGGGTTGCTATTCCCGATTTCACTATCTAATTCCCAGTGTAAAGTGTCAATTAAGGACCAACGCGATTGTACTGCTGCTAATATATGCTCGAATTCCCATTTCTCTGATATCGATTGTAACTCAATATTTGATATTGTGTGCTCAAACGCTTTAAAGTTGCTGCTCTGCCTCCGTATCATTTCGTCAGTCTTGCTGCTCATCGCCTGAGACTGAGATGACAACTGACGAGACGGACCAGGCATAGTTAATGGACTAACTGATTTTTTAATAGATTTTTTCGGGCCTCTCTTCCTTACTTTGATATGCTGATAGTGATACGAAAAGGAAAGATCTTACTTGATTGAAGCTGCACACGTTGCGTTGCGTTGCGTTGGCGAGCCCTTTGTACCCACCAACCAAAGTGATAGGCAATGGTTATAAATCCAAGCGCCGGAACTGTCGTTGGTTGACGTTATTCGTCTCCTGATACGTATGTCCTCACATGTGATACACGGCACTAATAAAACTCACTATGATCACACGCGAGGTCCACTCGAAAGATTACAGTCACGTTGCTCGAAGGACCACAAAGATGTACGGGCTGAGACGAAAACCCCTACAGTCTTTGGTTGATAATGATATTGATAGGAATTATAGATAGATAATTGATAGATAAATGATAGTCCAGGCTAAAACTAATTGTATATTAACTAAGCTTATTGATAGAATGATAGTTTGATAGAATGATAGATTTGATAGTTTGATAGAACGACCCGTGAGCGCGTACGACGACGACTACCGCGACGAGTGCTACTACGAGTCCTCACGACTACTACTGAATCGAAATATATATGGCGTAAAGTGCTTACGCGACAAATATTATGTATTGGCCCGTACAGTTCACAATTAATATTATTAAAGGAAATTAAAGCCCGTTAATTTCATGTTATATTATTAGTGTAAAGGTATAAATCTATATGTGAACTAAGAAATATGTATTCCAAACGATTTAGACACGTATGATATTTTATCACTCCGTGTACCACAGTATAGCACAACTGAATAAAATAACAATAATTATCATACTCTATATTAGGTATTGTTGGTCATTATGGTACAACACCGTGCGGTGCATCACAATAGCTTCAATGGAGTTAACGTCGTATTGCATCGCCGGTTATATTTTCAATCAATTTATAATTCAAAAACATTTAATTTTAATATTAGTAAATTAAAATAAATACTAGCCAAAGCTTCTAAAGGAACAGCCTTTAGACACTATAGTTTAGAGTGTTCTTTTACTCAATGATATCTAGTCGTAAATATGTTTCATGCTTGCTTATTAAGCAAAATTAAATAAGGAGCAAAATGTTTCAATTGTGATGGACATTAATCAGATAGAAATGAGAGCGGTTATTGCAGACCCCTTTAATAACACGTAAAGTGTTAAAGATAATTAATCAGTCCGTCTTAACTTATGAACTATAGTTATTTTTCTACAACTTATAAAACAATTACTGTCATAAATTCCTTCATCAACAACAACAACGCTTTTATTTAAAATATATATATATATATATATATATATATATATATATATATATATATATATATATATATATATATATATATATATATACAAAACCCTCGCTGAGCGCATTTACCCGATGTCTACCGAGTAGAAACAGACAGAAGGTGGGTTAATTGCGGTCAGTCTACTTATCCATACATGATACATACTACATCATTGATCATTCAAAGAGAGATGAAATTTTTAGTACAATATACATAATTTTTTCACCGTACATTTTACAACATATATTTTTCATCATTTATAAAATTTCTAAGATTTTTACACGTTTCTGTGAGCTTTTCCTCTGTTCCGCATTTTTTGTTTATTAAGTATTTTCGTAAGTCGTAGTCTTTCCTCCTTTTATTGCGGTTTCTTCAAGTTTCTTCTCCTCATTGTCGTACATAAGTTCCCGGGCTAGTTCTAGTTGAAACATCTGGGTGATATGTTTTGGCATGTAAGCGAGTGGATGGAGGTAGGAAAGCAAAATTTCATAAACCCGCCTTTGGTTTCAAGATTTAAAATTATATTGTCCTCCTTGCACATAAAACTAGAACTTATAATAAAACGAATCATTAAGGATAGATGAAAATCGTCAGACCCTGGAAAAAAAGTCCAGTCCTAGTTGATTTAACTCCTTACAGAATACAGTCATCATCATCAGCCCTTTTTAGCGTCTCACTGCTAGACATGGGCCTCCTCAGTACGAAGGGGATCAGGCCATACTCCACGGCGCTGGCCTAGTGCGTGTTGGCGGACTTCACATGTCTTTCGAAAACTTGCTAGGTTTTCGCAGACATGCAGGTTTCTTCATGATGTTTTCCTTCACCGTAAGACAAGTGGTAATCATGATAGATATAAATGATTCGCACATGAAAATATCAGAGGTGCTAGACCCGGATTTGAACCCGCATCACTCGGTTATCCAAGCGAGCGCGTGACCGCTGAGTTACTACTGTCTACAGTACTTAGTCACTATTCAGATTGATTACATTATTCATACTTGTACTTTATAAATTATGATAAATTCTTATCAAGTGTATAAAGAAAAGCTCCTTTAGGTATAGTTTTTTTTAAATCACAGAGGTTATTAGGTAGTCAAGAATTAAATTATTGAAAAGTCCAAGTATATACATGTTCGCAAAAAAATTTTAAACGAAAAAGAACGATATCTGAAATAAACTTGCTTCATGATTTGTTTACCTTCAGTTAACTGCCTAAACCTATGAGAATAGTAAAGCGAGTTTGTTGTTCAAACCACCAAGGTCTCCACGATCCTTCATTGCAAATAATTGTAAATAATAATAGGTTATGTCTCAGCTTTTTCAACGCTCCAGCGGACAATACACAATAGCGTACAATACCATCGCTTCTATAATATTATGATCGCTGTTAACTGTTAAGAATAAAATACACCTACTTATTATTTTAATTAGGTTATTTATTCTGAGAGAGCACTTGTTGTGCGCAACGTAATATCCAATAACAAAAATGAAAACCGACTTCAAAACGCTACAAATCGAAACTAAAAAGAAAAAAAATAATTTTAATTACTTAGTTATTGTTGGAGTCGGTGCCAGCCAAGAAGGACAGTTTTATCCTGCCTTTGCAATGAACTTTCGAACGGATATTTTGATTATATTTACAAATTGATACATTAATTAAATTGTATTAAGATTATTTTGCTTTGGCTGGCACCGACTCCAACAATAACTAAGTAATTAAAATTATTTTTTTTTCTTTTTAGTTTCGATTTGTAGCGTTTTGAAGTCGGTTTTCATTTTTGTTAAAAAATAATTTATTTTAAATTTTTTTGTGGAAATTATTATGTTTAAATAAAATATTGGAAGGCTAACTAAACTACTGCTCCAATAAGTCAGCGAAGTTTTGAAATGAACGACAATAGTCAATCGAGATTTCTCCACGTCTATTTTTCCACGTAACTCGTAGACGTTAATAAGATTTACCTTCTATTATCAATCCACCTAATATCCTGAAGGAATACGACTATCAGTTCATAAGTACGTATAATATTAAAAGAATTTTCTTTCAACTCCTAACCGTTAAGGATATATACCTTACATCATCACAAATTCTTGAACAGCTTTAGAAAATATATGAAAAAGGTAATCAGTGCCGATAAAATTTAAGGGTTGCCCTCGATTTCTCTAGGATCCCATCATCAGATGCTGACTTGGTGACAATGAGAACATCTTGAATGTATACCCTACCGAACAAAAAAGAAATTTTTAAAATCGGCCCACAATTCACGGAGAAATCGGTGAAAACACATAAAAAACAACTGTTGAGGAATTTTACCTTCCATCATCAGCTCATCCACATGAGATGATGATTTTCATACGTAAAAGCTTTATCGGGTTTAGAAAATATATCAAAAACATAATAGGTGCTTGTAAATTTTGAGAGTTGCCTTTGATTTCCCTGGGATCCCATCATCAGATCCTGACTTGGTGACAATGGGACCACCTCGGAACTATACCCTACCAATCAAAAGAAAAAAAATTGAAATCGGCCCACAGACGGCGGAGTAATCGGTGAACATACATAAAAAAAAAAACATACATACAACGGAACATATAACCTCCTCCTTTTTTGAAGTCGGTTAAAAAATAATTGTAATTTTCTTACTATATAGGTGATATTTTTAGGATCGAAGGATAGCTAGTGATCAAAACGTGGAACTGAGTGGAATTTGATTAATTTAATTTAAAGCTGTATGGTGCTATACTGCAGCTAGCTGTATTTTGAATAAAATGTATGATATATTTCATATTGCATATGAATATGAGTTAGTGACCTGACTTTACTTCGTCGAGGCATTAGAATTACAATTTGAACAACTTCTTACGAATTAGGTAAAATATACATACCTACATACTTCGTCTAGACTCACTTAATACTGATGTTTAGTTATGGTTTATGAAAATGTTAAGTGTTAACATATTCTTAACAATTAATAATGTAGTCATTTTAAATCAGTGCTCCGACCTGATTTCGCTTTAACCCTCGCTATTTGTTATCCATAAAACCCCATACAATAAACACTGTCGGAACCCTTTGCTTTTCCCGTTTTCGAATTTTTAATACGCTCGTTAAAACCCATTAAGCCATTCTTCTATTCAGACGTTCTTTATAATACCTGTCATCGTACAAAAGCCATATGAGCTAAACAAAAGTAATATCATTGGTAGTGATAGTATAGACAATTACTGTAGAAGAAAAATGGCGTTGCTCACTACTGATAAGGGAGTTTATCGAGCAAGGGTCACTCAGACGAAAAGAACGCAGGGCGATTGGACGATGAATCATCAAGATACTCGTAGAATGACCTTCAACTGAAGCAACAACACAATGTTGTAGCAGTCCTTCGCCGACCGTAAAATGATGTGCTTTATCCAGTAGCGAGCACAATAGCCTATACAAATAACTATGATGGCATGTCAGTATTTGGTACGTGTAGTTGCCAGATTAGGCGCGGCTGCAAAATCTCACAGGGCTGTCAATTGCAAGAGACATTCGAAATATTATTATCTAAATAAAACTTAATTTTTGATAATCAGAAAAGATAGTTATATAGAAAACAAATAAAATGTCTAATATTCGCATAAATGTAACAAAGTTAAATTACATACATATAATTATTCCTGAACTACAATATTTAATTGCTTATCAATCCAATTAAAGTCAGTATCCGATTGCGTATTAATTATTATAATATTTACGAATTTATTGCTCTATATTTTAACTGATACTCATAATGAATAAAAATAATAAGTAGATAATGATATAAGATATTACACGGGAAAGTAATTGAAATTCGAAATCGAACGATGGGGAGTAATATATTACAAAATATACCTACTTAGACTTGACTCGACACTCGTGCGTAATTTAGTAAATAACCGCTAGATAGTAGTACTGTTTGTTGGTGTAATGAGTTTAATAAGATCCGGCTTTGCCCCTAACGAACTAATAATTAAGATAAGATAGCAAGACATATGAAAATTTACAGTAAATAGATAATTTCGGTTATTTTAGAAAAGTGCTATCGATATTCAATCTTTTACTTTAAACTTACTATAATTAATGTTGTAAGTAGTTAAAAAAAACAAATGTTAAGTCGTCACGGCCCGAGCATACGCCCGGCAGATGAAAACCTCTGATAAAATTAGAAATCGTAATTAATAAAAATCTACATGTAATGAATGAAATGTAGAGTAAAACTAATACTTTTTAACATTAATGGACCAAGCTGCATTAGTTTTACAAGCAGTTAGTTAAATAATTAAAAATCATCTCTATTCGAATTCGAATAAATATTTATAATACTTATAGGTAATGCATTAAGCCACAAATCTCGAGCGGCCAAATAATATAGTATTATTCGCGTCATGTAAAAAGAACGCTGGCTGTCAAGTTGCGCAGAGGCGATTTATCGGACAATTTGGTGGTAAGACGCGGGGCGCGGGACGGCGAGACCCGCGCCGCATGCTTTCCGGCTTGCTATTGGTTTGTCAGTTCCAAATACTATCGCGCACACAAAAGTTATTAATTACGAAATGGTTTTACATAAAAAATAAAGAAAAAATATTTTACTCTATTATAGAGATTTTTTCTATATTATAAGAGAGAGTTTTATAATAATGCAGTTAATAATTTTAAAAAATATGTTAAATTAATTAAATATATTTTTTGTAAGTAAATTAAACATTCTACACTGAATCAAACATATTTTGTTAATTCTATCTAATACACTTTTCAACGTACCTGCCAATAACTTATATACGTCGCGAGCGAAAGGCAAGTTCAAAAATAAAAGAATAGGCTTAGTAATTTCGTATACGAATGTACCGATGGGTAAACACACCTCCCACCACTTTCTTCCAGCGTTCTTTTTACGTGACGCGATTTGTACCTGTATAAGACACTCAGACGTGTAGAACAACTTCAAAATATAAATACATAAAATGTTTAACTATCTTTATTCCGTTCATGGAGAAATGTCAGTGACGAATGTTATGATCAATTAAAAACTCATAGTACCCGATTCTTATCGTTTAAAATAGACCTTTTTTTAAGTATTTGCTGAAAACAACTTTAATTTTGCTAATATTATTTGTTTATGCTAAAAGTAGATGCAGCCCTGCGGGCGCGGCCGCGGAGCGAGCTGGGTAATGAGGAAGCTGGAGCGGAGCCGCCTCAGTCCTGTCCGTCTCCACCTGCCGCTGTGACTGCTCGACACACCGCTGTAAGATATCATTACTATATTTTATATAATTAATAGACTAAATCTAACTGAAGAAATGCCATTACCGACATCTTAATTCTAGTAATACTTACATATCGGTTTTGGTTACTGTATTTCAGTGCAGATTCAGAAATTTAAAAATTTGGTCTACATAATAATTATTCTTGGTAACAACAAAATAGTTCCTTATTTACAGTAGGATTGTTTGTGCGCTCTCTTGTTGACTCGCTGATGCTGACTGGGCCTGGGCGGTGTGCATCGTGAGCGGGTAATTAGCAGCTTTCATTAACGAACATCGTGATTTTTGACCTTTCTATCAACAGTACAAACACGCTGTAAAATCTTGTTCTCTCTTGCATTTTTATCTATTATTATAAACAGGGCCTAAAACTTTCTTAACATTCAAAGGTGCATATATGCACCAAAGTGAAAAAAAGTCAATTAAAAACTTTAAAATATTTTAAATTGAATTTTCGTTTTAAAATACTGTCTTATGATATACTGTGTAATGGATTCAAGTATTTAATATAAATTATTTTCCGAGAACATATTCGTAAAATGATATTTTTTTTACCCATTAATATGTTACATTTCATAAACTTTATTTTTTGCGTTTAATTTAAGTGATAGAGTAACATTTCGTTATCTCCTACATTGAAATTTGAAACAGACAGATGCTGCGTCCGCGTGACGTGTCGTCAGTTACTTGGAATTGTTATTATAACGAATTGTTTTTTGCAATAACGTTCGCAACCCAATGTTAGCTGATAATGCTATCTTCACCTCTTAAAAGTTTATTATATTGTACACTGACACTTATTTAAAAACCAAACTAAATAAAATCGAATCTAAAAGCCCACGGTAACCGTTCACTTTTCAGGGATAAAAAGTAACGTATGTACTATTTTTAATAACAATAAAATTAATCCAAACTTTCGTATTTATAATACTCTAATATAAATAGTAGTTATTCATAATGGGATAGTTCGGTCAGTAGGCTGAGCTAAAAAGTTATTAAATTTTGTATGGACACTTCGTTATTTATATTCTATACATCATTGTATGTTATAAGACTATATACTAGTGTACTGAGATAGAAATTAAAAAAACTTAAAATCAAAAAACTTAAACAAAAATTATTTAATCTAGGTTTAATACACTTTTATCATTATGTACTATGTCTATATAGAGGCTCTGTCCATGTAGAGTCGCCCCACACAAAAACACATGAAAAGTCTATCATAATTTACCCTTTTAATTAAATGCAGTTTACTAAACCACAAAGCTAATGTTATCATTTTTATTTAGCTTTAGTCATATAACCATTTCTCCACTCTTTTTTTTTATATTCTTCCTTCAAAGCAGCAAAAACATTGCTCTGCATTACCGTAATTTGCTGGGACTACAAGGTCCACAAATGCCGAGAGAAGCACGCGCGTGTCCGAGCAGTGGTCGGCCGACTGCTCCCTGTCACCTTGGCGGAGACCAGGTCTTTAGGAGACAGATTGCACCTAGTAAAGTCACTTCACTTTATATTTTCTTAGGATGCACCTTTTTAAAACAAACATCATAATTTTTCAACAAAATACGATTATCAATATTTTATAGTTACAAATGTATATACGTAGGTACTAGCTACACATGGGAAGTACACGTGACAGAGCCTTCAAAGTCGAAAGAACACTTTTTACAAAACAAAATAATTTCTATACATAAATATTACATACTAAGAAGCCTTGACATTTATCAGCGACCCTGTTATCTCGCATAGTTCAAGCACCTAAAACAAATAAATACTTTTTTTAATAATAATGTGCAATCGGATAGCTGATTCTTTATTAATACGAATCACACCATATTAAAAAACAAAGTCCTCCGCCGCGTCTGTCTGTCTGTTCGCGATTAACTCAAATACTATATATACTGCACCGATTTTTTTTCTGTTTTTACCAATTAATATAGTGGTTCACGAGGAAGGTCTTAGTATATAATTTGTCAAATTTTTGTATACATTTCCCCTGTTACGTAATTCGTTGTTGTATCTAGAACATAAAAATATCCAAATGCAAAACAATTTTTTCACAATCTCCGCTTGTTTTCCCGTATTGCCTTCCCCGACTAACAAGTAGATAAAAATTGTAAAAAAATCTCGGCCCCTAAAGTTTCTTATATATACTAGAAGTATTCAAATTCTCTTAAAATCGACCACGGACTTCCCTTAAAAGTACCCGGTGTTCGTCGCATTGAGCTCAACGAGGATGCAGGGCCAGGGTCGTCTTTATCTTCGCAAATGATAGGTCATTACATTGTTAGTGTGTATTAGCTAATGATCATCGTTTGTACTTTGTAAACAGGGCACAGGGCGGCCGTGTTTACTGTATGCAGGAAAATTTCTCTCGGACTCGCACTATCAGCGCCCCCGCCCCCGCGCCGCCGCGCCCCTCGCAGCGCGCCTTATATACTCGCATCGCTCCCGGACCTAGCATACTGTTCGGTGCTCTTCAGTCTACAACATCTCACACTACCAATTTCAAAATGGCCAAATTCGCCGTCCTATTCTTCGCCTGCTTGGCCTTGGTAAGTCTTTTCTTAACATTAATGTTAACTTAAATCCTTTAAAAAACGAAATCCTGTTAGCCTTTTATGGTCTAGTTTATGATGAGCATATATTTCAGGCGTCAGCAAGATTGGTGCGTCGCGAAGCACCCGCGTCCTCCCCACTGCAAGAACTAGAGAAGCATGCGACCGAGTTCCAGAAGATTATCACTGATCAGTTCACTGCGCTCAGCAACTCCAAGAACTCGCAGGATCTCAGCAAAGCTTTTAAGGAAGGTTCAGACTCCGTGTTGCAGCAGCTCTCCGCTTTGTCCAGCTCTTTGCAGAACGCGGTAAGTGTTCTTGATTTAACCTAGTTTTTATCCGATATACCTATCAATTTTGCTGGAGATACTCGTATTATTAATAAATTATAAAATAAATATATTATCTTTAAAGAAGTGGCTCCGGGGTCACTGTCGACCAATTTGATAGTAAAACTTTGCAATCAGAGCTCGATTCAATCGACTATACGAAATTCTTTCTTCGGTTTATAACGACTATACGAATTTGTAGTTTATCTATTTGTATACTTACAATAATAGAATATTTGAATAATAATGTACTGTGATTGTGCGGCGTGTGCAGTTGAGCGACGCCAACGGCAAGGCCAAGGAGGCGCTAGAGCAGACGCGCGCCAAGCTGCAGCAGACGGCGGACGACCTGCGCAAGGCGCACCCCGAGGTGGAGCAGCAGGCCGCGCAGCTGCGCGACCGCCTGCAGGCCGCCGTCACCACCACCGTTGATGTAAGAACGCTGTTATCATTTCATAAATACATCTGTGACTACTTTAAGTATCTACTTTATATAAATATCTACTAATTTAGGGGATAAGAATCTTAACTTCTTCATGTAAGACAATGTTTGGTAATGAAAAAGTGACTCACCTTGGCTTAGCACGGGTTCGTTCCTAGGTTCGTTTTAATGGCTAGTTGGAATTGATAGTGACATCTCTACATAGTATAGAACAAAGTCGCTTCCCGCTGTCTGTCTGTCCCTATGTATGCTTAGATCTTTAAAACTATGCAACGGACTTTGATGGGTTTTTAAAGTAGAATCATAGATCAAGAGAAAGGTTTATATGTGTAACTAGCGGAACGTGCGGTTTTGCTCGCGCTAAAGTTTTTTATATTATTTATATTTACATCCTGGGAACAACCCCATTACTTAAAAACAAATAACATTAATAACATTGATTAAGTGAGTTTTAGATTTTCGAATAAGTATTTAGTATCTATAGATAATAGAATTTCTTTCTTTTTTTAGGAAACCCAGAAATTGGCCAAGGAAGTCGCCGCCAACTTAGAGCAGGCCAACCAAAAACTAGCGCCACAGATCAAGCAGGCGTACGACGACTTTGTGAAGGGGACCGAGCAGGTGCAAAAGAAGTTGCACGAGGCTGCAAACAAACAATAATAGGCCCACCCACCTAATATCTCCAATGTGATATTCTCGTATATTATATTATTCAATAAAATAGTTTAAATGATAAAAATTACTCTTTCATTACACCATACGCTTCCTACATAAAGTACATAGATACTATAGACATATTACAGAATTAAAGGAAAGCTATTTTCAGTATGATTAAATTTTTATTTCTTTGATCCAATAAGTTAAAATAATGGTCATAATAAATGTTTATAAGTAAAAATAGTTACGAATATGTCTCACAATATGTATAAGTATTAAGTACAAAATAGGTACACACCGACAGATCATGCAGAAATCTCACAGATAGTACTCGGTGGGTGGCATTATTTACTTACAAAGCTGAAGTAACAATGGCCAAAATCTTATATCCATATGACATCCTTTAAAGTTTAAGAGCTCCGTCGTATCTAAGGTAAATTATTCAAATAAAAAAATATAATCACGCAATTACTCTTCCTTTTAAAGGTCGGCTAAAAAATATAAATTAAAGGGTCTACACAATATAATACTAGCTTAAACTTGGTTAACATAATACGTACTATTATAATAATATGTAGGTAGTAGGTAAAATAGTACCTACTTAAAAGTATTAAAGTAAAGCATTATAGAGCCTCCATTTTATATCTAACTCGATTTATCGCGAGCGAAGCCGCGATTTCCTCTAGTTATATACGAGTACTAAAATCTTTTTCGAGAACCACTATATTGGTGAAAACAGCATGAAAATCGGTGCAGTAGTTTTTGAGTGTATACTGTTTGATTGTTAGTAGTAAACTTAATTACTGTTTACTCTAGCTGTATAAGTTATTTCTGTAAGTGGAAACTTTGCTGGTGTGTGGTTTTTGTTATATGTAATTATTTATAATCATTTATACACTGTTTGCTTCCCGAAAATTAAATAAATAAATAAATTATATCCAAAATGTGACTAACGAGTCTCTAGATAGAGGTACGTTGGCGTTGTAACGGTTAGTACCTATCAGTACCAATATGTTTCTCAACAGAGCAGAGAGATAATTATATTGTCAGTGACCAAGAAATTTTAAAGTCTTATGTATATAATATTGTATCTTATTGTATTAAATTAATATTCTGTTTAAATTCATACATTTAGACCACGTTATATTGAAAAACCGTCCCGTTATGTTTATTTTTAACCGACTTCAAAAAAGGAAAAAATATATACAACGGAACATATAACCTCAATATGTTCCGTTGTATATATTTTTTTTATGTATGTTCACCGATTTCTCCGCCGTCTGTGGGTCGATTTCAAAGTTCGGTAGGGTAGCCAAAGCAAAATAATTTTAATACAATTTAATTTAATTAATGTACCAATTTGTAAATATAATCAAAATATCCGTTCGAAAGTTCATTGCAAAGGCAGGATAAAACAGTCCTTCTTGGCTGGCACCGACTCCAACAATAACTAAGTAATTAAAATTATTTTTTTTCTTTTTAGTTTCGATTTGTAACGTTTTGAGGTCAGTTTTCATTTTTGTTAAAAAATAATAAATAACTACAAATATTATTAAACGAGGACACTGCTACTCTGAAACGTACTACCGCCATTCCGATAGAAACAACAAATTATTTTATTAAATTTAATTAGAATTCATTTTTATTAATATTACATTTACACATTGTTTTTTTATTATTATTAATTAATGTACATATATTATTATATAGTTTTAATAATAAATCCGAAATACTGTGGTCAACACTAGCACCACTAATCTCTATGCCATACATTACACATTCTCGTTAACGGTTTATAATTCGCACATCACTAGCACCAAGGGCGGGGAAGTACTTCTACTTACCTACTTCAAGTGTTTTTTTTGTTACGTTTTAATGTTTTAAATTATTATAAATTAATAAGCTTTGTTTATATAAAAATAATAGTGTTAGTTTAAGTAACGTCTTCAAAGCAACATTATATTGTGAAAAGTAATGGAAGAAGAAAAGGGAAAACATTGTAAACTAACTTAATATTTGAATACTAAGTGAACTCGTTCTGTTTACCTATTTAATTTCTTTGTAATAACATGTTGTTTTGACTCTATCTCATGTCTAAGTTTACGATAGATTTTATATAATATTTATGTATATTTGAGTTTCCTTGCACATACGTAAATTTCAAAACATAAGTATATTATATTAATGCTTAAAGACTGAGATAAGTCTTTGGTATTCGAAACGAAAATTCTGCGAATTTGGTGAGTTGATTTACCTACTCTCTAATACTTTCTTATATTTACGAATATATGAGAAATAAATTGTCTCTCGGACTTTAACGCTTATATGATAGATTTATATTACTTTTTCTACCTAAAGTTCTGCTTCAAACGCTTATATCACTCTTATAACTGTTATGGCTTAAACCAAGCGATTGAATGATTATATCGACATTATTTTTAATAATTTATTCGGGTCACAAAATCCTTTCTCAGCATCTAATAACTACAAACTACCTCACTGTCCAATTTCATGTATATATAAGTGTTTTCAATTATTTTGTTTTCCAATTTCAGATTCAACCTTTATAAGAAAGTATGTGTATACAGCCAGTAGACAGTGACAGGCCAGTGACAACATGTTCCCTTTTGAAACTGTGTGAAGTGGGTTCAAACTTGATAATCATTGGTCTTACTGTGAAGGGCCACATCATAAGGAAACTTGCGCGAAACTAAGCAAGTATTCAATGACATGTACTCAGTACTCTGAGAATTTTGCTTAGAAATCTTATATTCACTTTCAATATAGTGTACATTATTTCACTAGTCAAGCCTTTTCATTTGATACACATATTGAGCAAGTTGAAAAAATATGTAATCAGTCATTGTAGCGCTGGCCATCTTGGACTGATTTTCATAAAAAATAGCTAAAAGCACTGGACTATTTTACCTTTCAAACAAAAAAAAACAAATTGATTCATCCTTTCAGTAGCTACAATGCCACAGACAGACACACACAGACATCAAATAATATCTCGTTGTTTTTGCATCCGGGTTTAAATATAGTAATAATTTGCAAAATATCATAAATCACTGGCATTGAACAGCTTGTGAAGCAAAAAGTAATAACTTTTTTGTTACAAATGTTTCAGATTGAAAAACCAGAAACCATCCCTAATGTTGTGAATACTTTGTTCTAAAAGACATTTGTGAAGTAATCTTAATGTATGCTTTGAATCCTCTATCAAGAGAATTGAACCATATTGACAATCAATCCATTTCAATATCGGGACTTCAACATACAGCACCATCTAGTTCTGTGATAAGGTAAAAGCCTTGTGTTACGATACCAGATAGTTGATTCACTACAAATATTATATAACTTTAAATAGGTACAATATAATAAATATACACCTATGGCTGGAGTACAAACATTCGTGCTTGTCAATAAATGCTATCAGCGGGACTAAACGGCTACACACTTCAAATTAAGCCACACATGTCGTCATAATTTTTAGTTTTAAAAGTGTTTTTATATTAAATGACCATATCTTAAGCCCTAATAAAATATTTTCTTCCCAACTAACTTAAGAGAGGAGGACATTATTAGAAATCCGTTTTACTACTTTTTTTTTGTTTAATGTAATAATGTATTTGATTCCATTTTAATCTGAAAATAAGTGGCCGACTGAGTTTAAAACATTTAAAAAATTAGATTGTTATTAATTATAACTGTAAAAGAAATCAACTTCATGTTTAAAGCAATAGTTTTTTTTAATCACACATATTTATATTTCCAGGCACATTGCATCGAGCTATCACGGAGTAGATCACAAGAGGTGAAACATGAAAACAGATTTTAGAAGAAAATTTATTCATATTTTTTCAAATATGGTACAGGAATTGACAATAATAAAGCTTAGATGACAAATACACTTCTAGAAAGGCATTTTGATATTAGTCAAACTGCTCAACACCTCACACCAATATAAACACATGTTTAAATAATTATTATGTAAAATATCTCTGTTATATGTAAATCATTTTTGAGTCCCACTGGGGGCGTTTCTCTAGAGTATGGTTTTTTATGTATCTACAATGAAATAAGCAATTCATTGTGACATCTGTTTTAGACCGGATGAATGTATGAAAGTTTGTTGTTTTTTTTTCCAAGTATGATTTTATATGCCTTATTTTATTGCAGATCTTTCCACCTGGTGACCTGGCGACGTGACCTCCAGCAGCCTCAACTAACTCTTTAATTAGAATTATAGTATTATTTTATAAGCTATAACATTAAAATATAAGTAAATCATTTTGGTATTCAAAACTTAATAAATTATAAATGTATAATGTTTAAAATGAACGTGTGTCTGAAATAAAGGTATAAATAAAGATTACCTTATCAATAACAAAAAAAGACATGTAACTAGAACTAGCAATAAAAGATTATAAATGCTTGTCTTTTATTTGAACAAAAAAAACTAAATGGAATCTTACCAGCGACATCTATTGACGACTGTACGAAACGTCGAATGTCAAGATCGAGACTTGTCAAAAGTCTATAGAGTTTGGAGTCTATGGATATTGTCTCTATTGAGTTATTTTGTTCTCCATCCAACGATACACGCACGCATATTCATACATAACAGGTTCCCTGTCCCCATACAATCAAGTTTTTGGCACTACAAATGTCCCGGGCTATTTTTGCAAATACATAATATTTGATATTTTTAAGGGCTTATTAAGTTATTATGAAATTGTAATAGAGACGAAAGGACCCTAAAAAAAATAAAAAAAATCATGACGCTTATATGATTCATGAGCGTGTCATAACGTATCGGATCGTTATACGTCCCAAGAATCATATTTGATTCATATAATTATCTGTGCTAAAAGAAAACAATAGACAACAAATGACATATATTTCGATGTTTTTGACATTTTCGATAAAAAAACTAACGGTAATTTTTGTTATTTGTTCAAAATTTCACGAATATTATTTAGAAAGTGTGTGTCTGTGTCTATGTGAGTAAAATGGGTTCTGGGCTCTTGTATACAGACGAGGAAATACGACGTATTTTAGAAGGAAGTGATGACGAAGATTTCAGTGATGGGAGTGACGACATGTATGTACCTACCAGAGAGGAGCATAATGAATCTGAAGATGAAGAGGAAAATAGCCAAACTGAGGAGCATCAAGTGTGTGAAACTGAGTTCGAAACTGAGACCAATCAAGATCCGACATGGGTGGAAAATATTTTGCCCATCGGAAGAGAAACTTTTATAGGTTCTTCTGGTTTACAAAATACTCAGGCTATTAGAAATCAAGACGGTTTAGTTACTATTGAAAAAATTATGGAGTATTTCGTATGTGATGAAATTTTTCATTGCATGGTAGAAAAAACAAATTCATACGCTGAACTGCTGAAGAGGGTGCGCACGAAGCAATTTTCTAGAATGTCTCGTTGGGTAGATGTTTCTATTGAAGAAATGAAGAAATTTTTTGGCGTTATTCTTTATATGGGGGTAGATAAGAAACCTTCCATTGAGCACTATTGGAAAATGGATCCCTTGTACTATTGTGATTTTATTCACAGAATTTCTATGTCGTATAATCGCTTTACCAATATACTACGTTGTTGGCATTTCGAAAACGTGCAACCCGATAATATTGATGTTTTATACCGGATACAACCTTTAGTAGATAAAATGATGGCAAAATTCCGTGAACTTTATACGCCAAGTGATACTATTGTCGTCGATGAGTCTCAAATAAAACACCAGGGTCGACTCAAAATAAAAAGCTACAATCCATCCAAAGCGCATAAATATGGAATAAAAATATACAAAATGTGCTCAACTAATAGTTATACGTGGTCCTATTGTATTCATGCGGGATCTGAATCGCCTATTGAAGGATTGGATAAACCAGGATCTGTTGTGGTGAGGCTATGTCATCCACTTCTAAATGAAGGTAGATTGATTGTTGCCGACAACTACTATACCGGGATATCTCTAGCTAGATACCTAAAGGATAGACACACAGATTTATGTGGAACTTTGCGAAAAAACAAAGTAAATTTGCCTAAAGATGTCATTCAGAAAAAACTAAAACGAGGTGATGTCGTTGCTAAGCAAATGGACAGCTTTGTAACTGTTTTGAAGTGGCACGATAAGCGTGATGTATTGATGATTTCCACTTGCCATGGTAAAGAAATGACGGATGTTACATCTTGGAGAGGACAATCAAAAAAACCAAACATGGTTATGGATTACAACGACGCTAAGAAAGGCATTGATGTTGCAGATCAACTGAGCTGTTACCATTCCCCTCTAAGAAAAAGTATGACGTGGTATAAAAAAGTAGCCTATGATTTGATATTTCAAACAGCAATAGTGAATACCAAAGTGATTTTTGAAGAGGCTACCGGTTCTTCCATTTCTGTTTTAGATGTACAGGAAGCAATGATACGTCATTGGCTTGGTGACGTGGTCATGAAAAAACAGCCAGCAAGAATATCTTCTCTGCCTTCCACATCATCAGAAAGACACGCTCTAACCCAGATTCCGAGGCGAGATGGAAAACTCGTAAGGAGGCGTTGTGTCATCTGTTATGCTAACAAAAAGGCTGAAGGAAATCCTTTGCTAGCCAAACAAGTAAACACCGAATGTCTAAAATGTAAAAAAACATTTTGTTTGAAATGTTTCAATGAGGCACACTGAGGCCAAATGCTGTTTCTTTTCAATTTTTTATTATATTTTTTAGTAATTTCGTGATAAATATTGTTCTTATTAAAGACTGATTTAGTACAAATTTGTTTAATTTCAGGCTGGAAAATATCTTTGATAAATAAATATATATGATAAATCACTATAGTTTTTTTCATTTTTTCAATTTTGACGATGTATTCCACACGTCCAAATACCAAAAACCGTGTTTATACCGATACGTCCATTAAAAAAAATCATCCAAATTTGCTTCTATATTTGATCATATGTGATTCACGGACGTACTAAAATTGGTACAAACTATGTCCCGTGAATCATATATGATTCATGGGACAGGGAACCTGATAATATATACATATATATACACATATATATATATATATATATATACATATATGATGATGATGATGTAACCTAATCAATAATACATAATTAATTATTATATTTAAACAATGGAAAACGAGTTGTGCTATTTGATGGATGATGCAATAGGTCATTCCTTTCTGTAATGTCGTACTGCCTCTGCACTCTACGTCCTATTTTACTCTGCCTACCTGACAGTCTTTCAATAATATTTGTCACATTGGAATTACGAATTACATTATTACAAAGAGGTAATTATAAATTGAAAATTTTCAATTACAGACGACTTTCTTTTTCCTTTAAAGAATTACAGTTCTAATATAACTTATTGTATTTAAAAGCATTACATTCTTTTAAAAGAAATGTTATTATTGTTAGCTTTAAACGGCTTTTCATGCACTTATAACATTACTGCAAATTAGAAACTCAATTTTATCGAAATTAGTATTTTACGACATCAACTTCATCCATGTTATGGCCTGATAACTTAACTTTAGTATTATTTGGTTAAAATATGTTAACATTGGAAATCATAACTATTGAATAGGTATATCGTAATATAATATATAATAAAAGTTATTTCAAACCTTGTTTTATTTTTCTTGTTACACCATGACCTAGGTATAATTAAATTAGTTTTTAATACTTAACTTTATGAAACTAAACTGTCTGAGATATAACTTTTAGAGACCTAACTTTCTCAAACCTAACGCTTCGAAACCTAATTAATCGAAACCTATCTAATTGATACCTAACTTTTTCGCAACCTAACTATTTAAAATCTAACTTTTTGTTTTTTTTTTTCAAACCTAAGTATTAGAAACCTAACTTTCTCAAACCTAACGTTTCGAAACCTAACGCTTCGAAACCTACTTAATCGAAACCTATCTAATTGATACCTAACCTTTTCGAAACTTAACTATTTAAAATCTAATTTTTTGTTTTTTTTTCAAACATAAGTATTAGAAACCTAACTTTCTCAAACCTAACGTTTCGAAACCTAACGCTTCGAAAACTAATTATTCGAAACCTATCTAATTGATACCTAACTTTTTCGAAACCTAACTATTTAAAATCTAACTTTTTGTTAACCTAAGTATTAGAAACATAACTGTTTAAAACCTAACTTTAAGATACCTATCTTTCTCAAGCGTAACGTTCCGAAACAAACTATTAGAAACCTAAATACCTCAATATTTTGAAACCTAACTTCCTTTAACTTACCTTTTCGAAACCTAACATTTTGAAGCCTAACTTTACGAAACCTAACTTTTAAAAACCATTTTTTTAATATTTTTTTTCCAAACCTAACATTTTGAAACCTAACTTCCTTTAACTTACCTTTTCGAAACCTAACATTTTGAAGCCTAACTTTACGAAACCTAACTTTTAAAAACCATTTTTTTAATTTTTTTTTCCAAACCTAACATTTTGAAACCTAACTTTCTTTAACCTATCTTTTTGAAACCTAACTTTACGAAACCTAACTCTTCGAAACCTTATATTTTAGAACCTAACTTTACGAAACCAAAAAAACTCAAACCCAACTTTTAAAAAACCAAATTTTTATTTTTCCAAACCTAATTTTTTAAAACCTAATATTAAGAAACCTAACTTTTCAAAACCTAATATTTTGAAACCTAAAATACTCAAACCTTTTTTTTACAAACCATTTTTTTTTAATTCTTTTTTTTTTCTCCAAACCTAACGTTTTGAAACCTAACTTCCTTAAACCTATCTTTACGAACCCTAAATTTACGAAACAAAACTTTTCAAAACATAATATTTTGGAACCTAACTTTACGAAACCAAAATATTCAAACCCAACTTTTAAAAACAAAAATGTTTTTTCCATACCTAAGTTTTTAAAACCTAATATTAAAAAACCTAACTTTACGAAACCTAAAATACTCAAACCCAACTTTTAAAAACCAAATTTTTTTCCAAACCTTATTTTTTAAAACTTAATATTAAGAAACCTAACTTTTCGAAACCTAAAATACTCAAACCTTTTTTTGAAAACCATTTTTATTTAATTCTTTTTTTTTTCTCCAAACCTAACGTTTTGAAACCTAACTTCCTTAAACCTATCTTTTCGGAAACTAAATTTACGAAACGCAACTTTTCGAAACCTAATATTTTGGAACCTAACTTAACGAAACCTAAAATACTCAAACCCAACTTTTAAAAACCAAATTTTTTTTCCAAACCCAATTTTTTTAAAACCTAATATTAAGAAACCTAACTTTACGAAACCTAAAATTGTCAAACCTAAGTCTTAAAAACCCAATTTTTTTTTCTAAACCTAACAATATGAAAACTAACCTCCTTTAACATAACTTTTCGGAGCCTACCATTTTGTTAGTTTTTCGGAGCCTACCATTTTGTTAGTTTTGGAAACTTCACACTTGGCGTATTGTAAACGTATTTTTTTTTTTTTTTTCACCGTGAACTTAACCGTAAACTTTACCGTAAACTTTACCGTGAACTTAACCGTGAACTTTACCGAAACTTTACCGCGAACTTTACCGCGAACTTTACCGCGAACTTTACCGCGAACTTTACCGTTAGGTTTACCGCGAACTATACCGCGAACTTTACCGCGAACTTTACCATTAACTTTACCGTTAGGTTTACCGCGAACTTTACCGAAACTTTACCGCGAACTTTACCGCGAACTTCACCGTTAGGTTAACCGCGAACTTTACCGCGAACTTTACTGCGAACTTTACCGTTAGGTTAGGTTAGGTTAGGTTAGGTTAGGTTAGGTTAGGTTAGGTTAGGTTAGGTTAGGTTAGGTTAGGTTAGGTTGGTTTGACTTTGGCTTTGTTTTACGGGTTTTTTGATTTTTCTTGGTGGTTTGGTTTTTTGGTTGTTTGTGTCGGGTTTTTGTGGTTGTTTGGGTGTGTCGTGTTGGTTGAGGGGCCCAAATGGACTCCGACGCTGGCACGGACTCGGACTGCTCGATAGGGCGCAAAAGGGCGGCGAATGTGCCTCCGTTGCAGAGTTCTGGCTCTGAAACGGAGACAGAACAGACGGTTAGCGCGAGAAACCAGAAGGCGCGCAGAGGGTGTACAGGTGGTGGTTCAGGCACTTGCCTGACGCGTGCGCGTGCGCAACTCCGCGAGATGGAGTGTGAGGCCCGGGAGGCCGAATTTGAGAAGGCGCTGGAGGCACGGGCCTTTAGAAAGACGCGTGGCCGCGAAGCGGTCTTTGATTTTGGTCGGGAACTCTCTGACACAGAGACTCCGGCCCCCCCCAAAGAGCCGATGCAACAGACGTCGGCCGAATTGAAGGAGCTTGCCTACGCTAGTGTGGCAGCGGTCTATGAGGTCGTCAAAAAATCGACGAATCTAAAGGGCACCATGGCGCACCAATTGAAAAAATCGGCTGCCACACTACAGAACGTAGTTGAGGCTTATGCGGCGCGCACTGTGGCCGAGGAGTCACGCCGTCTAGAGAGGGACAATGCCCGCCTACGCAAAGAGGTTGAGGCCTTGAAGGAGGAGCTGAAGGCTCATAGGAAAGAGTTCTCGAGCATGCGGACGGAGATTTCTGCGGCTAAGTCGGGACCATCGCAGGCTTGTGGAGGCGACTGGCTCGAAGAGATTCGGGCCTCTCTAGTCGCCACCATGGGAAACATGTTGGACGCCAAGTTAGACGCTAGGTTGTCCAACATTGAGGCACGGCTGCCTCCTCAAGCGCCGGTTCGTCCGCCTTTGGCAGCGGACAGACGCAGGGAGGCTGAGGTGACGGTGGGCGCAGATGATGGTTCGGCAGTTGAGTCGCGGCAGAAAAAGGCGACCAAGAAGAAGGCGGTGAAGGCTCGCCCGCAGACGGCATTACCGCCACCAGTGGCCCAGGCCCCGTCTAATCCGGTGGCCGGGACCAGTTCCGCGTCTGCTCCTCAGGAGGAGACTTGGGCCACGGTGGCCAAGAAAGGTAAGGGAAAGGGGAAGAAGACGGTCCCCTCTGCCCCTGCTCCTCGAACAACTGAGGCTCGCTCCTCAAAACCTCCCCAGGCCCTCCAGGCGAAAGTGGCCTCTCCGCCGCGCACTGCCGCTGTGATGATCACATTATCGCAAGAGGCGGCAGCCAAGGGGGTCACCTACGGGAAGGTTCTGGAAATGGCCCGGCTTAAGGTGGACCTAGCGCAGCTGGGTGTGAATGGGGGACTCACCAACAGGGTGGCTGCGACGGGCGCGAGGATCCTGGAGCTCCCCGCGGCCACTTCACCTGAAGTGGCGGAAAGGTTGGCGGAGAAACTCCGCCAAGTCCTGGATGGTCTGGCGACTGTTGCCAGACCTGAGAAGACTGCGGACCTTAGGATTACGGACCTGGACGACTCGACTACCAAGGAGATGGTGGTCGAGGCAGTTGCACGTGCGGGGAACTGCCCAATATCTTCGGTCCGGGTCAGTGAGATCCACATGGGGAAGGGAGGCCTGGGCTCAGCCGTCGTGAAGTGCCCCGTCATGGCGGCTAAAGTGGTGGCAGAGGCCAAGAAGGTTTTGGTGGGTTGGTCGGTGGCCAGGGTGAGGGTAATGGAGCAGCGTCCCTTGCGCTGCTTTAGGTGCATGGGCCTTGGCCACACCGTGCCACTGTGCCCATCTAAGGTTGAGAGGGGGCGCCTCTGCAACCGATGTGGTGGTGAGGGGCACTTCTCAGCGGAGTGCACGGCGAAGACTCTTCGCTGTGCTGTGTGCTCCGATGCCGGGCGCCCCTCTGGGCATTCGATGGGTGGTCGTGACTGCCGACCACCTGTCACAAAAGGCAAGATGGCCCAATGGACCGGGGCCGTCATTAGTGCTGGTAGCCGCCAGGCTGAGGAAGCGGAAATGTCCTCTTAATGGATAGACAAACCCGCTTCCTGCAAGCGAATTTGAACCACTCGGCCGGTGCGCAGGATCTAATGCTGCAATCCATGGCCGAGTGGGAGATAGGTCTGGCGGTGGCCAGTGAGCCCTACTATATTCCCCCTCAATCTCACTGGGTGGGGGACCTGGAGGGTTCAGTGGCCATAGTGGCTGGGAGCAACACTGGCCCCCGTCTCTCGGCAATCGAGAGGGGCCCGGGATTTGCTGTAGCAAGGTGGGGGGAGTACACTGTTATTGGTGTTTACTTCTCTCCCAACCGCACTCTGGCGGAGTTCGAGGACTTTCTCGACTCCGTCAGGGCTGCCGTAGGCCGGCAGTCGCAGAGGAATATCATCGTCCTCGGCGACTTTAACGCGAAGTCCCAGGCCTGGGGGAACCCCACGTCGGATGCTCGGGGACGAGCTGTCCAGGTGTGGGCTCTTCTCTCCGGTTTGTCCCTGCTCAATGTGGGAACAGACTTCACTTGCGTGCGACAGCAGGGGGGGTCCGTGGTGGACTTATCGTTCGCCTCCCCCGGCGTCGCGCGTAATGTGAGTAACTGGAGGGTGGAGGTGGAGGTGGAGACCCTTTCGGACCACAATTACGTGCGGTTCGAGGTCTCCACCCGGCCGGTGCCGGTGGCCAGCCCTAGGGGGCCCTCTCGAACATTCCCGAGATGGGCCCTTGGCCAGCTCGATACTGAGCTGGTCCGTGAGACGGCCACCGTGGAGGCGTGGAGCTCCCAGGGGAGTGTGACGGGTGCCAGCCCAGACGTCGAGGAGCTGGCTGGCCGCATGCGCGACGCTCTCACGAGGGTGTGCGATGCGGCCATGCCGCGGATACGGCGCCGGAATCAACGGCGGAAGGCAGTTTACTGGTGGTCGCCTGAAATTGCACAGCTCAGGGCGGCCGCCAGTAGGTCCAGGAGGGCCTACGTGAGGTGTCGCAGGAGGCACGGCCTGGACCCCGACTTGGAGAGCGAGCTGCGGAAGGCCTACCGGGCTGCCAAAAAGACCTTGCAGCTCGCCATCAGCCAGGCCAAGGCGGCAGCTCGCGAGGAGTTCCTGGCGAGCCTGGATAAGGATCCGTGGGGGCGCCCGTACATCTGCGCGCGGAACAAGCTCCGGGCGCATGGCGCCCCGGTCACGGAGACAACGCCGCCGGATGTCCTACTGCGACTGGTGGGTGGGCTGTTCCCGGAATCGTCCGAGTTCGCCCCCCCAGTGATGGCTCCTCCCTCTTTCTTCGAGGGAGTGGAGGAAATCCCTCCGATTACTGCGGGGGAATTTAACCTGGCCTGTGAACAACTGCGGGCCAGGCGGACGGCTCCGGGTCCGGACGGTATTCCAGGGCGAGTTCTTTACATCGCCCTGGAATACCTGGGAGGGGATCTTCGGGATCTGTTCAATGCATGTCTCCGCGTTGGGCAGTTCCCGAAGATCTGGAAGGAGGGGTTGTTGTGCCTGTTGCCCAAGGGGGGTCGTCCTCTGGACTCTCCTTCGGCTTACAGGCCAATAGTGATGCTGAGTGAGATGGGCAAGCTCTTCGAGCGCATTCTTGCTGCCCGTATCACTCGGCATCTAGAGGAGGTGGGACCGGGCCTTTCGGAGGCTCAGTTCGGGTTCAGGGCGGGTCGCTCGACTGTGGACGCCCTGAACGCCCTGAAGGAACGGGCCTTGGCCGCAGTGGAGGAGGGAGACGTGATGCTAGCCGTCTCAGTGGATGTGGCCAACGCCTTCAACACCCTGCCGTTCGAGACCGTACGAGAGGCGCTTCGATACCATGGGGTGCCTCTCTATCTCCGGCGGGTGTTGGACGCGTACCTCCGCGACAGGCAGGTTATGTGGAGAGGGGCAGATGGGACGGTCGGTCGGCGACGTGTCGACTGCGGGGTTCCACAGGGGGCTGTCTTGGGCCCGGTCCTGTGGAATCTTGGTTACGATTGGCTCCTGCGGTGTCCGCTTCTTCCCGGGTTGGGTGTAATTGCTTACGCCGATGACACCCTCGTCACAGCCCGGGGTCGTTCTTATGATGAAGCGGCACGCTTGGCCACGGTCGGCACTAACCTTGTCGTCGACCGGATAGGAATGTTGGGCCTGAGGGTCTCCATCTCCAAAACGGAGGCCCTCCTCTTTCATGGCCCACGGAAGGGTGCCCCACGCAACGCATGTCTGCGTGTCCAGGGTAGGATGGTGGAGGTTCGGGCCCAGATGAAATACCTGGGCCTGACCCTGGACAGTCGCTGGACGTTCCGTGTCCACTTCGCCCAGCTCACCCCGAGACTGATCAGCGCCGCCTCGGCCCTCGGCAGACTTCTGCCGAATGTCGGGGGCCCTGGATCTCCTTGCCGGCGGCTATATGCTGGCATTGTGAGGTCCATGGCGCTGTACGGCGCTCCCGTTTGGTACGACGCCCTCTCCGCACCTAACAGGGCCCAATTGCGCAAAGCGCAGCGGGTCCTGGCGGTGAGGGCGATAAGGGGATACCGTACGGTGTCCTATGAGGCGGCCACACTTCTGGCGGGCGATCCGCCGTGGCATCTCCAGGCGGAGTTGCTCGCTGAAGTCTACCAGTTTCGGGCGAATGAGCGGGCAAGAGGAGAACGTCCGGCGAGGGAGGGAGTCGCGCGGATCAGGCGCCTTTGCGACGCGGCCCTGATCCGGCGATGGGAGGAGCAACTGGGGGATCCAGCGGCTGGCCTGGCGACGGTGGGTGCGATTCTTCCGCACCTGTCTCGCTGGGTTAGGAGGCCACACGGCGTCCTGACGTTCAGACTGACGCAGATGCTTACCGGGCACGGTTGCTTTGGTAGATATTTGTGTCGGGTTGCGCGTCGGGAACCGTTGCCCGTATGCCATGAGTGTGGTGCGCCCGAGGACACCTCGCACCACACCCTCGCGGTATGCGCCGCCTGGTCTCCCCAGCGCCATGCCTTGATGGCGGTAGTGGGTGGAGACCTCTCGTTAGGCAGTGTGGTGAGGGCCATGCTGCGTGATGAGAGGTCCTGGTTGGCGATGGTCTCCTTTAGTGAGACCGTCATCTCACTGAAGGAGACGGCGGAGAGGGAGCGCGAGGCTAACGCTTTGCACCCTATTCGTCGCCGTCGACTAGGGGAGAGGAGGCGTCGCTATGCGCACCTACTCCCGCCACCCTAGAGGAGCTACCGCGGGGGGGTCACCCTTCGACTCCCCTGCACGTCATTGAGGCGGTCGGGATGCCCTGTGAACAGAGGGCATCCTGATTCAGGCGAGGTGGCCCGCGTGGTTCGGGCCGTCCGCAGGGACGTTACGGTAGAATGCGAAAGCGATCCCGTAACGTCCCATTGCACTGCGGCGAAGTGTTCCGCTGGAGGTTTTAGTGAGTAGGAGTCTCACAGTCCCCACTGGCTGACGGGCCGGTGGGCCCTCATGATGAGTTTCCTCCAGCGACAACAAAAAAAAAAAAAAAAAAAAAAAAAAAAAAGGTTAGGTTAGGTTAGGTTTTTTTTTTTTTTTTTTTTTTTTTAAATTCGGCCGAATTTCCTCTAACATGAAAGATTAGAGACCTTTTTATGCTTTATTGAATTTACTACGTGAGAATTTTTGTAAACCTGAAGGGTTTATTGTTTTATCTACATTTTCATAATTCTACTTTATACATTTGTTCTTGTGGAATTACTAATTTATATTCTTATTTTATTTATTTACTATCTACATTACAATGTGAGGAGCGATGCTGTGTATTCATACCTTCTTATATTACTTATTTCTACTGTATCTGATTTATCTATTACAGCATTAATTATCTTATTCAATCTATGTACTGTTTGCATTAACAATTTGGGAGGAGTACTATGTATATATACTTTCTTATATTACTTATTTCTACTGTATCTGATTTATTATTACAGCATTAATTATCTTATTCTATCTATGTACTGTTTGCATTAACAATTTGGGAGGAGTACTATGTATATATACTTACTTATAATACTTATTTCTACTATATTTAGTTCTAACTATTACAACATTTAATTTTATCTTTTATACTATCCTTATTTGTATACTTATTGCCAACGTAATTTGCATAAAGACCTTATTGTCATCATAACTTGTCTTAATAATAACATGGAGTAGCTATTTAATGTTTTGCTTAATATTTTTATTTGTACATATAGTATATTATTCAAAATATACATATATACTAATTCTATACTATGCTATGTTACTTGCTAATAGATATACTGGGTTTTTTTTTTTTTTTTTTTTCCAGTATTAATTTTATTTACATTTTACTGTTGTCAGTTTTATGTGTGTTATTGTGTGTGTGTATTGTGTTGTATAGGGCGTATTGTTCTCGGTTTTGCTGTTCCGACTTGTGCGATTGGATATAAAAGTTACTTTTATTCCTGGTATCCTCAAAATACTCTTCGCTATATGAGTCTGATGCTTATCGAACCGATGCTGTTATGCATAGGCTACGCTCGACCTCGCCAGTGCATCCCATTTTAATCTTATTGGGCATGATGTGTCGAAAGCATTGTGGTCCGTGCCATGTTTTTGCTTAGCGTGATTGCAATTTTTGCACTGAGGCACCTCTCCTGCCAGCTTGCTGGGGCAATCTCGCATCATGTGCGGCCCCGCGCAGTGACTGCAGAGATCTACGCTCTCAGTACACCATTTCTTACCATGGCCGAAGGCCAAACACCTGGAGCACTGCACCAGCGGCGACAGGTCGAAGACCGGGACGTACTGGACGTCCACATAGATTCTGCCCGCCGATGTCAAACTTCTCCAGACCATCGGAGACACTTGCAGAACCACGTGGGTGTCCGCAGGGTCCCTTGCCTTCCTCCTATGCCGCATCTTCACCCTATACTCTTCTTCTGGAATGTGCTGAGTTAGATGGTAATTCTGGGTCTTGATCGCTTTCATTATTTCTTCATCCGTGATACTTTTTATTACATTTCTGATAATGATCAGTGGGTCCTTGTTGGCTTTTTCTTCTATCCGGAAGTTCTTCTTCTGCAGAGCGTTCTTAATGGTCTCAAAGTCTTTTTCGTTTTCACTCCCAAGGAGTATTCTTTGATCCTTTACCTTTCTAAGCTTTGAGATCTGCAGTCCGGATTCTTTTGCTTTAAGTACTTCCCTTACTTTTGTCAAAACATTGTCGCTAGTGTCCATTGGATTCTCCGTGCCTATTAAAAGGCACTGGGTAGGTTTAGGTCTTTCCTTTGTAATTTCTGCGTATGTTCTAGGTGCTGTAATTTCATAAGTTTGGTTGCTATTTTCTTGTGTTGGTCTATTTCTCTCTTCCCTTAGGTCTTCTCTCATGTTTTCAATTTCTTGTTTGGTCTTCTCTGATATTAAATTTTGTTGTTTGTTTTCGTCAACTAGCTTCTCAATTTTTTCGTTTAATTTTGATATATATTCCTGACTCTTTAGGTTCTGTGTCTCTAATTCCTGGAACTTAGCTTCTATTTTTGTGTATTGATTCTCTAAATTTGGTTTAAGTTTTTGAAATTCTTTTTCTACTTTTTCATACCGTTTTCCTTGGGTTGCTAAATTTTCGATATAATGTTTGCCAGAATTATTGATTTTTTCATTTACGTTTGTCAAATGTTCATCTAATTTGGGTTGTATTTTTACTATTTCCTTATGAAGACTATCGTAAGATTTTGTTTGTGCTTCTACTTTTCCTTGAATTTCAATTAGCTTTCCGATGATTTTAGGGTCCGATGTTTCCCCTCCATAGGGGTTGCTAAGTTTTAAGGCGTCTTTCACTAGTTCATACAAAGAGTATACATTCATTTCCACCGCGTCCTTTATTGATTTCTTTAAGTTACCTGATTGATTCATTTTCTCGTTTATTTCTTGTACATGACGTTTGGCATTATTCATGATACTCACCTCCGGGGGCAGAGTAGCAGCGTCAAGTTCCGCATAAAGGGGTGGTAAACGTGGTGATGGAGGGGGTGATGATGCCAATGCCAATATCCTTTTCGTGCTTGCTGTTGATCCTGACGTAGTGGGTGAATTCTGTTTGGTTGTTGTGGATGATGTCGGTTTTTTCGGTGGTTTTGGTGTGTGATACATCGTGGAATTCGGCCTTAGTCAAGTATAAAATTAGTGTGGTTATAGCCGAGTGTATAGAGCTCGGTTATATGTCTTCTTTAAGATCAACTTAAAGAGTTAAAATTTACAAAAAATAACTTATAGCTAATTAACCTACTTAAATCTAGATATATTTTTATGTACAAGTCTGGGAAACCTAAAACTATGATGGGGGGGTAGGTCCTCCCGAGCCCTTTCAAACGAACCCAAACACGACGTATCTAGTTCAAATTTTGAAAAAGTTATGTAATTTTTTAATTTAGGGGTCTCTATAGGGGTTGTTTTTGAGTAATTTAAAGATTTTAATTCCGAAAGTGTGTTAAATTGAAGTACTCTTTAATGTAGATTTTTTACTAAAAAATCGTAGGAGTAGTTTCCTAGATAAGGTGGTTTTTTGGGGTTTTTTCCCTGAAGGGGATGAAATAAAAATTTTATTAGGGGTGCGTCTGAAGCGGCACTGGATGCCCTTTCACCCGACACCAAGCTCGTTGAAAACCGTTGAGTAGTTTCGGAGTAATCTTATCTTCTGTCCGAGGGGGGGGTATCTTCTGGGGGGGGGGGGGGGGGGGTTTCGTGGGTCGACGATTGGCGGGGTCGAAAATTTTTAGTTGTTAGGAATGGGGTGAGGGGTCCACTTGCCAAATTTGGGATTTTGGGGGGGAGAGTGGGGGGGGGGGTGGGGAAGGGGTGTGGACTCGAACAAAAGCACAAAAAACAAAAATGCGATAAAATAAGTTATAGAAATTTTTCCGAAATTCTGGTATGCGGGTTCGATTCCCGTCCCAGACCTATACCTAAAACTATAATATAAATAATTTCCCTAAATCTATAAAGATATGTCAAAGTCGAGAAAATTCCCGAATCCCAAATTTTCTAATAAATTTAATAGGTTCAAAAACCTATGTCAATAAGGTCGAAAATATTAAGTTTAATAATTTATATACAAATTCGATTCGAACTTTACCAACAAAATTAATAGATTAAAAAATCTATGTCACTAAGGTCGAAAATACAATAGAAGTCAATTTTAATAATATATTTTATAATCTCGAGACTAACTTGGCACTTTAAAGTTCGAGAACATTCGGGAATCTTCCGGAACTTTCTCGATTCAATAGAAGAAACAATTTAATAATATTATAATATTTACAATACCGCTCGAACTTGGCAATCTTATATGCGAACAAGCTCCTCCCACTAACTAATATAATTTAAAATTGAACATTTTTTGTACGTTGAAATATTAATTAATTGCTAGATCTAAAATGATGCGACTTTTGTTGGGCCAAAAATTTTTTATCTTTATTTAATGCAATTTTCTATTATATACCGTATTTTAATTTTTAATTTTCAAGAATTTTTGGAAATTTTTAATATTTTTGAATTTAAATTGTGTGAAAAATAAAAGATTTTTACCTGAACAAATTTTTAAGATAATTTTAATTAGTTATTGTCTAAAAGTTCCGAATACTATTTTCCTAAATTTTTGACTTATTTTGAAAATATGAAAATTTTAATCAAAAATAAATTCTTCAACGTACAAACAATTTTACAATCAATAATCTATATATGGAAACTTACGTAAAAAATATCTAATCTTAAATGTTCATGAACTTTTTCCTTAAAAAATATGAACACCAATATCTCAGGATCCCCTGAACGGATTTGGACAAAACTTGGACTAAAAAATTCTTAAGGAATTGTATTATCATATATATTTTTTCCAGGGGGGGTCGTCACTGATAATTCCTAGATATTAGTGTCCAAACTTAGGTCTAAAAATTTACAAATTTAAATATTAAATAACTTTGGTTCTAACAGAGATATATTAGCGGGAGAAACCTTGTCGTAATCCTCTTGGTCCGGGCTTCGATCCTGGGCAGTTTTCGGCGTTCGCAATTGCTCGACTTAGAAAGGAGCAATTGCGTCACTCTTGTTTTTCTGCCTTTTTGGGCCACTTAGCGTTATCAGAAAAATCTGAAACTTGGGTCACAGATGGGGGTCACTGATCACTTCACGACGCGCACTTAAAATTTGGGGGTCGTAGATCATCTGAAGGCAGCGTTCGCAGAAAACTGTTTGATCGAAAACCAAATTTCGGTTTTTTGTCCAAAAACGGTTTAAATTGTGCGATTTCCGAAAAACAAAATAGCACACAATGTTTGTCGGCACTTTTTACTTCGGATTCAACACTTTTCAGGTCTTAACACGTCACTTTTTCCACTTTTTCTTATTTTTATCGTAACTTTCGAACCGTTAGGGCTAGCGGAGCGCGGTTTTCGCTGTTTGCACGCGTGCGCTCGCCTCCGCAGCTCGAGCGGGACTCGGGTTAGGTTAGGTTAGGTTAGGTTAGGTTAGGTTAGGTTAGGTTAGGTTAGGTTAGGTTAGGTTAGGTTAGGTTAGGTTAGGTTAGGTTAGGTTAGGTTAGGTTAGGTTAGGTTAGGTTAGGTTAGGTTAGGTTAGGTTAGGTTAGGTTAGGTTAGGTTAGGTTAGGTTAGGTTAGGTTAGGTTAGGTTAGGTTCTCGGGGGGGAGGCTGTACCTCTACCGGGCGCGTCCTTTCGGTGGCGGATGAGAGGGACGCCACTCGCTCGTCCTAGCCAGTCGAGCGGGTGGTAGCGGGGAAACCCGCCGCGGACCAAAAGCCATAAAGGTGGCGCCTCTGGCTGCCGTCACAGCTAAGAGGTGCCACTAGGGGCCGCCTAGCGGCCACCGGTTGCGCGACCGCTTCGGGGGTTTCGCAACCGGACAGATGGGGGTGTCATCACCGTGGGGGACCCCACGGTGAACGGGCACCAACCTGGCGGGGCCGCTCGTCGAAGCTTCGGCTGAAACGTTGCGGCAGCCGTCGGCGCGGTGTCTCTGGCCGTTTTCACGGTAGGAGGCACTGCGCGGGGGCCGCCCGTCGGGACTAGCTCGACGGGGGGCGGCCGGGAGTGGGACTGCTGCTCGGGCGGGCGGTGGTTCCGCGACTGGTGAGGGGTGGCCGGCAGCACTTTCAGTCAGGATCGTGGCCGGCCGGTAGGGCGGACCGCGGGGGGAGAGGAGTGCCGGTATTACGGTGCGCCGCTCGTCCCTACCCTCCGCGGCCCAACGGGGCCGTCACCGTGGGATGGCGGACGCGGTGGGCTCGCTTCGGCGGGCGTTTGTGGTGGGTCTGCTTCGGCGGACGTGTGCAGTGGTGCCGCTGACGTCGTCTTTGATGGCGGAGGCGGCAGGGCTGCAGGGGGCGGGGAGTGTGGTGATAAGTCGCACTCCCTGGCCTCTGGAGCCGGTGGGGCAACAGGGGGTGGGGAGTGTTGGTGATGAGCCTCAATCCCCGCCCTCTGTAGTCGTTGGGGCTAAAGAGGAGAGGGAGTGTCGGCGTTGTCGCATCCCTGTCCTCTGCAGCCGTTGAGGCTTGGTCCCTTCGGGGAGTTTGTGGTGGGCCCCGTTGCGGGCGTTTGTGGTGGGTCCGCTTAGGCGGACGTGTGTAGTGGTGCTGCCGACGTCGTCTTTGATGGCGGAGGCGGCAGGGCTGCAGGGGGCGGGGAGTGTCGGTGATAAGCCGCGCTCCCTGGCCTCTGGAGCCGGTGGGGCCGCAGGGGGTAGGGAGTGTGGTGATGAATCGCACTCCCCGCCTTCTGTAGTCGTTGGGGCTGCCGGGGGGTGGGGGGGACCGGTCTCATTAGCCGCACTCCCCGCCTTCTGCAGTCGGTGAATGGTGGTCCACTTCGGTGGGCTATGTTTGGTTGGGGCTGCTCTGGGCACTGCTCTGATTAGCAGAGTGGTCTTGGGAGTGGCCCCGTCTTTGGTTGGATGTCTTCCCATAATGGGGCTGTCCCTCTCGGGGCGGCCTCATGTTGGTGGCTTCGGCCAACCGTCGGGGCGTCACGGTTGTATGCGAAAGCGATCCCGTGGCGTTCCACATGGCGGCAGGGGTTGGGCAGTTGGGTTTTAGTGGGTATGCCGGTCTCATTAGTCGGAGAGTCCCACATAACCACCCCAGGGGAAGTCGGGTGGTATCCGTAACAGGATTTCCCAACGTTAAAAAAAAAAAAAAAAAAAAAAAAAAAAAAAAAAAAAAAAAAAAAAAAAAAAAAAAGGTTAGGTTAGGTTAGGTTAGGTTAGGTTAGGTTAGGTTAGGTTAGGTTAGGTTAGGTTCCCGGGGGAGATGCTGACTCCTACCGGGCGCGTCCCCAGGTGGCGGATAGGGGAACGCCACCCGTTCTTCCTAACCAGTCGAGCGGGTGGTAGCGGGGAAACCCGTCGCGGACCAACAGCAACGGAGGGGCAGCAGAGGAGAGGGAGTGTCGGCGTTGTCGCATCTCTGTCCTCTGCTGCCGTTTTGTGGACCGCGGGGGGAGAGGAGTGCCGGTATTGCGGTGCACCGCTCGTCCCTCCGCGGCCCGACGGGACCGCCACCGTTGGATGGCGGACGTGGTGGGGTTGCAGAGGAGAGGGAGTGTCGGCGTTGTCGCATCCCTGTCCTCTGCAACCGTTTTGTGGTGGGTCCCTTCGGGGACATGCGTGGTGGTGCCGTCGACGTCGTCCTAAAAAGATGGCGGAGGCGGTAGGACTGCAGGGGATGGGGAGTGTTGGTGATGAGCCGCACTCCTTAGCCTTTGGAGCCGGTGGAGCCGCAGGGGGTGGGGAGTGTTGGTGATGAGCCGCACTCCCCGTCTTCTGTAGTGTCGTTGGGACTGCAGGGGGGGGAGGACCGGTCTCATTAGCCGCACTCCCCGCCTGCTGTGGTCGTTGGGGTTGCAGAGGAGAGGGAGTGTCGGCGTTGTCGCATCCCTGTCCTCTGAAACCGTTTTGTGGTAGGTCCCTTCGGGGACGTGCGTGGTGGTGCCGTCGACGTCGTCCTTAAAAGATGGCGGAGGCGGCAGGGCTGCAGGGGGTGGGGAGTGTTGGTGATAAGCCGCACTCCTTAGCCTCTGGAGCCGGTGGGGCCGCAGGGGATGGGGAGTGTTGGTGATGAGCCGCACTCCCCGTCTTCTGTAGTGTCGTTGGGACTGCAGGGGGGGGGAGGACCGGTCTCATTAGCCGCACTCCCCGCCTGCTGTGGTCGTTGGGGTTGCAGAGGAGAGGGAGTGTCGGCGTTGTCGCATCCCTGTCCTCTGCAACCGTTTTGTGGTAGTTCCCTTCGGGGACGTGCGTGGTAGTGCCGTCGACGTCGTCCTTAACAGATGGCGGAGGCGGCAGGGCTGCAGGGGGTGGGGAGGGTTGGTGATAAGCCGCACTCCTTAGCCTCTGGAGCCGGTGGGGCCGCAGGGGGTGGGGAGTGTTGGTGATGAGCCGCACTCCCCGTCTTCTGTAGTGTCGTTGGGACTGCAGGGGCGGGAGGACCGGTCTCATTAGCCGCACTCCCCGCCTTCTGTGGTCGTTGGGGTTGCAGAGGAGAGGGAGTGTCGGCGTTGTCGCATCCCTGTCTTCTGCAACCGTTTTGTGGTGGGTCCCTTCAGGTACGTGCGTGGTGGTGCCGTCGACGTCGTCCTAAAAAGATGGCGGAGGCGGCAGGGCTGCAGGGGGTGGGGAGTGTTGGTGATGAGACGCACTCCTTAGCCTCTGGAGCCGGTGGGGCCGCAGGGGGTGGGGAGTGTTGGTGATGAGCCGCACTCCCCGTCTTCTGTAGTGTCGTTGGGACTGCAGGGGCGGGAGGACCGGTCTCATTAGCCGCACTCCCCGCCTTCTGTGGTCGTTGGGGTTGCAGAGGAGAGGGAGTGTCGGCGTTGTCGCATCCCTGTCTTCTGCAACCGTTTTGTGGTGGGTCCCTTCTGGACCCACGTTTGTTGTTGTGGGTCCCTTCTGGACCCACGTTTGTGGTGGGTCCCTTCTGGACCCAGGTTACCAGAGGTGGGGCGGGTTCGGCGAGCGCTTCACTGCGCAGCTGGGCTGCACTTCCTGTGCAACGCCCTCCTCAACTCGTAATCCCAGAACCTGGTGTCGTTGTCATGTCTAGCGGCCGGGAACTGGGACCGAGGGCCTTGGCTTAATCGCCCGGGTCGCGAGGAAGAAAACCTCTATAAAAAATTACCCCAAATCCCAAGCGGCGAAGCAGCGCGAGGGGATGCATGGCTGATGGGTAGGTCAGTCGCTACTGCTTTCCCCGCTAGAGTACCGGCCGACACTCTAGCGGGTTACGCTTAGGCTTATCCGGGTGCAGGGGGCACCACTCGGACGGACCTCATAATTCCCCCATACTCGTGGGAACAGTATGGAGACAATTAAAAACACAAACCCACAAGACGTAGTGCCCGTGAAGGGCGGAGAAGATGTTGAGCCCGAGAAGGGCGGAGAATCCGGGAGACCAGCGACCGGTGTAGCCGGCGTGGTTAAAAACTTTGAAGCCCGAGCAAGACCAACTAAAGCAGGCTCCGCTTCTACTAAAAAAGCGGTGATACACAGCCAACAAACACCACCGGATGAAGAGAAGGGGCCCAAGGAGAAAGCTGTTACCAACCGAGGGAGGGGACGTCCACCTACAACTGGACAGTATATAGGGCTAGCGGAGGCTCAAAGAGCCCTAAACGAAGCAAAGAAGGAGGAACTTAGGCTTAAAGCACAGATGGAGGTAGCAGAAATGATGGCTTCTGCTCTTAACATCAGAGCCACCCCACAGCTACCAGGTGGGTCTACACCTGCTACCCCACGTAACAAGGAGACGAACTCGGTAGTAGAGCTTCAGGCCAAAGTAAGGGGCAATTTAGAGGTAATTGAAAAGGTGGCCACTAAATCCGGAAACTTAAAGGGAACTTTTACGAAAGCCCTGAAAGAGGCGGCGGCTGCAATTGCCAGTGCTGTAGACCTTCTAGCACGGCGCACCGCAACGGAAGAGGCAGAACAACTTCGTGCAGCGAATAATAGATTGGAGGCGGAGGTGGCCGATCTCAAAAAGGAAATGGCTTCAATGAAGGCGGAGCTGGAACGATCCAAAACAGCTCCGACGTCAACACCAACCCCAGCAGAACCAGTACAGAACATGGGGGACAAGAAGAAGGATATGGAGGAGCTGGCTCGAATGGTCATGATCCAGGTGGAGTCTACCATAAATGCGCGTCTTAGGGAGTTCCAAGAACGTCTCCCAGAGCAATGTACCTGCTCCCTGGTCGTAGCAGATAAGACCACTGAAACGACGCCACTAGATTCAGCGGAGTCGGTAACCACAGCGTCTACTGTGGTAGAACAAATAAACCATTCCCCTCCAAGTAAGAGAAGGAAGAAGAAGAAAAAGAAAAAGATGCAGGGGAGGAAACTGGAGACCGTTACATCCCAACAGACCTCATCAGAGAGGCCTCCTCCATTACCTCCTACTTCCACCACTCTGTCGGAGGGATGGAATGTGGTGGCCAAAAAGGGCTCGAAAAAGAAGACGAGGAAACAAAACCAGCCAGGGCAAACTGTACAAAAGCCCAAGTCACAGAAGCTGCGCCCACCAAGGTCAACGGCGGTGGCCATTCGGCTACAGCCAGGGGCAATGGAGCGCATAACATATAGTGAGGTGTTTTCTCGGGTGAAGCGTGAAGTTCGCTTTGAGGAACTGGGGATCACGGACCTCCGATACAAAGTAGCGAACACAGGGGCTAGATTGTTAGAGCTGCCTGGCAAGGACAGCGCTGAAAAGGCAGACGCTCTAGCATCTAAAATCAGGGAGGTACTAAGTGGAGAGGACGTCGTTGTATCTAGGCCGACCAAATGCGCGGAGCTCCGAATTCTCGGTATGGATGACTCGGTAACGCCCGACGAACTATCAGAGGCTGTCGGCAGAGTAGGTGGTTGCTCGCCATCGATGGTGAGAGTAGGAGGAATTCGCCGGGACTACACTGGATTAGGGTCAGCGTGGGTTAGTTGCCCAGTAACCGCTGCCAAAAAAGTAGTGGACAACGGCCGCCTGCCGGTAGGGATTGTGACCGCGCAGGTTAAGTTGTTACAGCCTCGACCACTACGGTGCTTCCGCTGTTTGGAAGAGGGACACGTGGCAGCGCGATGCACGACACCAGTGGACCGGAGCGGTCTTTGCTACAGATGCGGTCAGCCTGGCCACGTTCGTAGTCAATGCGCCTCAGCACCCCACTGCGCGGTTTGCGAGACAGCAAACAGACCGGCAGACCACATCGTGGGGAGCACTGCTTGCACCCGGTCTAAAAGGCCTATCAGGCGAAAGGGAAGGGGAGAAAAGCCTGGGATAGCACCCCAGAGACAACCAGCCCAAAACGGGGCAGAGGTGGACACGGCAATCGATACACAATGACGGCCCTAACAATTTTGCAGGCAAATTTGAACCACTGCGCCAGGGCCCAGGACCTGTTTGTCCAAAGTCTGGTGCAGTGGTCAGCGCAGGTCGCTGTTGTTGCAGAGCCATATTTGGTTCCACTGCGAGAAAACTGGGCAGGGGATACCGATGGGAAGGTTGCCATCGTGACCCAGGTCGCCGCACGCTCTCCACCCTTTACCCGTGTTGTGAAGGGTTCGGGATGCGTAGCGGCACTGCTGGGTCAGGTGGTAGTAGTTGGAGCATATTTCTCCCCCAACAAAACTCTGGCCGAGTTTGAAGAGTTCTTGGACAGATTGGGGGAGCTAATTGCTAGATTCCAGCCGGCTGAGGTTCTTCTTGCTGGAGACCTAAACTCCAAGTCTTCAATGTGGGGTTCGGTAGTGGAGGACGCGAGGGGTAGGGCACTTGCAGAGTGGATAGTTGCCACCAACCTGACTGTCCTCAACCGAGGTACGGCTAACACGTGCGTGCGACGGCAGGGCGGGTCCATCGTGGACGTTACGTTCGCGAGCCCAGCCTTAGCGCGCCGTGTCCAGGGCTGGCGAGTGCTGGATGATGTGGAGACGCTCTCGGACCACCTCTATATCACTTTCAATATCTCCACACATTTGGCGTTGCCGCCAGGCTCCAGCCGAAACTCGGTAAGAGACGGTCCGAGGTGGCAACTAAAGCGCCTCGACGTAGAGGCGCTGAAAGAGGCGGCAATAGTAGCCTCATGGCTGCCCCAGAATACCGAGGCTATTACGGACTCTGCGGAGCAGCTCAACGAGCTGATAACGCAAGTCTGCGATGCCTCCATGCCTCGGTCAAGGCGCTACCCAGAAAAGCGCCAAGTATACTGGTGGACAGCGGAGATAGCGCGTCTGCGCAAGGAATGTGTGGCCACCAGACGGCAATACACGCGCTGTCGGAGGAGGCGATTCAGGAGCTTAAACGAAGCGGATAGAATGCGACATCAGACGGAGGAAGACAGGCTGTACTCTCTCTACATTGCCCTGAGGACCAACTTACAGGTCGCAATTTCTGAGTCGCAGACTGCAGCCAGGAAGCGCATGCTGGAAGAGCTTGATAGCGATCCCTGGGGGACACCCTATAGGATGGTGCGTAACAAGCTCCGTCCTCGGGCTCCCCCACTTACGCAGTCTCTACAGCCTAGTGTAGTACGAGAGGTAGTCGCAGCCTTGTTCCCATCCCATGGCGGGCAGGCAGAACATCAGCCGCCAGCTATGGGATCGCCTTCAGATCGGGAAGATGACAACGAGGCACCGCCAGTAAGCGAGGAAGAGTTGGCCACGGCTGTGGCGCGTCTTCGCGCAAAAACTGTTGCTCCTGGCCCTGATGGAGTTCCTGGACGAGTATGGGTCTTGGCCATGGACTCTTTGGAGCCGCGAGTCCGAGGACTATTTACTGCCTGTCTGGCTCAAGCCATAATTCCACAGCGGTGGAAGACAGGCAGACTAGTCCTCCTCAAAAAGGAAGGGAGGCCCGCGGATTCTCCGACCGCGTATCGTCCTATCGTGCTCCTGGATGAAGTGGCCAAGCTCTTTGAACGCGTGGTTGCTGGACGGTTGCTATTGCATTTACAGGAACGTGGACCGAACTTATCTGACGCCCAGTTTGGCTTCCGCGGTGGATGCTCCACTGTGGATGCCATTCTGCGCGTCAAGTCTCAAGCGCAGAAAGCAGTCTCTCGGGGCAACGTTGTTATTGCGGTTTCGCTGGATATCGCGAACGCGTTTAACACGTTGCCTTGGAGCTGCATTAGAGAGGCACTGAACTACCATGGGGTACCGAAATACCTCCGTCGCGTGGTAGAGGCCTACCTTTCGGAGAGGCGAGTGATTTTCCCAATGCAAGATGGCTGCGAAAGTCGGGAAGTCGTGTGCGGTGTTCCACAGGGGTCGGTACTTGGACCACTCCTGTGGAATATCGGATACGACTGGGTGCTCAGGGGCGCGGTTTTACGAGGGGTCGAGATCACCTGCTATGCAGATGACACGTTAGTCACAGCACGGCAGGGAACCTTCAGGGAGGCGGCAATCTTGGCTACTGCAGCGGTTGCTCACATGCTGGCTAGAATCCGGAGGCTGGGACTTAAAGTAGCTCTAGATAAGTCGGAGGCTCTATGCTTCCATGGCTCTCGAAGGGCACCCCCGTCGGATGCGCATATAACAGTTGAGGGGGTCCGCATCGGAGTGAAGAGCACGATGAAATACCTAGGGCTCGTGCTCGACAGCCGATGGAACTTCCGCGCGCATTTCGACGCCCTAGTGCCACGATTGATGAAGGAAGCTGCATCACTAAGCAGGCTTCTCCCGAACATCGGTGGACCGAGTGTAGTCACCCGAAAGCTCTACACAGGTGTAGTACGTTCAATGGCGATGTACGGTGCCCCCGTCTGGACTGATGCCCTCGGTCGCGAAAACATCGCTCTGCTGCGAAGGGCGCAGAGGGCGATGGCGATAAGGGTAATCAGAGGGTACCGTACCATTTCGGGGGAGGTAGCGTGTGTTCTGGCCTCTACCATTCCATGGGACCTGGATGCGACATCTTTGGCGTCGATATACCGTCGGCGTCGAGGACTAGCATCCGGGGACTCCAGCGCAGCACCATTCGTGACGGACGCTGAGAACGAACGGGTAGCCACAATTGAGGAATGGGGGTCCAGGCTGGAGGACCCTTGCGCTGGCCGACGGACGATCGAGGCGGTTCGTCCTATTCTTGCTCAGTGGTTGAACAGGCGGCATGGCGTCCTAACCTTCCGCACCACACAGATCCTCTCGGGGCATGGATGCTTCGGGGGATACTTGTGTCGAGTCGCCGGGAGGGAGCCCTCTCCGCGTTGCCACCACTGCGACAGCTGTCCCGACGAGTCGGCGCAGCATACGCTGGAGGAGTGCCCAGCTTGGGCGACTGAGCGCCAGGCGCTCATCAGTGTTGTGGGGGCGGACCTGACGCTGCCGGCTGTGATATTTGCCATGGCTGGCAGCGAAAGGTCTTGGGACGCCGTCCTGTCCTTCTGCGAGGTCGTAATGTCGCAGAAGGAGGCGGCGGAGAGAGAGAGGGAGGCGACTTCCGATCTCGCTATCCGCCGCAGAAAGACCGGGCGTCGGAGGGCGGCATACGAGCGCCACCTCCCCCCCTAACACTGGCCAGAGGGCGGTAGACTTGGGGAAGTCTGCCGCCTAGTCACCTGGCCCGAGTCGGCGCGCGCGGAGTCCACCGCGCGCCACTCGAGGAATCCGTCAGGGTTGATCTTCTCTCCCTGACACCGAGACGAGCCTTAACAGGCACTCGCCGCTGGGGTCTACAGATGAATCTGGATACCTGTGACCCCAGCCCGGAGGCGATAGAGTGGACCTCGTGTGGTTTTAGTGGGTAAACTGCCGTGCGCTTACCATCTTTGCGCGGCAGGAGTCCCACATAACCCGTCAGCTTCCCCAGGCGGCGGGTACCCGTAAAGGGTTTCCACACGATAAAAAAAAAAAAAAAAAAAAAAAAAAAAAAAAAAAAAAAAAAAAAAAAAAAAAAAAAAAAAAAAAAAAAAAAAAAAAAAAAAAGGTTAGGTTAGGTTAGGTTAGGTTAGGTTAGGTTAGGTTGGAAAAAGAAGGGGGGCAAACGTCCTGCGGCCAGTGCGACCGAGCCGCTCACAGATGACGGAAAAACAGACCAACTCTGATGGCTACTAACGTTCTACAGGCGAACCTAAACCACTGTGCCAGGGCGCAAGATCTGCTAGTCCAAAGTATGGCACAGTGGTCTACACAGCTGGCGATCATCTCAGAGCCCTACTATGTTCCGCAAAGGGACAACTGGGTCGCCGACATTGACGGGGTGGTAGCACTTGTCGCCCAGTTTAGTCTGGGCACGTCGACGTTTACCCGGGTCGTTAAGAGGTCCGGCCTTGTCATGGCACTATTAGGCGAAATGGTAGTAGTGGGTGTCTACTTCTCCCCGAATAAGACCCTCGTCGAGTTCGAAAACTTTCTTGATGGGCTAGGGGAACTGATATCCCGAGGTAGGCACCGCTATATTCTGGTAGCAGGCGATCTGAACGCCAAGTCAGGCGCTTGGGGATGTCCAGTTTCAGACGCACGTGGTAGACTACTGGAAGAGTGGGCTGTTTCCGCCGGCCTGACGGTCCTTAATCGAGGAACGGTCAACACGTGTGTGCGACGGCAGGGCGGTTCCATCGTAGACGTAACGTTTGCGAGCCCTGCCCTAGCACGCCGTGTACACGGCTGGCGAGTGCTGGATGATGTGGAGACGCTTTCGGACCATCTATACATCCAGTTTAAGGTCTCCACTCATCCGGCGGTGCCGCCAAGCCGTAACCGAACCACGAGGACAGAAGGTCCGAGATGGCAGCTCAAACATCTCAACCTAGAGGCATTGAGAGAGGCATCGATCGTGGCCTCCTGGCTGCCACAACAAGTGTCATCTCCAGAGGAGGAAGCAAATCGCCTAGAGGAAATAGTGCAGCGTATTTGCGATGCCGCGATGCCCAGATCCAGGCTTCGTCCTCTAAAAACACAAGTATGGTGGTGGACGGCAGAGATTGCGCAAATACGCAAAGCCTGCGTAGCCGCCAGACGACGATACCTACACTACAGAAGGAGGGTTAATAGAGATCCGGCGGAAGAGGACAGAATATATAACGGCTATATTGAGGCCAAAACACATCTTCAAGTGCAAATCACAAGGGCCATTGTATAGGATTTTGGCAGTATTTAATGGGAGAAAAGTAAAATACGTGTTCTTGATGCTCTTATAAAATTATATTGTAAAAAATTATATTACATTTTACGTGGTGCGGTAAATTAGTACATGTAAGTGGTTGGGTATACACAAAAAACTGATGAACGCTAAAGTTGGTTGCTTCAATAATCAATCAGGCGTTTTGCATGAACATATCCCCGGGCGTTGAAAGGCTCCCTTTCAACCAGAAATGTCTCCCTCAGTATAAACAGGTAAAGGGCAAATCTTGCTGAACGATCTTCTAAGAATGCCACTGGACGTTCTAACATCTGCGACTCGAACAATCCCATCTGGGCCGGGATGCACAGCAATAATTCGTCCCATCTTCCATTTCAGAGGGGGTAAGTTATCTTCCTTCAGAAGTACCAGGGTGTTGAGTTTTAGTGAACCCTTGCATGACCTCCATTTGGTTCTCACTTGAAGTTCTGAGATATACTCCTTACTCCATCTGGTCCAGAAATGTTGTCTCAGCTGTTCAATACGTTGAAAACAACTTAAAGAATGCGTGGAGTATTCTTGGAAATCGGGTGATGGCAATGATGTCAAGGGACGACCAATTAAAAAGTGTCCAGGAGTTAGCGGCATCAAGTCTTCTGGGTTGGACGAAATTGGTGTCAGTGGTCTGGAGTTTAAGATGGCCTCAATTTGTACTAACGTTGTATACAATTCTTCAAAAGTGAGATTACAAAGGCCCAACACTCTGACTAAATGATGTTTAGTTGACTTGACACCAGCCTCCGCAAGGCCAGCAAAATGAGGAGAGCAAGGCGGAATGAAATGGAATTTAATGCCTTCTTTTGCCATTTCCTCGGTAACTGGATCACAACACGATTTAAGAAATCTCGAGAGGTCATTGTACGCACCAACAAACGAAGTACCGTTATCGGAGTAAATATTTTTAGGTTTACCCCTTCGGGCGATAAATCTTCTTAATGCTAAGATGAAACTATTACTAGATAAATCACTAACTAATTCAAGGTGAATTGACTTTGTTGCAAAACAAACGAATATCGCAATATAAACCTTTACTAATTTGGAACCACGGCCCTGTCGAACGACTGATTGAATAGGACCTGCATAATCTAACCCTATATTTTCAAACGGAAAACTTGCTAGGAGCCGCTGCTGTGGTAAGTGTCCCATAGTCGGGGTAACAGTTTCTCCCCGCATTCGACAACATCGCGTACACTTTAGGTAACACTTCCTAGCTAAGTTTCGACCTCGAATTGGCCAATACGTATCTCTAATAGATGAAAGTAACAGTTGTGGGCCAGCATGGAATAACCTTTTGTGTTCATATTCAAACAAAAGTACGGTAAACCTATGATTTGAATGAAGTAGAATGGGATGTTTCTTATCATAGTCGAAATCTGAATTTTGGAGCCGACCTCCAATACGCATAATATTTTGGTCATCTAAGAAAACCTTGAATTTGCCTAGAGGACTTTTCTTAGGTAACTCCCTTTTAATAAGCAGTAATTTATATTCATCAAAGCTTTCCCTTTGAGATATGCGAATTATTACATTTAACGCTCTTTGCAATTCATCAATACTCAAGGGACCCGAATTCACTATTTTCCTACATTTCCTATCAATGAAACGTAAGACGAAAGCTACAGCACGTTGAAGCCTTAATAAATTTGAGAAATTGTTAAAATTAATCAATCCTTTAAATTCATTTTTACAACTAGAACTAATTAATGTTGAAACATTCGACTTCATTTCGGGCAATCTAATATCACCATCTAACTGTAAAATCTTCGAAGGCCATGTTGACTCATGATGCATTAAGAAATCTGGTCCGGACCACCATTCTGATAATGAATCTATTGACGAGATGTCCACTCCACGCGAAATATAATCTGCAGGATTCTGATCAGTCGGTACATGTCTCCATTCACAATTGCCGGTCTTATCTAAAATTTCTGCAACTCTGTTGCGAACAAAGGGTTGAAGTTTGTTAGGTAACATTTTCAGCCAACCTAAAACGATTGTGGAGTCACTCCAAAAGAAAGTGCGCCTTGGTTTCACTCTCAATGAAGCCTTAACTTTATCATAAATACGCACACCAATTAAAGCACCACACAACTCTAGTCTGGGAATAGTTGTTGGCTTAAGCGGTGCTACTCGACCTTTGGCTAGTAATAAGCGCACCAATACTTCACCTTTATCGCTAATGCTACGTACATACAGACACGCACCATATGCCTGTTCAGACGCATCGCAGAATATGTGAAATTCTATAAATTTATAGGAATCAATAATGACGCAACGTGGAATTTTAATATTATTTATTTCAGGCAATTTATGAACTAATTCGGACCAAAGTTTTCTAATATCCTGTGGCAGTTGTTCATCCCAGGACAATTTGTGCAGCCATAATTTTTGAAGCAGTATTTTTAAAACCATGACACAAGGACCTAACAGTCCCAAAGGGTCAAAGATCTGAGAAATAACGGAGAGAATCTCACGCTTACTATAACTGTCTACAATAGGTTGATTGCTCATGGGAAAGCATAACTGATCAGGCATCGCCTGCCAACCTAGTCCTAATGTTTTAGTTGACTCAAATCCTCCAACGTTCAAGTCTAGTGAAGATTGCGAAAATTCAGATTCAATCATTAGATGTATGTCATTTGACTTAAATTTTCTTAAATTCATTTTTGCTGAAGCAAGAGTGGATGTTATTTTGTGACGTAAATCCTTAACTTCATGTATATCATCTCCACCTGTGAGGAGATCATCGACATAAAAATCATGAAGAATAGCTTCAGAAGCTTTCTTATCAGCGCACTCTAATCCTAACTGATGGATGCATCTAGTCGCTAAGAATGGAGCGCTGGCTGTGCCGTAAGTTACTGTGTTAAGCTGATAAGTATGTAATGGAGATGTAGGACTGTCACGCCAAACAATCTGTTGAAGATGTCTGTCGTCAGGATGAACAACTACAGTACGATACATTTTCTCAATGTCTCCGGCTAATATATATTTATGCTGTCTGAACCGTAATAAAATAGACAAGAGATCATCTTGAATTACAGGACCTACCATTTGTAGATTATTTAAAGATATACCAGTAGTTGTTGGGCTACTAGCATTAAAAACTACTCTTAATTTTGTGGTAGTACTACTTTCACGCATGACTCCATGATGCGGAATATAATGAGCAAATTGAACTACAGTGTCGCACTTAGACATATGACCTAATTGCTCGTATTCCTGCATAAAATGTTTATACATTTGACTAAATTGAGGCTTAACTTTAAATCTACGTTCTAATGAGGAATAACAATGTTTTGCCCGAGATAAAGATTCACCGAGTAATTCAGAAGAATATTTTAAAGGAATTCTTACACAAAATTGACCGTTTTCCAAACGCGTTGTATTTTTTACAAAATGTTCTTCGCACTGTTTTTCCTCAGAAGAATAATGTGACGTTGTACCAACGTCTTCAAGTTGCCAAAAGCGCGTGAGTAACTGTTGTATATTATCATTAAATCTATCATTATCACTATCTGATATAACCTTTGTAACGTTGCATTTACTATTCATAGAACTTAACTCTACGGTACTACTAGTCGGACCAGAAACAAGCCAACCAAGCCTCGTCTCACAGAGAATAGGTTGTCCTGGTCCTAGTTTTATTATTTGTGATCCTAAAAGGTCCCAAAAGATATCGGCACCGAGTAGTACATCTACAGGAGCTGGTGCATTAAAATTAGGATCAGCTAAGTAGATGTCTGAAGGAATTTCAAGGTTCAACAAATCTACATGCCTACTAGGAACGTTGTTAGTAATCGAATTCAAAACGAAACAGTTAATCTTTGTCATAAAATCATCACTTCTCGATTTTATTGACACGACGGCCATTTTATTAATGGACGATGTAGAATTATTAATTCCCATTATTGCTTTATTCACAGTGTAGCCAGACAAACCTAACTGATTATAAAATGCCTCAGTCATGAGACATGACGTGCTGCCACTGTCAAGGAGTGCGCGCGCTGTGTGGAATGTGCGATTGCTTCCTAACACTTTTATTAACGCAGTTGAAAGTAAAATATCGCCCTGCTTAACATTGGCAGCAAGTGATAAACTCGTACCATGAGCTAGAGTAGTGGACGCAGTCTTACAACTGCTAGTATTGTCATTGCCGCCGCTGAGTTCAACAGTTGAAGCGTTCCTACCTTTTACATGCTCTGCCACATGTATCAGCGTGTTGTGCTTACGACGGCATATTTTGCAGCCTGCCTTTTTACAATTATTGGCATAATGACCTGAACACAAACAATTGTAACATACTTTATAGCTAGGCAAAATCTGCAAACGTGCTTCACTAGTCATGGCTAAAAATTGAGGACAAGCACTCAATTTATGGTCACCGTTGCATTTTTGGCATAACTTAGATTTTAATAAAATAGAATTTGATTGAATATTATTATCATTAACACTAAGTTTACTATTACAATCCTGTATACTCATTGTCTTGATTTTAATATTTTTTGTATTTGTATGGCTAACTACACTAGAATTCGAAAGTTCTAAGGTTTCAATTAAATCAGCTCGATCTCTAATAAAGTTTAAAAATGTAGAAAACATTATCTTAGAGTTCTTGTCAAGGCGACTTTTGTATTCTTCCCATTCACGATAAGTTTTATTATCTAACTTATGTGTAATAATGTAAATGAGAAGAGTGTCCCATTGATTGACAGGTTCACCTAATGACTCCAAGGCACGTAAATTTTTGTTTATTTGATCAATTAAATTCTTTAAAACTACTGATGACTCTTTACGAATAGAATCTATATTAAATAATGTTGAAACGTGGTGTTGGATTAATAAATGTTTGTTGTCGAATCGATCACAAAGGAGATTCCATGCTACCGAATAATTAGCCGCAGAAAATTGTATTGAGTTAATTACGACAGCAGCGGATCCCTCAAGTGAGGATCTTAAATAATGAAATTTATTAATATTATTTATTTCATCGTTGCAGTGAATCAAGCTTTCAAATGTATCATGAAATTCTAGCCAGTTTGTATAAGATCCACTAAATTTAGGTAATTGAATAGTCGGCAGCTTGACACATTTATTATTTGAATGTAAACTTACCTCGCTATCTCGATCTGTTTTCTTGCAGTCGGCAAGAATTTTTTGTGCTAAAGACAGGGATTTATAATACAGAGATTCAAACTCACTACGTTCCGACATTTGATTATCCATATTATCAGTACTACACTCCAATAATAATTGTACTTCGTCATATTGCTCGTACATTGCCTCGAGTCTACTCAAACGTAATTGTAATTCATTTACTTCGGAAGGGCTTAAAGTTGAAGGTTCTAAAGAATTCAAATAATTAGAAAATACAGTAACTCTTCCCTTAAAACTAGCCCGCTTCCTTATGAGCTCCTTATCGTCTGGCATTGCGTAGACTAGTACAGTCAACCTGGAATGTATACAAAATTATAATTAATATAATATGTGATAACTAATAACTTACAATGCAATGAAAGTTAATGTGAAACGTTTACAACAATATTTAAAAATGAGAAGTGTAAGTTTTATTATATAATATTGAATTATATATAATAATTAATTAAGAACTATTAAATTTACAATTAACACGTATTGTTTATGAAATAATTAAATTAGCATCAATATTAATCAGTTAAATTAACTGTAAAGTTTAAGTACAATCTTAAGCGGTTACGTAACAGACTTTGCAAAAGAAGTTCACAAATACCTATATACCAATACACAAATATGTAGGTATATAATCCTTTAAAATTATGAAAACTTCAACTAAAATTAATGCGATAAAGTCATACTACATAAATTACAATAAATAATTGTATGAACGCTAAGTGTAATGTAAAATTAACAAATATTTGATACTAACCTTCAAAAACAATATTTAAACCACAAATACTACCTTTAGAGTGTTGGGGAAACTAATCATCAAAATTATAATTATTATAGTACGTATCCTGATATCCAGACCACAGAATCTTCCTGTTTTATCCAGAATGATGTGGCAAAATTGCACATCGAATCTCGACTATAATTCTTGATGTCCAACGACTATTCTTTATAAATCCTTTAATTATTAATCACCAATGCTGAATTCCTCGCATCCGGGCTCGAATAAGGACCATGTATAGGATTTTGGCAGTATTTAATGGGAGAAAAGTAAAATACGTGTTCTTGATGCTCTTATAAAATTATATTGTAAAAAATTATATTACATTTTACGTGGTGCGGTAAATTAGTACATGTAAGTGGTTGGGTATACACAAAAAACTGATGAACGCTAAAGTTGGTTGCTTCAATAATCAATCAGGCGTTTTGCATGAACAGCCATAGCCGAAGGTAGAGCTAAGATGCTGGAGGGGCTCGATAGAGATCCATGGGGTACACCATATAGAATGGTCATGAACAAACTCCGCCCATGGGCCCCTCCAATCACCGAAACTCTTGACGACGAAGTGCTGCGGAGCGTGCTAGACAGCCTTTTCCCACACCGGGACAGATTTGTGCCGCCGCAGATGGGATCTATGTTAGCAACTGAGCAAGTGGAAGATGACCATATACCAGAGGTGGACGAGGGGGAAATGTCAGATGCGATCGCGCGCCTGCGAGGAAAAGTCGTTACCCCGGGGCCAGACGGTATACCCGGCCGAGCACTAGCTCTGACCATGGACGCTTTAGGGCCTTGCGTGAGGGAACTATTCACTGCCTGTCTGGCTCACGCCATAATTCCACAGAGGTGGAAGACAGGTAGGTTGGTTCTGCTCAGAAAGGAAGGGCGTCCAGCGGAGTCTCCCTCCGCTTACCGCCCCATCGTGCTGCTCAACGAGCTCGCCAAGATGTTTGAGCGCATCTTAGTTGGTCGCCTGATCAGGCATATGGAAGAAGTTGGGCGAGAATTGTCGGATGCGCAGTTCGGTTTTCGCAGTGGACGCTCAACGGTGGATGCCATCTTGCGCGTTAAGTCCTATACGCAGGATGCGGTCTCCCAGGGTGAAGTAGTTTTTGCGGTGTCCCTGGACATCTTAAATGCCTTTAACTCTTTACCCTGGGCTTGCATCAGGGAGGCGCTCCGATATCACGGTGTGCCAACCTACCTGCGTCGCGCCATTGGGGCTTACTTGTCGGACAGATCCGTGATCTTCCCTTCGCGGAGAGGCTTAGAGAGGCGAGTGGTGTCATGCGGTGTTCCACAGGGCTCGGTTCTTGGGCCGCTCCTGTGGAACATTGGTTATGACTGGGTGCTCAGGGGCAGCACACTGAGGGGAGTCAGAGTGATATGCTACGCAGACGACACCCTGGTCATGGCGCGGGCCAATAGCCACAGGGAAGCAGCGATCCTGACGACAGCGGGAGTTGCCCATATAGTCGGGAAAATTAGGAAGTTGGGGCTGGAGGTTGCTCCTGAAAAATCGAAGGCCATATGTTTTCATGGCCCACGACGAGCACCCACACCAGAAACATATGTAACGTTGGACAGAGTCCACATAGGCTTGTCGAGCACGATGAAGTACCTGGGACTCGTGCTCGACAGCCGGTGGAACTTTCAGGCCCACTTTGACGCCCTGGCGACAAAATTAATGAAGACAGCAGGCGCACTCAATAGACTGCTGCCTAACTTGAATGGACCAAGCTGTACCAGCAGGCGTCTTTACTTAGGCGTATTGAAATCCATGGCACTTTACGGTGCACCTGTATGGACAGACGCTCTATGCCGAAAAAACGTGGCTGTGCTACGACAGGCACAGAGAGCACTAGCACAGAGAGTGATAAGGGGATATCGCACCATTTCTGGCGATGTGGCGTGCGTGCTGGCTGGAGTCCTACCCTGGGACCTGGACGCGGTCTCCTTGGCGTCGACCTATCGTCGGCGTCGAGGTCCTGCAACCGGAGACCTAAGCCCAGCACGCAACGATAGCGAGGAGCGAGAAGCAACGTTAGCAGAGTGGCAAGCCAAATTGGAACATGCTTCGGCTGGCCGAAGGACTTTGGACGCAGTCTGTCCTGTCCTGAGGCAATGGCTGGCGAGAAGTCACGGCGTCCTCTCATTCCGGCTGACGCAGGTCCTCACGGGGCACGGGTGCTTTGGAGGCTACCTGTGCCGTGTCGCCGGAAGAGAGCCGGATGCACGCTGCCACCATTGCAGCGATTGCAGCAACGAAGATGCCCAACATGCTCTCGAGATCTGTCCAGCATGGGGGTCAGAGCGGGAGACGCTCCAAAGTGTTGTGGGGGCGGACCTGTCGCTCCCGGCCGTGATCAAAGCCATGGTCGAGAGCGAAAGGTCCTGGGACGCCGTCCAGACCTTCTGCGAGGTCGTGATGTCGCAGAAGGAGTCGGCGGAGAGAGAGAGGGAGGCGACTTCCGATCTCGCCATCCGCCGACGACGGACCGGGCGCCGGAGAGCGGCACAAGACCGCCGCCTCCCCCCCTAACACTAGCCAGAGGGCGGTAGACTTGGGGAAGTCTGCCGCCTAGTCACCTGGCCCGAGTAGGCGCGCGCGGTGTCCGCCGCGCGCCACTCCAGTTGTGGTCGTAGAGGGTGCTTCCTCCACCCTCCGACACCGAGACGAGCCGCAGGGCTATCGCCGTCGGGTTCGCGGATGATTTCCTGTTCCCGTGTTCCCGGCACCAAGGCGATCAAGGTGGACACCGTCAGGTTTTAGTGGGTAGGCTGCCGTGCGTTTACCATCTCTAGCACGGCAGGAGCCCCACATAACCCGTCGTTCTTCCCCAGGCGGCGGGTACCCGGCAACAGGGTTTCCTGACGAAAAAAAAAAAAAAAAAAAAAAAAAAAAAAAAAAAAAAAAAAAAAAAAAAAAAAAAAAGGTTAGGTTAGGTTAGGTTAGGTTAGGTTAGGTTAGGTTAGGTTCCCGAGGGAGTTGTTGGTCCTCCTACCGGGCGCGTCCCCAGGTGGCGGATAGGGGAATGCCACTCGCACTGTAACGCGGGTGGTACCGGAGCAATCCGGCGCGGACCAAAACCAACTAGGCATGGGCGTGCCTTAGGGGTTTGTTAACCCCACGGCCTACCGGAGCACACCGTAAACAAAGCCGAAGCTGTGGATCAGCACCGAGGTGGGGCGGGTTCGGCGAGCGCTTCACTGCGCAGCCGGACTGCACTTCCCGTGCAACGCCCTCCTCAACTCGTAATCCTTGTTCTCGGTGCTGTTGTCATGTCTAGCGGCCGGGAACTGGGACCGAGGGCCTCGGCTTAACTGCCCGGGTCGCGAGGAAGAAAACCTCTATAAAAAATTACCCCGAATCCCAAGCGGCGTAGCAGCGCGAGGGGATGCATGGCTGATGGGTTGTTCAGTCGCTACTGCTTCCCCCGCTAGAGTACCGGCCGACACTCTAGCGGGTTACGCTTAGGCTTATCCGGGTGCAGGGGGCACCGCTCGGATGGACCTTCCAATCCCCCATACTCGTGGGAACAGTATGGAGAAAATTAAACACAAAAACCCAAATGACGAGGAGCCTGAGACGGGCGGAGAGACGAATGTGCCTGAGACGGGCGGAGAGACGAACGTGCCTGAGATGGGCGGAGAGACGAACGTGCCAGTGACTGGCGGAGGCGCAGGCGTTGCGTCAAGCAAAGGAGTGCGATCTTTAAGCAAAGTCCGAGCCGTGCTGAATAAGCGCCCAGGAGTGCTTGCTAAAGGTACCACAGCCCGTAGTCAGTCGGGGTCGCCTGAAGACGATGTGAGACCAAAAGATAGGGTAATGGTTAACCGCAGTAGAGGTCGTCCACCGACTACGGGACAATACGTAGGTCTCGCGGAAGCAAAACGCGCTTTGAATGACGCGAAAAGAGAGGAGCTCATGCTCAGAGCGGAGATGGAGGTGGTGGACATGACATCGGCACTCAAGACCAGAGCCGAACAACGCCAGGCGAATACTTCCCCTAACATAACCAGAGGTGAAGGGGAGTCGGAATTAGTGTCGGATCTCCAGGCTAAAGTAAAAACTAGCCTGGATGTAATCGAAAAAGTTGCTACAAAATCTGGCAACTTAAAGGGCACATTTTCAAAAGCCCTAAAGGAGGCCGCGAGTGCGATTGCATCAGCAGTAGACCAGCTGGCCAAACGCACAGCGTCCGAGGAGACGGCTCAGTTACGAGCTAATAATCAGAAGCTGCAGAACGAGATCGCCGAACTGAGGAAGGAGGTAGCAGATATGAGGTCGGAACTCGAACTACAGAAGTCTCACAACATCATTCCGCGAGAAACTTCTGTAGAACAGATGACGTCTACCTCTACGTCGAGCCTGGCACAACCTCACGCTGATGAACTGGCTCGCTCCATAATAGTGCAGGTGGGCACCATGATGAGTGACCGTATCGAAGCGTTAGAGGCAAAACTGTTAAGAGAGCAACGAGTTCCAGTGCCGTTGATCTCAGACACAGTTCTTTCAAGAAGGTCGGAGGCCACTCCGACTACCCTTATGGCTCCTGCCAATCCCGGACCTAAGGCGCAAAACAAGAAGGAAAAGAAGAAAAAGGAGAAGAAAGAGAAGAAAGCGCCATCAAAGGCTGCTCAATCAGTTGCTCCCACCGGCGACATACCACCCTTGTCCACCAATAATACCTCGGAAGGTTGGAACGTTGTAGCCAAGAGAGGTGCAAAAAAGAAGGCAGGGGCAACAAAACCAGCCCAAAAGAAGGGAGTAACAGGTTCAGCTAAACCAGTCAAGCTGAAGCCTCCACGTTCTGCTGCGGTGGTCCTCAAGCTCCAGCCCTCAGCTGTCGAGCGTAATATAACATACGAAGAAGTGTTTACCCAGGTCAAGCAAAAGCTAGACCTAAATGGCCTGGGCATCAAGGACGTGCGCTACAAGGTGGCTGCTACCGGTGCCAGGATGCTGGAACTACCTGGCACCAACAACGATGACAAGGCTAATGCTCTAGCACAGCAACTTGCCACCATACTTGACGGTGAAGACGTGCTAATATCCCGGCCGGTGAAGTGCGCCGAGCTTCGGATACTGGGGCTCGAAGACTCGGTGACACCTAATGACCTAATAAAGGCGGTCAGTGAGATTGGGGGCTGCGACAAAGACACTGTAAAAGTCGGTGAAATACGTCGGAACCGCTTTGAACTGAAGTCAGCTTGGATTAAATGCCCAATCATGGCTGCTCAAAAGGTCGCAGCTGAGAGCAGGATACGAGTTGGCTTTATAACGGCGCAAGTAAAATTGCTACAGCCACGACAGCAACGATGTTTCCGCTGCCACGAAACAGGGCACGTGGCGGCGAAGTGCACTGGTGATGTAGACCGTAGCAGCCAATGTTTTCGCTGCGGACAACCTGGTCATAGACGCTCGCAGTGTTCCGCGGTGCCACACTGCCCTGTATGTGAGTCAGCCAAACGGCCGGCAAATCACATTGTTGGCAGTGTCGCCTGTGCTCGAGCCTTAGAAAAGGAAAAGAAGAGAGGCAAACGTCCAGCGGCCAGTGCAACACGGTTGCGCACAGAGGAGCAAAGAACGGAGCAACACTAATGGCCACCGTTCTACAGGCAAATCTAAACCACTGTGCCAGGGCTCAAGATCTTCTAGTCCAAAGTATGGCACAGTGGTCTACGCAGCTGGCGGTACTCTCGGAGCCATACTATGTTCCACAGAGGGACAATTGGGTCGGTGACAATGACGGGACAGTTGCACTCGTCGCCCAGTTTAGCGCAGGTGCACCGCTGTTCACTCGAGTCAAGAAAAGGTCCGGAGTCGTCATGGCCTTGCTGGGCGAAACGCTGGTGGTAGGTGTCTACTTCTCCCCGAATAAGACCCTTGTTGAGTTCGACAACTTCCTAGACGGTCTTGGAGAACTAATATCTCAAAGTAGACACCGCTACATACTGGTGGCTGGCGATCTAAACGCCAAATCAGGTGCTTGGGGTTGCCCAGTGACAGATGCCCGTGGGCGATCGCTTGAGGAGTGGACTGTTGCCACTAGCTTAACCGTCCTGAATCGGGGAACGGTTAACACGTGCGTGCGACGGCAGGGTGGGTCCATCGTGGACGTAACGTTTGCCAGCCCTGCCTTAGCGCGCCGTATACACGGTTGGCGAGTGCTGGATGATGTGGAGACGCTCTCAGACCATCTGTACATCCAATATGAGATCTCCACTCATCCGGCGGGGCCGCCAACCCCTTACCGTATCCCGAGGGAGAGCGGTCCAAGGTGGCAGCTCAAACGCCTCAACCAAGAGCTGCTTAAAGAGGCATCAGTTGTGGCCTCTTGGCTGCCCCTCCGCATATCATCTCCGGAAGAGGCAGCAACCCGCATAGAAGAGCTTATAAAGCGGATCTGTGACTCTTCAATGCCCAGATCCAGGCGTCGCTCACCGAGGCAGCAGGTGTGGTGGTGGACTGCAGAAATTGCACGACTGCGCGAGGACTGCGTGGCTGCTAGACGCCGCTACTTGCGCTGCCGAAGGAGGGTGCGAAGAAACCAAACGGAGGAGGATGGGAGATATGCGGAATATACGCAGGCAAAATCACGTCTCCAAGCCCAAATCGCCAGGGCCATAACCGAGGGCAGGACCGAAATGCTAGAGGAGCTCAATAGAGACCCGTGGGGCACACCTTACAGATTAGTAATGAACAAGCTTCGCCCCTGGGCTCCTCCACTAACTGAAACGCTCAACGAGGGAGTGTTGCAAGGCGTGCTGGAGAGTCTCTTCCCACATCGGGATAACTTCACGGTGCCGCAAATGGTCTCACGGACGGCGGCTGCAGACGAGACAGGCCAAGAAGACGTAATGGGTGTCACTGAAGTGGAGATGGCAGATGCAGTTGCGCGCATGCGCGGGAAGTCCGTTGCCCCGGGGCCGGATGGGATACCTGGTCGTGCGTTAGCTCTTGCGTTGGACGCTTTAGGGCCTTGTGTGAGGGAATTATTCACTGCCTGTCTGGCTCAAGCCACAATTCCACAGAGGTGGAAGACAGGCAGGTTGGTTCTTCTCAGGAAGGAAGGGCGTCCGGCGGAGTCTCCCTCCGCTTACCGTCCCATCGTGCTGCTCAATGAGATGGCTAAACTTTTTGAGCGCATTGTAGTTGGGCGCTTGACCAAGCACATGGTGGAGATTGGACCGGATCTATCGGATGCACAGTATGGTTTTCGCAGTAGTCGCTCAACTATAGATGCCATCCAGTTAGTGAAATCCTGCGCGCAGGATGCGGTTTCCCAGGGTGAGGTAGTTTTTGCGGTGTCCCTTGACATCGCAAACGCCTTTAACTCCTTACCCTGGGCTTGCATCAGGGAGGCACTCCGCTACCACGGGGTGCCAACCTACCTGCGCCGTGTAATCGGAGCTTACCTATCCGATAGATCTGTGGTCTTCCCGGAACGGAACGGCTGGAGAAGACGTGAAGTGTCGTGCGGTGTTCCACAGGGCTCAGTCCTCGGTCCGATCCTGTGGAACATTGGCTACGACTGGGTCCTCAGAGGTAGAACACTGAGAGGAGTCAGTGTAGTGTGCTACGCAGATGACACCTTGGTTATGGCGCGAGCAAAAGACCCTACCGAAGCGGCGCTTGTAGCGACGGCCGGAGTGGCCCATGTTGTGGGTAGAATACGCAGGCTAGGGCTGGAGGTTGCCCTAGAAAAATCCGAGGCGCTGTGCTTTCACGGCCCTCGACGAGCACCACCGTCAGGCACTCAGATTATTGTAGATGGAGTCCACATCGGCTTGTCGAGTACGATGAAGTATCTAGGACTCGTGCTCGACAGCCGATGGAAATTTCGAACGCATTTTGACAAACTTGCGCTCAAACTAACGAAGACAGCTGGCGCACTCAGCAGGCTCCTACCAAATTTGAGTGGACCGAGTTCTTCCAGCAGACGCCTTTACCTCAACGTGTTACGGTCCATGGCGCTCTATGGTGCCCCTATATGGGCAGATGCACTCAGCCGAGAGAATGTGGCTGTGTTGAAGCAGTCGCAGAAAGTACTAGCCCTGAGAGTAGCGAGGGGCTATCGAACCATCTCAGCAGAAGTAGCGTGCGTGCTAGCAGGAGTTCTGCCATGGGACCTGGACGCCCAAACCTTGGCGTCGACGTACCATCGACGTCGAGAGTATGTATCCGGGGACCTAAGTCCAGCACCAATCAACAACGATGAGCGGGATGCCACAATAGAAGTATGGCTTACAAGATTGCAGAATGTTACAGCCGGCCGAAGGACTATTGACGCTGTACATCCTGTCCTAAGGCAATGGTTAAACAGAAGTCACGGCGTCCTCTCATTCCGGTTGACGCAGATCCTCACGGGACATGGGTGCTTCGGCGGATACCTGTGCCGCGTCGCCGGAAGAGAACCGGACGCGCGCTGCCACCATTGCAGCGCTTGCAATGATGAGGACGCGCAGCATACCTTGGAGATATGCCCAGCCTGGGCGTCAGAGCGGGAGGCGCTCCAAAGTGTTGTGGGGGATGACCTGTCGCTCCCGGCCGTGATCAAAGCCATGGTCGAGCGCGAAAGGTCCTGGGATGCCGTCCAGACCTTCTGCGAGGTCGTGATGTCGCAGAAGGAGTCGGCGGAGAGAGAAAGAGAGGCAACTTCCGATCTCGCCATCCGCCGACGACGGACCGGGCGCCGGAGAGCGGCACAAGACCGCCGCCTCCCCCCCTAACACTAGCCAGAGGGCGGTAGACTTGGGGAAGTCTGCCGCCTAGTCACCTGGCCCGAGTAGGCGCGCGCGGTGTCCGCCGCGCGCCACTCCAGTTGTGGTCGTTGAGGGTGCCTCCTCCACCCTCCGACACCGAGACGAGCCGCAGGGCTATCGCCGTCGGGTTCGCGGATGATTTCCTGTTCCCGTGTTCCCGGCACTAAGGCGATCAAGGTGGACACCGTCAGGTTTTAGTGGGTAGGCTGCCGTGCGTTTACCATCTCTAGCACGGCAGGAGCCCCACATAACCCGTCGTTCTTCCCCAGGCGGCGGGTACCCGGCAACAGGGTTTCCTGACGAAAAAAAAAAAAAAAAAAAAAAAAAAAAAAAAAAAAAAAAAAAAAAAAAAAAAAAAAAAAAAAAAAAGGTTAGGTTAGGTTAGGTTAGGTTAGGTTAGGTTAGGTTAGGTTAGGTTAGGTTAGGTTAGGTTAGGTTAGGTTAGGTTAGGTTAGGTTCCCGGGGGAGATGCTGACTCCTACCGGGCGCGTCCCCAGGTGGCGGATAGGGGAACGCCACCCGTTCTTCCTAACCAGTCGAGCGGGTGGTAGCGGGGAAACCCGTCGCGGACCAACAGCAACGGAGGGGCAGCAGAGGAGAGGGAGTGTCGGCGTTGTCGCATCTTTGTCCTCTGCTGCTGTTTTGTGGACCGCGGGGGGAGAGGAGTGCCGGTATTGCGGTGCACCGCTCGTCCCCCCGCGGCCCGACGGGACCGCCACCGTTGGATGGCGGACGTGGTGGGGTTGCAGAGGAGAGGGAGTGTCGGCGTTGTCGCATCCCTGTCCTCTGCAACCGTTTTGTGGTGGGTCCCTTCGGGGACGTGCGTGGTGGTGCCGTCGACGTCGTCCTAAAAAGATGGCGGAGGCGGCAGGACTGCAGGGGGTTGGGAGTGTTGGTGATGAGCCGCACTCCTTAGCCTCTGGAGCCGGTGGGGCCGCAGGGGGTGGGGAGTGTTGGTGATGAGCCGCACTCCCCGTCTTCTGTAGTGTCGTTGGGACTGCAGGGGGGGGAGGACCGGTCTCATTAGCCGCACTCCCCGCCTACTGTGGTCGTTGGGGTTGCAGAGGAGAGGGAGTGTCGGCGTTGTCGCATCCCTGTCATCTGCAACCGTTTTGTGGTGGGTCCCTTTAGGGACGTGCGTGGTGGTGCCGTCGACGTCGTCCTAAAAAGATGGCGGAGGCGGCAGGGCTGCAGGGGGTGGGGAGTGTTGGTGATGAGCCGCACTCCTTAGCCTCTGGAGCCGGTGGGGCCGCAGGGGGTGGGGAGTGTTGGTGATGAGCCGCACTCCCCGTCTTCTGTAGTGTCGTTGGGACTGCAGGGGCGGGAGGACCGGTCTCATTAGCCGCACTCCCCGCCTTCTGTGGTCGTTGGGGTTGCAGAGGAGAGGGAGTGTCGGCGTTGTCGCATCCCTGTCTTCTGCAACCGTTTTGTGGTGGGTCCCTTCAGGGACGTGCGTGGTGGTGCCGTCGACGTCGTCCTAAAAAGATGGCGGAGGCGGTAGGGCTGCAGGGGGTGGGGAGTGTTGGTGATGAGCCGCACTACTTAGCCTCTGGAGCCGGTGGGGCCGCAGGGGCTGGGGAGTGTTGGTGATGAGCCGCACTCCCCGTCTTCTGTAGTGTCGTTGGGGCCGCAGGGATGGGAGGACCGGTCTCATTAGCCGCACTCCTCGTCTTCTGTGGTCGTTGGGGTTGCAGAGGAGAGGGAGTGTCGGCGTTGTCGCATCACTGTCCTCTGCAACCGTTTTGTGGTGGGTCCCTTCGGGGACGTGCGTGGTGGTGCCGTCGACGTCGTCCTAAAAAGATGGCGGAGGCGGCAGGACTGCAGGGGGTTGGGAGTGTTGGTGATGAGCCGCACTCCTTAGCCTCTGGAGCCGGTGGGGCCGCAGGGGATGGGGAGTGTTGGTGATGAGCCCCACTCCCCGTCTTCTGTAGTGTCGTTGGGACTGCAGGGGGGGGAGGACCGGTCTCATTAGCCGCACTCCCCGCCTACTGTGGTCGTTGGGGTTGCAGAGGAGAGGGAGTGTCGGCGTTGTCGCATCCCTGTCCTCTGCAACCGTTTTGTGGTAGTTCCCTTCGGGGACGTGCGTGGTGGTGCCGTCGACGTCGTCCTTAACAGATGGCGGAGGCGGCAGGGCTGCAGGGGGTGGGGAGGGTTGGTGATAAGCCGCACTCCTTAGCCTCTGGAGCCGGTGGGGCCGCAGGGGGTGGGGAGTGTTGGTGATGAGCCGCACTCCCCGTCTTCTGTAGTGTCGTTGGGACTGCAGGGGCGGGAGGACCGGTCTCATTAGCCGCACTCCCCGCCTTCTGTGGTCGTTGGGGTTGCAGAGGAGAGGGAGTGTCGGCGTTGTCGCATCCCTGTCTTCTGCAACCGTTTTGTGGTGGGTCCCTTCTGGACACACGTTTGTTGTTGTGGGTCCCTTCTGGACCCACGTTTGGGGTGGGTCCCTTCTAGACCCAGGTTACCAGAGGTGGGGTGGGTTCGGCGAGCGCTTCGCTGCGCAGCTGGGCTGCACTTCCTGTGCAACGCCCTCCTCAACTCGTAATCCCAGAACCCGGTGTCGTTGTCATGTCTAGCGGCCGGGAACTGGGACCGAGGGCCTTGGCTTAATCGCCCGGGTCGCGAGGAAGAAAACCTCTATAAAAAATTACCCCAAATCCCAAGCGGCGAAGCAGCGCGAGGGGATGCATGGCTGATGGGTAGGTCAGTCGCTACTGCTTTCCCCGCTAGAGTACCGGCCGACACTCTAGCGGGTTACGCTTAGGCTTATCCGGGTGCAGGGGGCACCACTCGGACGGACCTCATAATTCCCCCATACTCGTGGGAACAGTATGGAGACAATTAAAAACACAAACCCACAAGACGTAGTGCCCGTGAAGGGCGGAGAAGATGTTGAGCCTGAGACGGGCGGAGAAGATGTTGTGCCCGAGACGGGCGGAGGACTGAAGAGACAAGCCACTTGTGTAGCTGGTGTGGTTAAAAACTTTGAGGCTCGGGTAAGACCCACACAGAATGATAGCGCGCCGGCTAAAAGTACAGCTACCCGAGGTATTCGGGGCCAGGCTACACCACCAGATGAAGAAATAGGGCCTAAAGCGAAAGTAACTGCCAACCGAGGAAGGGGACGTCCACCAACAACTGGACAATACGTGGGGCTAGCCGAAGCCCAAAGAGCCTTAAATGAGGCAAAAAAAGAAGAAATGATGCTTAAAGCTCAAAGGGAGGTGGCTGAAATGATGGCATCGGCCCTCAAGATCAGAGCCAGCCCACAACTACCAGGTGGATCTACAGCTGCTTCTCCCCGAGATAAGGAGGCGAATTCGGTAGTCGAGCTCCAGGCTAAAGTCAGAGGCAGCCTGGAAGTCATCGAAAAAGTCGCCACTAAGTCCGGAAACTTGAAGGGAACATTTTCGAAAGCCCTTAAGGATGCTGCAGCTGCAATTGCGAGTGCCGTGGACGTTCTTGTTCGGCGCACTGCATCGGAGGAGGCGGTACAACTCCGCGCAGCGAACACTAAGCTTGAGGCAGAGGTGGCGGATCTCAGAAAAGAAGTAGTGTCTATGAGAGCGGAGCTGGAAAGACTTAGAACAGTGACGCCACCACCACCACCACCCCCAGTAGAACCGGAACAGAACCTGGGGAGCAAGAAAATGGACACAGAGGAGCTAGTGCAGACAATAGTGGCCCAGGTAGGTGCCATGATGAATGCCCGGCTAGAACCCCTGGAAAAGCGACTCCTACCGAACCAGGAACCTCTGATCTCTGACAACACAGAGGGTGGGTCAAATGTGAACGCCGAAGTAAACGCCGAAGTGGTTAGAGAAGCACGGGTGCCGACTCTCACAGCTCCGGCTAATGCAGCAAAGCCGTCGAGGAAAAAGACGAGGAAGGCCAAAGCCAAAAAGGTCAAAAACCTGCCTGGACTATTAACAGTTGTACAAGAAGGTCCATCCGATGTAACTCCATCAGCATCGCTCCCTTCTAATGAACACCAAACTGAAGGATGGAACATAGTCGCAAGGAAACCTAAAAAATCGACAAAGACAATCACACCTAAAGCAAAGGAGATAGGGGCTGGTAAAGCAACGCCCAAAGCACCAAAGCTGCGCCCACCGAGATCAACAGCGGTGGTGCTAAAACTGATGCCGAATGCAACGAGCAAAAATATCACTTATCGCGACGTGTTCGCCCGGGTCAAAAAGGACGTTAACCTGACGGACCTGGACATTCGCGATATGAGATACAAAGTGACGGTTACGGGCGCGAGAATGCTTGAGCTACCTGGTGCTGGTAGTGCGGACAAAGCAGACTCTCTCGCGCGCCGCATTAGGGAGATTTTCGTGGACGGTGAAGTAGCGGTGTCCAGGCCCACTAAATCTACGGAAATTCGCATAGTTGGCTTAGAGGACTCCGTAACGTCGGAGGAGCTAGCCCAGACGGTTGGTCGAGTTGGTGGCTGCGAACAGGATGCAGTACGGGTGGGTGAAATTCGCCGCAACAGTGCTGGCCTTGGCACAGCATGGGTGCGCTGCCCAGTGTCAGTGGCGAAAAACCTGGTGGACGCTGGACGTCTTTGGGTCGGATTCACATCGGCAAAAGTGAATCTCTTAAAACCCAGATCACTGGTCTGTTTTCGCTGCCATGAGCCTGGCCATGTCGCAGCCAGATGCTCTAGCCCCGTGGACCGCAGCGACCAATGTTTCTGGTGTGGTGAGGCAGGGCATAAGCGGAAGCAGTGTGTTGCTGCACCCCACTGTGCCGCATGCGATACTGCGAAAAGACCTGCAAATCATGTAATAGGGAGCGCAGCTTGTATCCGGTCCCGACAAAAAGAGTCAAAAAGAGTGGAAACATCTGATCCAGCAGGCCAGGTAGTTCGCCGTAAGGATGCGTCGGTACGAAATGAGACGTAGATATGGCCTTAAAGTTTCTACAAGGCAATCTTAACCATTGTGCCAGGGCCCAGGACTTGTTCGTGCAGAGCCTTGTCCAGTGGTCGGTACAGGTTGCAGTGATTGCGGAGCCATATTTAATTCCTCAAAGAGACAACTGGGCAGGAGATCAGGATGGTCAGGTTGCCATCGTGACCCAGGTCGCCACTGGCGCTCCACCCTTTTCACGTGTCATGAAAAGATCAGGATGCGTCGCGGCACTTCTGGGTCGGATGGCTATAGTCGGGGCATATTTCTCCCCCAACAAAACTCTAGCTGAGTTCGAGGAATTCTTAGAAAGGTTGGGGGAGACAATTGCTAGATTTGAACCTGCTGAAATTCTTCTTGCGGGCGATCTTAACGCAAAATCTAGCATGTGGGGCTCGGAAGTAGAAAATGCGCGGGGAAGAACCCTTGCGGAGTGGTTAGTTGCCACCAATTTGACTGTCCTCAATCGAGGGACGGCTAACACGTGCGTGCGACAACAGGGTGGGTCCATCGTGGATGTCACATTCGCGAGCCCTGCTGTAGCCCGCCGTGTTCAGGACTGGAGAGTGCTGGATGATGTGGAGACTCTATCGGACCACCTCTATATCTCTTTCGAAGTCTCCACACATCCGGCGGTGCCTCGTAGTCCTTATCACAGCTCAAGAGAGGACGGTCCGAAGTGGCAGCTGAAGTGCCTGGATATCGAGGTGCTAAAGGAGGCAATAATGGTGGCCTCATGGTTGCCCCAAGACACCGAGAGCGTAGAAGACTCTGCTGAAAGGCTGAAAGAGCTGGTCACACGAGCCTGTGACGCATCTATGCCTCGCTCTAGGCGATGCCCGTCTAGGCGCCAGGTGTACTGGTGGTCGGCGGCGATCGCACATTTGCGAAAGGAATGTGTGGCTGCCAGACGCCAGTACACGCGCTGTCGGAGGCGTCGTTTTAGAAGCCGCAATGATAACGACAGGGAAAGACATCGAGCAGAAGAGGAAAGGTTGTACGCTTCTTATGTCACAATGAAGACCAGACTACAAGTGGCAATCGCTGAGTCGCAGACCACGGCCAGAGAGCGCATGCTGGAGGAGCTCAATCGCGATCCCTGGGGGACGCCTTACAGGATGGTCCGAAACAAACTCCGTCCTGCGGCCCCCCCACTTACACAGTCATTGGAGCCAGGAGTGGTGCGGGATATAGTTGCAGCTTTATTTCCGTATGGTGAGCAGGTAGAACATCAGCCGCCACCTATGGTAGCACCCCCCTCGGATTGGGAAGATTGCGAAGAGGTGCAGCAAGTAAGTGAAGAGGAGTTGTCCGGAGCTGTGGCACGTTTACGCTCGAAAAACGTTACCCCTGGCCCTGATGGGGTACCTGGGCGAGTCTGGGTTCTGGCCATGGAGTTTCTGGAGATACGAGTTCGAGGACTGTTTACTGCCTGTCTGGCTCAAGCCATAATTCCACAGCGGTGGAAGACAGGCAGATTAGTCCTTCTGAAAAAGGAAGGGCGACCCGCAGAAAGTCCGTCCGCATATCGCCCCATTGTCCTCCTGAACGAAGTGGCCAAACTCTTTGAGCGCGTTGTCGCTGGGCGCTTGCTTGCGCATTTAGAGCAAAGAGGGCCTAACCTCTCTGACGTCCAGTTTGGTTTCCGCGGTGGACGATCGACTGTAGATGCCATTCTGCGCGTCAAGTCCCATGCACAGGAGGCAGTCTCTCGGGGCAACGTTGTTATCGCGGTTTCGCTTGATATAGCGAACGCGTTTAACACGTTGCCCTGGAGCTGCATTAGGGAGGCGCTCCGCTACCATGGGGTGCCGAACTACCTCCGTCGTGTTGTAGGGGCCTACCTGTCGGAGAGGCGGGTAACGTTTCCAGTGCAGGATGATGGCTGGGAAAGCCGTGAAGTCGTTTGTGGTGTTCCACAGGGGTCGGTACTTGGACCACTCTTGTGGAACATCGGATACGACTGGGTGATCAGGGGCACCTTTTTGCGAGGAGTGGAGGTCACCTGCTACGCTGATGACACGCTGGTCACGGCGCAGCGGGAAACCTTTAGGGAAGCAACTATCTTGGCAACGGCAGCGGTTGCGCATGTGGTGGCAAGAATCCGGAGACTCGGACTACAAGTGGCTCTAGAAAAATCAGAGGCAATATGTTTCCACGGTCCTAGGAGGGCGCCTCCGTCAAATGCGCACATAACCATCGAGGGGGTCCACATCGGCGTGAAGAGTACGATGAAGTACCTGGGACTCCTACTCGACAGCCGGTGGGACTTCCATGCGCATTTCGACGCCCTAGTGCCGCGATTGCTGAAAGAGGCCTCAGCGTTGAGCAGGCTCCTTCCTAACATCGGGGGGCCAAGTGTACAAACTCGGAAGCTCTACACAGGTGTGGTGCGCTCCATGGCAATGTACGGTGCCCCAGTATGGGCGGATGCCCTGAATCGCGAAAACATCGCTCTGCTGCGGAGGGCGCAGAGAGCGATGGCGATAAGGGTAATCAGGGGGTACCGTACAATTTCGGCGGACGTGGCGTGTGTGTTGGCCTCTATTCTGCCCTGGGAGATGGACGCGCGCTCCTTGGCGTCGATATATCGTCGGCGTCGAGGCCTAGCGTCGGAGTATCTCACCGCATCATCATCGGGCCCGATTGAGCAAGAGAACGAGCGGGTTGCCGCAATTGAGGAATGGGGGTCCAGGCTGGAGGACCCTTGCGCTGGCCGACGGACAATCGAGGCGGTTCGTCCTATTCTTGCTCAGTGGTTGAACAGGCGGCATGGCGTCCTAACCTTCCGCACCACACAGATCCTCTCGGGGCATGGATGCTTCGGGGGGTACTTGTGTCGGGTCGCCGGGAGGGAGCCCTCTCCGCGTTGCCACCACTGCGACAGCTGTCCCGACGAGTCGGCGCAGCATACGCTGGAGGAGTGCCCAGCTTGGGCGACTGAGCGCCAGGCGCTCATCAGTGTTGTGGGGGCGGACCTGACGCTGCCGGCTGTGATATTTGCCATGGCTGGCAGCGAAAGGTCTTGGGACGCCGTTCTGTCCTTCTGCGAGGTCGTAATGTCGCAGAAGGAGGCGGCGGAGAGAGAGAGGGAGGCGACTTCCGATCTCGCTATCCGCCGCAGAAAGACCGGGCGTCGGAGGGCGGCACACGAGCGCCACCTCCCCCCTTAACACTGGCCAGAGGGCGGTAGACTTGGGGTAGTCTGCCGCCTAGTCACCTGGCCCGAGTCGGCGCGCGCGGAGTCCACCGCGCGCCACTCGAGGAATCCGTCAGGGATGATCTTCTCCCACTGACACCGAGACGAGCCTCAATAGGAACTCGCCGCTGGGGTCTACAGATGAATCTGGATACCTGTGACCCCAGCTCGGAGGCGATAGAGTGGACCTCGTGTGGTTTTAGTGGGTAAACTTCCGCGCGCTTACTATCTTTGCGCGGAAGGAGTCCCACATAACCCGTCAGCTTTTCCCCAGGCGGCGGGTACCCGTAATGGGTTTCCACACGGAAAAAAAAAAAAAAAAAAAAAAAAAAAAAAAAAAAAAAAAAAAAAAAAAAAAAAAAAAAAAAAAAAAAAAGGTTAGGTTAGGTTCCTGTGTGTCTGTCCCGCTAGAGTACCGGCCGACACTCTAGCGGGTTACGCTTAGGCTTATCCGGGTGCAGGGGGCACCGCTCGGATGGACCTTCCAATCCCCCATACTCGTGGGAACAGTATGGAGAAAATTAAACACAAAAACCCAAATGACGAGGAGCCTGAGACGGGCGGAGAGACGAATGTGCCTGAGACGGGCGGAGAGACGAACGTGCCTGAGATGGGCGGAGAGACGAACGTGCCAGTGACTGGCGGAGGCGCAGGCGTTGCGTCAAGCAAAGGAGTGCGATCTTTAAGCAAAGTCCGAGCCGTGCTGAATAAGCGCCCAGGAGTGCTTGCTAAAGGTACCACAGCCCGTAGTCAGTCGGGGTCGCCTGAAGACGATGTGAGACCAAAAGATAGGGTAATGGTTAACCGCAGTAGAGGTCGTCCACCGACTACGGGACAATACGTAGGTCTCGCGGAAGCAAAACGCGCTTTGAATGACGCGAAAAGAGAGGAGCTCATGCTCAGAGCGGAGATGGAGGTGGTGGACATGACATCGGCACTCAAGACCAGAGCCGAACAACGCCAGGCGAATACTTCCCCTAACATAACCAGAGGTGAAGGGGAGTCGGAATTAGTGTCGGATCTCCAGGCTAAAGTAAAAACTAGCCTGGATGTAATCGAAAAAGTTGCTACAAAATCTGGCAACTTAAAGGGCACATTTTCAAAAGCCCTAAAGGAGGCCGCGAGTGCGATTGCATCAGCAGTAGACCAGCTGGCCAAACGCACAGCGTCCGAGGAGACGGCTCAGTTACGAGCTAATAATCAGAAGCTGCAGAACGAGATCGCCGAACTGAGGAAGGAGGTAGCAGATATGAGGTCGGAACTCGAACTACAGAAGTCTCACAACATCATTCCGCGAGAAACTTCTGTAGAACAGATGACGTCTACCTCTACGTCGAGCCTGGCACAACCTCACGCTGATGAACTGGCTCGCTCCATAATAGTGCAGGTGGGCACCATGATGAGTGACCGTATCGAAGCGTTAGAGGCAAAACTGTTAAGAGAGCAACGAGTTCCAGTGCCGTTGATCTCAGACACAGTTCTTTCAAGAAGGTCGGAGGCCACTCCGACTACCCTTATGGCTCCTGCCAATCCCGGACCTAAGGCGCAAAACAAGAAGGAAAAGAAGAAAAAGGAGAAGAAAGAGAAGAAAGCGCCATCAAAGGCTGCTCAATCAGTTGCTCCCACCGGCGACATACCACCCTTGTCCACCAATAATACCTCGGAAGGTTGGAACGTTGTAGCCAAGAGAGGTGCAAAAAAGAAGGCAGGGGCAACAAAACCAGCCCAAAAGAAGGGAGTAACAGGTTCAGCTAAACCAGTCAAGCTGAAGCCTCCACGTTCTGCTGCGGTGGTCCTCAAGCTCCAGCCCTCAGCTGTCGAGCGTAATATAACATACGAAGAAGTGTTTACCCAGGTCAAGCAAAAGCTAGACCTAAATGGCCTGGGCATCAAGGACGTGCGCTACAAGGTGGCTGCTACCGGTGCCAGGATGCTGGAACTACCTGGCACCAACAACGATGACAAGGCTAATGCTCTAGCACAGCAACTTGCCACCATACTTGACGGTGAAGACGTGCTAATATCCCGGCCGGTGAAGTGCGCCGAGCTTCGGATACTGGGGCTCGAAGACTCGGTGACACCTAATGACCTAATAAAGGCGGTCAGTGAGATTGGGGGCTGCGACAAAGACACTGTAAAAGTCGGTGAAATACGTCGGAACCGCTTTGAACTGAAGTCAGCTTGGATTAAATGCCCAATCATGGCTGCTCAAAAGGTCGCAGCTGAGAGCAGGATACGAGTTGGCTTTATAACGGCGCAAGTAAAATTGCTACAGCCACGACAGCAACGATGTTTCCGCTGCCACGAAACAGGGCACGTGGCGGCGAAGTGCACTGGTGATGTAGACCGTAGCAGCCAATGTTTTCGCTGCGGACAACCTGGTCATAGACGCTCGCAGTGTTCCGCGGTGCCACACTGCCCTGTATGTGAGTCAGCCAAACGGCCGGCAAATCACATTGTTGGCAGTGTCGCCTGTGCTCGAGCCTTAGAAAAGGAAAAGAAGAGAGGCAAACGTCCAGCGGCCAGTGCAACACGGTTGCGCACAGAGGAGCAAAGAACGGAGCAACACTAATGGCCACCGTTCTACAGGCAAATCTAAACCACTGTGCCAGGGCTCAAGATCTTCTAGTCCAAAGTATGGCACAGTGGTCTACGCAGCTGGCGGTACTCTCGGAGCCATACTATGTTCCACAGAGGGACAATTGGGTCGGTGACAATGACGGGACAGTTGCACTCGTCGCCCAGTTTAGCGCAGGTGCACCGCTGTTCACTCGAGTCAAGAAAAGGTCCGGAGTCGTCATGGCCTTGCTGGGCGAAACGCTGGTGGTAGGTGTCTACTTCTCCCCGAATAAGACCCTTGTTGAGTTCGACAACTTCCTAGACGGTCTTGGAGAACTAATATCTCAAAGTAGACACCGCTACATACTGGTGGCTGGCGATCTAAACGCCAAATCAGGTGCTTGGGGTTGCCCAGTGACAGATGCCCGTGGGCGATCGCTTGAGGAGTGGACTGTTGCCACTGGCTTAACCGTCCTGAATCGGGGAACGGTTAACACGTGTGTGCGACGGCAGGGTGGGTCCATCGTGGACGTAACGTTTGCCAGCCCTGCCTTAGCGCGCCGTATACACGGTTGGCGAGTGCTGGATGATGTGGAGACGCTCTCAGACCATCTGTACATCCAATATGAGATCTCCACTCATCCGGCGGGGCCGCCAACCCCTTACCGTATCCCGAGGGAGAGCGGTCCAAGGTGGCAGCTCAAACGCCTCAACCAAGAGCTGCTTAAAGAGGCATCAGTTGTGGCCTCTTGGCTGCCCCTCCGCATATCATCTCCGGAAGAGGCAGCAACCCGCATAGAAGAGCTTATAAAGCGGATCTGTGACTCTTCAATGCCCAGATCCAGGCGTCGCTCACCGAGGCAGCAGGTGTGGTGGTGGACTGCAGAAATTGCACGACTGCGCGAGGACTGCGTGGCTGCTAGACGCCGCTACTTGCGCTGCCGAAGGAGGGTGCGAAGAAACCAAACGGAGGAGGATGGGAGATATGCGGAATATACGCAGGCAAAATCACGTCTCCAAGCCCAAATCGCCAGGGCCATAACCGAGGGCAGGGCCGAAATGCTAGAGGAGCTCAATAGAGACCCGTGGGGCACACCTTACAGATTAGTAATGAACAAGCTTCGCCCCTGGGCTCCTCCACTAACTGAAACGCTCAACGAGGGAGTGTTGCAAGGCGTGCTGGAGAGTCTCTTCCCACATCGGGATAACTTCACGGTGCCGCAAATGGTCTCACGGACGGCGGCTGCAGACGAGACAGGCCAAGAAGACGTAATGGGTGTCACTGAAGTGGAGATGGCAGATGCAGTTGCGCGCATGCGCGGGAAGTCCGTTGCCCCGGGGCCGGATGGGATACCTGGTCGTGCGTTAGCTCTTGCGTTGGACGCTTTAGGGCCTTGTGTGAGGGAATTATTCACTGCCTGTCTGGCTCAAGCCACAATTCCACAGAGGTGGAAGACAGGCAGGTTGGTTCTTCTCAGGAAGGAAGGGCGTCCGGCGGAGTCTCCCTCCGCTTACCGTCCCATCGTGCTGCTCAATGAGATGGCTAAACTTTTTGAGCGCATTGTAGTTGGGCGCTTGACCAAGCACATGGTGGAGATTGGACCGGATCTATCGGATGCACAGTATGGTTTTCGCAGTAGTCGCTCAACTATAGATGCCATCCAGTTAGTGAAATCCTGCGCGCAGGATGCGGTTTCCCAGGATGAGGTAGTTTTTGCGGTGTCCCTTGACATCGCAAACGCCTTTAACTCCTTACCCTGGGCTTGCATCAGGGAGGCACTCCGCTACCACGGGGTGCCAACCTACCTGCGCCGTGTAATCGGAGCTTACCTATCCGATAGATCTGTGGTCTTCCCGGAACGGAACGGCTGGAGAAGACGTGAAGTGTCGTGCGGTGTTCCACAGGGCTCAGTCCTCGGTCCGATCCTGTGGAACATTGGCTACGACTGGGTCCTCAGAGGTAGAACACTGAGAGGAGTCAGTGTAGTGTGCTACGCAGATGACACCTTGGTTATGGCGCGAGCAAAAGACCCTACCGAAGCGGCGCTTGTAGCGACGGCCGGAGTGGCCCATGTTGTGGGTAGAATACGCAGGCTAGGGCTGGAGGTTGCCCTAGAAAAATCCGAGGCGCTGTGCTTTCACGGCCCTCGACGAGCACCACCGTCAGGCACTCAGATTATTGTAGATGGAGTCCACATCGGCTTGTCGAGTACGATGAAGTATCTAGGACTCGTGCTCGACAGCCGATGGAAATTTCGAGCGCATTTTGACAAACTTGCGCTCAAACTAACGAAGACAGCTGGCGCACTCAGCAGGCTCCTACCAAATTTGAGTGGACCGAGTTCTTCCAGCAGACGCCTTTACCTCAACGTGTTACGGTCCATGGCGCTCTATGGTGCCCCTATATGGGCAGATGCACTCAGCCGAGAGAATGTGGCTGTGTTGAAGCAGTCGCAGAAAGTACTAGCCCTGAGAGTAGCGAGGGGCTATCGAACCATCTCAGCAGAAGTAGCGTGCGTGCTAGCAGGAGTTCTGCCATGGGACCTGGACGCCCAAACCTTGGCGTCGACGTACCATCGACGTCGAGAGTATGTATCCGGGGACCTAAGTCCAGCACCAATCAACAACGATGAGCGGGATGCCACAATAGAAGTATGGCTTACAAGATTGCAGAATGTTACAGCCGGCCGAAGGACTATTGACGCTGTACATCCTGTCCTAAGGCAATGGTTAAACAGAAGTCACGGCGTCCTCTCATTCCGGTTGACGCAGATCCTCACGGGACATGGGTGCTTCGGCGGATACCTGTGCCGCGTCGCCGGAAGAGAACCGGACGCGCGCTGCCACCATTGCAGCGCTTGCAATGATGAGGACGCGCAGCATACCTTGGAGATATGCCCAGCCTGGGCGTCAGAGCGGGAGGCGCTCCAAAGTGTTGTGGGGGATGACCTGTCGCTCCCGGCCGTGATCAAAGCCATGGTCGAGAGTGAAAGGTCCTGGGATGCCGTCCAGACCTTCTGCGAGGTCGTGATGTCGCAGAAGGAGTCGGCGGAGAGAGAAAGAGAGGCAACTTCCGATCTCGCCATCCGCCGACGACGGACCGGGCGCCGGAGAGCGGCACAAGACCGCCGCCTCCCCCCCTAACACTAGCCAGAGGGCGGTAGACTTGGGGAAGTCTGCCGCCTAGTCACCTGGCCCGAGTAGGCGCGCGCGGTGTCCGCCGCGCGCCACTCCAGTTGTGGTCGTTGAGGGTGCCTCCTCCACCCTCCGACACCGAGACGAGCCGCAGGGCTATCGCCGTCGGGTTCGCGGATGATTTCCTGTTCCCGTGTTCCCGGCACTAAGGCGATCAAGGTGGACACCGTCAGGTTTTAGTGGGTAGGCTGCCGTGCGTTGACCATCTCTAGCACGGCAGGAGCCCCACATAACCCGTCGTTCTTCCCCAGGCGGCGGGTACCCGGCAACAGGGTTTCCTGACGAAAAAAAAAAAAAAAAAAAAAAAAAAAAAAAAAAAAAAAAAAAAAAAAAAAAAAAAAAAAAAAAAAAAAAAAAAAAAAAGGTTCCTGTAGCGAGGGGCTATCGAACCATCTCAGCAGAAGTAGCGTGCGTGCTAGCAGGAGTTCTGCCATGGGACCTGGACGCCCAAACCTTGGCGTCGACGTACCATCGACGTCGAGAGTATGTATCCGGGGACCTAAGTCCAGCACCAATCAACAACGATGAGCGGGATGCCACAATAGAAGTATGGCTTACAAGATTGCAGAATGTTACAGCCGGCCGAAGGACTATTGACGCTGTACATCCTGTCCTAAGGCAATGGTTAAACAGAAGTCACGGCGTCCTCTCATTCCGGTTGACGCAGATCCTCACGGGACATGGGTGCTTCGGCGGATACCTGTGCCGCGTCGCCGGAAGAGAACCGGACGCGCGCTGCCACCATTGCAGCGCTTGCAATGATGAGGACGCGCAGCATACCTTGGAGATATGCCCAGCCTGGGCGTCAGAGCGGGAGGCGCTCCAAAGTGTTGTGGGGGATGACCTGTCGCTCCCGGCCGTGATCAAAGCCATGGTCGAGAGTGAAAGGTCCTGGGATGCCGTCCAGACCTTCTGCGAGGTCGTGATGTCGCAGAAGGAGTCGGCGGAGAGAGAAAGAGAGGCAACTTCCGATCTCGCCATCCGCCGACGACGGACCGGGCGCCGGAGAGCGGCACAAGACCGCCGCCTCCCCCCCTAACACTAGCCAGAGGGCGGTAGACTTGGGGAAGTCTGCCGCCTAGTCACCTGGCCCGAGTAGGCGCGCGCGGTGTCCGCCGCGCGCCACTCCAGTTGTGGTCGTTGAGGGTGCCTCCTCCACCCTCCGACACCGAGACGAGCCGCAGGGCTATCGCCGTCGGGTTCGCGGATGATTTCCTGTTCCCGTGTTCCCGGCACTAAGGCGATCAAGGTGGACACCGTCAGGTTTTAGTGGGTAGGCTGCCGTGCGTTTACCATCTCTAGCACGGCAGGAGCCCCACATAACCCGTCGTTCTTCCCCAGGCGGCGGGTACCCGGCAACAGGGTTTCCTGACGAAAAAAAAAAAAAAAAAAAAAAAAAAAAAAAAAAAAAAAAAAGGTTAGGTTCCCGAAGATCTGGAAGAGGCTATCAGCAGGACAGGTGGCTGCGCAAAGGAAGCCATTAAAATTGGTGACATACGTCGCAATCGATTTGGCGTAGGGGAAGCCTGGGTGAAATGCCCTGTGCTAGCGGCCAAGAGAATTACGTCTGAGGGCAAAATAAGAGTGGGGATAATTACAGCCCAGGTTAAACTCTTGCAACCCAGACCACAACGCTGTTTCCGCTGCCACGAGCAAGGGCACGTGGCGGCTAAGTGCACTGGCGGCGACGACCGCAGTAACCAGTGCTTCCGATGTGGAGAGCCTGGCCACATGCGTACGCAATGCTCTGCCGCACCACACTGTCCGGTGTGCGAATCCGCCAATCGGCCGGCGAACCATATTGTAGGAAGCATGGCCTGCACCCGGGCTTTGGCTAGGAAAAAGAAGGGGGGCAAACGTCCTGCGGCCAGTGCGACAGAGCCGCTCACAGATGACGGAAAAACAGACCAACTCTGATGGCTACTAACGTTCTACAGGCGAACCTAAACCACTGTGCCAGGGCGCAAGATCTGCTAGTCCAAAGTATGGCACAGTGGTCTACACAGCTGGCGATAATCTCAGAGCCCTACTATGTTCCGCAAAGGGACAACTGGGTCGCCGACATTGACGGGGTGGTAGCACTTGTCGCCCAGTTTAGTCTGGGCACGTCGACGTTTACCCGGGTCGTTAAGAGGTCCGGCCTTGTCATGGCACTATTAGGCGAAATGGTGGTAGTGGGTGTCTACTTCTCCCCGAATAAGACCCTCGTCGAGTTTGAAAATTTTCTTGATGGGCTAGGGGAACTGATATCCCGAGGTAGGCACCGCTATATTCTGGTAGCAGGCGATCTGAACGCCAAGTCAGGCGCTTGGGGTTGTCCAGTTTCAGACGCACGTGGTAGACTACTGGAAGAGTGGGCTGTTTCCGCCGGCCTGACGGTCCTTAATCGAGGAACGGTCAACACGTGTGTGCGACGGCAGGGCGGTTCCATCGTAGACGTAACGTTTGCGAGCCCTGCCCTAGCACGCCGTGTACACGGCTGGCGAGTGCTGGATGATGTGGAGACGCTCTCGGACCATCTATACATCCAGTTTAAGGTCTCCACTCATCCGGCGGTGCCGCCAAGCCGTAACCGAACCACGAGGACAGAAGGTCCGAGATGGCAGCTCAAACATCTCAACCTAGAGGCATTAAGAGAGGCATCGATCGTGGCCTCCTGGCTGCCACAACAAGTGTCATCTCCAGAGGAGGAAGCAAATCGCCTAGAGGAAATAGTGCAGCGTATTTGCGATGCCGCGATGCCCAGATCCAGGCTTCGTCCTCTAAAAACACAAGTATGGTGGTGGACGGCAGAGATTGCGCAAATGCGCAAAGCCTGCGTAGCCGCCAGACGCCGATACCTACACTACAGAAGGAGGGTTAATAGAGATCCGGCGGAAGAGGACAGAATATATAACGGCTATATTGAGGCCAAAACACATCTTCAAGTGCAAATCACAAGGGCCATAGCCGAAGGTAGAGCTAAGATGCTGGAGGGGCTCGATAGAGATCCATGGGGTACACCATATAGAATGGTCATGAACAAACTCCGCCCATGGGCCCCTCCAATCACCGAAACTCTTGACGACGAAGTGCTGCGGAGCGTGCTAGATAGCCTTTTCCCACACCGGGACAGATTTGTGCCGCCGCAGATGGGATCTATGTTAGCAACTGAGCAAGTGGAAGATGACCATATACCAGAGGTGGACGAGGGGGAAATGTCAGATGCGATCGCGCGCCTGCGAGGAAAAGTCGTTACCCCGGGGCCAGACGGTATACCCGGACGAGCACTAGCTCTGACCATGGACGCTTTAGGGCCTTGCGTGAGGGAACTATTCACTGCCTGTCTGGCTCACGCCATAATTCCACAGAGGTGGAAGACAGGTAGGTTGGTTCTCCTCAGAAAGGAAGGGCGTCCAGCGGAGTCTCCCTCCGCTTACCGCCCCATCGTGCTGCTCAACGAGCTCGCCAAGATGTTTGAGCGCATCTTAGTTGGTCGCCTGATCAGGCATATGGAAGAAGTTGGGCGAGAATTGTCGGATGCGCAGTTCGGTTTTCGCAGTGGACGCTCAACGGTGGATGCCATCCTGCGCGTTAAGTCCTATACGCAGGATGCGGTCTCCCAGGGTGAAGTAGTTTTTGCGGTGTCCCTGGACATCTCAAATGCCTTTAACTCTTTACCCTGGGCTTGCATCAGGGAGGCGCTCCGATATCACGGTGTGCCAACCTACCTGCGTCGCGCCATTGGGGCTTACTTGTCGGACAGATCCGTGATCTTCCCTTCGCGGAGAGGCTTAGAGAGGCGCGTGGTGTCATGCGGTGTTCCACAGGGCTCGGTTCTTGGGCCGCTCCTGTGGAACATTGGTTATGACTGGGTGCTCAGGGGCAGCACACTGAGGGGAGTCAGAGTGATATGCTACGCAGACGACACCCTGGTCATGGCGCGGGCCAATAGCCACAGGGAAGCAGCGATCCTGACGACAGCGGGAGTTGCCCATATAGTCGGGAAAATTAGGAAGTTGGGGCTGGAGGTTGCTCCTGAAAAATCGAAGGCCATATGTTTTCATGGCCCACGACGAGCACCCACACCAGAAACATATGTAACGTTGGACAGAGTCCACATAGGCTTGTCGAGCACGATGAAGTACCTGGGACTCGTGCTCGACAGCCGGTGGAACTTTCAGGCCCACTTTGACGCCCTGGCGCCAAAATTAATGAAGACAGCAGGCGCACTCAATAGACTGCTGCCTAACTTGAATGGACCAAGCTGTACCAGCAGGCGTCTTTACTTAGGCGTATTGAAATCCATGGCACTTTACGGTGCACCTGTATGGACAGATGCTCTATGCCGAAAAAACGTGGCTGTGCTACGACAGGCACAGAGAGCACTAGCACAGAGAGTGATAAGGGGATATCGCACCATTTCTGGCGATGTGGCGTGCGTGCTGGCTGGAGTCCTACCCTGGGACCTGGACGCGGTCTCCTTGGCGTCGACCTATCGTCGGCGTCGAGGTCCTGCAACCGGAGACCTAAGCCCAGCACGCAACGATAGCGAGGAGCGAGAAGCAACGTTAGCAGAGTGGCAAGCCAAATTGGAACATGCTTCGGCTGGCCGAAGGACTTTGGACGCAGTCTGTCCTGTCCTGAGGCAATGGCTGGCGAGAAGTCACGGCGTCCTCTCATTCCGGCTGACGCAGGTCCTCACGGGGCACGGGTGCTTTGGAGGCTACCTGTGCCGTGTCGCCGGAAGAGAGCCGGATGCACGCTGCCACCATTGCAGCGATTGCAGCAACGAAGATGCCCAACATGCTCTCGAGATCTGTCCAGCATGGGCGTCAGAGCGGGAGACGCTCCAAAGTGTTGTGGGGGCGGACCTGTCGCTCCCGGCCGTGATCAAAGCCATGGTCGAGAGCGAAAGGTCCTGGGACGCCGTCCAGACCTTCTGCGAGGTCGTGATGTCGCAGAAGGAATCGGCGGAGAGAGAGAGGGAGGCGACTTCCGATCTCGCCATCCGCCGACGACGGACCGGGCGCCGGAGAGCGGCACAAGACCGCCGCCTCCCCCCCTAACACTAGCCAGAGGGCGGTAGACTTGGGGAAGTCTGCCGCCTAGTCACCTGGCCCGAGTAGGCGCGCGCGGTGTCCGCCGCGCGCCACTCCAGTTGTGGTCGTAGAGGGTGCTTCCTCCACCCTCCGACACCGAGACGAGCCGCAGGGCTATCGCCGTCGGGTTCGCGGATGATTTCCTGTTCCCGTGTTCCCGGCACTAAGGCGTTCAAGGTGGACACCGTGTGGTTTTAGTGGGTATACTGCCGTGCGTCTACCATCTTTGCGCGGCAGGAGTCCCACATAACCCGTCGTTTCCTCCCCAGGCGGCGGGTACCCGTAACGGGTTTCCACACGTTAAAAAAAAAAAAAAAAAAAAAAAAAAAAAAAAAAGGTTAGGTTCCCGAGGGAGTTGTTGGTCCTCCTACCGGGCGCGTCCCCAGGTGGCGGATAGGGGAATGCCACTCGCACTGTAACGCGGGTGGTACCGGAGCAATCCGGCGCGGACCAAAACCAACTAGGCATGGGCGTGCCTTAGGGGTTTGTTAACCCCACGGCCTAGCGGAGCACACCGTAAACAAAGCCGAAGCTGTGGATCAGCACCGAGGTGGAGCGGGTTCGGCGAGCGCTTCACTGCGCAGCTGGGCTGCACTTCCTGTGCAACGCCCTCCTCAACTCGTAATCCCAGAACCCGGTGTCGTTGTCATGTCTAGCGGCCGGGAACTGGGACCGAGGGCCTTGGCTTAATCGCCCGGGTCGCGAGGAAGAAAACCTCTATAAAAAATTACCCCAAATCCCAAGCGGCGAAGCAGCGCGAGGGGATGCATGGCTGATGGGTAGGTCAGTCGCTACTGCTTTCCCCGCTAGAGTACCGGCCGACACTCTAGCGGGTTACGCTTAGGCTTATCCGGGTGCAGGGGGCACCACTCGGACGGACCTCATGATTCCCCCATACTCGTGGGAACAGTATGGAGACAATTAAAAACACAAACCCACAAGACGTAGTGCCCGTGACGGGCGGAGCTGACGTTGAGCCCGAGACGGGCGGTGTAAAAGTTGGGCCTGTGATGGGCGTTGAGAAGTGCGCACCAGCAACTGGCGAAGTTATTGAAAGACCTAAAACAGGCAGAGGTGCGGGCATAGTATCACATAAAGGAAAGCGGTCTATCAGCGAAATTCGTGCTGGACCGGAGAAGGGCGGCAGTAAAATACCTACCAGAGGTATAGCCCGCAGTCAGTCGAGGTCGCCGGAAGAAGATACAGGGCCAAAAGCGAGTGGAGTTCAACGAGGGAGAGGCCGACCACCCACAACATGGCAATACGTGGGATTGGCGGAAGCCCAACGTGCCCTTAATGAGGCAAAGAAAGAGGAGCTTAGACTCAGAGCCCAAAAGGAGGTAGCAGACTTGGCATCGACTCTCAAGACTGGAGCTAGCCCACGACCAACAAGTGGGCCCACTATCAGAGAAGGTGAAGAGGCGGACTCCGTTCCCGAGATACAAGACCGGATAAAAACCAGCCTCGAAGTCATCGAGAAAGTTGCCACGAAGTCCGGAAACCTGAAAGGCACTTTCACCAAGGCCCTCAAAGACGCGGCGAGTACTATTGCAGGTGCCGTGGACCTACTTGCCAAACGAACTGCATCAGAGGAAGCAGCACAGCTGAGAGCCAGTAACGCCAGGTTACAGCTGGAGGTTGCTGATCTACGAGAAGAGGTAACAACTTTAAGAAAAGCGCTAGAACAAACTCATAGTGCGGAGGTTGAAGAGCTTCGTAGAGAGATAGCGCTATTAAAGGAACAGAAAGAGAGACCCCGTGTTATCGAGAAGGGGACGGCTGCCCACACATCAAGTCAACCGGCAATGGGTGACGAAGAACTGGTACGCTCCATCGTGGGACAGGTGGGCCTAATGTTCAATACGCGTTTTGAGGCACTGGAGAAGAGATTGCAACCGGAGCAACAATCTTGTCTGCCGCTGGAAGGGGAGGTAGATCGGTCACTAAGACCAGAACCGACCGTCACTACCCTCATGCCACCAGCTAACCCTGGCCCCGCAGAGCACAGCAGAGCGAAGAAGAAACGAGAGAAAAAGGACAAAGTAGCTCCTAAGGTAAAGCAGGCAGTCCCTCCCCCAGAACCATCTATACAAGCGACTAATGCCCCTGAGGGCTGGAATGTAGTGGCTAAACGGAAAGGGAAGAAAAAGGCGGTGCAAACCAAGCAGGCTCAGGGGGCACCGGATAAGCTGAAACCATCTCAGCTGCGACCACCACGATCTGCGGCGGTCGTTATAAAACTTCAGCCCTCTGCCATAGCACGAAATGTTACCTACGGAGATATATTTGCTCAGGTGAAGCAGAACGTAGACCTCAATGATCTAGGCATTAAAGACCTTAGATATAAAGTAGCAGTGACTGGATCCAGGATGCTAGAACTACCTGGCTCCGAGAATGAGGATAAAGCCGATGCCTTAGTGCAGCGGCTGGTCACTATACTGCCGGATGAAGACGTCCAAATATCCCGGCCAATAAAATGTGCTGAGCTTCGTGTGCTGGGTCTAGAAGACTCGGTGACTCCAGACGAACTAGCTGCAGCGGTTAGTAAAACAGGAGGCTGCAACAAAGAGATGGTAAAGGTTGGCGACATACGCCGCAACCGCCTCGGTGTAGGAACGGCATGGGTTAAATGCCCTGTAATGGCCGCGAAAACCATTGCACAGGAGGGCAGGTTTTGGGTCGGATTCGTGCTGGCACAAGCCAAACTTTTGCAGTCTCGACCACAACGATGCTTTCGCTGCCACGAGTTGGGGCACGTGGCAGCCAATTGCACCGGTGCTGACGACCGTAGCAATCAATGTTACCGTTGCGGGCGACCGGGACATAAACGCGGGCAATGTTCTGAAGCACCACACTGCCCGGTCTGTGACAGTAACAACAAGCCTGCTAACCATATTGTAGGCAGTGCCGCTTGTAACAGGGCCCCGGCCCGAAAGAAGAGGAACGGCAAACGTCCCGAGGCTATAAAGCCGCCTATGGAGTCGCAAACGTCGAACCGATAAAATGGCGTTAAAAATGCTGCAAGTTAACCTGAATCACTGTGCCAGAGCTCAAGACCTATTCGTTCAAAGTCTGGCGCAGTGGTCCGTGCAGGTAGCCGTCGTAACAGAGCCGTACTCCATTCCTCCCCGAGACACCTGGGCAGGAGATGACGACGGGCAAGTTGCAATCGTAACCCAGGTCGCTGCTGGCGCCCCACCCCTTTCTCAAATTGTGAAAGGATCGGGATGCATTGCAGCACTGCTGGGTCGGGTGGTCATAGTAGGAGCATATTTCTCGCCCAACAAAACCCTGACGGAATTTGAAGAGTTCCTAAACCGGCTGGGGGATTTAATTGTATTATTTCACCCTATGGAAATTTTACTCGCGGGAGACCTGAACTCGAAGTCTTTTGTGTGGGGCTCGACAGTGAAAGACGCACGGGGGAGAGCCCTTGCAGAGTGGGCAGTTGCCATGGACCTGACTATCCTCAACCGAGGGACGACTCATACATGCGTGCGACGGCAAGGTGGGTCCATCGTGGACGTAACGTTCGCGAGCCCTGCCCTAGCACGGCGTGTGCACGGCTGGCGAGTGCTGGATGATGTGGAGACCCTTTCGGACCATCATTACATCCTATACGAAATCTCCACACATCTGGCGGTGCCGTCACGCCCTAGGCGAACCCCGATAGAAAACGGCCCTAGGTGGCAGCTTAAACGCCTCGACCCAGAGGTGCTTAAAGAGGCATCCGCTGTAGCCTCCTGGCTGCCCCAAAACGGATTATCTCTGGAGGATGCAGCAACCCGAATAGAGGAGTCAATTAGGCGCATATGCGATGCTGCCATGCCTCGATCCGGGCGTCGCACTCAAAGAAATCAGGTGTGGTGGTGGACACCGGAAATCGCAAGACTGCGTGAGGAATGTACCGCTGCCCGACGTCTTTACTCACATTACAGGAGGAGAATACGTAGAGATCCGAATGAGGAAGACCGTAGATATGCTGGGTACGTCGAGGCGAAGGAGCGCCTCCGAACACAGATTGCCAGGGCAATTGCAGAAGGAAGGGCTGAAATGTTGGAGGGGCTCGATCGAGACCCATGGGGCACACCATACAAGCTTGTAAGAAACAAACTTCGCCCCTGGGCCCCTCCACTCACTGAGATGCTGGATGGAGATCTGTTGCAAGGTGTGCTAGGAGCTCTATTCCCGCAGCCCGATGACTTCGTGCCACCACAGATGATCACAGCAGTGATCGAACATGAAGTGCAGGGGGAAGTAGCGGCAATCGATGACGAGGAGATGGCAGCTGCGGTGGTGCGACTTCGAAGAAAAACCGTTGCACCAGGACCGGATGGAGTACCAGGTCGTGCACTTGCTCTAATGATGGACGCCCTGGGGCCTTGTATAAGGGGACTTTTCACTGCCTGTCTGGCTCAAGCCATAATTCCACAGCGGTGGAAGACAGGTAGGTTAGTACTCCTTAGAAAGGAAGGGCGTCCGGAGGAATCTCCATCCGCCTACCGGCCGATAGTGCTTTTGAATGAGATGGCTAAGTTGTTTGAACGTATCGTGGTTGGGAGACTGAATAAGCACATGACTGATTCTGGGCTAGATTTGTCTGACACGCAGTATGGCTTCCGTTGTGGTCGCTCCACTGTGGACGCAATTCTGCGGGTGAAGTCCCTTGCGCAAGATGCGGTCTCCCAGGGTGAGGTAGTTATCGCGGTGTCCTTGGACATCGCCAACGCTTTCAACTCCTTGCCCTGGGCATGCATTAAGGCGGCACTACAACACCACAGGGTGCCAACCTACTTGCGGCGCATCATAGAGGCGTATCTCTCTGATCGAGCCGTGATTTTTCCACAGAGAGACGGCTGGGGAAGAAGAGAAATATCGTGCGGTGTTCCACAGGGTTCGGTTCTCGGGCCGCTCCTGTGGAACATTGGATACGATTGGGTACTGAGGAGTAGCACATTGAGAGGTATCAGCGTCGTGTGCTATGCCGATGATACCCTAGTCTTAGCAAGGGAGAAAACGTACAGGGACGCAGCAATCCTTGCAACGGCAGGAGTGGCCCACATCGTTGGGAAAATCAGGAGATTGGGATTAAAGGTCGCCCTAGAGAAGTCGGAAGCAATATGTTTTCACGGCCCACGAAGAACACCACCATCAGGTTCTTACATAGTGGTTAACGGAGTCTGCATCAAATTGTCGGGCACGATGAAGTACTTAGGACTCGTGCTCGACAGCCGGTGGAATTTTCGGTCACATTTTCGGGTCCTTGCACCAAAATTGATTAAGACCGCAGGTGCGCTTAGCAGGCTGTTGCCTAACCTGCGGGGACCAAACTGTCTAAGCAGGCGCCTTTATCTCGGGGTGTTGCGATCGATGGCGCTCTATGGTGCGCCTGTATGGGCTGACTCCCTCTGCCGCGAAAACGTGGCTGTGTTACGGCGGTTACAAAGGATAATGGCTACGAGGGTAGTAAGGGGTTATCGTACGATCTCAGGGGAGGTAGCTTGCGTGCTGGCAGGAGTCACACCCTGGGACCTGGATGCTCCATTCTTGTTGGCGGCTTATCATCGTCGTCGAGATCTTGCATCTGTGGACCTTAGAGCACCACGCGAAGGCTTGCAGGAGCGCGATGCGCTAGTAGAAGAGTGGCTCATAAGATTAGAGCGTGTAACAGCTGGTCGGAAAACTATTGAAGCAATTCGGCCCATCCTGAGGCAGTGGTTGGCTAGAAAGCACGGTGTCCTCTCTTTTCGGTTGACGCAGCTCCTCACGGGGCATGGGTGCTTTGGTGGCTACCTGTGCCGCGTCGCCGGAAGAGAGCCAGACCCACGATGCCACCACTGTAATAACTGCGTCGAAGAAGACTCCCAACACACCCTGGAGTCCTGCCCAGCCTGGGCGTCAGAGCGGGAGGCGCTCCAAAGTGTTGTGGGGGATGACCTGTCGCTCCCGGCCGTGATCAAAGCCATGGTCGAGAGTGAAAGGTCCTGGGATGCCGTCCAGACCTTCTGCGAGGTCGTGATGTCGCAGAAGGAGTCGGCGGAGAGAGAAAGAGAGACAACTTCCGATCTCGCCATCCGCCGACGACGGACCGGGCGCCGGAGAGCGGCACAAGACCGCCGCCTCCCCCCCTAACACTAGCCAGAGGGCGGTAGACTTGGGGAAGTCTGCCGCCTAGTCACCTGGCCCGAGTAGGCGCGCGCGGTGTCCGCCGCGCGCCACTCCAGTTGTGGTCGTTGAGGGTGCCTCCTCCACCCTCCGACACCGAGATGAGCCGCAGGGCTATCGCCGTCGGGTTCGCGGATGATTTCCTGTTCCCGTGTTCCCGGCACCAAGGCGATCAAGGTGGACACCGTCAGGTTTTAGTGGGTAGGCTGCCGTGCGTTTACCATCTCTAGCACGGCAGGAGCCCCACATAACCCGTCGTTCTTCCCCAGGCGGCGGGTACCCGGCAACAGGGTTTCCTGACGAAAAAAAAAAAAAAAAAAAAAAAAAAAAAAAAAAAAAAAAAAAAAAAAAAAAAAAAAAAAAAAAAAAAGGTTAGGTTAGGTTAGGTTAGGTTAGGTTAGGTTAGGTTAGGTTAGGTTAGGTGACGAAGAACTGGTACGCTCCATCGTGGGACAGGTGGGCCTAATGTTCAATACGCGTTTTGAGGCACTGGAGAAGAGATTGCAACCGGAGCAACAATCTTGTCTGCCGCTGGAAGGGGAGGTAGATCGGTCACTAAGACCAGAACCGACCGTCACTACCCTCATGCCACCAGCTAACCCTGGCCCTGCAGAGCACAGCAGAGCGAAGAAGAAACGAGAGAAAAAGGACAAAGTAGCTCCTAAGGTAAAGCAGGCAGTCCCTCCCCCAGAACCATCTATACAAGCGACTAATGCCCCTGAGGGCTGGAATGTAGTGGCTAAACGGAAAGGGAAGAAAAAGGCGGTGCAAACCAAGCAGGCTCAGGGGGCACCGGATAAGCTGAAACCATCTCAGCTGCGACCACCACGATCTGCGGCGGTCGTTATAAAACTTCAGCCCTCTGCCATAGCACGAAATGTTACCTACGGAGATATATTTGCTCAGGTGAAGCAGAACGTAGACCTCAATGATCTAGGCATTAAAGACCTTAGATATAAAGTAGCAGTGACTGGATCCAGGATGCTAGAACTACCTGGCTCCGAGAATGAGGATAAAGCCGATGCCTTAGTGCAGCGGCTGGTCACTATACTGCCGGATGAAGACGTCCAAATATCCCGGCCAATAAAATGTGCTGAGCTTCGTGTGCTGGGTCTAGAAGACTCGGTGACTCCAGACGAACTAGCTGCAGCGGTTAGTAAAACAGGAGGCTGCAACAAAGAGATGGTAAAGGTTGGCGACATACGCCGCAACCGCCTCGGTGTAGGAACGGCATGGGTTAAATGCCCTGTAATGGCCGCGAAAACCATTGCACAGGAGGGCAGGTTTTGGGTCGGATTCGTGCTGGCACAAGCCAAACTTTTGCAGTCTCGACCACAACGATGCTTTCGCTGCCACGAGTTGGGGCACGTGGCAGCCAATTGCACCGGTGCTGACGACCGTAGCAATCAATGTTACCGTTGCGGGCGACCGGGACATAAACGCGGGCAATGTTCTGAAGCACCACACTGCCCGGTCTGTGACAGTAACAACAAGCCTGCTAACCATATTGTAGGCAGTGCCGCTTGTAACAGGGCCCCGGCCCGAAAGAAGAGGAACGGCAAACGTCCCGAGGCTATAAAGCCGCCTATGGAGTCGCAAACGTCGAACCGATAAAATGGCGTTAAAAATGCTGCAAGTTAACCTGAATCACTGTGCCAGAGCTCAAGACCTATTCGTTCAAAGTCTGGCGCAGTGGTCCGTGCAGGTAGCCGTCGTAACAGAGCCGTACTCCATTCCTCCCCGAGACACCTGGGCAGGAGATGACGACGGGCAAGTTGCAATCGTAACCCAGGTCGCTGCTGGCGCCCCACCCCTTTCTCAAATTGTGAAAGGATCGGGATGCATTGCAGCACTGCTGGGTCGGGTGGTCATAGTAGGAGCATATTTCTCGCCCAACAAAACCCTGACGGAATTTGAAGAGTTCCTAAACCGGCTGGGGGATTTAATTGTATTATTTCACCCTATGGAAATTTTACTCGCGGGAGACCTGAACTCGAAGTCTTTTGTGTGGGGCTCGACAGTGAAAGACGCACGGGGGAGAGCCCTTGCAGAGTGGGCAGTTGCCATGGACCTGACTATCCTCAACCGAGGGACGACTCATACATGCGTGCGACGGCAAGGTGGGTCCATCGTGGACGTAACGTTCGCGAGCCCTGCCCTAGCACGGCGTGTGCACGGCTGGCGAGTGCTGGATGATGTGGAGACCCTTTCGGACCATCATTACATCCTATACGAAATCTCCACACATCTGGCGGTGCCGTCACGCCCTAGGCGAACCCCGATAGAAAACGGCCCTAGGTGGCAGCTTAAACGCCTCGACCCAGAGGTGCTTAAAGAGGCATCCGCTGTAGCCTCCTGGCTGCCCCAAAACGGATTATCTCTGGAGGATGCAGCAACCCGAATAGAGGAGTCAATTAGGCGCATATGCGATGCTGCCATGCCTCGATCCGGGCGTCGCACTCAAAGAAATCAGGTGTGGTGGTGGACACCGGAAATCGCAAGACTGCGTGAGGAATGTACCGCTGCCCGACGTCTTTACTCACATTACAGGAGGAGAATACGTAGAGATCCGAATGAGGAAGACCGTAGATATGCTGGGTACGTCGAGGCGAAGGAGCGCCTCCGAACACAGATTGCCAGGGCAATTGCAGAAGGAAGGGCTGAAATGTTGGAGGGGCTCGATCGAGACCCATGGGGCACACCATACAAGCTTGTAAGAAACAAACTTCGCCCCTGGGCCCCTCCACTCACTGAGATGCTGGATGGAGATCTGTTGCAAGGTGTGCTAGGAGCTCTATTCCCGCAGCCCGATGACTTCGTGCCACCACAGATGATCACAGCAGTGATCGAACATGAAGTGCAGGGGGAAGTAGCGGCAATCGATGACGAGGAGATGGCAGCTGCGGTGGTGCGACTTCGAAGAAAAACCGTTGCACCAGGACCGGATGGAGTACCAGGTCGTGCACTTGCTCTAATGATGGACGCCCTGGGGCCTTGTATAAGGGGACTTTTCACTGCCTGTCTGGCTCAAGCCATAATTCCACAGCGGTGGAAGACAGGTAGGTTAGTACTCCTTAGAAAGGAAGGGCGTCCGGAGGAATCTCCATCCGCCTACCGGCCGATAGTGCTTTTGAATGAGATGGCTAAGTTGTTTGAACGTATCGTGGTTGGGAGACTGAATAAGCACATGACTGATTCTGGGCTAGATTTGTCTGACACGCAGTATGGCTTCCGTTGTGGTCGCTCCACTGTGGACGCAATTCTGCGGGTGAAGTCCCTTGCGCAAGATGCGGTCTCCCAGGGTGAGGTAGTTATCGCGGTGTCCTTGGACATCGCCAACGCTTTCAACTCCTTGCCCTGGGCATGCATTAAGGCGGCACTACAACACCACAGGGTGCCAACCTACTTGCGGCGCATCATAGAGGCGTATCTCTCTGATCGAGCCGTGATTTTTCCACAGAGAGACGGCTGGGGAAGAAGAGAAATATCGTGCGGTGTTCCACAGGGTTCGGTTCTCGGGCCGCTCCTGTGGAACATTGGATACGATTGGGTACTGAGGAGTAGCACATTGAGAGGTATCAGCGTCGTGTGCTATGCCGATGATACCCTAGTCTTAGCAAGGGAGAAAACGTACAGGGACGCAGCAATCCTTGCAACGGCAGGAGTGGCCCACATCGTTGGGAAAATCAGGAGATTGGGATTAAAGGTCGCCCTAGAGAAGTCGGAAGCAATATGTTTTCACGGCCCACGAAGAACACCACCATCAGGTTCTTACATAGTGGTTAACGGAGTCTGCATCAAATTGTCGGGCACGATGAAGTACTTAGGACTCGTGCTCGACAGCCGGTGGAATTTTCGGTCACATTTTCGGGTCCTTGCACCAAAATTGATTAAGACCGCAGGTGCGCTTAGCAGGCTGTTGCCTAACCTGCGGGGACCAAACTGTCTAAGCAGGCGCCTTTATCTCGGGGTGTTGCGATCGATGGCGCTCTATGGTGCGCCTGTATGGGCTGACTCCCTCTGCCGCGAAAACGTGGCTGTGTTACGGCGGTTACAAAGGATAATGGCTACGAGGGTAGTAAGGGGTTATCGTACGATCTCAGGGGAGGTAGCTTGCGTGCTGGCAGGAGTCACACCCTGGGACCTGGATGCTCCATTCTTGTTGGCGGCTTATCATCGTCGTCGAGATCTTGCATCTGTGGACCTTAGAGCACCACGCGAAGGCTTGCAGGAGCGCGATGCGCTAGTAGAAGAGTGGCTCATAAGATTAGAGCGTGTAACAGCTGGTCGGAAAACTATTGAAGCAATTCGGCCCATCCTGAGGCAGTGGTTGGCTAGAAAGCACGGTGTCCTCTCTTTTCGGTTGACGCAGCTCCTCACGGGGCATGGGTGCTTTGGTGGCTACCTGTGCCGCGTCGCCGGAAGAGAGCCAGACCCACGATGCCACCACTGTAATAACTGCGTCGAAGAAGACTCCCAACACACCCTGGAGTCCTGCCCAGCCTGGGCGTCAGAGCGGGAGGCGCTCCAAAGTGTTGTGGGGGATGACCTGTCGCTCCCGGCCGTGATCAAAGCCATGGTCGAGAGTGAAAGGTCCTGGGATGCCGTCCAGACCTTCTGCGAGGTCGTGATGTCGCAGAAGGAGTCGGCGGAGAGAGAAAGAGAGACAACTTCCGATCTCGCCATCCGCCGACGACGGACCGGGCGCCGGAGAGCGGCACAAGACCGCCGCCTCCCCCCCTAACACTAGCCAGAGGGCGGTAGACTTGGGGAAGTCTGCCGCCTAGTCACCTGGCCCGAGTAGGCGCGCGCGGTGTCCGCCGCGCGCCACTCCAGTTGTGGTCGTTGAGGGTGCCTCCTCCACCCTCCGACACCGAGATGAGCCGCAGGGCTATCGCCGTCGGGTTCGCGGATGATTTCCTGTTCCCGTGTTCCCGGCACCAAGGCGATCAAGGTGGACACCGTCAGGTTTTAGTGGGTAGGCTGCCGTGCGTTTACCATCTCTAGCACGGCAGGAGCCCCACATAACCCGTCGTTCTTCCCCAGGCGGCGGGTACCCGGCAACAGGGTTTCCTGACGAAAAAAAAAAAAAAAAAAAAAAAAAAAAAAAAAAAAAAAAAAAAAAAAAAAAAAAAAAAAAAAAAAAAAAAAAAGGTTAGGTTAGGTTAGGTTAGGTTAGGTTAGGTTTAGCTCCCTCCACGCTACGGCGTGCTGTCCCGAGATTCTGGGGGGGACAAATACGGTCATGGTGATGTCGGAGCCCGAGAAGGGCGGAGATATAGTTGAGAAAGGAGAAGGAGGAAGAAAAAAGGGAGATGAAGTGCCCGAGAAGGGTGGAGTTGATGTTAGGCCTGAGACGGGCGGTGAACATCTGTTGCCAGCAAGCGGTGGCGTCAAAGCTAGACCTAGGACAGGCAGAGACATAGGCGCGGCGCCTAGTAAAGGACTAGTGCGGTCACCAGGCACAATCCGAGCTGGGCCTTATAAGCGCGTAGGCGCACCGGCCAAAACTACCACAACAACTCGTAGTCAGTCGGGGTCGCCGGAGGACGATCTAGGACCTAAATCAAAAGTTCTGGTCAACCGCGGGAGAGGTCGCCCACCTACTACGGGCCAGTACATTGGGCTGGCGGAAGCCCAAAGAGCTCTCAATGAAGCGAGGAGGGAAGAACTCAAGCTCAGAGCCGAAAAGGAAGTGGCGGACATGGCGTTGGCATTAAAATCCAGAGCCGAGAAACGCCTATCGAACGTATCCCCTACTACAGCTAGGGTGAATGATGAAGTCTTGGTCACAGACCTACAAGCCAAGATAAAAACGAGCCTTGAAGTAATAGACAAGGTTGCTACAAGATCGGGCAACCTTAAGGGTACATTTGCCAAAGCCCTCAAAGATGCAGCAAGTGCGATTGCGGGCGCTGTTAATCTCCTTGCGCAGCGCACAGCATCGGAGGAGGCGGCGCAGCTCCAGGCCAACAACATTAAGCTGCAGAAGGAGGTGGAAGACCTAAGAAAGGAAGTTGCAGCCATGAGATCGGAGTACGAACGCCGGGAGAGGCCTGATAATACCCTGGCGTTAGCGGGTACGGAAAGACAGGACACACGTACTCCAGCGGCGAGTCTAGAACAACCTAATGCTGAGGAATTGGTGCGGCTGGTAACGGTGCATATGAGCACCTTGATGAGCAAGCGCTTCGAGGAACTGGAGGCGAAGCTGCTTTCAGAGCGACAACTATCGAAACGACGACCGTCGGGGCCTTCGGTCGAGGTCGCAGTTCATAGTCACTCAGCCGCTAGTGGGTCGGAGAATAATGTCACCACCCTCATGCCCCCAGCAAATCCTGGAATAAGGGTAAAGAAAAAGACGGGAAAGAAGCACAAAAAAGCGCCATCAACATCCACTGAGCTGGCGCCACCTCCATCTACTTCTACCATAACAGATGGTTGGAATTTGGTGGTGAAAAAGGGTGCGAAAAAGAAGGCAAGGGCAGCAAAGCATCCTAAGAAAAAGATACCAGTGGACAAGCCACCTAAGTTGCGCCCTCCTCGCTCGGCTGCAGTCGTTATCAAACTGCAACCTGCAGCCGCTGAGCGCAACATAACCTACGGAGATGTATTCGAACAGGTCAAGCAAAAAGTGAAGTTGAACGACCTGGGAATCAAGGACGTAAGGTATAAGGTGGCAGTTACGGGTGCCAGGATGATGGAATTACCTGGTGTCCAGAATGAGAGCAAGGCCGATGCCTTAGCCCAACAACTTAGTGCAATCTTTGATGGTGGGGATGTGCACATATCCCGGCCAATAAGGTGCGCTGAGCTGCGTGTGCTAGGCCTAGACGACTCGGCAACGCCAATAGACCTGGTTGAAGCAATCAGCAAGACGGGTGGTTGTGCTGCTGAAGCAATAAAGGTCGGCGAAATACGTCGCAATCGGTTTGGCGTGGGCGCGGCATGGGTTAAATGTCCCGTTCTGGCCGCCAAAAAAGTTGCAGCTGAAGGCAGGATACTGGTAGGGTTATTCTCGGCCCAAGCCAAATTGCTGCAATCCCGCCCGCAGCGTTGTTTCCGTTGCCACGAAACGGGGCACGTAGCAGCCAAATGCATTGGTAACGTGGATCGTAGTGGCCAATGCTTCAGATGTGGGCAAGAAGGACACAAGCGTGGTCAGTGTAATGATAAGCCACACTGTCCAGTATGTGAGACTGCCAAGAGACCGGCCAACCATATCGTTGGAAGCGCAGCCTGTACCCGGGCCCTGGCACGTAAAAAGAAAGGGCACAAACGTCGTGCGGCTGGTAAACTTAAGCCGCCTGAGGAGGAACAGCATACGGCCAAACAATGACCGTTAAAGCGTTACAAGCGAACCTTAACCATTGTGCCAGAGCTCAAGACCTTCTCGTACAGAGCCTGGTTCAGTGGTCTGCGCAGCTAGCGATATTGTCGGAACCATATTACGTTCCACCCAAGAACAACTGGGTCGGAGATAACGACGGTTTGGTAGCACTTGTCGCCCAGGTGGGAACAGGTTTGCCGATATTCGCACAGGTCGTTCGAGGGTCCGGTTTTGTGGCGGCCCTTTTTGGCGATCTCTTCGTAGTAGGTGTCTACTTCTCCCCAAACAGGACCCTTGTCGAATTTGACAGCTTTCTGGATGGTCTAGGAGAAATTGTATCACGTTGTGGGCACCGCTATGTATTGATAGCAGGCGATCTTAACGCTAAGTCTGGCGTGTGGGGTTGCCCTTCGACTGACGCTCGTGGTCGACTGTTGGAGGAATGGCTTGTTGCCATTGGCCTGACTGTCTTGAATCGGGGTACGGCCAATACGTGCGTGCGACGGCAGGGCGGGTCCATCGTGGACGTAACGTTTGCGAGCCCTGCCTTAGCACGCCGTGTTCACGGCTGGCGAGTGCTGGATAATGTGGAGACACTCTCGGACCATTTCTACATCCAATATGAAATCTCCACACATCCGGCGGTGCCGCCAAGCCGAAACCGTACTCCGAGAGAAGAGAGCCCGAGGTGGCAACTCAAACATCTCAATCTAGAGGTGCTGAGGGAGGCTTCGGTCGTGGCCTCTTGGCTGCCGCAACAGTCATCTTCTCCAGAGGAAGCAGCAAATCACCTGGAGAAAGTAGTACAGAGAATCTGCGACTCTGCGATGCCAAGGTCTAGGCGTCATCCCCAGAAACATCAAGTGTGGTGGTGGACGGCAGAAATTGCACAAATGCGCAAAAACTGCGTTGCTGCCAGACGTCTTTACTTGCACTACCGAAGGAGGGTACACCGAGATCCGATAGAGGAGGATCGCATATACAATGGCTATGTAGAGACTAAGAAGCAACTTCAAGTCGAAATATCTAGGTCCATAGCCAAGGGTAGGGCTGAGATGCTGGAGGGGCTCGATAGAGATCCGTGGGGCACACCATACAGGATGGTCATGAATAAACTTCGCCCATGGGCCCCTCCACTCACTGAAACGCTTGACGCGGAGGTGCTGCAGAGCGTGCTGGACAGCCTCTTTCCACATCGGGAAAGTTTTGTTCCACCACAGATGGGTACACGGATAGTAACCGATGATATGGAAGAACGGAATGTGCCGGAGGTCAGCGAGGAGGAGATGACCGATGCAATTAGGCGTTTGCGGGGAAAGTCCGTTGCTCCGGGACCAGACGGTATACCCGGCCGCGCACTGGCTCTGACCACGGATGCCTTGGGGCCTCGGATAAGGGAATTATACACTGCCTGTCTGGCTCAAGCCACAATTCCACAGAGGTGGAAGACAGGCAGGTTGGTTCTCCTTGTGAAGGAAGGGCGACCAATAGAATCTCCCTCAGCCTATCGTCCAATCGTGTTGCTCAACGAACTCGCCAAGATGTTTGAGCGCATCGTTGTCGGGCGCTTGACTAGACACATGGCAGAAGTAGGGCGAGACCTGTCGGATGTGCAGTTTGGGTTTCGAGGTGGCCGCTCAACCATGGACGCCATACTGCACGTAAAGTCCCACACGCAAGATGCGGTTTCCCGGGGTGAAGTAGTTTTTGCGGTGTCCTTGGACATCGCAAACGCCTTTAACTCTCTACCCTGGGCTTGCATCAAAGAGGCGCTCCACTACCACGGGGTGCCTGCCTACCTTCGTTGCACCATCGGGGCGTACTTATCACATAGATCTGTGATCTTTCCTACACAAAACGGCTGGGAGAGACGTGTAGTGTCGTGCGGTGTTCCACAGGGCTCGGTTCTAGGACCGCTCCTGTGGAACATCGGCTACGACTGGGTGCTCAGGGGTAGCACACTGAGGGGAGTCAGTGTAATATGCTATGCGGACGACACACTAGTAATGGCGCGGGCCAAAAGCCACAGGGAAGCAGCTATCCTGACAACAGCAGGAGTTGCCCATATAGCTGGCAAAATTCGAAAGCTAGGGCTGGAAGTGGCTGCTGAAAAGTCGAAGGCCATTTGCTTCCATGGTCCACGACGGGCACCCACAGCGGAAACCCATATCACGGTGGACAGAGTTCAAATCGGCTTGTCGAGTACGATGAAGTACCTGGGACTCGTACTCGACAGCCGTTGGAACTTCCAAGCCCATTTCGATGCCCTGGCGCCAAAATTAATGAAGACGGCAGGCGCACTAAGCAGATTGCTTCCGAACATCGGCGGACCGAATTGTTCCAGTAGGCGCCTCTACATTGGGGTTCTTCGGTCAATGGCGCTGTACGGTGCCCCCGTTTGGGCCGACGCCTTAAGTCGCGAGAACATTGCTGTGCTGCGACAGTCGCAACGTGTGCTGGCGACGAGGCTCGTACGGGGTTATCGGACCATTTCTGGTGATGTGGCGTGCGTGCTGGCGGGAGTCTCACCCTGGGACCTGGACGCGGGTTCCTTGGCGTCGGCCTACTGTCGTCGTCGAGGCCCTGCGACCGGGGACCTACACCCAGCACCGCCCGGAAACTCGCAGGAGCACGCGGAGGCGGCGAAGGAAGAGTGGATCGCTAGACTGGGAAATGTCTCGGCCGGCCGAAGAACCATCGACGCAGTTCGTCCCATCCTTAAGCAGTGGTTGGCAAGACGCCATGGCGTTCTCACCTTTCGGCTGACGCAGGTCCTCACAGGGCACGGGTGCTTCGGTGGATACCTGTGCCGCGTCGCCGGAAGAGAGCCGGATCCACGCTGCCACCACTGCAACGACTGCGTCGATGAGGATGCCCAACACACACTGGAGGCTTGTTCAGCGTGGGCATCAGAGCGGGAGGCGCTCCAAAGTGTTGTGGGGGCGGACCTGTCGCTCCCGGCCGTGATCAAAGCCATGGTCGAGAGCGAAAGGTCCTGGGACGCCGTCCAGACCTTCTGCGAGGTCGTGATGTCGCAGAAGGAGTCGGCGGAGAGAGAGAGGGAGGCGACTTCCGATCTCGCCATCCGCCGACGACGGACCGGGCGCCGGAGAGCGGCACAAGACCGCCGCCTCCCCCCCTAACACTAGCCAGAGGGCGGTAGACTTGGGGAAGTCTGCCGCCTAGTCACCTGGCCCGAGTAGGCGCGCGCGGTGTCCGCCGCGCGCCACTCCAGTTGTGGTCGTTGAGGGTGCCTCCTCCACCCTCCGACACCGAGACGAGCCGTAGGGCTATCGCCGCCGGGTTCGCGGATGATTTCCTGTTCCCGTGTGCCCGGCACCAAGGCGATCAAGGTGGACACCGTCAGGTTTTAGTGGGTAGGCTGCCGTGCGTTTACCATCTCTAGCACGGCAGGAGCCCCACATAACCCGTCGTTCTTCCCCAGGCGGCGGGTACCCGGCAACAGGGTTTCCTGACGAAAAAAAAAAAAAAAAAAAAAAAAAAAAAAAAAAAAAAAAAAAAAAAAAAAAAAAAAAAAAGGTTAGGTTAGGTTAGGTTAGGTTAGGTTAGGTTAGGTTAGGTTAGGTTAGGTTAGGTTAGGTTAGGTTCCCGGGGGAGATGCTGACTCCTACCGGGCGCGTCCCCAGGTGGCGGATGGGGGAACGCCACCCGCTCTTCTTCCTTACCAGATGAGCGGGTGGTAGCGGGGAAACCCGCCGCGGACCAACAGCAACGGAGGGTGTCATCACCGTGGTCTGACCCCCGCGGTGAACGGGCACCTTCCTGGCAGGGCCGCTCGTCGAGGCTTCGGCTGAGACGTTGCGGCCGCTGTCGGTGCGGTGTCTCTGGCCGTTTTAACGGTAGGAGGCACTGCGCGGGGGCCGCCCGTCGGGACTAGCTCGACGGGGGGCGGCTGGGAGTGGGACTGCTTCGGTGGTCCCGCAACTGGTGAGGGTTGCTGGCAGCACTTTCAGTGTGGCCGGCCGGTAGGGCGGACGTGGTGGGGTTGCAGTGGGGAGGGAGTGTCGGCGTTGTCGAATCCCTGTCCTCTGCAACCGTTTTGTACAAAGCTGTGGATCAGCACCCTCTTCATTATGGCCGATATTAAAACGAATACGAGTAGACTACCCCAGGAGGGTACCGACGACAGTCGGGAATCCCTCCACGCTACGGCGTGCTGTCCCGAGATTCTGGGGGGGACAAATACGGTCATGGTGATGTCGGAGCCCGAGAAGGGCGGAGATATAGTTGAGAAAGGAGAAGGAGGAAGAAAAAAGGGAGATGAAGTGCCCGAGAAGGGTGGAGTTGATGTTAGGCCTGAGACGGGCGGTGAACATCTGTTGCCAGCAAGCAGTGGCGTCAAAGCTAGACCTAGGACAGGCAGAGACATAGGCGCGGCGCCTAGTAAAGGACTAGTGCGGTCACCAGGCACAATCCGAGCTGGGCCTTATAAGCGCGTAGGCGCACCGGCCAAAACTACCACAACAACTCGTAGTCAGTCGGGGTCGCCGGAGGACGATCTAGGACCTAAATCAAAAGTTCTGGTCAACCGCGGGAGAGGTCGCCCACCTACTACGGGCCAGTACATTGGGCTGGCGGAAGCCCAAAGAGCTCTCAATGAAGCGAGGAGGGAAGAACTCAAGCTCAGAGCCGAAAAGGAAGTGGCGGACATGGCGTTGGCATTAAAATCCAGAGCCGAGAAACGCCTATCGAACGTATCCCCTACTACAGCTAGGGTGAATGATGAAGTCTTGGTCACAGACCTACAAGCCAAGATAAAAACGAGCCTTGAAGTAATAGACAAGGTTGCTACAAGATCGGGCAACCTTAAGGGTACATTTGCCAAAGCCCTCAAAGATGCAGCAAGTGCGATTGCGGGCGCTGTTAATCTCCTTGCGCAGCGCACAGCATCGGAGGAGGCGGCGCAGCTCCAGGCCAACAACATTAAGCTGCAGAAGGAGGTGGAAGACCTAAGAAAGGAAGTTGCAGCCATGAGATCGGAGTACGAACGCCGGGAGAGGCCTGATAATACCCTGGCGTTAGCGGGTACGGAAAGACAGGACACACGTACTCCAGCGGCGAGTCTAGAACAACCTAATGCTGAGGAATTGGTGCGGCTGGTAACGGTGCATATGAGCACCTTGATGAGCAAGCGCTTCGAGGAACTGGAGGCGAAGCTGCTTTCAGAGCGACAACTATCGAAACGACGACCGTCGGGGCCTTCGGTCGAGGTCGCAGTTCATAGTCACTCAGCCGCTAGTGGGTCGGAGAATAATGTCACCACCCTCATGCCCCCAGCAAATCCTGGAATAAGGGTAAAGAAAAAGACGGGAAAGAAGCACAAAAAAGCGCCATCAACATCCACTGAGCTGGCGCCACCTCCATCTACTTCTACCATAACAGATGGTTGGAATTTGGTGGTGAAAAAGGGTGCGAAAAAGAAGGCAAGGGCAGCAAAGCATCCTAAGAAAAAGATACCAGTGGACAAGCCACCTAAGTTGCGCCCTCCTCGCTCGGCTGCAGTCGTTATCAAACTGCAACCTGCAGCCGCTGAGCGCAACATAACCTACGGAGATGTATTCGAACAGGTCAAGCAAAAAGTGAAGTTGAACGACCTGGGAATCAAGGACGTAAGGTATAAGGTGGCAGTTACGGGTGCCAGGATGATGGAATTACCTGGTGTCCAGAATGAGAGCAAGGCCGATGCCTTAGCCCAACAACTTAGTGCAATCTTTGATGGTGGGGATGTGCACATATCCCGGCCAATAAGGTGCGCTGAGCTGCGTGTGCTAGGCCTAGACGACTCGGCAACGCCAATAGACCTGGTTGAAGCAATCAGCAAGACGGGTGGTTGTGCTGCTGAAGCAATAAAGGTCGGCGAAATACGTCGCAATCGGTTTGGCGTGGGCGCGGCATGGGTTAAATGTCCCGTTCTGGCCGCCAAAAAAGTTGCAGCTGAAGGCAGGATACTGGTAGGGTTATTCTCGGCCCAAGCCAAATTGCTGCAATCCCGCCCGCAGCGCTGTTTCCGTTGCCACGAAACGGGGCACGTAGCAGCCAAATGCATTGGTAACGTGGATCGTAGTGGCCAATGCTTCAGATGTGGGCAAGAAGGACACAAGCGTGGTCAGTGTAATGATAAGCCACACTGTCCAGTATGTGAGACTGCCAAGAGACCGGCCAACCATATCGTTGGAAGCGCAGCCTGTACCCGGGCCCTGGCACGTAAAAAGAAAGGGCACAAACGTCGTGCGGCTGGTAAACTTAAGCCGCCTGAGGAGGAACAGCATACGGCCAAACAATGACCGTTAAAGCGTTACAAGCGAACCTTAACCATTGTGCCAGAGCTCAAGACCTTCTCGTACAGAGCCTGGTTCAGTGGTCTGCGCAGCTAGCGATATTGTCGGAACCATATTACGTTCCACCCAAGAACAACTGGGTCGGAGATAACGACGGTTTGGTAGCACTTGTCGCCCAGGTGGGAACAGGTTTGCCGATATTCGCACAGGTCGTTCGAGGGTCCGGTTTTGTGGCGGCCCTTTTTGGCGATCTCTTCGTAGTAGGTGTCTACTTCTCCCCAAACAGGACCCTTGTCGAATTTGACAGCTTTCTGGATGGTCTAGGAGAAATTGTATCACGTTGTGGGCACCGCTATGTATTGATAGCAGGCGATCTTAACGCTAAGTCTGGCGTGTGGGGTTGCCCTTCGACTGACGCTCGTGGTCGACTGTTGGAGGAATGGCTTGTTGCCATTGGCCTGACTGTCTTGAATCGGGGTACGGCCAATACGTGCGTGCGACGGCAGGGCGGGTCCATCGTGGACGTAACGTTTGCGAGCCCTGCCTTAGCACGCCGTGTTCACGGCTGGCGAGTGCTGGATAATGTGGAGACACTCTCGGACCATTTCTACATCCAATATGAAATCTCCACACATCCGGCGGTGCCGCCAAGCCGAAACCGTACTCCGAGAGAAGAGAGCCCGAGGTGGCAACTCAAACATCTCAATCTAGAGGTGCTGAGGGAGGCTTCGGTCGTGGCCTCTTGGCTGCCGCAACAGTCATCTTCTCCAGAGGAAGCAGCAAATCACCTGGAGAAAGTAGTACAGAGAATCTGCGACTCTGCGATGCCAAGGTCTAGGCGTCATCCCCAGAAACATCAAGTGTGGTGGTGGACGGCAGAAATTGCACAAATGCGCAAAAACTGCGTTGCTGCCAGACGTCTTTACTTGCACTACCGAAGGAGGGTACACCGAGATCCGATAGAGGAGGATCGCATATACAATGGCTATGTAGAGACTAAGAAGCAACTTCAAGTCGAAATATCTAGGTCCATAGCCAAGGGTAGGGCTGAGATGCTGGAGGGGCTCGATAGAGATCCGTGGGGCACACCATACAGGATGGTCATGAATAAACTTCGCCCATGGGCCCCTCCACTCACTGAAACGCTTGACGCGGAGGTGCTGCAGAGCGTGCTGGACAGCCTCTTTCCACATCGGGAAAGTTTTGTTCCACCACAGATGGGTACACGGATAGTAACCGATGATATGGAAGAACGGAATGTGCCGGAGGTCAGCGAGGAGGAGATGACCGATGCAATTAGGCGTTTGCGGGGAAAGTCCGTTGCTCCGGGACCAGACGGTATACCCGGCCGCGCACTGGCTCTGACCACGGATGCCTTGGGGCCTCGGATAAGGGAATTATACACTGCCTGTCTGGCTCAAGCCACAATTCCACAGAGGTGGAAGACAGGCAGGTTGGTTCTCCTTGTGAAGGAAGGGCGACCAATAGAATCTCCCTCAGCCTATCGTCCAATCGTGTTGCTCAACGAACTCGCCAAGATGTTTGAGCGCATCGTTGTCGGGCGCTTGACTAGACACATGGCAGAAGTAGGGCGAGACCTGTCGGATGTGCAGTTTGGGTTTCGAGGTGGCCGCTCAACCATGGACGCCATACTGCACGTAAAGTCCCACACGCAAGATGCGGTTTCCCGGGGTGAAGTAGTTTTTGCGGTGTCCTTGGACATCGCAAACGCCTTTAACTCTCTACCCTGGGCTTGCATCAAAGAGGCGCTCCACTACCACGGGGTGCCTGCCTACCTTCGTTGCACCATCGGGGCGTACTTATCACATAGATCTGTGATCTTTCCTACACAAAACGGCTGGGAGAGACGTGTAGTGTCGTGCGGTGTTCCACAGGGCTCGGTTCTAGGACCGCTCCTGTGGAACATCGGCTACGACTGGGTGCTCAGGGGTAGCACACTGAGGGGAGTCAGTGTAATATGCTATGCGGACGACACACTAGTAATGGCGCGGGCCAAAAGCCACAGGGAAGCAGCTATCCTGACAACAGCAGGAGTTGCCCATATAGCTGGCAAAATTCGAAAGCTAGGGCTGGAAGTGGCTGCTGAAAAGTCGAAGGCCATTTGCTTCCATGGTCCACGACGGGCACCCACAGCGGAAACCCATATCACGGTGGACAGAGTTCAAATCGGCTTGTCGAGTACGATGAAGTACCTGGGACTCGTACTCGACAGCCGTTGGAACTTCCAAGCCCATTTCGATGCCCTGGCGCCAAAATTAATGAAGACGGCAGGCGCACTAAGCAGATTGCTTCCGAACATCGGCGGACCGAATTGTTCCAGTAGGCGCCTCTACATTGGGGTTCTTCGGTCAATGGCGCTGTACGGTGCCCCCGTTTGGGCCGACGCCTTAAGTCGCGAGAACATTGCTGTGCTGCGACAGTCGCAACGTGTGCTGGCGACGAGGCTCGTACGGGGTTATCGGACCATTTCTGGTGATGTGGCGTGCGTGCTGGCGGGAGTCTCACCCTGGGACCTGGACGCGGGTTCCTTGGCGTCGGCCTACTGTCGTCGTCGAGGCCCTGCGACCGGGGACCTACACCCAGCACCGCCCGGAAACTCGCAGGAGCACGCGGAGGCGGCGAAGGAAGAGTGGATCGCTAGACTGGGAAATGTCTCGGCCGGCCGAAGAACCATCGACGCAGTTCGTCCCATCCTTAAGCAGTGGTTGGCAAGACGCCATGGCGTTCTCACCTTTCGGCTGACGCAGGTCCTCACAGGGCACGGGTGCTTCGGTGGATACCTGTGCCGCGTCGCCGGAAGAGAGCCGGATCCACGCTGCCACCACTGCAACGACTGCGTCGATGAGGATGCCCAACACACACTGGAGGCTTGTTCAGCGTGGGCATCAGAGCGGGAGGCGCTCCAAAGTGTTGTGGGGGCGGACCTGTCGCTCCCGGCCGTGATCAAAGCCATGGTCGAGAGCGAAAGGTCCTGGGACGCCGTCCAGACCTTCTGCGAGGTCGTGATGTCGCAGAAGGAGTCGGCGGAGAGAGAGAGGGAGGCGACTTCCGATCTCGCCATCCGCCGACGACGGACCGGGCGCCGGAGAGCGGCACAAGACCGCCGCCTCCCCCCATAACACTAGCCAGAGGGCGGTAGACTTGGGGAAGTCTGCCGCCTAGTCACCTGGCCCGAGTAGGCGCGCGCGGTGTCCGCCGCGCGCCACTCCAGTTGTGGTCGTTGAGGGTGCCTCCTCCACCCTCCGACACCGAGACGAGCCGTAGGGCTATCGCCGCCGGGTTCGCGGATGATTTCCTGTTCCCGTGTGCCCGGCACCAAGGCGATCAAGGTGGACACCGTCAGGTTTTAGTGGGTAGGCTGCCGTGCGTTTACCATCTCTAGCACGGCAGGAGCCCCACATAACCCGTCGTTCTTCCCCAGGCGGCGGGTACCCGGCAACAGGGTTTCCTGACGAAAAAAAAAAAAAAAAAAAAAAAAAAAAAAAAAAAAAAAAAAAAAAAAAAAAAAAAAGGTTAGGTTAGGTTAGGTTAGGTTAGGTTAGGTTAGGTTAGGTTAGGTTAGGTTAGGTTAGGTTAGGTTAGGTTAGGTTAGGTTAGGTTAGGTTCTCGGGGGGGAGGCTGTACCTCTACCGGGCGCGTCCTTTCGGTGGCGGATGAGAGGGACGCCACTCGCTCGTCCTAGCCAGTCGAGCGGGTGGTAGCGGGGAAACCCGCCGCGGACCAAAAGCCATAAAGGTGGCGCCTCTGGCTGCCGTCACAGCTAAGAGGTGCCACTAGGGGCCGCCTAGCGGCCACCGGTTGCGCGACCGCTTCGGGGGTTTCGCAACCGGACAGATGGGGGTGTCATCACCGTGGGGGACCCCACGGTGAACGGGCACCAACCTGGCGGGGCCGCTCGTCGAAGCTTCGGCTGAAACGTTGCGGCAGCCGTCGGCGCGGTGTCTCTGGCCGTTTTCACGGTAGGAGGCACTGCGCGGGGGCCGCCCGTCGGGACTAGCTCGACGGGGGGCGGCCGGGAGTGGGACTGCTGCTCGGGCGGGCGGTGGTTCCGCGACTGGTGAGGGGCCGGCAGCACTTTCAGTCAGGATCGTGGCCGGCCGGTAGGGCGGGCCGCGGGGGGAGAGGAGTGCCGGTATTGCGGTGCGCCGCTCGTCCCTACCCTCCGCGGCCCAACGGGGCCGCCACCGTGGGATGGCGGACGTGGTGGGCTCGCTTCGGCGGGCGTTGTGGTGGGTCCGCTTCGGCGGACGTGTGCAGTGGTGCCGCCGACGTCGTCTTTGATGGCGGAGGCGGCAGGGCTGCAGGGGGCGGGGAGTGTCGGTGATAAGCCGCACTCCCTGGCCTCTGGAGCCGGTGGGGCAACAGGGGGTGGGGAGTGTGGTGATGAGCCGCACTCCCCGCCCTCTGTAGTCGTTGGGGCAGCAGGGGGAGAGGGAGTGTCGGCGTTGTCGCATCCCTGTCCTCTGCAGCCGTTGAGGATTGGTCCCTTCGGGGAGTTTGTGGTGGGCCCCGTTGCGGGCGTTTGTGGTGGGTCTGCTTAGGCGGACGTGTGTAGTGGTGCTGCCGATGTCGTCTTTGATGGCGGAGGCGGCAGGGCTGCAGGGGGCGGGGAGTGTCGGTGATGAGCCGCACTCCCTGGCCTCTGGAGCCGGTGGGGCCGCAGGGGGTGGGGAGTGTGGTGATGAGTCGCACTCCCCGCCCTCTGTAGTCGTTGGGGCTGCCGGGGGGTGGGGGGGACCGGTCTCATTAGCCGCACTCCCCGCCTTCTGCAGTCGGTGAATGGTGGTCCACTTCGGTGGGCTATGTTTGGTTGGGGCTGCTCTGGGCACTGCTCTGATTAGCAGAGTGGTCTTGGGAGTGGCTCCGTCTTTGGTTGGATGTCTTCCCATAATGGGGCTGTCCCTCTCGGGGCGGCCTCATGTTGGTGGCTTCGGCCAACCGTCGGGGCGTCACGGTTGTATGCGAAAGCGATCCCGTGGCGTTCCACATGGCGGCAGGGGTTGGGCAGTTGGGTTTTAGTGGGTATGCCGGTCTCATTAGTCGGAGAGTCCCACATAACCACCCCAGGGGAAGTCGGGTGGTATCCGTAACAGGATTTCCCAACGTTAAAAAAAAAAAAAAAAAAAAAAAAAAAAAAAAAAAAAAAGGTTAGGTTAGGTTAGGTTAGGTTAGGTTAGGTTAGGTTAGGTTAGGTTAGGTTAGGTTAGGTTAGGTTAGGTTAGGTTAGGTTAGGTTAGGTTAGGTTAGGTTAGGTTAGGTTAGGTTAGGTTAGGTTAGGTTAGGTTAGGTTAGGTTAGGTTAGGTTAGGTTAGGTTAGGTTAGGTTAGGTTAGGTTAGGTTAGGTTAGGTTAGGTTAGGTTAGGTTAGGTTAGGTTAGGTTAGGTTAGGTTAGGTTAGGTTAGGTTAGGTTAGGTTAGGTTAGGTTAGGTTAGGTTAGGTTAGGTTAGGTTAGGTTAGGTTAGGTTAGGTTAGGTTAGGTTAGGTTAGGTTAGGTTAGGTTAGGTTAGGTTAGGTTAGGTTAGGTTAGGTTAGGTTAGGTTAGGTTAGGTTAGGTTAGGTTAGGTTAGGTTAGGTTAGGTTAGGTTAGGTTAGGTTAGGTTAGGTTAGGTTAGGTTAGGTTAGGTTAGGTTAGGTTAGGTTAGGTTAGGTTAGGTTAGGTTAGGTTAGGTTAGGTTAGGTTAGGTTAGGTTAGGTTAGGTTAGGTTAGGTTAGGTTAGGTTAGGTTAGGTTAGGTTAGGTTAGGTTAGGTTAGGTTAGGTTAGGTTAGGTTAGGTTAGGTTAGGTTAGGTTAGGTTAGGTTAGGTTAGGTTAGGTTTTTTTTTTTTTTTAAATAGGTGAATTGGATGTTCTAATATCTCGCGGCGCTAATGGTTTACACCACGAGACACAACATGTTTACGGTTGCGGCTGCGTTACTACGTTCGTTCCATTGAACTCCTTCAGACTTTTTACAATGTCCGTCACGAGCCCAACGAACGCTGAAATTGTGGACTTATTGATTATTATTTGGGAGAGATCAAAATGATGTATGTCAAAATAATTACATGAGAGTTCATATTTCAATCGTATGGAAGCAAATCGAGGGCATTCCTCCAGGAGATGCTTCCAGGTTTGAGGCGAGGAGCCATCGCAAGGACAGGAGTCCTCGCCGACAATGTTGAACCTATGGAGGTACTCCTTGTGGAAGCCATGATTTGTAAGAAATTGGGTGATAGGGAAGATTGGTTTGATAGAGTTAAGAAATTCTAAAAGGGAAGAGTACGTAGGAAGAAGAGTTTTGGTGTAGATACAATGAGCTGGATTTTCATAAAATTCATGAGATGCAGAAGAGCATTTTAGTTTATTAAGGTGTTTAATATGGCTAATAGGTACAGCATAATAGTCTGGGGAGCGATGGAGGTTGGCTGCCGCTTTAGCTGCAGCATCCGCCTGTTCATTACCATCGAGTCCAACATGAGCTTTAACCCAAGCAAACTCGACGGTAAGTCCAGATGATCGGACTGAATGTAAGCTTTTGTGGATGCTGACAGCGAGAGAGTTATGACTGTTGCGGTTAGATAACTCTTGAAGTCCGGACATACTGTCTGAGAGAATTAAAGTATTGGGAAGTTTTTTGTGTGAAATGAATTCGCAAGCTTCCCGAATGGCAAGCAACTCCGCCTGGAAGACAGAGCAACAGTCATGAAGCTTGAGCTTCTTGACCGAAGTCCGTCTCCCTGACGGGTCGAAAACGACGAAAGCTGCTCCCACTCTGTCGGCATGCTTACTTCCGTCTGTGTAAATTTTCCAGGAATTACTATTGCCAGATAGATTTGAGAGGTCGGATGCAGATGATATTTCCAGATAATTGATTCCAATTCTCTCAGACGGGTGTAGAAGAGTTGAAGGAGGGCAAAGTTTCTCAACTGGGACGTCATCGGGCAAGTGAGAGGTAACTCCCAGGAGTTTGGAGTTTTCAGTGTCGGATATGGATTCTACTTTAGATGGAAGGGGTGTGAGTTGGGCTATGGATATTGAGGCAACAGTACTTAAGGTTCTGAAGCCTTGTATAATTTTAATGGCAAATTGACGTTGTAGATTAAGCAATCGCTGGACAATATATTTGTACTTTAGAGCGCGCGACCAGATAGCCGCCCCATAACAGACAATTGGCTCTATTACCATAGTGTATATAGTGCGTACGTTTTCAGGGTGAATGCCCCAAGTAGGTCTGACAAATAAGCATAGTTTATGATAGAGCTTTTGAACTTTATTGATGATATAGTCCACATGCCTAGTGAATGAGAGACGACTGTCGATGATGATTCCCAGATATTTGATGTGATCAACGAACAGAAGCTGTTGATGTTTCATATAAACTTGACAGTTTGTGGCGCGGTTGGTGAAAGCGATGGCCTGAGTTTTGTCGGGACCGAATTCAAGCTTAACTCCCTCGCCCCAGTCGTGAATTCGGTCCAGAGCCGAGTTCACATTCTGTTCAAGAGAGTCAACATTATTGTGGCGTGCAATGAGTAGTACATCATCGGCATAGGCTTGCAGACTACATCCATCGGGCATTGGTATAAATAGAAGTTCGTCCAAAACGAGATTCCATAGAGTGGGCCCGATTACGGACCCCTGTACACAACCCCTAGACATGAATTTATTTACACTAGAATCGGCAAAGTTTATTCGTATTTCACGGTCTTCGATGTAACTCAGAAGGAGCCGATATAAGTTACTGGGGCAATTGCTGTCTCTAAGCCTTTTGAAAATCGCCGGCCACCAGGCTCGGTCGAAGGCAGATTTGATGTCAAGAGAGACAGCAATCACCTGTTCACCAGTGGACTTGGCAGAGTTAATGCTAATAGCCACAACTGTAGAAATCTGTGTTTTAAATCCGTACTGGTTCGATGAGAAGAAGTTATTTTTCTGCATGTGGTAGGTGAGTCTATTATTGATTAAACGTTCTAGAAGCTTGGCAAAAACATTGAGGAGTCCGATGGGCCGATAACTAGATAGAGAACTGTACTCCGGTTTTCCTGGTTTCGGTATAATTTTAGCTGTGGCAATTTTCCATGATTTTGGAAAATGTTCAAGTCGGAGGCAACAATTCAGAATTCCCAAGGTCTCTCGCGAGAACCATTTGGCGACCCAGTAGCAGATGTCGGGCGTAAGATGATCAACGCCAGGTGCTCTCTTCGCATTCATGCTGTGAAGGCTGTCCAGTATTTCGTCAAGAGTAAACGGAGGTTCTGAGGAAGAGCTAATGGGTTTATACATATCTAAGCGAAGACTAATTTGTGTAGTTGTATCTATGGTGTCGTCAGGGTAGAACTTATCAAGGAGTGCACGAGCAGTATCCTTAGAGTTCTTCGTATAAGTGCCATCGTCCAAACGCAGAGTGGCGGGCGCTTGTGCGAGTGGACGCGTTTTGATTATTCGATTGGTAACCGACCAGACGTCCTCCTTCTTTTGCCGGCTGCAGAAGTCCTTAAAATGTTCAGTTGAGGCGTTACAAAAGGCATCAGAGTATTCACGTCTGAGCCGGTTGCGTTCCTCAATCAGTTGTTCGAGTGGTTGTTTACGTCGGACAGCTTTCGATAATTTGTGGTGGATCTTGATAACTGATTTTTTAAGTGCCTCAAGGTTGTCGTTCCACCATGGAGCTCGCTGTGGAGGACCACGGGACTTCGGAAGAAGTTTGTCGCAAGTGAGTTGGATAGAAGTGATGAATTCGTCTACATACTGGTTAAGATTGTTGGTGTTCATGTCGTCAAAATTGGGACAGGATGGTAAATGACGAGTCATTTCTGCTTCAAATCGCTCCTGAAGCGATTCCCATTTTACAGAGCCAGTGTTGTATTTATAGGTGGAGAGTTTCAGACTTTTAACTGGTTTTTCAATGCCGAGAGATACGCCAAAGCGAATGGCGCTATGGTCAGATGATGGACAGATACTAGCATCGACCGACCAGTCCACAACGCTAACGACGGAGTTGCTCACGAGAGTAATATCGACAATGGAATCCCGTGGGACACCATGTGTCACCGTGTGGAAGGTAGGAGTGTCACCAACGTTGCAGATTGTGAGGTCCCGGGCGACCACTAAATTGGCTATGTCTTCTCCCCGGCTGTTGTTGGATCGGGAGCCCCAGATCGCGTGCCAGCCGTTGAAGTCGCCGCAAATGACGTGTCTGGAGTCAGGAGTTTGAAGAAGAAATTGCTCCAATTTATCTAAGATGTTATTTTCATCATTGCGGGGTTCAACGTAGACAGATGTAAGAAAAATGTTGTTGCCAGAGCGGTCTCTAATGCGGACTATACAAATATTAGAGTTGGAGTGTTCAGTCACCCCTAGAGTTGATGCAAAGTTTTCGCGAACAAGGATGGCGGCCTTGACAAGGCGACCAGTATGAAATTGATACGTCGTGAATCCAGGTACTGGTTTAAGACGTTCGATATTAGACGTATAGGGTTCCATGACGAATGCCACGTGGCACTCGGAGTTGGAGAGGTGAACAGAAAGTTCATGAGTAGCGTTACGGCTGCGAGCAAGATTGATCTGTGTGCATATAAGTTTGAAAGAGGATGAAGGAGAGAGAGAATTATTAGACCTAATAACCATAGTTGGTACGGGAACGGATAGTTTGGAGCATAAAGGAGATTCGAGGACATTGTTGGGAAGTAGCACTATGATCAATTTTGCATTTTATGTTGTTAGACTTGGAGTGTTCGACGCAATTGTGACATTGGGCCCTGTCAACGTTGTTCTTATCGGGGCAACTACGGTATTCGTGTCCGGGGAGAGAGCAGTGAGAGCAGACCGCAACCTGACGATCACACCTGGATTTGGTATGCCCGAACTGGAGGCACTTGTAGCACTGGAGTAGAGGCACATAGTCCTCCGCATGTACTCGATGGTGGTCTAGGTTAAGTTTGACCAGCGAAGTGATAGCCTTCCAGACGGGGGGTGAGGTCATAAAGACCACATTGTATAATCGTTTATTGCGGTTAGCCCTCTTGAAGCGTAAAGTGAGGTCACCATCCGAAACAATGGCACTCTTGACTTCCGGGTTTTGGTTCCTGAGGATACCAACGAGTTCGTCAGCTGGTATGTCTTGGGGTACCCCTTTGAGTACGACCATAGGGCTGAGCAACTTCGATGCCTCAGCCGCAACAGAGCACTCTGGGCGTTTGAGTTTTTCAAGTGTCTCATCCCGATGATTAACGTTATCAAATTCGACTCTGATCTTGTTCTTTGAAATATATTTCACGTTAGATGGAGCAAAGGTTGTGTCTCGGAAGGAGACCGAAGCCTTGAAGTTATTGTAGGTCTCTGCCGAGCTAAGAACATTTTTCTTTGAGGAGATTATAAGAGCTGGTTTTGTTTTAGGAGCAACTGGAGTAGATGGATGCATCTCCTTAGTCCGTGCCACCGCTGCAGCCGCCTGTGCATAGGTAAGAGAGGGGCCTGTCTTTTCCTTCACCTCCTCCATAGTGGTACTCACTTTATTGAGTTTGATTTTAACGTCTTCAATACGGGATATTATTTCTGCATTAGAACCAGAATTATTGTTAATATTAAGTTGGGTTTTCCTAATTTGTTCAAGTATGGCTGTATTTTCCCTGATATGTGCTTGAATTAGTGTCTGTACGTCTTTAATATCTGCCAAAGTCACATAGTTAGCAGCAGCGACGTCAGCATTTCTGGATGCCGGCACGAACACGGTGGAAGCGGTGGAAGCTGACTGGTTCTTCTTCCGCTCGTTCTCCAATTCAGCTTCCGCCTCCTTAGCGAGACGGTAAAGGTTATCGATGGCCTTTGTTACACCTATCTTAATATCAGTGCGAAGATTGCGGGAACAGGCCATGTGCGACTTAGCACTACTGTTCCACAACCTCGCCTGCTGCGACCTGGGCCTTGCTGTAATGTCAGCCGGAATAGGCGTAACCTCCACGATTTCTGTCAGAGCCTTAGGCCGACGCTTTGCCGGCGCCGAAGCATCAGCCACAACATCAGCCACAGGCTGCG